>OX422217.1:541637136-543073886 GCA_949130495.1 Sambucus nigra | reverse complement strand
GAACATGGTTCCCCAACTAGGGAAGAACGAGAAGATCGTATATATATCCTCTAAAGTGATGGTAAATTCCCCCAACCAGTAATGAAGGTGTGCGCATACCTACTCCAGAAATAAGATAGCAAAGTAATAGTGTTGGACTACTTGGCAATGGAACGATACTTTAGACTGGTAATGGTGGTCAAACGACCTAGCCCCTCAATAATAGCTTTGTGTGAGGGGGTGGACAAGACCTGATCCACCCAAAGACCCCATTCCTTTGTGGCACCCCCACATGCCTTGAGCTCAATATTGGAATGAGGAAAGTCACCCCTGTCTACTCTCACCCTAAGAATGCAATCAGGTAACACAATGGGAAAATTCGAAGACTCGCCTAGACCCACATGGGGTCTCTCATTATCTTGGCCATAAATTCCTGTTCAAAATTTCTGAGCGAGGTTATGAAAGTATCCTCCTTACCAAAATAAGGCGCCATACGATAAAGGCCAAAGTCCCTTTGTTGGAGAGCAATTAAGTATTCCCTTTGGGACTTCGAGTAGACCACAGACGAGGGTGTCCATGTGGCGAGCATCCCAACAGACGAGGAGGCTCTTGTTGCGAGCACCCCAATAGACGAGGAGGAACCCGTTGCGAGCATCCCAGCAGACGAGGAATCCTTTCTCACAGGCATCCCAACAGACGAGGAAGCCCCCCTTATGGGCATACCAACAGTCGAACCTCCAAAATCCCCAGAAATACCCTTCAAAATCACAGAGGTAATAGTGATGGATCCGCTGGCCAAAACTATTAATACAGTGACGGAGATGAGTACCACACCCATTAGCACCTTGCTAGTGATAGTAGTGATGTTGGAAGAAGGGTTTGGAGAGGATGAAGACGCCATTTGTAGTGAAGAAAAAGGGAAGAAAGGATGGTGGCTATGGAAGATTTTGTGTTCTTTTCTCTCTCTAAAAATCTTACAGTTTGAACTCAAATGCTATGGTAAACAGAACAAAAGTTTAAAAAGGGGTTTTTATACCCTATTAAGCCACACTCAGACTGCTAATGAAAAAAGAGAAGAAAATTTCCCCAATGGTGAGATATATGTTCCCCATCGAACACGTATCACCTCGAGACCATAAAAGTGGATTGAGGTGACATGCCTAATTAATGAAATAATATCATCATGAGATTGAGGTAGACTATTCATATTGCAAGAAATAATGAATCATTGCATACAAAAACTTTTATTATACCCAACACACAGATTTTTATACGAGGGGACTAATGTAGAGGGGTACACACCCAATTTCCAAAACAGTTGAGTGAGCAGGCCTAATTGACAAGGGGAGCCTCACCAAGAACACCCCATATAACACCCCATATATTTAAAGAATTAAAAATGAATTAATTCGATTAAAATTAAAATTACACATGTGACTTAGGTTGACTAAATTATTAATAGGAAAGAAATGATTAATGTTTATTGAATAAAATAACTAAGTGAATAGTCATTATAATATTGATGTCACAAAGAATGATAGTGACGTGATAGTATGATACCTCAATCGGATGTCGTGAGTAGACTAAATAAGGTAAAGATAGAAAATAAATTATGAGTAACTTGAATGATGATTTGGAGGTTACAGTTGAGTTTAAAAGGGTAAAAAAGTCAAAATAGTATACCCGGATGTGTAGTTTGGGTCCCAGGATAGTTTTAGACATAATTGACAACCCGAGAGGGCATTTTAGTCATTTTATAACCTAGGGTTAAGGGAATTTCAAGTTTTTGAGTATTATATATAGTTGTGGTGATGTGAGGCTAGGGAAAAGAGATTTGAAAACAATTATAGGCTAGTATAAAGGAGAGGAAGAGTTTTTATTGGAGATCAAGTAAGGGGTTCAGAGAATTCAATCTCAATTTAGCATCACAACCACTCTTGAAATAAGGATTTAAAGAGAAGATTCATCAAAGAGGATCAAAACCAGACCACTCCAATATAAGGAAAGTATTTATCTTGCAAATTTTTATGAGTTATAATACCCATGTAGAGTAGGGCCTTTGAATTTAGTAAAATTGATGATATTTTGTGATTTGATGAATATACCTCATAACTGGGAATATGATTGCATGTAGAATGAATCTAATTGTATAAACTAAATGAAATCAGAAGTTATGAGATTTTGATCATGATACCCCATATTTAGATACAAATGCAATAACATCATTCTAGGGATTGAATTGTAGAACAACTTCTTAAATTTGAGAAGTCTATGAAATTGGGTAAATTAGGAATCATTTAAAACTTAAACCGTCATCTTAAAAACTATTTTGTGCTATTTTGGTTTCGAAAATGGCTATTCCGTATGAGTTGCATTGTAAAAAATCCTATTTTCTGTATTTTGTTCAATGATACATTTTCTCCAAAACGGCTCTGAAATGCCTCAAAACTGCATTTTAAAAATCTGGGTAGATTCGTTTGGAAAATTTTAAGAAACGTCATTTTTGGTTTGCAGTTACGTTGGAGGTTGGCTCGATTGATTGATTGTGATTGTTGTTCTATACTTGGATGATGAACTATGAGGTTATTTTAAAAGGGTTTGAACCTCAAGAAGGTGTAAATTATTCGAACGAGATTGGCGTGTTGTTTGAACGACCCTAGGTTTTAGGTCTTAGAGATAGATCTTTTCGTTGTGAACGCATGGCCACCAGTCCGTATTTTAAACTACTCATATTAAGTAAGGGGTAAATAGGACCCTTAGAGTAGTTAGAGATAATCAAAATTATGTGAATTGGAATTTTAATTGAAAATTATGGTACGTTGAATATACGAGTGAAATATATACTATGTACGAGTTGATAAAATTAGGTTGTGTGTATACTGACTGAATAATATATAAATAGATTGTGTGAATACTTATAGATATGATTTGATTATATGTGTGAACATAGCTATGCTTATTGCTATCAGAAGGTATACACGCAGAGGGCGATCCCACCTTGACGATTCCAGTGTGGTCTGGATTAGTGCCCCAGAGCATGGAACTTAGGGCGGTTCACTGTGTGTCGTGTATTAGTAGGATTGGCAGGTCATTTGGGTACGCTTGGTATGTGAAAATCCCAAAGTCTTAGAACTATGTTCGCCTCCACTATGATGTTGATTTATTTTGGTTTCGAGGAAACATGTCGAACAAATAGTCATTTATTGAGTACGACAGATACATGGACTTGATAGCAGAGTATGCAAGCATCACGAAGGACCATTACGGAGATGCTGTATGTGTGATGAATATATATACCCATTTAATATACCCACTTATGTGAAATATTAGAATTGATAGATGATGAATATCTAAAAAAAAATTAAATGGTGAAATTTAAATAAGTGGCTCAATAATAAAATGAGAATAAATAATTTATTATCGAAATCGTAGTACCGTATAGTATGGGGATATATGTGAGAATTAGACTTATCGAGAGTAGTCATATACCTTAGCTAGTTGGATAGGGGATAGTAGTTAGGTATAATACGATAGGCGTGCACATTAGTTGAGAGGTGCGAATCTCAAGTGAGTGTACGTGAATAATACATGTGTAATAAATAACTGATTTAAATAGTTACTAAACATTTTCAAAATATTTTACTTGGGCTCTGACCAGTGTCAAAATATTTTTAAAACATTTTAGGTGTCCATCTATAGGGACACCCAACTTAGAGATCGTATCCAGTGACACGTAGCTGCCGCAGTGTGGAGGCTTGCAGGATACTATATTCAGATGCTTCAGCACATTCTTTCTGGATAGGAGATTTCATTATCAGTTCATTAGGGCATGTTGCCTTAAGACTATTTATTTATTTCAGTTATGCATCAGACTGTACTAATATATTATTTACTTATTTCAGATTATGATTGGATTACTTTACTTAGAGAACCGATGGTTTATTCGGTCTCCTTTATTTAATTATTTATATTTGTCGTAGGAATTTTCAGATTGGATTCATGTATGATTGGATTAATTCATTTAAATTGTTGTTGCATGTGTTAAAAATTAAAGAAAAAATTGGCACCAGCTTAATTTGACATAGGTCATTAGTAAATAAAAAGTTTTTTATAGTGATGTTAAGAATGAAGCCATTAATTATTCCGATTTAATTTAATAATGGGCTCATCACCGCGGATTAAAATAAGCGGGGTGTCACAACCCCACAACCCAAAGAAGTGCCCTGGACAAGACAAAAGTAATGTTGGGCGAGGAGGCCCACCAAGAAGGGCTCCTATTCACAAAGAAACTCAAAGATCACAAAAATGGAACCTGGGAGAGGAGGGCCACTAAGAAGGCCTCCTCGTCCCAATTTATCCAAAGTTAACATAAATTAAACTTGGGTGAGGAGGCTCACTAGGAAGGGATCCTCATCCCAATTTACCCAAAGTTCGTAGAAAATGAACTTGGGTGAGGAGGCCCACCAGTAAGGTCTCCTCATCCTAATTTATCCAAAGTTCACAGAAATTGAAATTGGGCGAGGAAGCCCACCAGGAAAGGCTCCTAGTCCCAAAATGTCCAGAATTTACAAAGATTGAACACAGGCGAGGAGGCCCGCTAGGAAGGGCTCATCGTCCCAAATAAATCAGAAAACACATAATGAAACTTGGGGGATGAGGCCCACAACAAGTGGCTCCTTGTCCCCAAATGATCAAAGACTACAGGAACAAAGTTTGTGTGAGGAGTCACACTATGAGGAGCTCCTAGTCCCCAGAAATCCAAATTCCTTAATGAAAATAACTAGTGGGCGAGGAGGTCCACCTAGAGTGATCTCTTCCCCAAGATTTGTTACTAAAATATATATTAAAGTATTGATATCTTACTTTCTTATACAGGTATCCTGATTGAGCAAGCAGGGCTAAAAAAAGCAAGTTTGGAATCTCTGGGAATTTTGGCTTGGTGGATGAGGAACAAGGTTTGTTGAGCAGGCTCAACCACATAGCACTTAAATATTAAGAGAACGCTAGTAGATAGACCCTAGATATCACCCATTCCTTGAACAATTACACCCAGGCATAACTGAAGTGAGAAAATAAGAGGTTGCTCACAAGAAATGAACATTTTATAAAATGATTTTAGAGGAGGTGGTCCTAGAGACCTCTCCTAAAGTTTATAAATGATTTTAGAGGAGGTGGTCCTTGCGAACTCTACTCAAGTTTATAAATGATTTTAGAGAAGGTGGTCCTTGAGGCCTCTCCGCAAGTTTATAAAAGATTTTAGAGGAGGTGATCCTTAAGACCCTCCTCAATTTTACAAAATTTGTACATCAAGTTACCGTTTTGAAAGATATTTACCAAATCAGATATGTTGTCTTAAAGCGCATACATATTTGCTTTTTGACTTTGGTTTAAACTAGGTGGTACCTGTCAGATGGGACATATAGCTGCACACCGGTAGGACAAATGGTACATTACAGACCTTGAACCTCACCAACCCTCTCAGTTTTGGCTCCCAAAAAGTGCCGAGTCAGCCCTAGTGCGCAAGTATAAATAGGACCCATGGGCAAGGTCAAGTCATAATCAAAACTCAAGTCATATCGTTACTCTATCAAAATCACCCTGGATACCTAGTGTTCTCTCCATACTCTCTCTCTCAGTGCTAAGTGACTTATTCCTTCACTCTAAACTGATAGCCATCATTCTCAGGAGTGCCTCTTGAGAAAAGTTACTATTATTGTGTGATGTTTCTCTTTTTGCAAGGAGTAGTTCTTACTTTGGTTAAATTTTTACCAAAAGGATAAGGTTTTACCAGGTGCTGCTCTAGAGGTTCTTGAAAACCTTGAAGGAAAAGTTCATTGGAGTGGGTCACGCCTCACCCATTCTAGTTATTCATAGACTCTAGTCACACTACCCTCATACAGTCAGGATCATAATTACGCATCATAATTCACTACTAATCACTCTCAGGATTGCTAAGTGGGATGTGGATAAGCTAATAGCTGACCAAGGACATTCCTCGGAAGTTATTTACCTAAAGCTGCTCAATAAGCTCAATCTCAACATCGAGGATTTAACAGAAGAAACCATCCCTTTTGAATGTTTGTGCATGTAGAGACGGACTACCCAAATAAAAAATTATTACCAAAGTTAATGTTTAGTTTTAATCCATAATTTGGAAAAGTTAATCTTAGCATCTAAGTGACAAAAAAGTGATTTGCAATATGATTTAACTTAAAAATATATATTCATGAAGCATATCAGATAAAGCAAAATGTGAAATAGTAAATCATGCACTTGCAAGTTGATTTATACGAGGGAAAAAACGCTTATGGAAAGAACCTCAAGTCAAACTGACACCTTCCACTATATAGGTAAAGTTTTACAAAAGGGAAAAATGACATACAAGATTGAACCTCTCCTAGACTCAATAATGCACACATCAATAGGTCAATTTTTCCACCTTCTACATGGAAGAAAAATAACGGATCTCTCTTACCACACGCCACGTCAGATTTGTCAACTTCCGTTGAAGAAAAAACTTAATTCCTTTTAAATTTTGAAGAAAAACTTTTGTGTTACAAATGGCACAAGTGAAAATTCACTAATTGTAGTTTAACTTCTCAGGACACGAAGGTCCTAAAGCTTGAGGGAAGTCGCAAAAGATGTTTGGTTAATCAATATAAACTCACAAACTATTATTGAGATATTAAAAAGTATTTAAAGTTTCTCAAGAACATTTTATGAAAAATGTTTGTTCAAGACTTGATAGAATAATCAAACTTCAAAAACTCTAAACTAGATTGATAATAATGGGTATACAAAAAATAATGAAGATTTTTTCTCTTAAGAAAATTTGATCTCTTAACTTGGTAAGACAATGAATACCTTTCTAAAATTCTTAACCTTATTTTAGGAAAGAAAGGTGTGACAACCCGCTATCTGAAATAAAGGGTGGCCAGCCCTATACCCCGATAAAATAGGAAATCATGGATAATATCATCCTCAGCATCACGACAATATACAAAGTATAAGGAATAACCACTCTATATTCCAGAAAACGGGTTATCAAAAACTTTGATTTGAAATAAAAAGAAAAAAACATTTTCAACAACCCATAATAGAAATAGAGGGTGGAAACCCCCACAAGCGCATATAAGAAATCCCGAAAGATACAAAGGACCGAATAAAACGTCGGTCAAAACCATCCATACAACATACATATAGTACCAAGTGTTACATAATAAATTCATTATACAATTACAACTGTTGGGAAACAAGCCCGAATGAACTGAACATAACTAGAGACATAAACGGATGCGTCTACACAGAATCCCGTGAAACCCGCACAGTGCCACGGCTCCTCAAAACATGGGAAGGAAGTGTCATTACTGGCGACCGTGCGGCGGAACACCTAAACGGATCATATACATATAGAGATACAACAAGAAAAGAAAACCGGTCAGGGCCGGGTATATGTGATCAATAGATAAATGACAAGTATGATAATGATGCACAATTAAGCATGGATGATAGTCTAGCATGTTAACAGCATATAAGGAACTAAAACTGGTGAAGGACTACATAGAGTGAGATTCATAATAAAACAGAATTAAAAGTGCTTATGAGCCTTTATCATCTTTAGTCACATTTCAATTTAAATATTCATTTTCCATTCCTTATCAGGAATATAATTGTCATCATGTGCTCTATATGGCACTAATCTCAATAACATGCTCTTTGCGGCATAAATTTGCTCTTTATGGCATTAATGTTCCATCGAGTCCAACTCGATAATTAGAATAGTCATAAATATAAATATAACGCTTCTAAGACCGCCCGTCCGGGTTTCCCCACTGGGCGCGTCCCTAAATAACCATCATCTTCCAGGGCCTAACCTAAGACAACCTGGGAACCTATCGCAAACGTCGGGAAGCGGCCATGAGCCTGCGTGGGAGCCAAGACCACACCCAGAATCTTCCTACCCAGCACAGAAAAATATACAACCATAAGCGCTCCCATGGCCTAGGACTATATCCACCCTGCATTCATTAGCCAGGGGGCTTCACCTATCGTGCGGACTTCCTTTAAGATGGTATTTAGAGAGGTGTGTAACATCCATTTTATTAATTTCCATTACATGATTAGTAAAATATCATTTACCTTAACAATTTCTCATTTTAATTAAATGTATAAGCTAATTCGGCACTAAGTATAAGTGGTACCGACATAGCATCCTCAAAAGGAATTTTAGACTCCAAAGTTATCCCCAAGGCCTCTTTTAGGCTTTAATATACACCATCAAGTCAAAATGTAACTCAAGTTGAATTCTAAAGTCTCCAAATTGATCTTAATGCATTCTAGACCCTTATAAACTTCAAGACCAAAGTAATGTCTAAACATCACTTTCGATTCTCCCTTGAAAGAACCCTAGATGAACCCTTTCGAGTCTAGGATGTCGACCCAACTCAACTAGAACTCTAAACCCTATGTTTACTTCATTTAAGAAGGTCCCTAATCAAAAATCCTAAAGAAAAGGGTTAAAATGAAAAAAAGAAAAATTTAAAAAAAATGCAGGGCTACCGAATCGATTCGCCCCCTTGGCCGAATCGATTCGGCCAGAAAGTTTGAGATTCTGCATAATAGCCGAATCGATTCGCTCAGAGGGCCGAATCGATTCGGACTGAAAATCTGGGTTTCTGCATAACTGCCGAATCAATTCGGACCAATTCCGAATCGATTCGGTCAACTAGACCTGAGCACTGGCCCTAGCCGAATCGATTCGCCCGGAGACCGAATCGATTCGGGCCTGCGATTTTGCCAAGAAATGGCTATGGAGTCTTGGACTCCATTTTCTACCCCAACTCAAATTTCTTCAAACCAAACTTGTATACCAACACTAGAAGAACATCAATGATGCTATTGATCATCTAAAACCTCATGAATCATCTTAGAGTGAATCAAAACCCAAAATATACATAAGAAAACCCTAGGTTTACTAAACTAAAATCAATACACCATTATCACAACCAATCATCTATCTCAAGGCACAAATTGCAAGTAAAAACTTGCCTTGATTCAGCAAATATGCAGATTCCTTGGTGTAGTAGCAATCTCTCCCAATCTCCAAAGCTTTCTCTCCACTCTTCTCTTTTCTCTCTTAGGTTTAGGAAGGGATTTTGGGGAAATTAGAAGACTTAATAGGCTTAAGTCGTGACTTAAGGTAAATGCCCCACTTAATTAACCAAAAGTGCGATAAAATAATACGCAATAGCATAATTAAGGCACAACCAGTCAAAAATGCCCAAAACTACAAAATACAATATGGCACATTATTTGACTATTTCGCACATTCCGGAATCAACTGCAACCTCCAAATTATCATTTGGACATTTTAAAATTCAATTTAGATTCCGGTCTCATTATTAAGCCAAATATCATTTTAAATTCAGATGATATTAATAAGCATGACATAGCGATATTTTCCATAATTATGATATGTATGCTAACTCAAATTAAATATCGACTTTCTACACAGAATTAACATTCAAATCATAACCCAACACTGGTCTCTAATTACTAGACTAAGTAATTATTATAAAATACGGTCTCATAAGCGAGGGTTATTACATACCCCCCCCCCTTATGAGGGAATTTTGCCCCCAAAATTCAGGCGTACCTCATGAGAAAAGATGTGGATATTTCTCCCGCATCTCATCCTCGCGTTCCCAAGTTGATTCGCTCGCATGATGATGGCTCCAATGAACTCTCACTAGAGGCACCACCCGAGATCTTAACTTCCACTCCCCAAACTCAAGGATAGCAACCGGTTGTTCTTCATAAGAAACATCGGGCTGCAAGTCGATGTCTTCGAAAGGAATGTGCCAAAGGGCAGCTTCACACCTTCTGTACTTTTTCAAAGAGGAGACGTGAAATACATCATGAATTTGTTGTAAAGGTTCCGGCAAGGCAAGTTGGTATGCCACGGGACCAACCTTTGCAATAACCGGGAAAGGTCCAACAAAACGCGGTGCAAGCTTTCCTTTCTTCCCAAAACGTTTGATGCCCTTCATCGGGGACACTCGCACCAACACTTGGTCTCCAACCTCCAACTCCATATGTCTCCTACCCGCATCGGCATAGCTCTTTTGACAATCTTGGGCTATACGTATGTGATTTCGAATAAGCTCGATCTTCGAAGAAGTATCTTGGATCATTTCAGGTCCAAGGAACTTATTATCACCCACTTCCAACCAACAAGCGGGCGATCTACAAGGCCTGCCATACAGAGCTTCATAGGGTGCCATTCCAATGGTAAATTGGTATGAGTTATTGTAAGCAAACTCAACCAACGGAAGATATTGTTCCCAACTGCCTTTAAAGTCGAGTATGCACATACGAAGCATATCCTCCAACATCTGGTTTACCCTTTCGGTCTGACCGTCTGTTTGAGGATGATAGGAAGAGCTTAACTTCAACTCAGTCCCCATAGCTCCCTGGAAACTCTGCCAAAAGTGGGACACAAATATTTTATCTCGGTCGGAGATAATATTCAAAGGTACCCCATGGAGTCTGACGATCTCCTCAATAAACAACTGGGCATAACGAGCGGTATCATAATCGGTGCGCACGGGCAAGAAGTGTGCCGACTTAGTCAAACGGTCGACAATCACCCAAATTGAGTCATGACCCTTCTGCGATCTTGGCAAGCCCGTAACAAAGTCCATCGAAATGCTTTCCCATTTCCACACGGGAATCTCGAGCGGGTGCAACAAACCTGTCGGTCGCTGGTGGTCAATCTTAACCAACTGACAAGTAGTGCATTTAGACACAAACTCTGAGATATCCCTCTTCATACCCGCCCAGCAATACAAACGACGCATATCTTGGTACATCTTGTCCCCGCCTGGATGCACCGTAAACTTGGACCCGTGGGATTCCGCCATAACTGCACGTCTCAAATCTCCATCATCGGGAACCATAAGTCTTCCATGGAAGCGTAGTCCACCCTCAGAACCTATTGAGTACGACTCCGCTCCCTCAGACAACAACTGGCGTGTATGGTCTTGACAAGCCTTGTCTCTTTTCTGTGCTTCCACAATCTTTGCTATAATCGTGGGAGTAACCGTCATCACGGAAATGAATGCTCTCACCCCCGCATCCTCCAGGCTGAGTTCCTTCCACTTAGCTTTCCACACTTCAGCTAAGTCTCCATCAGGCTTTCTACTCAAAGCATCCGCTACCACATTCGCCTTTCCGGGGTGATAATGAATATCAAATTGGTAGTCTTTCACAAACTCCAACCAACGACGCTGGCGCATGTTCAAATCTTTTTGGGAGAATAAGTATTGCAGCGATTTGTGGTCGGTGAAAAGACTAAACTTTTCCCCCAAGAGGTAATGCCTCCATATCTTCAAGGCAAATACAACGGCGGCGAATTCCAAGTCATGTACCGGATAGTTCCTCTCGTGAGGCTTCAACTTACGAGAAGCGTATGCAATGGGTTGTCTCTCTTGTTGAAGAACACCTCCTAACCCCAGAAGAGATGCATCGGTGAAGACGAGATATTCCAACCCTGGCTTTGGCAATGCCAGGACTGGAGCTGAAGTCAGTCTATCCCTGAGTTCATCGAAAGCCGCTTGACATGAACTGTCCCATACAAATCTTACTCCTTTCCGGGTCAAATTCGTCAATGGGCTAGCAACCTTAGAAAAGCCCTTAATGAATCGACGGTAATAACCCGCCAAGCCCAGAAAACTACGAACTTCAGTGGGCGTCGTGGGCTGACCCCACTCCTTCACCGCGATCACCTTACTCGGATCCACAGACACGCCTTGGACTGACACCACATGCCCCAAAAATTGAACTTCCTTCAACCAGAAGCCACACTTATCAAACTTTGCATACAATTGATGATCCCTCAATCTCTGAAGGACCAACCGTAAGTGAGCAGCGTGATCCGACTCTGTCTGAGAATAGACTAGGATGTCATCGATAAAGACAATGACAAACTGGTCAAGGAAATCCCGGAATACCCTATTCATAAGGTCCATAAACACTGCAGGGGCATTGGTTAGCCCGAAGGGCATAACCAAGAATTCATAAGATCCATAACGGGTCAGAAAGGCCGTCTTGGACACATCTTGCTCTCGTATCCTCAATTGGTGATACCCCGTCCTTAGGTCGATCTTTGAGAAGTAGGAAGCTCCCCTAAGTTGATCAAACAAATCGTCGATGCGAGGCAAAGGGTATTTGTTCCGGATGGTGACTTTATTCAACTCTCTATAGTCCACGCATAACCGGAGAGAACCGTCTCTTTTCTTCACAAACAATACCGGAGCGCCCCACGGCAAGGTACTGCGCCTAATAAAGCCCTGCTCCAGTAACTTCTGAATCTGATCCCTCAGCTCCCTCATCTCCACAGGAGCCATTCGGTAAGGAGCTTTGGCGATCGGTCTAATTCCCGGCATTAAGTCAATCACAAACTCTATTTCCCGACTTGGAGGTAATCCGGGTATCTCCCGAAAAACATCTTCAAAATCTCTAACGATCGGAAGAGAATTCAGGGGAACCATGACATCTCTAGATGCATCTTCCGCAATACAATATAGATAAGAACTCGTGCTCCCTTCCATACAAGGCATAACTACTAGGAACATCTCTTGTCCCGGAACCGCAAAAACTATACTCTTCCCGTAACAATTCACTATAGCACGGTACTTCACTAGCCAATCCATACCCAAAATTACATCGTACCCGACCATATCAAGGACGAGCAAATCGGCATCAAAACAGAAGTCACCAAGATTAATTCCTACGTTTTTACATACGAAGAAAATCAATGAGCCATCGCCCATAGAGGATTCGACGCTAATGAAAGTACTTTCAGCAGATTTTATCAAACCTGTAGTCTGAGCAAAACTTCTAGAAATAAAGGAGTGTGTAGCACCCGTATCAAATAGAATTCGACCCATGTGCCCCTGAATGAGAAGCTTACCCTCGATCGCCGGTGGTGCCGGAGGAGCTGGAGGAAGCAAAGCCTCCTGAATATGGTAAACCCTTCCGTACTGCAATTGCCCCTGTTGAGGAGGAGCAACCGGATTAGGCGCTTGAGGCGGAAACTGTACATACGGCTGCTGTGGGGCCCGAGGAAGATACCCTCCAACCAACTGAGGACACGCCCTTTTATAGTGGCCCAGCTCCCCACACTGAAAACATTTGATTGCCGTAATATCCTGGTTTCTACCTTGGTTATTTCGGAATTGTCCCGCACCTCGGCCCGGTTGGCCCCTACCTCCATTTCCACCTCTACCTCCATGTGGTTGCTGACCACCTTGACCTTGCCTGTTATTATTGGGGTTGCCACCAGCATTAAACCCACCGAACCGTTGACGCTTGGACGAATCCCCCTGCTGAGGATCCCTCTCAACTTGCTTGTTCCCCGAGGATTGGGACGAAGAAGATGTCCCCCCTCCGCTCCCAACTCCTCCCTGCCTCCCCGCTTGTCCCACAGTAACAACCTTCTTCTTGTTTAGCAAAAACAACTTGTGCTCTTGACAATGAAGCAAAGCGGCATTCATCACATCACCAAAAGTCAGCAGAGATGGATTTCCCAGCAAATGTTGTTTTATTCGCCAATGTAAACCTCCCACAAACTTGGAGATCCTCTTCGATTCTGGAGTTACCTCATCCGGTATAAAACTGGCTAACCGGGTAAAATCTTCCTCATACTCAGCAACTGACCTCTCCCCTTGAACCAAATCCTGCAGCTTTCTATGCATTTCCTTCTGAACTGCGGGAGGGAAATACTTCCCATCAAACAAAGCCCAAAAATTTGTGATGGACATGGTATCCCTCTGTTCGAGTGTCATCATTGACTCCCACCAATGTAAGGCCGGTCCTACCAGCTTGAAAGTAACGAGAATCTGCTTCTTCTCCTCACTACATTCCACCATCCAAAGATGGCGCTGCATATCTCTCTTCCACTGGTTCGCCTTGATAACATCCGAACCTCCCTCAAACTCCGGGGGATGTACCTTAAGGAAAGATTCCCTCACCCGTTCCCACTGAGAAGGTCCCGTGGGAACTTGTGCTTCTTGCCCCCTAACTTGGGCTTGTGGCATTTGTTGGGCCACAGCAGTCATCGCGGCATTGACAGCTTGGGCCACAATATTTGCCACTTCAGCGGCACTGATACTCCCCTGCTGCGGTGGAGGACCAAACTCATCCTCAACAACCCTATTACGTCTAGCGGGACGTCCTCTCTTCGGCGGCATCTGAGATAAAGACGAGAGAGAGTTAAAACATAATGTAAGACAATCTATTTAGCAGAAGATCGCATACATAGGCAGCAAAACAATCCTAACATTAAGTTCTATATCAAAGAACGCTACGGTAGAACGTGACAAGTCCGCATAGATCCTAAAGACTCTAAAACCTGATGCTCTGATACCATCTGTGACAACCCACTATCCGAAATAAAGGGTGGCCAACCCTATACCCCGATAAAATAGGAAATCATGGATAATATCATCCTCAGCATCACGACAATATACAAAGTATAAGGAATAACCACTCTATATTCCAGAAAACGGGTTATCAAAAACTTTGATTTGAAATAAAAAGAAAAAAACATTTTCAACAACCCATAATAGAAATAGAGGGTGGAAACCCCCACAAGCGCATATAAGAAATCCCGAAAGATACAAAGGACCGAATAAAACGTCGGTCAAAACCATCCATACAACATACATATAGTACCAAGTGTTACATAATAAATTCATTATACAATTACAACTGTTGGGCAACAAGCCCGAATGAACTGAACATAACTAGAGACATAAACGGATGCGTCTACACAAAATCCCGTGAAACCCGCACAGTGTCACGGCTCCTCAAAACATGGGAAGGAAGTGTCATTACTGGCGACCGTGCGGCGAAACACCTGAACGGATCATATACATATAGAGATACAACAAGAAAAGAAAACCGGTCAGGGCCGGGTATATGTGATCAATAGATAAATGACAAGTATGATAATGATGCACAATTAAGCATGGATGATAGTCTAGCATGTTAACAGCATATAAGGAACTAAAACTGGTGAAGGACTACATAGAGTGAGATTCATAATAAAACAGAATTAAAAGTACTTATGAGCCTTTATCATCTTTAGTCACATTTCAATTTAAATATTCATTTTCCATTCCTTATCAGGAATATAATTGTCATCATGTGCTCTATATGGCACTAATCTCAATAACATGCTCTTTGCGGCATAAATTTGCTCTTTATGGCATTAATGTTCCATCGAGTCCAACTCGATAATTAGAATAGTGATAAATATAAATATAACGCTTCTAAGACCGCCCGTCCGGATTTCCCCACTGGGCGCGTCCCTAAATAACCATCATCTTCCAGGGCCTAACCTAAGACAACCTGGGAACCTATCGCAAACGTCGGGAAGCGTCCATGAGCCTGCATGGGAGCCAAGACCACACCCGAAATCTTCCTACCCAGCACAGAAAAATATACAACCATAAGCGCTCCCATGGCCTAGGACTATATCCACCCTGCATTCATTAGCCAGGGGGCTTCACCTATCGTGCGGACTTCCCTTAAGATGGTATTTAGAGAGGTGTGTAACATCCATTTTATTAATTTCCATTACATGATTAGTAAATTATCATTTACCTTAACAATTTCTCATTTTAATTAAATGTATAAGCTAATTCGGGACTAAGTATAAGTGGTACCGACATAGCATCCTCAAAAGGAATTTTAGACTCCAAAGTTATCCCCAAGGCCTCTTTTAGGCTTTAATATACACCATCAAGTCAAAATGTAACTCAAGTTGAATT
Source organism: Sambucus nigra (assembly GCA_949130495.1). Taxonomy (NCBI): domain Eukaryota; kingdom Viridiplantae; phylum Streptophyta; class Magnoliopsida; order Dipsacales; family Adoxaceae; genus Sambucus; species Sambucus nigra. The sequence continues at coordinate 543,058,071 of OX422217.1, read as the reverse complement.
CTAAAGTCTCCAAATTGATCTTAATGCATTCTAGACCCTTATAAACTTCAAGACCAAAGTAATGTCTAAACATCACTTTCGATTCTCCCTTGAAAGAACCCTAGATGAACCCTTTCGAGTCTAGGATGTCGACCCAACTCAACTAGAACTCTAAACCCTATGTTTACTTCATTTAAGAAGGTCCCTAATCAAAAATCCTAAAGAAAAGGGTTAAAATGAAAAAAAGAAAATTTTAAAAAAAATGCAGGGCTACCGAATCGATTCGCCCCCTTGGCCGAATCGATTCGGCCAGAAAGTTTGAGATTCTGTATAATAGCCGAATCGATTCGCTCAGAGGGCCGAATCGATTCGGACTGAAAATCTGGGTTTCTGCATAATTGCCGAATCGATTCGGACCAATTCCGAATCGATTCGGTCAACTAGACCTGAGCACTGGCCCTAGCCGAATCGATTCGCCCAGGGGACCGAATCGATTCGGGCCTGCGATTTTGCCAAGAAATGGCTATGGAGTCTTGGACTCCATTTTCTACCCCAACTCAAATTTCTTCAAACCAAACTTGTATACCAACACTAGAAGAACATCAATGATGCTATTGATCATCTAAAACCTCATGAATCATCTTAGAGTGAATCAAAACCCAAAATATACATAAGAAAACCCTAGGTTTACTAAACTAAAATCAATACACCATTATCACAACCAATCATCTATCTCAAGGCACAAATTGCAAGTAAAAACTTGCCTTGATTCAGCAAATATGCAGATTCCTTGGTGTAGTAGCAATCTCTCCCAATCTCCAAAGCTTTCTCTCCACTCTTCTCTTTTCTCTCTTAGGTTTAGGAAGGGATTTTGCGGAAATTAGAAGACTTAATAGGCTTAAGTCGTGACTTAAGGTAAATGCCCCACTTAATTAACCAAAAGTGCGATAAAATAATACGCAATAGCATAATTAAGGCACAACCAGTCAAAAATGCCCAAAACTACAAAATACAATATGGCACATTATTTGACTATTTCGCACATTCCGGAATCAACTGCAACCTCCAAATTATCATTTGGACATTTTAAAATTCAATTTAGATTCCGGTCTCATTATTGAGCCAAATATCATTTTAAATTCAGATGATATTAATAAGCATGACATAGCGATATTTCCATAATTATGATATGTATGCTAACTCAAATTAAATATCGACTTTCTACATAGAATTAACATTCAAATCATAACCCAACACTGGTCTCTAATTACTAAACTAGGTAATTATTATAAAATACGGTCTCATAAGCGAGGGTTATTACAAAAGGATATTGAGTTAAATATGATTATTGTTTTTCAAGTACGTGGACACAAGCTTCCATACCTTTAACTCATTCTCCACCACAAAAAATAGGTTGCTTCCCTAAGGTAACATAAGATATGGCGTTAAAAGAGAATCCCAAGTTTTGCAATGAAATCTTTTAATCAGATTCACTTTATGTGCCAGATCTAACATCATTGCAACAGTGTCACTGCAGTGAGCTATGTCATCACGACGGAGAACCTGAGGTGATATAGGTCACGCCAAGAGCGAGGTAACTTTGGATGTGGATAAGGATTGCTAGCGATAAATTTTTACTACAGTGAAGGGAACCATCGCTACAATAAAAATACAGTGAGCGATATCAGGCCATTGTCTAGAGATATTGAACATATATAAAAAGGTTTCAGGGAGAAGCTATTGATGCAGTGACTTTGTGGAACCACTACGACACGTTAATGTGTCACATCTTCCCATCCAGTCGACATGACGTGGCGCAAAATTGTTTCAAGAGGCTCCCACATAGCGTTATCAGAAGCTATAAGGCTCTAGCTGAATTATTCACAACTCTCTTTATAACCAGCATCTCCCGCCCCAAGCGGATGGATGCTCTGTTCACAATGAAGAAAAAGCCACAGGAGAACCTCAGGGAGTATGCCAAAAGGTGCTGGGAAATTTTTAATGAAATTAAGGACTGATCGGAGAAGGTTATCATAGAATCCTTCAAGATCGGACTACCAAGAACTTTTTTATTGCCCCAATCCCTAACTACGAAGGAGGCTAACTCCATCGATGACCAGATGGCCTATATTGAAAAATACTCCAAAGCCGAAGATGTAATGCATCTTAATGCAGGGGACAATGGTCGCGCAAAGAAGAACAAAGGGATAGAGAATAATGATTCCTAGAAGAAAGGAACCAAGAATGGGTGAAGGAATGGCTCAAAAAATTGCAACAAGAATGACCCCTCAAAAGCATTTCAGGCTGTTAACACAGTCTTCAAAAAGCCGATATACAAAATCCTCACCAAAATCAAGGAATAGCCAATTGCCAAATAGCCCAAGAAGATGGGAAGAGATCCAATGAAGCGGAATAATGCACTGAGGTGTACGTTCCACAAAGAAGACGATCATAGGACTGAACACTACAAAGCACTCAAGTCTCATCTCGAGGAGTTGGCCCAGGCTGGTCATCTCAACTAGTTTATAAATAAGAAGGCATACAAGGTCGCATCCAATGGAAACTAGAAGCCGGATAACATCCTCGAGGATGTGGGCCATGATTTTGCAGTAATTCATGGGGCATCAGAATCAAGCAATTACAAGGAAACAATATTTGAATGAAAGTTAAGAAGCTTACTTGCATTATGCAAGCTTTTCAAATAGACCCTGCAAGACTCTGGTCGGGAAGCATCGGCGACCAGAAAACGTCGACTACAACAAATACATTATTTTTACCGAAGATGATTTAGTTAGGGTAAGAACCCTGCATCATAATGCATTGGTCATCAAACTCAGGATAGCTAATTAGGACATCGAAAGGTTACTCGTCTACCAAGGTAGCTCTTCCAAAGTGATGTACCTAGACTTGTTCCACAAATTGAAATTGAATATCGCCGACCTCAAAGAGGATACCGTTCCATTGGTCAGCTTTGCAGGTGTAGGAGGGGCTTAAAGACAAGCCTCTCATTTAATTATTAAATGAGATTAGAGAAGATTAAAATTGATAAAAGTCCTTGTGTTTATGCAACAGGAGTATTATTATGCGTGTCGAACATATCAAGCATATTTGTGTATTATTTATGCATTAACTAGAGAATAGTCTAGTGTTGAGAGTTTGACATATGTTATGGGTCACATGCCACTTAAAATAGGACTTGTGTCACCACTTGTTATTTGACATGTGGTGACCCACTTGTGTTGGTTTTAGCTATAAATATGCCGCACCCCCATACATTTGGGAGAGAGTTTTTTGGGAGAAAAGAGTTTTCTTGTCTTGTGAGTCTTTAAAGAGTTTTAGAAAAGAGTTTTTTATATGAGTTCTTCGAGAAGAGTTTTACAACCTTTCATCTCTCTAGTTCCACCATAATGAGTTTTTTGGCGAATAGTACGATTCCATAAACTACAATGACTTTGATTCCAAATATGACGGATAAATAGGCGCAACCGAAGTTGTTCAAGGCAAACACGTACAAACATCCCGTATTTTCCTAGATTTAACTCCCCTCTTACAGCAAGAAAGACAACCATGCCACTGGAAAAGATAATCTTGCCAGTTAGGGTGGGAAGTATTTCAAAGATGATCGAGTTTTTAGAAGTAGATATCGAAACCCTCTATCACTCCATCCTGGACAGAGGCTGGCTCCATGCTATGAAGGGTCTTACCATCCTCATATCATCAAAAACTCAAGTTCATTACAGATCGGGGGTGGTCGAGATTCGTAGAGATCAATCTATGGATAAAAAATGCTTCATTACAGCCATCCGCCCTAAGCACGAGAAGAAGAAAGATGAGAGGAAAGTCCAAGAGGATGCCCAAGAAGGGGTATTGCCTTCAAAATAGTAATTATGGTAAGACCGACCAGGGGTGGAGGAAACTAGGGTCCACCCCAAAGGTAGGGTCGTCGAAGACCTAGAAGAAGTTATAGCTGAAGGAAACTTGCCTAAAAGAAAGTTTTTAATCGGTACCTCTCTCACCGACCGAGAAAAGATGGATCTAACCATGTTACTCTGGAGCAATCTGAATGTTTTTCCTTGGGAAAGGTACGAGCTACCTTGGATAGATCCCACTATTGCATGCCATCGACTTCATATCGATCCATCTTTCAAACCAGTCACTTAGAAGGATCACCGAATAGCCCCCCAAAAGGCGAAGGCAGTAGAGAAAGAGGTAGGAAGATTATTGGATGTAGGTTCCATTCGGGAGGTTTAGTGTCTCAAATGGATATCCAACCCATTCATCGTACCCACAAAAACATAAGATAAAGAGTATGTATTGACTTTACTGACCTCAACAAGACTTGTCCAAAAGACAGTTTTCCTCTCCCAAAGATAGATCAGCTGGTCAACGCCACTACAACGCATGAAAGAATGAGCTTTATGGATGCTTACTCTGGATCCCACTAGATCCCACTTTATAAGCCAGACAATGATAAGACCTCCTTCATAACTCCAGTTGGGTTATATTGTTACAAAGTAATGCTGTTTGACCTCAAGAATGCAGGAGTGACTTATCAACGACTGGTCACCCGGATTTTTAATAAATAAATAGGAGAAATAATGGAGGTATACATCGACTCCAGGATCGTCAGAAGTAAACTCAAGGGTGACCATCTCTCATACCTAATAGGATCCTTTAAGATCCTCAGGAAATACCAGATGAAACTTAACGCTAGCAAGTATTCATTCGGTGTCCAGTCAGGAAAGCTTTTAAGATACCTGGTCAGCAAAAGAGGGATTAAGGAAAAACCTGATCATATAGACGCCATCAGAATAGTCCAACCCCCTTAGACGATTAAAGAGGTTACTGGCATGCTCACCGCACTTAACCTCTTCATCTTTAATCTTTAGAGCGTTGTCAACCGTTCTTCCAACTGTTGGAAAAAGATAAAGGCCTAGTATGGAACGATGACTGGTCCAAATCCTTGGGAGATCTCAAGTCTTACCTAAGTAAGCCACGCTTGTTGGTAATTCCAAACAAAGGTGACCCCTTATACCTCTATCTTGTCGTGCTAGACCATGTTATGACGCCTTGGTATTCTAGAAGGAAGGAGTCCAATACCCGGACTACTACCTAAATAAGACTCTTCTGGATGTCGAGAAATGTTATTTGCCCCTAGATAAGATCGTCTATGCCTTAGTGGTAGCCTCGAGGAAGAAGAAGCATTACTTTGAGGCTCATTCCATCATCGTGATCACCTCACATCCCCTCAAAGTTGTTCTATGGAAAGATGATCTCTTTAGTCGACTATCAAATTGGTTGGTAGAGCTTGGAAGATTCGATATCCACTTTCAACCAAGAACAGCAGTTGAGGGGAAAATTTTAGCATATTTTATCATTGAGTTCACGGGAATCAGCCTACTGCCCAATTAGAAATTGAGCAGCCAACAGAAGAGGAAACAAAATCCTTTGACTGGACCCTTTACGTTGATGGAGCCTCCAACTCTAAGGGGGCAGGAGTAGGCATTGCATTGGTTACCCCAGAAAAAACTGTGCTTGAATAAGGGATCAGGCTAGGATTTGAAGCCTCCAACAACAAAGAGGAATATAAAGCACTAATTCCCGGCCTGCGTAAAAAAATTTTCTAGGGACATAATGCTTTTGGGTATTTGGTGATTCAGAGCTAGTGTCCAAGCAGATAAGTGGAGACTTCATCATTAAGGATGAGAGAATGGCAGCTTAGGTCACTATTATAAGGGGACTTGTGGCAAATTTTGATAGATCTTATGTTCAACAGTTCCCCAGGTGGAAGAATAGTCACGCTGACACCTTAACAACTCTAAGCTCTGCCATTGACTCTGATTTAAGGAGAATCGTTTAGATAGAATTCCTCGCCCAACCAAGCATCAACCACCCAATCGTAGAGCAAGTCCTTCACATAAAGAAGAAAACCGAGTTGGATGGATCCCATCATGACTTATATACGGAGCAACACATTGTTAGGCAATAAGATATCGGCACACCTGATAAGACACTATACCAAATCTGCCAAATTGTCAAGGTCATTGACCTTGACAAATCCAACTTGTCAAGGTCAATGACCGTGACATTTCGAGGCGAGATAACTTTTTTTGTCACGGTCGTGTCACGGTCATTGACCTTGACACAAAACTCGCATTTTGTGTCACGGTCGTGTCGCGGTCAATGACCGTGACACGTTTGTCACGATTTATAACCGTGACAAAGCCGTGACCCTTTTTAAAAAAATTGTCACGGTCATTGACCGTGACAATTCTGGGCAGAATTTAAAAAAAATCTGCTGGGCAGTATGGCCACTGCCACTGCCCAGCAGTATATTTCTACCTGTTATAGCAACGTTGTACCTGTTCTAAACATCATATATCCAAACAAACTAAAGATAATGAAAATATATATTCAAATAGAGACAATATGCATCACGATATAATTCAAATGTAACAACTTAAAATAACCCAATTCAAACTTAAAACAATTCAATTCAAACTTAAAACAATGTCACTACATGTCTGGTGTATTGTTAAAACTGAGGAGGTGAGTAGGCCACACGACATACGAATTGACGCACCCACTAATCTACGTCGTGCCGCATTGTTCGCGCAACCACAATAGGGAGTTCTCCTTCCCGGTTATGACATTTATGATGAGCACCCTGGACTCCATCTCTTGAAGCGCATGTCCATGAACTATTCCACCCTGGACGATATTCGGGTCCCTCAACCCCCGCCCTATTCGCTGGCCATCAAATACGTCCAATACGAACACGCTCGGCCAACCAAGTGTCAACATTGGTCTATTGAAGGGCGCCAAATAGGGAAGTGGATCATCAAAGTACGAATGTGTCGGTGATGAAGCAGCGACGTCCACATCCTCGTCATCCTGCACCTCGTCCTCCCGCACCTCCTCCTCCACCGCCTTCTCCTTCCCTTTCCCTTTATGGTCTTCACCCAACGTACACTTCATGAATGCGTACATATCTTGGACCGTCGCCTCCAAACGGGACAGCTTCGCGTCGTGTGAATCCATCGTTCGAGCCAACCCGGTGTCGCTCGTCTCCAATCCGATGATCCTAGATTTGGCCACCCGCGAGCTCACCCCCTTGTCCTCCCATTGCGATCAGAGCTAAGCACTTGTCTGAGTGCATCTGTGGACAAAGATGCCTTGTCAACATCAGACTGCGACTCATGCACTTCCTTAAGCTTTGCCTGAAACGACAAAAAGCACATGATTAGTAAAATAAGTAAACTAAAAAATTATAACGTAATTAACAAGAATTCAACTGTCGGATTACTTACAATCGTGTCCGCGACACTCGAGGACACCTCCTTGTCCTTCCCCTTCTTCGTCCGAAGAGCCACATAAGTATCGAGCCTATGTGGCTTACCCCCTGGCCCACTCCCTACCCCCTGAAATAAAATAAAGTAAAGTAAAATTAGTATCGGCCCCGCAAAGTAAAATAATGAAGAATAATATATTTCTGTAGTTATAGAAAAATTAAATCTTACCTGCATCCTATGCTCCACCTCGGCGTAAGAGGTCCGGCCGGAGTAGTGCACGTCCGTCTTTTTTGTCCGATTTTCCCTCCCCGATTGGCGAGATGCCAATTGTCGATCCTCGATCTCATTGTCAATGAACTTCTGCCATTGTGCCAATGAGATCGACTCCTTGGGGGGGACGGATTCACGCCATTGGATAATCGACTCTCGTGTTTTCCCAAAGTACCGTGCCCGCATATTTTTTTTCCACGACTTGAGTTGCTCCCTAATCTGCTCCAACACGGGATCGCGTAGCTTTGGATCCAAGTTGAATTGTTCCTGCCCAACAAATACAATGTTAGTTGAGAATAAAGATAAATATAAATATAAATATAAATATAAATATAAATATAAATATGAAATCGAAATTGAAATTGAAATTGAAATTGAAATTGAAATTGAAATTGAAATTGAAATTGAAATTGAAATTGAAATTGAAATTGAAATTGAAATTGAAATTGAAATTAAAATTAAAATATTCATATAAATATAAATATATTACCTGTAGTGCCTCCCAAACAACTAACTTGAGCTCATATGGCACCTCCTTCCAACTCATAAACCCCGGGCCGATGACCGTCTTTAGCAGAACGAGGGATCTCGCTAATATCTCCGATTTGTTCTCGACGGTAATCCCATATTTCCCATATTTGGGGAGCCTAGGGGCGGAAGAGCCCTCGTCGCCTCCACTACCACCAACCCCAGACGACATCATCATAAACATCATCATCATCTTCGCCTTAATATCTGAAGGAGACATTTGCTGTAAAAAAATGTTATTAGTACAGATATAATATTATCACAATATGCATATCTTATAAGAGAGTCGGGTTTGGCATTAATAAAGTGAGAATTACACACCCACACATAAAAATCTTTAATAAAATTCTCATATCTTCTTTCAATTTAAACACACACACAGTAGTGACTGTCTATTTAAAATAATCTCAATGTTAATTTCAGGTATTGAATTTCTACTATTGTTTTGTGCTTTTTATAAATCATACCCCACCCCCACCCCAACATGTATACGGGCTTTCATCACCCGTCATAAATTTTTCGGTCCGTGACTTACTAGCCAGTTGTCTTGGGTCGTTTAGTCCCTTAACAGTACTTTAAGAATTTTACCCAATCTAAATACCACATTTTCTTTCTTGTTATACACTTGAACACGTTTTGTTGTTTAGTCCTTATTAATTTATCTTTGATGTATTACCAGCATCTTTACTTTTATAAACTTTATTTAATTTTCAATTTTAAGGACTATTTTCATCACTTAGTGTTCATCTAAGTTCTAGTATAACAAGTTCCCATAAAAATCTTTAATAAAGTATTATGACAAATATAAACTAAGAGTGATAAAATAACTTTGAGGCATATAAATTAATTGTGACAAAGTAAGATTATGGAAATCCGACTTTTCTTTCTATAACTCCTATTTTATTAAACTTTAAATATAATTAGGGGTGTATAGAAAGAAAAGTTAAATAGGAATAAAAACAACATTTTTAAAATATGAAGGGCTCACCAATTTGATCAAATTTTTCAACAACATAGACTAATTGATCTTTATTATAAGACAATTACTACAAATTTATGCGCATCGCCCGAATTCAAAAAGTAATTTAATGACTAAAGTAATACTTTTTTTAACTTTAGTTATTCACCACAAATCTTAAAAAATATTTTATTTTTCATGCTTTTAGCAACTTCGGATGCCATTTTAACCCTTATTGTAGTTTTTTAGTTTTCATGCTTTTATTTGATGGATATAAAGTCATGTGATTATTTCACCATATAAAGTCAACAAAAAACGCCATATATGGTTTTTTTCTCCATTAGTATAAGTATATAGCGATTATTTCACACTTAAATCACATATTAAGGCGGCTATCATTTTTTTATGAAATTTGTAGAAAATTACTTATTTATTTTGAATGAAAATAAATTGTTTTCCAATATTTTGGGATATTATTTACATTTACATTTTTGGATATTATTTTTGGATATTATTTACATTTACATTTTTGGATATTATTTTTGGAAATTTATAGAAAATTACTTATTTATTTACATTTTTAACCCCCACCCCGCCCCACCCCCTACCCCCCACCCTGCCCCCACCTGCCCCACCACCTACCCCCCACCCTGCCCCACCCCCTACCCCGACCGTGCCCCACCTCCCACACACGCATACACACACGCACATATATACACACATACATATACACACAAACATATATATAAATGGAAGAGAGAGAGAGAGGGAACGGCGGGAGGGAAAAAAAAGGGGGGAAAGGGTTTTTGCTGGAAACATTGTCACGGTCGTGTCAAGGTCATTGACCGTGACAAGTACGTGACAAGTAAATTTGTCACGGCCTTGTCACGGTCAATGACGGTGACAATTCTTTGTCACGGTCGTGTCAAGGTCAATGACCGTGACATAAAACGCGTGTTTTTTGTCACGGTCACTGACCTTGACAAGGGTGGCCAGCTGAAAGGTGACAATTTGGTCATTTTGGTGTAGTGAGAGTCAAGGCTGCTCACTTTCACTTATCTACTGAAGTAAAACTCTACAAAAAGTCTTTCACTGGCCCGTACCTCCAGTTCGTTCACCCGAAAGATATTGAGAAGGTTCTTAGTGAACTTCATGAAGGCATTCATGGGAGTCGTGCAGGAGGAAGATCATTGGCTTTCTGAGCAATCAAGGAAGGATACTGGTGGCCGTATATGCAGAAGGATGCTGGAATTTACTTTCGTAAGTGTGAAAAGTGCTAGAAGCACTCTCCTATGGTCCACCAGTCAGCTAGCAACCTCACGTCATTGACCAACCCATGACCTTTCGCCTAGTGGGGCTTGGATATTGTAGGGCCTCTGCTTATCGCATCTAGAAATCGTAAGTAACTATTGGTCGGCACTGACTACTTCACCAAATGGGTAGAGGCAGAACCACTCGTAAATATTCGGGACTCTCATTTGATGAGGTTTATATGAAAGAACATCATTACTCACTTTGGGATGCCAAGAACGATCATTACTGATAATGGCATGTAGTTCCAAAGTGGATTCTTTTAAGGCTTTTGCGACGAGCATGGAATCAAGCACAAATTTAGTTCTATAGCGTATCCCCACAGCAACGGGAAAGATGAAGCTTCCAACAAGACAATGATCGAAGGACTGAAAAAATGGATGGAAAGAGCCAAATCTGCCTGGGTAGATGAACTACCCCATGTTTTATGGGCTTATTGTACAACTCCTAGGAGAGCAATGGGAGAAACTCCCTCCGCGCTCGCTTGTGGTATGAAGGCAGTCATCCCATTGGAAGCAGGACTCCCCACTATTAAAACTAATTTGGTCGACCAATGCCTCAACGATGAAGCACTACTCACTGAACTTGACTTAACTGATAAGCGACGAGAATTGGCACTAGTTCAGTTTGAATCTTAGCAACAACAACTGACCAAGCAATACAATTAAAAATCCAATCCAAGAAAATTTCTAATAAGGTATTACGTCCTGAGGAATGTCCTCGGTAGTGCTGTAAGACCATTAGACAGTAAATTGGGACCAAATTGGGAAGGACCTTTCAAAATAATAAGGGAAGACCTACAGGGAGCATATCACTTGGAAACGCTGGAGGGAAGGGAGATACCAAGGTCCTGGAATGCAGCCAACCTTAAGAAGTTATACTTTTAGACTTCTATATCTTTTTTTTTCAACATCATCAGTTTAGGCGAATTTTCATTTACAAACTAATGTTGCCTTTTATTTATCATTTTTATCAATAAAGGTCAATTGGCCCACACATTCAAAACACCTTGGCTGTTTAATATCTCTTAATCGAATCTGGAGACGCATCTTTTCTAAGAAGTATGCTCCCCTCAAAACATGACAGAGTTTCAGGATTGCACCAAGGTGATTAACTTGCTCTAGTCAAGGAATAAAGCTCCTATGGTTATAATAGTGTGCTAGACTTATGCCATTCAAAGCTAAAATATGTGAAGCAAGGTTTGTAATTAACCTTCCCCAAGTCTTTGTTGAAAACAAATTGGCCTCTTGAGTTGCCTCAGCAACAATAAATGACCTACAGGCGATCCTTAGGCATTAAAGCCAACTCAAGGTTGGTCGCCAACTTAGGTTGGTTGAAAAATCCTATTCAGACGGATGTCCCATTAACCTGGTACATTCTCACCATCGCCCTACTTAGTTTTAGGGAAGTGTGACGACACAACCTAAAAGGTAAAGTGGATGGAATGATTTGGCTAAGGCATATTAGACTGGGAGAATGTTCAAACACGAGATAACAAAAATTGAACATCATTTAGTCGGTGAAAAAGCCAAAAATGATTAAAAGTTTTTGTACTAATCATTCATACTGTGATCAGATCTATCAAGTACTTTCTTGGTCAAACATTGATGGCAAGCAATCAACAAATAAGGTGTTAACACTTGTTTAGTCAGCAAATGCTCAAGACATAAATAATCAGTTGTATTTGTCATTAAGAATCATATTATTACATTTACATCAAAAGACAAAGAAATACTTAAAGACCTACGATATCCCAGCATGACGAGCAAGGTAGTCCGCTACTCGAGCTCTCCGAACATCATCATGATGAGTAACTAAGTCATATTCAATGCCCTCTGGGCGTGGCTCTAGAAGCTGCACAGGAATAACATCTATTGGGATCTAACGATCTTTCCTCGCGAAGGGATTTCGCATAGCAGATGAGAGAACAGTTTGATATTTATATCACAGGGTGGATTCCTTAGGAAATTTCAATTCCTTAAGAAATTTTAGCCATCCCCTAGCAAAAGTAAGTTCTTCAGCCTCTTTCAGTCTGGCTGGGGCATCTTTCCAACCTTAGTCATAACCATCAACCCAGACCTGTCGAGGACCCTTTCGGAATAAATGTCTTAATCATGTGACATCCCTATGGAGACCAGCAGTAATCACATAAGCTCACCGAACATCTTCTTTAGCTCGAAAATCTCCCTCCTGGAAGCTTGATTGTCATTTTGAGAAACTATAGCAGAGGATGAGGATCCTCTCAGCACCAAAGGAGGACCGGATGGAGTGTTTTCTCTGAGATAAGCAATTTCACTTCTTAGAGTATCATTCTTTCTTTCCAATAACTCCCCCACCTGGTTGATTTTAGACACATCCAGAAGGTTTTATTTCAAGGTGCCTATCTCCTCCTACACAGAGGCACCAATTCCCTCCATATCCTTGAGCCTATCCTTCAGCTTAGCAACTATCTCATATTAATATTTGTACTCCTATTTTCTCACCCTCTGGAATTTACAAATCCTTATAAAAGCTCAGCATGCTTGAGCACTTATATTCGGATAAAAAATCTGGCCTAGATGGGATTTAGCAGGAATATAATCATCTAAATCAATGAGCTGCAGCCAATCAAACAAGCAACAAAGGTAGCAAGAATCACTAATGAAACAAAAGTTTGCTTTTTATTTAATCAAAAGGCACGAGCCAGTATAAATGAAGAGAAGAAGAAGAAATACAACAAATGAACAAGAACAAGAACATAGCCTAAATTCCTAGGAGGCCTCAACCTGGTCAAACGTAGAGGGCCCCTTCCCTTGTCAGAAGCTTGGCCGATGGGGACCTCACATTCACCAACACCTGAAGCAGCTCCTCCAGCTAGAATAATGACCCCCTCTAGATTGACCGATGCATCTCCCACGATAGGAGTAATGAGCTCCAGGTCATCTTGAGCATCAGGCTAAGCAGACAGAGATAACTCAACATGATTACGATCGGTATGATGCTGGGAGAAAAGGCGGGCACCAGTAGCAACCCTAATAGCAGTCAAGGCTTGGTCCTAGCCTTTTTTGACGAATGCTCATCAAAGATAAGCACTCTAGCTCTCAGCGTCATCGTAAGCTGCCTCTCTGCCTTTATTCTTCTTTCTCTCTCGAATGGTCGTTGCTTACTCCTCCAGTTACTCCACTTTCACAACCAACCCTTCATTCACTTCCACCACTGCCATCTTTTCTGTGATTATAACACTGTAGGCTTCTCATAGGTCAGATAGCTCTATAACAGACTTTTCCCTTTCCTTGTCAAAGTAAGCCTTCGTATCAGCCAGAGCCTTCTCGAAAGACTTTAGAGCTTCATACATCTCTGAGTTTCTCCTCAATAGCTCAGTTCGACCATGGAGCAACACAGTATAGTCAAAGACAAACTGTAAAATAAAAGAAACACAGGTTAAGCACAAGATGTTAGAGGAAAATGAAGAGCAAAAAAGTATAAAGAAAGGAGTACTCACCAAAGTAAGCCCTTAGGTAGATTTAAGCGTTAATTGGTCTCCCCACATATTCGATGAACGCTCGCAGTTGGCCGCAAGCACTGCTTTCTCCAGTAGCAAAGATGAAAGTTGAGTAACAGCCCACTGAGGCCCCCTCAACAGTAACAACAGAAGGCACTATCGAGGCCTTTGCCCTTGTCTTTTCTCCTTCTCTATTTTTCTCTTCTTCTTCTTTTTCTTCTTCTTCTTCTCTTCTCTTCTCTCTCTCTCTCTCTCTCTCTCTCTCTCTCTCTCTCTCTCTCTCTCTCTCCTCTTATCTATTTTTTCCTTCCACCTCCTTCTCCTACACCACCACATTATAACTACTAATAGAGTCTCTAGCCTTCTGCTTGAGGAACTTCATCGTGTTGGACAAAAGATCATCGTCATCGCCATCCTAGATCATATTTTTCTCCTCGGAGGGGCCATCCCTTCCTCACTAGACTTTTCCTCTCTGCTCCCACTTTCACCACTTCCTTCCTCGTCTCCTTCTACCAGATCCTCTCCCAAGGTACTTTCTTCCTCATCCTCTACCTCAATGGATTCATAAGTACCACCAACGCCTTCTTATGGAACATATAGATGAGGGATTGTGTTTACTTAGCGAGCAATAAAGCTTGAAGTAGTATTCCTATATTCTAGCAAAAATGCAGCAGACTGAGGATGTTCCCCCTCAGCAATAATGTCCCTTATCCTCCAAGCTTTCAAAAGTTCAGCAGCTCGGATCTCGCGAGGAGCAGGCACTTGATTCTTGACTTATGCTATAAAATAAAAAGAAGGAAATATCAGAGGGAAAGTACAGAGAAGCAGGAAAATAAATAATAAAATAGAGAAGGTGATAATAACCTATGTATTCCTCCCCAAAGGTAGGGATCTGAGGTCCCTTATACCTTATGCCTCCCCGATTGGGGAGGATATTATCAATTTTTGGCAATAAAACCTTCAGACCGATAGTATTTATGGGAATCAGGTAGATTTAGTACCAACACCCTATTAGGACTTATTGCTTTCAAGTACAAAAGACCCCCACTGGTGCGAGAGAAAGTAAAACAATAACAGATATCAGTTAATCCTATGAACTCCATTAATAATCTTTCACACATTTGGAGAACATGGAGCAGGAACTATGTTAAATTATTGGAAAAAATGTAAAAATAGAGGGTTAGGGGGAAACATTAAACCCCCTTGGGGAACCAACAGAACGTGAATCCAGTGACCATCTTCTATATCGCGAACATTTTTGGGGACTGAAGGACACTCTATATCTACCCAATTAGGAATATTGTAACATTTTCTAAACTTAGGCAAAGACTTGTTATGAAGCCTCCACATAAGAAAAAAACACTAAAACCCTAGCTATAGTAGAAGAACGATTCACAAAAGGAGAAACTTGAAGAAGAACAAGAAGAAGAAGAAGAAGAAGAAAGCTGGAACTTATGAGACGGGAGGAAGCCTGGAAAGCTGAGAAAGTCTTGATTTTGCAGAGAGAAAGTAAGGAATGAAGCCTGAGAACACAATATGCACAAAAATGGCCAAAGAGGATGAACAGACGGTTAAGGTTTTCACAAACCAGTTTCAAACACTCAAATGATGTCTTACACTTCTCGAGAAAGATTTGGCACTTCAGTAATTACGGGTACACCAGTGCTGATAGTACTGCATCCTTAGCCTCACTTAAAATCCATCGTCCTAAGCAATGGGCCAATGATTTTAGGGGCAATTATGGGGACCAATTTTATTCTCAACTCATAAAAGTATCCGACCTGGCCAGACAAATATAGAGGGTTGCTCGACCCAAATCATGGGAATAAGCTACGAGTATTTGAATCCACACCGCCCCAAAACCAAGTCAATCCCCTATAATATCGTGGAGATATTAAAGGGATTCATGGATCATCATGGACGTCATGGAGTTACTTGAAAAACTGAAATTCTATATCTATAAATTGTAACCCCTGGTCCGGGGTATAGGGGGATGTAACGAAGCATATTGAGAGATACTTAATAAAATAGTAGACCTCTCCATGGACGTAGGCAAGTTGTCGAACCATGTACATAGTTGTGTTGTGTGTGCGGTTATAGGCTTTCTTATTTGATTGTGATTGTTATTTGTAAATTCTTTTATTGTGATATTTTTTACACCAAAGTTGGTTTCCTCATTAACAAACTATTGTGTAGTTTTATACTTCGTCTCATCCCATTTTACTCCAAATTTATATTCTATTACCTTGAACATCACACCAACTAGTATAAACACTTTGTGTGTGTAATCAACCGTTGAAGTTTAAAAAGGGTTTTACCAAAGATTAAAAGATAATTTCTTTAATTTTGGCACTTTCGTGTATTAGATTATTTTCAAGTGGTATCAGAGCATCACGAATACATTTCTTTGAAAGTTTTTTTACTTTTTAAGATCCCGATCTCTTCTAAAACTTTTGTATAAATCGAAGACCATGATGGTAGTTTTGTGCATCCTCCAATGTTTGATGGTGCAAACTTTGCTTACTAGAAAGTAAGAATGGTTGCATATATTTAAAAGTTAGGAGATGAGGTATGGGATGTGGTTGAAACTGATTTTACAATACCTACGAAACCTAATAGTAAAGGTGATGCCCAAATATTTAAAAGAAACCCCCTTTTTGAATGGAACAAAGAGGAGAAATAAAATTCACAATATAAAAATAAGGGCAGAATTGCCTTTTCCCAAGCCATGGATGAGTTTGAGTTTAAATAATCTCAGCCTGCACTCCATCTAAGGTATCTTAGGACATTTTAATGTTTTCTCATGAGGGTGACACTAGGGTTAAAAAGGCTAAGTCACAACATTTAGTGCACATGCATGAAATTATGTTTATGAAAGAAGATGAAAAATTTGATGATTTTTATCTTAGATTAGAAGACACAGTTAATCAATCACATGCAAATTCTATTGTCTATGCTAATTCTAAAATATGTGCTAAGATACTTAGGTCTTTACCTCACAGTTCATATATGAAGAAACATGGTATATATGAAATGTTTGATTCTAACATGATACTTGAATTATTGAGTTGTAAAATCAAAACTTTTGAGTAAGAGATTGGCCTAAGTCAAAAATCAAAGGGGAGAAGAAAAAACACACACGATACAACCTTCTTAAGTGCTTAAATCTAATGTAAAAAGTCTTGCTTTTTTTATCCACTATCTAATTTAGATGACTCTTCTATTTATCTTAAGTCATTAGATAATGAAATTTCCCAATTATTTAAACATTTTAAGAATTTTTTTAAGTTTAGGAACAAATTTTCTTCAAAAGAAGGCCAACCCGGTTTTACTAATAGGCCTCATGAAAAAGAGTGTGAAAATAAAAAACTTGAAAAATATGATAATAATAAAGATTTCAGTCATATTAAATACAAAAAGTGTAATGAATTTGGTTGTTATGATAATAAGTGTTTTTCTAAAACAAAATTACAATATTCCAATAAGGCCCATTTATCTAAAACCTGGGAAGATAGTTCTGATAGTGGCAGTAGTGATAGTCATAATAATTTTATGGCTTTTACTTTTGTTTTTTTAAATGAGGTTCATATTGATATTGATAATTTGTTTATTATGTTAGATGATTTTGAATTATTCATAGACAATTATGATTTATCAGTTATAAACAACTCTTTACCATAGTTACTCATATATGTAATAACACTGTTGCTACTGTCTTTAAAACTCTTTATGATTTCATTTCTAATTGGGATGATGAAAATGATATGCATAATGAACTATCCCTTAGTACTGAATCAGTTGATAGTGGATGTGATGATGATAATCTACACTTTAAGAAACTTTATAAGTCAAATTTGAAAAAGTGTACACATTTAGGCAAAATCAATGCTAGTTGTTATCTAAAATTAATATCTTGAATAATCAAATTCGCCTAGTTTATGATGAATCTTCTATGAAAATTATAAGGACATGATATTATAAATGTCCGAGTTAGAATCTAGGAATTTTCTGTGTGTCCTAGATCACAGTTAGTATGCCTGATACCGCTACATTAGGCATATCAACATGATCACCCACGACAGCCTTGATTCGAATCCTCGTATCCATCATCTTCATATGTGCATCATGCTTCATGCAATGTGCTCTTCAACCATTCCCACTACTCCACTCTCGTTTATGGTAAAATAATTTATTTGGAGTGCTTATTATTTACATAAATATTTGGGAACTTTTATAAAATATTTGTAAAGGGTCTAGAATGTTTTTACTTTAAACGAAGAAATTTTTATAAGTGTTGAGGCGAAGAAAAAAATAACACTTACATCGTTCAAGCGACGAAGGAAGGTCATTCAAGAAACAATTGCATGTCGCGTGAAGTCGCTCAAGTAACATGTCAGCTCGTTCGAGCGATATCCCTATTTTGTTCAAGCGACGCGCCGCCTCGATTTCTATATAAATAGTAGTGCCCTCATTTTAAGTCTTTGGCACACACGTTTCTGCAAATCTAGTACATATTTCCAGACTTCATTTTCATGGTTTTTCAATCTTTTTGATTCACAAACCATTCCCAAACATATATGTGAGTCTTATAAACCCTAGATATAATTGTTCTACTCATCTGGAGTAATCTTGTGGAGAAGAAGGTCGTTCTCCATTGCTGACTTGGAGCTCTTGCGGGATCTCTTGCTGACAACATCGACGACAACGAACCGACGCCTGGAGGTATTCGTGTGTCACTGTATTTTGTTGTAATTGTAAGTATTACGAATTATAGTGAAATAAAAATGGCTTTACCCCTTTGGGGGATTTTTTCTCATATTGTGATTGACTGTGCATGTTTGGTTTGATTTAATTAATTAGAAACAATTTATTAACAAGAGTTAGAATTTTTGGGATCAAAAAATTGGAATTTAATTAAACAAGTTAATCATTGATAGCTGGCGCACTCTCAAACTAGTATCAGAGAGGGTTTCTCTAACTTATTGAGTGATCCTTTTTTTCCACAAGAGATTGTGTAATATTGATTTTTTTTTTAATCTGTTTTGTGAAAAATTATAATTTTTCCGATGGAGCACTTGTGTAATATGATGCCCCCCTTTGATGACACGAGTTAGAGTTTTGTTGATTTAAATAGTTTGAATTTTACGTTTGCCAAAAGATTTGATTTTTTCGAAAAAGAAATTTGTCATTTTAATTTCACGATGGATCTTTCGCAAACGGTTGAAAATCAAAGAGATTTTAATCGTGAAAAAATTTGTTGCCTTGGACCACGACTTTAGAAAAATAGAATTGTCCAAAACAGAGAGAGATGATAGAGTACTATTTTTAGAAAAAGAATTGGAGGACTTTAAAAATTCTAGAATTTGTGTTTGTGCCAAAGTGGATAAAATGTGACAACCCACTCACCAACATAAGGGGTGGCCAGCCCAATACTTCAATATAACAGGAGTCCCGGACGGAATCATTCTCAGCATCACAATAAAGTATAGAGTATCCAGGATAACCACCTAATATTGCAGAAGACGGGTTGCCAATATTTTGTTTTAAAGTAAAGAAAAGAATTTTTAACAACCCAATACTGAAAAGAAAAGTGGAAACCCAAAGAACATGTATATATTATAACAACAAGTATCTAATAAAAAGACCGAATATGCTGTCGGTCCACAGACTCTACTACAGTGTTAAACAAATTCAATTAATTAAATAATACATTACATTAAACAATTACAAAGGCTTGGGCCTCACGCCCGAATAAAAGACTTGATCTTAACTAGAGTGCAAAAATGAAAGAGGCTATACAATATAACCCGTAATACGCGTAAAGCATCACGGCTCGTCAAAATCATCGGAATAGGAAGGTCAGAATAGGCATCCTACGGTGGAGTACGTGAGCGAATACAATATGCATATGCAACAAGAAATATGAACGGGTCAGAGCCCGGTTCTATATGATTACCAGATGAATAAAGAGTATGACAGTTATGAATCATAATCATGAGTAAATAATGAGAATCTAACTACACAATTTTTATGCATAAGCTAAGACGATTTAATAAGTGGTGAATCTAATTTAATTATGTAGGAAAATAAGGATAATTAACATTTAAATTAGGAGCTTACATCAAAACCTTGCTCCATTTTATAGTCCATTCCTTAATAGGAAAATATAGTCAAAATTTTAAGCTCTTTTTGGCTTTTATCTCAATTACATGCCCTTCCTGGCATTCCATTCCTTAGGAGGAATATTATCATCATCAAATGCTCTTTGTGGCATTTCATTGTGCTCTTTATGGCACTTCATCATGATCTTTATGGCATATCTCATACATTGAGTCCCACTTGATTATGAATAGTTATATTTATATACATATAACATTTCTAAGACCACCCCTCCGAGTTTCCCCACCGGGCGCGACACTAAATGACCATCATCTTCCAGGGCCTATCTATACAA
Source organism: Sambucus nigra (assembly GCA_949130495.1). NCBI lineage: Eukaryota > Viridiplantae > Streptophyta > Magnoliopsida > Dipsacales > Adoxaceae > Sambucus > Sambucus nigra. Next base: position 543,037,798 of record OX422217.1, on the reverse strand, counting down.
GACAACTTGGGCACCTATAACGCAAAATGTCGAGACGCGGCCATATGCCTGCGGGAGAGTCAAGACCACACCCGGAATCTCCTCACCAGAGCAGAAAACATAACGTAATCGCTCATATGGCCTATGGACTATATCCACAATGATAATTCACTAGCCAGGGGGCATCACCAAGCGCGCGAACTTCCCTTATGATGTCATTTAGAGAGGTGTGTTTAAGTAAATTAGCATTTACCACGTTCATGATTTAGTAAATTATCATTTACCATCATTATTGCCATTACCATTACCATTTTATTTTCTTTCCATATATATATGTTTCATTTTATCCGAAACCGTAATCATTTACATTATTGTAAATACCTCATATTTTACCCGGAGCCATACTTAATACATCTTATTATAGTAACCTCGATGAATAAATAAGCTTTCAATTTATTCTCCCAAGATACGTTGTGAAGTTATTATAGTCCATCAAGACTAACATAGCTTAAATGATATTCTAAAGTCTCCCGAACATAACACTAAGACTCCAAGTTTCATAATGATCAACTAGAAGAAAGAATGCCCTAACATCAATTGGCATAACCTCGGAAAAGTCCCCACATGACCTCTTTCTAATGTAGGGAAGTCCCTCAACTCATCTAGGACCCTAAATTTACTTCATACAAGAAGGTTCTTAAGTCCTAAAACTAAAGAAAAAGAATTGAAATTGAGTTAGAAAATTAACTCAAGATTGCAGCACTACCGAATCGATTCGCCCTGGCCGAATCGATTCGGACTAGAAACCGAATCGATTCGGACCAGTTGAATCGATTCGGATGGATAGACAGGACTTTCTGTAACTTACCCAATCGATTCGGACCATCCGAATCAATTCGGACCCTTCAAACCTGGACACTTCCCCTATAGCGAATCGATTCAGCCAGGCAGAATCGATTCGGTCCTGCAAATTTTCCAAGTTTTGTCTTAAGGGTTATGAACCCTAATTTTGCCAAACCTCAAATCTCTTCCATTTTAAACATACCCAACAACATTTACCTACCCAAATTCATCCCAACATGATTTATAACTACTATAATCCATAATTTCATCATGAAAACTAAGATTAGGGTTTAATTCCCATAAATTCCATTTTTGATCCATAAATGCAAATACACATCTATCATACAAATTATTCATCTTAAATCACATATTATCAAGTAGAAAACTTGCCTTAGTGTTGAAATCTCAGATTTCTTTGTGGTAGAGGCAACAATCCATCTTCAATCTCTATTTTCTCTCTTCTTTCTCCTCTTTTCTCTTCCTCTTTCTTTCTCTCTTTTTCTCTCTATGTTTAAGACATAAAATGGGGTAATTAGGGGATTTGGAAGACTAAAATTAGGGCTTAAGTTTAAGGTTCCCAACTTAAGTGGTTAATACCACATTAAAATGACTCGCAAATACGCGTTTAAGCTAAAACCAGGTAAAAGTGCCCGAAATACACAAATACAGTATGGCACTTATTTTGATTATCTCGCAACCTTCCGGGACTAACTACGCCCTCTAAAATGGCATTCAAAAATTTTATAAACCATTTTAAGTTTCGGTTTCAATTAAACCATAATGTCATTTAAATCATATGACACCATAAAACACACAACCGAATGATATTTACTTTCTCATGCAGTAAATATGAAATAACCCAGTAAATATTAATCTTCAACTCATCAAATTAATATTTACTCCAGTTCCAACATTTTATATAATTACCTTATGTGGTAAATTAATATAAAATTAGCCTCCTAAAAGCAAGAGTTGTTACATACTCCCCCCTTATGAGGGAATTTTGCCCTCAAAATTCGGGCATACCCTACACGCATAAGGGTATACAATCTCAAACTATCATTCTATCGCCCTTAACAAACCCTCGTTATTACAGCATCCCGAAATGAACTCGGACTAAGGTTATCTATATCGATCTCAGTCTACATTCTTGGTGCTTAAGCATAGCACCAAATCATTCCTCACGAACTGTCAATCCTACTGTCTTACAACGGGAGGAGATACCCACACAACTCGGCATAAACCGCTTTACTCCCTAAATCACATTACATCCCTCCTCGGGGATACTTACACCAACGCTAAATTTCTTAACCCCAACACTAATCAACTTTTCTTCGCATTGACGTAGCCCATCAATGCGTATGGCTCAAAAGCCAAATCTTTAAAGAAATGTCTCGAGACCACTCCAAGTCTAAGGAACATATTACCCGTTGGTTCCATCCAATGAGTATGCGAATTTCTCAACCGGCTACACTAAGCCACTCACAGTGCCATACCTTAGGAAAGGATTTTAATTATTGCACGAAAATTTCCATCCATAAAAATTTCTACTCCCATCTGTCCATTTAGCCTAAGGAGGACATTCAATATATGCCTTTCGACCTTAAGTTAACTTCCTCCATTTATCCATCCACTTTAGGGGGTTAAGATATACTCCATCTCCACACGATTCCTATTTCCTTCATGGAAACTTTACTAGACATTCGACATGAATATCTAGTCTTGATCAACCACTAGTGATGGGCACTCCATATGGTTCCACCATTCTTTCATATAGAGCGGGGTGTACTCTTCTACTTATAGTCCGCCCATAAGGCCGGAAAAGAAATAATCTGGTTGAACGATCAAAAAATTTCTCAAATAGGATCATGACCAGCTCGATGATGAAAATTCAAAGAGAACATCTATGAATCTACTTTTCTTCGTTCCGCCGCTACTCTTCTTCACACGAGTAGGAGAAATGGTCTGTCACAAATGTAAATGCTCATTATACTTGGCATTCCATGCCTTCACTAGGTTCTTTGATGGGTTTTCTACTCGACGCTTCTATTACCCTAATCGTACATCCTAAACAAGATGGACCAAATTCCCTGCCCAGGAAGTAGTGCCTATTTTCTTTAAGGTGATCACTAGCATAATGAATTTTAAATCAAGCGTGGAATAATACTTCCCACAAGGTTAAAACCTGTGAGGCGCATAAATAATGGGTCCATGCTCCAGTATTATTACTCCCCCTTCCTGGAAGAGACTTATTCATTCAATCTACCCTCGGGCTTAACAACACGGGCTCAGGAGCAAAAGTCAATTTATCCACTCAACTTCCCGCGAGTAAAGTTACCAGCATAACACTCTTTCTAAGAGGGGCCTAATCTCCTTCGGCCTAACTTTCAAACCTATCGAGATTCCACCCTTCTCGTTTATAGGGACCTACTCCCCCTAAGGGTTAACCCACAACATATTTGTCGTCAACTCCCTATAGCCATCCTAAATCAACGTCACATGCCATAATGGCCTTACGTCCTAATAAATTTAAGGTCAATTTATATATCCTATCTAATTCGTATAAGTATGATACTAAATGTATCCCTAGTGCCCAAGACCTTTCTCAACTTCCGACATTCGCTCGGTTTCATGCGTGGGACATCTCGCCGAGGCGAAATCCAGATAAGGAACCCTCCCGTTACACTACTACCTCGCATTGTCGGTCATCAAGATATGACGGTCTAAGACACATGATCGGGACAGTAAATTCTAATTTACAACCCTACTGATAAGATTTTACTTTATATTTTACCATTTAAATAATCAATGATTTCAATTAATCGGACATTTACTTTCTGTAAAGTCTTTCGAATATATATCCCATTATATAAACATGGCCTTCTCATCAAGGCATAATCCAGAAGTCTCAATTCGACTTCATATCTCAGTCTCCCTCACATCGATCTGAGGAGAGAACTATATACAGTGCTTCTATCTCTCACTTTAGTACCCCTTAATCACTCAACTACGTGATTCTAGGCTAAACCTTCCAACCCCACTTCTAACAACAGAATAAAATAAAAGAAAGGAAAAAGAATAGCGCCTCTCCACTCACAACATCGTTAAGTGTTCATGCTGCGGAGTGTCTCGCAAAGTGAAATCACAACAAGGAACCCCTCCGAAACATGCCTACTTAACTAGTTGGTCATGGAGATAAAGCGTAACAAGCACAAACAAGGCAAACGAACAATCAAACACTCACGCAAGATAACACAACAAATAATAATAAAAAATCTCCTACCTACCTCGATCCATCTCTATAAAGTCTCAACCTGTATCCAGGAGAGATATTATAGAACAACTAGTTCCATTTTGAACTAGAAGTGAGATAGCCTTACAATTTTATTTGCTTGCTATCACCCCAAGCCAACCAAAATATCTTAACATAAAATAAGAGAAAGGAAAAATATCATCTCTCCACTCCCAACGTCGTTAAGGTTCACGCGTGGAGCGTCCCGCAAAAGTGGAATCCAAACAAGGAACCCCTCCTATGCATTACTACTTAATCTTGTTGGTCGTGGAGATAAGGCATAACATCCACATATAATGCAAACAAGCAATAGAGCACTCAATCAAGGGGAACATAATGCAATTAACACATATTACACATATACATTTAAAATATCATCACTCGCTTCATAACGAGTGAAGAAATCATAAAACTTCCCTACCACGGAAGTCATATTACTACCCTTTCTACAATAATGTCGATACCATTACAAGCTCGATATACACACCCGAATCTAGAGTAAACACAACACTACTCTATCATATTATGGGGGATGTACCACCCACTACTAAGGTGGAATTCCCACCAACATATCTTGCTAATCACTCCGGGTAATACTAATGGTTCTCAGACACCGTACTCGAGTCTTATCCGAACCAAATATTACTTCCATCAACTCCCCAACTAGGCACTTTATCTGTGCCCTTGTTCTCCAATCAACAAAATTTAAAGTGAGTGGTTCTACGCTCCACATCATAGCCATTGTTCCAACTCTGGCCCACAACAATTATCCACACAGTCCCCTTTTCTTCTTTAACAAAAGAGAGCACGCTACCGGCCTCCCCTTTCCTTATTTCAATGAATCCTACCCAGGTGGATAGTGAATATCCACCAAAGGGGTTTCATGAACGCTGTTCCTTCTGAAGTGTTAGCGACACTTATTCTGCAACCTATTATTTTATGGTTCACGGTCTCCCTAACCGTACAACACTTTGTTCACTATCGACCTTTAATCGAGCATTGTGTGAACATTTGAGAATCCACCTTCTCATCAGTCCAGTTATCCCAGAGAAACTCGTTGTTGCAAGTGTCTACCGGGCGTATCCATGGGCAAACCTCCTGCACCCACAAATGTGGTGACTACGTTCTCACCGTCTCGACACTACTCCTACGGAAGGAAGGTTTTCCCCCCTCATTCTTTTCATCTGGGCACTTCTATACCCCTTCCTTAGGGCCAAAGCTCCTGGACCCTACGCATTCACCGAACGAGGATGAAACTCCCCCAACTTACTTCAACATGTGGCCCTCATCAGGGGCTCCTCTCCACCTTTCTTTAGCGTTTCTTGGAGTCCCAAGCTTAGTACCGCTCTCATGACGCCTTCACGATGACCTTCTCTGGCATCATTCTTCGATCGACCTACGAATCTCACACGAATTCGCAAAAGATTATATGGGTTCTACCTCATGGAAGAAGAACTAAATCTCATAAGAGAAATCAATGATATTAATCCTAAGGCTCTATGTCAAGTCAAAAGCAACGCTGAAAACTTAAGCCATCCACAAAGATTCCTAAGGACTCTAGAACATGATGCTCTGATACTATCTATAACAATCCACTCACCAAAATAAGGGGTGGCCAGCCCAATACTCCAATATAACAGGAGTCCCGGACGGAATCATTCCCAGCATCACAATAAAATATAGAGTATCCAGGATAACCACCCAATATTTCAGAAAACGGGTTGCCAATATTTTGTTTTAAAGTAAAGAAAAGAATTTTTAACAACCCAATACTGAAAAGAAAAGTGGAAACCCCAAGAACATGTATATATTATAACAACAAGTATCCAATAAAAAGACCGAATATGTTGTCGGTCCACAGACTCTACAACAGTGTTAAACAAATTCAATTAATTATATAATACATTACATTAAACAATTACAAAGGCTTGGGCCTCACGCCCGAATAAAATACTTGATCTTAACTAGAGTGAAAAAATGAAAGCGGCTATACAATATAACCCGTAATACCCGCAAAGCATCACAGCTTGTCAAAATCACCGGAATAGGAAGGTCAGAACAGGCATGCTGCGGCGGAGTACCTGAGCGGATACAATATGCATGTGCAACAAGAAATATGAACGGGTCAGAGCCCGGTTCTATATGATTACCAGATGAATAAAGAGTATGACAGTTATGAATGATAATCATGAGTAAATAATGAGAATCTAACTACACAATTTTTATGCATAAGCTAAGACGATTTAATAAGTGGTGAATCTAATTTAATTATGTAGGAAAATAAGGATAATTAACATTTAAATTAGGAGCTTACATTAAAACGTTGCTCCATTTTATAGTCCATTACTTAATAGGAAAATATACTCAAAATTTTATGCTCTTTATGGCTTTTACTCAATTACATGCCCTTCCTGGCATTCCATTCCTTAGCAGGAATATTATCATCAACAAATGCTCTTTGTGGCATTTCATTGTGCTCTTTATGGCACTTCATTATGCTCTTTATGGCTTATCTCATACATCAAGTCACACTTGATTATCAATAGTTATATTTATGTACATATAACGTTTCTAAGACCGCCCCTCCGAGTTTCCCCACTGGGCGCGCCCCTAAATGACCATCATCTTCCAGGGCCTATCTATACAAGACAACCTGGGAACCTATAACGCAAAACGTCGGGAAGCATCCATATGCCTGCGGGAGAGTCAAGACCACACCCGGAATCTCCTCACCAGCGCAGAAAACATAACATAATCGCTCATATGGCCTATGGACTATATCCACCCTGTATTCACTAGCCAGGGGGCATCACCAAGCGCGTGAACTTCTCTTATGATGTCATTTAGAGAGGTGTGTTTAAGTAAATTAGCATTTACCACGTTCATGATTTAGTAAATTATCATTTACCATCATTATTTCCATTACCATTTCATTTTCTTTCCATATATATATGTTTCATTTTATCCGAAACCGTAATCATTTACATTATTGTAAATACCTCATATTTTACCCGGAGCCATACTTAATACATCTTATTGTAGTAACCTCGATGAATAAATAAGCTTTCAATTTATTCTCCCAAGATACGTTGTGAAGTTATTATAGTCCATCAAGACTAACATAGCTCTAATGAGCTTCTAAAGTCTCCCGAACATAACACTAAGACTCCTAGTTTCATAATGATCAACTAGAAGAAAGAATGCCCTAACATCAATTGGCATAACCCCGGAAAAGTCCCCACATGACCTCTTTCTAATGTAGGGAAGTCCCTCAACTCATCTAGGACTCTAGGACCCTAAATTTACTTCATACAAGAAGGTTCTGAAGTCCTAAACCTAAAGAAAAAGAATTGAAATTGAGTTAGATAATTAACTTAAGATTGCAGCACTACCGAATCGATTCGCCCTGGCCGAATCGATTCGGACTAGAAAGCGAATCGGTTCGGACCAGTCGAATCGATTCGGATGGATAGACCTGACTTTCTGCAACTTACCGAATCGATTCAGACCATCCGAATCGATTCGGACCCTTCAGACCTGGACACTGCCCCTATAGCGAATCGATTTGGCCACGGTCCTGCGAATTTTCCAAGTTTTATCGTAAGGGTTATGAACCCTAATATTGCCAAACCCAAATCTCTTCCATTTTAAACATACCCAATAACATTTACCTACCAAAAGTCATCCCAACATGATTTATAACTACTATAATCCATAATTTCATCATCAAAACTAAGATTAGGGTTTAATTTCCATAAATTCCATTTTTGATCCATAAATGCAAATACATGTCTATCATACAAATTATTGATCTTAAATCACATATTAGCAAGTAGAAAACTTGCCTTAGTGTTGAAATCTCAGATTTCTTTGTGGTAGAGGCAACAATCCATCTTCAATCTCCATTTTCTCTCTTCTTTCTCCTCTTTTCTCTTCCTCTTTCTTTCTCTCTTTTTCTCTCTATGTTTAAGACATAAAATGGGGTAATTAGGGGATTTGGAAGACTAAAATTAGGGCTTAAGTTTAAGGTTCTCAACTTAAGTGGTTAATTCCACATTAAAATGACTCTCAAATATGTGTTTAAGCTAAAACCAGGTAAAAGTACCCGAAATACACAAATACTGTATGGCACTTATTTTGACTGTCTCGCACCTTTCGTGACTAACTACACCCTCTAAAATGGCATCCGAAAATTTTATAAACCATTTTAAGTTCCGGTTTCAATTAAACCATAATGTCATTTAAATCATATGACACCATAAAACACACAACCGAATGATATTTACTTTCTCATGCAGTAAATATGCAATAACCCAGTAAATATTAATCTTCAATGCATCAAATTAATATTTACTCCAGTTCCAACATTTTATATAATTACCTTATGTGGTAAATTAATATAAAATTAGCCTCCTAAAAACGAGGGTTGTTACATAAAAATATTTTAATCGATGAGTTTATGGCACGTGAAGATACTCTTAGGGATAAGTGTGCATATTTTAAGGGAGAACATGATAACCTTGTAGGAATAATTGAAAATTTAGAGAAAGAGCCCCTAAAATACGAAGAGTCTAATTCTTTGCTTGAGTAAAAAATTTTGGAGATAAAAAATGATTTAACAGACTCGAGTAGTATTGGTAACAATGGTAGTGGCTCGTCGTGTTCTCATTCTTCGAGTGTTAAAGCCAAGACCATTATTTGTTTTAGAGGGTCAATAAATCCCAAGGACGTTAGAAATGGTCAACCCATAGGTGTCGTTCCACCCGTTTACACATGTTCATTTTGTGGTAGGAAAGGTCACCTTAGGCGTTTTTGTTTCGATCTTCGACAAGGTACTAGGAAGTTGAAATCTAGTGTTCTCTTGGTTCCCAAAACCCCTATGCGTCATTGCACACCTATTTGGGTTAGGAAAACACTTTTAGAGGCACTAGATGTTAGACTAGTTGATTCTCAATTGCTTGGACATGATTCTTCTCTTGCTATATCATATAGATGATTGTGTTCACATGTTTATCATACGCTAGTTATTCTTTGTGATATATTCTTGCTAGTGTTATGACTTGTGTAATTTTTGTATTATTTTTGAGAAAACTTTTGAAAAATACAAAAAATATATTATTTTGATAAATTTTTTGAAAAAGATAAAAAGATTTTTGTAGTTTGTTTTGCACAGTTTATGAATGGACATTTAGCATGTCCGAGTCATAATTTCATTCCATATCCGTGTGACTGTTTGATAGTGTTTTGATATGCGTCATCATTTCATTTTTGTGCCTTACAATGTTTAGAGTCATTAATATGTGATTAGTTGTTACTACCTACATGTTTGACTCATGAGTTCCTTTAATGCACACTTCCACGGATTTGTTTGATTATTGTACTTTTTATCACATATTGGTCGGAGTGTTCTTATCTCAATTCTTCCTTTAAAACGAACCATATGCGATAAAACTTGGCAATGAAAGTAGTTCATGTAAAAATCGTTTATCATGAGGTATTTAATTGCAAAAAAATATGATGAGTGAAACGCGGGAAAGAGCTGCGAGAGTACAAAATTAACTCATCGTGAAAGCCACAGTTTAAAGAGCCCAAAAAAACTAAAAGGCAATAAAAAGACAAATATACCAAAAAGGGGCGACCTCAAAAGTAACATAAATGCATAATTCTTTATGAGGGAGTTTGGATGGAAAGTAATGAAAAATGGGTTTGCACCTCTTGACAGCGCCATGAATAGGCATTACATAGTTTTAGACGTTATTGGTGTGGGAATCATTCTTGACTTTGATGTGTTGATGGATTGAGTCGATGTTATTTAGATTCAACACTTTCAAACACCTAAGGACTATTTTAAAATTCATTCTTTAGGAGTACACATATTCATCGTGCACATATTTTATGTTTGATTGCTTTGATTTGCCTATCGAATTTGTTCACACCTATTCATTCTGTTTCCATGATTTGGTTGTCTTAGTGTAAATTCATGGAGTATGATTTCTGTAAAAATTATTTTTTCATTTTTGTATGAAAAATTGAAAAATCAAGAATAGTTTTTGGAAGCTTTTGAGTTACTCTTTGCATGAGCGTACTTTGATCCACATTTTCTATGCATTTTTGTCATGACAACTCCATGTTTAATTTGGTCATTCGTTTATATGTCTATTTGGGGACATCATAAAAAGGGGGAGAATGAATTATGAGGTAGAATTTTTTTGTTTGATTTAATAGTGATTTTCTTGAGCTTAATTGATATTACTTTTTCTTATCATTATATTTCAAACTGTTGTATGTCACGGGTATTGTTTCTTTTCCCATGTGTGTAGTTACAAAATTGAGGATTATTTTTGCACACACTAATGGTGACAAAGAAAGATTGAAGAGTTGGAGATTTGAAGACATGTTAGACATGTTATTTGGTATTTCGAGTTTTTGGGTTTAATGGGGATATTAAATTGTATGTCATTTGGTTTTCATTTGGGTATCATAATTCGGATTTTTTATGTATGTATCGGCATAGACATAGGGGGATTTGTAAGGAAGTGGTTTTATAAATGTCCGAGTTAGAATCTAGGAATTTTCTGTGTGTCTTAGATCACAGTTAGTATGTATGATACCGCTACATTCGGCATGGCAACAGGATCATCCACGACGGACTTGATACGAATCCTCACATCCATCATCTTCATATGTGCATCATCCTTCATGTTACATGATCTTCAACTATGCCCACTACTCCACTCTCGTTTACGATAAAATAATTAATTCGGAGTGTTTAATATTTACATAAATATTTGGGAACTTTTATAAAATATTTTTAAAGGGTCTGGAATGTTTTTACTTCAAAATATTTTTTTTTAAGTGTTGAGGTGAAGAAAAAAATAACGCTTACATCATTGGAGCGACAGAGGTAGGTCTTTCAAGCGACATCTGCATGTCGCGCGAAGTCGCTCAAGAGACACTTTAGCTCGTTCAAGCGACCACCCTATTTTGTTTGAGCAACGTGCCACCTTGATTTATGTATAAATAACAGTGCCCATTCTATAAGTTTTTTAAGTCTTTGACACTCACGTTTCTGCAGATCTACTGCATATTTCCAGACTTCATTTTTCATGTTTTTTCAACCTTTTTGATTAAGAAATCATTACCAAACATATATATGAGTCTTATAAACCCTATATATAATTGTTCTACTCATCTGGACTAATCTTGTGGAGAAGAAGGTTGTTATCCATTGCCAACTTGGAGCTCTTACGAGATCTCTTGCTGACAACACCGACGACAACGAATCGACGTCTGCAGGTATTCGTGTGTCACTGTATTTTGCTGTAATTGTAAGTTTTACGAATTATAGTGAAATAAAAATGATTTTTCCCCTTTGTGGGATTTTTCCTCATATTGTGATTGATTGTGCATGCTTGGTTTGATTTAATTAGTCTGTCACGATTTATTTGTAAGAGTTAGGATTTAGGGGATTAAAAAATTAGAATTTAATTAAACAAGTTAATCATTGATTGCTGGCGCACTCTCACGAATGGAAGAGCTTGAGATGAAAACTTGATTATAGAGAAAAACTTTTCTAAATTAACTAAAACCAGTCTTTTATTGGAGAAAAAACACAAAGTTGTCTTAAATGATTTTGAAGAATCATAATGTCAACTAAAAGAAGTTTTAAAAAGACCGAGTGATTTCAACACTTATGGCATCAAGGTCAAACAACCTTTTGAATCTGGAAAGTCTTGCCATATTGATAAAGAGGCAATTGGTACTAAAGGAAAATAAATATTTGAAGCAATTTTTTTCCTCCATTATAGACTATCTAGAGTCTTCAAAAATTTGCATGTTTATTATATATTTTCAAAATCAAAATCAGACTCAAGTTCACTACCCTACTAAGCAGATTTATCACTGATTTTTTTTTACAACACTGGTTACTTAGAAAGAATTTGTAGTAAACATTTAAATCTAAATAGAAAATAATGGTCATGTTAGTAGACCCGAGACACGTATTAAGAATAAGTCTCATAAGAATCCCACACCACCTAAGCCAATGCCTTTCAAGTCTAAAACAGTTTCCCAAAACTAAGGTAAATTGGATTAGGAAAGAAGAATTAAGTTACCAAGTGATATGTAATGTTGTTGTATCAGCATTAAATTCTTTATATAAAAACTCTCCGTGGTACGTTGATTTGGGTTGCTCTAGGTATATGAATGGGTACAAATAAAAGTTTTCCTCTTTAAAATTTTTTGTTGGAGGAAAAGTCACTTTTCAAGATGACAAAATGTCCCAAATCACAGGCAAGGGAACAATTAAGGGTAAAGGGATTCCTAACATGGATGAGGTCTTACTAGTTGAAGGACTTAAATCCAATTTGTTAAATTCAAGTTAATTTTGCTGCACACACCATACTCGTAATTTTCTAAATCAGAGTGCAAAATTATTAGTCTAGATGGAAAAATGATTCTTTGTGGTGAAAGAACACTTGATAATTGTTATGTTGTTATTCAAGATAAAAAATTTAAATATTATTTATTTTCTAGACTAAATGACATAGATTTGTGGCATGAAAGACTAGGACACATTAATTATGATAATCTGTCTAGATTAACTAGTCAACAACTTATACTTGGTCTATATAAAATACCCAAAATCAAACATTCTATTTGTGGACAATTTCAAATAGGCAAAATGCATAAAGCCACATAGAAGAAAGTTAAAGATGATTTAACTTCTCAACCTTTAGAGTTAGTTTGCATGGATTATATGGGTCCCTCTAGGACTACAAGTATATGTGGTAACCATTTCATCCTTGGCATTATAGATGACTTCACTAGATTTACTTCTGTGGAATTTATGAAAGAAAAATCATATACTCTTTAAAACTTTTTAAGAATTCTTTGAAGGATTGAAAATGAAAAGGACATCCAAGTAGCTAGGATTCAAAGTGACAGGGGTGGAAAGTTTAAAGACACTGGTGTTGTCGAATGTTGTGTAGGAAATGGGTAAAAAATTGATTTTAATGCACCCAAAACCCCGCAACAAAATGGGATAGCAAAAATAAAGAGTCGAACCATACAAGAAATGGCTCGTGTCTTGTTTCACGCTAAAAATTTACCAAAATAATTTTGGGTTAATGCTATACAAACTCTTATCACATAATAAACATAGTGTATTTAATAAAAAAATACTAAACAAACATAATACAAAACTTAGTATGGAAAATAACCCAATTTAAAATATTTTAGGGTGTTTGGAAATGAATGTTATGTTTGTAAGGATAGAAAACACTTGTCCAAGTTTGACACTAGGGGTGAAAAAGCTATCCTTTTAGGTTATTCTAAAAACAACCGTGTGTATTGTATTTTTAACCTTAAAACTAACACCATGGCGGAATCCATTAATATAGTTGTGAATGATAGTGTTACCTATCACTTGGAAGAAAGTGAGATTCCTTTACCTGTTGACAATTCTGAAAATGAAGATTTGCAATCAACAAATAGTGATTCTGAATCGCTACCACCTGATGAACCCAATGTTCCTTACTAGGTTAAGGTAAATCACCCTAAGAAAAATATTGTAGGAAATGTTAGAGACCCTAGAAGAACTAAATCTCAATCTGTTAATGCTCTATTTTTATCTTATGTGTCTTTAATTGAACCTAAACATATAAAAGAAGTATTAATAAATGAATCTTTATTGCGAGCCATGCAAGAAGAATTAGGATAGTTTAGATTTTATTATGTGTGATATTTAGTTCCTCGTCCTACTCACACTAACATAATATGTAAGAAATGGATATTTAATAATAAGTGTAATAAATGTGGTAATGTCTTAAGAAATAAGGTTAGGCTGGTAGCAAAAGGTTATTCACAAATTGATGGCATATATGTAGATGAAACATTTGCTCTTGTAGCTAGAGTAGAACTGTTAGAATTTTACTTATTATTTCGTGCCATTTATTTAAACTTTATAAAATGGACATAAAATTTGCATTTTTAAATGGTATTTTAAATGAAGAAGTGTGTGTAGGAAAACGTAAAAGCTTTCTTGATCCTTGGGTTAAAAATCATGGTTTAGATTAAAGAAATGTATTTATGGTTTAAAACAAACCCCTCATGCTAAGTATGATAGGTTAGAAAATTTTATACTAGAAAATGGTTTTAATAGAGGGGGAGTCGACCTTACCTTGTTTTTCAAAAATGTTTATTAATTTCTCAAGATTACATTGATGACATAGTTTTTGGTCCACTTCTCCCTCGAAAGCTGAAAGTTTTGCTAACATAATGAAATAAGAATTTGAAATGTCTATTATGGGGGAACTACAGTTCTTTTTAGGAATTCAAGTAGCACAAAAATCTGACCATATTTTTATTTTCAAATCAAAATATGCTACTTATTCAATTAAACATTTTCATTTAACTGCGGATAAGACTTCTAGGACTCCTATGAGTTCATCTATCAAACTGTCAAAACACTTATCTTTCAAAACATAAATGTTACCTTATACCGTAGTATGATATGAAACCTTATTTACTTAACTGTAAGTGGATCTGATATAATGCATAGCGTGTGTGTGCACGCTATATATACATGTGAACTAAAAGAATCCCACTTACGTGAAGTAAAATATATTATAAAATACATAAGTGGAACGATAAACTATGGTATCATGTACACATTTGACACTAATTCTGAGATAATCAGATATACGGACGATGGTTGGGTTGGCTATGCCGAAGACAGTAAAAGCCCATCGGGAAGTTGTTTTTACTTTGGATGATATCTATTTTTCGATCATTAAAAAAGAAAAATTGTGTCTCACTTTCATCAGCAGAAGTCGAATACATTGTTGTTGGCAGTTATTGTACTCAGCTTCTGTAGATGGAACAAATGTTAAGTGACTATGGATTAGATGATTCATCTGTCCACATACTTTACGATAATCAAAGTGCTATTAAAATTTCTAAGAAGCTGGTTTTTCATTATTGAACAAAACATATTAAAATGAGAGAACATTTTATTTGAGAATTAATTTTGAAAAAAGAAATTAGCATTAAGTACCTCATCATTAAAGATCAATTGGTAGATCATTTCACACAATATTCAGGCAACCATCACATTCAAATGCTTAGAATGTTTATTGGTGTTTGCTACTACCCCATTTAAAATATGTTAGGTTTGTATGTTAGTACATATTTTGATGTCTTGTGCTACTAACATCTTTTATAGGATTCTTTCCTACCCTTTGTCTCTTTGTGAAAAAGGGTAAAATTTAAGACTCCTTATTTTTATGTTAGGGAGATTTTGTGAGACTCTTGTCCTTTTGTGTGTGTAATTAAGTCTCTTATGGTACATTTTGTTAGTTTAGATTTATAATTTTCTTTTTAGGACATTTGTTGTTAGTTGAGTTTTGTACTCTTATGTTTTTAAGAATCTTGTGTATAGTTTAGTTATGTATTTGTATGTGTGTGACTTATTTTTTGCGTCTCAATTTGGTTTGTCCCAAAATTGGTCAAACAGGGAGATTGAAAATACCCTTTTTAAATAAGATGGGATTTTATATTTGGTTCAATTTTGTAATAATTGTCCCAAATACACTCGGAACATCTCTCGCACTAAACAATTTTCCAAAAAGAATTTTAAAAGTTTTGAAACTCAATTTCTTAAATTTAAACCCTAAATTGATTTTTTGTTTAATATACTCGACATTTTTGAATTTATACATTATATATTAATATTATACAAGTAATACCCCGCCCCGTTAAATTAATTAAATCACATATGGGTTTTATATGAGGAGGAACAAATTGTACTTATAGAAATTTTTGTGTTACAAATCATATATGCCTTCTTAAGACTTTGGGTATTATATTGGGGAAAATGTTAGAAAATTGAGAAGCTAAGGTGATAAAAGAAAATCCTAAAATTTCTCTAGGTCGCTCAAACGACATGGAAGTCGTTCGAGCGAGGTAGCTATGTCATTCGAATGACATGGAAATCATTCAAGCGACGACTGACGAAAGTCAGTATACCAATTTGTGCTGTCAAATGCTCAATCGTGGATGATATCTCAAGGGTTAAGATTAATGGGATAAAGAGGCGTTGTTGTATATAAGAGAGAGAGGGACGATCAAACTCTAGACATTTTCTCCAACCCCTTCCTTACATCTGTCCCCACCATATCTCTTTGCAGTGTAAAGAATACACTCACACAAATAAACAAATGTTCTCCCCGCTGTTAAAGGATAAAGCAATGAAATTGGAGAGTTGAAGTTGGGGGATTTATGGGTGTTGAAGAGTTGTTTTCAGAAAATGAGTGTACATTTGGAATTAATTGTAGAGGGTTTTAGGTGACACCTCGCTTATTAAAATAAGAGGTGGCCAGCCCGATACTCCAATAAATACAGGAATCATAGAAGGTCCATTCTTAGCATCACTGTCGTGAAAATAATAGTACGAGATAACCACCAATTATTTTAGAAAATGGATGTCCAATGAATTTAGAAATCTAATAAAAAACATTTCGACAATCCAAATTGAAAAGAAGGTGGATATATATATATATATATATATAAAAACATGTAACAATTTAACAGCCAATTTACAAAATAATAACCGAATAAGTTGTCGGTTAACAAACTAATACAAACAGGTAACACCAATTATTACAGTTAAATACCACAATATATGCCAATACAAAACTTGGGTAACACGCTCGAATGTACAAACTGCTCATAACTAGATTATACAAAAGACGGGTGCGTCTATACAAAAAACCCTACAACATCCGTAAAAATGATGTAGCTCCCTGACACTAAGAAGGAGAGATTAGCACAGGCATCCTTGCGGTGGAGCACATGAGCATAAATAGGACCCATAGAAAACAGAGAGATATAAACGGGTCAGGGGTCGGTTTGATATAATATACGTGTGAATAAAATGCATAACAGTTATGAATGCTAGCATCATAAACAAGTTTAAATCGCTCTTCACAATAAGAATTGTCCTCTCCTCTCATCTAAGTGCACATACTAGCGAAATAGCATTTATAGAGTTAAACTATTCATCAATGTAAGAGAAATAACTAAATTCCATTTTACTATGCTTAAATTGTAGTTTCATAAAATATGACTTCAAAGGTCCATTCCTCATTAGAAAACTTATTCCATATAGTTGATTTATAAATGAATTTGCCATTTATGAAATTCCACATTCGTGATAATAGTTGCAATCAAAATATAACGATTCTAAGACCATCCTTCCGGGAGTCACCCCACTGGATGCGCCCCTAAATAGCTATCATCTTCCAGGGCCTGTAACCAGGACCACCTGGGCATCCTAAATCGCGTCGCATGGGAAGCGACCATATACCTTCGACAGTGAGTCATAACCATACCCAGAATTACCTCAGTTCGGATAAAACAACATCATAGTATAACCACTGGTCCTATGGTTGAGGACTATATTCACCCTGCATTCATTAGCTAGGGGATTTGCCTCATGCGCTTGACTTCACATATGATAGAATTTAGAGAGGTATGAATATGAAAGTCGTAATTCACAAGATATGCCAATTTAAAATGCGCATTTTATTATATCCAGAACCATATGTATCTAACTACGCAAGCTACAAAGTTTAGTTGTCCCCATATCAATCTCCAAGAGTTCACAATGACGTTAAAGGTTACCAAATGTAATTTTCCTCGTACTAATCTCTAAAAGTACCAAAACAATACCACCCAACTATCCCCTAATCCTAGGCTAGCTTACTAGATGAAGAAACTACCCTAACTTCTATTAAATAGCCCCCAAAATAAGCCCGATTACCCCCTTTCTAATCTAGGGTATTCATCTCCCTAATGTAAGACTCTAATACTCTTTATTACTTCATAAGAGAAGGTTTCTAGGTCTTAAACCTAAAAGAAAAGGTCTAAAAACTAAGTTAGAAAATATCCTAAAATAGCAGGATTTTCGAATCGATTTGCCTAGGGATGAATCGATTTGCCTAGGGACGAATCGATTTGTCCCTAATAGCGAATCGATTCGCCCCAAAAAGAGAATCGATTCGACAAAGAAAACCAAATATCTGTCTTAGTACGAATCGATTCGTCCTTAACCCGAATTGATTCGATTTTCCAGACCCGTAGCCACCATTTTCAGCGAATCGATTTGCTAGGGAGGGCGAATCAATTCGCCCTGGACCAAATGCCCAATTGGGTCTACGGGTTGATATGAACCCTAATTTCCCAAAATCCATTTCTTCCCTCAAATCCTAACAACATCAACTCATATCATCTCCAAATCATCTATACAAGCCAATTAACAAGGAAAGACCATTAAAAATAAGTCTATATCCTATAACATATGACTTAACCAACAATATCAATAATTTCCATTAATGGTTCAAACTCAATAACACAACCATAAATAAATATTATTCACACTCAATCATACATAATTGCAAGTTAGAAACTTGCCTTAAGATCGTAGTCTCGTATGCTTGCTCGGTGAAACGATTTCTAGTCCCAAATCTTCAATTCTCTCTTTCTCTCATCTTTCTCCTAAGCTCTCTCTTCTCTCTACTCACTCTAGGCCTATAAACATAAATGATAAATAAATGTTCTTACAAGACTAAAATACCCACTTACATTAAGTCCAACTTTAAATTCTACTACACAATTAAAATGACCAGTAACAACATAATTAAGTCATAACCGGTTGAAAGTACCCGGAACCCAAAAATACAACTTGGTACTTATTTTGACTATCTCAACCATTTTCAGACTAACTATGCCATCTAAATTGGCATCCAGACTATCATAACTTATTTCATGTTCCAACGTCATATTTATTCATTAATAATAATCCACTTGGAATAAAAGTCATAACCGTCGCTTAAAGCACAATGACGCAATACAACATAATATGATGCTATTTACATTCACTTAACAGTAAATATGGAAAACTCAGTGAATATTATCTCTTAAATCACTCAAAGTAATATTTACTTCTACTTCCTCTATTTTATATAATTAACCCGCATGGCAATTTAATAAAAAATAATTACTCGTAAATAAGGGCAATTACATGTTAATGGAGCTTTTCTTGGAGCTTCCATGGAGGCCTGTTGGTGGATCTTTTGTGACTCCCTTTTAGGGCCACCTTTGGAGGCGGGGGAGTCACCCATATTCATCACCACCACCATCTTTGGAGACCATTTAGGTGGGTAACCTACTCTTATTGCACTTGAGACTCCATTTGATAAATATGTAGTATTATTGTTGTATGACTAAGAGTAGGAATGTAAGAAAAATGATGTGTTCCTAGTAATCTGAAATTAGGAATTTTTATGGAATAAAAGAGCAAGATCATAATTTTTAAGTGTTGCTAGGAAATGTTATTATTGTGCATTTTCCATTATATTTAAAAATAGACATTTTTATGGAATAAAAATGTAAGAAATGTCATTTCGTCATATTTTTAGTGAAAATGGAATAATAAACATTTTTATGGAATAAAAATGTAAGGAATGTCATTTCTACATATTTTTAGTGAAAAATATAATAAATATTTTTATGGAATAAAAGTGTTGAAAAATGTTATTTTTGTTAAAAAAAAGAGTAAATAATTATTTCAAGGTTTTTGAAATAATGAAAGTTGATGTTTTATAAAAATGGCGTATTTTCTAGTCATTTTGATGAAAAACATTTTATGGAATAAAATGTTTGATAGTAGACCTTTATATAATTAAAAATATGTTAAAACCATGTAGTAGGATTTTTGGGTTTAAAATCCATCTTCTCTTGCATATAAACTTATAGTATTTTGACATGCAATGTATAAACAAGTGTAAAGAAGATTTTGTTGGGTAGAAATAATAAATGTTGAAATTGTGGTCTTCTAAGTATCTGTAATTGGGAACTAAATACATGACGTGTATGAAGTTAAAAGACTACGTGTTGAATAAAGGAAATGGCAAATTACTTATATAAGTAGTCTTAAGCATAAATATATTTCTTGAATAAATAAGTAAAGAAATATGAATATCGGTTAAGTGGTAATGGGCAAACATGGAACGGTTAGTGAGTGTAACTTACTAATAATGTGAAATATTAACACTTATGGGATTATAAAAGGATTAAAGGTGTAAAAGTGTTTCCAATAAAGATGAATGTACTCCCAGTGTAAAAAGGCATTAAAGGGTCACTTAAAAAGTTGGTGTGTATAACTTAATAGTGTTTTGGGTGGAATTAACACTTGTGAAAAGGAGTAAAAGTGTGATTTGGAAACAAATTGGTAAAATTGTAAGTTTACTTATAGTGGAATATGTTTATGAAATAAAAATGTTGGAAAGGGTATTACACAAAGTGGTCCTAAATGAATATGATTTTTGGAATAAAAATCAAGGTTAAGGTGCAAAGGAAACAAAATGGTAAATTTTCAAGTGTAACACAAATTGCGGAGGTAAAGTCTCGAATTTTGTCTTCGGCTGGGCAAAAAGGGAAAGAAAATAATGTCGATATTTGTAAAAATTTTAAACACATTAAATGAACTCAGATGATACCGGTATAAAGCAAGAAGAGCCCGGATCCTTGGGTGAAAAGCCCTAAACCATTGGCCAGATCATTTGGTGTGCATAGCCATCGATGTAGAGCCCATGTAAGTATACGATACTGGAAGATTCTGAGAAATGTTAAATGAAATATGGAGCATATCAAGAAATGTGTTCTGTGGTAACTGTGTTAAAATAACCTAACTTGAATGAACGATATAAATGTTCCCGGTAAAGATAAAGGGGACAAGTAAAGATGTAAATCTATTAATGTCCTTAAAGTAATGAGGGGTTACATGAAGTGAATAAATGGGTGGTTAAGGAACCTAAATGGTTAAACCCATACTTTAACACAAGAATGTGTCATAAAAGGGATTTTTGAAAGGTAAATAAGTATTTTATAACACGACGTGTGTGTGTGTGTGTTGAAATGGTGATTTTCAATGAAATATACTAAAGAACGGTCAAATGGATAAAAGGGTTAAATTTCGATAAAGGAATGGGCTCGAATTGAACAAATTTTAATAGCATCAAGTGTCAAATCGGGTGTGTTAATCAAGGTGGAAACACTAAGTATGAGCAAGGAAAACCTTTAATAAGATTAAGGTTAATTAATTTGGGAAAATAAGGTTTTCAAAAATAATATGGTAATGCATTGGCATGTGTATTTCAAAGGTATACATGTGTAGATATATACGTATTTTCGCGTTCATATGGTTATAGTGTGTGAATATTACTTTCTGTCCTTTGTTTCTATATTGTTACCTAATTCCCACTGGGCATGAGCTCATGTTCCCGTTTTGTTACGGCAGGTTGGGAGCGGTTCTATATTTTGAGGGAGTTTTATAGGTAAGTATACTTTATTTTTGTTTACGTTAGTAGCTTTACTTACCTGGACTTCGGGGTGATCCCCATGGGTCCCTCACGTAATTTATCTTAAAAATTGGAATCGCATGCTAACAAGAGAAATGTTAATTAAAATAAAACTAGACAAGCAACATTATTTAGGTTGTTTCATTGCACTTCACACCTAACGCTTGGGTAGGACCGGGTTGACTCACAGGTAACCCATAAATCCGGGTCGGGGTATTAAAAATCGTATCATAGCTCTAGGTTCAAGGTTACTTTCGAGTGTTACATGGTGAGGTCGGTATTGGATATTTCAACGTCAGTGTGTTTCGGGTCGATCATGCTAGTTTGACGATGGTTTACTTCGTGTTCTCAGTGGTAAAGTCT
Source organism: Sambucus nigra (assembly GCA_949130495.1). NCBI lineage: Eukaryota > Viridiplantae > Streptophyta > Magnoliopsida > Dipsacales > Adoxaceae > Sambucus > Sambucus nigra. Next base: position 543,015,901 of record OX422217.1, on the reverse strand, counting down.
TAGTGGTTAGCACGAAAAGTTGGATTCATGGATAGTGGCACACAATTAGAATGATGGTTATTAATCGCTTCCACATTTTTTATTATAATGGAAGTAATTTATGGGTGCCCATATAAGCCTATAGTGGTGACACCATAGTTGTTAGTGTGAGGTGCTTTCGTTAAAAATTTAATAGCATAGAATCAATCGAGATGTCGATAGAGTGAAGTGTCGCCCTTTGGGAAATTATGTATGGTCTATGGTAGAGATTGATAATTAGAGTGTCATAGTTATGTAATGGGAAGTCGTGATTTGAATTATATGTAGACTTGGGTATGACACTTAGGAGAGGTCAATATAGATACGATAATAAGGAAATTTTAATCTTTGGGGTAATACCATGATTGATGATGAGGTTAATGAGTTTATAAATTGATGTAGGCCAACGCTAGACGATAATTCAGTCTTAGTTGATGGAATGTTATCCTTATGGGTGAATACCTTACTGGATTGTTGGTCGATGAATGTAATTACAAGTGGCAGTTTCGGGTGAGGAAGTACTAGGTCCATTCGTTGGGGAATTTGGGTTTAGCGCATCTCGATTTATGTTCCTTGACTATAATGTGGGTTTGGATAACCATGATGATTGAGGTAACTTGGGAGTGAACCTAGATAATCGTGGTGACTTGATATCAAGTAATTAAGTTGTGATGTTTTAGAATAGGACTTCTCGCGGCATTGTTAGGGTGGGCTTTCTCCTGGGGGATAACTGGTGCCCCTTATCCTACCAAAACCCTAGGTGGTATCAACTTAGATTTTGGTTATTATAGTGTGGTATCAAGTAATAGGACCTTGTGCGGCATCCTTGGTGTGGTCCTTGGTGTTTATAGGCAATACCCGACATCCATATCCTACCAAGAATAGCAGAGTCGTGTTGGCTTATGGATTGGCACATAATGTGATACTCACATAGGAAGGAAATTTGATTGCTATAGTTCAACGGTCATCGAGGATTTGGGTAAGGCAGACTATGAGGTTCATAGGCTGCAAGCGAAATCCTTTGTCCTTCCATAAGTGGTAGCAACAATAATTATAGTTTATATGTGACTTATGGTCACATCCATTTGTGAGAATGTAAGCTTCGTATCTAAGCATTGAAACTCATTTTAGCCATCGAGGTAAGGGCTAGGTGCGAGGAAATCTTAGTGTGTGGCTAGTTCATAGGCATGTGGAGGTGCCCATAAGAAAATTTTGTGTGTGGCATCATTAAGGATAAATATCGAATTTTGTGATGTCCTGAGGTGTTCGAGGATTTAGGTTCACTATGGTTAGAAGCTCGTAGACGAGTGTCCTTGTGAGAACCAAGTAATATCGATGTGGGTATCAAAAAGTTTGAAGAGTCAACCTAAGATGATAAAGATGTAAGCGATGAAATCCCTTCAGATTTGGGGCTTTAACATGAAATGTGTTTGGTGTTCTTAGAAAACCAATTAAGTCCGGTAGGAAGAGGTAATAGTTTATAGTAATTATAGTATTGAGGTCAGGTGATGATCCAGTTTAACAGTCGCATAGTGTACATGTCAAGTATAGCGTTCCAACCTGCACCAATGGGTGGTGTAACCCTTAAGGAAGGTGATAGTGGTATTCTTTTATGAGTGATGCTCAGATGTCATGGAATGACCAGTACGGGTGTGGTGATATTCGGTTTCAAGACACACTAGAAAATCTATTCGATATTAGAGTGATGACGCCATGTGGAGGCTTGCAAGTGGCGACTAAGGTGGGGTAGCATCGAAACACAATTGTTATGTCGGGGTGTCGACAGTATGGACTAGAGTAGTCTTAGCAATGCAAGGACTAGAAATTGACACGTCTTTTCGAGTGGGTACAGGTTCGAAAATGTATCCCGGTGTGAGGTCATTCACTCTTAGGGTGATAATGACGGAAGGTGTGGCTGTCGCGTGAATATCGTCTGGGTAAAAATCGAAGGTGAATCGATGGAAATCTCCTGTGGTCGCTAAGAATGTGTAAGGACACAAATTTCCAATTGAGTCCATTGTTGTTTTGGCTTAGTTCCAGATAAAAACGTTTGAGTCATAGGATAGAGTTCTTGATCATCCTTCAAGCCTATGACATTCTAAAGTTGGAGACGTAACGATCAAGTTCATAAAGCTTCATCAAATGCCGTGTTTGTAGTGCCTCGTTTCTACGTCAACAACATTTGTTCCGTTTACTCCTAAGGTATGAATGAATTATATATTTATATAGGAACTTGGAATAAGTTTTATTAGGTGTAGTTTATAATTTTTATAAATTAATTTTAACGACTTTGTTTTACTCAGAAAATATTTTTTAGAACTTTTCATAAAAAGTTTTGGGCTTAAAAATTAATATTTCATTTTTCTGAGATGTCGTTCGAACCACACTGGAATCTCGTTCGAACGAGATTGGCCAAGTCGTTCCAACGAACTGGCATCTCGTTCAAACGAGATTGCCAGGTTGTTCGAACGAGATTTCTAACGATTTTCCGTTTTTCATTCTGGAACCTCGTTAGTAAACCCATTCGAACGAAAAGTTATTCTAACGAAAAGTCGTTCGAACGAAAATTGGCGGGAACAGTTATTTTGGGCGTTTTTGACAGTTTTCCCACTTTTCCCACTTCCTTTCCCCACTATCTTTTGACAGAACTACTTAGTGCGGGAACCAAATTTTTTGAACCAACTTTTTCACTATCCTCTATCTCCTAGAGAGAGTTTTAGAGAGTTTAATTTCAAAAGAAAAAGTTCAAGTTTGAGTGTTTATTTTTCAAGGAAAAATCTTTACAACACTTTTCTTTACACCCAATTAGATTGTTTATTCCAAGTTTCAATATATATATATATATATATCATTGCTTGGAGTGTTTGGCACCGGTTTATATCTACAGCTTAAGGAAGAGAAGTTTGGGTTCACTTCTACATCCCTCAAAGAAGAAGTCTTTTGTTTTGCTGCGGCATTCTCACATGGTGAAAGGAACCATGTGTGGTTGACGGTGTACCTAAAGTCTCATTGGTGAAGTCCAAGGTTCCGGTGGAGCTCCGGGGTTGTCGACTAGGTGGAGGTGTTTACAAGAAGATGAGTCAAGGCTTGAAAGGGGCCGAGTCAAGGAAGTAAGTCATCTGTCTTTTAATTGTAAAACCATACTTAGTGGACTTAAGGCTAGGATCGTCCGAGGTTTTTTTTCCTGTTGTGGGTTTTTCCTCGTACATCACGGCGTAGTGATTCATTGTTTATTTTATTTTTGCAAAACTCACCTAGAACGCATGCTTAGGTAAAAAGATAAAATTGGTTTAAATCATGTTTAATTTGGTGCTGAATTAATTTGGGTAATGTTTATGTTAATTTAATTCAAGTCATCACTTAATTTGATAAATTGGTTTGGCCTAATTTGGTAATATTGAAAATATTACTTAGGCAAATTTCTAGGACTTGACTTGAGTTAATATGTTAAAATGAAAAATTCAATTGTTAATTAATTTAATTTCACTTTAAGTTGCGTTTAGTTTTAATTTGAAAAGAAATTAAAATTAGTCAATTTGTTTAATTGAACCATCTTCGCTTCCGCATATGAAAGGAAATTACTTTTTGCAGTAAAGATCTAAAAATTGGGGGCCTAGTGTTCCAACAAGTGGTATCCAAGAATTGAGTCAGAAAGACTCACGTTTTCATAATGGTTTACTCATGGAGGCTTCGTTAGTCCTTAGTTACTAGCATAGTTAGTGCTAGGAATGGACTAGTATTTGAGCATAAGGTGAATGGAGCCCCGAGGTCGAGTGTGTAGCTTCGGAGCTGACAAAATGGTGATCATTAGAGCATGGGTAATGCTAGATGTTTGGTGATATTAACGTTGAGGACATTGATGATTTTTCCTTGGAGGATTTCTACGACTTAGGATGGAAGTTGGTGGACCCCATGAGTTGGGGATTAATGGAACGAGAATTTTGGGGATGAAATTCCCAAAGAAGGGAAGTTTGTAAAACTCCACCATTTGTCTCTCTATGACTAAAAGGGGAGAATTTAAGACTCCTTATTTTTATGTTAGGTATATTTTGTGAGACTCCTGTCCTTTTTGTGTGTAATTAAGTCTCTTAGGATACATTTTATTAGTGAGTTTTATACTCTTCTTTTTAGAACATATATTGTTAGTTGAGTTTTGTACTCTAATCTGGTGTATAGTCAAGTTATGTATTTGTTTATGTGTGACTTATTTTTTTGCGTCTCAATTTGGTTTGTCCCAAAATTAGCCAAAGAGGGAGAGTGAAATACCCTCTTTAAATCCGATGGGATTTTTTATTTGGTTCAATTTTGTAATAATTGTCCCAAATACACTCGGACCATCTCTAGCACTAAACACTTTTTCAAAAAGAATTTTAAATGTTTTGAAACTCAATTTCCTATAATTTAACCCTAAATTAATTTTTTGTTTAATATACTCGGTATTTTTGTATTTATACATTATATATTAATATTATACCTACAACACCCTGCCCCATTAAATTAATTAAATCACATATTGGTTTTATATGAGGAGGAACAAATTGTACTTGTAGAAAATTTTGTGTTACATACCTTCTTAAGACTTTGGGTATTATATTGAGGCAGATGTGAGAAAATTAAGAAGTTAGGGTGATAAAAGGAAATCCAAAAATTTCTCTAGGTCGCTCAAACGACATGGTAATCGTTCGAGCTAGGTAGCCATGTCATTCGAACAACATGGAAGTCGTTCGAGTGAAGACTGACGAAAGTCAATTCTACCAATTTGTGTTGTCAAATGCTCAATCATGGATGAAATCTCAAGCGTTGAGATTAATGGGAGAAAGGGGATTTGTTGTATATAAGAGAAAGAGGGACGATCGGACTCTCGACATTTTCTCCACCCCCTTCCTTAAATCTGTCTCCACCATATCTCTTTACAGTGTAAAGAATACACTCATACAAATAAACAATTGTTCTCCCCACTGTTAAAGGATAAAGCTACGAAATTGGAGAGACGTAGTTGGGGGGTTTATGGGTGTTGAAGAGTTATTTTCAGAAAATGAGTGTGCTATTGGAAGTAATTGCAGAGGTTTTTAATGGAGATTTTCTTGGAATGTATTAGAGCTTTCATTGAGGCATGTTGGTAGAACTTTTGTGACTCCCTTTTAGGGCCACCTTTGGAGGTGGGGGAGTCACCCATCTTCATCACCACGATCATATTTGGAGACCATTTAGGTGGGTAACATACTCTTATTGCACTTGAGACTCCATTATGACTAAGAGTAGATATGTAAGAAAAATGACGTGTTCCTAACAAACTGAAATTAGGCATTTTTATGGAATAAAAGTGATAGATAAGAATATTTTAGTGTTTTCTAGTAATTTGAAAATAGACATTTTTATTAAATAAAAATGCTAGAAAATGTTATTATTGTGTGTTTTTCATTAAATCTGAAAATAGACATTTTTATGGAATAAAAATGTAAGAAATGTCATTTTGGCATATTTTTAGTGAAAAGGGAATAATAAATATTTTTATGGAATAAAAATGTAAGGAATGTCATTTCAGCATAATTTTAGTGAAAAAGAAATAATAAATATTTTTACGGAATAAAAATGTTGGAAAATGTTATTTTTGTTAAAAACAAAGAGTGAATAATTAGTTCAAGGTTTTTGAAATAATGAAAGTTGATGTTTTAGGAAAATCGTATATTTTCTAGTAATTTTGATGAAAAATATTTTGTGGTATAAAATATTTGGAAGTATATCTTTATTTAATTAAAAATATGCTTAAACCATGTAGTAGGATTTTAGGGTTTAAAATCCATCTTCTATTGCATAAAAACTTGTAGTATTTTGACATAGAATTTATATACAAGTTTAAAGAACATTTTGTTGGGTTTGAATAATAAATAATAATGGTTGAAACTTCGGTCTTCTAATTATGTGTAATTGGGACCTAAAGACATAATGTGTATGAAGTTAAAAGACTACATGTTAAATAAAGAAAATGGCAAATTTCTTATAAAAGTAGTCTTAAGCATAAATGTATTTCTTGAATAAAGAAGTAAATAAATATGAATGTTGGTAAAAAGTATTAGTTAAGTGTTAATCGACAAACATGGGATGGTTTGCGAGTGTAACATCCTAATAATGTGAAATATTAACACTTATGGGATTATAAAAGGATTAAAGGTGTAAAAGTGTTTCCAATCAAGATGAATCTACTACAAGGGTAAAAAGGAGTTAAAACACATAAGAAGTTGGTGTGTATAACTTAATGGTGTTTTGGGTGAAATAACACTTGTGGAGTAAAGGTGTGATTTAGAAACAAATGGGTAAAATGGTAATTTTACATAAAGTGGAACATTTATATGAAATAAAAATGTGTAAAAGGGTATTACGCAAAGTGGTCCTAAATGAATATGATTTTTGGAATAAAAATCAAGGTTAAGCTGCAAAGGACACAAAATGGTAATTTTTCAAGTGTAACACCAATTGGGGTAGTAAAGTCCCATGTTTTGACTTTAGTCGGGTAAAAAGAAAAGGAAATAATGTGGACATTTGTAAAATGTAAAAACACATTAGAGGAACTCGGATGACACCAGGATAAAGAAAGAAGGGCCCAAATCCCTTGGATGAAAAGACCTAAACCACTGGCCAGAGCATATGGTGCGCATAGTCGTCGATGTAGATCCCGTGCAAGTATGCGATACACTAAGATTCCGATAAATTGAAATGAAATATGGAACATATCAAGAAATGTGTTCTGTGGTAACTGTGTTAAAATAACCTAACTTGAATGAGCGTAATAAATGTTCCGGTAAAGGTAAAGGGGACAAGTAAAGATGTAAATCTATTAATGTCCTTACAGTAATGAAAGGGGTTAAAGGAAGTGAATAAATGGATGGTTAAGCATCCTAAATGGTTAAACCCATACTTTAACAAAGGAATGTGTCGTAAAAGGGATTTTTGAAAGGTAAATAAGTATTTTTAACATGACGAGTGTGTGTGTTGAAATGGTGATTTTTAATGAAAATACTAAAGGACGTTCAAAATGGGTTAAAGGGTTAAATTATGGTAAAGGAATGGGCTCGAATCGAACAAAGTGTAATGGTGTCAAGAATCGAACTGGGTGTGTTAAGCAAGGTGGAAATACTAAATATGAGAAAGGAAAATGTTTAATAAGCTTAAGGTTAATTAATATGGGCAAATTAGCTTTTCGAAAATAATATTGTAATCCATTGGCATGTGTATTTCAAAGGTATACATATGTGGATATATACATATTTTCTCATGCTTGTGGTTGTAACGTGTGAGCATTCCATTCTTCCGTTTGTTTCTATATTGTTGCATAAATCCCACTGGGCATGAGCTCACATTCCCACCTTGTTATGAAAGGTTTGGAGCGGTTCCGTATTTTGAGGGAGTTTTACAGGTAAGTATACTTTATTTATGTTTACGTTAGTATCTCTACTTACTTGGACTTCGGGGTGCTCCCCATGGGTCCCTCACGTTGTTTATCTTAAAAATTAGAATCCATGCTAACAAGCCAGCTCTTAATTAAAATAAAACTAGACTGATAATATTATTTAGGTTGTTTCATTGTACTTCACACCTAATGCTCGGGTCGGACCGGGGTTACTCATGGGTAACCCGTAAATTCGGGTCGGGGTGTTACAATACCTAAATATTTTTATATTATACATTTAGGGTTTTATAATTTTCCAGTATTTTTAAATTAGTTTTCATAATTTTTCTTAATAGTTTGGAATTTAAAAAGGTCGAATAATTTTTTTTTAAAGAAACTATCTTAAATATTTTTATTAATTCTTAATTATATATCTTACCACATTAAATACAACACCATTTTGCTCTTAATATGGTCATTTTGTGTCGACATTTTTCAACTATTTTTTACCAATAAGGGGATTGCTTTTGGCCAATGCAGTTTCATCGCACATGCGTTGTTGGGTAGTTGCCACATTATAGGTTTGTCGAGGGTTATTTCCCATTTTTTCCCACATCAGTGGGCTACCTTTTTACGCTTATAACCCCTCCGAACCTCAATTTATGCGTTGCTAGACATGCCCTTTGATTCTCGTGGTTGTTTACTTATTTACCTTTATACATCTGAGATTTTCAAGTTATACCAGGCTCTTCACCTATTTTTATAAATACAAGCCTTGGATTAGTTGAAAAATATAAAGAAAATATTTCAAAACATACCCAAACTCTCCCGAAATTTCCTAGACACTTTTTCTCTCAAAAACTATTTTTCTATTTATTTGAGAGTTTGTTTCTCTTTATCCAAACGACCCTAAACATTAATTTATTCTTATATATATATATATTGTAAGCCTGTGTGTTTAGTTTATGTTTAGTGTTTGAGAGGTTGAGGTATTGTTGATTTGGTGATTTGTGAGTTCGAAGAGTTTTAAACCTTTTGGAATTGTTTTTTTTATCGTTGTTTGAGGAAATCTATTATGGATCTTGCAAAGTTGTTGGTGCATGCATGATTTTCAGATTTTTAGCCTATGAACTTCGTTGGGGAATAAGCTCTAGTCCTTTGTTCATATAAAGTTAAAAAATGCGGAGTATCATCTAGGCGTGGAGGCCAAGCCTTAAGACTTAGAAGCATAGGTGGGCCTTATTCGTAAAAAGGCGTTAAAAGGCGTTTAGGACTTCTTAATATATTTTAATATTTTTTAACCATAACAAGGCTATTAAAATACTAAAATTCTACATAACGTAAAAATATGTCTGAATATTTACAAATTAAAATACTATTTGATTATTTTGTATGAGATAGTGGTCTGGTTTGTAAAACAATTCTTTAAAAGGCGCTATTGTTTCACTAAAGCATTGTTGTTTTTACAAAAAAGTGTGCCTTAAGGGTTTTACCAAGAATAAGGCGTAAAAAGCTTAAGGCGGGGTATTCCTCCTAAGCCTCAAGTCTAGGCGGGTTGTTTAGAACAGTGATATATATATATATATATATAGAGAGAGAGAGAGAGAGAGAAGGCTCAGGTGAGGACCTTGTTTGCGGTCCTCACTTGTGGTCTAAAAATTCAGCAAACAAAATGTTTACAGTCTGCAAAAAAAACATCTACAGTAGTTATTCTTTGGGCTCACCTCAATTAAACAAAAGCCACACAAGACAAACAAACAGTTTCTTATAAAAAAAAACGACGAAAGTGACTCTCTCAGTAAAACCAAAAAAGTCCCCACATGTTGCAGCTGAACCAAAAACCTGTTGCAGTCCACCCAAACTGCAAATCATTCATCCATATCTACAGTTGATAGGTTTAATTTTTTCACCTATGGAGCATTTGCATTTTTTTTCTTCTTAAAAGAAACGCCCTATTTTTTTTTATTCAGGACCAAGAAATTGTTGTAGAAATTGTTGAAGCTCTAGTTTTCTTGCAATTGTTGAAGCCTAGGTTTTTGTTTTTATTTTTAGTAGCAATTTTTTTTTTCTATTTTGGGGCATTTGTTGAAGCCCTCAATTTTTTTAGAGAATGCAAACTAATTTTTGCGCAACTCATTTTTTCTAACATGTAATGGCATCTAGTGGCTCAACTAGTTCACATGTGTCCTATTATTGTGGACATCCTGCTTTATAACGCACATCAAAGACAGTTGGTAATCCGAGAAGAAGATTTTTGGGGTGTACCAATTATAAAATTGGTTCTTGTGGATTTTTTTAGTGGGTTGATATTCCCAAGCCAACGGTTGAGGGATACAGTGAGTTGTCAATGAAAATTGAGGAATTGGAGAAAATGATTGCAAATGAGAAGGATATGAATGGAAGTGATAATGAGAAATGTGATATATTAGAGAAGGAATTTGCATAACTCAATGAGAAATGTGATATGCAAAAGCGATTATACTGTACGATGTTCGCGGTTGTTGTTGTCATGGTTGGTGTATAATGGATGTAATGAATTAGAATGTACATTTTTTTTAATGTCAATGAAAATAGGTTTACTTTGAGATTGGATGAGATTCTTGTGTGCTGAATTCAATTTAAAAAGTGTTGAATTGCACTGCTTAAAAGTGCTGAATTGTATTAGAATAAAGTGTTGCTTCAAAGTGCTGAATTGTGTGCTGAATTGTATTACAAAAAGTGTTGAATTGCACTTCTTAAAAGTGTTGAATTGTATTAGAATGAATTGTTGAATTGCATTACAAAAAGTGCTTAATTGTATTAGAATAAAGTGCTGAATTGCATTACAAAAAGTGCTGAATTGCACTGCTTAAAAGTGCTGAATTGTATTAGAATAACATTACAAAAGGTCTTGAATTGAACTTCTTAAAAGCGCTGAATCGCATTACAAAAGTGTTGAATTGCACTGCTTCAAAGTGCTGAATTGTGTGCTGAATTGCATTACAAAAAGTACTGAATTGCACTATTTTAAAGTGTTGAATTGTGTGCTGAATTGCATTATAAAAAGTACTGAATTGCACTTCTTAAAAAGGCTGAATTGTATTAGAATAGAGTGTTGAAATACATTAAATGAAGCACTATTTAATAGAGTTGAATTGTATAAAAATAGATTGCTGAAATGCATTACAAAAACATGGCATTTCACTGCTTAAAACACGACATTACATTACAAAAGTTGGCATTACATTATACTTCTTAATTGCACTGCTTAAAATATGGCATTACATTACAAAAGATGGCATTACATTACACTGATTAATTACAAAAGATGGAATTACATTACAAAAGAACTTGATGAATTGCATTACAAAAGAACTGCTTAACATGCTGAATTGGACTGCTTAACACTTGGTCAATTGGACTGCTTAACACTTCTCCACAAACTTGCTGAATATCGGAATTAGTTTAAGTATTCCCCGAACGTGGAACCGTCACTATACAAACTTGCATCCTGAGTTGCAGACACGGACCTAAAAAAACATAAAAAACATCTTACAAAAAATAGTTATATTTTTATAAAATAAGTAAAGGATGTATAAGTTGATGAAATCTTACCTATTAATAAGAAGTGCACAATTCCTTTTATCGTGTGCCTCCCCCACCAAGCCACGCATGTTATAACGTCTCTCTTTACACTTTTTTATCTTTCTCATGCCTTTCTCTTTTCCTCCTTTAAGCCGCTTACCACATCCTTTGGCCCTGACTTGTTGCGGTTCATTATAAATGTGTTCATTATTACCCAATATAGGATTAGACAGTCCCATTATAGGTCGTACCTCAGTCCCACTTGTACCACGACCTACGACTACATTGATTTTATCAAGTGCCCTAGACAAAGCATCATTATAAATTTATGTTACTTCCGGACTAACGAGAGTTTTCTCAATCACATCTAAAGACCTTTGGATAAGACGACTCCTTTGAAGAAAGTATGATTTGTCATTCGTTATCTCAAATCCACTTGAATCGGTAACAATTGAAGATTTTGCTCCCCTAGTCCATCTTCTCAAGATGTATGGACATGGTAATTTGTCAAATTCATGAAAATTTTGCAAATAAGCTAACACATGTCTACATGGGATACCCGAGCTTTCAAACATCTTACAAGAACATGAGGCAAAATTCAAACATTTATTATAAACAATTTCTCGCACCTTTTCTTTTCTTCGAATTTTATACACGATTTGGTTTTCATCCTCATTCACAACTTCAAAGTTATAATTAAATATTTCCCACATCTCATCCTGAAATTTATAAAATATTTCTTGAGTATAAATGTCAACCATTTGCACCAAAACATAGTGTTAGATCTTGAGTTTTGTCTTCTCTATCATATCGAGGTGATCAACAAGCAACTCTTCATGACGTTGCCCAATTAGCCCCTTACCAAACTGAATCGTAAAACCAACAAGTGAGTTCTTTTTGGATACATACTTTTTAAAGAATGAATGGCCACGTTTCGCCCATTGACTAGTGGACATATGTAATACCCCGTATTTTTATGCTATATTAATTTGGGGATTTATTAAATTTAATGTGAATTAATTATTTAATAAAATCCAAAAATTAATTTTGTTATAATTATTAACATGACGAGAGTTAGTAATTATGGGAAATTTGTCGAATATTACTAATGAGAAAAGTAATATATAATAGTGGTCATATTAAATGTCAAGAGTGAATAAAATGACAATTTTAGAAATTTGAGTCGAGACGCCCGTGTCGCGTCTGGACTAAATATTGATAAATAAAAGTAAATATTTTATAAGTGGTTCGTTTGGTCGTTTTGAGTGCGCCAACGCGTTCGGAAGGGTCGAGATAGTCAGAAAAGTATACCCGGGGGTTTGATTTGGGTCTCGGGGAGTTTTTAGGCCTAATTAGTACCCCGGGAGGGCATTTTGGACATTTCACATTTTTGGGTAATTAAACCCACGAAAATTAAAAGGGTTATATCAGATATCTGGGTTATCATCTAGGGTTAGAAAGCTCAAAACACTAGAACGGCCATTGGAGAAGAGAGGAGAGAGCACTCAAGGCATTCCAAGGCTCAAAACTCAACCGTTTGCACCGCCGCCACCGCCAACGTGTAGATTGCGAGACGGGGAATGCAACCACATCAATTTCGGCACCAAACCAGATTCTGAAAATCCTAGGCAAGTGTTTATCTTGCTTATTTCATTGATGCATCTTTCATATTAGTTTCAGAGTATTTAGAATGAGTTTTTATGGAAGAAACCTAAAAGATGAGATAGGAAATGGCATGTAGGGATGGATTAATTGTTATTCTGGAAACCCCTTAACATGTAGAGGATTGAACCACGAATTTTTGAGGTTGTAGATGAAGAAAATTCTGGAAAAGATGGATTGGAACATATTAATGAAATTCTAGGTTTCTTGAGGTTTTATATGAATTTGGGGCTTGTTGATCCATGTTTATTAATAGAAAATCTACATGCTTTACGTTGAAATTTCATAGTATGATGATATAATGTCAGTAGTATAAATTTTGGGTCGATTGGGTATGAAAAATATGGAGTTGGTGAAGGTTAGAAGATGAAACCCGTAACTGCAAATCTGCAGATTTCGCAGACCTGCTTGATCGATCGATCGAGCCCAGAGCTTCGATCGATCGAAGGTTCGATCGATCGAGCCCTAGACCTCGATCGATCGACCCCTCCTGGCAGACTCATATCTTCCCTTCTTAATTAGTTTAAATTCACTTTAATGAGGAATAATTCATGGTCACCCTTATAAATATGTTTTGGGAGATAAAGAGGACCAGTAGGGTATATGAATAAATTTTGGGACCTCTAATATATGACGAGAATTGTATTTTTGGGATAATTATATAAGGAACGATGAAACTACGTATTTAAAGTGAGAGATTACGTCAAATAGTTATGATAGAGAATAGATGAATACCTATTGAATTTTATAATTGGGAGGATAAAGCCATGAGAGTTATGTGGTAAGTTGGAATAATACCGAATCAAGGTTAGAAATGAACCGTCATATGTGTTTACTAAAAAGGTGAAAATAAGGATAAAATTCGTAACTATGGGATTTGAAATATACCTAATATTGATATGGTAATATTAGTATAGTTATATGACTGTGTTTGCATATACTATCTATGTGTGAAAAACATACACACGCTACTTGCTATCCCTGAGGTTGCCGCACTGGGACAATCTTATCATGTGTTGCCTTATGGGGGGTATTGACTCGTACCCTAGAAGATAGATACCCTTGGTATAGGCTATCAATTTGATAGTTCATACGGTCCTAAGAGACGCGGGTATGTGCCATCCTCTTAGAGGCTTGGAATCTATGCTTCCCCTCAACATTGTTGTGTATGCGTTAATACAATTCTAGAGTGATTCCGAATTTGTATTCCCCTTAATACGAGTGATACGGGGTTTGGATAGTAGAGTATGACCGCACCATAGTTTTTATGTGGGGTGCTGTTATGATATATATATATGTTTTACGAGTAGTTAATATATATATATATATATATATATATATATATATATATGAAATTCTGAAATCTGGAACTGCCTACTGTGATTTGATATGTAGGACATGGTTGATGACTCAAATTGTAATACTTGTTTTGAGAAAGTATAATATGACACTAGAAAACTTTATAAATTAATAAAGTTAAAACGAGAATTTTGGATACTAATGGAAATATTCTTTTCAAACAATTGTATCGTTCAATTTTAAATCCTGCGAATAACCTAAGATAAGTTAAATCATTGGGGAAAGATAGTGTGATATATGACGAGATAGACCATTGGGAAGGTTAGTGCGATAGGTGTGCACATTAGAAGAGAGGTGAGAAGTTCTCAAGAGAGTATCGCACTAATATGTCGTTGCATTAGCCTGTAATCAATTTAAATACTTGCTAAACGAATTTTTAAATCATATACACTATCGGGCTCTGACCCATTTCCATTTCTCTTTCTCTCTTGTATATATATATATGTATATATTACAGGTGCCCAGCCACAGGGGCGTCTTGCATAGGGTCCTTTGGCAGGAACACACTGCAGCTTAGGTAGGAGTTACTGGCCTGTTGTTTGGACGACTTCATCCATTTGATTCTACTCCTAGCATGTTCATTATTGGGGCATGTGTCGCCCTTTCCATTATTCAGTTGTTATTTGGATATTGTACTTCATCTATTTCTAGTATTGTCACTTTGGGATTTATTATATTCTGGATGGTTTACTTTAAGTTTTATTGTTAGTATCCAGTTGTTGAATGTTAAATTATTGGATTGATTGGTTCCGATATACTTGTGGTGTGATTCATTATATATTAAATAAATAAAATTTGAAAGGAATGTTAAAAATGTTTTTTACACTTAGCTTAATTAATTAGGGTGTTTAAATTGGAAATTTATTTTCACGACAGTGATGCTAAGAATGATCCAACTGTTCACCTTGATTTTAATTTAATAATGGAGTGATCGCCCGGTATTTAATTAGGCGAGGTGTCACAGGTGGTATCAGAGCATCAGGTTCTAGTGTCCGTAGGATATGTATGGCTTATTTTCGCTTTCAGCTTAACGTTTTTTCTATAGAGCCCTATTTTTAGGATTGTTGTATTTCTGCTTTTATGTCACGTCTTCAGCTTTTTGAGATTTGATAATGAATGTAGACTAATAAACTTCTTCATGTTTCAGATGCCTCCGAGACGTGCACCGAAGGATAGGCGTGCCCAGGCCGAGCAGCCAGCATCTCCGGCACAAGGAACTATGAATGCTAATGAAGTAGCCCCCATTGTTGCTCAGGCGGTGAATACCGCGCTAGCGGTGGTTCAGCAGGCTCCACCCCAGATTCAGGCAGTGGCGCCACTACCAGCACAACTTCCATCTGCATGGGAGAGAGTTAGGGATGCTTTTCAGAAGGCGCATCCCCCTGAGTTCTCTGGTAGCTCAGATATCGTCACAGTCAGCCAATGGAAGAAAGACATCCAGCGGCATCATCGTATGTATGAGTGCACCAACATGCAAAGGCAGTTATTGGCTTCCTTTAAGCTGGTGGGGGACGCTTTGCAGTGGTGGGAGTCCACTAACACCTTGGAGGAGAGGGACACGATCCCTATTCAGTCGTTTTGGGAGCGGTTTGACCGCAAGTACTTTCCACCCGCCGTGCAGACTGAGATGAGGTGGAAATTACTGAATTTGAAACAGGAGAACTCTACCATTGCTGAGTATGAGGAGGAGTTCATGAGACTTCTCACCATAGTGCCAGATGAGGCACCTACTGAGAGTAAGAAGATAATGTTGTTTGTGGACGGGTTAGCTTGGAGGATCCGTCAACATCTTATAGGGAATCTATCTCTGAGTACTTTCACTGATGTACTCAATGCTGCGTTACTACATTGCCAGGATCATTGCTTCCATCTGCAGGGAAGAAGGAGAGCAGGAGAGTCCAGCCAGCAAGGCAGGACTGGGGGTAGTAGTGCTAGTGGGGCATCATCTCATGGACAGACTCGTCAACACGAGCAGAGTTCCCATCAGGGGGACCCTGCTAAGTGATTCCGTTCAGGTGATTCCAGGTAGGGATTTGGGGGTTATAGGCAGGGTCAACAGGGACAGCCTAATCAGCAGGGCCAGCAAGGCCAACACCGACAACAAAGCCAACAACGTGTTCATCAGGGCCAATAGGGCCAGTGGCGTAGTGGTAACGGCCAGCAGGGCCGTGGTCAGCAGGGTCAGAGGGGAGGCAACTTCAAAGGCCGATGTTTTGGGTGTGGTAAGCACGACCATAGGCGCCAGGATTGTCCGGAAGGAGATAGGGCCCCACAGCAGCAGGGTGCCGTAATGAGCTGTAGAGACCACTTTTTCCACCTGCCCTCCCAGCTCCAGCCCAGGTGCCAGCCCTACCAGCTATTCCAGTAGCTCAAGTGTAGCAGGGATAGTTACAGTACGAACGTGTCTATAACGTCCACCAGGCAGCAGCTCCACAGGCACCGCACCACCCGCGATTGAGGGTATGTTTCCTATCCATGGTACTATGGGTCGGGTTTTGTTTAATACTGGGGCGACGCATTGCTTTATAGCTACGCATTTTGCGAAGGCCTTAGGGTTGTTAGCCACAGCAGAGAGCACAGTGACATGTGTAGACTCACCACTGGGAGTGGGTCTCTTATCTTCTTTATATGCCAGGGAGTGGGGTAGAGATTGGTAGTTTGGTATTACCTGCAGACATGTTAGTCTTAGATATGCATGAGCACGATGTTATTATCGGTATGGATTGGCTCGCAGCTTATAGAGCCATGATTGATTGCTTCAGTGGGAGCATTGTTTTTACCATTCCGGGGCAAGATATGTTTGTAGTGGCAATGCCTCGCCCAGAGGGAGGCTCGACCGCTCATTTGTATTATATAGAGGAGGATACCTCTAAGGAGGTTGTGATTCCGTTAGACTCGATTCCAGTTGTTCGTGAGTATTCCGATGTGTTTCAGGAGATACCAGGCCTACCCCCCAGTCGAGAGATAGACTTTGTCATAGACTTATTACCGGATACTAGACCGATAGCACGCGCTCCATACCGTATGGCTCCGGCGGAGATGCAAGATTTACGAGATCAGATAGAGCACCTGTTAGGTCAGGGCTTCATTCGCAGGAGTACCTCACCATGGGGCGCTCCAGTCTTGTTTGTGACGAAGAGAGATGGTTCACTGAGGTTATGTGTGGACTACCGGGAGTTGAACAAGGTCACGATACGAAATAAGTATCCGTTGCCTCGAATCGATGCTCTGTTCGACCAGCTGAGGGGAGCAACTTTATTTTCGAAAATAGATCTGAGGTCGGGGTACCATCAGCTACGTATTAGAGAGCAGGATGTTTCAACGACTTCCTTTTTGACGAGATATGGGTCTTACGAGTTCAGAGTGATTCCATTTGGACTCACAAATGCTCCAACCGTATTCACGGACTTAATGAACTGAGTATTCAGAGAGTTCTTAGATCAGTTTGTCATCATCTTCATAGATGACATTTTGATATATTCACACTCCGAGGAGGAGCATGCCGAGCACTTGAGGCAGGTTCTTCAGACTTTACGAGAGCATCAGTTGTATGCTAAGTACGAGAAGTGTGGATTCTGGTTGCGAGAGGTACAATTCTTGGGGCATGTTGTTTCTGAACAGGGGATAGCAGTTGACCCGAGTAAAGTGTCACTGGTGAGGGAGTGGGGATAGCCCACGACACCGACGGAAGTGCATAATTTCTTGGGGTTAGCTAGATACTACAAGAGATTCATTCGGGAATTATCCAAAATAGCGGGTCCATTGACGAACCTGAATCGCAAAGGGGTACCATATGTTTGGAATGATGCTTGTCAATTGGCTTTCGACGAGCTGAAAGAAAAGCTTACTTCAGCACCAGTCCTTTCTTTACCGAAGTCGGGTATGGAGTACCTGGTTTACACCGATGCCTCTTTACGGGGACTTGGGGGAGTACTTCAGCAGGAAGAGAAGGCTATAGCTTTTGCCTCCCGCAAGCTAAAGTCGCATGAGAAGAATTACCCCACCCACGACCTGGAGTTAGCAGCGATCGTCTTTGCATTGAGGATATGGAGACACTATTTATTGGGGGAGAAGTTCCGTTTGTTCACAGACCACAAGTCACTGCAGTACCTGTTCACTCAACGAGAGCTGAATATGCGTCAGCGCAGATGGTTAGAGTTTGTGAAGGACTATTAGTTCGACATACAGTATCATCCGGGGAAAGCCAATGTAGTTGCTGATGCGTTGAGCCGTAGACCGGTAAATGAGGTAGCGGACGTCTGGAAAGCGAAGTGGAAGGAGTTCGATCACCAGGACACAGTAGCCCGTTCCTTCATATCTGTTATGACAGTCACACTCGAGATTGTTACGAGGGTGACACAGGCACAGACCACAGACCTGTTTTTCCAGGAGCAGATTGTACGACTTTTAGCTGAAGGTGCTGGGTCCTATTCTGTTAGTTCTGACGGGAGTTTGAGGTTTAATGGAAGATTGGTGGTTCCAGAAGGGGCAAAATTGCGTCATGCAGTGATGACCCAATCTCACGGGTCCCGATTTGCAGTACATCCTGGAGGAGATAAGATGTACCAGGATATGAGGAGACAATACTGGTGGAGTGGGATGAAGAAGGACATTGGTGAGTTTATGTCCAAGTGTTCTACCTGCCAGCTGGTAAAGGTGAACCATCAGAAACCGTCAGGGTTGCTTCAGCCATTGGAAATACCTGCGTGGAAGTGGGAGAGTATTTCCATGGATTTTATTATAGGGTTACCTACATCACAACGGGGCCTCGACTCCATCTGGGTGATTGTAGACCGTTTGACCAAGGTGGCTCATTTTCTGCCGGTGCGGAGAGATTATACCACGGGTCAGTATGCTTAGTTGTTCATTTCTGAGATTGTCAGATTACATGGGGTGCCCCTGAATATTGTGTCAGATAGAGACAAGATTTTCGTGTCACGTTTCTAGGAAAGCTTTCAGGAGGCTATGGGTACTGAGTTGAGGTTGAGTTCAGCTTATCACCCACAGACAAATGGACAGACAGAGCGTACTAATCAGATGTTAGAGGATATGCTACACACGTGTGTTCTTGATTTTGGAGGAGGTTGGGAGCCACATCTTCCACTGGTAGAGTTTGCTTATAATAACTCTTATCAGTTTACGATTGGTATGGCTCCATTTGAGGCTTTGTATGGCAGGCCTTATCGTTCTCCAACTTGTTTGGCTCGAGGTGGGGGATAACAAGTTGCTAGGACCAGAGGTAATTCAGGAAACCTCCGTGATACGGCGTAAATATTATGTATTTCACCCGTTAACCTACGCGTTATTAGCCCCCTAGAGTATCTTAATCCCTATATTTATGCTCGTTAACCAGACAACCTCGGATTTCTATGTTAACATGTTTTGCAGGGGTTATTTGAGCTTTTGTAGGTATTTGGATGCTTAGTATGAAGTTCGGATGCATTCCTCTCAATTTCCGTACGTAATCGTACGCGCAAGGGAATTTTAGTCTTTTCACAGCTTGGGCACCTGGCCCTACATCTCACGGAAGTTGTAGCCCTCCTCGCTAGCTTCGCGTGGCCGCGAACGGTGCGTGATTCCGATGCATAACGAAGAATTATTGACGATTCTCGCAGAGGAAAAACAAGGAAGCAAAAGAGGAGAAGGAGAAGGAAGAGAAGAGGAATGCAGTAGGCTGCTGCATTCTGCCCTGCTTGATCGATCGATCGACCCATTTGGTCGATCGATCGACCATTCTGATTTGCCATATTTTTGCCTCGGTCGATTGATCGATGCTCTATTTTCTACAGATATTTTGCCTTCTTTTCTTTCTTCTTTATTTTTATTCCAACTTACTATATAAGCCAATTTTGTTGTAATAAGTTAGAAGAGTAGCCAATACACGATTTTAGGTTAGTTTTAGTTAGGGTTTGTGGGTTTTGGATGGTTCTTCTTCATTTCTCTTTGGATTGACAATCTAATTGGTTTGTATGTTGACTATTCATCTCCCCTACCATTAATATAGCTTGTTTTCCATTAATTCTTTCTTTCTAGATAATTTAAATGCTTTGCTAATTAGGTTTACATGCTTTAATTCTTGCTTTCTTAGTTTAATTAGTTTAATTTAGTTAAGTTCATTATGCACCCTTAGATAAATAGGGTCGGGATTGTGTTTCCGCCATTTACGGGTTTGGACCTCGAAAATTAGGTTTTGTGTAAAATTGCATTTAATTGAAACCACGTGTATTAAAGTTGGATTGTTATGCATTTAACTTTATTTGTCACGCAACTTTAGTGTTTATAGCGATAATCTGAATTTAATCCGCGTGTGACCATTTTTGATTAGATGTTTAATCTCACAACTTTGGCTTAAATTCCTTATTGCGTGATGTTTATGCTCAATTGAAAATGATCGATTAAATGTTTTCGAATCGAAATTCTAATTAGTAGTTGTTTAGCCCGTGAATGTGTGTATGCGATCCCAATCCTCGCTTTCCTTTAATTTAGCGTTAACTTCTCTTTTGTTTTTCCACCATAACCAACCATCACCTTTTCATTTATTTCTTTTACACCACTTTTATTCCTGAAGTAATTAAACAATTAACATATAAAATTCAATCACTCTCTGTGGATTTCTTACGATACCCGACTTACCGATGTGCTTGCTTGTCAAGTGTAGTAGTAACTTAGGTTTTCTTCTGTATCGCGGCGGCGAAACACACGACGATTGTGTCCTCACACGAACACACTTTTTCCGCCCGATCACAAAATGGCGCCGTTGCCGGGGAGTGTGTTTTAGATAGTAATTATTTTATTATTTTGTTGTATTTTTCCTTTTGTATTTGTATTCTTTGTTTTAACCTTTTTTGCAGGATAACATATTTGAACGCTAAGAAATTTTGATTCGCGGTTGCTCACTTTGTTGCTCGGATTCTCCATCTGCAAACAACGAGGTAATCATGTCCTATTATTATAGTTATTACGGTTATTCTAATGATTCATACTTTGGGGATAGTTTTCAAGTTTTTCATTTTCAAGATTTTCTTGAAAATTAAAGACTTGAAAACATTTATCGGAATGAAAATCGTTATTGGGAGCTTGAGTTGGATTCATTATTCGAATCCAATGACGATTCTTATTTCATTACTTTCGAAGACGAGTTTCAACCAAATGAGGAGTCCGAGGCTCTTGAGCCGAGGAAGCCTACTTTGGAAGAAACTTTCCTTCTTTACTCCCAAGGTTTGGAAAGCCTAAATGATGCTGGAATGAGACTTGGAGCACTTTGCGATGAGATGAATTCTTATGCACAAAACAACGAGCAGGTGGAAACTTGTGTTTCACCTCAATTTTTCAAAGAATTTCTCATCGAATGTGAATCTCTCTCCCCCGAAATTCAATCTCCTTCCGACGATATGTTGACGGAGATTGAATTTATTTCATTACCATATACGTTTTCCATCATTGAACCATTAGAATTACCGGTTGATTCCTATGAGTCAGTAGAAACTTTTAAAACTTCTACACTTTTTTCCGATGAGGACTCCTTGCCGGACTTGTTTTCGATGGATGTTATCCCGATGTGTGCACCATCTCCCATTCCATTTGAAAAATCTTTGGGAGATGAGTCAATTTTTCTTGGACCTCAAGTGTACCTTTCCCCCTTATTATCCAAATCCCCCTATCGTCCGCCCAAAATTTCAAATTGGCGATGGTTCACTTTTTTCACCACCCACATGCCTTCCGTTGTTCAAACGGAATTCTTATTTTCCGGGAGGCATGTTCGCTTTGGAGGGTCCACCGTTGATCTTTCAAAGTCAAATCCCTTTTTGGGTGGACCCTCAACTATTTAGAATTCTAGTGTATAGTTAGTGTGAAGCCTAAATAGTAGGTTGTAAATAGTTAAGTTTTTAATTTTCTTTCTTTCCTATTTTTCTTTCCTTTTAATTTAGTCTAGTGTAATTAGTTAACTTTTTGTTATTTGTTTTTGCTATGCTCGGTACTAACTTGTTTTGTAGATTCCTTTGGACTCGCGCTTATGGAGATCGCTCCAATTTTGGGTAATATCGTTCTTTTCCTCTCTTTGTGTTGTGTTCTTAATGCGCATTGAGGACAATGCAACATTTAAGTTAGGGGGTGTAGGATATTCTATCCATTTTTTTGTTTTGTCCATGGATTTGCTTACTTGTTAGTTACTAAGTATGCCTTTTTGTGAAAAATTTGAAAAATATTTTCTTTCTTTTTTCTCCTTTATTGGGCATTTTGCCTTGTTTCCAGTGATAAATTTCAATAATTTCCCGATCCAATAGACAACTCAATGATGCATGTTCTCGATTTTAGAAGTTATTGGACTTTAGTCCTCAAATCATTGATATTGTGAATAACTTCATGAATTAAACTTTATCCCATGGGCATATGCACTTTCGTTGTTATATTGATTTGGTTTAAGATTTTTATAACTCGGTAATATTTTGTTGCATTGTATATACTTACACTGAGTAAGCTTTGTACCTTTCATCGTTTGTGAGTGTTATACACTATTCTTTTCTCATTGAAAACGTTGAATTCGTTGGTAATCTCACTATTCTTTCATTTGACCGTTCATTAATTGAGTTCATACTTGAAATGTGTTACTTGAGCATGATTTTCATATATTGTTTTGACTCGAGAATTGCGTAAACTTTTGGAAATGATCATAGGCCCTCTTTGTTATATCACCCACGTTAGCCTTGACCTCACCTTATATGTTTCCCTAGTCAACCCCTTTGAGCCAAAATATAGCCTTTCGTTTCATAACCCCATTCCCATAACCAACTCCGCATTGGAGTTTTAGCCCATACATACACTTGCCATACCTTTGTTTGGAATGTTGCTTGGGATTGAATGATGTTATTGTAGTGTGGTTGCAATTTAAGCATATGAGAGTTTGAAAAGTAAAGAAAAGTGATGTGAAAAAAAGTGAAGAAAAAGAGAAAGCAAAAGAAAACAAAAGAAAACATGAGAAAAAGAAGAAAAGAAAAGAAAGAGAAAGTTGTATATATTGTGTATATAGTTCAATAAGCTTTGATTACTCTCCAATTGTTATATCTAATGCTTTTTTGGAAGATACTTTCCATTTTTGATATTGCCCACATTCTTCCCATTATCCCGAGTTTTCATCCCGAACACTTTGAATTTGTATATACATTCCTTCATTTCGTACCCCATCCTAACCTACATTATAACCCTATTAAAGTCCTATGTGATCTTAGGGTGCATTTAATTTAAAACTCATAATAGTTTTGATAATCTGTGAAAATGTATTTCGCCTCTTTTGATGAGTGGTATCTTTCATTGAGATTACAGTTTTTCATTTTTTATATAGTGTTCTTCATTTGTGACATGTGTGCGGCCTAGTTTCCATTTACATTTACTCTTTAGCCCGCATGTCCCGTGTGTTACCTCCCTGTTTTGAGTGAATTCTCTTGATGAGCGTAATGCCCGTGAGGATTGAATATATGCATGCCTTTATGTTTATCCGGTTTATTTAAGTTTTTACCAAATCATATTGTGCATGTGCTCTCCCCCCTCCCACTTTTAAAGTTTCAATTCTATGAGGTGCATTCAACCTGTTAATAACTACGGACTTCTCATGCGAATTCGTTTGCTATGCTAATAACATGTTGAAATCTTGTTCGCACTGATGAGTTTGTCTTACTTGATTGGGCATATTTTGAGGAAACTTTATGATGTTTGTGGGTTCCATCACTGAAAACCCTCACGAGACGACACTCGTCCACTATGGTAACCTAGGGGTTTAACGTCTTATTGCATACGCTAAATACAATCGAATCGCCCACGAAAGTGGCCTTTTGCTTTTATACCATACTTTTGTACTTCTCCTGCTTTTGGTTTTCTTGTAGTTCTTGTTGTTTCCTATTTCATTGCTAGGGACTAGCAATGTGTAAGTTAGGGGGTGTGATACGGCGTAAATATTGCGTATTTCACCCGTTAACCTACGCGTTATTAGCCCCCTCGGGTATTTTAATCCCTATATTTATGCTCGTTAACCAGACAACCTCGGATTTCTACGTTAACATGTTTTGCAGGGGTTAATTGAGATTTTGTAGGTATTTGGATGCTTAGTATGAAGTTCGGATGCATTCCGCTCAATTTTCGTACGTAATCGCACGCGCGAGGGAATTTTAGTCTTTTCACAGCTTGGGTACCTGGCCCGACATCTCACGGAAGTTTTAGCCCTCCTCGCTAGCTTCGCGTGGCCGTGAACGGTGCACGATTCCGATGCATAACGAAGAAGTTATGGCGATTCTCGCAGAGGAAAAATAAGGAAGCAAAAGAGGAGAAGGAGAAGGAAGAGAATAGGAATGCAGTAGGCTGCTGCATTCTGCCCTGCTTGATCGATCGATCGACCATTCTGATTTGCCAAATTTTTGCCTAGGTCGATCGATCGACCAAAGGGGTCGATCGATCGATGCTCAGATATTTTGCCTTCTTTTCTTTCTTCTTTATTTTTATTCCAACTTACTATATAAGCCAATTTTGTTGTAATAAGTTAGAAGAGCAGCCAATACACGATTTTAGGTTAGTTTTATTTAGGGTTTGTGGGTTTTAGATGGTTCTTCTTCATTTCTCTTTGGATTGACAATCTGATTGGTTTGTATGTTGACTATTCATCTCCCCTACCATTAATATAGCTCGTTTTCCATTAATTCTTGCTTTCTAGATAATTTAAATGCTTTGTTAATTAGGTTTACATGCTTTAATTCTTGCTTTCTTAGATTAATTAGTTTAATTTAGTTAAGTTCATTATGCACCCTTAGATAAATAGGGCCGGGATTGCGTTTCCGCCATTTACGGGTTTGGACCTCGAAAATTAGGTTTTGTGTAAAATTGCGTTTAATTGAAACCGCGTGTCTTAAAGTTGGATTGTTATGCGTTTAACTTTATTTGTCACGCAACTTTAGTGTTTATAGCGATAATCCGAATTTAATCCGCGTGTGACCATTTTTGATTAAATGTTTAATCTCGCAACTTTGGCTTAAATTCCTTATTGCGTGATGTTTATGCTTAATTGAAAATGATCGATTAAATGTTTTCGAATCGAAATTCTAATTAGTAGTTGTTTAGCCCGTGAATGTGTGTATGCGATCCTGATCCTCGCTTTCCTTTAATTTAGCGTTAACTTCTCTTTTGTTTTTCCACCATAACCAACCATCACCTTTTCATTTATTTCTTTTACACCACTTTTATTCCTGAAGTAGTTAAACAATTAACATCTAAAATTCAATCACTCCCTGTGGATTTCTTACGATACTCGACTTACCGCTGTGCTTGCTTGTCAAGTGTAGTAGTAGCTTAGGTTTTCTTTTGTATCGCGGCGGCGAAACACACGACGATTGTGTCCTCACACGAACACACTTTTTCCGCCCGGTCACTCCGCGAGGATTGAGATGATCAGGAGTCGCATTCGAGTAGCCCAGGACAGGCAGAAGACCTACGCCGATGCAAAATGGTTCTTTCGGGAGTTTAATGTGGGAGACCAAGTGTTACTGCGTGTATCTCCTATGAAGGGAGTGATGCGGTTCGGGAAGAAGGGGAAATTAGCTCCGTGGTACATAGGACCATTTCCCATCATCGAGAGGATTGGGCTAGTTGCATACAGGTTGGGACTGCCAGAGCAATTACATCGCATTCACGATGTATTCCACATCTCGTCGTTGAGACAATATCTTCGGGATGATATGGCACATACTCACATCGCGATAGATGAGATAGACTTACAGCCTGATAGCTCTTACAAGGAGAGACCGGTGGATAACCTAGACTATAGTGAGAGGAGATTGAGGTCGAAGATAGTTCCACTTGTACGGGTCCACTAGGAGCATCATAATGTGGAGGAATCCACTTGGGAGCGCGAGGCCGATATGCGAGAGAGATATCCAGATTTGTTCTTACTAGGTATGCCTTATTTTCTAAATTTCGGGACGAAATTCCATTATTAGGGGGGAAGTATGTAATACCCCGTATTTTTATGCTATATTAATTTGGGGATTTATTAAATTTAATGTGAATTAATTATTTAATAAAATTCGGAAATTAATTATGTTATAATTATTAACGTGACGAGAGTTAGTAATTATGGGAAATTTGTCGAATATTACTAATGAGCAAAGTAATATATAATAGTGGTCATATTAAATGTCATGAGTGAATAAAATGATAATTTTAGAAATTTGAGTCGGGACGCGCCCGTGTCGCGTTGGGACTAAATATTGATAAATAAAAGTAAATATTTTATAAGTGGTTCGTATGGTCTTTTTGAGTGCGCCAACGCGTCTGGAAGGGTCGAGATAGTCAGAAAATTATACCCGGGGGTTTTATTTGGGTCTCGGGGCATTTTTAGGCCTAATTAGTACCCCGGGAGGGCATTTTGGACATTTCACATTTTTGGGTAATTAAACCCACGAAAATTAAAAGGGTTATATCAGATATTTGGGTTATCATCTAGGGTTAGAAAGCTCAAAACACTAGAATGGCCATTGGAGAAGAGAGGAGAGAGCTCTCAAGGCATTCCAAGGCTCAAAACTCAACCGTTTGCACCGCCGCCACCGCCAACGCATACATCGCGAGACATGGAACGCAACCACACCAATTTCGGCACCAAACCAGACTTCTGAAAATCCCAGGCAAGTGTTTATCTTGCTTATTTCGTTGTTGCATATTTCATATTAGTTTAGGAGTAATTAGAATGAGTTTTTATGGCAGAAACCTAAAAGATGAGATAGGAAATGGCATGTAGGGATGGATTAATTGTTATTCTGGAAACCCCTTAACATGTAGAGGATTGAACCACGAATTTATGAGGTTGTAGATGAAGAAAATTCTAGAAAAGATGAATTGGAACATATAAATGAAATTCTAGGGTTCTTGAGGTTTTATATGAATTTGGGGCTTGTTGATCCATGTTTATTAATAGAAATCTACATGCTTTACGTTGAAATTTCATAGTATGATGATATAATGTCAGTAGTATAAATTTTGGGTCGATTGGGTATGAAAAATATGGATTTGGTGAAGGTTAGAAGATGAAACCCGTAACTGCAAATCTGCAGATTTCGCAGACCTGCTTGATCGATCGATCGAGCCCAGAGCTTCGATCGATCGAAGGTTCGATCGATCGAGCCCTAGACCTCGATCGATCGACCCCTCCTGGCAGACTCATATCTTCCCTTCTTAATTAGTTGAAATTCACTTTTATGAGGAATAATTCATGGTCACCCTTATAAATATGTTTTGGGAGATAAAGAGGACCAGTAGGGTATATGAATAAATTTTGGGACCTCTAATATATGACGAGAATTATATTTTTGGGATATTTATATAAGGAACGATGAAACTACGTATTTAATGTGAGAGATTACGTCAAATAGTTATGATAGAGAATAGATGAATACCTACTGAATTTTATAATTGGGAGGATAAAGCCATGAGAGTTATGTGGTATGTTGGAATAATACCGAATCAAGGTTAGAAACGAACCGTTATATGTGTTTACTAAAAAGGTGAAAATAAGGATAAAATTCATAACTATGGGATTTGAAATATACCTAAAATTGATATGGTAATATTAGTATAGTTATATGACTGTGTTTGCATATACTATCTATGTGTGAAAAACATACCCACGCTACTTGCTATCCCTGAGGTTGCCGCGCTGGGACGATCTTATCCTGTGTTGCCTTATGGGGGATATTGACTCGTACCTTAGAAGATAGATATCCTTGTTACAGGCTATCGATTTGATAGTTCAGACGGTCCTAAGAGACGCGGGTATATGCCATCCTCTTAGAGACTTGGAATCTATGCTTCCCCTCAACATTGTTGTGTATGCGTTAATACAATTCTAGAGTGATTCCGAATTTGTATTCCCCTTAATACGAGTGATACGGGGTTTGGATAGTAGAGTATGCCCGCACCATAGTTTTTATGTGGGGTGTTGTTATGATATATATATATATATATATATATATATATATATATATATATATATATATATATATATTTTACGAGTAGTTAATATATATATATGAAATTCTGAAATCTGGAACTGCCTACTGTGATTTGATATGTAGGACATGGTTGATGACTCAAATTGTAATACTTGTTTTGAGAAAGTATAATATGACACTGGAAAACTTTATAAATTAATAAAGTTAAAACGAGAATTTTGGATACTAATGGAAATATTCTTTTCAAACAATTGTATCGTTCAATTTTGAATCCTGCGAATAACCTAAGATAAGTTAAATCATTGGGGAAAGATAGTGTGATATATGACGAGATAGACCATTGGGAAGGTTAGTGCGATAGGTGTGCACATTAGCAGAGAGGTGAGAATTTCTCAAGAGAGTGTCGCACTAATATGTTGTTGCATTAGCCTGTAATCAATTTAAATACTTGCTAAACGAATTTTTAAATCATATACACTATCGGGCTCTGACCCGTTTCCATTTCTCTTTCTCTCTTGTATATATATATGTATATATTACAGGTGCTTAGCCACAGGGGCGTCTTGCATAGGGTCCTTTGGAAGGAACGCACTGCAGCTTAGGTGGGAGTTGCAGTCCTGTTGTTTAGACGATTTCATCCATTTGATTCTACTCCTAGCATGTTCATTATTGGGGCATGTGTCGCCCTTTCCATTATTCAGTTGTTATTTGGATATTGTACTTCATCTATTTCTAGTATTGTCACTTTGGGATTTATTATATTCTGGATGGTTTACTTTAAGTTTTATTGTTAGTAGCCAGTTGTTGAATGTTAAATTATTGGATTGATTGGTTCCGATATACTTGTGGTGTGATTCGTTATATATTAAAAAAATAAAATTTGAAAGGAATGTTAAAAATGGTTTTGACACTTAGCTTAATTAATTAGGGTGTTTAAATTGGAAATTTATTTTCACGACGGTGATGCTAAGAATGATCCAACTGTTCACCTTGAATTTAATTTAATAAAGGAGTGATCACCCGGTATTTAATTAGGTGGGGTGTCACAACATATTGGTAGAAAAAGCATGATTCACGTATGTCGGGACCCATCTTGAGTGAATTTCATATATGGAATTAAGCCACTTATTGTCATTTAGACCACTCCTAACAAGAAGATCAAGCCACTTGGAGTCAAACTCTTCCTTTGTCTCTGAGTTCCATATGCAATCCAAAAATTCCCCCCGCTAAGCACTAAATTTCACTGAATCAATCTTCTTAGGAAATTTCATCAAAATGTGCCAACTACAATACCTATGATAGGTGTGTGGGAGAGTTTCTAATATATCCTTTATCATTGTCGGATCTTGATCGGTGATTATCATCTTTGGTGCATTTTCCAGCATGGTTTCCAAAAAAGGATTAAAAAGTCAAACAAAGGATTCAAAGGTCTCGTCACTTAGGAATGCACACCCAACTACAATTGTTTGGCCGTGATTGTTAACTGCCAAAATTGGTGTAAAGATCATCCCATACGTATTAGTATTATATGAGGTGTCAAATATAACAACATCACCATAATAACTATAAGACCTTCTAGAAGTTGCATCAGCCCAAAAACAATGCTTAATACTTTGGTCCTCGTTCGTTGCGATTTCAAAAACAAAAGCCGAATTCTTGCCTTGTTCTAATTTGAAGAACTCGTACAACATATCGCCATCGTGGCCATTAATTTCATTACGTCTATTCCTTGCTTCGTTATACAAATCTTCTTGAGTGAAGAAATTGTTCTCAAACCCTCCAGCTTGTACTCCCAAAAAATTGAATTGTTGATTCAGGGGAATACTAATCATACCGAGTTCTTCAATTAAGCATTTTTGGGCATTGGAAACATTACGGTGAGATTGCAAAAAATGTGTGACAATCCGAATATAGTTATGATTAATTATGATTAAATCATGCTTAGCTTATGTGATATGAGTAGTGTGTTACTAATATATATGATGTTAAGTTATTATGTTTAGTCTAATCCTACCTTCAGAAATCATGAAAATGTCGAATTAGTTACAAATGTGAGATTTTGAAGTTTTCTGTAGGAATGTTCATGTTTAAGGCTAGTTTTGACCTGTATGATATAACAGTTGAGTTGAGGTATAAACTAGATAGTTGTATATATATGAATTAGGTTTGTAACACAATAAACGGTGCATCAAACGGAGGTTCGAGTAAGAAGTTATACCAAAACTACGAAATAAGGGCAAAACAGTCCATCCGTTAAGTGGTATTTTGTCCTATTATGGCAATAAATGTTTTGTTTTCATTGGTTGGGAAGGGTGATGGATTTGGATGGCTTCAAAACCTTATAATTACCTACTTATTCATCCAAATTAATCCATGAGATATTTGAATCTTAAATAAAGAGAATTAGGAAGTTAGGAAGAAAAAGTGAGGGGAAAATTGGAGAAAAATCCAATGAAGTTACGTAAACGTCCCAATGGTAATCCTAACCAAAAATCTTGTTATTTTTCTTATATTAATGTTTTAGATGATAGAAATCATAATTTTTTTACTAAACTTTCAGCCCTTGATATATGTGTGTGGTTAGATGAAAGTTTAAGTTAAGTTGAATGTACAAAACCCTAAAATTTCTTTGTTTAGAAACTTTGTTTATTCAAACTTCCATATATTTTTGTATACTTACCGGAATTGATTGATTATAATTGGAGATTAACATGTACTCATATATGTATGACATGTCCGAAATTCACGTGAAAATACCAAGAAATTAGTCTTTGGTGAGAGTTTGAAGTTCGGGTATGAAATCTGTCCCAAGGGTGAAAGTATGCATACCATATGTTTGATGTCTTACTTGACATAGTAAATGAACTCTGAAAATTATGAAATTTTAATCTTGTATTATTAAATATGTTTTCTGAAATTTGGTGAAATATCATTGAAAGTTATTTTGTATAAAAATTATGAAAATTCTTGAAAGTTGACTGAATAATAGAAGAGCCTATAGGGCAGATTTGGAAGGTAGTAAAATAATGGGCCTATCTCGCTCTAGAAAACTGGAAATATCGCACCGTATTTTGTATTGGAATACTAATATGATAAGGATTTAATTACCAAGAATAAATGAATGTATATTTGGTCTATGATTTGGATATGTTAAATATATTAACTTGGTTTTGGATGGAACTTCACTTGTGATAAATGATTTGAATGGAATCATGTGATGCTTATGGATTGAATTATGTTTAAATAATTCTTTGGATTATTAATATTCTTATGATGATAATAATGTTGTAATAATGATAGGAAGGGAAGAAGAGCCGATTGAATAAGTACCGGATAAAGGCAAGGGCAAATCAAGTTAAACTATCAAGGTGAGTGTACTTATGATTGTTTCATATATACAGATATATGAATATATCTCTAAATGCAGGATTTCTTTGAATACTTCGATATTTAGGATTTGTTTGGATATTCAAATATCCAGGATTTGTTATTGCCAATGGGAAGAATTATTTGGGTCTTATGATCCAGGATTTGTTATTGCCAATGGGCATAATTATTTGGATCTTATGATCCAGGATTTGTTATTGCCAACGAGCAAAATTATTTGGATCTTATGATCCATTATTCATTATTGCCAATGGGCTGGATTGTTCAGATTTTATATCCAAATATTCTATATAGAATTGTTATTCCATTGCAGGGAAAGAGTACCTCACTAAGCTTAATGCTTACGGTTTATATTTTAACAATTTCAGGTTTGTACGCTGCCAGCTAGGATACCATATGACCAGTAACTTTGAGAGTTGCACCGTTGGAAAGAGATGGGGTTTAAATATGGAGATTTTATCATTGTCACAATGAATATTTTAATATACTCACACATTGTATATATTGAGTTGGCATGGATTGAGTTGATGATTGTAATATTTAATCATAGTATTGTATGTCCGCCTAATTATGACTCTGATATTGATTTTGTTATGGTACAAGAATAATATTATGTTTATTATGCACATTATGTAATAAAATATTGATAATTGAATTATATTTCCAATGGGTTCAAGATTATGATTTAATTATTCTAATAATAAATGATTAGTATGGATATTGGGTTTGGGGTGTGACAATTAGTGATATGAGAGCATCTAGGTTATTAACTCTGGACGTGTGTGATGATTAGATGGAAGTTATTGATTGATTTGATATTGTTGAATTGTTTGTATACTAACCAATAGTTTAGTATTGTAAACTGTTTATATTGGTCGTTAGAACTTTGTTGTATTACAGATAATTCCAAATGGAACCTGGGAATGGACAAACTAGAGAAGAGGGAGTAGCTTCTCGTACAGACAATACTGAAGTAGAGCAAAGTGTTCCTAGAAGGGCTAGAGAGCATGAGCAACCTACATAGATGCAAATAATGGCATAGGCAATACTGAGGATGGTAGAGCAACAAGAATGAAATATGGTGCAAATGGAAGAACAACAGGCTACATATCTGGAATCAAAGACTGTGGCCAGAATTGAGAGAGAGGCAAGGAAGGAAATGAAAGATTCCATGCATGAGAAGTTTTTAAACCTGAATCCTCTAGAATATTCAGGGTCAGTTGAACCTACATAAGCTGAGATGTGGGTCAGGGATCTAGAAACTATCTTTGCAGTTATGAAAGTTCCAGATAACAAGAAAGTGAATCTAGTTGTGTTTAAGCTGAAAGGAGAGGCCAAATATTAGTGGGAAGCCAACAACCATTTGGTGCCCAGAATGGAAGGTATTGGTGTTATTACTTGGGATGAGTTTATTAAACCTTTGTACGTTAAGTATTTCCCTAAAGTTTATAAGAGGGAAAAGGTGAGGGAATTTATAAATTTGACCCAAGGGAAAATGTCTGTGAGGGAGTATGATGCTAAATTTACTGCTTTGTCTAGATTTGTTACTAAGTATGTGCATGATGAAGAAGATAAATGTAATAAGTTTCAAGATGGACTGATTTGGCCTATTCAAAATAAAGTGGCCACTTATGAGTTAGAAGATTATGCTTCTCTAGTAAACAAAGCCACGATAGCAGAATGGAAAATGAACCAAGGGGTGGAGAGTAGAGAGAGTTTTAAGAAAAATATATTCGATGAATCTCAGTCTAAGGGAGGTGAGGGTGGAAGTGTTAAGATGAAACCTCATAAATTTCAGAGAGGTGGTGGAGATAGTGGTAGAGGTTAGGGGAGATTTGGATGAGATACTAGGGGTGGAGAATCTTCTAGTCTGTTTAGGAGGTCAGGAAGAGGTGAGGTACCGGCGAGAGTTGTTACATGTATCTTTTGTAAACAGAAGGGGCATTATAAATCTGAGTGTCCTAAGATTAAAGGAGTGGAATGCTACAATTGTCATCAAGTGGGGCATGTTACCAAGAATTGTTCGTAGTTGGCAGAGACTCCAGCATCACCTAATGAAGTAGCAAGCAGAGTGTTACCTCCAGGAAGTGGAGTAAAAGTGTCGGTAGAGGACAAGCTAGTGGTTCCAAGCCAGGTGGACGAGTCTTTACAATGAAGGAGGCTCATATTACCTCAGATGTGGTAACAGGTACACTTTCTATTACTGATTGAAGTGCTTATGTTTTGATTGATCCTGGTTCCACACATTCTTTTGTGTCCTATGCTTTTTCTATATACCTGAATAGACCATGTACTCGTTTAGATGTGGGGTTAGGTATTTATATGCCTATAGGGGATATGGTTATAGCCGAATATGTTTTTCGTGATTGTGTTTTGCCTGTGGGGGTTAGAGATACAATTATAGATTTACTTCCATTAGATATTTCTGATTTTGATATAATTCTGGGAATGGATTAATTATCTAAATATCATGCATCTATGGATTATTTCTGTAAGGAAGTTGTTTTTAATATGCCTGGTGAGCCTGAATTTAAATTTGTGGGGGAAAGGAAAATTGTTCCCAGTTGCATCATTTTTTCTATTCAGACGAGGAAATTATTGAGTAAGGGTTGTGAGGGTTTTATTGCATATGTTCTTGACACTAGGAAGGGGGCTTTACAGTTAGCTGATGTTCCTATTATACGGGATTTTCCAGAAGTGTTTCCTAGTGAGTTGGCTGGGTTACCTCAAGAAAGAGAGGTTGAATTTAGTGTTGAATTTAGAATTGAATTAGCACCAGGGACATACCCTATTTCTATGGCACCGTATAGAATGGTACATGTTGAATTGAAAGAACTTAAGATCGAGTTATAGGATTTACTTGATAGGGGGTTTATACAACCTAGTGTATCTCCATGGGGTGCACTAATTTTATTTATGAAAAAGAAAGATGGTACTATGCATTTGTGTATTGATTATAGGAAACTGAATAAAGGTACAATTAAGAACAAATATCCTTTACCTCGTATAGATGATTTGTTTGATAAGTTACAAGGTGCTAAAGTGTTTTCAAAGATAGACTTGCAATCAGGGTATCATCAGTTGAGGGTGAAGGAGAGTGATATTTCTAAAACTACTTTTCGCGCTCAGTATGGTCATTTTGAGTTTTTGGTGATGCCTTTTGGGGTGACTAATGCTCCAGATGTATTTATGGATCTTAGGAACCGGGTACTACATCCTTTTGTTCATTCATTTGTGATAGTTTTTATTGATGATACTTTGATTTATTCATATGATATGGTTGAACATGAAAAGCATCTCAGAACTATTTTGAATGTGTTGAAAGATAAGAAATTGTATGCTAATTTAGCAAATGTGAATTTTGTCTATCAAAAGTTGTATTTTTAGGCCAGGTTGTTTCTGGAGATGGTATATGTGTTGATTCCAAGAAGGTAGAAGCTATTGTAATTTGGGGGAGGCCTAATAATGTGACTGAGGTGAGGAGTTTTCTGGGTTTAGCTGGGTATTATAGAAGGTTTATTAAAGGATTTTCTTCAATTGCCTTGCCAATGACTAAATTGACCCGGAATGATATTAAGTTTGAATGGAATTCTAATTGTGAGAATAGTTTTGATGAATTGAAAAAGAGGTTGGTAACTGCACCTGTTCTTACTATTTCTCATGGTGGAGATGGTTTTGTTATTTATACCAATGCTTCACATCAGGGGTTGGGTTGTGTTTTTATGAAGCATGGTAAAGTTATTGCTTATGCTTCTAGGTAGTTGCGTATACATGAACGTAATTATCCTACACATGATTTGGAACTTGCTGCAATTGCATTTTCTTTGAAATTATGGAGTCATTATCTATATGGTGAGGTATGTGAAATTTTTACTGACCATCAAAGCCTTAAGTATTTATTTACTCAGAAGGAGTTAAATTTGAGACAGAGGTGGTGGATGGAGTTAATTAAAGACTATGATTGTAAAATTCACTACCACACAGGGAAGGCAAATGTATTTGCAGATGCTCTGAGTAGAAAGGCTTCGGGCAGGTTATCATGTATTCGGTTTACTAGAGTTGCCCACATCATGGAGTTAAGATTGATGGGAGTATAATTGAAGCTAGCAGATGGGGACAGGTTCTTTGCTCATGTAAGCGTAAAGCCTTTGTTAGCTACCCGTATTCGTGATTTACAAAGTCAAGATCCTTTTCTTGAGAAGAAACGACAAGATGTCTGAGATGGTAAGTCTGAAGATTTTTGTACTGTGAATGATGGCACTTTATTGTATAAGCAACGGTTATGTGTGCCTAATGTGGGTGGATTGAAAGAGAAAATTTTAGATGAGGCTCATAATTCCATTTATAATATGCATCCTGGTAGTACTAAAATGTATAGGGATTTAAAGGAGCATTATTGGTGGAATAATATGAAGAAGGAAATAGTTGATTTTGTTGCTAGGTGCCTTATATGTCAGCAAGTGAAAGTCGAGCATTAGAAACCTACTGGTCTGCTTCAGCCATTACCAATACCGAAATGGAAATGGGATCATGTAACGATGGATTTTGTGGTTGGTCTTCCTCGATCTCATAAGGGGTCAGATTCGATTTGGGTAGTGGTGGACAGATTGACCAACTCCGCTCATTTTCTAGTAGTCAAGACTACGTATACAGTTAATAGGTATGCTAGGTTATATGATAATGAGATTATTCTATTGCATGGAGCACCGGTATCTATTATTTTAGATAGGGACCCTACTTTTACATCCAGATTTTAGGATAGCTTGCACTATGCTATGGGTACTAACCTTAAGTTTAGTACGGATTTTCATCCTCAGACAGCTGGGAAGTCTGAAAGAACAATACAGATTTTGGAAGATATGCTTAGAGCTTGTGTGCTTTATTTTAAAGGTAATTGGGATGAATATTTTCCTTTGATAGAATTTGCATATAACAATAGTTTTCAATATACTATTGGTATCGTGCCATATGAAGCATTGTATAGTAGACGATGTCGTACACCCGTATGTTGGGGTGAAGTTGGTGAAAGGAAGATAGAGGGTCCAGAGTTGATTGAAGTCACCACTGAAAAAGTGAAGATTATTCAAGATAGAATGAGAACGGCTCAAAGCAGACATAAAAGTTATGCGGATAAGCGACGGAAAGATTTAGAATTTCAGAAGGGGGATTACGTGTTTCTTCGGATATCGCCATGGAAATGAGTTATGAGGTTTGGAAAGAAAGGTAAATTAAGTCCACGCTATATTGGACCTTATAAAATTCTTGAGAAAGTCGGGATGGTTGCCTACAAGTTAGCATTACCACCAGAGTTAGCTCGATTACATGATGTTTTCCATGTTTCTATTTTAAGAAAGTTTGTAGCGGATCCTTCACACGTGTTGGTTGAACAACCTATTGAGTTGAAGGAAGACTTGAGTTATGTGGAAGAACCACTTTCTATCGTAGATAGGAAGGAACAAATATTGAGATCCAAAGTGATCCCACCAGTGAAAGTTGTGTGGAGAAGTCATTCCATGGAATAAGCTACATGGGAGAGTGAGGCTAGCATGAAAATGCGTTATCCATATTTGTTTGATTCGGACAACCAAGGTATGTCAATTTCGGGGACGAAATTTCCTAACAGGGGGAGAATTGTGACAACCCGAATATAATTATGATTAATTATGCTTAAAGGATGCTTAGCTTATGTGATATGAGTAGTTTGTTATTAATATTTATGATGTCAAGTTATTATGTTTAGTCTAATCCTACCTTCAGAAAGCATGAAAATGATGAATTAGTTACAAATGTGAGATTTTGAAGTTTTCTGTAGGAATATTCATGTTTAAGGCTAGTTTTGACCTGTATGATATAACAGTTGACTTGAGGTATAAACTAGACAGTTGTAAATATATGAATTAGGTTTGTAACACAACAAACGGTGCATCAAACGGAAGTTCAAGTAAGAAGTTATACCAAAACTACAAGACAAGGGCAAAATAATCCATCCGTTAAGTGGTATTTTGTCTTATTATGGCAACAAATGTTTTGTTTTCATTGGTTGGGAAGGGTGGTGGATTTGGCCTACTTCAAACCCTTAGAATTACCTCCTTATTCATCCAAATTCATCCATGAGAGATTTGAATCTTAAAGAAAGAGAATTGGGAAGTTAGGAAGAAAAAGTGAGGAGAAAATTGGAGAAAAATCCATAGAAATTACGTAAAAGTCCCAAAGGTTATCCTAACCACAAATCTTGTTATTTTTCTTATATTACTGTTTTAGATGATAGAAATCATAATTTTTTTACTAAACTTTATGACCTTGATATATGTGTGTGGTTAGATGAAAGTGTAAGTTTAAGTTAAGTTGAATGTACAAAACCCTAAAATTGCTTTGTTTGGAAACTTTGTTTATTCAAAATTCCATATATATTTTTTATACTTACTGGAATTAATTGATTCCAATTGGAGATTTACCTGGATTCATATATGTATGACATATCCTAAAATCATGTGAAAATACCAAGAAATTAGTCTTTGGTGAGAGTTTGAAGTTCGGGTATGAAATCTGTCCCAAGGGTGAAAGTATGCATACCATATGTTTGATGTCTTACTTGACATAGCAAATGAACTCTGAAAATTATGAAATTTTAATATTGTATTATTCAATATGTTTTATGAAATTGGGTGAAATATCATAGAAAGTTATTTTGTATAAAAATTATGAAAATTCTTGAAAGTTGATTTGAACAATAGAGGAGCCTATAGGGCAGATTTGCGAGGTAGTAAAACAATGAGCCTATATCTCTCTAGGAAACTTGAAATATCGCATCGTTTTTTGTATTGGAATCCTAATATGATAAGTATTGAATTACCAAGAATAAATGAATGTATATTTGGTCTATGATTTGGATATCTTAAATATATTAACATAGATTTGGATGGAACCTCACGTGTGATAAATGATTTGAATGGAATCATGTGATGCTTATGGCTTGAATTATGTTTAAATAATTCTTTGGATTATTAGTATTCTTATGATGATAATAATGTTATAATAATGATAGTAAGGGAAGAGGAGATGATTGAACAAGTACAGGATAAAGGCGAGGGAAAAGCCAGATAAATTGTCAAGGTGAGTGTACTTATGATTGTTTCATATATACAGATATATGAATATAGCTCTAAGAGCAGGATTTGTTTGGACATTAAAATATCCATGATTTGTTATTTCCAATGGGCAGAATTATTTGGGTCTTATGATCCAGGATTTATTATTGCCAATGGGCAAATTATTTGGATCTTATGATCCAGGATTTGTTATTGCCAACGGGCAGAATTATTTGGATCTTATGATCCATGATTCGTTATTGCCAATGGGCAGGATTGTTCGGATTTTATATCCACAGATTCGATACAGAATTGTTATTCCATTGCAGGGAAGGAGTACCTCACTAAGCTTAATGCTTACGATTTATATTTAACAATTTCAAGTTTGTACGCTACCAGCTAGGATACCATATGACCGGTAACTTTGAGAGTTGCACCGTTGGAGAGAGTTGGAGTTTAAATATGGGGATTTTATCATTGTCACACTAAATATTTTAATATACTCACACATTGTATATATTGAGTTGGCATGGATTGAGTTGATGATTGTAATATTTAATCATAGTATTGTATGTCCGCCTAATTATGACTCTGATATTGATTTCGTTATGGTACAAGAATAATATTATGTTTATTATGCACATTATGGAGTAAAATATTGATAATTGAATTATATTTCCAATGGGTTCAAGATTATGATTTAATTAATCTAATAATAAATGATTAGTATGGATATTGGGTTTGGGGTGTGACAAAATGTGTCTTCTTGGGGTGGTTAATGGGTGGCTATGGCCCTCAACAAATAAAGTAACCACATATGTCGAATTTGAAGAGCTTACAATCGCAAGCTTTGCTTTACAAGCCTCTCTAATGGATCCCCGACGTCTTGTTGAATCTTCATCTGCTACGAGGCTAGTCTTTCCTTGTTTGAAACACACATACTCCTTTCTAATGATATCATTTGTTACTCGGCTGCTCTTAAGAGACGAATTTCTAACGCTAAATCCAGCTTCTTTGGCATAGGTATTATAAAAATTCCAAGAATCTTCTAGTGTTTGTAACTCTTGCCCAATTTTTGGAGTAATTTCCATTGCTACTTGAGGGTTGAAAATACTATCAAATTTATTAACATTTGAATCCACTAAATTTTTCTCTGCTACAATCTCAGTTTGGACATTCACATTTTGCATGTTCACATTTTGTTCAATTTCAAACTCAAACTTCATAACGTCACCAACCCATATTTCTTTGTTCAATCCCACACTTGAATCATTCATTTTATCTTAAATAAAGTTAAAATAAATTCAGTATAAATAATAATTTGCATTACATCTTAAAATAAAAAATGCATCATATTAGGGCTTTTAGATTAGATTAATTTTCAACTACAATGACAAAAAGAAAATGTCAAAAACTAGGTCTTTTTTAGTTCAACCACAATGAAAAACAACAGTAAATTTTATTATTCAACCAAAATGAAAAACAACAGTAAAAACTAGGACAAAAACCAAGAACACTTTCTCACCTGGGTTTGCAGTTTGGTTCAGCTGCAACAGGTGGGGAATTTTTGAGTTTTGCTGAGAGAGTCACTTTCGTCGTTTGTTTTTTTTTTGTGAGAAAGTGTTTGTTTGTCTTGTGTGGCTTTTGTTTAATTGAGGTGGGCCCAAAGAATAGCTAGTGTAGATGTTTTGTTTGCAGACTGTAGACATTTTGTTTGCAGACTGTAGACATTTTGTTTGCCGAATTTTAAGACCGCAAGTGAGGACCGCAAATAAGGTCTTCACCTGAGCCATTCTCTCTCTCTCTCTCTCTCTCTCTCTCTGTATATATATATATATATATATATATATATATATATATATATATATATATATATATATATATATATGTCTTATTTTATGTACCTAATCCTTGTTTCGAATTCTTATTCCCTTAAAATAATGCTTGGTTTGTTTTTGTTTCAGTTTTTATGTAAATCAAGTTATCGTGTGTTAAATTTCTTGATCTTTGACTACTTTTTACACAAAATTGTTTTTTACTTTTTTTACGGCTGAAACTTAAAACCCTAAAGACTCTTTTTATCTAGTCTTCAGGGTTTGCAAATTTCACTGTTTTGTTAAAACCAAAACTTATTTAAAACTTTTTTTTTCTTCTTCACTGATACTCTAGACTTGAGTGTGAAGCTATGTTTGAATGTTCTTCCCAGTTTCAATATTTGTTGTGTTTATTAAAATTTTGAGTATTTGTGGAGTTATTTTGTACTAGACTTAGTGTACTGGGTGTATTGGCTATATTAATTCATTTACACATTGTATTTTACAATCTGTACTCAAACAACTATTATAGTGGACTTGGGTGTGTGTGTGGTCTTGGTACTAGATGATCCTGGGTTTTCCATTATGCTGGTTTCCTCACTAACAAACTATTGTTTAGTTTTTTTTCTTCTCCTCATCTCTGTATCCTTTAAATTTATATTCTATTACCTTGAGCATCACACCAACCAGAACAAACATACTGTGTATGTGTGTGTATTCAACCGTTGAAGTTTGAAAAGATTTTTATCAAAAGAGTTAAAAGATAATTTCTTTAATGTTGACACTTTTGTGTATTAGATTATTTTCAACCTTTTACATATAAACGAAGAGGATAATCATGAGTTTTTTACACCCATATGGAGGAGTTAACTGACATAAGACTTCTTTTAACATCG
Source organism: Sambucus nigra (assembly GCA_949130495.1). Classification (NCBI taxonomy): domain Eukaryota; kingdom Viridiplantae; phylum Streptophyta; class Magnoliopsida; order Dipsacales; family Adoxaceae; genus Sambucus; species Sambucus nigra. Next base: position 542,974,741 of record OX422217.1, on the reverse strand, counting down.
TCATGTCAAATAGTACATACCTGGGCAAATGGTGTTAACTGATAGCAGTATCTAATAGCAAACTGACAGTATTGAGATAGACTATTCAGAATGTCTGGCCGACCTCATAACTATGTTCGACCAAGTACATAACTGAGCCGACCTCTTTGATATTGTAGATGAGGCCACGTGTTTTCTTCTGAATGGTCTACGAGGTGTTACATATTTATGGTATAAGAGTCATCTTCAGTCCAAAAAGTGACTGGATTGAGACTAATGAAAATTTCATTAGTCACATTATGAGGAGTCCACCCCCTTTCAACAACAAGCCAAATGTGCTCATCAATTGAATTTAAAGATGATATCATTCGAGCATTCCAATAAGCATAATTCGTACCATTAAAAAAAGGTATCCTATTGTATGAGTTCTCTATATAACCACCAAGAATCATCTAAATAACTTGTAGAAATAATCTCTCATACCAATTTATAAAATAGAGTGGTCCGGTTATATGCATGATATTGAAACTAAATCAAAACGAAAAAATTACAAATCAAAAGACAGATATGAGGAAAAATCCCTTTTAGGAAACACCTATATTAAACACTATTATAACTGGGTATTACAAAACGACACTGGTAGACTTAAAAAAACATAGACTCCACTAAGTGATATAGTTGTATCTTCTCTCCTTGTTATTAACAGACAACGATGGAAATCCAATAATGCTTCACAGCAAGCTCCACTTTCCTCGGTTCCCACTAATCATCCTCAGGAAACTATACTCCAATATTCAGCAGTGGAGAATCAACTTGATAATGTTATCAACAATAAATTTGTTCTTCTAGGGTTTTATGAAATTCTCAACAAATCATCCAAGGGGTTTGGATTGGAAAACAAAGTGTTTTTGCAAGACTAGGATTTGGAAACCTTTTGGTATTGTATGGGAAACTAATTTTCACCAGAAGTCCTAACAAAAAGAGATCACAAGAGCTCTTTTATTTAAAAAAATGATTTTCAAGGAAGCACAAATTTTGGGGACTCGTTCGAACGAAAATAAGGGATCGCCCGAATGAAAATGTCGACTCGCTCGAACCAAAGATGAACTAATTGGAACAAAAAAATAATCTCGATCGAACCAACTTCTTCGGACGACATTTGTTCTGCTAACAGCGAAATGTCGTTTGATGTTAGTTTGAAATTTTTTTGAATGAATAGCCAAACTCATTCAAATGAAACTAATAAATCCATTGGAGAAACTTAAAAAATAATAAAAATCTTTTGAAAATCTTTTTGAAACAATCCTCAAACATTTTATAAAAATAATGCCTTAATAAAATGTTTTCACACAATCAAAACCACATAAATTCTTCTATAATTGTAGTGACAATCTCAACTCTTTCGATCTTAAATTATTGCATTCGATCACTATGTCTTCACTTGAATCTCTTGAGAATGTACATGATGTTAAAGGTGTAACAGTATATGCCAAAATCAAAAACATGATGAGAAATTATAAATCTTGCTCTTATACATACTCGTATAGCCCTGAGATTAAAGACTATGTAGTTCATTTATTGCGATGAGTCACATGGAAAGGTTCCAACGTGATGTGTGTGTAAGTGTGAGGGATTTTCTGTAAATGGGGAGAAGTTGTATGTGAGATAGAAAGTAGCTTCGGTGGAGGTTCAAAATGGGAGTGGACCCAAAATCACCGACAAAAATATTCATCACTATTGGGTGATCACTTAATCAAAGGTGTTGTTGAACCTTCAGACTGTTTTGTAAGTGTAATGTGATGGATGTCATGTTCTAGACATCCTTCGCTACCTAAAGGTGTAGAAAAATGAGTGTTGCATTTAGGGTTGGAATGGACTTGATGTCACCGATAAGGATCTATGTGCCCCTTATAAATATGGTAAAAATCCCATAGGTATTGTAAGCCTTGGGCATATCCGAAGTAATAGAGATGATCACTTTGTATAAGAAAGGGAGTTTGGACTATAGGGATAGGCATCCCTAATAGATAATAAGACAAGAGTTAATGGGATCAAAGATAACGTAGTTCTTACAAACAAGCATAATTACACACTAAGGAAATAAAATACCAGGTATACAATATACAACATTAGGATATTTATGGAGCCTAGTCCTTATATAGGATTTACATTATGAGTTGGAGTTCATATTAATATGTTAAAAATACGTGATCAAAGACACGTGTTTGATAAGTATTCCAAGAAGATACAAATTTGTGGGTGCCGCCGTTGAGACGAGAATGTTTGCTTAGAGAAGTGGTGTAGAGTATTCAAATTTTAAGCTTTAGTTTTAGCAAAGTTTCATAATAACTTGATTCACGGACACTTACCTGAGAAAATTTTTGAAAAATATGTTTTCATGTTATACTTAATTGTACTAGTTGATTAGTACTTATTTAACATATGAGTATGTTCATCTTGTTCAAGTGTTAAAGGTGTAAGGTAAAACCAGGATTTAAAATATAAAGATTGTAAAGTGCATAATTTGTCCCCTAATGAGGGGTGGGTTTAAATAGTTTAGAAAAATATGGATAATTCTATATCACAGTTTGTATTTATGATATTGACCCAAAATTTCTGCAGAGTTTCTTTACTCTTAGCGTGACCCATTTTTTTGTCGATTGAGTGTCCCTTATGAGGTTGCAGTGTTCAGTTGGGAAGAGCTTTGTTTGGAAGAGAAAACTTTTGTGGGGTGCTGGTAGAGGTTTGACTCTGTATTTTGGATAAAGTGACTTTTTAGAAAGTCGAGACTTTGCTAGGGATTTTTAATAGAACTCGAGATTCAGAGATGCTCGGGGTTGAAGAAAGTTAGAAAACCAAATCAATGTTTGGTTTTGGGGTGCTTTTTTAAGTTGGTTGGGACCTCATTTTATAGTTTATGGAGAAAGACCATTAACCTTATGGTTAATGGGATGATTAACTGCACGATTAATCATGAGGAAACGTGTAGGGTGGAACAAGTTTAGTAGGGACACGAGTATTGGTTGGGCCAATCTCGTAGGGACAGGTGTTCATTTTTATTAACCGTTCAGTTAATGGATTGATTTTGTGATGATTACTGAGAGGTAATTAACCATTTGGTTAATGCCATTAACCATACGGCTTATTGATTGACACTATATACTTTTGAGTTTATTAGTTTGTTTGTTAAGTAATTTCCTAATTTTACACACAAGACTTTCAGGGGCATTTTTGAAAATTCATTTTTACCTTTCTTATTTTAATGATGTTTCATTGCCATTACTTTTGATTTATCGCAGTGTCCATGGGTGATAGACTTAAGACTTGATTATGAATCGGGGTGTACATAACAACATAACTGGCCAATATAAAGAAAAAGGGGGTCAATAAGACAAAGGCTAACTCATATCCGATTTATTATAGACAAGTGTAATGGTGAAAAAATGACCATTTTACTGATTTTGATCGTCATATTTCCAGTATTCCCCCCTAATAAACGAAAAATGGTGCCTTGAGTCATGGTTGAATGAGGGCAGGGAAGTAACAAAACCAACGTCCTTATTTTCGTAGGATAAGTTATTCCATTTCCTTGAGAAGAAGTTGGAGGATAGATGGTCTGGAGCTTGGCTGTAGTGATGGGATCACCAACCCCAAATAAGTTAAGAAAATGAACTATTGAGCTTATAGAAATCCTCGATTTGTTCGATATTAGATACGAAGGGGACAAATTGATAAAGGATAAAGGAATAGAAAGGTTTTCTCCCCATTCATTGGTAACAGTCTTTGGAATTAAGTTAATAGTCGCCCATGAGCTAGGAGGAATGTTCTGTGATATGTCTGCCCAAGAGGCAGGGGGATTAACGAGATGAGAATCTTGAGGACCCCTAGCCGATCTGGAGGATCTTCTAGCCATAAATGATGAAGAAAAAAGAACCTAACCCCGATGCTCGTTGTGCTCGGGACCAAAGTATCCCACCTATTTGCACCATATTATCCAAGCATACTTGACATTCAGGCCTTTCTTCAAGATATCTTTCTACCTCTTAATGGGTCAATCTAAGCCTATGACCAAACAGTTGAATCGAAGATATATATTTCACTGGTGTGAGTCACCGGGTATAAAGTTAAAAGGAAGGGGTTACTATTAGGAAAATTAACCAAAAATATATTGATCCTAGTGAAACAAAAGACAAAGTCTAAGCTTTGAGTTACCAGTCTTGAAGAAAGATTATAAAAAATGAGAAAGAAGTGGAGCATATTAGAAATATGTTTGACAAATCACAGGAAGAAATATAGACCAAAAAAATCATACCAAAAATAACTCCACGTAGAGAAATGATGATTATGAGGTCAATAAAAAGGTTTAAGAAGAAGAATACGGAGTTATCAAAGATGATATGAAACTTATAGAGTTGCGAAGGTTGCAATGGAGTTGGAACTCTAGGGTGTCTATACAAGAAGTAATAACCCATTAGAATTTTACGATTGATATCAATTTAATCCAACTGATTTTGGCTCTTCGTAGTGGACATGCATAAAAAAATGAGTTGGGATGATAGGATGCGTCCATGCTCACCTTGGGAACACCCACCTTGTATGACGCACAATCATTTTAGCACGCAACCCAAGCACTGCCATAAGGCAAAAACAAATCAAAGGATTGAACTCCTTTTGGTTATGAGTGAATTTCTTTGGTTCTACATAACGAACACAAAGAGAGTAGGAGGAATTTGATGTGGAAAATTCCATTTGGACCAAAAAAATTCCTATTAGCGCTCAGACCCTCACTAGACGAACCTCCTCTCTTGATCTGAAAAGAATGTACCCCTCCACCTTTTAACAATTGTCCGGACAAAAGGATCAAAATGATAAGCTTGTGGACCAAGATAGACTAAGGTTACACAAAATAAGGCACGTTTACTATTATGAACAACCACTAGCCCTAAAAATAGGAATCATGTTAAATGCCATTTACTTGGAAGTCGGCCATATATACCACTTAGGAAACTGCCTCCCCATTAGCAGGATCAAAATATTTCTTCTTTTGTTGTGTGGATTTTATATAAATCCATGGTAGGTTAGAAGAAAGGTGAATGACCTAATTGTATGCAGTAACTTTGATCCTTTGAGTAATAACAACTCCTATCCTCTTTACCCCATGGACGTAGGTCACATAAGGATAGAACCACGTATATCACTTGTCCATTTTTATTTAGTTCAATACCTATATATTTACAAACTCATCTTTGTAATAGTATAGTATACTCGATATGCTCCATAGAATAGATGGTCTAAATTCGTTACCAAAACATATTTCAGTCTTTCTCCCAGAGGTCATCAGAAAGCTTTATCAACATCCCAAATTCACTCCATGTCGAACCTCAAGTATACCACTTAGGAAAGGTATAAGACTTAGTGGACTTAAAATAACATATCGGTAAAAAAGTATATATTGAAAATATTTTTAATTAACTTTGATTTTATTTGTCAAATACACAATGAAAACATATTTTGCATATAGAAAATCTATTATATAAAGAAGTATATTTATGTGGATTTTAGGTATGTGTGTTCTTGTATAAGACAAATATACTTAGAGTTTGCCAAAAATTTATTTTCAAAATTTTTCTAAGACAAACTAGACAAAATTTCTCGGCACTCCCACGACTCGTATTTTCACCGCAACAATATTGCAACGAATATTTTCTTCACTACAGCAGCAATGCTTTGCTGGAATTTTGTAACCTGAAAAATATATGGTCTTTTGCGCGACCTGTATTATCACTTCAAGTTGACCACAACAAAAAATTTCCTCGTTACAACGACGCTCCTACGAGGCGTGTATGACAGTGTTGAACGTTCCTTTTTGTACAAGATTTTCCTTAAGACCTTCTAGTTTTGGGTAGAAGTACAACTTTATGGGTGACTAAGACCATGAAGTGAGTACTTGAATCCATAAGATTATGACCGATATCATATAAGATTTTATACCTTTTCAAATCAAAAGGTTATATAGTTGAGTGTTATATACACTTCCAAACCAACAGTAAGAGCTTTGAAAAAAAAATTTGCTGATTAAAACACTTCATACAGTTAAGATCACATTTCTTTGAGTTCATCAAGTCATTATTTTTAATAAAGGTTTATTTTCTCACCTTATGTTCAAATATTATATTTCATTAGTGAGTAAATATTTTGTCTTCCTTGTCCTCGAAAACTCATTTTGAAAATTTAAAACACCATATTTTTGCAATACACCCAAACACCCAAACGCTTAGGATTACCTCAAAATCCTTGGTGTGGAATTTTGGCTGCTTGAAGGATCCATTCTTAGGATAGGTTTTTCTAACTTTAAAGAAGAAATTTTTGGATAGAGATTTGATGACATTGGCCGGAGAACAAAACCAGTGGCGGTTGTATAGCATTCTTTAGCTGTCGGCGCTCTCCTCGAAGAATATGGTGTGAAAGTAGTTCTAGTCGATCATAGAATCGTGTGGTTGTAAGTCTTTGTCTTCTAGTTTTAATATCTCTATCATAGTGATTTTTTTTTCTTATTAGCCCGAGGTTTTTCTTGTTAGTGGGTCTTTCCCTCGTACATCCGATCTATTGCTTATTTTACTCTTTTCGCATTTTTTAAAATCATTATCTTAACAAGCATATAAAACTTCAGATTATAAAATCTAGTAAAATTTTTTTTGTAGACTTTTGGATTTTTAAACTCTTTTTATTATAATAAATTAGTAAACCTTTTTCTTGAATTTGGGGAATGATTTTTATTTGGGTAACTGCCATCCAGAGGGAAACTCTCAATCTTATATAGAATTTTTCTCCTCAATGGGAATCACGATGAGACCTATAATTAGATTTTTAGTTCTTACTCTTCTTCACAAATACATCTAGATAATCATTATCTTTACCAACTCTTTTACCTTCACTTTCCAACTTCTCCATGAGGGATATCTCACTTTCACTCTGTTCACTACAGAAACTTTCATCCCATTCGGTATCAGAATCACTCAACCTAGATTTGTACAATTTTTTATTTTTTTAAATCCTTTGACTTTTCCAACTTCTTCAAATGTGTAGGGTGAACATAAATGTGGTGACCTACTCCACCTCACCGAAAATATATATCCTCTCCTTTTAAATTTTTCCATTAGAATCATCTTTCTCATATCTACCTTTAAACTCGAATCTAGATGACTTATGTCACTTTGGTTCAAATTTCATTAGATTTTTAAACATTTTCTTGTTATTTTGGTAGAACTTACTAAAGCATTTCAGAAATAAAGAAGTATCCCCATCAATATCTTCATAGGCCTATTCTCATTTACCTTTACATTCGCCTTCTCACTTGACTCGACAATGAATGCTAAGTCTTTCTTGCACTAAGATCATTTTATTTCTCACAAAGCCCTCAAGTTATTTTAAGTTACATGTATTAATATTCTTAATCCCATTTGAAATAATAACAATTGCCTTAAAACGACTAGCTATGTCCTCAACAACTTTTTCACAACCTTATTCTTTGTTATTCTATATACAATGTTAAATGAGAAATTAACCACTTTCACCAAATGAGTATTGTACTCGTCAAACCCCCAATTCATCTTCACTCATCCTCATAACTTTAGATGTATTCGCAATTTGTTGCAACTTCACTCTTTTAACACTACATTTTCCCCCATGAGTGATCATCAGAATATCCCAAGATTCTTTAGCCTCTTCACTTTTCGATTACCATAATTTGTGCTATCAATATGAGGTGGTCTATTGTTTAAGACCTCTATATCCACAATCAAGATAAACACAAAAAAAACTAGATTTATAAGAAACAACATAATAAGCAATTTAAACAAGCATATATTTACTCTAGCACGTGAATTCTAACAAAAAAAACTCCTCTTATACCAATTTAGGGTTATGCTAGTGTGTACTAAAATAAACATAGAGGATGGTAAATAGGGTTCTTAATGAATTTTCGCAAATTATAAAATTCACTTCAATTTTAGCAATCCAAGTTAGGTATACAACTAGATGCGATGATAATGAGGCAAGTAGATATATAATTAAACCAATAAAATGGTAAATTTAAGTAAATTTTGACAGAAATAACTTGATGCAATTCATAGATTCAATTTAAATGTTACTCCATAGATATAATATTTATTTAGGTGTTATGTTTGTTAGCAATATGATAATCAAAGTAAATAGTACACAAATAATCTAAGAGATGATACCTCGATGCATCCTAATCTCTCATTCAACTTGAAAAGAATTTATACAATGAAGGATGATACCTCTTTATTGTTCCCTGGAAAAAAGTTATCTTATGAGCAATGAACTCTCCCCATTTCTAATTAGTAATCCACTTGAAGCTCCATTAGGCTAATGAAGAATTCGAATTCTCCTCCTTACGATTGCGTCGTGCTTTAACTCTCAAAAATCTCAAACAACTCTTTTAGATCAGAGTTTTGATCTTCGATTATGATTTGGATCAATTAGATTGAATCTAGGCTAAGTGGATCTAATCAGAAAATACTCATAACTACTAATAAAAACAAGATCAAGTATAGATCTAGGTTTTCCCTCAATTGTCAAAGGACCAAGTGATTTTGTTTAAAGATATGCAATTGATATGCTCTTAACCTCAAAAGTACTCCAGGGAAAAACATATATTTATATAAATATTAGCTCCGTGTACACTAATAAAAATAGGTTCGTGCAAATGATTATGGGAAGTTATAAAGTCACACAAACAACATGCAATCATGCACAAGCATATGAATCATAGTTGTGAAAAAATTTAGTGCAAAAACTATGTTTTTCCTAAAACAAACTACATTTTTAAAATCAGGCTTTTCCCTTAGGTTAAACACAACAATATCAATATATAAAGTCACTTGTTCATTTCAAAACAACATTTTATCAAAGTTAAATGAAAAAGTGTGTGTGTTTGTGTGTGTGTGTGTGTGTGTGTGTGTGTGTGTGCGCGCGCGCATAACCTTAGATGTTCAATCAATAATTCATAAAAGGATATAACTTCGAATGAGCGACAATTGAAGTCTTTAATATGAAGAAATCATGTATGGTCCTCGATGTTCATTGATATTTGATGAGCAATACTCTCTTTACCATACGTCTATATGACATCAATTATTTTATCTTGATAATGCATGGAACAAATTCTTTGACAGAGAATTACCCCAACTATACTATAATAAATAAATACATATATCTCCAGCAAATGTATATGCATGATCAAAAACTATTTTTTTATAAATTTAGAATTTTCAAAGAATCAAACACTCAAATATATAGATGTAACAAAAATATGTGTAAAGTGATCAAGATTAAGGTATCAATGCTAAAATGGATTCTTTGCATACGTTTTTTTTTAAAATTAGGATCAATAACATGGATAAAATCAAATCATAGCAAACATTAATGAACCAACAATATTAGGTCAAATTCTAATCGAATCAATTTCTCATTTCAATCATGACAAGATATGTACAAATAGCAGATCACAAAATCAAATAAATGCACATAATTGTTTTATATGGATGACATCTTAAGCTTAATTTAATCATTTTATTAATATCCTTTCAACATCTTCCAAGGGTAGATTAAAACCATATACATTCCTTTAAAATGATTTTTTTAATCCCTAATGTAGATATTCAAAATAGTATTACAACAAATTACATAACCTATCTTGTTTTATGTCATTAATTTTCTAGCACTTGGCTTTGACTCTTTTTATCATTTCATTAGATTTTTCAACGAAGGATTTCACACACACTTTAGTAGACATTTATTGATGATAATAAAATTCAAACCAACATTATCTCACCAATCATACCCCTTTCCATTTTGAAAAAAAATGTTGTCAATCAACTCCATCAAATATATAAATTTCACTCAAATATTTCCAATAGCCCATAGAGTCATTTATCAATTGATTTGGACCAATATTGTTTCACATGATTTAATAATCAAGAAACCATTAAATCCACACAAAATTTGCATGTGATTCAAAGATATGTAAACTTCATGTTCAAAGTGAAATCAATACCAAAGATCTCAAGACATTTGACTTTTTATGATTTTTTTATATGAATTCTAACTTATTATTGAAAAAAATGATCATTTGCATATCATTGTTTTAGAATCCATGTTTCAATCCTTGTTCAAAATAAGTTAATGAAATGAATCCATGTATGCATAATACATAACCACTTACCACCAAAAGAACAAACAAAATAAATTTTGAAGTTTTATAAGTATAATGATATATACATATGTACGTATTACATATAGAAAATCCATAACGCGTGAAAAATCCTCACCTGCAGTATGTAAGAGATCCAAATATATCAATAAAACCTCTCACACCTATCAACTGATCCCATATAATCAAGGAGTACATAGGAAGGGGCATATATACAACAAAGACCCTAGGTATCCTATTTATCTATTTATTTAGTTATAGGAGAGTGTTGCCTCTCTCAGAGAATTAAGAGGCACAAATACTGCATTTTCTTTCCTCCACACTTTCTTTTGAGGACTCACTACCTCAACTCTTTCTAGGAGAATTCCTGTGTCTACCTCTCATAGGTTCCCACCAATTTCTTCCAAAAGGAACTTTATTCCTAGGAAATGTTTTTCTATACCTTGGTTAAGTAACCCTTCTCCAATCATTTTGTTGATTCACTGCAAAATAAACTTCATCTTGAGATTTCCAATATCATTCATAATCTCTCTTAAGGGATCTATCTTTTGAACAACCCTTCTCTTTTCAAAGAATATTTTCATTATAGCAAACAACCACTTATATATTGCATTAGAATTCTCATACAAATTGCATTGGAATAAAAAGTACACATTTATTCTATGAATAAATCTAGGCTTAGGTTCATTATAACACCCCGCCCGCCTGGGGAGAGCAGAGCGGAGCGCTACTATCGATAAAATAAATCCAAATCTACAAGTAACAAGGTATAAAGCATCTAAAAATTCCATAATATAAGAGAAACCACTAATCTCAATCTTCAAATTAATATAACAAAATTCTCTCGAATAAATGTAACTAAAGTAAATCTCCAATGCTCTATACATCAAAATAAATAAATACAAGTCTTCTGATCTTGTATTAAAATTCTTCCCAAATAATCCACGCTAAAAATAATCCCAATAGGTCAATAGCGTCCCAATCCATGCTAACCTGCCAACTAAACAAAAATATGGGGAAGTACACAATACGACAGGAAAGATGCTCAACAAATATATGTTAGCGATGAATAAAGCGTAACAAAACGAGTACGAATATTCAAATCAAATGCGAATCAAAATAGCATTTATCAATAAATATTTCAACAACACATCAATGGGTCACCAGGCCTCACCCCATCCGCATATGCTTTATCAAGTCGTAGCCCCGGGAAGCAGGTATTTTGGCGGGTGCCCAACCTCCGTTCCATATTAAAATCTCATGAAAACGTCCTGAATAATAATATAATGATTCCACATGAATCAAAATAATTCAACAATTATTTTTCCAGATTTCAATTAATTTATCAATTCAAATATGAGTTCAATTAATAAGAAATCAACGGAATAAACTCTCGAGAGATTTAAGGGAGCATATTGTGTAAAACCCCATACCTCAAAATTATTGCATGAATCGCCACATAAATTCAACCTCAAATTCATCACATTCCTCTCGCAAAAATAATCAAATCATATTCTAGCCCCAACACGAGATAACCTCAAATAGTCTTATTTTAAAACCCAGAAAAATCATATTCAAAAATTATTTGAATCGCCAATCCGACTTCAGATTTGGATTCTACACAAAAAATTGAGTCATGTATGTGTTTTGGATTTTTCTCAAATCTCATATGAATGCACTCAAAAAGAGGATCTAAACATTTCAAATTTGCTCTTCTCATTCCACTCGTTTTTGCCTCTTTGGATTTTGTTTTCGGCCTCTCTTTTTCATCTTCATTTCTTTATAATAACCCATAATATTCCTTATATAGCCCCTCTCTCAAACCCTAGCTTGGAGACTAAGCTAACGCATATTACTATATTGCCCTTTAATTCAAAATTATCGACTTTGCATATTTAATTCATTACAAAATGTCCAAAAGCCAATTAAATTTGAATTTAAATATTCAATTCAATTCATTTCAAATAAAAATAAATATAATATCAATATCCTGATTAATAAAATAATAATATTATTAAAATTATATAATATATTTATAAATAAAGCCCTCAAAATTATGGGGTATTACATGCATGAGATTTCATTTCTTATTTCACAGTCATCCTTCTCTTGAAGAAAAAATAGGAAATGTGGTTCTCTTTCCCAAAAAATGAGTAACCAAAGGTACTTGACCTTGTTAGAGATTTAGGAAAACCACCCACTGCTTCAATGTAAGAGTGTGTTCCTTGATCATGCTCTTACTACAACAAGATGATTCAAATGTTGATTTTAATATTTCTTTTTCTTTCTCTTTTTACTTAACAAAACCACGACCACGTTTATCATTTTTTACTTGACCATGTTTAAAAATAATGTTGTTAAGCACATTTGTTGTTTCAACCAAATTAAATTTCAATTCCTTGGCATGCTGTCGTGCAAGAGTCAAATTTTAAATTTTAAAATTTAAAATCTAAAATTTCTTTTGAAGCACACTATTTTCTTTCTCCCTAATAAAAATTTCATTTTTCTTCCTTATGGGAGAGATTTATTTTAACAAGCTATCAACATTTTCATTAAGCTTAGCATTTTTCCAATCGAACACATTCAAAGTTTTTAAGGTCTTCTTCTTGTTCTCATTAAATAGCTTTTATTGATGGACCATTTAGATTAATATTATACTTGATAAGATTAAGAGATTATTACTAATGCTCATAAAATGGTTCATTAATGTTCTTATATAAATCATCACTATCATAAGATGATCTGGTACAATATGTGTGTGAACCCACACTAGCAAATATCAAGGAATCATTAAGAGGCAAATGGATAAAATCTTTCAATCTTCCCTTATCTACAAACACATTAAGAGAAGCATTCCCTTAACAAAATATTTATCTAACACATTCCAACTTAACAATGAACGATGTATCACTTTCACTCTTTTGACTAGAGGATCTTTCATTTGATTCTCCATCGAAATTAATCAAGCTAGCTTTATACACATTATTTTTATCAAAATCCTTTGAATTCTCTAAATTTGTATAAATGTGTAGGGAATATATTGATATGGTGACCTACTCCACGACAACCACAACATTTTCCCTCATCTTTTGACATTATGCACTCATCTCTTAACAACCTATGAAATTTTTTTTATAAGACTTTTTAATGTATTCTTATTTTTTTAAAGAACTTGATAAACCGTTTAAAATATAAAACAATATCCCCATTAATACTTCCACATGATCTATTTTCTCCTTCTTTCACATTTACCTTCTCACTTGACTTCGTAATGAATGCTAAGTCTTTCTTGGATTTTATGCTCAAAGCATTCTCTTTCTAACATATTTGGCGGTATCCTAAAATTTCTTTTAAGATACAAGTGTCGGTGTCCTTAATCTCATTCAAGATAACAACCTTAATTTTTAAACGACTAGTTAAGGTCGTCCACAACTTCTCAACAACTTTATTCTCCAAAATCTTATCTCCAAGCTTATATGAAGCATTTACAACTTACATCAATCACGTTTAATAATCATCAAACATTTCTTCTTCATTCAACCTCATCACTTTGAAATGAAGTTTTTTACAATTTGGATCTCTTGACGCATGTAGTGACCTCATGTGTGATTTGGAGGGTTCCCCATGCTTGTTTTGTCAGCTCAAAATTGAGTATCCTATTGTAATATTGTGTTCTAACGAAGGTGAATTATATGTGCATGAACTAAACTCAGCTTCATACAAATTTGACCTTTGTTTTTCCGACCTAACTCCTTCATCCATAATTGTAGGACATGATCATCCATCTTCAATACTCATGCATGCTCTTTGATGTCTATATTTTAAATGATCTCACATATTCACTTTCCAATGGACATAATTGAACCATAAAGTGCGGTGGTTTATTAGTGGAACCTCAATCTCTCAAATTATCCTTCTCAAATAAGATCTAAACACCACCAACTAGATCAAGGTGCAAAAACTCACTAGTAACAAAAACGAGCATGAATATACTCAAGCATATGAATGAATTCAAAAGAGCATATAAGACCATATTAATTGAAAAATTATGTTATGAAAATATCTACATTCAAATAAACCTAGAGGGGATGGGTGAATAGGGTTCTCTTCGGAAAAGCCCATTCTATTATTTAGGATCACACAATGCTTAAATTCCCCAATATCTCAAATACATCTTTTAGATGTGAGTATTGGTCTTCAATTCTGATTTAATTCAGGTATAATAAATCTAGGCTATGTGAATTTGATCATAAAATACTCTTAATTCATCGCAAAAATTAGATCAAGTATAGATCTTCATTTTTTCTCAATTATAAATGGAATGCGTGAATTTTCTTAAAAATAAGTAATTACGATCCTCTCAGCCTCGAAAATTCTCTCGCAATATATGATAAGTAAAGAGGAATATGTCATATTTCAAATGGGATGCAAAATGATCTACTTATAGAATTTTTCCAAAATATGGCAGTGTGTTGTACGCGGTTAAAAAAGGCTTCCATGCGCACGATATTTGGTAGTAAGCAAAACATGACAAAAATGTGATGTCGTGCCGATAGGTACAAACCCATCCGTGTGCATGATTTTAGGAGGGTTGTAAAACATGCCTAAAACATGTTGGTCATGAGCATGAGGTTAAAACTTATGTGTGCGTACAAATGTAAGAAGAAAAAGGTCCAAACTAGGACTTTCCCTTTAGGGTAAACACGACATTTCTCAATAATACAAGATCACTTATTTCATTTTAAAAGCAATTTTCAAAGTTATATAGAAATATATGTGTGCACATAGCCTTACACGTTCAAACTGATAACATGTAAAAGGATATTCTTCAATGTAGCATCAACAAAATCCTTTATTGTAGAAAAGTTGTGTTTGATCTTGAATGTTCAATATTCACCTATGTCTAATGAACAACTCTCTCTCTGCCAAAAAACATCTATATGAAATCAAGTATTTTGTCTTGATAATGCATAACTGAAATGATTTGATAAAATAATAGGGCAACCAAACTAATATAAATGAAATACGTACATTATATATATATGTATATATATATATATAGAGAGAGAGAGAGAGAGAGAGGGACAAACTCCGATGCACATCAATTTTTTTAAAGCATTAAAAAAAATATTTTTCAGTTGAGTTTTTTTATATGATATTTAAACATTTCAACGGACCCATGTAAAACAAATCAGCTCAAATTTTTTTTTTGCTATTTTTAAAAAATTGGTCAAACTTTCGCAGCTTTTTAAGTGCTTAAAAGATGCGAAAGTTTGACCTATTTTTTAAAAATAGCAAAAAAAGTTTTTTTTGGCTAATGTTTTTTATATGTGTCCGTTGAAATGTTTAAATATCACATAAAAAAAATCAACTCAAAAATATTTTTTTTACTATTTAAAAAAAATTATGTGTAAACTTTAGTGTGCACTTGAGTCTGGCTATATATATATATATATATATATATATATATATATGTGTGTGTGTGTGTGTGTGTGTGTGTGTGGATGGGTTGGGGGGGGGGACAAACAGCATCGCACATACATGCGAGAACTCAATATGTTTTACATATTTAAATATACATACATACATACATACATACATACATACATACATACATACATACATATAGTAATATATAAACAATTGGAACGTGGAAGATAATAAATAATACATTCTACTAATATGTATATATACACGCACACAATTGGAAATTAGAAGGTGGGAACTAGTTTTGTTCTTCATTATTTTAAGCTAGGAACTAACTTTGTTCTTGATTTTAGGCAATGTCTTTAATTTTATACAAAATTTCAATCGGGGTGTATGTAACCAAACACATAAATTTCCCACAAAACAAATCCATGTATGTGAACAAACGCATATAATTCCCACTTCGAATATACTAGCCAAACAAGTTGATTGATCCAATCATACCGATCTCGCTCTCTCTTAATGTAATAAGAGACTTTAAATTTGTAAACAACCACTGTAAAAATCCTACCATCCGATTAGAAAAATTGAGCCAAATCTCATCATACTTGAAACAATGCCAAAATTCTCAAATCCAAATCAAAATTCTACATATAATTAACATCCTCACCTAAATGGTTTCGAAAAAAACATTCTAAAATTGTATTAAATCCCATAATCACTCCAAACTGCCCATAACTACTCTATAACCGCCCATCTTCCTTTCTGAAGAGGATGACACTTGTTCCATAGTGATTATAATAGGACCAATAACTAAAAAAAAATAAAGACATGGGAGTGGCTACAAATAAATCCTAAAAATAGGACTAAACACTTAAGATCCCATATATATATATATATATATATATGCAAATTAGTAGAACTAAGTTAGTTCGTAACTTCCATGTTCCAATTGCATATGTATTTATAAACATAAAAAACCATGTTGAGTTCTCACCTCTACTTGAATGTTCTTCGTGTATCAATACACACACACACACACAATATATATATATCTATATAATAAAGTATAAAACTTATGTATGTCATAAGCTTAAAACATGATGTCATCATTATAATTTTGTTTACACTTTCTATTTTACCCCTTAAAATTTTGGATTCCCCATCTTTTGACACTCTAATTTATTTCCCCCTTCTTTTTAAAATTCAAAAACAAGGGTATAGTGGTACTCTTACTCTCATTACCCTTCTCTCCTCTCTCATTTGCCCACACCCTAGACGACTTCTCATTCTCACTTTTGCTTTTTGCCCGTCTCTCCCTATCCATCTCTCTCTCTCTCTCGATCGTGACATGAGAAAACCCTTGCCTCCCCTCCCACGCCTCCGCCCACTCCGCCCACTCCCCCTTGCCACCGCACCTAGGTAACCCTTTTCCCCAGTCTCTTACACACGCACACGCTCACGCTCAAAGGGAGGGCCTTGCAGGTTTTACTTTTATCCCCAAAGAGAGGCCCTTTCATCCCAAAGAGTACTATTTATGTTTAGTTGTTTATTTTTTGGTTTTCATTTTGGTTTCAGATTGTTTGGGTTTGTTTGAGGTGCTTTCATTTTGGTTTTCATTTTTGTTTCAGATTGTTTGCGCAAGCCCCCTCTCTCACCATCGTGTATGTTGTAAATATGGGTTTATTTTTTCCATATCCGTGTCTCTCTCTATAAACGTTTTTTATTTCTTTATTTCTCGACAGGACCAAGATTGAACAAAGTGAGGAGTCTCGAGGCTACGCCGACTACAGGACCAAGATCGAGAGTCTATCTGCGATGGGAAATATATATATGTTTGTTTTTCATTTTTTTTCTTCATTTACGGATCTGCTATGTATATGTTTGTTTTTTTCTTCACAGCTATATACATCTTCCATATCTGTCTCTCTCTATAAACGTTTTTATTTCTTTATTTGTTGATTTAGTCTTCATCATATTGTTCTCTCGACAGGACCAAGATTGAAAAAAAAGAGTAGTCTCGAGGCTACGCCGACTACAGTACCAAGATTGAGACGGAGCTATTGTCGATTTGTGATGGGAAATATATATATGTTTGGGGTAATTTCAGTCGTATTGTTTTTATAAATTAGAGTTAGTTATGTTTTTTTAATAACTGAGATCTTGGACATCATCTTCTCAATGTGCTTCCAATATTTGGTAACTAGGCCTTTATAGGTACTTTGCTCTTTAAATGAGAATAACCATGTTGTTTTCCAACGTTTCATTCCTAAAGTGTTCCATGTTTGTTTTGCTAAACGAACAGTATGTAACCGGGTCTTTGGTGTTCCTAAAGTGCATCTATGGTGACTGAAGTTGGTGGCTTCCAGGTCTTTGGTGATACTGATTTAGCAGCGATCGAGAAATCCGAGAGATCAGATCACGGGGGCAAGGAAGTCACGTACTCTCTCTCATCGTTTATAAAAAAAAGTCTTTGGTTGGATGGGTTTATGGGTCTAAACTGTATGTATATATTAAACTGTATGTATGTAAACGCTATATATGGTTTATGGGTTTATACGAGAGATAAGGAACTGGGTTTATGGGTTTAAAGAAACTAAGTTGACCCAGAAATCTAACTCCGAAATCTGTCTTCGACGAAATCTGGTGTGAAGTAAAGTTGACCAACATTTTTTTTAGGGTCGGGTAAAGCCTTCTTAAACTCGGGTACAACCTTATTCTTCCGTGTATTTCTGATTGGGTTCTCACTGCTATGTTTTTTGTGTATCTATGTATTTCTGATTGGGATCTGTGTATTTAAAACATCTTAAAGTTGCTAACACAAAGAGGTCGTTTGTTTTTGTTTTTAAATTTATTTTTGTTTTAGGTTGGGCTATTAATGAAGTTTCAGCATGGGTATCTTTCCCCTCCTCTAATCGAATGTATTTTTTGTTTTCTTTTAAGTTTTTGTTAGTTTAAAAATTGACATTGGAAGACAATATTGTTGATTTATGTGTTATAGATTTACGATAACTTATATTAAGTTTGTAGGCTGTTGACATCTGGTTGTCCATCTTATTTGAGAATGTACAAATTTCTTTTGATGACATTTTTTAACATTCTTTAATTTTATGCCATTTGTTGTTTTTTGGTTTAAGGTGGAAAAGCAGCGTCTCCATAAGAAGGCGCAAGGGAGATTGTGTTTTCTAAACAATCATTTTTAGTTAATAGTATTTAGTGTGAACTTAACAATGTCAAAAGGTAAGATTTTCAAGTAACAATAAATGTACGATTAAAACAAGATGTTCATATTTAATAATTTTAAAATTATCTAAGATGCATCTTTTTTCCTCTTAAATGTAGGTATCGAGTATGATCGAAGTGGAGAAAGAAAGAGAATAATATGAAGGCTTAATTTTTTAATGTTGCATTTATACTAATGATTAGTTTTTTTCTTGATTTTTGCTACTTTTAACAATGATTCAGTTTGATAGATCCCTGAATTCCACGGGGGTGTGAAAAATAATTTGCGTAGTTTTTATGTAATAATTCGACATTCTCTTGAAAATCTTTCAATGTTAAATAAAAATGGGATTATATAAATAATAATGGATTTAAAAAAAAACACATACAAATATATAAAGAATAATAATTTTGAATTTCTTAATGAACCTATTTTAAAATCATTTGCCGAGCGATTCAGTAATAGTAATTATTAGAAAGTAGTGACAAGTGAGCATTAATTTCCCAATTTTTTGAATGAACCTGTAGTGACACATCAGCATTGTTGCAAGATTTAATAATTTTTTCTTTATGTGTGTTTTTGTCATGTTTTTTGTTCTAGGGTTATGACAAGGATGAACTCTTACTGACAATATTATTTTATCATCGAAGATTCTATTAATCATAGTAATTTTATAACCATGTAATTTGTTTCCATTGTTAATGCATGCCCATTTTATGTTTATTTTGAAGTCCTAAATAATTTTATATTTAGGAAGTTTATTGTAAAAGAGAATTATTTCTTCCATCATAGGGTAGTATTAACTTCAATTTGAATTTGGGTAGTACAAAAAATATTTTTAATTTAAATTATATACGACTTAATACTTTGGAAATTTTACTCTGTGCCTCAGGCACGGGCATTTCGCTAAGTTATTTCAAAAATTGTTGTACGTCACGAAGTAAACACGACGTATGGTCCTATCAACGATGTACAATTTCGAAAATTAAAGTCGTGCCTTCAGGTACGGGCATACCCTAGTATATATATATATATATATATATATATATCTATATAATAAAGTATAAAACTTATATATGTCATAAGCTTAAAGTGTGATGTCATCAAGATGAATTTTTTTTGCACTTCCTATTTTACCCTTGCAAATTTTGGATTCCCCCTCTTTTTCATCTCACTAATTGATTCTACCTCTTTCACTTTAATTCAAACACAAGGTCATTACGGTAAACACACATCAAACTCACTTTAAACCCTCCCCAGATTCTGAAAATCACCCGGCCCCTCTTTCTCTCCCTCTCCAAACCTACCCCGGAACCCAAATGCAAATTCCCCAACCTACGAACACACCCACAACCCCTTTTTCTTATCAACCTCGGTTTTGATGGTCCAGAGATGCTTATTTAGATCTTCCAATTTCTGTTAATGAGAGGCTTAGTTACACTGGGCACCGTTTTGTCGAGATCGAAACTCGACCCCTTATAAACATTCCCTCTCTCTCTAATTTGGTACTTTGTAGGTTTTTTTGTTCAACTTTAACTTTTTCCAGAGCCAATTTTTTCCATATCTAACTTTTTCCAGGTCTGATTGTAACGTTGGGGGTTTTTTCTTTGTGTTTTTGACCACCGATCTCTCACACACAGGTATAAATTCTCCTTCTTCTTAGGTTTTAACCCTAAAGCTTTAGGTATTTTGCGTTATTTTTATTTAGAGAAATATGTAGTTTTGAGATTTTTTTTATTTTTTAGATTTGTTTTACTATCTGTTTGGTTAAATCAGTTAGTGTTTAAATCTTTTTTTGGACTTATTTGCAATTATACTTTTTTATATTCATTATGTGTTAGGTTTTTGTTGATTTAGGGGAGCGGTTCTGAGTTGATTTCTTCAAATTCCAGTAAGAATAATTTATTCTGAGTTTTTATTCTTGCCGTGTGAAACTCTGTTAATTATTTTTCTCATATTTAGTTTTGGTTTATGGACATAAACACCAGGGGTGAATGAATTTCTTCACCTTCATTTTTTAGATATTCAACTGTTGATTTTTGTGTTAAAGTTCATGCTAACATGGGTTTATGTGTGTGTTTTTCACAGAGCAATACTTCTTGATGATGCCAACTAGAGTAAACAACCAACCAATATTTGGTAACAACTGCTTACTCACATTATCATGTTTATATTATGGATTTACTTTGCTTTCTCCACATGTGAATATTGTAAATTTTGACCTGACTTTTTTCTCACATTCTTTTCTAAAGCAAATTAGAGTATATTTAATGGACAAAAATTGAAAGATGATAATCTGATACTGTTAAAGTTTGTTTGTTTGAAGACTCTTAATTTCCCAAATATGGGTTGTTGGGCTATGTAAGTATGACTGGATGTTGGTCATTCGATATGAAACTTAGTAGTATGACTGGAGTTCTCTTATATGTTACTCTGTTTTATGAGATTTTAATATTATAATTACTTTTAGTGTTATCAATTTTTTTTTTATATTCTGATTAGATTTTGTTATCGATTTGTTTTGGAGTTACATAAATATTTTTACTTCAAAATGTGAAATAAATTATATGTAGATCTTTCTAGAAATGTTCAAATGTTGACATGTGATTGAAATTATGGTATCCCTAATTTTCTTTCTTTCGTTTTGTTTACAATTATTCAATCTTATGTTATTGTAGGTACAAGATAGGGAAACAAATGACTCTACTACAGTTAAAGATGTGGCTACCACTACACACTAAAATAATAAATACCAACATTCATTAGAGTTCAACATTGCTACCCATCAATAGTGGAATCGAATATCATTTCTTGACTACACATAAGACAGGTGTCACTTCTCTCCATCCATTGAAGTATGAATGAAAGGTGAAAATAATGCTAGAGTTTTGTGCTAATATCTGGATTTTCTTCTTCGTATTCTTCAAGACAGGAAGGAAAAACACCCTCCTCTTCCAGTGCTGAAAAAATAGGTTCACCAGACTTCTTAAGTTCAACGGAGTTATTAAATTCATCTTCCCCTTCTTTTGATTTGACAAATTAAATAGTCTATGTGGCAGTGGATTCAACAAGTTCATTTTCCATTTCAATACAGTTTTCATTTCATTGAATCATTGATCACTGAGCCACATCAGGTAGCCTCTCTCTCAAGGTCTCTCTTAAAATTTTATTTTAGGATTGTTTTGTTTTTGGATGATGATTTAATAGAGTTTCGAAGCCTTAAAAGAGTGTTTATGTTTTTTTTGCAGAAATTACATCACGTATGTTCCATTCAAATCAGTGATTTAACCATAATGTGGTACTTATTCTGTATTTCCATTTTACTATAATGCATTTAGGGAAAATGTATGGCGAAGAGCAGTAGGTGACTGAATGCAGAGGAATCAGAAAATTACAAACTGAGGGTCAAAATAACAACTCCTAAGACTAATCAGGTGGACAAAATGGGAAGGTCAAAAACTAGAGAACCATCTAAGCTGCCTTAATATCACAGGGTATCCAAAACCAACTTAAATGTGTAAGGATCAGCTAACCCTATAAATGAAGTAGAACATGTTCCAATCTTTCCTATTACTAATTTCGTCGTAGAAGAAGTTAAGGATATCTCTCAAGTTTGTGAGGTGGAAGTTGAAGCAGCAGTTGTTGAGACAACTGTTGCGATGGATGAAACCTTAGAAGTTGATGTAGATGAAGTCATTTCTCTTACTAATGATATGCCTCTTTCAGAAAACCACCACTATATTCAAGGCTAAGAACTGATTATGCACAACCAGTAGCATTTAGGGAAAATGTATGGCGAAGAGCGTGCTTCAAAGTTGTATGATTAATTTTTATGATAAACTACCAGATATGTGTAGCCACTTCTGCATTCTTGGGAAGTAGGTGATTGAATGCAGAGTAATCAGAGAATTCCAAACTCATGGTCTAAATAACAAGCTCATAAGACTAATCAGGTTGACAAAAGGGGAAGGTAAAAAACTAGAGAACCATCTAAGATACCTTAATATCACAAGGTATCCAAACCCAACATTAATGGGTAAGTATCAGCTAACCCCATAAATGAAGTAGAACATGTTCCAATCATTCCTATTACTAATGTGGTCATTGAATAAGTTGAGGATATCTCTCAAGTTTGTGAGGTGGAAGTTGAACCGGCAGTTATTGAGACAACTATTGAGATGAATGCAGCCTTAGAAGTTGATGTAGATGAAGTAATTTCTCTTACTAATGATATGTCTTTTTCAAAAAACCACCAATATATTCAAGGCCAAGAACTGATTATGCACAACCAGTAGCATCAACTCATATGCCAGCGCACCAACCTGCTTCAGTTCCTCCTCAGGGTTATCACGGAACTACCTATTGAGTTGGCAATCATAATCAATATTACTCTTCTCCAGAACAGGTATTTATCAAGTTTATCACATATATTTATGTGTATATTCATTTATGTTGATTCACAATGCATCATGTTTTGTATTTAGTGTTTGGTTGACAAACGGTAGATGCTCTGCTACCCACTGTTTCTAAGATATGTGTAATATTGTACAATTTTATTACGTATTTAAAGAGGTCGATGTAATTCATTGATTAATCAGTTAAAAATCTCCAAGAAGAATAGTATTGATGGTTTTAAAATAAAGATGCTTCCATTGTGTGAAACAATAATAAAGGTTTGTGGCACAGATGGGACAATCTCTTGCTTTGTTCATATTTTTTTATTTTATTTTATTTTAGTTAAGATATTTTGTTTTGTTCATTTTTAACACCTTTGATTTGGTTCAATTTTACCACCAGGTAGGTGATGACGAGGAAGATGAAGGTGATGGTGAAAATTAACCTTCTGTCCTAGGTTTGGAGACTTGATGACTCATATGAAGAATGGCATCGGCGTGTACCTCATTTCTTAATAATCTTTCCCTTTTCATATATTTATAATCAGTTGCGGTGCTTTGTAGTCATTCATCAACTGTCGAGTAGTCTCGATAATTCATCATTAGTGTTTTATCAACTTCTAGGTAAAAGCAAAGAACTTTATGTCTAGAAGTAGTAAGGTTATAGAAGTGCTTAAGCTCTACTTAAGGATTGCAGTATATACATGAACGTAGATTCATGGGAAATTTCATATGTTTAAGTTAAATGTGATTTTATAGGCTTATTTGAGGATGTAGATCAGAGGGTTGGAATAATACACCGAGCTTCCTCGCAACAAAGTTGTGTATTCAGTTAATGGCAATTTAAAAAAAATCTATTATATCACTGTTGGTACCTTTTCCACTTCAATATTCATATCATAAAAATAACTACGTTATCATTAGGTGCCATATATAAACCATTGCTACTACCTATTAAAACTCCTGAAGAATATGTTGCGTTGATTTTGTTAAAGTTTCTCCTTATAGTTCTCAATATACAAAACATACCGCTTTAACAATGATCTTCTCCTGCAGGTTTTTAAAATGAACCTATAAGAGCCAATTCTAGGGAGTAACTTCACTAACATCTTGGCATGTCGAATTTGTGAAGAATATAAACGTGGCAAGGAGAGGATGATACTAAAGGTTCGGCTTCTCTCAATATATTTTGTGCATTCACTAATTCTTAACTTTATTTTAAAGCAACAAGCATCATCTTTTGTGTTGCTCATGAATAACAAAGCTGCTAATTCCATTGTGTTGTGCTTTGGTTATTATTCCTCTATTAATTTAATTTAATTAATTCTAATATGTTTTTTTGGGTGAAATTGTAGCAACCTGAGCCTACAAGCCCTGAACTATGTACACTTCATCCACTCAAGCACTCATGGAGGTTTCTTTGTTGTCATTTGGAAGCATGCCAATGAATGCTCACTTCCATTGGTAAAGTTCCTCAATTTCTCCACCCCCTCTTTTGTTGTGGGCAAATATTATTATGGAATAAGATAATTTGAATAAGAAAACTGTAATTTTTTTGCAGGGCTATAGGTATTTGATGAATCCACAACCGTACATTGAACTAGAATGGAGCAAACGATACTATTATGGCTAAATCAACGCACAATAGCATTCCACTGGCAACCAACGACCATCAGAACCACTATGAAGAGTGAAAGAAACCAGTGTGAGAAGCATACATTCACCGGGATCAACACGAGATCAATGGATCAACCAAAATGACAAAAAAATTGCAGACAAAATTCACCGTTGAAATCGTAACGCAAATCACCAAAAAACCAAAGAAAAATGAGGAAACAACGGGCATCCCCAAAGAAAATCTCCACGGTGAAATTGCCTGACTATTAAATCAACGTCAATAAACTACTGAACCCACCGAACATCGAAGAATGCGAATGCTTTTGGCATAAAACAAGAAGAACGTGAATGCTTTTGTCATAAAAGAAGAAAAATACAATTGTGTGATTTTTTTATTATTTGCTTATAGCTTGTCATTTCTGGGGTGGATACATTGATGAACTGTTATAACTATTGATACTTCATTAATTTATATTAATTTTTTTGTATCTTTGTCAAGTTCAAGTGGACGATTTGTTTGTATCTTTATATGGACGATTTGTTTATATTAATGGACGAACTATTTATATTAATGGACGATTTGTTTGTTATAACTACTTTCATATTAATTTTATTTTGTACGTAACATGAATCCGAGGCACTTGCTTATGTGTCTTGCAATTTGTAGTCCACTGTGAGACAATGGGGTTAATAAGTTAAGTTCTAGTTGATCATTATTTATTTTTTTATAGTTGTTTATATAGCCATTATTGTATTATATGTTATAAAGTTTTAAATATATGATTGTGTGCTATTTGATTTTAAAAATAATTTTTCTTTTAACTTAATTACTACGTGTTATTCAATTTTGCCAATCACGTTGCAGATAGTAGGTACGAAGCATCCTAAAAGAAAAAGGACACCAAAAAAGAAAATTAGTGTCGTGCCTTTAGGCGGCGCTGGCATACCCATTAACTCCATTGTGTTTAGTAACATGGGCCGGGATTTGAGTTCACGTGTAAGAAATAAGCACATCACTCACCCCTCAATTAACACACTGGGAGCTAAAGATTTGTATAACCATATTTTTTTTCATATTAATGTGTAGCATTTTGTTCTTACGAGAAAAGAATTCTCTTATCCCCCCTTTTTGTTACATGGTAATATTTCATCTCCCATAGTCACGTAATTTGCAACAAGTAATTTATTTGACAATGAGTTTTGTAAGATTAAAATTTCACGTGCTCAATACATGTGAACGTGAACTATAGAATTATACCTTGGTTCACTTTTGTGTTTATGTGTCGTTTCTTGGATTGTGTGTTTGTTGTAGTTGGTGGCAGTGACGTATCGTAAGCACAAGTACGAATATTAGGGAGCAGCAAAATTATCTTCGTGCCTTGAGGCACGGGCATACCCTAGTATATATATATATATATATATATATATATATATATAATCTCTCCCTTGTCACTAAAAATGAGGGGTAGATGAGGGGGTTTTCGAAGGAGGGGGAAAAGGGGGAGACGAGTCTAGAACTATGAAGGGGGAGATGGGTTTATATAATTAAGGAGAAGAATGCTTCCAGATGGGAGGGGAAGGATGTTGGTCTAGGAGTAGGGATGCCTCAGGTTACTTGATGTGTGAGTGGTTTAAGTTAGGAATGATTTTATTAAGAAAATAATTGATTTGTCAACTTTACCCGTTGTTTAGTATAATTTGAGGAACTAATGTACCAAAATTAACTAATTGAGTAAATTTGAATTGTTTAAGGATTACATTGAGAAAAATAAAGCTTAGTGACCATTTAAAAATCCTATATCAATTTAGGGGCTAAATATATAATTTACTATATATATATAATGATTTGTTCTGGTTGGGATAACGCCATTTGAGCACAAATTTCTCAATGCTAAAGACATCATATACAAAATATTGGATGTAAAATGTGATATAGAAATTACAAAAACGATAATTATTTTCCACTCACACAATTCAAGTCATAAGCTTCAATCTACCAATGAGCAAAAACTATAAACATCCAAACAAGAAAACTCAACGAGTCTCCACATCCTACCAAAATAAGATAAATGAAAAGATAGTCGAAAGTAGATGTAGCACAAATTGGTCCTGCAAGACATTTTTACACTTCAGGTAAGATTATTGGTCACCATTGTGGTAATTATCTCTGTTTCAGCAATTAAAGTGGCATTCACAATAAAGCCCTTCAATGAATGAGTGAGATCATCCAGCAACAAGAATGAAGGATAGCCCCAGCTCCTTCTCGACTCACAGAACCAGTTACTAGCTGCAATTCTTAAAACAAAAACATGAACAACGAGAACTGAAGAAAGGAGAAATAAAAAAATCAATCGCTTCCTAATGTATAAAAGCGCATATGATATTGTTACCAACTTGATCCCTTATCAAAAGCTTGAATTTCGCATAGAACCTCCAATTAAAGGGTAGGTTTTCATTGTTGTTAGACACCGAAAGATAGAGAGAGAGGCTTTTGTTCTTGGCTGATGCATTTCCTTTAGGATACGACTCTAACTGCCTGAATTCATAAGAAAACGGAATACATATTAGCATACATTTATCACGAAAGATTTGCATATTGGATTTTGTGATAAATACTTTAAATTGATAACAAAAGTAAAACAAAGAAAGTGAAAGATTCCATACCACTTCATTTCCTGAACTTCAAATTCCTTGGAATACAAAATTTCTTTGTTTGTTGCGCAAAAATTATCAATTTTCGAGGTGTAAGTATTTTCACAGGATTTCTTAGCTACGAACAAACACTGCATTTTGTTATGAAATTTACTAACAAAAACCTCGGCACCAAATATGTAGGAGTCAGCAAAGAGGTATCCATTTGAAATGTTTTTTAAAAAGTCCACATGAAGAATTTGGTCAAATCCCCATTCAGTCTCCATCCACATAAATCGTCGTACTCTTTGATCTACGGCATTGCATATAGAATTGTAAACTAAAATCGAGATTTTATGTATTTGATATATGTGCTATAATTTATAAAGAAAATACCTTGGATTGTCAGATACTTGTCCTTCATGAAATTGTAGACAAACAGTTTGAAGTGGACGTTTATCTCTCAGCCTTTAGGAAGACTACTTGTATCACATACTACCACGAAGAGTGAAATGTGATTGGCCCCATTTCCTTCCCCATTCCCATTAGGATACAAACACAGCTTCCTGAAAACCCACATTAAGTAGAAAAGGTGATTGGTCATGAGTTAACTTATGTCAGAAAGATAATACGGGAGTGAAATTAAGAAACAAGAAAAAAGCACCATTTGTAGCCGTCAGATTAAAATTCATCTGATTCATACTTTTCAATCCCTTATTCCAAAAACCCCGAGAACGACTCTATTTTTAGGATATAGTGCGCTGGTTGAGCATCTCTCATGGACCTTGACACTTCTATTTTGCATTGAGAACCAATTATCATGCATAGTAAAATCAACAATAATATATAGAACACCCTTTCTACATTCAGGGACCGATTTGATTGCGCAAATTATTTGATTATTTAAATTGGTTCACTGTGAATTAGTCAACTATAAATTAGTGAATTTATAATGAGGTAAATCCAATTTTTCGCAATATTTGATTGTTGATACCAAAATTAGTCCGCTGACGTGGATCAATTATGTGGAGACACGTGTCACTCTACATGGCACCTACAAATATTTTTGAACAACACCATGACTTCGAGGAACTCAATCTCCCCGATCAACTACGACTCTCCGAGCAACAAGTATACTCCGAGCAACTTGTATATACCGAGCTACTTAGGCGGTCCGAGCAGCTTAGGCGGTCCGAGATGCACCTCGGTCAGAGCATTTATTACCAGACAATTAAGAGGATTAAATGCGCATTAAATGATGATTATTATCATACAGATGTATACGCCTATTGGACAGCTATGTATTACCCTTTCACATGTATAGCCTCAGGGCTATAAATACATTGTATCATCCTCATTGTAAGGGGACTCGGAATTTCTTGATAAAAACCTGTTATCGAGAATTCCTAAACAGTCAGCAATAACAAAATAGTGGACGTATGCCATTCTTTTAAGGGTGAACCACTTTAAAAATTCTTTTTTCTTATTTATTTTATTTGTGATTGAATAATTAGAGATAATCTAATTTTTTACATTAACAGATTGGCGTCGTCTGTGGGAAGACGACTAAAATTCTCGTTTTTCACCAAAACAATTTATCACCAATGGCTGATAATCCCGAATCTAGTAATCGAAACGCTGGAAACCCCCCGAATCCATCCGCTCCTCCAAATGTCCAAGATCTAGCTGGAATTATGGCCAGTTTGGCTCAAGGCCAGACGACTATGCAAGAGACTATGCGACAACTCATGCAAACTATCCAAGGTGGAGCGTCGACCTATTCAGGATAGAGAAGTGTTTAAAGAAATACCCGTTTAGTTTCTTCGCGTATTAGGCAAAGAAATTCATATCGCACTGAGAAATATAATGATTTTTCTTATCAACCGGGTTGAACTTCGTCAGTACGAGCCACAGATACTGAACAACATATCAGTCTCTCTCCAGAAAGGACTAGTGCACTGGAAAGATTAAGTAGGGTCTCTCCTTTTGATCGATTGGGCCCTAGGAAGAATAACAGTCCTCCTAAGGCTGTGTTGAGAAACTTTCGACGACCATCTGATCTAAGAGAGGGTTCTGCCCAATCACAACCAGTTTCTTGACAAGATAGATCCCAGGAAGCGACTTCAACATGATCAATTGCTCGAACCATTAGGCCCGGGGAGGGAAAGGATGCATGGAAAGGCTCTATTCAAAGGTTGGAGGATAGACTAGGGGAAATAGTTAAGGCCAAGAATCCTCTACAAAGAACTTTTGTTCAAGGGACGCCTTTTATATAGGCAATTGTGAATTTTCCCACACCATTGAAGTTCAAAGCACCTGTTGTGACCCCTAAATATGATGGAAAAAATGACCATATACTTCATATAGAACAATACCAAGCTGCTGCCGACATCTATGCCGTGCCAGACGAGATGAGATGCAGGGCATTTTCGGGAACTCTTATCGGATCTGCACATATATGGTATAATAATATTCCTCGGGGGAAGATTTCAACTTTCTTACAACTGCTCGAGCTTTTCATTGGAAATTTCTATTTTGGAGAAAAACCAGTCAAACGAGTTGCACATTTGTTAAGTGTTAGACAAAAAGCAGGTGAGAGCACCAGGGATTACATAACTCGTTTCAATAACGAGAAGCTTGAAGTTATTGATTACGAGGAAAAAACAACAATTACAGCTTTGATGAGTGGACTGTTGCCCAATAAATTGTACTACACTTTGGCTAAAGATCCACCCAGAACCATGTCAGAACTAATGGCAAAAGTGGCTAAGATCATGAATGTCGAGGAGGCTATGGCTCCGAAGAAGAACATGGACACCAAAGAGACCAAGGTGGAGGTTGATAAAGCTAAGAAGAAAGAACATAAGAACAATGGTGGTGACAAGCAGTCAAAAACAAATCCATCATGGGAAGTATTGAAGAAATTTGAAAATTATACTCCTTTGAAAGTAGACATAAACCATGTCTTGGAAGAGATCAATAACAGCGAAGAGCTAAACTGGCATGAGAAAATGAAGTCAGACCCTGACAAGAGGAATAAGGCTAAATATTGCGAGTTCCATAAAGACCATGGTCACACAATCAAAAATTTCATAGCTCTCCAGAATGAAATCGAAGCACTCATCAGACGAGGAAAGATGACCAAGTATGTTGATCGAAGAAATGAAAGAAAAAGCAACGACCGAGCAAGACAGAGGTCTAGATCTCCTCGTCGATCAGAAGAAAGCAAGAAAAGAGATCATGAAGATGATCCAGAGGATGACCCTGATCTCCCTAAGAAACCAAGACAACCAGAACGTGAGATATTTTCAATTCGTTTTGGATCATTTGATTGTAACGTTATTACAGGTGGAGATGCAGGAGGTGGGGACCTTACCGCGAAAAGGAAAGCTTACCTCAATGAGGCTCAAGCTTGTTCATACATTCAGCGAATAAATTTAGCTGAGGATGATCGCCCGAGGAAGGTGAACAAAGAAAAATTGGTCATCGGTTTCTCCAAGAATGACCTCGCAGGTGTACTATATCCTCATGATGATCCACTGGTGATCAAAATGAGGATGAAGGAAGTAATAATCTCAAGAGTATTGGTGGATAATGGTAGCTCGACGGATATCATGTTCTACTCATGCTTTGATAATTTAAATCTGAAGTTGTCTCAGTTGGAACCTTATCACAGGCCCCTCCTTGGGTTTGCTGGCGAGAAAGTCTTTCCACTTGGGACGATCAAGTTGGATATGTTCATGGGCACATGGACCGCTTGTCGAACATAAAGAATACGTTTCTTTGTGATGGATAAGAATGTCTAGTCAGCTTACAATATCATTATGGGAAGAGTAGGATTAAAGAAGTTCAAAGAAGTACCATCTACGGTACATCAATGCCTGAAATTTCCAACCAATTTTGGAGTAGGAGTTGTGAAGGGCGACCAAAAAGTAGCTCGAGAATGTTACTACTCATCTGCCAAAAAGAAAAAATTGGAGGAATCTAGGAAAAAGACAACTACCTACCAAGTGGATGAAGGTACAGAGATTGAAACATTGGATCCTAGAGACGAATCGCAGCTCGTGAAAGGTCAGGTGGTGGAAGCTACTGAAAATATCATTCTGGATGACGAGCATACTGAACGAACAACTCAAATAGGTTCGTCGTTAGATGCCTCACTAAAACAGGAATTGATAGTTTTCCTAAAAAGCAGAAAACAAACTTTTGCTTGGAGTCATGAGGATATGCCAGGAATAGATTCAAATTTCTTATGCCACGAACTTAATGTGAATAAGGAGATCAAGCCAGTGAAGTAGAGACGAAGAGTGTTCAGCCTCGAGAAGAACCAAGCTATATAAGAAGAGGTCGAGAAACTCCAGAAAGCTTGCTTTATTGACGATGTCAAATATCCAGACTGGTTGGCAAATGTAGTAATGGTGAAGAAGAAGAACAACAAGTGGAGAATGTGTGTAGACTTTACCGACCTTAACAAGGCATGCCCAAAGGATCATTTTTCTTTACCCCGAATTGATCATTTAGTGGATGCTACCTCGGGACACGAGCTGTTGAGCTTCATGGATGCTTATTCTGGTTACAACCAGATTAAAATGAAACCTGAAGACAGGGAGAGTACTTATTTCATTACCCCTAGGGGAACTTATTATTATAATGTTATGCCTTTTGGTTTGAAAAATGCAGGTGCAACATATCAGCGACTGATGAACAAGGTGTTTGCGGAGCAAATCAGTTGCAGTATGGAAGTCTATGTTGATGATATGCTGACAAAGAGCAAGAGAGCTACTGACCATCTAATTGACTTAGGCCAGGCCTTTGATCAACTAGATAAATATCAAATGAAGTTGAATCCCACAAAGTGCATATTCGGAGTACGAGAAGGCATGTTCCTCGGGTATATTGTCAACCAACGAGGTATTGAAGCAAACCCTGAAAAGATCAAAGCTCTATTAGGGCTGCGATCTCCAATGACGAAGAAGGAAGTACAAAGTCTCACAGGGCGAGTTGCAGCACTTAACAAATTTGTATCACGAGCAACTGATAGGTTCCTTCCATTCTTCAAAACACTCCGAAAAACATTCGAATGGAATGAAGAATGCGAGAAAGCTTTTCAAGAGTTGAAGAAATATCTGGGAGCACCTCCACTGTTGTCCAGGCCAGTGATGGGAGAAATATTGTACTTATATCTGGCAGTTTCAGAAAATGCAGTTAGCTCGGCATTAATAAGAGTGGAGGACAGAGTACAAAAACCAATTTATTACACTAGTAAGGCCTTCCGAGGAGCAGAGATCAGATATCCAAGACTGGAAAAGTTGGCATTGGCGCTGATCGAAGCGAGTAGAAGAATGAGGCCATACTTCCAGGCTCATACCATAATCGTGTATACCGATATGCCATTAAGGCAAACTCTTCATAAACCAGAAAAATCAGGGAGATTGATGTATTGGGCAATAGAACTCGATGAATATGATATAATTTATGAGCCTAGATCATCACTAAAAGGGCAGGCAGTAGAAAATTTTATAGCAAATTTCACCTATCCTGATACCTCCGAGGAGAAAAAGCTGGATACCGACCAACATGTGGATGTTACAGGACCATAAAATTTAAACCCCGATCAACTTACGTTGGTCGACGAACAAAAGAAGTTGGTCGACGAGCAAGAGAAGTTGGTCGGCGGGTAAGAGAAGATGGTCGACGAGCAGCAAGAAGCGCTAGAGGAGGACAAAAGGAAGTAGCCAATGTTTAACCGAGGAACTCTCTCCAATCAAAAATTTGAAGATGAGGTACCTATATGGAACCTATATATGGATGGCTCATCTTGCACTACAGGCTGTGGGGCAGGGATTTTTTTAAACAGCCCGAATGAGGTCCATATGGAATATACTCTGCGCTTCCAATTGAAGGCTTCTAATAATGAGGCTGAATATGAAGCTATGATTGCAGGTCTTAATCTGGAAAAAACCATGGGGGCAGAGCAAGTTATTGTATTCAGTGACTCGCAGTTGATCGTAAATCAAATACTGGGAGTATATGCAGCCAAAGGAGAATTAATGATCAGGTATCATGCAAAAGCGATAGAAATTTTATCAAGTCTGATGACAGTGCAGATAATTCGAATACCAAGATTGGAGAATGCCAGAGCAGATGCCTTAGCTCGTTTAGCATCAGCCACATGCACCGAGCTACGAAGAACAATCCCAATTGAAGTCTTAGTTAGTCGGAGCATAGCTGAAGATATGATGATGAACTTTATTACCCTTGATTTAGGACCATCTTGGATGGATCCTATCAGGGCATATATTGAAGAGGGGTATTTGCCAACTAATAAACTCGCAGCCAAGAAACTAACGTTTAAAGCTGCTCGTTATGTATTAACCAATGGTGTTATATATACACGAGGAATTATAGTTGGATTACAGAGATGTGTATATCCCGCCGAGGTGAAGGACTTGATCAAAGAAATTCATGAATGATTTTGTGGAGCCCATATAGCAGGTCGGACACTTCTGCAAAGGATAATGACGCAGGGATACTATTGGCCGATAATGAGGGATGATTGCATAGCCTATGCCAAAAAATGGGACAAATGTCAACGCTTCTCTACCATCCGAAGAACTCCCCAAGAATTATTGACACCCATTACTTCCCCTTGGCCATTTTCCATGTGGGGAATTGACTTGGTCGGTCCACTTCCAACGACTAGAGGAAGATTTAAATATCTCGTCATTGTAGTGGATTACTTTACTAAGTGGGTGGAAGCCTAGCCTCTTGTCGACATGATGTACGAAAAGGTGTACCAATTTATTTGGAAAAATATCATTTGTAGATATGGTCTTCCCCATACATTCATCACCGACCATGGAACACAATTTGACAACGAGGAATTTGCTGCATATTGTCATCAGTCGAACATAATAAAAACCCACTCTGCACCAGGCCATCCCCAAAGCAATGGGAAAACTGAAGTGACAAACAGGACGCTGCTGAATGGCTTGAAGAAAAGATTAAATAATGCAAAGCAAATGGGATCAACGAGTTACATTCTGTACTGTGGGCTTATCGTACTACTCCCCGAGCAGCAACAGGAGAATCTCCAAATATGCTGGCATTTGGAAGTGAAGCTGTTATACCCGCTGAGCTGGGCCTCCCAACACACCGAGTGATGAACTTCAATTTCCCTGTCAGGGACTTGATGAGAAGGTTAGACTTGGACATGCTCGAGGAAGTTAGAGAAGAAGCAGCCATCAGGAATGCTGCTTACCAGCAACGAACAACTTTGTTCTACAACAAGAGAGTGAAGAAGTGCGACCTGAAAGAAGGGGACTATGTGCTGAATAAAGTAATTCAAAAGAACAATAAACTGGAAGCTAACTGGCATGGGCCCTACAGAGTAACAGAAGTTGTTCGACCAGGGACATATAGAATTGAAACTTTAGAAGGGGAGGAGTTTAAGAATGTATGGAACGCAGAGCATCTTCGTAAATATTATCAGTAGTCTCATCTCTACGTAATGCAGTTTTCTTCAATATAAATAAAAGTTGTGGATGTTTTGCCCAATTTTCTCCTTTTGTTGAAAATTTTTCGGAGTACTAGTGCTACACACTACGCATCAAGCCCAGAACCAGAAATACCAACTCCGGTTGGTTGGGAAGAAAATCCACCAACTATAAGTTGGTCGGGAATAAAAATTTCCCAGAAATACCAACTCCGGTTGGTTGGGAAGAAAATCCACCAACTATAAGTTGGTCGGGAATAATATTTTTTCCAGAAATACCAACTCCGATTGGTTGGGAAGAAAATCCACCAACTATAAGTTGGTCGGGAATAAAAAATTTCCCAGAAATACCAACTCCGGTTGGTTAGGAAGAAATTCCACCAACTATAAGTTGGTCGGGAATAAAAATTTCCCAGAAATACCAACTCCGGTTGGTTGGGAAGAAAATCCACCAACTATAAGTTGGTAGGGAATAAATTTTTTTCCAGAAATACCAACTCTGGTTGGTTGGGAAGAAAATCCACCAACTATAAGTTGGTCGGGAATAAAAAATTTCCCAGAAATACCAACTCCGGTTGGTTGGGAAGAAAATCCACCAACTATAAGTTGGTCGGAAATAAAAAATTTCCCAGAAATACCAACTCCGGTTGGTTGGGAAAAAAATCCACCAACTCCGGTTGATCGAAAACAATTGGTTAAATAAATGAAAGTCTTCTCAGGGCTTAAAATTAAAAAGATAAAGTTCTGAAAACTTATGGCATTCTAAACTACCACCATAGTTGGTCGAAAAATAAAATATCACCAACTCTGGTTGGTCGTCAGATGATTATCATCAATTCAAGATAGTCAACAAAAAGTTTTCACCAACTTTAGTTGGTCGGCAATTGAAAATAACACAAAATATTTCTATCTTTTTAACAGATATACATACACATTCATTAATAAATAAAAAGAAATGTCTTACAGAATATTTCCAAGACAATCGAAATTGCAAATAAAATTAGAAGTTATTCATTAAAATCCAAAACAAAATACATTGAGAATGAAATACATATTTAAAAAATTATTACATCAAGATTCCTATTCTATTGGTTTCTTTCCTTCTGCCTTTGAAACTGGTTCTTCGCTAGCAGGAGGATCGTCCAAAGCATAGGGGGAATTTATGAAATTAATATCTTTGAGCATCCTGATGTTCATCACAGATGGCCTATCAAGAAGGTGCTCCGGGCGAGATATCTCAAAGTTGGAATGAAGGCTATAGTCACTGAGATACTTTGAAATCAGACATTGGGGAATGTCCCGAGCAGGAATCCAGCTCATAGCCAGTTTGAAAGGAGGCACCGAAAAATCGAGCAACCCAGGGTCATAGTAATCCCATAAATAGTGACCCTGTTCCAACTACAACAGGCCCAAGGCATTTAGCCATCCTTGCTTGTAACCCACATTATTTGCATTTTGGATCCGATCATCTAGATGGTAGAGGGCTTCATTATAATTAGCCATCCAAAACTCCCTGGGATGCTTGTGGAATTGATAGGTTAACCTCTCCAATTACTCGAGGAGGTTCTTTGCTAAAAGTTCTTTACTCTCCAAGGAAGACTTTTGTGCAGAGACCTGCTCGTCCAGATTCAGAATCTTCTTGGATATCTCGGCTAATGTTTGATTCTTTGCCACCAACTGGAATGCTTGATTCTCCAAGGCTGCCTGCATTCTAGCTTCTTTAATAGTAAGTTGAGCAGCCCTTGCTCATCCCCGAGAATCTCTTGTTCGTTCGCGAGCAGAGGTAGAAGGACCAGCTCTCTTCAAGGCTTCCAATTCATCTCTCAGATTGACATTTTTTACCTCTAAGAAAGAGAAACCCTCATCGTTGATAGGGACCAAAGCATTCGAGGAAGACGCTGCAGATTTCAACTGAGATATCTCTCCTCGCGGGTTATTATTTTCCTGCTCCAGCAAATTAGCTATCTGCCTGTGCTCTTCGACCTCGATCTTGAAAGTTCTCTCCTTCACATCATAAGCAGCGAACAACTTATCATATCCCTTATCAGCACTTAGTTGCTAATACTTCTTCTCATATCCCTGGTGCAAAAGGGCTGAAGATTCCTTGTATTGTTGTTCAAGCTCCTCGAGAGTGCCCTAGAGGTCTTCAATCATCTCATAATATGATACATTATTAGCCACTGCCCGGTCGAGCAAACACTTTAAATACTGGTAGGCTTCAACTGCTTGGTCTGAAGCATCTGGACCAAGGATATTAACAATTTGAGCTTCAGTCATATCTGTATGACCAGCTTTGAAGTATTCATTGCATTGTTGTAGTAATTTTTTATCATGAGCTGATAATAATTCCATCCTGGCCATAAACTAGTAAAAGGAAGAGATAGCAAGAATCAATAAGAGTGCAAACAGAGCAAGAAGAAGAGAATCAATAGTATGAACAATCAAAACCTCAAATTTTATTGCATCATAAAGGAGAAGTACATAGTTCTGAGTTACATTTGACAAAAATAAACAGAGAGAAAAGTCCGAACAACTCTACACCTTCTCCTTTTTTCCCAAAACTTTCTCGGGAAGCT
This sequence comes from Sambucus nigra, assembly GCA_949130495.1. Classification (NCBI taxonomy): domain Eukaryota; kingdom Viridiplantae; phylum Streptophyta; class Magnoliopsida; order Dipsacales; family Adoxaceae; genus Sambucus; species Sambucus nigra. The sequence goes on along the minus strand of OX422217.1, from coordinate 542,937,165 downwards.
GGGACGAGGAGGTAGGTTGCTCGGATGGCATAGAAGGTTGTTCAGTGGGTGCTGGAAGTTGCTCGGCTAAAATGTTGGTTGATTGAAGCTTCTCGGTAGGAGTAATAGATGGTTGGGGTTGTTCGTAACAAAGTTTAATAGTAGGGACCTGATCCCCACCCCAACCATCATAGAAGATTCCTCGGAGGAAGCTTTGTCCTCTTCTTCTTCCCCGAGAGTAGGAGGAGGGTCACGTATGTGTCGTTCAAATAGGTCAAACTTCTCATCGACATTCATCTCTTTCAGAGCAGCCATCCCTAAAATATTTAAGGCTGCCATACTCCATTTGTGACACCATAGCGGCCAAACCCTTATTCCAACCTTTGTCCCAGCCAGCACTGAAGGACTTTTTCACAGCCAATTTCCTTTTCACTTTCTCTGAGGAAAGCTTCTCAGATAGAAGTTCCTCAGCAGCTTTCATCTTCCTTTCTGCCTCTTCCTTTAGATGACCGATATCACAAAGTCTACTCAGCTCTTCCTCAGCAGACTTGAGCTTACCTTCAAGCTCTCCAGCATTTTGGAGCTTCCCTTCGAGCTCTTTATTCTTACTTTCCAAGTCTTTTATTTTCTTCTCCAATCCCTTGGAGACCTCAACAGCCTGATCCCTCTCCTTCTCGGTGGAATTAAGATTCTTCTCCCAAGCATCTTTATCATCAACATACTTCTGATGAGAATCCTTTAAAGACTGCGTCATACCTATAAAAGCCTCCTCTACACCACCCGAGGAGATGGACGACTTGATGGCTTCGTCCTTCTTCAGAATAGTATTAAAGCAGGTTACCAACTGGAAAAAGAAAATAACTGAAAATCAGTGTAAGGACATAACATTGAAAAATGAAAATTAAGATTAGCAATACTTACTGAGGCAATGTGCTGAGCTGGAAAAGTGATAACCCTATCCCGGGAAAGATTTTCTTCAATACCTTGGATCTCGGGGATGATCCAAGACTTCACCGAGCTCATGACAGAGCTCAGAGCAACGAAAGTGGGAACACCACTTCCATTTGTTGGAGGATGAGAGATGGATTCAGCCAAATTGACCAAGGAGCTCTTTTTCAACTTCCTCGTGGGAACATGAACATTCTCGACCAGGTTGTCGTCTTGGTCGATGATATAACTACAACCTCGCTTGGAGGGGAAACAGCTGTAACCTTGCTTGGAGCCACAGGGGGTTTCTCGGCAACCTTCACAGTAACAGCTGGAGGAGGTGCATCAATTTGTCTTGTCCCTTCTGGGACATCCTGCTTGCTTTTCTTTGCCTCTCCAGCAATAGAGGTAGATTTCTCGAAAAGGGAAGGAGCTCTTCTTCTCTTCATTCTTTCACTAAGATGAATATGTGACTCAGGAGAAGAACCTTCAGAAGCTGGTACTGGTTCTACATCACTTATCACTGGACGAGCAGTAAAAGACGAGGTGTAACTCTTGTACTGCAACAAATATGAAGTTGATCTGATGTGTTTGTCGGCAATAGTTTGATGCAAACCCCAAATAAGTTTCAGATGCTTTAAATTAACTTCTGTCTCTTTTGGAGACCTTCTCTTGCTGTCAACTGTAAATAAATCAAAATTAAAATATCAGTGACACATTTTATCAAACAAAAATAAAGCATAATTTCAAAACTAAATTAAAATAAAAACAACCTATGCCATTTCCATAGGGAGGGCATCAGGACCCTAATACACATCATTTACAATTAGCGAAGCATGTTGCCAATTTTTCATAACACCATGCTCGAAGTAATCCCTGTTGTCATCTGGGAGATTGACGACTAAAGCCCTATTTAAAAACCTAGTTTTCAAGTAAAAAGTAATGTCGCTAACAGCCCATCAATAGCAAAACATAATTTCTGGAATTCCTATACGAGTTCCATGAATCTGATTTAACCTATGGACTCCATTAACTATTCTCCATGTATTGGGGGGCTATTTTTGTAGGAACCAAGTCAAAATATTGACAGAATTCCAGACACAAGGGGCTTGGGGTAAAAGAAAATCCGCATTCATCTACAAAGAGACTGGGGAACCAATGTCCCTCAGCCAAACGAAAATAATCTGAAGGTTCAGAAAGTTCTTCCAAAACGACCCATGAAGGACTAGAGAAATCAGAACAAAACTTATCAAGCGACTCAATAAGGTAAACCATGATGAATAAAGGAAATAAAAAAAAAGTAAGAAGATCTTACAGAAAAGGGATGGATTAGTTGACAACGAACGATGGAAGGAATGAACGCACAAGATAGAGAAGAAATGGAGAACTCAAAGATACAGATTTGAAAAAGTGAAGAGACGATAGGATTTTCTGCAACGCTTAAATACCTTACCTTGGGAAAGGGTAAAAATAATGATTACAAAGAGAAACGTTTACGCTACCGGCGGCTAAAAGAACAAAAAGGGCGCGAAGATCGAAGCAGTTCGAAAAATTCGAAAAGTCTGATTCTATGAATTCGAAAAGAAAAATAAATACAAAGAAAACACTCCTAAAATTCAGGATGACCATTTAATCCCGCCATATTTCGAGAATAATGTTCCACACCCCTCAACCTAGAAATGTGAAACATTGGGGGCTTCTGTTGATACTAAAATTTGTCCGCTGACATGGATCAATTATGTGGAGACACGTGTCACTCTACATGGCACCTACAAATATTTTTGAACAACACCATGACTTCGAGGAACTCAATCTCCCCGATCAACTACGACTCTCCGAGCAATAAGTATACTCCGAGCAACTTGTATATACCGAGATACTTAGGCGGTATGAGCATCTTAGGCGGTCCGAGCTTCACCTCGGTCAGAGCATTTATTACCAGACAATTAAGAGGATTAAATGCGCATTAAATGTTGATTATTATCATACAGATGTATACGCCTATTGGACAACTATGTATTACCCTTTCACATGTACAGCCTCAGGGCTATAAATACATTATATCATCCTCATTGTAAGGGGACTCGGAATTTCTTGGTAAAAACCTGTTATCGAGAATTCCTAAACAGTCAGCAATAACAAAAACAGTGGACGTAGGCCATTCTTTTAAGGCTGAACCACTTTAAAAATTCTTCTGTCTTATTTATTTTATCTGTGATTGAATAATTAGAGTTAATCTAATTTTTTACATCAACATTGATAATCTGAAATTGATGTTATGAGAAAAAACAAAATAAAAATAAATTAAGAGAGAGTGCGAGGGGAGGGAAAGGAGCATGCACAACAAGACATTTCAAGTTTTTTGTGAAACTATTCAATTTCAGATTTTATACTGGAACTAAAATGGAACAATTCATAACTCATTTCATTAATAAAACTAAACATAATTAATGAATTAATTTATAAATTGATCATATTATTAATAAATCAATTTATAATTTTGAAACAATCAAACCGGCATAAGTAATGAACAAAATTTGTCAAAGATGCACTTCTATTTACAATGCAAGATGCCCATAAAACACAATGATTTTGACATAAAACATTAGTGATACTTTTTTAGGCCACTGCAAAAGTTTAGCGTGGGATACACCCCTCGCACCCTATACCAAACACCGGACATCATATTTCGCTTCATCAAGTAAATGAATTAAGAAATAAATAACCTAAAAGAGTGAACACATAAAGCAAAGCTCTCTGTGTGTGTGTGTGTTTGTGAAAGAGGGAGAGAGAGAAACCATTTCTTCTTCCACTTGTTTTCTTATCGAGGAACTCATCTCTTCTACAATCATTCGTGTGTAAAGATGGACTTAGATAAATAAGGTATAACTGAAACGTGTATGTGTTACAAGAGTTACCCACGCGAATTAACTTTTCTTCTTCTGTTCTGCTACTTACAATCATAACCTTTTACCTTCCCCATGTAAAATGACCTCTACGGGCGCTATATGGAGTCCTTTGAGTTGTTCACAAGAGCACTAGGCCGCGTAATGAAATTATGGTCACGAGTGTATATCAACATATACATACATACATAAATTATAGGGATAATTATATTTAGGTCCCATTTGTCGGGTCAACATTGTAATAAGTCCTATTGACTTTTCAATAATCCCATAGGTCCTATTCCAAGTTTTTAGGGAATTTTTTCATAATTTTACCCTTTTATAACTAATCATCCGTAATTTCCTTTAGGAAGTTACATAAGTGGTTGGACTTTTTTTTAATCTTTAAATGATCATAACTTTTGATTCACAAATCCGTTTTTCGCAAAATTATTATTTTTGAAATCTGCTCGACGAGATCTATTAAACAAGATCCATGAAGGCTATAAAATTCCAAAGAAAAAAAATTACACAAACAGTAAACTTTACTGTATGCACTAGAATATGAAATAGTTTTATATATGTGATATTTTCACAAACAGATAGTAACATTTACTCTGGTAATACTACAGAGTATATATATATACATCCGGTGGAGCCAAACCCTCTTTTTTCAAAAATACCTTATATTTAAAGGTTCGTGCTAACGGCATCCAATCCTTACCACCATTGTTGGAGCTTCAACGACCTTCGTCAGAGCTCCGATTTGGGGTGAGTAAGGGTGGCATGTGGTGCCGCTGGCGCAGACCTTTGAAGATAAGAGACTTTTGAATAAATGGGCTTTGGATCCACCGGAGTATCATGGGGTGCCGCTGGCGCGGACCTTTGAAAATAAGATTGGATAAATGAGATCGGGATCATCTGGAGCGCCAATTTGGGGTGAATAGGGGTGGCACAGAACTTTAAAAATAGGAGCATATTGGATATATATATATATATATATATATATATATATATATATAGTTTGTAAAAATGTCATAGATATTAAACTTTATTGTATACACCAGAAAATGAAATAGTTTTATATTTGTGACATTTTCACAAACAATAACATTTACTGTGATAATATATTTATGAAATAGTTTTATACTTATAACATTTTCACAAACAATAACATTTACTGAGTTAATATTACACAATATATATATAACATTTTCACAAACAGTAACATTTACTGAGTTAATATTACATAATATATATATATATATACATATATATATATATATATATACACACACAGAGTAGATCCAAACCACTATTTTTTTTCAAAATTACCATATTTGTAAATGTTTACGCTAGCGATATTCAATCCCCACCACTACCCACCCCCATTGTCGGAGCTTCAACGACTTTCATCAGAGCTATGATTTGGGTTGGTAGTAGGGGCATAGGGTGCCGCTGGCGTGGAGCTCTAAAATTAAGAGAATATTAGATAAATGAGGTTTGGATCCACCGGAACTCCGATTTGGGGTGAGTAGGGGTGGCATTGAGTTATGTTTATATCTATAACATTTTCACAAGCATTAACATTTACTGTGTTCATATAACACAGTATATATATATATATATATATATATATATATATCCAAACCTTTTTTTCTGATATTATTTTATTTTTAACGGTCCGCGCCAGCGGCATCCAATCCCCACCACCACCCACCCCCTTTATCGGAGCTCCAACAACCTTCATCAGAGCTCTGATTTGAGGCAGCATGGGATGCCGATGTAACATTTTCACAAACAGTAACATTTATTATTTGTGAAAATATTACAGATACAAACCTAATCCAATGCTACCCCTACTCACCTCAAACTGGAGCGCCGGTGTATCCAAACCCCATTTATCCAATTTTCTCTTTTGTCCTAAGGTCCGCGCCAGCAGCACTCCATGTCACCCCAAATCAGAACTCTGATGAAGGTTGTTGGAGCTCCGACAATTGGGGTTGGTGGTGGTCAAGATTAGATACCACTAGCGCGGGCGTTGAAAATAAGACAATATCAGAAAAAGGAAGTTTGGATCCACCGTATATATATATACCGTGTTATAACACAGTAAATGCTAACGTTTGTAAAAATGTTATAGATATAAACCTAACCCAATATCACCCCTACTCACCCCAAATCGGAGTGCCAGTGGATCCAAACTCCATATATCTAGTATTCTCTTAATTTCAGAGGTCCGTGCCAGCGGCACCCTATGCCACTACTACCCACCTAAATAATAACTCTGATGAAAGTCGTTGAAGCTTCGACAATGGGGGGGTGGGTAGTGGTGGGGACTGAATGTCGCTAGCGTACACATTTAAAAATATGGTAATTTAAAAAAAAAAGTTTGGATCTACCGTGTATATATATATATATATTATGTAATATTAACTCAGTAAATGTTACTGTTTGTGCAAATGTTATATATATATATTGTGTAATATTGACTCAGTAAATGTTACTGTTTGTGAAAATGTTATATATATAAAACTATTTAATAAATATATTATCACAGTAAATGTTATTGTTTGTGAAAATGTCACAAAGATAAAACTATTTCATTTTCTGGTGTATACAATAAAGTTTAATATCTATGACAGTTTTACAAACTATATATATATATATATATATATATATATATATATATATATATATATATATATATATATATATATATATACAATATGCTCCTATTTTTAAAGTTCTGTGCCACCCCTATTCACCCCAAATTGGCGCTCCAGATGATCCCGATTCCATTTATCCAATCTTATTTTCAAAGGTCCGCGCCAGCGGCACCCCATGATACTCCGGTGGATCCAAAGACCATTTATTCAAAAGTATCTTATTTTCAAAGGTCCGCGCCTGCGGCACCACATTCTACCCTTACCCACCCCAAATCGGAGCTTTGACGAAGGTCGTTGAAGCTCTAATAATGGTGGTAAGGATAGGATACCGCTAGCGCGAACCTTCAAATATAAGGTAATTTTAAAAAAAAAATCGATCCACCGGATATATATATATATATATATATATATATATATATATATATATATATATATATATATATACTGTGTAGTATTTCCACAGTAAATGTTACTCTCTATTTGGGACAATGTCACATATATAAAACTATTTCATATTCTAGTGCATACAGTAAAGTTTACAGTTTGTGTAAATTTTTTTCTTCGGAATTTTATAGCATTCATGGATCTTATTTGATAGATCTCGTCGAGTAGATTTCAAAAATAGTAATTTTGCGAAAAACGGATTTGTGAATCAAAAGTTATGATCATTTAAAGATTAAAAAAAAAAGTCCAACCACTTATGTAACTTCCTCAAGGAAGTTACGGATGGTTGGTTTTAAAAGGGTAAAATTGTGAAAAAATTCCCTAAAAAGTTGGAATAGGACCTATGGGATTGTTGAAAAGTCAAAGAACTTATAAGAATGTTGACCCGACAAATGGAACCTATATGTAAAGACCCCTAAATTATATACATTTGTTTGCATATAATATCACATATTTTTATATATATTTAATTAGGTTTTTGTCTCACGCGATGCGCGAGCGTCTTATAGGCTTGATTACGATTTATATAGAACTAAAAATTATATTTTTTATAGGGAGAATAATATCAAACTAGGTTGATGGATATATACATCTATCTATCTATCTAATATATAAGAATGGTGTTTCCTCATGTTATTGTGTCATCTATTCACAATAAATGCAAAAGGTTATATGAAACATATTTTTCCTCAATTAATAAATGTCAATATTTATATAATAAATAATTTTCTTATATAAAACTAAAAAAATATTTTTTTTACAAAAAATGTACATTTTTCTAAAACAGTTTATAAATTCTGAACGTTTACATTGCTTTATAAAAACATTTTTTCTTAAAAAAATTTGTATTTATATTTATAAAACAACCTTTTAAAATACAATTAACTATAACCACGTATGATTGAAGACAATTAAAATCTGATGTTTGAAACATGTAATATATGATAGATTGTCAATAAAAGTTAGCTTTAGATGAATAGAGTGGATAGATGATGTAAACAAATAATGTAATTCATTAATTTAAGAAATTAATTTCTAATATATATAAAAAAACGGTAATAGTATACTGATAGTACAACTATAGCACCACCGCGGAAGATACGCATTACATGTGGTCACATGCCGTGGCACCCATCAGCCTAGGGCGCGGCCTTACTGAACTCGTTGTGCGGCCCTAACGAATAAAGGGGCGCGACCCTCCTTGTCTCAGGGCGCGGCCCCCTTCAACATACCGTGGAACTATCCAGTACTACGACATCCTTGTATAAGTCTTACAGGATGCGACATTCACGATTCTTTGCCTTACAGTCCGCATCCCTCTCCTTTACAATTCCATACTATGTGAACAACCATGTGGTCATTGCACGTGATTTTATCTCCTATAAATAGGGGACTCCACCTCGAAAACGAGGAGAGATTCCCCTCACCCGGGAAGATTCCACAATACCTGACGAAACCTTGCCAAATTCTTTCTACACAACCTCAGCATACAGTTTTGGGGGTTGCTCACCTACATCGTAGTCATATCTCCAGCACTCCGGGAACCGCTACAGCTATGTATTCTTCTCTCTCATTTATCATGTACACCTCTAATGGCATTGTAAACTTGTACTACAATATGAATATAATGAGGGTAGAGAACCAAAGTGGACATAGACTCATTTTTATAGTCGAACAACTCTATATCTTGTGTTCATGTATCCTTACTTGCTTTACTTGTTTATCACGCACTTTACTCTTGATTTCCTGATACGAGAACGACAAGTGGACGATTTCTCGTATCAACAATTTGGCGCCGTCTGTGGGAACCAATATATTTCAATCTTTCTTCTCTATACATTTGAGTTCTTAGACACCTTATTCGATCCTTAAGGATCCTATGGATCGTCATCTCACGGGTTGATGCTGGTTATTGAACTCTATTTTTATTTACACCCTTAAATGGGTCTTTCACATACTCATATCTATTCTCTAGTCTCCATTTTATGACCTCAGGCCTATTCTACATACCCCTGTGATACCATTCCATCTAGATAGTGTTGAAAAGCATGTTGGGCTTTAAGCCCCAAAAAGGTGAATGATTACGGAAGAATTATGTTTACCCCCCTTTTTTTGCTATTCTTTGCCTAGGATCTAGGGTTTATTGATAACAGGACTTTTGCGTAAGTCGTTGTTGAAAGCCAAGTTAGTCAAAATCCTCAAATACCTACAAAATATAACAATCTAAAGTGTATAGGTAAGTAAGGGTATCAATCCACTTCCTAGGGAGTAAGCTAGAGACAAATGCAATTGTAATTCACTTTTTATTTCCTTTTTGTGTTTTTTCACTTTTCTAATTTTTTTTAGCTTTTTCAAATATTAAAACAATGGGGTGAGGTGATGATTTAAACTAAACTAAACTAAAATGTGAGATGAAAATAACTAACTAAAAAGTTACTAAAATGAATAATAAAGTCTAAACTAAAAATAAGAGATAAAGTGAGGTAAGTAATTGTGAGAACAATCAAGGAATGGGATTACACCACAAATTTTAGTTATTCTAATTAATTAATTTAATTATTTAAATTCTCCCAAATTAATATCAAAATTACAAACCAACTCTCGTTGAAATTGTAATTATAATAGTAATATTTTAGAAAATTAAGTTTAACACCCCACAACTCTAGAAAATTAGATCCACACTCCTTTTAATTAATCACCCGCTAGGATTGATCAATTAAAATTTATGTCAACCTTAGAAAATAAATTTATAGTTGAAATTCAAGTTATAATACCCCACTTAAGAAACCCCTATCTATAGTTCGAATCTAAAATGGGTATTATAACTAGAATTTTGATTTTCTCTCGAAAATCATTTACCCTCTCTCGAGGCGTAAATCTAAGGGTGAGGGATTAAAATTAACATTCAAAGGGACTTTTCAAGTAATTAAACTAATTAAAATAAAATAACATCAAATAAGGGTTTTACCCCACCCGTTGAAAGGGGATTTAGCCTAACATGATATGAAATATGACAAATTAATAAGCAAAGGCATAAAATAAATGAGAAGAGAAAAGAACAATCAAACCCCAATCTCTTGATGCTTAATTGATCTTCAATCCATGAGTTGAAATTCACATCCCTTAATTTGAATGATTCAAATAGAATTACATCAAGAATCTCACTCAATTTAATCCTCAAAACAATTTATTTTCTCCTTACTATCTAAAAAATAATAAAATAAAAATTCTAATCTAAAACCTATACTAAAATGGTATTTTCGCTCTCTACAAATTCCTATCTAAAGCTCTCCCTTTAAAATGGGGTATTCATCTTCTTTTTATACAAGGCATGGAGCATGGGGGTAAAAATGGGAATTGGCTATGGTGAACATGTGGGAGAGGTGAGAGCACATGTGCATGGGGGTAAATTGGGTAATGGAAGTACACATGTGGATATGGTGTGAGGAGCATGTGGGTTGAGAGGTGTGAGGTCACAAAAATTTGATATTATTTGAGGGGTGTTTTGGGAAAAAGGGTTAAAAGGGTATTTGGGGGTATTATGGGTAAAAGGGGGTTAAGTGGGGTTTTGTCACATGTGGGTATTTTGTTAGCATTTGTTTTTTTTTTGGCAGGTAATGAAATAAATCGTGGATGGCTTGAGAAATAGGAAATGGGTTTTTGTGTTTTACAAAATGGGTTTTGAGGTTCTTGGGTTGAATTGGATGGGTAAAGGGCATCGACATGAATCGATTCAGGTCGCCGGTGTTTGGAAATGGCAGGGGCGAGCTAGAGCTGGGTTAGGAACGGTGCAGTCACCGCCGGTGGGACGAAGTGGTCGCCGGTTTGGGCTCCGGCGATGGAGGCTCGCCGACGGCAGGGAATAGAGGGTTTGATTTGCGTCGCCATTTCTGGGTTCCAGCGGGTGGTTGGTATGATGATGGAGGTGGGAGAGAAAGAGAGAGAGTGTGGTTATGGGGTTGAAGATTTTTGGAAATTTGTTAATGGTGTTTTAGAGGAGAGAGAAGGTGGGTGAGTTGGAGAAGATGATGTGGTGTAGGTTATGGTGTGTGTGAGGTGTAGGGTGTATGGTGAGGATGTGGGGTTGTTTTGGGTGTAGGTGTGTGTAGGTATGTAGGGTGTGTGTGTTTAATTTGAACACCTAAAAATAACACTAACTAACTAACTAAAAAAAATAAAATGATTAAAACTAAAAATCTAAAAATAAAATTCTTATTCTAAAATTAAAATAAAGACTCAATAAAAAAATGAAACTAAAAAGAAATAAAATAAAAAATAAAACTAGAAATCTATTAAACTAAAACTAAAATCCTAAAAAGAAAATGTGAAATCAAAATAAACTAAAATACATGAAATCCTAAAAATTCTAATCCTAATAAAATAAAAACTAATAAAAATCAAAATAAAATAAAATTATACTATAAAAAAATAAAAATAGAAAATAAAACCTAGAAAATACTAAATAAATCTAAAATAAATCCTAAAAATAAAAATGACTCAAACTAAAAATCTAAAAAATAATAAAAGGACACAAACAAAACAGACACAGGGTTTCGGGGTAAGTTTGGGCTAGGTTAGGATTACGGGATAAGGTAATTAGCTCCATATTGTTGCAAATTGCCTTGAATATAACTTTTGACACCGCAACTGCAATTAAGCCTGCATATTGAACAATTAAGCGCATAAGACCCAAATTGTCGAGAATTAGCAACTAAAGTACATCTATTTGGGGTATAAATTGTACAGTTTTGGGTGCTTATCATTTATCATTAGAATTGTGTCATTCTGCGCACCGAGAGGTTATTTTCTCATGGATATACCGTAGCAGGATTGCTCTCCCCATGTTTTGGGAGATGAACTCAGTGTCTGGGTTTCAATTTTGAGATTGCTCCCCCTGCCTAGTAGTGGGTGCGACAGGTAGTTTAAATACCTTCATGCCACGGCCTCTACTTGGGCATGTGTTACAGAAGGTTCAGAACTTCAAGGAACAAACTTAGGTGACCTCCAGCACAACCTTGGTAAATACCATTCATGGGCCACGGCAGTGCACCTATGTGCCATACTGGTCGCGACCTCAACAACAATACTGTGTAGCAATGCAAACGCTGCATCCCCATTTCCTACTTGGTCACTCCAATATTTCTGTGATTACTCACTTATGCTAGTTTTATCTCATATTATATATTTTTGTAAAGACTAACAAAAGCAGAAAATGGAAAGAGAGTCCAGCCAGAGCACATAAATCAAAGATGAGATTGTGCAGCTGTACAATCACCTCAACCACCTCTACGATAGTCATGCCTCACTCCAGACCCAGGTCAACTATTTGACTCAGAGGGGGCTAATTCTAGAGGCCGCGGCCTCTCCCAATGTGGGTACGGCACCCAAGATCATAGCTACAGCAGCTTTTGATGCCTCATTTACTGCTGTAGTAGTCTAAGAGGATTCAGCCACGGGATCAGTCAGCAGGTGCCAAAAAAGGAGAGTGGAGAAGGTAGAGAAGAAACAAGGGGACTACACTCAATTGGCCTTCCCTATTGAAGAGATATTTGAGTTCATCAAAGGAGACAAGTTGTTGGGGTGGCCAGAAAAGCTGAGAGCTCCACCCCATAAGACGAACAAAGTTACTTTGTGCAGATTCCATCAGGAGCATGTCCATGATACTGATCAATGCTATGCTCTGAAGGATGAGATTGAAAGGCTGATCGGTCATGGGATGCTGCGGAGGTTCCTCGAAGATGTTTAGAGGATGAAGCCTTATCTCACCTGCCACATGCTCATTTTTCATGTTCATCTCTTATATTACATATGTCTATACTTTATAGTGACAACTCCTATTGTGATGTTTTAAACTAAACTTTGTGTTATCCTTACAATGTCATATATATACGAATAGTTATAAAATCAATTTCACTTTTATAGTGTCATATTTTGATTCTCATTTTCATGAAATGTTATCTTATAAAGACCATTTTTGTCTTAAAATGGATCCCGATCCGAGACAACATGTTATGTCGAGAATTATAATATCTGAATGGGCCACAATGCCCAAGAAGACGCCTGATTGTCCGAAAGTTGATAATAATTGAAAGTGGTGAAAGAATAAATTGGCAGCAGTTATCCATATTGGACCGCAACATCACTCGCAGGGGTTTCCAATGCCCGTTCTTAGCTTTTGGGATGCGTCATTAGCTGTGGGTGGCTTAATAACATAACCCAGCCTCGGGAGGCTTGAAAATATCCTGTGGATTAGCTGTGGGTGGCTTAATAACATAACCTAGCCTGGGGAGGCTTGAAAATATCCTGTAGATTAGCTGTGGGTGACTTAATAACATAACCCAGCCTGGGGAGGCTTGAAAATATCCTGTAGATGTGGGTGGCTTAATAACATAACCCAGCCTGGGGATGCTTGAAAATATCCTTTAGATTAGTTGTGGGTGGCTTAATAACATAACCCAACCTGGGGAAGCTTGAAAATATCCTGTACATTAGCTGTAGGTGGCTTAATAACATAACCTAGCCCGAGGAGGCTTCATAACGCCCCATTCACGATGCTAAAAAGGAGAAAGCCATGAAAGGCAATTGCTATTTTGTTGCAATCACAAAAGCATACCAGAGGCAAAGGCAAGCAGTAAAGGTTAACCTACCGTGACCATGATCAAGAAGCACTTTTGATTCAGTTGAAGGTGCCGCGGCCTGTGTAATCCACTATTCAGTGCAGCCATTAAAGCGACTAAGGGTTGATGCTGCCATTAAGTAAATTCATTCAGAATTAATAAAGGTAGGATTGTCAGACTGCCACGGCTCTATTATTGGGCTTCCATTCCAGTAATTGCATGGATGAAAGGGTCGCGACCTGTGTACATAAGCCATACAAGTTACTGCCACAACCTATTTGAAGAAATGCACGCTATGGTGCCGCGGACATCAGTTATTAGTTCTACAAGTTCGTCTAATCAATAAGGAATTTTCAAATATAAAGACAGTTGTATTCAAGCCATCAAAGACGTACAAAAGCCATTCATTAAAAGCATTGAAGCAAACAAAGAAGAAGATGCAAAAGCTACAAGAAAATAAAGCCAAAATAATTAACGGAGAAATGGTGGCTGCAGCCTTGATATTATCAGTTAAGGTTACAAGCACATAGGCCGCAGCCACTACAAAAGGCAAAATAAGAAAGGTGGGATGCATCCACCAAAAAAAGTTCACAAAATTATAAGAGGCCCTCAACCCTAAGATTCGGCATCATCGGCTTCATCTCCTTCTTCCCCCTCCGCGACCGTCATTATCTCTTCATCCGCTTCAGTTGCCTCAGCCTCGGCCTTCAATTTGGCTTTCTCCTCCTCCGCGGCCTTGATCTCAGCAATGCATTCTTGATGCTCGGCATCACTAAGTCTCTAGGCAAGAACTTTTCCTTACTCTCAAGGAAGTTCCTTATTATTCTCTATCGTAGCTCCTAGTAGCCATGGATGCCATGTTATTAATGAGAAAGAAGTCCTTAGAGCCTTTGAATGACTCCACTGTATGGTCAATGGTCAGTTGAAGAGCGTCGCCATAATTTACCTCAATTTTCTTTATGACTGCGGCATGATCTAGAGCATCTTAGGAAGACTTGGACTCTAGCTCTTTATACTTCTTTTGAAGAAGTACGAGCTTATTATTAGAAATCTCCACGGCTCGTGCAGCTTCCGCAGTTTGAGCCTGGGAGGCTTTGAGGGATTCTGCGGCTTATTTGAAGTTCTTCTCAGCCTCTTCCCTTACATTGTTTGCAGAGGCTAAGTCCATCTGGGCTGCCTGAATAGCTGCGACAGCAGATTGTTTCCCAGCCTCAAAAGATGCAGTCTGTGCAGCCTCCAGATCTACAGCATGTACCCTCTTCTCAGCCTCATTCAGTTTGTACAGGGCCTCGTACTTACTTCTTTGGGCTACCATGACGTCCGCGGCCTGAAATTAAAAAGTTAGTAGCAATATATTGAATGCAAAAGAAAAATGAAGAAAGCACTAGCACTTATCCTCAGAAGACTATAGAGGCCGCAGTCCTCCAGATCGTCATGATCTTCCCCCACCAACCTGTCCAGGTTCGCTGCGTCGAGTGCCCTCTTCAATCTTCACGCGGCTTTCGCGGTAGTGTCCCCCATGATGACTCAGGGTCAGGTTGTCTTAACTAAGGTTACAGACGACCATCACGACCAACTTCGCCATGGCACTGAGGGGGTGGCAAGTTTGCATTTACTGCAATGATAGGTGGTGGCGGCGGAGAAGCTGTATGGAGAGGGGCATCATCAGTTGACATCAAACCTGTCACGGACAGGTTGGCTCCAATGTCATCATCAAAATCAGCTTGTAGTTGGGTCGCTGTAATTTTTATTTTCTCCGTGACCTGAGTTGGTGTCGCGGCAGGTGGATTTTGGTCGTCGAAAGGGACTCCGGTTGGTGCCTTGGTCTTGGAACTATTCCTTTTCCTGCTCCTCACAATGTTATTTAGAACGACTACATCCTCGTCCATCTCCGCCAGCTGCGCGACCAATGGTTCACTGTTAACCTCCTCACCTGAAAAGGGAATACAAATAATAAATATTTGAAGTCAACAAAAAACTGTCGCGAAAGGATACTGACGATCAGATTATTACCTCATGCAGCCATATCTTTTGGAATGGATTTATTGGGAAAGAACCCTACTTCCAACACAGTTACAAATGAAACAAGTGTGCCGAACCTCTTATGCTCGACAGGAACTGTCGTGGCCTCAGCAACCCACTTCGCATGTCGCTTGCTCAAGTGCAAGTTGTCAAAAACTGGAGAAAAACAATTCAAAGGTTAGTAGAGATTAAAAAGCAAATATGAAGAAAGGACGCGACTATAATCCGAATACCTAGTTTAGAGGGAGACCCCCATTGACGCGGAAGTGTATATAATTTCTCCCTCTCATTCTCTGCAGGATGAATCTCCCAGCCTTCTCCGAAGATGTAGAAATACTTTCCCTTCCAATTCTTTACACTGGTCGGCCTCCCGGTATAAAGGGTCTCGTCCCTGCCGCAGATGAAGAAATAGTAGTAACCGACGAATTTCACGGAGTTTTCCTTTGGATGGTAGAAGTGAAAAAACTTCGCGGGAGTAATGTCCTTTTTAAATTTGTTCTCCTAAAAAATGACTGCGGAAAGTATGTCCCTCCATCCATTGGGATCTAAATGGGTTGGTGCCAGTTTCATGGATTGAAAAATGCATCGAATGGGAATAGTAACTGGCAGCCACAACCCATAAACAAAGGCATGAAGTGGGTAGCAAACTCCATTAGCCAGAGTTGTGTAAGGTCTTTGGTTCACGGCAGGTTATGAGCACATCAAATTTTCTAGAAATTCGAAGGCTTTAGCCACCTGGTCAACCCAGTCTTGGGTCATGATGCTGCGGATATCAAGCATAGCTAAGGGTCTTTTAGCCCTCCCGATGGATCGGCTGGGTTATCCCTAACTTTCGCGGCATCATATCCTACACCCAATGGTTGATTACTTGAATTGGCTTCCTCTTCCATTGACGGGGACTCAAAATCCTTCCTAGAAGCACAATCCGCAGAGTCTGAGTCTAGTATCATGCAGTTAGGGCAATCCCTCAGTTGGCAAGGCCCTATTGATCTCAGAGGAGGCACAAAAGAGAGTTCAGGAGGAGAGGTTCCAAAATGATTTACCCAAAAGCCTCTCAGAAATTCGTCTGGGTCAAAGCTCATATGGCTGCAGCAGTACCTGAAAAGCAGAATCTGCAGTTAGGTGCCACAGCCAGTATGGTTCGAAAAAGGGTTTAAGAAGCTGCGGCAAGAGCAGTTATATGAATAATAAATAGAAGTGATCGACAAGAATGACATATTAGTTTAGTGGGAACTATTTCCCTACTATAGTTTCTAATGGACAAAAACACTGTTGACCCTATTCATTGAACCTAATGGATTACCTTCTGACCCTACCGGCCTCAACCATCTCCTATATCAGCAAGAGAGCTTATACTACCGCGGCATCTTACTAAAATTAGGGATTATAGTTTACAGGCCACAACCATCTCAAAAATTACTAAAGACCCATAATATGAAGCATGCGCTTAAAGAACATCCAAGAACAGTTTGATTTCAGTGAATTATTGCAACAATTACAATTATTTATCATGGATGTATATTTGGTTCTTGGAAATTTGAAGATCGTTCAAAATGCAAGTGGGGGGATTCAGCGGCCTAAAAGACAACTACCGACGTGGCATATTGATTGGATATGTTCTACAACATTGTTGGTACTATGCATCAAAGAGCCGTGGAGGATAAACCTAAGAACCCAAGGGGCCACAGCCATCGCCCACTGTACGCCGCGACCAAGGTCAAAAATGGGGTATTCAAAGGACAGCTAGATTATTGATATTATATCATGTCGCGAACTCTTTGTCAAACAGTTAAGTATCTAATGCTTGGTCACTTTAAGATCGAATACACAGAATATGAAGAGTTTATTTATGAACAGAAAGAACGGATACGTGTTATGTTGCTCAAGCATTTTGAAGATCAAGGGGTCAGTTAAGCATACGAAAACTGATTCAAATAATTATTACAACTATTTTATTAGAAATGTGTGATTCGATTCTAGGGTGATGGCAGATTATTCAATTAGAACCCTAAATTCCTATCAAGCAATGCAGAAGATCATGTGTTCGATTATTGAAGAAGTAAGAGCTACGAAAACTATTTGAAAAGATGATTGGTTAAAAAATTACCTGGAAATGAAGAAACTTGCAATGCTCAGCTTTAAACCACCTTGCACCACCACACACAACCCTGGAAGGTTGCCGAAAAACCCAAGAGAATGGAAGAACATAATTCTCTCTCGATTTTCTCTCAAAGTTTTGGAAACGTAATGAAGTCCACCTCCAGAAATAATTTATATAGGAGAGCGCGGAAGATGAATCGTCTCCTTGGAAGTACCGCGACATCTAAGAAAACTCAACTAAGTCGCAGCCCCAATCAAATTCTCTTGGCCCTATGACTTGGGGGCTTATTGATAGTACAAATATAACTCCATACCGAGGAATATACGCATTGCATGTGTTCACATGCCGCATCACCCATTAGCCTAGGGTGCGGCCTTAGTGAACTCGGTGTGCGTCCCTAACGAATACAGGGGCACGACCCTCCTCGTCTCGGGCCATATCCCCCTTCAACATGCCGCGGAACTATCCAGTACTGCGACATCCTTTTATAAGTCTTACAGGATGCGACACTCAGGATTGTTTGCCTTATAGATCGCATCCCTCTCCATTATAATTCCATACTTTGTGAACTGCCACGTGCTCATTGCACGTGAGATTATTTCCTGTAAATAGGGGACTACACCTCGAAAATGAGGAGAGATTCCCCTCACCCAGGTATATTCCACAATACTTGGCGAAGCCTTGCCAAATTCTCTCTACACAACCTCAGCATACAGTTTGGGGGCTGCTCACCTACATCGTAGTCATATCTCCGACACTCTCGGAACCGCTACAGTCATGTATTATTCTCTCTCATATATCTTGTACACCTCTAATGGCATTGTAAACTTGTACTACAATATGAATATAATAAGGGTAGAGCACCAAAGTGGACGTATGCTCATTTTTATAGCCGAACCACTCTATATCTTGTGTTCGTGTCTCCTTACTTGCTTTACTTGTTTATCACGCACTTTACTCTTAATTTGTTGATACGAGAATGACAAGTGGATGATTTCTCGTATTAACATATACCATCAAGTAATACAAAACAACTTGTTAAAAATTTAGCCACAAAAAATGACGATGTTGGAAATAGCACCACCAATCAAGGTATTTGTAAGCTCAAACCAGTGATAACAATGGCAGAACAAGTATATACTGAATATAAGAGATTGAGATGAGGAGAAGAGGATGAACACTAATATGTAAGTGGTTCAGCCAATTAGGCCTACGCCCACTGTGCAAGTGAGTGAGTAAGGTCACTAAAATAAGGCACTAACGACCATGGATACAATCTCTCAAGCTTTCTCTCTCTTTTGTATAAATTGACTGAGTTCTAGCAAGGGTTGCAATTCTCGATCCTTTACAATGTTGAGGAAGACCTCAATATATAGTTCCTAGGGGGTGTAATGTACCCCCCAAGCATGCCATGTGCATGTGCATGGAGATCCAACCAGTGTAAGGATGACACATGGCTGATCTTAACTAAGTAATGATGAACTCAATATTCCCCCACGTGGAGGGAATGCTTTAGTTATACTAGATTTATCCACGTTCTCCAAGCCATACATGTACATATAGAAGCTCGGTTGTCTTTGCTTGGTACCAACCTCGGCCTGAGTGAGTATGAGGTTAGTGAGGTACGAACCTTGCCTTGGCTGGGAATTATATAATGACCTTGGCTGGGATGTCAATCGAGGTTAGATATGTGGAACGTTGTCCAGGGCCGATGTTGACTTGACACTTGATGCTGAGCTTGCAAGGCTACTGATTATGGGTAAAACTTGTAACGTCGGTTAAAGTCGATGATGGGATTGTTCATTGAGCCTAAGAGGCTTTGTTGATTCTCGCATGGCGTTGCAACATCGGCCATGGCCGATCTTATGGGTAGTTGATCCAACAAATCATGCAGGCCTCGGCTATTGCCTAATTGATGGGTCATTAGTAACGTCAGCTATGGCCGACCATATAAGGATGAGATTGCTGGTCGTTTGGCTTGAACCTTTGTTACCTCGGCTGTCATGCTGGCCGAGGGAGGTGCCTCCGAGTTGGCATGTATAATTTGGGCATATCAATCACCCCTAGGCCTTAGTTACCAATGTAAGTAGGTGACTAAGGGATATGAATGTCCGAGGCTGTATTCCCTCATGTGTTAATATCTTCTTGACAGGTATCCCCTTCTGAAGTGGGTAGCGTTACTGACAGTGTAGTGATGATGATTTCCTTTTGGGATCCCAAGGCAATGATGGGACTTAGGAAGAGTGCAATCAGTTTTGAGAGTTTAAAAACCCTTTCCTTCTCTTTCTTCTTCACTTCTCTCATTTTTCCCGCCTGAATCTTCTGTATTCTTCCTCTCTTATCAAGTACTTAATACGAGGCAGTTTGTGCGTTTCTTTCGCTCAATCTTCCTTTGCTTTCAATTCGTAGTCCCTCAGGTATCATTCTTAACTTGCCTTTGCCATTTTTCAGCTTTGTTTTTCTATTTCTCGCATTTTTTCGATGACAGTTTGAATTTTTTGGTTGCTCTTTGAGTTTTTCGATGGCTCTTTGAGTTTTTCGGTGAACTTGTTCTTGACTGTTCTTGGCTTGAATTTTTTCAAAAACTAAGTTTGATCCTTAGCTTAAGTTATGACCAGTTGTTTGTTTGTGGTTTAAAATCTATGTGTAGGATCATCATCTTTATGCTCAGACCCCTTTATAAGCTCATTGAAGATTTACCCTCTTTTAGAGAGAATACCTTTGCAAAAATTAAGCAGATAGAACTAGCCCAAGAGGAAGCTCGTAGGGATGAGGCCTTCCCCCTCAGACCTATATTTCCACCACCTCTGAAGGTCATATACCCTGAGCTTGCCGAGCCAGTAGGGGCTCCAATTGGCCCTTCTCCTATGTCTGAGTCTGAGTCATCTACCTCAGACCCTATGTATGTAGACTCATTCTAAGAGGCTATACATTTCTCAATTAGGCAAGATCAGGTCCCTGATCAGGCTGAGGTCCAAAGTCGCGCCTCGTCCCACAATGGTGCTAGCACTTCACCGACTTCTTCCGATGTTGAAGTTGTGGGACCGAGTGTCACTATTACACCACCTATTAATGTTATTCCCCTGTCGGCCACCACAGGGGTTGAGTTTGCTCAGAGGTTCCCTGGAGGTGTTCATACGCCTGCCCAAGCTAATGTTTCTAGGGATGAGGATGATGGTCATGAGAGTTATGTTGATACCTCGGAGGCTACCGAGATAGAGAGCACTATTACTGAGTACGACCTCTTAGCCTTTAGGCATCTCTATTCCGTAGGGCCCTCCATCACACTTAGGAGACCTCTAAGAGGTGAGAGAGTCTTTCATAGTCGAGATGGAGAAATCTGTGTGTACGAGCAGATGTTTAAGGAGGGATTTTATTTACCCATCTATCCTTTGATCAGAGCCATACTTTCACATATCAACTTTGCCCCTTCATAATTATCCCCCAATGCCTGGAGGTGATAATTGGTGCTATTATCCTTTAGAAAGCAGTTCACCACTCAAACCTTCCTGTTAGGTTCTTCACCGGATGCTATATCCCGTCCTCTGACAGAAACCACCCCAGCTACTATCACTTCCTAGCTAGGAAGTCGGATAAGAAGATGCTGCTGGTTACCCATACCTCCAATCACAACTGGAAACCACAGTGTTTTTTTGCCTCAGGGGCATGGGAATTTGGTCCTTGTGCCACCTCTTCATTGATGGAGCTAAGGGTGACCTTGAGGTGGGGAAAGGTGTCACTTGCTGCCAAGGCCGACCCTGGGCTTAGCCAGGATAACTTACAGAAGTTTAAGGATCTTTAAGATCAGGGGGAGCATGGTTGGCTAATCAAGTACGAACATCTGATGACCCCCTATTACCTCTCTGAGACTGGATTGGGAGGGAGTCATCAGATCAATCTTTGTAATTGTTATATTTTTACAAGTTATACCTCTGAGTTTTCATACCTCTGATTTATTAACTCAGATGTTTCTCCTTGCAAATTGTTCAGAAGGTATCTCTGACGAGCTCTGGGAGATATCAGTCCCAAGCCTTGTTAAGCTAATGAAGAAAGCATGGCATAATGCACCCCCTCCTCCACCCAAGCAGAACGTCAGCACGTCCAAAGCCGGCGCTACAAAGAAAAGGAAACCACCCACTAACTCGGAGGATCAGAGGCCGAGTAAGCTCCAAAAATGGGATCGTGCCGTCACAATCTCCTTAGATGACGCATTGGCTGCTCGTCAGGAGCTATTGAAGATCAGTGATAGCCTGATAGGTCATGGTCTGAAAGCAATGGATGCCATCGGCTCTGCGATGACTGATGCAGATAAGCGTTTTCTACGTTCGATAGATTCCCCTCTGCTGGCCGAGTTTTGCCTTCACAAGTCTATCCAGGTAAAAACTTTTTCTTTTTTATTCAAAGTCTAACCTCAGCTTTTATTGGATTAATGTTTGCATTCATACACCTGACTTTGTTTTGTAGGGTCTTCTCTCGATGCATCAATTCATTGATTGGACCCTGAGGAAGTTACCCCTTATTGAGAAGGAAAAAGAGGCCCAGAAGGTGGAAGCCTCTTTAAATGCTGAGGTTGAATGTCTGAAGATAACCTTAGTTGAGTCTGAGAATAAGGTGAAGTAAAAGGATAGGGACATGGCCAAGCTAAAAAAGGACCAAACCTCTGCTTTGCAGGCCAAAGACGGCGTCCTTCAGGTAAAGGTTGATGCTGTTGTCAAGGCTACTCTTGAGGATACCAGTGAGAAGATATTGGCAGACTACAAAGTCTCTGACCAGTTTATAAGCTTTGGCTTTGAATATCGCAAAAGAGGTATTAAGGAAACTGGGAAGTGGGAAGCTTCAAAGGAGAAGGAATTAGGGAGCTTATCTGCCACAGACTTTATTGTTCTAGGCTTTGATGATCCTCGCTTTGCTCAGGCCTTGTAAGAGGTTGAGGAGGAAGATGCTCCCCTGCAGAGACTGCTCCATTGGAAGCTATAGAGACTGGGGATGTTAACCCTCGAGATGAAGGAGCCAAGGTTACCAATGTCGGCCAAGAGGACCCCATTGTAGCTGCAGACCCTTAAACCTTGATTTGTGAAGCTTTAACTTGTAATTTTTTGTTTATCTCAATGCTTTGTAAACTTTGATAACATATTTTGAGGCATATTTGACTTGTAATTCTGACTACATGTTATACTATCTTCTTCAAATGATTTTGCTTCTTTCGATGAATGCTTTCTTGAATGTTGTCCTAAAGGTCTGAGGTCATCAAACTAAGATGTTACCCCCATAAATTTCACCAAATTAATGATGTTTAAGGTCGGAGGACGTCTAACTAAGATGTTACCCTCATAAATTTCACCAAATTAATGATGTTTAAGGTCTGAGGTCATCTAACTAAGATGTTACCCTCATAAATTTCACCAAATTAATGATGTTTAAGGTCTGAGGTCATCTAACTAAGATGCTACCCCCATAAATTTCACCAAATTAATGATATTTAAGGTCCGAGGTCATCTAACTAAGATGTTACCCTCATAAATTTTACCAAATTAATGATGTTTAAGGTCTAAGGTCGTCTAACTAAGATGTTACCCTCATAAATTTCACCAAATTAATGATGTTTATGGTCTGGGGTCATCAAACTAAGATATTACCCTCATAAATTTCACCAAATTAATGATGTTTAGGGTCCGAGGTCATCAAATTATGATGTTTCAGCTCAGACCTTGTCACCAAATTAATATGTTTAAGATCCAAGGTCATCGAACTAAGATGTTACCCTCATAAATTTCACCAAATTAATTATGTTTAAGGTCTGAGGCCATCAAATTATGATGTTTCAGCTCAGACCTTGTCACCAAATTATGATTTTTAAGGTCCGAGGTCATCAAACTAAGATGTTACCCTCATAAATTTCACCAAATTAATGATGTTTATGTTATGAGGTCATCAAATTATGATGTTTCAGCTCAGACCTTTTCACCAATTTATGATGTTTAAGGTCTGAGGTCATCAAACTTAGATGTTACCCTCATAAATTTCACCAAATTAATGATGTTTATGGTCTGAGGTCATCAAATTATAATGTTTCAGCTCATACCTTGTCACCAAATTATTATGTTTAAGTTATGAGGTCACTTAACTAAGATGTTACCCTCATAAATTTCACCAAATTATGATGTTTAAGGTCTGAGGTCATCAAACTAAGATGTTACCCTCATAAATTTCACCCAATTATGTTGTTTAAGGTCTGAGGTCATCAAATTATGATGTTTAAACTCAGACCTTGTCACCCAATTATGATGTTTAAGGTCTGAGGTAATCAAATTATGATGTTACCCTCATAAATTTCATGAAATTATGATGTTTAAGGTTTGAGGTCATCCAATTCGGATGTTTAAGCTCAGACATTATCACCAAATTATGATGTTTAAGGTCTGAGGTCATCAAACTAAGATGTTACCCTCATAAATTTCACCAAATTAATGATCTTTAAGGTCTTAGGTCATCAAATTATGATGTTTCAGCTTAGACCTTGTCATCAAATTATGATGTTTAAGGTCTGAGATCATCAAACTAAGATGTTACCCTCATAAATTTCACCAAATTAATGATGTTTAAGGTCTGAGGTCATAAAATTATGATGTTTCAGCTCAGACCTTATGACCAAATTATGATGTTTAAGGTATGAGGTTATCAAACTAAGATGTTACCCTTATAAATTTCACCAAATTAATGATTTTTATGGTCTGAGGTCATCAAATTATGATGTTTCAGCTCAGACCTTGTCACCAAATTATGATGTTTAAGGTGTGTGGTCATCTAAGTAAGATGTTACCCTCATAAATTTCACCAAATTATGATGTTTAAGGTCTGAGGTCATCAAATTATGATATTTAAGCTCAGACCTTGTCACCAAATTATGATGTTTAAGGTCTGAGGTCATCAAACTAAGATGTTAACCTCATAAATTTCACCAAATTATGATGTTTAAGGTCTGAGGTCATCAAACTAAGATGTTACCCTCATAAATTTCACCAAATTGATGTTTAAGGTCTGAGGTCATTAAATTATGATGTTTCAACTCAGACCTTGTCACTAAATTATGATGTTTAGGGTCTGAGGTCATTAAACTAAGATGTTACCCTCATAAATTTCACCAATTATGATGTTTATGGTCTGAGGTCATCAAATTATGATGTTTCAGCTCAGACCTTGTCACCAAATTATGACGTTTAAGGTCTGAGATCATCAAACTAAGATATTTAACCTCATAAAATTACCACTAAACCATGAGAAATAAAGTATTGACACAGGAACTGCACTTCTCATTAACATTCTCTTCCTAAAATTATATATTTACATAGAAACCACTGCAACATCATATGTAATACTTCTTCAGGTGATCAGCATTCCATGTATTAGAGAAGGGTTCTCCTTCAAAATTTTCTAGCCGGTAGGTGTTGGGTACAACCTCATCGACTATTTTATAGGGACCATGCCAGTTTGGGTGTAGCTTATTGACGCGACTTCAAATTTTGTCTTAAAAGTGCGTTCACTCTAGGTTCAAGTGCAAACCTATCGCTCAAGTAATAACCCGGTAAGTCGGGATCGAATCCACAGGGAAGGAAAATGTCAAATAGTAATCAGGAAAATTATTAAATCTGAAAATGATTTCTTAAAAGAAACAAAAAGATGATTAATGATTTTGGAAGATTTCTAGTGAAATAAAACTTTTCTTAACAAAAGCAAACTGGAAATTTTAATGAAAGTAGACTAAAAATTGCAGGAAAAACTTTTAATCAAATGGGAGAAAACAGGGTAGAATACAATCCCTCAATCCTTAGCAAATTATCATAGAGAATACTAGACTTGTAAATTAAAATAATTGATTAGATCCAGCCTTTATAACTTCTAAGCATTACATATATGAGGGATCTAGCCCGCTCAATATGAAATCAAAAATTGGTATAAAGCGGTGAATGATAAATTATACTAGCAAAGCTTTCTTAAACATCTCAAGTACCTAGGGCAAGAGAGATTAAAAGATTGACAGTTTTTGTATAATTTTCTTTCACGATTCAATCAATATTTTAATTTAACCTCTATTTTCTACATAGATAATCTGCCTTGGATTTAGTTCATGTACCCCAACCCTTGGGAAATTTAGCTACTCATGATTGGATTGAAGAACAAATTCATACTCAGAATTATGGAACTACAAGACATGGGAAATAAATTTGCAAATAATAAAGTAAAAGAGAATAGAATGATATTACTTGAATTCAGCAGCAGGAAAGTAAATGAAATTGAAATCCAGATAACTTCTTCTTAATCAGCAGTACAAACTAGGGTTCTTATGAAAGAAATTTAAACTTCTGAATGGTTCTCTCAAAAACTAACTCTAAAATTCTTTAGCTAATTTGTAATCTAGCAACAACTAACAACTTGCTACAATTCTCTCTCTACTTACTTGGTTGGTCTGTCACCTTCAAATGATATAGGGCACTAGCTTTTATAACACCAAGTATCGAAATTGATAGCCAATAATGCTTTTTGGTACGTTTTTCCAAGAGTTGCTATGTTTTAATTGAATAATTAATTGTCAGCATTTCACATGACCGGACCGGTCCGGCTCAACCTCGGATCGGTTCGAATACACCGGATCGGTTCTTTTCTTTTTAACGGATCGGTCCGGGCCTAGTCGGATGGGTCCGAGGTTTTTGCTTCCATCGGTTCGTCATCAATCCGCGGTCTACTGGACTTTGTCAATTCGGATGGATCCGAATCCAACCCGGATCGGTCCGAAATTCTTCTAGTTTGACTTTTTCTTTGAAACTTTGACTGACCATATCTTTTGATCTAGAACTCCGATTTAAGTAACATTTCTTCCTATTCTCTTGTGAACTCATGCTCTTCAACTTCAATTTTGACGTTGCTTCAGAATTCTGAATGGAATTTATACTTTTGCCCTTTTACATTTCTTCTAGTTTCTTCTTTTCTTTTATTGCATTCCATTCCTGAAATCTTTATCACAATTACACAAAAACTAGGGAATTTTGTTAGAAATGAACAATAGAGTGATATGGACTAAAAATGATTCAATTACCTTGTTCGAGATATTAAAATCACTAACTTAAGGGGCTAAATTCGGAAGAATTTATGCTTGGTCAAATCCCCCTAACTTAGGACTTTGCACGTCCCGGGCAATGTATCCGAATCTAACCAAAATTCAACTCTTGAAAATTCCTTTATTAAAATAAAATTCCACTTTCGCAGGCACGCGATTGCATTGAGCATATGCAACAAGCCTTTAAACCCCTAGGTTACCCTAGTAGGACGAGTTTTGTCTCGTGAGGGTTTGCAGTGAATACACCCACAAAATTCTTTATTGACTCAAAGAAATATCAAAATACTTAAAAATTTGTACAATTTAAACTTTTCGAAAAAATAATCACCATAAATTCACATTCAACTGTCTCAAACCATAGTGTGTGTCTGCAAAGCCAAAAATTAAACCTCAAATTTCCACCGATTAAGCATTACGTTACTTTCCGAAAATTCGTTTTGATTCAAATTCTTACGGATACACTCACAAACGAATCTCTCGGATTGTGGCTATTTTCTCTTGGTATGCATGATATAAAGAGTAAATATAATGGACACAAATTCATGCATACAAAATTGAAAAGAAGGAAATATATAGTGAAAAGATCTCATCATCGGAATACAATTATTAGGAAATGGGAACATCATCTCTATTTCACACCATTTAATCTCTCATTTTATCTTTTCATGTCGTAGCTCTCCATGCAGTAATTAATTTCGCCATTTGGACTCGGCTAGGACTTTTCGGGTTAAAAAGTGTAAAGGGTAAAATTGGGAATGGATGGGATGTTCGGAATTGGAAAATTTTCTCATGATGTCCATTAGTGCTTTTTCGGGCATTTGCTCATTTTCCTCTTTCTTTTTCTATTTTTTTTCTTTTCTTGCTATTTTTCTTTTGAGCATTTTTTTTCTTCTTCTTGCCCCTTTTTATTGCACTTTTTGGACTTAATTTAATATTCCATTTTCGCAATTCCGGGCTATTTGGTTTTTTTAGGTTATTAAACGAAAAGGAAAATATTTTATTATGCTCAAAGTGGGTTGCAAAGAATAATTTTGTTTTTCACAACTTTTTATGGCTAATATTTTTTTTTGGTAACAAACGAGGGCCTACTTCATTGTCCAAATTGCTAATCACATTACTATATGCATCTCGAGATTAATTAAATTTAGAGATACATTTAGCACGAATTTCGAGATAATATTTCACACATTTCCCATAACCGATCAAAACAAAGGATTGAGATCATCAACGACTTATTAAAATGCTGAAAAGAACTGTTGAGTTAATCATAAACTCGGATTGATTTAAAAACTCATAAAAAATTGAAAGGCTCGAAATCTCACCGGGTTGGACTAATCTCCACACTTATTCGTAAAGTCGTCAATTTTCTTTCAATTTCCATCTTTGGTCAATTTTGGCTTAGTGTAATTGATATTTAATAATTTGAGACTTTAAATAGAATAAAGGTGACATTTTTGAAAAATTTAAATTCCAATTTATATTTATTTTGAACAAAATTTTTTTTTTTTTTTTTAAATGAAATTGAAGCGAAGTTTTATGAAAACACACCTGTCATCCCCCCTCACTTAATGATTTGCATTGTCCTCAATCAAAGGATAAGGGAGATAAAGAAGATAACATAAAGAGTGCGAGAAATAAAACAAGCCAATATCATATTAAAACTGTATAATACAAAGAAACTGTGACACCATTGTGTAAGCAAAAATATAAGAAAAAAAATACAAACGTAGGTAGAAAAATCCTAAAAGGGGATAGGGCATCCTAAGGGGCGGGTGGGCGATGGGAAGGGCCAGAAGCATTAGGATCATGAGGATTGTAGAAGTAAGGAGGAAGCGGGGCCTCGGGTCGTAACTGAAGTCGGTATAGGTTAGCCTGCATTCGCTGGATCAAACTCATGTTCCTCTCGTAGGAGGACACATACTCATCAAAACTCGTTTCAAGAGAGAGAGAGCGCTCAGTCAAGCCCGTACCAACCGGAACATAATCTGGATCATCCGTCTCATCAAATTCTTCCTCTTCACCTTACCCCATCTCAACATCCTCCTCATCGCTCTCTTCGTCACTCGAATCGCCACCGCGCCTTGCACGGACTAGCTGAATTTGCCGCTCACTTAGAGTGCGGGACTCTTGACCTAAAGGCTTAGGCAAGTTGATAAGATCTTAAGGTGGTGCAATCCCGGTATCCCGAAGCATGGATGTAATGAGTCGACCATAAGGAAGAGGTGCGCGGCCCTTTTTATCATAAGCCACAAAAAGGATATCGCTGTAAAATGTAAAATGGGTAGGGGAATGGATGTATTTATAGGAAGGAATGGGGAAAATGGAGGGAATGAAGGGGGACGAATTTTTGAAGGTAATGAAGGGATTGGGTGAAGTGAAAAGGTGGGGATTGAAGAGGTGGATTGAAGAGGTGTGAACCTAGGGATTTGTAATTCTGCAAAAAACCGGACCGATCCGGGTTTGGGACCGGACCGATCCGGCTAACCGGATCAGTTCTTTTAATTCAGTCGGACCGATCCGGTCTGCTGATTTTCCTGAATTTCATCCTCTCACCTCTTTGCACTATACAAACTCGAATTCTCCATTCCAAAGATGATTTTTCAACCGCTCACACTTCAAACTATCCTCAATGCTTATCTGAAACAAAACACCCCTCACCCGTCGGATTCTCAACCCCGGGACTGACTCGAACCTATGATTCCTAATTCCTAAAACTCATATGTACAACAATCACCCCATACATATCGGGGGCGCGACGACCTCACCTCTTTTTGTTCAGTCAATCCCCATAAATGGGGTTCGACAGCCAGATTGTGTCGGCTTCCTTGACAATTGCTTCCAAAAAGGGCTTGAAACGATGCCCATTAACTTTAAATGTGGTCCCCCCTTTCTTATCTATGAGTTCAACAGCTCCATGGGGAAATACCTCTTTTACAATGAATGGACCTGACCATCTTGACCTCAATTTTTCAAGAAATAAGTGCAACCTCGAGTTGTAGAGAAGTACTTTTTGTCCCGAATGAAATTATTTCTTACGAATGATTCCGTCATGAGCTCATTTCATTCGGTCCTTGGATATTTTAGCACTTTCATACGCATCATTGCGTATTTCTTCCAACTCATTCAACTGAAGTTTACGTGTTTCACCGGCTTTATCCATACTGAAGTTCACCCTTTTGATAGCCCAATAGGCTTTGTGTTCGATTTCTACCGGAAGATGACAAGGTTTGCCATACACAAATCGAAATGGGGACATCCCAAGGGGATTCTTGTATACGGTTCTATAAGCCCAGAGTGCATCATTCAATCTGAGAGACCAATCTTTCCTATTAGGATCGACTGTCTTTTCCAATATATTTTTAATTTCCCGATTAGCAAGCTCGGCTTGGCCATTCGATTGAGGGTGATAAGTTGTTCCAACTTTATGGACAATTCCATACTTCCGCATTAGTTTCTCCATAGGCCTATTGCAAAAATGAGTCCCATTATCACTGATTATGGCCTTAGGCATACCAAAACGAGAAAGTATATTTTCTTGAATAAATTTTATCACCACCTTGCTGTCATTTGTCCTTGTAGCTATCGCCTCGACCCATTTTGAGACGTAATCTACAGCGACGAGGATGTATATAAAACCAAAAAAAGGTGGAAATGGGCCCATGAAGTCAATACCCCAACAATCAAACAACTCCAATACTAAAATTGGGGTTAATGGCATCATGTCACGGCGAGTAATAGCTCCCATTCTTTGGCATCTATCGCAAGATTTACAAAAAGTATTCACATCCCGGAAGATTGTGGGCCAATAGAGACCACTTTGAAGGATTTTCGCAGCAGTTTTATTTTTAGAAAAATGACCTCCACATGCTTCCGTATGATAAAATCGAATTACCCCTTGAATTTCTTCATCGGGCACACATCTCCGAATGATTTGGTCAGCATAATACTTAAATAAATAGGGACCATCATAAAAGAACATGCGTGACCAAGTAATGAACTTCCTTCTCTCTTGCGGAGTCCAACTAGATGGAACGACTCCAGTGACAAGATAATTAACTATATCCGCAAACCAAGGGAGAGAAGAAGTAGAAAATAAATTTTCATCCGGGAAATACTCGTCTATGGAAATGGAATCAATAGGCACGTCGGACGAGAGGCGTGACAAATGGTCCGCGACGACGTTTTTAATCCTTTCTTATCTTGAATCGAGAGATTAAACTCTTGCAGGAGTAGGATCCACCTGATTACTCGAGGTTTGGCATCTTTTTTACTCAAGAGATATTTAAGTGCCGAATGATCAGTGAAGCATATGATAGGTGACCCAACAATGTACGAGCGAAATTTGTCGAGAGCAAAAATGACTGCTAGTAACTCTTTCTCTGTAGTAGAGTAGTTAAGCTGAGGGCCAGATAATGTTCTACTAGCATAGTAAATAGCATGAGCTTTCTTGTCTTTCCTCTGTCCAAGAACAGCCCCAATAGCGTAATCACTTGCATCACACATAAGCTCAAATGGTAGTGACCAATCCGGAGCTTGCATGACAGGTGCGGAAACAAGCATGCTTTTAAGTTTATCAAAAGCTTCTTGACATGCTTTATTCCACTCAAATGGAGTGTCTTTCATGAGAAGATTACTCAAAGGTCTAGCGATGGCGCTAAAGTCTTTGATAAACCTCCTATAAAATCCAGCATGGCCTAGAAAGGACCTCACATCTTTAAGTGATTTTGGCGGGGGTAACTCAGCTATTACTTCAATTTTGGCTCGATCAACTTCAATCCCCCTAGATGAGACTATGTGGCCTAAAACTACACCCTCGGTAACCATAAAATGGCATTTTTCCCAATTGAGGACTAAGTCTTTTTTCACACATCGGAATAGAACTCTTTCAAGATTAGCTAAACATTGGTCAAAAGATGGACCAAAAATGCTGAAATCGTCCATGAACACCTCAAGACCTTTTTCAATCATGTCGCTAAAGAGACTTAACATGCACCTTTGAAAAGTAGCTGGAGCATTACATAACCCAAATGGCATACGTTTATAGGCAAACGTACCAAACGGACATGTAAAAGTCGTCTTTTCTTGATCAAGTACATACACTTCAATCTGATTATATCCGGAATACCCATCTAGGAAATAATAGTAAGGATGTCCCGCCACTCGTTCAATCACTTGATCGATGAACGGTAAGGGAAAATGATCTTTTCGAGTTCCGGCATTGAGCTTTCGGTAGTCAATGCAAACACGCCACCCGGTGGTGGTGCGTTGAGGTATTAATTCTCCCTTAGCATTTTCAACCACGGTCATTCCAGACTTTTTTGGAACGACTTGAATTGGGCTCACCCATTTACTATCTGAAATGGGATAGATAATTCCAGCATCTAACAATTTGATGATTTCCGCTCTTACTACATCTTTCATGGTTGGGTTTAAACGCCTTTGCATCTCACGCGAGGGCTTCACTTCTTCCTCAAGATGGATTTTATGGGTACAAATCAACGGACTTATACCTTTCAATTCTGCTATAGTCCAACCAAAAGCACTTATATGCTTTCGCAACACATTCAACAACATACCCTCTTGCCCTTTTTCTAGATGGGAAGACACAACAACAGGAAATGTATCATTCTCTCCTAGAAAGGCATATTTGACATGTGAGGGTAGTTTCTTCAACTCAAGACTAGGAAATCTATTTTCAGAGGGACTCATGGTTGTCTCCCTCGGAGGTAATTCTTCATACCTAGAAATCCAGTCAACATCTCTCAAACTCTCAAAACTCTCTTCATCTTGTAACCAATTTTTCAACTCTTCCATCTCACGCTCAAACTCAGTATAAGAACTCTTTTCCTCACCACTTTGCACTAAACACACTTCCAAAGCATCTCCTCTTATGATTTTCTCAATATTCTCATCCACTACCTCTTCAATAAGATCAACCTCAAGAATTTCATCCTCATCACCCATTTGGTTAGCGACATTAAAAATATTGGTCTCGAGAGTCATGTTTCCAAAAGTGAGTTGCATTTGGCCATTCCGTGTATTGATCAAAGCATTAGCAGTAGCTAAGAATGGACGGCCCAATATTATTGGAACATGATTTCTCGTATGGGGTACAGGCTCAGTGTCCCAAATGACAAAATCAACCGGAAAGTAGAACGTGTCCACTTGAACTATCACGTCTTCTACAATCCCTCGAGGCACTTTTAATGTTCTATCTGCTAACTGTAGAGTGATTCGGGTAGGTTTTAAATCACCTAATTCAAGCTGCTTATAAATGGAGTATGGAAGGATATTGACACTCGCACCTAAATCAAGCAATGCTTTTTCCACTCTTTTTTCTCCTATGACGCACGAAATGGTAGGTGCACCTGGATCTTTGAATTTAGGTGGAAGATCATTGAGAAGGATCGAGCTCACATTTTGTGCCAAGAAAACATTTTTCTTTACCTTAAGCCGTCTTTTGACAGTCAAAATATCTTTGATAACCTTAGCATATGCTGGAATTTGTTGAATAGCATCAAGGAATGGCAAATTCAATTTTACTTGCTTCAAGACATCCAACACCTCGGTACGTGAAGCCCCTTTCTTGGGTGGCTCTAAGCGTTGAGGAAATGGAGCAACAATAGGCAACTTGACTTCAATTTCAGGTCGAACTTCCTTATCTTTCAATTCCTTTTCTAAGGGAGGTTCTTCGGACTCGAAAGTTTCAGATTCCTTAGAAATTTCGGGTTCAACCCCATCATCTTTCACCTTTGAAAGTTTAGGTGCTAGATCAATTACGCGGACACTTCGAAGAGTAGTAACAGCTTGACATTGTTCTTGCAAATCCGATGATGTGTAGCCAACCGTGGTTTGACCTTGAAGAGGAGGTCTTTGGCCTTGGGCTGGAAGTTTACCTTTCTCTTGAGTATTCGCCACAGCTTGCAACCTAGAGATGCTAGTTTGCAATTCAACGAACATTCGATCATATTTAGCATTACTCTCTTTTTAAGATTGGAGGAATTGATTGAAGTTATCTTCAAGAGATCTCTTAGGTGGAGCTACATAAGGACCAGGAGGTGGTACTTGCATAGAATTTGGCATTGGAGGAGCCACTTGATGAAATTGAGGAGGTGGTGGTAGAGTCATTTGTGGTTTATGAACCATCCCACCTTGGTGTTGTCCATAATTGAATCCAAGATTCCTCCACGACTGATTATATGCATTCCCTTGCTGTGCATTATAATTTCCTCGAAAACCCCCTATTGCCTCAACCTATTCAGTATACATTGCTTTGTATGCAGGAATGGTAGGACATCCTTTGGTAGAATGACCCGCATTACAAATGGCACACACTTTCTCCTTTCCAGCTTGTACGGATCCAGACACATCTCTCAATCGCACTTCAAGCATATCTCTAAAATTCTTCTCTAATTGGTCAAATCTTCGATCCAACAAAGTGTCCTTGTCCAAGTGATAAATACCGGACGCAGCAGGCAAGTTGGACACTTGTCGATTTCTATTTTGACTATTGGGATCAGAAGTATCCCATGCTTGGGTAGTCTCAGCTCTATATTTCAAATGAGCTTCAGCATCGCTCGAATTTAACTCCCAAAAAGGTCTTTCACACATGGTTTGGACAAGTTATTTCGACACTAATGTAAGGCCTTGATGGAAAAATGAAATTAAATGATGCTTTTCAAAATCGTGATGTGGGCACGCACTAACTAACTCCTGAAATCTCTCCCAACATTTATCAAAAGCCTCATTCTCATTTTGTCGAAAAGCTTGAATTTGGGCTTTAACAGAATTAGTTTTGTGTTGTGGAATTTTTTTTGATATAAACTTGTTTTGCATATCTCTCCAAGATAACACAGAATTTGGTGGTAGGGACCATAACCAAGTTTTATCTTTATCCTTTAAGGAAAAAGGGAAGACCTTCAACCAGACTACATCTTGTGGACAAGCTTGGTCTCCAAAAGTCTCACATGTATCTTCGAACTCTCGAATATGGAGATATGGTTTTTCAGAATCCATCCCATGAAATGTAGGAAGGATTTGGATCATGACATTCCGAAAATAGAACTGACCGGCATTATACGGGAGTAAAACGCAACGAGGGGTAACAGTTCGCTCCGAAAATAACAAATCTTTCATAGGAAGATATGGTATCTCATCCTCTCCAGCACCAACACCAACACTACCATGATCCGACATATCGCTACCAAAAGGTTCAGAATTCTCACTCCGGGTTTGACTCAATGTACGACTAGTGATGGAATTATTAGGCGAAGGAGGTGGAACCCAAAAAGGAAGAGACTCAGAATTTTCAGAACTTGCTTCGGCTATAGGATTTTCGTGAACTTGGGTGGGGGATGAATTCAGCATAAGCGCATAAGAGATGAAATGATTTTTTTTTTATATAGAAATCACTTGTAGATACAAATAACTTTCTTGAAAATTTAACAATTTTTCATTCCCCGGCAACGGCGCCAAAAACCTGACGCGGCTTAAAATTTTGTCTTAAAAGTGCGTTCACTCTAGGTTCAAGTGCAAACCTATCGCTCAAGTAATAACCTGGTAAGTCGGGATCGAATCCACAGGGAAGGAAAATGTCAAATAGTAATCAGGAAAATTATTAAATTTGAAAATGATTTCTTAAAAGAAACAAAAAGATGATTAACGATTTTGGAAGATTTATAGCGAAATAAAACTTTTCTTAACAAAAGCAAACTGGAAATTTTAATGAAAGCAGACTAAAAATTGCAGGAAAAACTTTTAATCAAATGGGAGAAAACAGGGTAGAATACAATCCCTCAATCCTTAGCAAATTATCATAGAGAATACTAGACTTGTAAATTAAAATAATTGATTAGATCCAGCCTTTATAACTTCTAAGCATTACATATATGAGGGATCTAGCCCTCACAATATGAAATCAAAAATAGGTATAAAGCGGTGAATGATAAATTATACTAGCAAAGCTTTCTTAAACATCTCAAGTACCTAGGGCAAGAGAGATTAAAAGATTGACAGTTTTTGTATAATTTTCTTTCACGATTCAATCAATATTTTAATTTAACCTCTATTTTCTACATAGATAATCTGCCTTGGATTGAGTTCATGTACCCCAACCCTTGGGAAATTTAGCTACTCATGATTGGATTGAAGAACAAATTCATACTCAGAATTATGGAACTACAAGACATGGGAAATATATTTGCAAATAATAAAGTAAAAGAGAATAGAATGATATTACTTGAATTCAGCAGCAGGAAAGTAAATGAAATTGAAATCCAGATAACTTCTTCTTATTCAACAGTACAAACTAGGGTTCTTATGAAAGAAATTTAAACTTCTGAATGGTTCTCTCAAAAACTAACTCTAAAATTCTTTAGCTAATTTGTAATCTAGCAACAACTAACAACTTGCTACAATTCTCTATCTACTTACTTGGTTGGTATGTCACCTTCAAATGATATAGGGCACTAGCTTTTATAACACCAAGTATCGAAATTGATAGCCAATAATGCTTTTTGGTACGTTTTTCCAAGAGTTGCTCTGTTTTAATTGAACAATTAATTGTCAGCATTTCACACGACCGGACTGGTCCGGCTCAACCTCGGATCGGTCCGAATACACCGGATCGGTTCTTTTCTTTTTACCGGATCGGTTCGGGCCTAGTCGGATGGGTCTGAGGTTTTTGCTTCCATCGGTTCGTCATCAATCCGGGGTCTACTGGACTTTGTCAATTCGGATGGATCCGGATCCAACCCGAATCGGTCCGAAATTCTTATAGTTTGACTTTTTCCTTGAAACTTTGACTGACCATATCTTTTGATCTAGAACTCCGATTTGAGTGCCGTTTCTTTCTATGCTCTTGTGAACTCATGCTCTTCAACTTCAATTTTGACGTTGATTCCGAATTCTGAATGGAATTTACACTTTTTCCCTTTTACATTTCTTCTAGTTTTCTTCTTTTCTTTTATTGCATTCCATTCCTGAAATCTATCTCACAATTACACAAAAACTAGGGAATTTTGTTAGAAACGAACAATAGAGTGATATGGACTAAAAATGATTCAATTACCTTGTTCGAGATATTAAAATCACTAACTTAAGGGGCTAAATTCGGAAGAATTTACGCTTGGTCACTTATTTGTCTTCTTAACGTCTTCTTCAGCACTAGATCTCCTACATCTATAGGTCTTGATTTCACCCTTTGATTGTAGAACTTTGTTGTTCTTTGTTGGTAGGTTGCCTATCTGATCTCGGTGTCTTCCCCTCTCATCTCAATTAGATCCAAGTCAAGTCTTTTTTCTTCCCCATTCCTCTAAATGTCATAGGTCTATACTCTGTGGGTAGGGAGTCTGACTTCTAAAGGTATGACTGCCTATGAACCATGGGTGAACATAAATGGGGTTTCCCCCGTTGGTGTCCTTGCCTTTGTCATGTAGCCCCATAGCACTGCATAAAGCTCTTTTGTCCATCTCCTCTTGGCTTCTTCCAACCACTTCTTAATCCCATCATGGATTGTTCGATTCGTGACTTTAGTTTTCCCATTTGCCTGGGGTCGGCTGGGAAAGGAGAAGAACTTCTTAATCCCCACTCTTTCATAATATTTTTCTAAGGAAGAATTCTTGAACTGGGTTCCGTTGTTTCAGATGAGGGTGTTTGGATGGCCATTTCTACAAATGATGCTTTTCCAGATGAACTGGAAGGTCTTCTTCTCTGTAATCGTGATAATTGGCTCATCCTCTACCCACTTAGAGAAGTAATTAATTTTTACTATCAGAAATCGATAATTATTAGCATCTCTTGGCAATGGTCCTACCAAGTCAATCCCACATATTACAAATGGCCAAGGAGAACTGATTGACGTCATAGGATGATGAGGTTGATAAGGGATAGTGGATAATCTCTGGCACTTATCACACCTCTTCACGTAGGCAGCAACATCTTTGGCCAAGGTCTAGTATCCCTGCATACTTATCCTTTTGGCTAAAGGTCTTCACCTATGTGACTAGAGCAAGAACCCTCGTGTACATCCTGCAGGACGTGGGGGACCTCTGTGGGGTGGAAACATCTGAGGAGATATAGTAAGAAGCCCTTTTTTATACATGACATCTCATATTATTGAGGACTTGGCAACTCTGTACCTCAATTTCCTCCTTTCTAACTTCTCTTCTGGCAGCTCTCCCTGTCTGATATATCTGATAAGGGGGTCCATCCATGAGTCCCCTAGGTTCAAGTTGAGGCAAGAGCTGGAAACCTCTTCTTCCTCAATGGTTAGTTTTAGAAGGATCTCGACTGGTACTGTCCTTCTGATGCTGATCCTTATTGCCGAAGCTAACCTTGGTAGTGCATCTGTATAACTATTGTCTTGCCGAGGTACTCTCTTCATCTTTACCTCTTCTAAGCCTTCTAGCGTCGTTCTTACCCTCTTCAGGTATTTAGCCATCCTTTCATCCTTGGCCTCATATACTCTAAGTACTTGGTTGACAACTAACCTCGAGTCACTATATAGTAGGAGTCGTCCAACTCTAAGGGCTTTTGCCAAGGATAGCCCCACTATCAGCGCCTCATACTCAGACTCGTTGTTTGAAGCGTTGAAGCTGAACCTTAGCGCATATTCAACGTCGATGCCATCCGAGGCCGACAGTATTAGCCCTGCACCGCTTCCACTTTCACAAGAAGACCCATCAACGAAGAGGTTCCAAACATCTTGATTTGAAGAAAAGTTCCCCTATGACAGGGTCCCTTGCTTGAAGAGGTACCTGTCTTCCTCATTTTTAGCTACACCTTTTCTGGCTCTACTAGACCCAACCTCTTCCGAGTTTCAGAAG
This sequence comes from Sambucus nigra, assembly GCA_949130495.1. Classification (NCBI taxonomy): domain Eukaryota; kingdom Viridiplantae; phylum Streptophyta; class Magnoliopsida; order Dipsacales; family Adoxaceae; genus Sambucus; species Sambucus nigra. Next base: position 542,898,584 of record OX422217.1, on the reverse strand, counting down.
ACATTACTATTTGATCCCTCTGCAATCTCTGGGCCATTCTCAATCGCAGCCTCCTCCCATGTGAACTCAACAATAACGGTTGTGAGTGCCTGCCCTTTGATGGCCACCCTGGGTTGATAAATAATGTCATACTTTCCCAACTCGATGGCCCGAGTCATCAATCTTCCTGACTTCTCAAGTTTATGGAGGATTTGCCTTAGTGGGGAGTCGATAAGGATGACCATAGAGTGGGATCGAAAATAGGGCTTCATCTTCCTGGAAGCGTGTATTAAGGCGTAGGACAACTTCACCATCCGAGGATAGTTCTATTTAGATCCTTTAAGGGACTTAATATTGAAGTATACAGGTCTTTGTACCCGATCGTCTTCTCGTATTATGGCTGCACTTATAGCTGACTCTGAAACTGCTAGATAAACATACTTCTTCTCCCCCAGAATGGGCCGGGATAAGAGCATGGGGATTCGAGGTAGGACTTGAGCTCCTTAAAGGCCTTGTCACACTCTTCGTCCCACTCTAAAGCCTTTTTAAGCACCTTGAAAAATGGAAGACACGGGTTCGTGGATCTGGAAACAAACCTATTGAGTGTCGCAACTCTTCCAGTAAGCCTCTGAACGTCTTTTACGCTTCTTGGTGTCTTCATGTCAAGCAAAGACTTGATCTTCTCGGGGTTTGACTCTATACCCCTCTAATTGATGATAAATCCAAGAAACTTTACAGCTCCTACTCCGAAGACACACTTGGTAGGGTAAAGCTTTATCCTGTATAAGTCCATGGTGTCAAAGGTCCTTTCTAGGTCGGCTACGTGAGTGCAGGACTTCAAGCTTTTTGTCAACATGTCATCTACATATACCTCTATGGTCTTGCCAATTTGATCTTCAAACATCTTATTTATCAGACGTTGATACGTGGCCCCTGCATTCTTCAAGCCGAAGGGCATGACCTTATAGCAATAGGTCCCCTTGTCTGTGATGAATGTTGTCTTCTCTGAGTCTTCAGCATCCATGAAGATATGATTGTAGCCTGAATATGCATCCATGAAGATCATAGGTTCATGACCTGCCATGGCATCTACCATCTGATCAATTCGAGGTAAGGGATAGCTATCTTTTAGTCAAGACTTGTTCAGGTCAGTGAAGTCTATGCACATCCTCCATTTTCGATTAGCTTTGGTCATAATGATGGCGTTAGATAACCACTCTGGGTATATAACCTCCCTGATGAATTCTACCTCTTCCAACTTTCTGACCTCTTCCCTGATGACATCATATTTTTCCCTAGAGTAAACTCTTCGTCTTTGTTTGATTGGTTTAACATCTTTTGCCACATTAATTTTGTGGCACATAACCTCCGGGTCAGTGCCTGGCATGTCTGCGTGGTTCCAAGAAAAGACACTCTGCCTCTTCTTCAAAAATCTTATCAACTCTTCCTTGATCTAAGGTTTTAAGGCCTTGGCGATTTAGAAGGTTTTTTCTAGTTCATCCTCATTGAGGACGATGGATTCTACCTCTTTCGCGACCTCTCCTTTCTTCAATTTTGTTTCATCCCTAGGATCAAGTGTGTCAATGCTATATGTGGTAGTTTCCCTCTTATGGGCCTCTCTCTCTTCCACCGAGTTGAAGTAGCATTCTTGTGCTGAGGTCTGATCACCCTGCACATCCCCTACCCCATAGGGGGTTGAGAATTTTAGCATTTGGTGGATCGTCGAAGGTACGGCCTCAAATTCCTTAAGGGTACTCGTCCTATGATGAGGTTGTAGGCCGAGAAGAATTTTTCATCAATAACGAAAAAAATTGATCTTCCTGGTCAACCTCTTAGGCCACTCGTCTCCCATTCATACATCCATCTCATACATGCCCAATTGATGGACCTTTTCACCACTGAAGCCCATCAACGGATGATGATAGGGTACCAGTCTTGCCTGTTGAGGCCGAAGCTCATAAAATTGGTCAAGAACATCACATATGCTGAACTTCCTTCATCTACGAGGATTCTCTGGACCTCACATCCATGCACTCTTGTTATAATTACCAAAGGGTCATCATGCGGAGCTAAGATACCTTTGAAGTCGAGTCAGGAGAATCCAACTATAAGTTTATCCATATCTACCTTTTTTCTCTTTTGCTTGGCCTCTGAAGATGCCAGATTTATAAACTCTGCTTTGGTCACTGACTTAGACTCTGCCATATGAGTTTTACGGTCGGCTACTTCGGAGCCACCCCCTGCTAGTCCTCCACATATGGTGTTAACACCGAAGGAGATCATACCAACCCTCTTCATAGGGGCATTGTCGTCGTTTGGTGGGAGGCCTGGATCGTCCTCATTATCACCATTTGAGTCATCGTTTCTTATCGCTGGGTGATCCTCTCGACACCTGTCATTTCTCTTCTTCTTAGGGTCATCTCTTCCCCTCTTAGGAGATTTACCGTCGATATACTTCCTCAGCTTTTCGAACTTCAATATATTCTCAATTTCATCCTTCAAGGCGAAGCACTTGTCTATCACATGGTCGTGGTCTTGGTGGAATTCACACCATAGGTTCTTGTTCCTCTTATGTTGAGGAGCCTTCAGCTTCTTTGGCCATCTCAGGGACCGGTCATTTTTTATTTCATTGAGGATGTGTTTGCAGCTCACAGTTAGAGGAGTATAGTGTGTAAACTTGTCATCTGCAGACCTCTTTTTTTCGTCTTTCTTCCTTTGGAACTTTATACTACCATTTCCGTTCTCATACTTATACTTTGCGGCCATAGCCTTTTCGACATTCATGACCTTTCCTGCAGTTGCTAATATCTCTTCCATGGACTTGGGAGGGTCTTTTACAAGCTTCCACAACAACTTCCCTTTCTGGAGTCCTCCAATGAGGGAAGTCATAGCTATATTATCTTTATAATCTTCAACCTCCAATTTTTCTTTATTGAATCTAGCAATGTAGTCTCTTAGGCTCTCTTTCTTGCCTTATTTGACATACGGTAGATGGGTGGTCTTCTTTTGAGGTCTTACCCCAAAATTGAAATTGAGAATGAGCCGTTCAGCCAAGCCCTTAAAGTTCTCGATAGAGTTCTTCGGAAGAGAAGTAAACCAGATGTGTGCAACTCCCGTCAAAGTCCCAGAGAAGGTTCGGAACTTAATCTCATCTAGGATTGAATAAATATCTGCGGTAGACTGGTACATCTCAATATGATGCATAGGGTTGGTACTACCATCATACTTGGGAGACACCGTAGGTGGTTTGAACTTGGTAGGGGTTGGGAAGTTCAATATCTTTTCCATGAATGGGGAACCCTCTGAGAAACCTCTCTGCAGTGGGTCTCGACTTTTGATGAGATTCCCCATCTTCTCTTTAAGACATTGAATGGAATCGTTCCATGGTTTTGCAACGTCGACCTGATCGAGGTTGTCCCTATCCACCTCCAAGGGGTGGACTGAGGGTTCCCCAGCCGCTGTACAACGTCGGCTATTGACCTCCTCTTGATCCCTATCTAAGCCTTGATGGGGTCAGCCATGATGAGGTCGATGTTCCCCATCTTCCTTTTGAGAGCCCGCGACACTTCGTGACATGGATAGCCTTTATCTTAGGTTATTGATTGGGTTGAGCCGGTAAAAGGCTGACCCTCTGCTTAAGTGATCAAAAGATGGCCCTCTTTGTTGCGCACCCTCATCTCTTCTGCCCCCATAACCTCTGCTATGCTATATAGGAGGTACCGTGTTATTTAAAACCTCATACGGCTCCTAGTAGTCTTTCGGAGCATCCTATGCCTCCATATCATCATACATATCCTCAGGGCAAGGGCTTCTTTGCCTACCCAGACGTGAATGCCTAGGGTCAGCAATGTCCCTCCTTCTCTGAGGGGTAGGTTGATCTTTTCATGATGCCTGGGGTGGTCCCCTAGCTTCAGGATGGGGTTGAACAGTTGTCGGAGTAATCATCTCCGGTGAGACCCCAAGTGGCCTCATCATATTTTGACTAAGCTGTGCAAATTTATCTATCATTGCTTGTTGTGTTGCAGCCAAAGATTTCAAGGCTGCAGCCACCTCAGCCACTTCAGACTGGGGTGTTGCCTGGCTGGAACTGGGTCCTCCAACACCAGATGGTGGAGGAGGTAGTGGCAGCTCCGGTGCCATATGTTAAAACTAAAGAGCTGGTGAAGAAGATGATCTTAATACCTTAAGGAACCTCTTTCAATGGTAAAACAGCTCCACGCAAGGGGTGAGGCCTGGCTCACCACCAGAGTCTCCGGTGAGGTTAAGCTAGGAAAGGAAGAGTTATGTCTTCTTGTTCCCACAGACGACGCCAAAATGATCTAAATATATGTGGATCCCAATATGAAACTAAAGATCTTCAGGTGAGAAGTGAGTTTTTCTTACTATGATTGGATTCATGACTAAGATTTACAACACGTGATCTACAATTATTCATGTATAACAAAAAAGGAATACCATGAACACGTATAAAGGGAGATAGAGACAAAAATTGAAAATAATTAAAGGGGGTTTAAAACTGAGATTGTTTAAAATTGCAAAATACTATTCGTGTGAACATATGAAGGTAAGTGTGTTTTTTGGTTTCGTTTATATTCTTTTTCTATATAGGCTGGTTTTCCAACATATTGCATCCATAATTAATACAAAAATTTCTAACAATGGAACTTTGCTGTAAGCATCTATTTATGAGATTTACCTTTTACCAGGCTTCGAAGAAAAGCGAGAATGCTTATGACCCAAATCCAGTTTCTGTTCTGGGATGTTTCCTTACCCTTTGCAGCAACAGATGCATTCCTGTCCTCAGATGTAGTCTCTGGGTTTCCAATTGCCATCTCTTAAACCGTTTGTGTCCTCATCCGTATAAAATTAAGAGAGATGGGAAATGAAAGGACTTAGATTTTAAAATATGAGAGGACGAATGAATTTAATTGACAAAGAGAGATAAGGGGACGGGTGTTAGATTAGAGGGGATAGAGAGAAATAAGACCAAAGATGAAAATAAAAATAGGGGACTGTGAAGGGAATTCAAAGTTGCAATTACGACTTCAAAGTTATAATTCATTTGGAGGAACCTTTTCAGTTTCTAAGTAAATTTATATTTTTTTGTGCGTACATATTTTAAGTTTCCAAGGTTCCCAATATCTCGTGGAGTGCCATGGTGATATTTAAACTTTCAATTGCTTAATCAAATAATGGTGACATGTGGCAGCTTCTCCTCATGTTGGACTCCTATTTTATATACATACATAGCTGAGGTACACTAGAGAGTTTATATATATATATATATATATATATATATATATATATAGAAAACAATAACATGTGTCGTTAGGAAACATGTTACGAGTCTCAAAATAGTAAGTATTAGAGCTCCAAATGTATGTCGGAACTCCGTCTCTGCTATTTTTGGATTTTTAATGTGTGCCCTTTCGGCACATATTATCGGCACCATATATATATATATAGAGAGAGAGTCAGGCTCTCCAAGACAGTTCATTAAACATACCTATTTTTTTAAATAGTAAAAACAATAATTTTGAGTTGATATTTTTATATGGATTCATGATATTTCAATGGGCTTCTTTAAAAATATTCAACTCAAAATAATGTGTTTTGTTATTTTTAAAAAATAGGTAAACAAACTGACGGTTTTAAAGGGTAAAAACTGTCAGTTTTTTGACTTATTTTTTAAAAGTAACAAAAAATATTATTTTCAGTTGATTTTTATTAGAGATCCACATTGAAAGATCATGAACCCATATAAAAAATATCATCTCAAATTTTTTTTTTTACTATTTTAAAAAATGGGTATGTTCTATGTTCATAGGTATGTTGATAGAAGGTATGTTGGAGAACCTGACTGTATATATATATATATATATATATATATATATATATATATATATATATATATAGAGAGAGAGAGAGAGAGAGAGAGAGAGAGAGAGAGAGTACCGCTCTTCTGTAGACCATCTGCATTTTAAGAGTGCGGACCGAACATGTGTCACCTGGTGGTGAGCCTAGAAAAAAGAGAGAGTGTTCTTATAATTTAACCGATAATTTCTAGGGTCACAACCAGGTGACACATGTCCAGTCCGCACTCTTAAAATGTGAACTAGTCCGCACAAGAGCAATATTGTGTTGGAAGGACTAGGACCTCACTTTTGGTGTGACGGACTAGGCTCATTATTGGAAGGGCCATGACCTTGCTTCATGTCCTTTCCTTTCTTTTGCTTACCAGCTCCTTTATTGACCACTGTATTTGCCACTTGGAATTTAGGCACCTTACCACTTTGCTGCTTGATACGTCCTTTTTCTTGAACTAACATCCTATACAGTTCATTAACATTCCATTTATCTTTAATGGTATTGTAATCAATCTGGAAAGACCCCTAATCAGAAGGTAAGGAGTTTACGACAAATTGGACTAAAAATAACCGTCCACTACACAGCCTAAAGACCGCAATTTTATAGCAATTTATAGCAATGTTGGTGACCTCAATAATATGTGCGTTCATGGTCCCAGTGCAATCGAACCTCATAATGGTCAAGTCAGCTATAAGTTTCCCAGCCAGGAATTTGTCAGCAATGCAAAACCTATCCTTAATATTCGTCAGATACTGTTTCGCGTTGGTTGTTTCAGGAAGGGAAGTTTTGACATTTGTTGTAATGCACATTCTTATGAACACGAGACAAAGCCTATTCGATTTTGACCATGTATTATATATGAGCACATCATCCTCACTACTTTGTTAAGTAATAGCATCAAGTTCTTCAGTAAGAAGTGCTACATCAAGGTCCAAAACTCTAAGGCTAAACTCAATTTTCTCCCACCATTCCGACATATTAGTTTCGTCAAATTTCGAAAAGGTTGAGGCTTGAGAAAACAGGTTAAGATTCACAGCAAAATGCTCACTCTAATTAAAGTATAACACACTTAACCAAAAATTACAAGGAAATTAATATAAATAATTGTCAAAATTTTAATGGTAGAATTATAACAAATTATATTATAAGTTGCCATTTAATCACAAAACCGTAAAAGTAGAATATCTTTAATGGATTTTTAACATAGTAAATTGTGACAAACGCATTATGGGAAAATTCAATATTCAATCAATAATTGTAAAGTTAGCCAAATCTATATAATAAAAACTTCAGAATGGACATAAATTTGATATTTTACGTAATGAGTCATTGTCCTGTATTTGGCACGAGACGTGTTAATAAAAATATCAATAATATTCAATTACATGAGACATTGGTCAGTGTTTGGCACGAGACTCATTAATCAAAATACATAATAATAATATATTTAATATACAATGTTATGAATCATTGACGAGTGTTTGACACGAAACTCATAAAAATATAGATATTAAATCAACACAAGTCTAATATTCTACTATATGAAATATGTTGGCCTGTGTTTGGCACTAATATTCATCTAAAACAGGATCATTAGAACAAGGTTTATAAAACAGTTCAATATGCAACACTTATAAAATATGAAAAACATGAAATTTTACCACAAATGGAAAAAATGAGTTAGTATCATGAAACTGTAAAAAATTACACTAGAATCTCAAAAGTTTCGACAAAATTCAAAAATAAATTTTCTGGAGTGAGATATACCCCCCGAGATTATTTTCATAAATGCAAAATTTAGAGATTTGAGGGCCAAAACAATCTCGGATTGTCGAAAAACAGTTGACTTCACGAGTGAAGGTCGTGAAAAATGGTCTACGACCCATTTCCAATTAGACTACCAAGTTTCATCAAATTCAGAACAAGTTCAGGGATAAAAACCCAATTCATCGCAAGCGCTTTTTGAAAAAATTTGTTCCGGAATTGCTTTAAATTTGTTGGGTTGATAGAAACGGATTAGGGAACCATTAAAATAACATCAAAACAAAATATATATGGTCTCAATACATCAAAGAAAACCGTGCCTAATCAGATTTGTTAAAAACAAATAAAACTGTTCTTCATCATATTTGTTAAAATCAAATAAACAAAACTGTTCTTAATCAGATTTGTTAAAATTAAACAAACAAAATTGTTTTTTAATCAAATTTGTTAAAATCAAATAGAAATTCTTAACAATTTTAAAGAATCAATTCAGGTCTATAATAATAATTTCTTACACAATTTAGCATGTAATACAAATTATCATGATAAACAAATCAGTGTTAAAATTATCACGTAATACTAATAATCATGACAAACAAATCAGCGTGGAATTTAAGCATTCAAAACTGAGTTTATCAACATATGTAGTTTGATATTTTAAATTCACAGAGCGATAGTATGACAATATTTAAACGTAGCCCTGATACCACATGTAATTTATCATACAACATGAATAAGAATTATATATAACATTAATTTAATTCTTATAAGATCTTCAATATGTTCATGCAATTACACTATAATTTTAACTACAAAATTTATAAAAAAAATTACCTTTCTTCATGGGAATTGAATTTGTTTATTGGAGTTGATGTGCCTCAAGAACAAATTCCAAAATTCCCAGCTCTTCCTTCTTCAAACTCTAGAAAATACTCTTAGAAAATTGTCAGAATTTTGATATATGAAAATTTTGGAGAAATAGGTTTTTCCCTTCCTAACCCAGATATATTTTATGTGTTATTGTGTACCAATTTGTGCAAATTGGTTCACTATATATAGGGTGGAAGGGGACCCAAAATTCTCCTTTAAACTTATCATCTAGCATCCACGAAAGTAGCTAAAGGGTCTCACAAATATACCAAAATTCATGTGGCTTTTGGAATAATTTTCTAAGATTAATTGCATTAATTTAATCAAATTCGTCCCCTTATTTGAACCACACTAATTGAGGAGTAATAATTTATTAAGTTATAATTACAAAATTTGACCAAATTTTGTAATTAATAAATAATTAACTATTAATTCCAACATAACTCTCACAAGGCCAACCTTGTGACTTCGAAAGGGACGCAACAATTGCAATCAACTCAAAAAATGCCTATAAAAACTCATAAATATTCAATAAAAATCTTAAAGTCTTTTTCACCCGAAGCTATGAAAGTCTTTGTGCATTTTAATTCCATATATTTTCACTCATATATTGTTATTCTTATTTCGATTCCTCTTTATTTCAAACATCAATTCAATTTATACATAATCTTTAGCAAGATTTGATGATCGTATGGAAAAAATGCTAGGCCAAAACATAATTCTTAAAGTTGAAGTGCATCTGCAACTTCATCCGCTTACAAAAACTGCACAAATTTTTATCGGCCAAGAGACAATTTGATGAGGTCGAGAAACAGGGGAGATAAAAAGAGAAAGTCCCATAAGAATAAAAAATCGGTCAATGAGATATATGTAGAAATTTGAAAAATTAAAGGAGTTAAAGAACTACTTGCAACCATCGGATGAGCACCTCTAATTAGCTTGTTATTAGGTAAATTCGATATATTAAATGTCCAAGCGACAATAGAGTGCTGGTCTTCAGTGACCCATATATTTCAACTCCTAACGTTAAAGTTGGGACTTACACCAAATGATTTTTCTATGCTTACAGGTAAAGGTATTGTATATGTGTTTCCTATTATATTTTGGAAATGTTTCATTTTACTATAATTCATCTTAACTTTTAATTTACGTTTTAGTGATTCCAGTTGGTCAGGGTAACCGTATACCTTATAGTGACGACGACTAAAAAAGCCTAAAAGAAATTATCAACAATTATTTTTTGGGCTTCCCACATTTTAATTGGCCTTTTGGAGGCCTTTTCAAGGTATTTCGTACATCATTTTAAAGAATTACCCCATGATTGGTCGTCGCAATAGGCTATCATAAACAATAGTGGCAATGGATTATCGTCAACAATAATCATAGTGTTCACATGCTCGACAAACTCGATGATCCCATTCTACATAAAATCCAACCAAAATCATTTTTACAACATTAGTAAAAATCAATGAAACCAGATTTTAGCCCCGCGCTTTGTAGTTCTTCTTTTATGATGTTCTACTTAAAAATTAACAAATATATAGTAATCATATTTGCTACATGAACAAATATTTATCAATATAAATAGAACATATGTATTACACTCATAATACTATTTCGTATCGAACTCATATTAATATATAAAGAAAAATGAATGATTAAAGAATATAATGATAAAATAATTACATTTTTTTGGATTAACATAAATTATTTGCTTCCTTGTAAATAACTACTTTGAGTGTGCTTCCATCGACAATCTTTGCGTAGTCTTAATAAATAATAAATATAGTCCATTGAAAAAATCTTTTATCAAATTTGACAACAAAAAAAATTACATAATTATACTTTAAAAGATTATCATATAGTACATCATCTAAGAAAATGCACAAAAGATTTTGAGTATCATCACATGTTGTTTAATTACACCTTATCATAGATATATTGCAATACCTTGTGATGTTTAAACAATTAAAAGTAAAGCATAATTACAAATATCCATTAAAATGAAGTTTGAGGGTCTATAGGACCATCTAATTTGTTAATAAAAAGACAATCAAAATAAGTAAGAAAATCCCAAATTATAATTAACAAAAATTAGAATCTACAAATGGGATGTGGAGAAAAAAATCCAACTCAATGCACCAATAATTGCTATCTCACGGCGTTCATCTCTAATACCATATCCTATACATGAATATCATAAAACTACATCTTTATTTATGATCACAAATCACTAAAAAAATACTACAACAAAGCACATTGATATTAACAGAAGGATACCAAGTAAATGTACCCTTGTTATTTTACTATTCATATTCTTTAAAAACTATACATACCCAATAAAACCATAAAAAAGTATTATATATGTTCTCCAACATTGAATGCAGATTTGTACTTAACCAATTTGTGCACAGTCTCCTTACCATTCCGATCTCCTTTATTACAAATTTGTTGATGTCGACAGCCAATCAAAAATATCATGTAGAATAAAATGAAAAACCCATATTTGATCAGAAACATAATACCAAAAATCTTAGAATTAAATTAAAAGACTTCATTTCAAATTATAAATATAAAATAATCAAGAATTTGCAAACATATTTGTTGGAACAATAGGCCCCCAATTTTAAAATCAAAATCTTTTTACTTCACAAAAAGTAATAATTTCCTTTTATAGACGCGGAAGCGTAAGATGGTTCACTTAAACACAATTAATTAACCCTGGTCCTAGAAATTTTCCTAAGTCATATTTCTCAATTTTACTCAATTAGGACAAACAAATTTTATCAAATGAAATTAACAACTTGAACTAACTACACATTACCCAACTTTAATTTAGCACCAGATTAAACATAAGTAGTGATTAAACCAAATTTTATCTTTTTACCTAAGAATGCGTTCTAGGTGATATAGCAAGATAAAATTAAACAATGAATCACTACGCCACGACGTACGAGGAAAAACCCACAATGGGAAAAAATGTCGGACGGCCCTAGCCTCAAATCCACTAAGTATGGTTTTACAAATACAAGACACTAGACTTAAAACACTTGACTCGGTCCCTCTCAAGCCCCGACACTCGTTCTTGTATACATCTCCGCCTAGCGAATAACCACGGAACTCGACCACGGTCTCAAAATCCACCGATCGGACTTTATATGGTCACCGTCACCCGAACAAGGAGCCTTTCTCCAAGTGGGTAAATCAACGCAAACTTGTTATTCTTTGTGGGATTTAGAAGCAAACCCAAACAATCTCTTCTTCAATATGTAGAGATAAATCGGTTCCAAAACTCCAAGCAATATATATATATATATATATATATAAAGGAACTTGGATAAACAAACTTTGGGTGTGAAACAAGTGTTTAAAAGATTTTTCTTGAAAAACAACAACACTTAAACAATCAACTTTTTCCTTTTGAAATTAAGCTCTCAAACTCTCTCTAGGAGATGGAGGATAGTGAAAAAGTTAAGTTAAAAAACTTGGTTCCGGCACTTAGATATTCATGAAAAGAGTTAGTGGAAAAAGTAGTGGGAATGAGGGAAAAAACTTCTCAAAACTGTCAATTAATTGTTCCCGTCAAAACTCGTTCGAACGACATTTTCGTTCGAATGAAGTCTCGTTCGAACGAGGCTTGTAACTAAGTTCTAGTGTGAACTCATTAGAAATCTCATTGGAAATGTCGTGCGAAAATAAAGTTCGTTCGAACGACACTTCAAACTACATTCCAGTGGCCTTTTGGGGAACTCGTTGGCAAACTTGTTCGAACGACACTTCGAACTAACTTTCAGAAAGTCTAAAAAATTGAATTTTATCCTAGAAAATTTATATACTTTATTTTAAATTTTTAATAAAATATTTTTGAAAATAAAAAACAGTTTTAAAAACAAAGCACACCCAATATAAATATGTTCCAAGCTCCTATATGTATATATATTAAAATGCATTCATACCTTAGGAGTAAACGGAACATTGTTGATGATGTAGAAACGAGGCACTACAAACATGGCATTTGATGAAGCTTTATGAACTTGGCCGCTACATCTTCAACTTTAGTGTGTCATAGGCTTGAAGGATGATCAATAACTCTATCCTATGACTCAAACATTTTTTGTCCTGATTTGAGAAAAAACTACAAAGGACTCAATTGGAAATTTGTGTCCTTACAAATCTCCCCCTTTGGCTATTCCAGGACAAAAAAAAAAACAAAAATCTTAAAGGGCCGTCAAGCTCTACTAGACTGACAAAAATGTCCCACCGAAAATAAAAATATAATGCTTGACTCAAAGAACCCAAGGATCAAAATCTTTGCCGGTGAAAGTTACCACTTAGAATATAATAATTCCTGCACACTTAAGAAAACACATTAAACGCATAGGAAATATCAAAATATTAAATGCAATTAAATAATTACTCCCCCTAAATTAATTATCCCCTTAATCAACTATGATCAACCTAAGAAGATAGCGCTCTCCCCCTAAGTTAAATCTCCTCCAAACTAAGATACGATTACAATAGGATTAGATACCATTTCTCCCCCTATAATTCTCCCCCTTTTTGTTCAGGAATAAACAAAGGCTAAAGAATAAAAAATTAACTTATCTTCCCCAATTAAAGCAAATACACCCTCTAAACTAAGTAAGGGATAAATAGAATGGGATAACAAGCTCAAAACATGCAATTGTGCATAAAGTGATGAGAACATTAAATCACATGGGCAACAAAATCATAACTAATCCATACAAATGAATGCCAACTATGATGCGAAAGCAAATGATACCAAAGTGACAAATAAGATTCTAACCATGTGATATCAAACAAACTACGCAACAAACAAGGTACCAATTATAAATTAAAGCATTAATGGACAAGCTAAACATGGTAAAGACTTAAACAAAATATCATATATATGTATACACAATAGATACAAGCTAAGCATCAGTACACACACACACACACACACACACACACACACACATATATATATATATATATATATATATATATATAAACACCAACAAAGATAAGCTTTTCACACTCGTATGGAAAAAATGTGTCATATGGAAACGGTAGTGTTGGGGTGTGAACTAGCAACAATTAAATTTAGACCCAATCACTTAAAACATGTTCACGAAGTTCTCAATTGATTGCAAACTTCATCACATTTGAATGTAACCTCATGTGACAATATAAATTGAACTCAATGAACAAATATACACAATGCATACAAGCCTAGCATGTTGATGATTCTATAAACCAATAGAGTCGTGACATTGAAAACGCAACTAGGATAAACGGACATTGTGCAAACCGTTGATATACCAAGTAATCTCCCTCAATAAGCATATATTGATTTTGAATGAATATATCAATCAAACATATGCCTTGGCAATTATTTTTCTTTTTAATGCCATGATTCTATTTTTAGGCCTTTGGACCATGTATTTCTTTTAGGTCCAAGCAAACGGTGGATTACTATATGCAAAGGATAATAAATCCTTCCGGAGCCCTTCCCCGTGCACATTTATATTTATCATTTTTTATTTTTCACACAAATCTCACGTGCAACGGATTTTGACATGCACTAGTCCTCTTAGGTCACAAATATGTAGATGACAAGATTGGTAGGAGAACACCTCACAAATCTCAAATATACATATGAAGTTAAATTTCAAAAGAGCTCGTGCATGTGTGAATAGAGGCATATATGAAATATAATCTATTATATCAACACAAAATCCAACTACTCCATGTAAGCATGGTAAATAACATAATAAGGATTGACAATCTAAACCAAAAGTTCTATCCACATGGAAGCAAAAAAGATGGGATTCTAACACAAGTGTATGCCACATAAAGTGTGTCAAACTAAAATATCACACAAAAAAAATATTTTTGAGTTTTTAAAATTTTTAACCAAAAATAAAATTATCTACTCAAACGACAAACAAGAATCATTTGAATTTTTCATTAAGCTAAAATTACCAAGAGATAAAAACCGAAATGATAAACAAAAATCTTTTTTTATTTTTCATTTAATGCAAATTAAAATGAAATAAATATAACACAAAAGATAAAAAAGTCATGATTTCTAGCATTAGATATGAAATAAAGCAATGACTAAAAAATGACTAAAAATGCATACACCTAGCAATGATATATAATATGAAGAACAAAAAGCTAGTGTATGCAAAGAAAACTAACACATTCAACCTTTAGATTTAGCAAGTGAGGAAGCATGTGATAGTAAATGAGAATAAAAAACCCTATCTTGTAAAGCTACCAAGTCGGATCTCCTAACCCAAACTAATGATGACTGGCGATCTAGGGGTGTAGGAATCTTGGTTACCTCGTTTGCCTTACATTTGTATTTTCTAAGAACTCGTTTAAGATCAAAATAGAATTTTCTAAGATGACCTTTTCGACCACAATGTGCACAAGTAAAAGCACGTCGAAAATTGGTACCTAAGGATTGATCTCTAAAGGCTTTCCTAGGCGATTCTCCTAAAACATGGTTTTTGGATTTATGAGTAGATTCATTACAAGTATTGAAGCCTAAACCACAAGTAACATTTTTTATTTGGACCGTGCCTAAGATTTTATCTAGTTTTTCGGATCTACACTCCAAATCAAATTTGACTTTCCTAGAGTCTTTTAATTTATTTCTTAATTCTAAAATATTAGACTCTAATAAAACATTTCTCTCTTCAAACTCAAGAAGCTCCTTTTTCAAGGATTCAATTAAACCTCTAAGGCTATCTCTCTCGCCTTCTACATATTCAAGATTCTCTCGAAGAGTTCTCTCTCGTGTCCTAAGGTCCTCCACTAATACACTATCATCAACGACCTTGACACGCTCTTTTAAACTCGCTTCTAACTTCAAATTTGCTATTTTTAATTTAATAGATTCATCATAAAGTTCTTTAAACGCATTTTGAAGTTCACTCACATCAACCTCTTCTTTATGTTCACTCTCTCTTTCTTATTCACTCTCACTACCATAAAAAACAAGGGAATCATAAAATATGACCTTGGAAGTGTCATGTGTTAAAGTTTCATCAATAGACGAGTTCTCACTATCACTCATATGACTAGCCATAAAATCCACAAAGTTGGGTTTAGTGGGGGAATCAGGTCCCTCTTCCATATCACTATCACTAAGGGTTGCATTAAAAGGCATTGGTTGCTTACCCTTTCTCCTTAGTTTAGTGGGGCACTCAGAAGCCCTATGGCCATACCCTTCACAAATAAAATACCTATTTGACTCGTCCCTATTTAAATTTTATTTAGAAGTTTTAGGGATCCTCTCGGCTTTGTCATGATTAGAAGTTTCAAATTTCTTAAAGTCATTTTTAAATTTATCTTTGTTAATTTTAAGAAACTTTCAAAATTTCCTAGCAAACAAGGTCTTATCTTCCGAGTCACTATCACTCTCGGTCTCTACTACTTATTTATCCTCTTTTCGGTCCTTTAAAGCAATGCCCTTTTTAATTTTCTTTTCAGATTTAGAGGGAAACATGCCCAATTCATAGGTTTGTAAATCACTTACAAGCTCTTCTAATTTCGTAGAGGCTAAAGTTGGTAAAGAATTTAAAACGTTCACTTTTGGAATAAATCTGTCGGGAAGGGACCTTAAAATTTTCTTTACTACTCGATTGTCGGGTATTTTCTCTCCCAAATTAAAAGATGAATTAACAATATCGGAAAGTCTAGCATAAAATTCATCAAAAGTTTCTTTTTCATTCATTTTGATGGTTTCAAATTGAGTGGTGAGGTTTTGGAGTTTCGAAGATTTTACGACACTTGTACCTTCATGAGTGAGTTGTAAAATATCACATCATAATGCGATGGAATTCATCCAGTGTGACCGCGCTAAACAAGGCATTTAAACCATAGGAATTAAAATTTGAAAGTTTAAATTCATTCTTAGTCCATCTATCGGTCGGTTTGGGAACACCTTCGTTATCTACTAAATGAGTTGGTGGAGACCACCCGTTAACTACAGATAACCAAACCCTCTCGTCGATAGATTTAAGAGCCGATTTCATACGCGCTTTCCAGTATGCGTAATTACAACCATATAAAATAGTAAATTTTGAAAATGGGGAAAATTCCATTTTAGCCAAAAATATTTAAAGGATCTTAACGAAATAATTTATCATTTTGGCTCTGATACCACCTGTTGGAACAATAGGCCCCCAATTTTAAAATAAAAATCTTTTTACTTCACAAAAAAGTAATAATTTCCCTTTATATATGCAAAAGTGTAAGATGGTTCACTCAAACACAATTAATTAACCCAAGTCCTAGAAATTTGCCTAAGTCATTTTTCTCAATTTTACTCAATTAGGCCAAACCAATTTTATCAAATTAAATTAACGACTTTAACTAACTACACATTACCCAACTTTAATTTAGCACCAAATTAAACATAAGTAGTGATTAAACCAAATTTTATCTTTTTACCTAAGCATGCGTTCTAGGTGATATAGCAAGATAAAATTAAACAATGAATCACTACGCCGCGATGTACGAGGAAAAACCCACAATGGGAAAAAACCTCGGACGGCCCTAGCCTCAAATCCACTAAGTATGGTTTTACAAATACAAGACACTAGACTTAAAACACTCGACTCGATCCCTCTTAAGCCCCGACGCTCGTTCTTGTATACACCTCCGCCTAGCGAATAATCACGGAACTCGACCACGGTCTCGAAATCCACCGATCGGACTTTATATGGTCATCGCCACCCGAACAAGGAGCCTTTCTCCAAGTGGGTAAATCAATGCAAACTTCTTCTTGTTTGTGGGATATAGAAGCAAACCCAAACAATCTCTTCTTAAATATGTAGAGATAAATCGGTGCCAAAGCTCCAAGCAATGTATATATATATATATATATAAAGTAACTTGGATAAACAAACTTTGGGTGTGAAACAAGTGTTTAAAAGATTTTTCTTGAAAAACAACAACACTTAAACAATGAACTTTTTCCTTTTGAAATTAAGCTCTCAAACTCTCTTTAGGAGATGGAGGATAGTGAGAAAGTTAATTTAAAAAACTTGGTTCCCGCACTTAGATATTCATGAAAAGAGTTAGTGGAAAAGTAGTGGGAATGAGCGAAAAAACTGCTCAAAATTGTCAATTAACTGTTCCCGCCAAAAGTCGTTTGAACTTCTAGTGTGAACTCGTTAGAAATCTCGTTGGAAATATCGTTCGAACATCAAGTTCGTTCGAATGACATTCCAGTGGCCTTGTGGGGATCTCGTTGGGAAACTCGTTCGAACGTCATATTGTTCGAACAATAAACTCGTTCGAACGACACTTCGAACGAACTTCCAAAAAGTCTAAAAAATTAAATTTTAGCCATGAAACTTTTTATACTTTATTTTAAAGTTTTAATAAAATCTTTCTAAAAATAAAAAAAAAATTTAAAAAGAAAGTACACCCAAAATAAATATGTTCCAATCTCCTATATATATATTGAATGCATTCATACCTTAGGAGTAAACGGAACATTGTTGATGGCGTAGAAATGAGGCACTACAAACACGGCATTTGATGAAGCTTTATGAACTTGGCTGCTACGTCTTCAACTTTAGTGTGTCATAGGCTTGAAGGATGATCAATAACTCTATCCTATGACTCAAACATTTTTTGTCCGAAATTGAGCAAAAACTACAAAGGACTCAATTGGAAATTTGTGTCCTTACAATATATGAGCAAAGAACAAAGTGCATATATATATTTTTGTTATTTAAAAGAAGTGAGAAAAATGATAAAAAAGTGAGAACAAAAGTATAAAGTGATGGCTCACGATAGTGGCAAAGAGATCTTGAAAATCATCCCTAAATAAGCCAACCAAAATCACCATGGCCCTTAAAGAGGAAATATGAAGAGTTTGCTTTAATTACATATAGAAAGAGAGAGATTTAAGATTTTTGGACCTTTTGAGTACAAAAACGTTTGGTATTTGACGAGAGAGGAGCAAATATCATTTAATTGACACTTATCGATTGGAGACATGTGGCATCCTACAATTTAGAGACACCATTTTTATATTGTTATATTAGATAGGTTAGTTATTAGATATTAGATAGTGTGCGGTACCTTTCATATAAAAAGATGGGATTATCATATTAAAATTATTTTATCATATTAGCACATAATCATCAATCCCAAACATGACGTGTTACACATTTTAGTCCGATCACTGACTTGTTCCCATTTACAAACCCTCCAGTTAATTTTTCACTAAAAATCACCTCTAGAAACCCACAAATAAAAAAAATACTTGAAACAATTTCAAAATATATTATAAAAAATTTGAAGAGAAATTTTAGTAATTCATATATTGAAAAGTAAGACTCGCATTTTCATTGCTGACTGCAAAAATTAAAGCATGAATCTTGGTAGGCATCATCTTCCCAATAAAATAAGATTGCGAAATAAATTGGTAGGAAGGGCTATAGGGTATACAAAGCAAGCGCAAATTCATTGAAAGAGCGGTCAAAAGTTGGAATTTTGTTTGTGTATATATATGTGTTGAGAAATAGAGCAAAGGGTAACTTTGTTTCTTTCTCCTTAAGCGATTGTTTATGAGTAGCGTATATGACAGTTCGGTGGTTTCGTCTAAGTGTCGGACGAATTTGGAGGGAAAATCAAGGGACGGAGGCCTAAGCTAGTCAATATGCAGAATATGTAAAGAATTTCTTTTAATTACATAGACAAAGACAGAGATTTAAGAGTTTTGACTTTTTGATTATAAAAATGTTTTGTATTTGAGGAGAGAGGAGATTTAATTAATACTTATTAATTAGAGACATGTGGAATCATCCAATTATAAGACACTATTTTTATATTATTGTATTAGATTAGATTTAAAATCATATACAAACCCAAACGAATAACCTGAAAACTTACCTAATTAACTTTTTAGTTACGATTCTCCGAGTAGCACATTGTGCATGTTTCAGTTTAGAAACATAAAGCATTACCTTCTTCTGAATTGAGTCAAACATTGTTTGTAGACTACTTCTTATGCGCGGTTAGGTTATGTTTGTGTTAGAAATGAAATTTTTGGCTATAAAATCTCATTATGAGATATCGGGCTGACATGCACCATTCTCAGATTGAAGAGTTTGTTCCACGTAAGAACATCACAAAATTTCATCATCTAAAGACGATAAGTTCCTGCCATGCACCATTTTCTCTTGAAATTTAAGTTGAATTATCTGACTAGACCTCCTGAAATGTTGGGGAGAAAAGCAATTTACAAACTCAAACTAGTTTGAACAAAATAATTTGTCTTTATGAAATATGGATACAAAATTGATTTTATAGACCTAAGGTCTAACGATAATAATAAAAAAATAAGGGTATATTAATATAAATCTCTCACAGGAAACATTGTGTCAATGGAGAATTAAAAAGTCATTTTCTAAAATGAAACAATGTGTTTTGTGGGAAGTGAGGACAATGCGACGTCGTCAGAGATTTAATTTGTATTTAATTAAGTGCGAGAAAATTTTGAAAGTGTGGGTTAATTTATGACAATGATTCCGTACCAATCATAATATAGCCTTTCATACCTTTTGTTATTTATTGGTACTAATATACCAATATAACTAGTGCGTTAAAAATGTTATAGACTGGCGTGAATATCGCGAATTTAATTGGGACGAGCAGAAAAATCCAATTGACATTAACATTCACATTTTAGAAATACAATTTTATTATATCTTAATTATATAGGCAATAGACTTTACTATTTTTTTTACTTTAATCACTGCAATTTATTTTTCACGTAAACACCATTTCCTTGCCAAAGTCTAAACACCACCAAACTAACTTGATGGAAACTTTTTGCTTGTTTGGTTACATTTTTAGAAAATTATGTTTAAAAGTGGTGGGGGAATTATCCGACCAAATTGGAGGGAATAACATGTCTGGTAGAGTTGGCAACAACTTCAACTTAAAACGATATGGATGGATAATGACCAATCAACAGATATATCATAATTAGATTCATCAGATCAAGTCACGATAAAAATCATTGGTAATGGAGTCTCACACGACTCAACCTCTTTCTGTTCACTATAAATGTAACCCACACCCCTGAATAAAGGGGAATGTAATATTTACTATAGGGAATTGATCAATGTAAGGACATAAATTTCCAATTGAGTCCATGTATTGTTTTAACTTAACTCCCGAACAAAACTGTGTTTGTAATATTTCATAGGGAGAATTTTATTTTGTCACGATCCCACTTGGTCTATGACGTATTGAAGAAATTGAAGGTGTTGCGGCAAAGATTCAAATAATTAAATCATGCCGAAGTTTAATTGGTGCAAGTTTAATCGTCTTCAAAGTTAATTTTATCCGATATCACTCAGGTATGAATGCGTATAATTAATGGTGCTCAGAATTATTTTATAAAAGATATGGATGTAATTTTTATAAAGAAAAATGTTTTTAAATGTTTTAAAAGTGTTTTAAAGGTTCACACTATGTTTTATGATGATAAGCTCGTAAAAGAGTTTGATATTTTTAGATCTCTCATTGGAAGAGACGTTTTAAACAAAAAGTCAAACTTTCGCACTGTCGTTCAAACGACATCCAATCTCGTTCGAACGAGATGGGATGTCGCTCGAACGAGTTCCTCAGGTCATTCGAACGACATGTTTTTCGAGGCGGCATTTAAATCCTATTTAAATAGTGTTTTCATCATAGTTTTGTAGGTGTGCATTCTGGAAAATAGTATTCGACCAGAAACTTGTTTTGTACATGTTTTCTAAGGTTTAAAAATCTTAAACACATCCTTGGAGTTTTCAAAGATCTGAGTTATCATTCTTATATGTTTAAGTGATCTTGCTGCACCAAAGTTGTTTGTTCTACACGTTGAACACAAAAGGTTTTGCGGTGAAGAAAAGAGAAGGACTTCTTATTCGACATCGTAGACGAATCAAAGCCATTCGGTGGACACCGAGACATACGTGGACGCGTGTGTTGTGGACAGGTATCGTGGAAGATGGAATTTATGTGTGGGCACTATTGAAGAACGGTTGAAGATCAGAAGGAGCATCAAGACCCGTGGGGATCGAGTCTTAGTGTAACGCTAATCTGTCTTTGTAAAACCATTGTTCATAGTGATTGTCTGGCTTGGGCCGTCCGAGGTTATTTTCCCATTTTTGGGTTTTTTCCTCGTACATTCGGCGTTATGAGTTTACTTTACTGTACTTAACTTGCTTTAATCACTAGATGCATGTTTAGGATTAATCAAGATAAAATTGGTTTAAAGTAAGAATTGGGTTTTTCACAACTTGGTTTGGTGCTTAATTAAAAGTTAGTTAATTTTCGGAGAAAAATTGTCTTTGTTTAAAACACACATATTGGGCACTCTTCAAATTAGTATCAGATCTAGAAAACATATTTTTTTGTGATCCTGTGTGTTTGTTAATCTCTCCTGTGTTTGTTTTCTCTCGATGGATTCTCTAAGCTTTGATGATTTACATCGTTTGAATTTAAAGTTTGCAAAACTTATTGAAGTTTTGGGAAAAGAAAAATTCGGTTTTAAAAATAAGATTGAATATTTGCAAACATTTCAAATTCAAAAAGATATTTGTCGTGAGAATTTTAGTTCCTTGTTTAATGATTTTAATATGATAAAATTGGGCAAAAAGGAGAGTGATGATAGAGTCCTCGTTTTAGAAAAAGAGTTAAAGGATTTAAAAATTCTAAAGTTTGTGCCATTGAGCAAAATAATTCGATTAATGATTTTGTGGCACGAGAAAAGGCTCTTAGGGATAAGTTTTCTCACATTGAGGGGGAGTGAGATAACCTTCTAGGGGTAATTGAAAATTTAAAGAAGGATTCCCGAATTTTTGAGGAGTCTAATCGTTTTCTTGAGTCGAAATTTTTGAAGTTAAAAAATGATTTAAATGACTCGAGTAGTGATAGTAGCGGCTTATCTTGTTCTAGTGGTTCGATTGTAAAAGCCAAAATCATAGTTTGTTTTAGAGCGTCAACCACATCCGAGGGTATTAGAAAAGGTCAACCTAAAGGTCCCATTCCTCATCGTGTTTTCACATGTTCGCATTGTGGTAGGAAAGATCACCTTAGGAGTTTCTATTTTGATCTTAGAAAAGACCCTAGGAAGATTAAACGAAGTGTCTCATTGGTTCCCAAAACCCCTTTTGTTAGGTATACACCTATTTGGGTTAGAAAATCCGTTTTGGAGATGCTAAATGCTTCATTGGTTGATTCTCACATGCATGCACATGATTCATCTCTTGCTATTTCTTATGGATAGTAGCTTGCATGTTTGTCATATGCTATTTTGCGTCATGATATATTCATTTCTAGTATTACGACATGTGTATCATTTTGTATTATAGTTTTCATTTGTTTGAGTTCAATTTGAAAAATACAAAAAGATTTTGTTTTTTAGAAAACTTTTGAAAAACCAAAAAGATTTTGCTTTCTTTGAGTCAAAATATGTTTGAAAAGCCAAAACGATTTTCGTTTTTTTAGTTTACATGTTTGATGTGGCATATTGGTGTGCTTGGACCCCCCATCGTTTCATTATCCATGTGGCTAGGACATTTGGTCATTATTATCGATGCTTAGAATGATCTTAACCATTGTTTATATGGGGTTGTTTCAAAGTTCATATGCATTTTGATTCGTATATATGCCAACATTGAACACATTAAGGAGTCTATATGGATGTTTGACTTCTCTTGTATATTTGAATTTGGTGAGGCGTTCTTATCTCAATCTTGTCATCTATGCATAAGTAGACTTAAGGAGAAGTGTGCATATAATAACCGTTTACCGTGAGTATTTGAATTGAAAAAATGATGAGTGATTCACGGCAAAGGGCCGCGAGAGTTCAAAATTAACTCGTTGTGAAAGCCACCATTTAAAGAGCCCAAAAGAAAATGCAATATGCTAAGAAAAGGGCCAATAAGATTTTCTCTATGTTGATAATGCTAGAAACCTCAAAATAACTTGAAAAAGTATATATATCTATGAGGGAGTTTGGTTGGAGAAAATTTAAACGGGTTTGTACAACTAATCTTAATGTTAAAACATTGCAATTTGACGCTATTGTTTGTAGAATCGTTAAAACTTTGGATTTGTGTGCATGTAGTATGTTTAGTTCATTAAGCTCACTCTTTAATTGTCATATGGATATGATAAAGTTTGTTGATTTATTGCTATCAATTAGAGCTTCTTGATCATTTCGATGTGTTGGAATTGTGAATCATTTGTTGTAGTTTCACGCCCATTCATTCCATGTCCATGTTTGAGCACATCGGTACTATGTTTGCATGTAACTCGCATTTTTTTTATGATTTTTTGCATTTTGTGTGAAAAGCCTACTATTTTAGCACTTCTTTGCATCTGTCAGGCCCTTCCTGTAATGTTTTTATGGAAATTTTTTCACTGGGAAATTCTTTATAATCTTTCTGGGAAACTGGGAAATTTTGGCAGGTCGCGCAAAGTCGTTCAAATGACATATCATCTCGCGCGATCGACTTCTGTACTTCATTCGAGCGACTTCCTCATCTCGTTTAAGTGAAGTCCCTGGCTTGTTCGAACAACGGGCTAAAAAATGGCTCCTAATTGGTTTGCAATCCACTGGTTCAAATTGGTATATTTTTTGGTACTGCTGTAGGATTTTTTTAGTCTGTCTAATTTATATGCAAGTTCTTTTATTTCAAAATTGGTATTTTGCATATAATCTATTTATCACACTTGATTAATTTGCTATATTCTTTGTGTGATTCCTTGGTTTACTAGCTACTGGTTTATCATTCCATGATCATTTTTAGCTGGTTGTTTCATGATTATCTAATGATTATTGGTTTATATTCTCATGCTAGATAGTTCATATTGGATTATCTTTTCACCGGGTTGTCTATTCGAGACAAAAAGGGGGAGAGATGTGTGGCCATCCCCGATCCTCACCATGAAGGAGGGTGCGCGAAGGAAAGGATCCTCGGGTCCCGTGCATCCCTCTCGGGAGCACTTCAACTGGCGTCATTTGAGACGAGGTGCAAAAAAAGTAGAGAGATTCAGAGTCGCTAGTCTATTTTACTCAAAACAGACAAAAGAAAATGGGGAAGCCACCCCGAAGGATGGCATCCAAAGACATACTGGTGCATGTGAAACCAAAATGATTTGGGAAGGGTTCGAAGTCTTAGTTACGAAATGGGAAGGTGTTAAGCACTCATTCCGCCCTTTCAGTCTCTCATGGATATTTGCTATTTTCCTTTATTTTTCCTCGTGATATGTGTGAATGTGTATATATATAGTGGAGATAGGAATCGTCGACTTGTATCATGGAAGAGATAAAGCGAGTCATCCGTAGGAAGATATAGGAATAATATTAGAAAAATAGGATTTACGCGATTACCCCTACATTGATTGTTATAATGGAACGATAACGCATATGGAATAATACGTCACTAAGACCAAGTATATAGAATATAAGAAAATTGGATTTAGAGAAGATAGAAAATGAGAGAAGAGTGATAAAAAGGACTCGAGTCTCAGGTTTTATCCCGAGATGCCTACGTAGCCTATAGAGGCATCAATGTCCACGTAGTTTGCATACAAAATGAGGGGTGGGGTTTATCCCATAAATCCAAATGGGGGATCTCTTATTTGTGAGTGTGTGTGTGTGTGTAGAAAAAGTGCTTTAGTGGTGAGAAAAGTGTGAGAATCCCTATTTGGAATTTATGAGCAAACCCTTTTTTTTTTGGGTTTTTATTTATATGAAAATAAGAGATGTGCAATAATACTAAATAAAAAGTATATTAGGATGTGTGAGATGAGATAATAAAAGTGCTAAGTAAGAAAACAAGTTATTGAGAATTTAAGAGGATTTAAGAGAGAGTTTGAGAAAGTTGGACCTTCTTAAAGATCTTGAGCTTGATCTGGAATGTGGGAGATCAACCCGTGCACTTGGATGATGATGGAGAGTGGATAATTCACCAATTTTTATGAAAATGATGATGAAAAGTGGAAGTAAAAAAAGGATTTGGAGGTTGAAATCACGCTGCCTTCGAGAGAGGTTTCTGGGATTCGTTGAGAGTGAATTTGATCAGATTTGGGCTCCCCTTGCAAATGAGGTGAAGGCCTCCTTTTATAGGCTCAGGTCACTGCTGATCGGCATAGATCTTCAGGGTCTGGAACCTGCCATTTGACAGTGTGTTTCAGGCCTTTTCGAGAAATTGGCTGCCGAGGAAAAACCATTGGTCAGAATCATGCACGGGGCAGACCGTTGGAAAGGTAATTAAGATACATTCGAAAGTCCTTTGGACCTCTCCCGAGTTTGGGAGTTGACTTTGGGTCAAATATGGCTCGGAAGCGTTTGTCAATCCATTGGACGGGGAATCGTTTGGACGCAAATGGATCGTTCGTCCGCGTGGTAACTCCAAATTGTGCACGGAGTGGACCGTTGGAAAGGTTAGGAGATGTAATTCGACATTCCAAAGAGTTTGACCCAATTTAGGGAGTTGAATTTGGTCAATCGGGCCCTGTAAGCGTTCGGTAACCTCTTTGAGTCAAACGGATCGTTCGTCCGCATGGTGAGTCGGAATCGCGCACGGGATGAACCGTTGGAAAAGGTATTCAGTTACCTTCGAGGTTTAATTTAGCCTCGATTGAGATGAAGAGTTAACTTAGGTCAAACAGAGCCCGGGAGCAACCGGTGGCCTCTAGGTTAAGTTTCGGACGCAAACGGATCGTTCGTCCGCATGGTAAGTCAGAATTGTGCACGGGATGGATCATTGGAAAGGGTATTTAGTGCCCTTCAAGGATTCATTCAGTCTTAGTCGAGATGAAGAGCTTGACTTTTTGGCCAAACTGAGATAGAGAGTGCCCGATGGCTTCTAGGTCAGTACTCGGGACATGACCTGGGTTTGTGGTGATGAAGGGAGGTACTAGGCACCTAAGGAGAGTTGGGGGTAACAAAATGGGGTGTCTATAGAGCCCCTCGACGGGTGAGTTTAGAATAAATAATAACCATCGAATAGACACCACATGATGCTTTTGAGGGAGTATGACCGATTCAAAGGGTCGATGACGATTCTGAGGACCTAAGGACTGTACTGGGGATGAAACGATGATCAAAGGTTTAGGTCGATTCTGAGGACCTGAAGTGGTGTTAGGGGATGACCAATTATGTGGGTTAAAGACGAATCTGCGGGTTTAGGGAGAATATTTAATAATCGAGGTTAATTCTGACCTAAGAGTGGTGACGACCGAGGACTAGGGTCAATTCTGACCCAACTCAGGTGACGATCTAAGACCGAGTTCAATTTTGACCTAAGAGTGGTGACAACCGAGGATCGGGGTCAATTCTGACCCAACTCAGGTGATGATCCAAGACCGAGATCAATTCTTACCTAAGAGTGGTGACGACCGAGGACTGGGGTCAATTTTGACCCAACTCAGGTGACGGTCCAACACCCAGGTCAATTCTGACCTAAGAGTAGTGACGATCGAGGATCGGGGTCAATTCTGACCCAACTCAGGTGACGATCCAAGACTGAGGTCAATTCTGACATAAGAGTAGCGACGACCAAGGATCGGGGTCAATTCTGACCCAACTCAGGTGACGATCCAAGATCGAGGTAAATTCTGACCTAAGAGTGGTAACGATCGAGGACCGGGGTCAATTTTGACCCGACTCGGGTGACAATCCAAGACCGAGGTCAATTATGACCTAAGAG
Source organism: Sambucus nigra (assembly GCA_949130495.1). Taxonomy (NCBI): domain Eukaryota; kingdom Viridiplantae; phylum Streptophyta; class Magnoliopsida; order Dipsacales; family Adoxaceae; genus Sambucus; species Sambucus nigra. The sequence goes on along the minus strand of OX422217.1, from coordinate 542,871,351 downwards.
TGGTGACGACCAAGGACTGAGGTCAATTCTGACCTAACTCAGGTGACGATCCAAGACATAGGTCAATTCTGACCTAAGAGTGGTGACGATCGGGGACTGGGGTCAATTCTGACCTAACTCAGGTGACGATCTAAGACCGAGGTCAATTCTGACCTAAGAGTGGTGACGATCGAGGACCAATGTCAATTATGACCTAACTCAGGTGATGATCCAAGACCGAGGTCAATTCTGACCTAAGAGTGGAGACGAGCTAGGACCGGGTTCAATTCTGACCTAACTCAGGTGACGATCCAAGACCGAGGTCAATTCTGACCTAAGAGTGGTGACGACCGAGGACCAATGTCAATTCTGACCTAACTCAGGTGACGATCCAAGATCGAGGTCAATTTTGACATAAGAGTGGTGACGATCGAGGATCGGGGTCAATTCTGACCCAACTCAGGTGATGATCCAAGACCAAGGTCAATTCTAACCTAAGAGTGGTGACAACCGAACACAGGGGGTCAATTCTGACCCAACTCAGGTGACGATCCAAGACCGAGGTCAATTTTGACCTAAGAGTGGATAAATATTGGATTTTGATTTCATTGGAGAAAGTGCCTTTTGATTTGAGCTGGGGAGCTGATAGCTCGGGAAGCTTTGTTTCTCTAGTAGACCTCGCAGGGGGGAACAACCTATTTTGGTGCTGAAAAAAATTTCATTGGGGAAGTGATCAGGCGATCCTTAGAGATCCTCCGAAGATTTGCAGGGAGGAGATTCACTTGGTTTTTTGAGGATTCCGCTGGGAAAGCTGGGTTCTGTTTGAGGGAATGCAAAAATTTCCTGGTGAAAATGCTCTAAATCTTTCCTAGGATTTTTAGGTATTTTCTGAGGATTTTTCGGGGCTTTCTGGTATTTTTTGGGAATTTATGTACAAAATTGAAGGGGGGTTCCGGTCGGCATGGTATGAGGGGTGCCATTCGGCAGTACCACAGACTTTTGGGCTACCTCGGGAAGGTAAGGAGTCAGTGCCGATCGGTATGGTGGGGGGAACTGCCGATCGGCATGGCGCTTGGCATCCTATATAAATGGGGCGAATCCCTTCATTTTTTTCACAACTTCTTTGCTTTCTCTCTTTCTGCGATTCCTCTGCAAATCGTTCTAGCATTCTGATCTTTAAGAAATGGCTTCTTTTATGAGCACTGTAGTCCACCGAGAGTGGTTGACCGTTGATGACTGGGCGAATGTGGAGTGAAGGTCCAGGGAACCTCTTACTTTGGGGAGTGAGAACTCCTTTGATGCGTTTGAGCCTGTTGCAGATGAGTGAACCTTGCTTCGGGAGCCATCGCGTCATCGCTCTTCGAGAGTGAGTCCCGACGGTTATGTAAGTAACCCGACCTTTGGTATTCCTTTCTTTTTTGGTGACTTTTGATGAGAATTTTACTTTTTTCCAGTTTGATATTTCTTTGAAGAACATGCGTGCTCGTGGGACGACGGGGCTCAGAGATGTATGGGAGCATCTCCCACATGTGGTGTGTTGGGTGGTATCATCAGCGGGTTTTGGGTGGTTAGCATCGGTGCTGAATGAAATGCCTCGTTCGACAGCGGTCCTGTGCTCTTTGGGAGAGAGGTGGTGGGATACTACCCACACCTTACATTTTGGCTTCGGGGAGATGACTTTGACTCCCATAGACGTGCAACAGCTGTTGGGGTTGGATTGTGATGGAGAGCAAATAGAGGTGGATCTCTCTTTGCGGGTGAGACCGGAGGCAGTGCGTACGGCACTTAGTGATGTAGGGAGGATGGTTTTTGGGGATTCTATTCGGCTGTCCCTGCTGAAGGATGTTCTGCTGAGTAGGGTGATTGATGTGGAGGACGGGATGCAAGTGAGGCAGATGTCCCGATTATTCATTTTGCTGGTGTTGGGAGGTTTCATGGTGACTTCGAGCGGCGATGTTGTCCATTTATGGTTCCTGCCGTACCTGAGGATGTTTTCGAACATCCCTTTCTATGATTGAAGGAGTCTGACTTTGGAGACCCTTTACTCTTCTCTGGATGCATTCAGTCGGTGCTGCCGATAGACCTTTACTGGGGCCACGTACCTTCTTGAGGTATTCTTTGGTTTGCGCATTTCCTTTCATGTATTCGTATTTTCCTTTCATGCATTAGCATTTTCCTTATTCGTCTCTTTTTATTTTATGAGTTCAGACGTGGTTCTACGAGGTGATTGGGTGCAATACCCGCTGATCGCTTTGAAGGACGACACTGTTGGGGACTTCTGTCGATTGTATCGATGGAGTAAGGCCAATCTACAGTCGAAGGGATCTCTCTCTCTGGAGGCGGTGCGTCAGGTCTTGAATGACCTGACCAGTGGTAGGGTAAGGCTCTTTCCATTTCAGTCTTGGTTTTTGCACCTTCTGATCTTGTATTGATTATGCCTTCTTGGAGATTTTCAAGTGACCTTTTATCCCTTGGGGACAGCCATTCAGGATGCGGGGGCGACTGGGGTGAATGCGCGGATGAGGCATTTACTGGAGCATGAGTTCGGCCATTCATGATACCTTGGGGAGAGGGTGGTTCATCAGATTGTTGAGGAGGATTTAGTGGTGCCACCTGCGCAGCCTCTTACGTCTATGAGGTGAGAGCGACTACTATTGGAGGATGAGAGTTTCGCAACGATGATCGGCGAGTCCTACTTGTTGTACACCAATACGGCTGAGCCGTATGATTATATGGACTTTTTGATGAGCTGGATGATGGCGCCCAGCATATATAATGCCCTGCATTTCCCTCCTGTGGGTTCGAGTCGGACAGTGGGATCTTCCCACAACGGCGGTGGTCCGTCGGCATCTGCGACGGCAGCGACTTTAGAGGTTCCTTTTGTGCAGTTGCATACCCCCTCGTACAACATTCGGCGGGCTGATGGAGGGATGGTACCTATGTTGCACCATCCTCATGCGATGGATCAGGAGGAGTTGGGTTTGATCGAGGAGGTCCTCCGACCTGTGGTATACCTTTCTGTTCCTCTCTTTTTTTCTTTTCTGTTTTGGTCATCTCTGTTTTGATATTGATTTCGCCTTTTCTTGCAGGAAGTCCAGGTGTCGACCACTTGGCTAAGAGATATCAGAGACTGGATATCTTCGACGACCGCCCATATTCAGGACGCGGTTCCTGTTCCTTCTTACTTGGTGTCGTCTGCTTCGTCCGGAGAGGACTCTGTCTCGGGTAGTGGTGGCGCATCGTCTCGCCGTAGCGGAAAAAAAGCACGTCGCAGGAGTGGAAGCTCTTAGTGAGAGAGAGAGTGTGTGGGTTCGGACATACGTTTTGAAGGATATATGCAATGCAATGGAGTTTTTTATTATCTTTTATTAATGATGAATGAATGCATGCACATACGTTTTTTACTTTGCTGCTGAGACCGTAAAAAGAAAAAAATTTGAAATTTTTTTTGAAGGATAGTTTTTTATTAAAAAGGGGAAATTAAAGGGATTTTGAAATTCTGTTGAGAATATAAATTTATTTTTATTGATTTTTCTGATTTGACAAAAGAGGAAAAAGGGAAATTTCTAAAATGGGGGGGTTGCCGATCGGCAAGCACCCTGACCTGCCTATTGGCAGTTCAGTCCAGTCCCATCAATTCAAAGCTTTGATTGGTACCCTCTTCAGCCTTTGGTACCTTGTGGGGTAGGATTCCCTCTGATTTCTGCAGGGATTATGTCTCTTGTGAGGGTTTTCAAGTATAAAAAGGGGTAAGGGTGGAGTGTTTTCATCACACCTTTGCATTTTCACCTACTTGCCCATTATTTCTTAGCCTTGCAAGATGGCTCTCCCTGGTAGTATTGAGTTTGCTAACTACCTCGAAGCCTTGGAAGCAATGTGCCCTTATAATGTCAACTACGATGCTTTCAACACGCGTCGAGTCTCCCTGTGGCACAATCAGACTCTTGAGTGGAACGTGATGATGGTGGCATTACAATTCTGGTACCCCGAAGACCACGTATTCCTCGTTGGGTTGGATGAAGTTTGTCCTACCTATGAGGAAATTTCTGTCATGCTGGGTTTAAATCCTAGTGTTGCTGCGGCTTTGCTCGAATTTTCCCGCTCTCCCAGGGATTTATTGGCCAGGCTTCTTCGTGTTTGGCCCTCGGTGGCCAGATCATTGGTTATTGGAGGAATGATCTCCCTCCCGGCAGTGCTGCAGTCTGTGCATTTGCTAGAAGTAGGTGATACTGGTTATGCTGGAGCCGTTATTCTGGGTATGGTTTCAAAATTGTTACTGGTGATTGGAGAACTTCAGGTGGACCCGCAACTTGTAGCCATTACTTCATGGATGTCTTACCGTCGTAACCCGACGACGGTGATACTAGCGGAGACCCTGAATGGCCTAGATGCGTGGAGAGAAGGTCGTTTTGACTTTTTGAGGGGTAGCCCCGTGATGCTGTTCATGTGGTTGTCCGAAAGATTTTGCTTGGCGACTCCTCTAGAATATCTCTTGTCGGCCGTACCCAACTTCTTTTCACGCTACTTCATCAGTGTTGGTCTGTATGTTGAGAACTGGGAGCATTGGCTTGTGGAGCATGGGGCTCGTGGTCTGTATTGGTCAGTGCCTTGGTGGGGGCAGTTGCAGCCTGTTCTGGAGCTAGGAGAGTATTCATATGTGCGGGTGGTTGGTCTCAGGTAGAATTCCTTTTATTTCCCATGGCGGCTTCTATGCCAATTTAGCTGGGCCCAGGTCGTGCCACCTCGGACCTCAAATTTCTTTCCGGTAGAAGATTTGACTGAGCGTCTGCGTCTGTTGCTTGGATCTCTGTGGGAAAATTGGCGTCCGTCGACCCGTCCCTCCCAGTCTGTTGGGAAAGTTTGGCATGTCCCCAAAGATTATATGAAGTGGTTGTGGAGGAAAGTAGTCAGCAAGATGTTGGCAGTGGAGACTGGACAAAGATGTTTTGTTTTATCCAACACCATGGAACGGGGTGTTATGGTATTTTCGAAGATGGTTCGAGCTTATCGGTCCATGGAGTGTCTACGGCACTCTATTCAGGCAGGGGAAACTTGGGGACCTCAGGATGTAGATGATGAGGGTGCAGGCTTCTCTGGTAGCTGTGGGTAGGACTCTTGGAGAGTTTATTTGTGTAATAGACGTGGGGCTTTTATTTGTCTTTTTATGGTAGTAGGGGGAAGGGAGTTATCTGTTCCTTTTCTTATGTAATTCGTACTGTAATTTCTTATTAATGAAATAAACAAGTTTCTGATCATCCAGCTATGCCTTTCGATGAATTTTTTAATTCGATTTATCTATACTGATCGCTAAGGCATGCATAATCCTTTTGTTCAAGTATTCTTTAGAATGAACCGCCATTCTCGAAGGTAAGAAAGGAATGGTATTTTGTGAAAAAGAAAGGGCCGCACTCATGTGAGGTGTATGAGTTGCCTAAGTACCTCTGGGTTTTTTGAAAAAGTTTTTTTATCTGTTTGAAAATAGTTTTTTACAGAGGATCAGGACCACGTAGTTCTGTGTAGAGGGAAATGAAGATTTTTTTTAAGAATAGAAGGGGGATGAGAAGAGTGTTAGCGCGCCAAGATTTCGGACTAGGGGTAGAATTTCTTGAGACAGTCCAGGTTGACTGGACGATCCATCTCTTCCCCATCTAGGTCAGTGAGCATGGCGGCACTACCAGATAAAAAAAATTTCACAATGTAGGGGCCGCTCCAATTGGGCTTGAATTTCCCTCTGGCGTCCCAGATGGGTTCTATTATCACTTTGAGGCCTAAGTCTCCCTCCCGAACACCGCGATCCTTGACTGTCTTGTTGAATTATCTCGCTATTTGGCGATGGTACCCCTATATGTGGTAAATATCTTTTAATCTTCTTTCATCTAGGAGGGCTAGCTCATCAAGATGACTCTGGCATCAGTCTTCTTCGCTAACTTTCCTTTCGAGCATGACTCGGAGCGAGGGTATTTCCAGCTCCATAGGTAGGACTGCTTCCATGCCGCAGACCAGATAGTAAGGGGTAGCCCCAGTAGAGGTTCGGATTGAGGTTCGATAGCCCCAGAGGGCGAACGGGATCCAGTCGGCCCAATCCTTACAACTTTTGATTATCTTGTTGATGATAACTTTGAGGTTCTTGTTGGCGGCTTCAACTGCACCATTGGTCTGAGGTCGGTAGGGAGAAGATTTGTGTCTCTGAATCACATACTCATTGACTACTTATGTGACTTATGCTTTGAAATGCAACTCGTTATCTGACACTAGCTCGTACGGGACCCCATATCGATAGATAATATTCTTCTTGAGGAATTTGGCCACTTTCTTGACGTTCAACACTACGTATGACTCAGCTTTGACCCATTTGGTGATGTAATCAATGGCGACCAGGATGAACTCATGTCCGTTTGAATCCTTTGTCGTAACCTTCCCTATGATGTCGACACCCCCAGTGGAGAATGAACAGGGAGAGGTCATGTTGTATAATTCTCACGGAGGTAGGTATTAAAGATTGGATAATTGTTGGCATTTGAGGCATCTCCGGACATAGGCGATGCAGTCCTCTTGGCAAGCATGTAACCATTCATGTGAGGCCCGCATTCCCCTCTGTGGATTTTTTGCATTATTTTTTCAATCTCAGCCCCTGCGATACAGTGTAGATGAGTTCCATTGAAGTTCCTCTTGAGTAGAGCTTTATGACAGATGATATACTAGGTGGCCAGTCTTCGGAGGGTCATTCAATCTTTCTTGTTGGAACCCTTAGGATACCTACCATGTTTGAGGAGGCACCAGATATCATATTACCAGCAATCGGCTAGTTCGGGATCTTCGGTGGAGACAAGCTCAATATGGGAACAGTGGGTTGGTTTGTCTTTCTTTTGAACTAGGAAAGGGGTCATTATTATTCCTTTGGGTATGTCGACCATGGAGGCCAAGGTTGCGAGATCATCGACTAGGCTATTCTTTGCTCGGGGTAGGTAATGGAAGGTGATATCTCGGAATCGGGAGGCTAAATCTTCTAAGTGGGCATGGAAGGGTTGGAGCTTTTCGTCCTTGACTTTCCACTTTCTGAGCACTTGACCGATGATAAGGTCAGAATCCCCATAGACATCAAGGTATTGAATACCTTTCTTGAGAGCAACTTTGAGGCCTACTGTGCATACCTCGCATTCCATCATGTTATTGGCGCAAGGGAAATCTAATTTAATGGCGATGGGAGTGTGGGATTTATCTGGGGCGATCAGAAGTATCCCAATGCCATATCCCTTTTTTTTGGTAGCGCCATCAAGGAACATTTTCCATCGAAGGTGGTCTTGAGCGGTGCAGAGGATATTTTTATCCGGGAATTCGGAGATCTGGACATCTGCTTCTTCTACAGGGTAATCAGTGAGGTAGTCAGAGATGGCTAATGGCTTTCAGTGTGACGTACACAATATCAAACTCGGTTAGAATCATCAACCATCGGGCCATTCGACTGGATAAGGCGGGTTTCTCAATCAGGTATTTGATGGGGTCCATTCGGGATACAAGTTTGATAGAGAAGGCGAGCATGTAGTGTCGTAACTTTTGGGTGACCCAGACAAGTGCGACACATGCCTTTTCTAAAGCAATTTAGTTGACCTCGTATCCGGCCAATTTGCGACTGGCATAATAGATGGCTCTTTCTTTACAGGAGTCCTCAAGGTATTGGGCTAGTTAGACCCAGCTGCAGTGTCAGTTATGGTTAGGTATAGGAGCAAAGGGAGACCAGGCTATGGTGGGCATGAGCATTGGAGGTTGGGTCAGATATTATTTTATTCGGTCAAAAGCTTCTTCGCAGGCCTCGTTCCAAACCCTGGTTGAATCCTTTCGAAGGAGCTTGAAGATCGGTTCACAGATGGAGGTTAGCTGGATGATGAACCGGTTGATATATTACAATTTCCTAAGAAAACCTCAGACTTATTTCTCTGTTTGTGGTAGTGGCATCTCAAGTATGGCCTTTAGCTTTGCACGATCTGCTTTTATCGCCTTTTTGCTGACCATGAATCCCAAAAGTTTTCCCTTTGTAACGCCGAAGACACAATTCTGTGGATTAAGTCGCATCTGATACCGTCGAAGTCGTTCGAAGAACTTTCGGAGAGCGGGAACATGACCTTCTATAGTTTTGGACTTTATAATCATATCATCCACATAAACCTCGACTTCTTTGTGAATCAGATCGTGTAGGATGGTTGTGGCAGTCCTTTGGTAGGTAGCCCCAGCATTCTTGAGATCAAATGGAATAACGGTGTAGAGAAAGGTTCCCCATGGGATGATGAATGAGGTTTTTTCTTGGTGGCCTGGGTGCATCTTGATTTGGTTGTATCCGGAAAACCCGTCAACGAATGACTTGAGAGCATGACTGGCTGTGTTGTCCACGATCATGTCGATATTGGGTAGCGGGTAATCATCCTTTGGAGAAGCTTTGTTTAAATCTCGGTAGTCTACACACATTCAAACCTTACCTCCTAATTTCGGCACAGGTACTATGTTATCTAGCCATGTGGGATATTCGATCACACGAATGAAGCCCCCGTTTAACTGTTTGACCATCTCTTCTTTGACCTTGAGCGACCATTCGGTGCAGAGTTTTCTCAATTTTTGTTTAACCGGCTTGTAATCTGGGAGAGTGGGAATCTCGTGCTGAGCTATTTCAGGATCAATTTCGGGCATATCATTATAGGACCATACAAAGACATCCACGAACTCCTTCATCAATTCTTCGAGTTGTGCACCCTCATGCTCGTCAAGGGTGTCCCCTACCCTAATCGTGCACGATTGGCTACTAGAACCGAGATTAATAACATCAGTCTCTTCTTCATTAACTTGAACGCGGTTATGTTGTTTATTTTTAACATTATTTAGATTAGTTAAGAATTGTTCATTTGTAAAATCATCTTCATCAAAAGTTTGATTAGAATCCAAGAAGTTAATGTAAAGCACAACAAGATACCCAAAATCTTCGTTTATTTCATTGATAGGAAAAACAGCATTGAGAACCTTATCAAAAGAGGTCTCTATTACATTTGAATAAGGATAGACAACAGAAGAAGAAATAGGGTAAACATTGGGGTTAGGGGAGATCTCAAGAGGTAGAACTAGCACAGCATGTTAGTTTAGGAGGGGTGTATCAATAGCTTTAATCAGACGGGATGGATCCATTGATGTAGTGCCTGAATGAACCATGCAGAGTGTCAGCCCCAGTGTGTGTAAGTTGAAGGAATCTTCGAAATTACTTTCCTCGGTCTCTTTGATATCTTTGATGAACGATTGTACGCGGTGTTGGAAACTCTCGTCCCATGGGTAGCTGTCTTGGAAAAAGATCTCCATTCCAGGCTTCATCTTCTTATCTGTGTGGTCGTACCATGGTTCTGGAAAACCGTAAAAGGGGAAATCTTCGCCTTCTCTGATGAATCGTCCATTCAAGGAGTCTCCTGAGATAGTTGGGATGTAGTCTAACCTTATCTTTGGTTGAGACTGGTGGATCATTCTGAGATCTAGTTCTGATGGTTGATACCCCTAGCCACAAGGAGGGAAAGCTTTCTTCAGTTCGATGGGATCAAGTATCCTTTTCTACCTTTGCCCTAGCCCCAGTTCGGGCATGAAGTGCATGTTTCTGAACATCTGAATCACATTGACATTGCCATGAGGGTCATATTCTGGACAAACCCTTTCTTTGAAACCGTCCCCTGTCGGGAGTAGGAGTGGCTCAACTCAGAATCCTGATAGGACCATATCATTTAAGCCGTGCTGTATCTCAAGAATTGGACTGCTGGTGCTTACACCGTCGACATTTTTGTCGTCACCCAAAATGGTGATGACTCGCCCGTCGGCGAAGAACTTCAATTTTTGATGGAGTGAGGAAGACACAACCTTGATATTATGGATCCAGGCTCGTCCGAGCAACAGGTTGAAACAAGATGGGATGTATATGACTTGGAATTCAACGATAGGGTTTATAGGTGTAATACCCCGTATTTTTGTGATATTTATTTATGGGATTAATTGAATTAAATGTGTATTAATTGGAAATTAATCCGGATTAAAATACTAACGAGATGTGAGTTGGTATTTGATTATAATGAGTATATATGGCTATATATGAATATTGAATTATGAAATTTATCGTGAGATTGAAATACGGCAATTTGGAAATTTTGTTGAGACGCGTGTGACAGTCGCGTCAGGAATATAATTATTTTAATTATAAAAGGGAATTTTATTTTTATTAATCGTATGGTCGTTTTGAGTGCGCCAACGCGTCCGGAAGGGTCGAAATCGTCAGAAAACACTAGCCGGGGGTTTAGTTTGGGTCCCGGGGCATTTTTAGGCCATACCGGCAACGTATAAGGGTAGTTTTGTAATTTTGGATTTTTCGGAATTAAAACCCACGAAAATTAGGAATTAATATCTGATTTGGCAATTACCCACTAAACCCACTAATAACCTAATGGGCTACGGGGGTTATTAGAATTAGTTCCAAAAAGTTTCCTAAGGCAAACCCTAGCCACCATTGTCACCTTGGAGAAGAAGACTTGTAGAGAGAGAGAGAGGAGAATTCTGCAGAGAGAGAGAGAGAATCATTCATCAAATCGACATCAAAATCAGAGATATACATAAGGCAAGTGGTTTAATTTCATTAGTTGCAGAGAATGCTTCTTCCATGCGTAGGAAATTGATAAAATTGTATTGTTTTTGGGAGATTGATGAAAACCCATTAAACTGGAAATTGAAACTTGTATTTTGATGAGGAATTGCATGTAGAATTGTATGTAGGTGATTAATCTGATGATAATATATTTTGGATGAAACAAAACCGGATTTAATTAGACTCATTGGGGATTTAAGAATTTCTAGGGTTCATGTTCTTGAAATTGGGGAAAATGTATAGATTTGATATTTGGATGATGTTTAGAATGAATTAACCCCACAAAACACTTTAGTATGTGACCTAAGTATGTTTAGGGACGATTAGAAACCTTGAACAATTGTTGGATTGATGTTTAGATGATATTAGAGTGAAAGAAAAGATGGAAAAACGAAAAAGGAATTTCTGGGATCGAAACTGGCCTCTCGTTAGAAGACCTGCCCAGGTCGTTCGAACGAGCTTCTAACGAGTTGACAGTTTGACTTCTAACGAGAGGGATGTTCGTTCGATGACTTTTGTTCGAACGAGATCTCGTTAGAAGGCCCACTTCATTCGAACGAGATCTCATTAGAAGGCCCACTTCGTTCGAACGAACTCTCGTTCGAACAGCCTCGTTCGAACGAGACTTCTAACTAGCTGACAGTTTAGGCTTTTTGGCCTGTTTTGATTTCACGTGTCCCGTAACCTTATTTAATTGTAGAGATGACATTCCCTTGATGATAAATTATTATGGTAGGGACATTTGGGATGTATAGAGGAGTAAAACCTAGAAGTGTGATTTGAACCAAATGGAAATTATGGATTAGGACGTGAGTGTCTATTATAATGCGAGAATTATTAACGGCCTAAATAATTGAATTAACCGTGAACATATAAATTGTGTCGCATTATATGTCGGTACGAGAATGAGAAGTGTAGCACAAATAAATTATGGTGATTACTAAGATGTGTGCATACTTAGTATATGTATATGATTTTATGTGTATGACATACCTACCATACTTGCTATCACGGGAGGTTTACGTTCTCTTAGGGCCCTCTAATCCTTGTGTTGCCCGGATTTAGATTGGTACCTCGAGAACATAGGTCAGAGAAGTACTTATTGGGATGTTAATAAGTCTACTGATCGTGGGAGCGTAGGTATGTGCGTGACCCATGTGATGGGACTGTGTTCACCTCCATTGTTTGTGATTGTTGCTATCTGAGAACGATTCCTGAGAGATTCATAATGCGTGGTCCTTATGTACATGATATACCGGGATGGATAGCAGAGTATGTGTGCACCGCAGCTAGTCTCGAGGTGCTTGTATTGTATATTTATGACGCGAATAATATACACTTAATTAATGAGAACTTTCATGTGGTATTGTGTGTATAAATATGGAAACGTTTTGAGAAAATATAAAGGGATAACCTGAAATGAATTGTATTGCTTAATTGAGAATCCGAGTGTATGTAAAGCCTCTTTTTAATTGATAACATTAGAATATATAATGGGAATTGAGTAGAAAGGTTAGAACTCATGTCAGTTTAGATAGATGTATTTATCACTTAGATGGGTGCTATACGTTAGCGGTGCACAATTAGACGAGAGGTGAGTATTTCATGTGAGTGCACGTCCCAACATGTACTTTGCATTCGTTGTTTTAATGTTATTAAAGCACTTGCTATTTTAAAATACTCTCCACTTTCGGGATCTGACCCGTTTGCTTTCAAATCTATTTTTTTGTAAAAACCATTTTAGGTGCCCAGCCACAAGGACACCATGCTTAGGATTCTCATTCAGGTGACGAGCTGTAGCTGTTTGTGGAAGTTACAGGACTTTGCTAGTAGACGCTTCATCTATCTTGACTCTATATTCAGCTTTCATCAGTTGTAGGGCATGTCGCCCATTTCTATTAGAAACATTTCCTATTTCATACTTTCAGACTTTTGGCATGTAATTAATTCAGGATACTTTGTTTTACTTATTTCAGTTGTGGGATTGTGGTGAGGAGTTTTCCTCCGGACTTATATTTATTGGTTGGTTATTTCATTACTTCGTTATGGTGAATGGATTATGTTGTTCTTCCATTATTCTTTTATTGCATGTTAATCAGACTTAATTTAAAATTTGGCAACTTACCTTTTAAAATACTAGGTGGTTAGTAATCATAAAAATGTTTTCGACAGTGATGCTATTAACTGAACCAACTTGGCATTTTGTATTGATTTAATAAAGGAGTAGCTACCCGGTATTTAATTAGTCGGGGTGTCACAGGTCGTATCAGAGCATCAGGTTCTAGTGTCCTTTAGGATCTATACGGCTTATTATGTTTCCGCTGAGCTTTCTTTGATGTAGAGCCCTATATTTTAGGAATGTTGTATTCTTTTGTATATGCTACGTTCTTCAGCTATTTTGAGTTTATAACTGCGAACTTATAGACTTCATTCTTGTTTCAGAATGCCTCCACGACGTGCACAACGGGTTTCCAGGGATGCAACGCCAGAACCACAGCCCGCACCAGTTCAGGGCACGATGAATGTCGCCGAGGTTCCAGCCATTGTGGCCCAGGCGGTAAATGCCGCACTAGCCGTAGTTCAGCAGGCACCACCTCAGGCGCCAGTAGCCGTGCCAGTTCAGGCACATGCATTCCCGTCTGCTTGGGAACGTGTACGTGATTCTTTTCAGAAAGCACACCCACCGGAGTTCGCAGGTAGGTCCGATGTTGTAGTTTCGAGTTAGTGGAGGAAGGACATTCAGCGGCACTTGAGGATGTATGAGTGCACCGATGTCCAGAAGAAGATACTAGCTACCTTTAAGCTAGTGGGGTCTGCACTGCAGTGGTGGGAGTCTATTACCACCGTGGAGGAGAGAGATACACTCACAATAAAGGAGTTCTGGGTGCGGTTCGACCGCAAATATTTTCCGTCAGCTGTTCACACGAAGATGAGAAGGAAGTTGATGAGCCTCAAGCAGGAGGGAAGGACTGTGGTCGAGTCTGAGGCCGAATTTACAAATCTGTTGAATATTGTTCCGGATGAGATACCGACAGAGGAGAAGAAGATACAGAAATTTACAGACGGGTTGACTTGGAGGATCCGTCAGCATTTGTTGGGGAACCTATCGTTGGCCACTTACTCTGATGTGGTTAATGCTGCACTGTTACACTGCCAGGATCACCGCTTTCACATGGCTGAGGGCAAGAGATCGGGAGAGTCCAACCATCAGGGCAGGGCTGGAGGACATGGTGCCAGTGGGGCACAATCTGTTCAAGGGCAGAGACAGGGCGACCAGGGTTCCCAGCAGGGGGATCACAAGAGGTTCAGATCGGGAAATTTCAGGCACGGACAGGGAGGTTTCCGGAAGGGCCATCAAGGTCCGAACGGCCATCAGGGCCAGCAGGGTCAGAATGGCCAACAACAGTTTCAGCAGGGCCAGGGGAGGAACGGTAACGGCCACCAGGGCCGGGGGCAGCAGGGACAGAGAGGGGGGAACTTCCCGGGGAAGTGTTACGTTTGTGGTAACACTGGCCATAAACGCCAGGACTATCTTGATAGGGGCAGGGCCCCGCAGCAGCAGCAGGGTGCTCGACATGAGCCACAGAGGCCACTTTTTCCACCTGCCCTCCCAGCTTTAGCCCAGGTGCCAGCACTACCAGCCATTCCAGCAGCTCCAGTGTAGCAGGGGCAGTTACAGTATGGACGTGTCTATAACGTCCACCAGGCAGCAGCTCCACAGGCACCACCCGCGATTGAGGGTATGTTTCCTATCCATGGTACTATGGGTCTGGTTTTGTTTGATACGGAGGAAATGCATTGTTTTATAGCTACACATTTTGCGAAAGCCTTAGGGTTGTTAGCCATAGCAGAGAGCACAGTGAAGTGTGTAGACTCACCATTGGGGAGTGGGTCACTTATTTTCTTTATATGCCGGGGAGTGGGGGTAGAGATTGGTAGTTTGGTATTACCTGCATACATGTTGGTATTAGATATGCATGTTCACGATGTGATTATCGGTATGGATTGGCTCGCAGATTATAGAGCCATGATTGATTGCTTCGGTGGGAGCATTGTTTTTGCCATTCCGGGGCAAGAGATGTTTATAGTGGCGATGCCTCGCCCAGAGGGAGGCTCGACCGCTCATTTGTATTACATAGAGGAGGATACCTCTAAGGAGATTGTGATTCCTTTAGATTTGATCCGAGTTGTCAGGGAGTATTCCGATGTATTTCAGGAGATACCAGGCCTACCCCCCAGTCGTGAGATAGACTTTATCATAGACTTATTACCAGATACGAGACCTATAGCACGCGCACCGTATTGTATGGATCCAGCAGAGATGCGAGAGCTACGAGATCAGATTGAGCAGTTGTTGGGTCAGGGGTTTATACGGAGGAGTACTTCGCCGTGGGGTGCCCCTGTGTTATTCGTGAAGAAGAGAGATAGTTCACTGAGATTGTGTGTGGACTACCGAGAGTTGAAAAAGGTCACGATACGGAATAAGTATCCGTTGCCTCGAATCGATGACCTATTCGACCAGTTGAGAGGAGATTCTTTCTTCTCGAAGATTGATTTGCGATCGGGATACCATCAGTTGCGTATCAGGGAAGAGGATGTCTCGAAGACTGCGTTCTTAACGAGATATGGTTCTTATGAGTTTCGGGTTATGCCTTTTGGCTTGACCAACGCTCCAGCAGTGTTTATGGACTTGATGAATAGGGTGTTCAGAGATTTCCTAGATCAGTTTGTCATTGTCTTCATTGATGATATTCTGGTTTACTCCCAGACAGAGGAGGAGCACGCCGAGCATTTAAGGAAAGTTTTGCAGACGCTACGTCAGAACGAGTTGTATGCAAAGTATGAGAAGTGCGGGTTTTGGCTGAAGGAGGTCCAGTGTTTGGGGCACATTATTTCCGACCAGGGAATATCTGTTGATCCGGGGAAGGTATCCGCGTTGAGGGAGTGGGGACAGCCCACGACACCGACTGAGATCCGTAGTTTCTTGGGCCTAGAAGGATACTATAGGAGGTTCATTCGGTGATTTTCGAAGATAGCGGTTCCTTTGACACATCTGGCTCGTAAGGGTGTGCCGTTCATCTGGAGTGATGCCTGTCAGTTGGCATTCGATGAATTGAAGGACAAGTTGACCTCATCACCTGTGTTAGCATTGCCGAGACCGGGAGTTGAGTATCTAGTTTACACCGATGCGTCCTTGCAAGGACTTGGAGGTGTATTACAGCAGGAGAGTCAGGCCATAGCTTATGCTTCCTGTAAGCTTAAGCCTCATGAGAAGAATTACCCCACCCATGACTTGGAGTTGGCGGCAGTGGTATTTGCCCTTCGGATTTGGAGACATTATCTTTTGGGGGAGAAATTTCGATTGTTCACAGACCACAAGTCCTTACAGTACCTATTCACGCAAAAGGAGTTGAATATGCGGCAGCGAAGGTGGCTTGAGTTTGTGAAGGACTATCAGTTTGATATCCAATATCACCCGGGGAAGGCTAACGTGGTAGCAGACGCGTTGAGCCGTAGGCCAGTAGATGAGGTGGCAGGGGTGTGGAAAGCCAAGTGGAAGGAGTTGGGACACTAGGATGCAGTGGCCCGATCATTCATCTTTGTGATGACTGTTACGCCGCAGATTGTCACGAAGGTGGTAAAGGCCCAGGCAAATGACTCGTTCTGTCAGGAGCAGATAGTTCGGTTACTAGCAGAGGGAGCCGAATCCAATACCGTTAGCTCAGACGGGGGATTACGCTTCAATGGGAGATTGGTAGTTCCGAAAGGGGAGGAATTGCGGCACAAGGTGATGGCAGAGTCGCACGGCTCACGGTTCGCGATACATCCCGGTGGGGACAAAATGTACCAAGACATGAGACGACAGTATTGGTGGAGCGGGATGAAGAGAGATATTGTCGTGTTTGTTTCAAAATGCGCCACTTGTCAGCTAGTAAAAGTGGATCATCAGAGATCGGCAGGACTGCTACAGCCGTTAGAGGTCCCGATGTGGATGTGGGAGAGCATCTCCATGGACTTTATGACGGGGTTGCCTACGTCACAGAGAGGTCACGACTCCATTTGGGTAATTGTGGACAGGTTGATCAATGTCGCTCATTTTTTACCCGTAAGGACAGGCTACACTACGGGACAGTATGCCCAGCTCTTTATTGCAGAGATAGTGAGACTTCACGGTGTGCCCCTAAATATCGTGTCTGATCGAGACAAGATATTTCTTTCACGGTTTTGGGAAAGATTTCAGGAGGCCATGGGCACAGAATTGTAGTTGAGTACGGCGTATCACCCGCAGACCGATGGGCAGACCGATCGTACAAACCAGATGTTGGAGGACATGTTGCGTATGTGCTTCATTGATTTCAGGGGTGGATGGGAGCAGTATCTTCCACTGGTGGAGTTTGCTTACAACAACTCCTACCAGTTCACCATTGCCATGGCTCCATTTGAGGCGTTGTATGGTAGACCTTGTCGTTCCCCAGCATGTTGGTTGGAGGTGGGGGACAACAAACTAATTGTGCCGGAAGTGATTCGGGATACTTCGACGAGGATAGAATTGATTCGGAGTCGCATTCGGGTAGCTCAGGATCGGCAGAAGAGCTATGCTGATGCGAAGAGGTTCTTCAGGGAGTTCCAAGTGGGGGCCAGGTTTTTCTCAGAGTATCTCCTATGAAGGGGATTATGCATTTCGGGAAGAAAGGGAAGTTGGCACCGAGATATGTGGGACCATTTCCTATTATTGAGCGGATTGGACCGTTTACGTATAGACTTGGGTTACCGGAGCATTTGCATCGGATTCACGATGTATTTCATATTTCCTCGCTAAGGAAATATCTTAGAGACGATTTGGCTCATTCTCACATTGCTTTGGAGGACATCGATCTCCAGGCTGATAGCTCCTACAAGGAGGGGCCGATTGCTATTTTGGACTGAAGTGAGCGGAAACAGCGGTCAAAGATAGTTCCGTTAGTGCATGTTCAGTGGCGACATCATAATGTCGAGGAGTCCACATGGGAGCGTGAGGATGAGATACGCGAACGTTATCCAGAGTTGTTCTTACCAGGTACTTTCTAGTTCCGAATTTCGGGACGAAATTCTGTTA
Organism: Sambucus nigra; assembly: GCA_949130495.1. NCBI lineage: Eukaryota > Viridiplantae > Streptophyta > Magnoliopsida > Dipsacales > Adoxaceae > Sambucus > Sambucus nigra. The sequence goes on along the minus strand of OX422217.1, from coordinate 542,853,622 downwards.
TTAGGGGGAAGTATGTAATACCCCGTATTTTTGTGATATTTATTTATGGGATTAATTGAATTAAATGTGTATTAATTGGAAATTAATACGGATTAAAATAATAATGAGATGTGAGTTGGTATTTGATTATAATGAGTATATATGGCTATATATGAATATTGAATTATGAAATTTGTCGTGAGATTGAAATATGACAATTTGGAAATTTTGTTGAGACGCGTGTGACAGTCGCGTCAGGAATATAATTATTTTAATTATAAAAGTGAATTTTATTTATATTAACTGTATGGTCATTTTGAGTGCGCCAACGCGTCCGGAAGGGTCGAAATAGTTAGAAAACACTAGCCGGGGGTTTAGTTTGGGTCCCGGGGCATTTTTAGGCCATACCGGCAACGTATAAGGGTAGTTTGGTAATTTCGGATTTTTGGGAATTAAAACCCACGAAAATTAGGAATTAATATCTGATTTGGCAATTACCCACTAAACCTACTAATAACCTAATGGGCTACGGGGGTTATTAGAATTAGTTCCAAAAAGTTTCCTAAGGCAAACCCTAGCCACAATTGTCACCTTGGAGAAGAAGACTTGTAGAGAGAGAGAGAGGAGAATTCTGTAGAGAGAGAGAGGATCATTCATCAAATCGACATCAAAATCAGAGATATACATAAGGAAAATGGTTTAATTTCATTAGTTGCAGAGAATGCTTCTTCCATACGTAGGAAATTGATAAAATTGTATTGTTTTTGGGAGAGTGATGAAAACCCATTAAACTGGAAATTGAAACTTGTATTTTGATGAGGAATTGCATGTAGAATTGTATGTAGGTGATTAATTTGATGATAATATATTTTGGATGAAACAAAAAAGGATTTAATTAGACTCATTGGGGATTTAAGAATTTCTAGGGTTCATATTCTTGAAATTGGGGGAAAATGTATAGATTTGATATTTGGATGATGTTTAGAATGAGTTAACCCCACAAAACACGTTAGTATGTGACCTAAGTATGTTTAGGGATGATTAGAAACCTTGAACAATTGTTGGATTGATGCGTAGATGAGATTAGAGTGGAAGAAAAGATGGAAAAACGAAAAAGGAATTTCTGGGCTCGAAACTAGCCTCTCGTTAGAAGACCTGCCCAGGTCGTTCGAACGAGCTCGTTCGAACGAGCTTCTAACGAGTTGACAGTTTGACTTCTAACGAGAGGGATGTTCATTAGATGACTTTCGTTCGAATGAGATCTCATTAGAAGGCCCACTTCGTTCGAACGAGATCTCGTTAGAAGGCCCACTTCGTTCGAACGAACTCTCGTTCCAACGAGACTTCTAACGAGCTGACAGTTTAGGCTTTTTGGCCTGTTTTGATTTCGCGTGTCCCGTAACCTTATTTAATTGTAGAGATGACATTCCCTTGATGATAAATTATTATGGTAGGGACATTTGGGATGTATATAGGAGTAAAACCTAGAAGTGTGATTTGAACCAAATGAAAATTATGGATTAGGACGTGAGTGTCTATTATAATGCGAGAATTATTGACGGCCTAAATAATTGAATTAACCAGGAACATATAAATTGTGTAGCATTATATGTCGGTATGAGAATGAGAAGTGTACCACAAATAAATTATGGTGATTACTAAGATGTGTGCATACTTAGTATATGTATATGATTTTATGTGTATGACATACCTACCATACTTTCTATCACGGGAGGTTTACGTTCGCTTAGGGCCCTCTAATCCTTGTGTTGCCCGGATTTAGATTGGTACCTCGAGAACATAGGTCAGAGAAGGACTTATTGGGATGTTAATAAGTCTGCTGATCGTGGTAGCGTAGGTATGTGCGTGACCCATGTGATGTGACTGTGTTCACCTCCATTGTTTGTGATTGTTGTTATCTGAGAACGATTCCTGAGAGATTCGGAATGCGTGATCCTTATGTACGTGATATACCGGGATGGATAGCAGAGTATGTGTGCACCGCAGCTAGTCTCGGGGTGCTTGTATTGTATATTTATGATGCGAATTATATACACTTAATTAATGAGAACTTTCATGTGGTATTGTGTGGATAAATATGGAAACGTTTTGAGAAAATATAAAGGGATAACCTGAAATGAATTGTATTGCTTAATTGAGAATCCGAGTGTATGTAAAGCCTCTTTTTAATTGATAACTTTAGAATATATAATGGGAACCGAGTAGAAAGGTTAGAACTCATGTCAGTTTGGATAGATGTATTTATCACTTAGATGGGTGCTATACGTTAGGGGTGCACAATTAGACGAGAGGTGAGTATTTCATGTGAGTGCACGTCCTAACATGTACTTTGATTTCATTGTTTTAATGTTATTAAAGCACTTGCTATTTTTAAATACTCTCCACTTTCGGGCTCTGACCCGTTTGCTTTCAAATCTACTTTTTTTGTAAAAACCATTTTAGGTGCCCAGCCACAAGGACACCATGCTTAGGATTCTCATTCAGGTGATGAGCTGTAGCTGTTTGTGGAAGTTACAGGACTTTACTAGTAGACGCTTCATCTATCTTGACTCTATATTCAGCTTTCATCAGTTGTAGGGCATGTCGCCCATTTCTATTAGAAACATTTCCTATTTCAGACTTTCAGACTTTTGGCATGTAATTAATTCAGGATACTTTGTTTTACTTATTTCAGTTGTGGGATTGTGGTGAGGAGTTTTCCTCCGGACTTATATTTATTAGTTGGTTATTTCATTACTTCGTTATGGTGAATGGATTATGTTGTTCTTCCATTATTCTTTTATTGCATGTTAATCAGACTTAATTTAAAATTTGGCAACTTACTTTTTAAATACTAGGTGGTTAGTAATCATAAAAATGTTTTCGACAGTGATGCTATTAACTGAACCAACTTGGCATTTTGTATTGATTTAATAAAGGAGTAGCTACCCGGTATTTAATTAGTCGGGATTTCACAATAGGGTCAACCCCTATTACAAGATTTATGGATCCCATCACCTCACGACGGGTATTATCGTAGGCACGTACAGCGGCGGAGGTTGGAGCGAGGTCGCTTTCTTTCAGGCCTAAACACTTGAAAGTTCTCAGAGGGCAAATATTCAAGGCGGATCCGTTATCGACAAGGGAGAGTGTCACGACCTTCCCCATAACTTCAACGAAGATGTTGAGCGCATGATTGTGATTTGGCCCAATTCTGGGGATTTCTTCTTCAGAAAATGATAGCATTCGGGTAGAGGTCAAGGATCCGACCAGATTTACTGCTTCTTCTACTGTGGTAGAAGGAGGAACTATGGGTCCAGTGAGCATCTTGATTAAAGCATTTCTGTGCAACTAGGAAGACATGAAAAACCCCCATAAAGTGATGTTAGCTTGAGTTTTCTTCAGTTGATCGAGGATCTTGCTCTCCTCGTTGGTCATATCTGGTATAGGAAGGTTTTCAACGGCCTTCCTTTTGTCATTTGCTGGTAGTGAGCTTCGAATCTGGTAATGTCTCCCCGATCTGGTCATATGATTTACCGAAGAAGGGAAGAACGTGAATCCTGTTTCCACTTTAATCTCGGGTTATTCTGCCACCCTATTTATTTCTCCGAGGAATTATTCAGATGATATCATCCCACATATGTCGGCTACTGTTCCAGTTCTTCTTGAAGCTTGTTCTTCACTCGAATCTTCGAATTCTTCCCCCCATCCGGTGGCAAAAATTATGTCTTTACATATAAAGTTAATGCATTCCACAACTTCAACAGCTTCTTCGTACAGATCCTACAATTTCGTGGGGATATGTGTGATCGAAGGGACCAAGCGCCCTTGTAGCTTCAAAGTTTCAAGTAACCCGGTGATACTACAAATGCTGTTGGTTTCCCATATAATTCTGCCATAATCTGGACAGCATCATCTAGGCTGACTTCGTAGGTTGGTACCATCCACCTGTCGGAATCTCGGGCCCATTTTCGTGCTTCTAAGAATAGTGTACTGAACCTTTGGCAATCGATGACCATTTGTTAGGGCAATTTCAGCCCGAACTCTAGGAGTTGGTTGAACACTTCTGATAATTCCATACTTCCATTTTTAGAATGGGTATGGACAGCGATACATGCTCTGGTAAGGAGTGATAGTGCCTGATCAGTGAGGCTAGTAGGATGTAGGAGGAAATATGGGCAAATTTAAAGAGGTTAAAGAGAGTATATGGGTGTGATTTGAGTTGATGGATCGAAATCTGGGTTTTCTTCTAAGAAGAGGGCATTGGCATGATTTGGAAGTGGATTGTGAGTAGTGTTTGGCTTAGGATTGGCTGGTGGGGCAATGGTACCCCGGTCAATGAGGTCTTGGATTATGTTTCGGAGTTGAAATCATTGGTCGGTGATATGGCCAGCAGTTTGGTGAAAGGCGCAATGAGCGTCGGCCTTGAAGCTTCTTGGGAGTGGATTTGGCAATAGATGGGGATCCAAGGGTTTGATGAGGTTTCGACTTAACAAAGCTTGGTAAACTTTAGAGAGGGGAACATAGAGCTCAGTGTATTCCCTTCAGATGGGGGAAGGGCAGCTTTCTGGTTCCCATGATATGGTCGGTTGAGAGATGTTGTTAATGGTTGAGTCTGTAGCACTGGCAGGCTTGTCGTACTTTCTAGGGGTGAACTGTCCGAACACCTTCTTTGGTCCAACCTCTATTTTAATGAGGATTTCCTCGATTTCTACTCCAGCCTCTCTGAGAGCTCAGAAGTGGGGATAGTATTGTCCTTCGATCATCACTTGGACATGGGGCAAGAAGTTCTTCTTCACTATGTTGACCTGTTCTTCCTCGGATGGCCGATTGGTCATGGTAGCTGCTTGCTCCCTCCACCGGGTTATGAAGTTACTAGCTGATTCTCCTAGATTCTATTTGAGCAACTCTAAATCATGACGGGTGACCTCAAACTCTTCGTTGTATTTATATTGCGACATGAATTCTCGAGCTACATCCTCCCAGTTACGGACTCTGGATTCCTCAAGAGACAAAAACCATCGAAGGGCACTATCCTTCAAAGTTTACTGAAACAATTGGGCCATCACTTCTTCGGAAGCCCCTAGTAGAGTCATGGAATGATGATAACTGCGAAGATGAAAAATCGGGGGTCCACTCCCTCCAAACTTCTTAATATTTGGCATCTTGAACTTCTCGGGCAACCTCGCTTTAGGATAAGGGGACATGTGGGTGTAGTCTATGTAATTCTCAGATATCTTGACTTGGTCGAACTTCTTGGTGAGCATCTTGAGATCCTATTTGAATTTATTCAACTCCTCCTCTTTTGGATCAACGGCCATAGGCAAGTTAGACACAGGCTGGGCAATGTTTAGGATAGGAAGCTGGGCAGGCAGCAGCCCATTGACAAGAGGGGCACGTGGAGCGTGCTGATATTCTTCTAGAACCCAGATAGTCTCGGGTGGACCCATAGCATGAGTGAATAGGGCCTCGGGCTTTTTAGGAATTAGAACTCGGTTTCGTTGCATCTCTCGGACCTCGGTTCGGAGGTTGTCAATCTTGGACACGAGCTGAGCTAGGACTGTCGTCAGATTCGGCTGTATGACTGGTGCTTGATTTGTGTTCTCCATGGAAAGTGGATGGATTCCGGACTCGAAATAAGTAGTAGAGGAACGGACGAAACTCCGGGGTGATTTGACTGGAGACCGAAGGCAATAGGGAGCTAGGCCAAGGGCTTTCGATCGATCTGAGAAGGTGTAGAATGAGATTTATTTTTGAGAAAAAGGGAAGAAAGTATTTTTCTTTTTCTTTATTTTTTTATTTTTTTGATAAAGAAAGGAGAAATATTTTTGGATTTTTGATAAAGAAGGGAGAAATGTTTTTAGATTTTTGATAAAGAAGGGAGAAATGTTTTTGGAGACGAAACTCAGCATAATTATTATGATTATTATGTTCTCAATTGTATTTAATTCTTCTAAATGCAATGTCGGACGGGACCCGATCCTGGAAAAGTGGGGTTTTTAATATATGCAAAGCCACGATTTGGACTTGTAACCAGGCTCGCGAACAGGGTCCCGTTTTAAAAATGCGCCAAAATTGGGCTGCAGATCGACCTAGAATTTCGGCAGAGTTTCGAGTCGAAACCGACAATCTAAAGTGCGTGTCCTAGATTTGACACATATATACGGGTGTGCAGTTGGTTTGGTGAATCAGCATGGGTTCCCCCCTTTGGTGTGACTTCCAAGATATACGTCTTTCTCTTACGGACAATCGGTACGTGTGGACAAGCCATTTGATATACCTGAGTGTACGTGAATTGCCTAACTATATACCTCATGTGGACGGTACGTGTGAGAGAAAATTCGATATACTCGGCGTACGTGAATGAATTCCCTGCGATATACCTCCCGTCATGACTTCGGTCAAGCGGTACGATGCGGGGAACCATTCGATATACATCAAAGGTACTTGGCCAATGGAAGGTGAGAGTCATATCGCTTAGGCTAACTGCAACCTGCCGGACCAGTGCCATCACGAAGTGACCCTTCAGTTACTGGGTAAAATTTGGTCAATAACAATGCTCTTTGCTGATGTCGTGTGAATCATGCATGATTCTCTTATTAGTATCTTATGATGAGAATGCCTTTCTTGATTATGCCAAACAGGGAGCAAGTACAAGTACCAAAGCTACACTAAGTATGGATGGGTGATGCGTGCAACATGGGGATATATGTTGATGTGCCCCAAATGTACCACCTCAGCTCAGAGACATCAACTTCAGCCATGGATATGGCCGAAGATTGGAAGGTCCATAGATCAATGACCAGCGGTCTCGTCCCAAGCAAGGTTGGTTATGGCCGACGTTACTACCAACCTCGTTAAGAGAGGTCTTCATGATCCATGGGATAATTAATCAGGCCACCTAGGGGATGAAAACCTCGGCTAGGAGTAAGACGAGGTTACAGAAGCATACTTCCATCAAGGCCAGCTTCGGTAGGGAATCAACCGATGTTCCTAGAATGTTCCAGCTTAACCTCGGCCTAAGCCGACCTTATGACATTACCTGCCTTGCCTCGGCTCCACATAGGCCGAGGTCATCATGACTAACCTCGGTTTGGATAACAGCTAGAGCTTACCAACCTCATACCTTTCCAGGCAGAGGTTATGACCAGGCACAGATGGCTGAGTTCTTATGCGCATATGTGTGGATAAGGACACGTGTACACAAATCAGTTATAACAAATCATTCTCCTCACGTGGGGGGAATATTTCATCATCATTCTCTACATGTGACAGGGACATATGTCTTCATCATATTGGCTAGATAAACACACACATGCTCATTGCATGCATGGAGGGTACACTAAACCCCCCAGCTACTATATATACTTGTCTTCCCCTTCTTAAAGGGGACCTAAAATTAGTAACCCTGGATGAAACTCTGTTCAAATATACAGTACAGAGAGAAAGCTTAAGAGATTGTATCTATGGCCATTAGAGCCCTCATACAGTGATTCGCATCATACACTTGCACAGTGGACGTAGGCCTGGTTGGCTGAACCACTTATATTCCAGTGTAAATCCTCTTTTCCTCATCTCCCTCTACTATGTGTGTATATACCCTTATACTTCCATTGTTAACATTGAATTGATATCACAAACACCTTGAAGGGTGGTTTTGTTTCTAGCATCATCATTTTGGCACCGTCTGTGGGAAGAGAGAATATGTCTCTTCCTCTTCTTCAGCTTAACCTCACTAGAGACTCTGGTGGTGAACCAGGCACCACCCCTTGCGTGGAGCTGCTTCACCATTGAAATATGTCCTTTAAGGTATTAAGCTCATGTACTACTCAAGCTCTTTAGTGTTAACATATGGCACCAGAATTACTAACGCCTCTTCCGTCGCCTGGTGCGGGAGGACCTAGTTCCAGCCAGGCACCGCCTCAGTCCAAAATGGCAGAGGTGGCTGCAGCTTTGAGGTCTTTGGCAGCAACACAGCAGGCAATGAAGGAGCAATTTTCACAACTCAGTCAAAACATCATGAGATCACCTGAGGTCTCACCGGAGATGATTACTACGGCGGCGGTTCAACCCCATCCTGAAGCCAAGGGACCACCCCAGGCACCAAGAAAAGACCAGCCTACTCCCCAGCGGAGGAGGGACGTTGCTGACCCTAGGTGTTTACGCCTGGGGAGATAAGGACACCATTTCCCTGAGGATAGGTATGATGATGTGGATGCTAAATATGTTTCGGAAGAGTGTTGGGAACCGTATGAGGTTTTGAATAATACAGTGCGTCCTCTTCAGCAGAGCCGAATTTGTGGTGGCAGAAGAGGTGAAGAGGCTCAACAACGAGGATCAACTTTTGATCGATTGATCAGAGGGTCGGCCTTTGAAAGGTTAGGCCTAGTAAATGACCTAAGACAGAGGTTACCAAGGTTGAGAAGTGCAACTGGCTTGCAAAGAGGAGACGAACAACATCGGCCTCACCAAGGCCGACCTCATGCAGGAAGAGGTAGAGACCAGGAAGAGGTCAACAACCGACGTTGTACTGCGGCTGGGGAACCCTCAGTCCACCCCTTGGAGGTGGCTGGGGACAACCTCGGTCAGGCCGATGTTGCGAGACCCTGGAATGACTCTATTCAATGTCTTGAGGAGAAGATAGGAGACCTCATCAAAAGTCGAGACCCATTGCAAAGAGGTTTCTCTGAAGGCTCCCCATTTGTGGCCAGGATAGTGAGTTTTCCAACCCCTATAAGTTTAATCCGCCCATGGTGTCTCCTAAGTGTAACGGAAGCACCAACCCTGTACATCACATTGAGATGTATCAGTCAGCGACAGACATCTACTCAATACCTGATGAGATGAAGTGTCGGGCCTTATACGGGACTTTGACAGGAGCAGCGCACAGTTGGTTTACTTCTCTTCCGAAGAGTTCAATTGAGAACTTTAAGGGCTTAGCTGAAAGATTCATTCACAACTTCTGTTTTGGGGGTAAGACCTCAAAAGAAGACCACTCATCTGCTGTATGTCAAGCAAGGCAAGGACGAGAGCCTAAGAGAATACACCACCAGGTTCAATAAAGAAAAGCTTGAGGATGAAGATTACAAAAAGAATATAGCCATGACCGCCCTCACAGGAGGTCTTCAGAAAGGGAAGTTGTTGTGGAAACTCGCGGAAGACCCTCCCAGGTCTATGGCAGAGCTATTAGCAACTGCGAGAAAAGTCATGAATGCCGAAGAGGCAATGGCTGCCAAGTATGAGGATGAGAACCACGGTAGTAGCGGGAAGTCCCAAAGAAAGAAAGATGAAAAGAAGAGGTCAGCCGATGAAAAGTTCGCTCACTATACTCCTCTAACTGTGAGCTGTGAACATATCCTCAACGAGATCAAGAATGACAGGTCTCTAAGATGGCCGGAGAAATTGAAGGCCACTTCGCATAAGAGGAACAACAACTTGTGGTGCGAGTTCCACTAAGACCATGGCCATGTTATAGACAGGTGCTTCGCCTTGAAGGACGAGATCGAAAAGCTGTTAAAATCTAGAAAGTTGAGGAAGTATGTTGATGGCAAGGCTCCTAAAGGTGGAAGATATGACCCTAAAAAGAGGAGAAACGACAGATGTTGTGATGATGCCCCAACTAGAAGAGATAATAATTCAGAAGGTGATGATGAAGATGATCCAGACCTTCCGCCAAAAGATGACAACGCCCCGGTGAAGAGGGTTGGTATGATCTCGTTTGGTGTTAACACCATATGCGAAGGACTTGCAGGGGGTGGCTTTGAAGTGGCTGGCAGAAAAACCCATGTGACAGAGGCCAAGTCAGTGGCCAAACTTGAAGTTGTAAATCTAACGTCTTCTGATACAGCGCAGAAGAGAAAGAAAGTGGACATGGACACCCTTATAACCTCATCATAGGAAGAGTAACCCTTAAGGAGTTTGAGTCCGTGCCGTCGATGGTTCACTAGATGCTAAAATTTCCGACCCCCTATGGGGTAGGGGAAGTACAGGGTGACCAAAAATTAGCACGAGAACGCTACTTTAACTCGACTAAAGAGAGAGAGGCCCATAAGAGAGCAACTACCACTTACAATATTGACACACTTGACCCTAGAGATGAAACAAAGTTGAAGAAGGGAGAGGTCGCGAAAGAGGTAGAATCCATCATCCTCGATGAGGACAAACCGAAAAAAACTATCCAGGTCGGTAAAGCCTTAAAAACAGAAATCAAGGAAGAGCTGATAAACTTCTTGAGGAAGAGGCAGAGTGTCTTCACTTGGAGTCATGTAGACATGCCCGGTATCAACCCTGAGGTTATGTGTCACAAGCTCAACATGACTAAAGATGTCAGGCCTACCAAACACAGATGAAGATTTTATTGTAGGGAGAAGTATGACATCATCCAGGAAGAGGTTAAAAAATTGGAAGAGGCTGAGTTTATTAGAGAAGTCATATATCCAGAGTGGCTATCGAATGCAGTCATTATGCACAGAGCTAATGGAAAATGGAGAATGTACGTTGGTTTTACTGACCTGAACAAGTCTTGCCCAAAAGACAGCTATCCCTTACCTCGGATAGATCAGATGGTAGATGCTACTGCAGGGCATGAGCTCATGAGCTTCATGGACACATATTCAGGCTATAATCAGATCTTTATGGATGTAGAAGACTTAGAGAAGACAGCCTTCATTACGAACAGAGGGACATACTGCTATAAGGTTATGCCCTTCGGTCTGAAAAATACGGGAGAAACATATCAGCGTCTTGTGAATAAGATGTTCGAAGACCAAATAGATAAGACTATGGAGGTATATGTAGACGATATGCTGACAGAGAGCCTAAAGGCCTTCACTCATGTGGCAGACCTTGAAAAGACTTTCAATACTATGGACCTGTACAGGATGAAACTCAACCCGAAAAAGTGTGTCTTTGGGGTAGGAGCTGGGAAGTTTCTTGGATTCATTATCAATCAAAGAGGAATAGAAGCGAACCCTGAGAAAATTAAAGCTTTGCTTGACATTAAGACACCAAAGAGTATCAAAGATGTTCAAAGGCTCACTGGAAGAGTGGCTAAACTCAACAGATTTGTTTCTAGAGCAACGGACAAGTGTCTTCCTTTCTTTAAGGTTCTTAGAAAGGCCTTCGAATGGGACGAAGAGTGTGAAGAGGATTTTAACCAACTAAAGTCCTACCTTGGGTCTCCCTTGTTTTTATCTCGACTCATAGTAGGAGAGAAATTGTATGTTTATCTAGCAGTCTCTGAATCGGCTATAAGTGCAGGTATAGTACGGGAAGACATTGGGATCCAAAGGCCTGTATACTTCGACAGTAAAGCCTTTCAAGGGTCTGAGCAAAATTATCCTCGTATGGAAAAGTTAGCCTACGCTCTGATACGCGCTTTAAGGAAGATGAAGCCCTACTTCCAAGACCATTCCATAGTCCTCCTCACCGATTCCCCACTAAGACAGGTCCTCTATAAACCTGAGAAGTATGGAAGATTGATGACTTGGGCCATCGAGTTGGGGGAGTATGACCTTACTTATCAACCTAGGGTGGCCATCAAAGGGAAGGTGCTCACAGACTTCATTGTTGAGTTCACATGGGAAGGGGCCGAGGTAGAGAATGACCTAGAGACAACTTAAGGGTCAAACAATAATGTCTTTCGGGAACCGGAAGAGGTTGCACCAAATGTCTTCCGGGATCGGGAAGAGGTTATATCAAATGGAGTCGGAAATAGAATTACCAAGAATGAGGAAGATCGATACCTCTTCAAGCAAGGAATCACGACAGAAGTGGGCTTCTCATCAAATAAAGACATCTGGAACCTCTTTGTTGACGGGTCTTCTTGTGACAGTGGAAGCGGTGCAGGGCTAATACTTTTAGCTCCAGATGGTACCAACATTAAATATTCTTTGAGGTTAAACTTCAAGGCAACTAATAACGAGTAAGAATATGAGGCCATGATAGCAGGTCTATCATTGGCAAGGACTCTGGGAGTAAGACGGATCCTACTTCATAGTTACTCAAGGTTAGTAGTTAATCAAGTATTGGGGGTCTATGAGGCCAAAGATGAAAGGATGGCCAAATACCTAAAGAGGGTGAGAATGATGTTAGAATATTTTGAAGAGGCAAAAATGAAGAGACTACCTCGGCAAAACAATAGCCACGCAGATGCATTGGCAAGGTTGGCTTCAGCAACGAAGACAGACATCAGAAGGACAGTTCCAGTCGAGGTCTTACCAAAGGCGCCCATTGAAGAATAAGAGGTTAGCGACCCTTGTCTCAATTTGAACCTAGGAGACTCATGGATGGACCCCCTCGTCAGATATATCAAAGAGGGAGAGCTATCGAAATCAAAGCTGGAGAGGAGAAAACTAAGATATAGGGCTGCGAAATTCTCCATAGTAGGAGATGTCCTATATAAGAAGGGGTTTTTATTGCCTCTCCTCAGATTTGTTCATCCCAAAGAAGTTCCCCACATATTACAGGAGGTACATGAGGGTTCTTGCTCTAGTCACATAGGAGGAAGACCCTTGTCCAAGAGAATTATTACACAGGGGTAATGGTGGCCAACCTTGGCCAAGGATGCTGCAGATTAAGTGAAGAGGTGCGATAAATGTCAAATATTCTCCACTATTCCTCACCAACCTCATCAACATATGATGTCAATCAGTGCCCCTTGGCCATTTGTAGTATGGGGAATTGACTTAGTAGGACCACTGCCAAGAGCTGCCAATAATTACCGATTCATGATAGTAGCCATTGATTACTTCTCAAAGTGGGTGGAGGCAGAGCCGATGATAACGATTACAGAACAGAAGACCTTCTAATTTATTTGGAGGAACATCATATGAAGACATGGCCTCCCAAAAACTCTCATCTCAGATAATGGAACCCAACTCAAAAACTCTTCCTTAGAGAAGTATTACGAAAGAGTTGGGATAAAGTGATTTTTCTCTTCTCCTGGCTGACCTCAGGCAAACGGTCAGAACGAAGTCACAAACAGAACAATCCTCGACGGAATCAAGAAGAGGTTAGAAGAAGCTAAGGGGAGATGGACTAAAGAGGTTTATGTTGTATTGTGGGCCTACAGGACAACGGCAAGAACACCGACAGGAGAAACACCGTTCATGCTAGCACATGGCTCAGAGGCCGTCATACCAACAGAAGTGGGACTCCCTACTCATAGGGTTCAAACCTATAACCCTGATAAAAATTAGGAGGAGAGAAGACTAGACCTAGATCTAATTGAAGAGAGAAGGGAAGACACAAAAATCAGACAAGCAGCTTACCAGCAGAGAGCAACAAAATTCTACTATTAGAGGGTGAAACCAAGACCCATTGTCGTGGGAGACTTAGTACTGAAGAAGACATTACAGAAAGCAAACAAACTCCACCCAAACTGACACGGTCCCTACAAAGTGATCGAAGAGGTAGTACTTGGGACCTACAAGCTAGAAAACCTAGAGGGGGAACCTTTTGCCAATCCCTAGAATGCTGATCATCTAAAGAAGTATTACATATGATGTTGCAAGAAGTTTATGTAAATGTATCATCTTATGAAGATATTATTAATGAGAGATCAGTTCCATGTCAATTCTTGGTTCATTGTGCTCAAGTGGTAGAATGTATGAGGATAACATCTTAGTGATGACCTCAGGCCTTAACATCATAATGTGGTGACTAGGTCTGAGGTCAGACATCATACTTGGATGACCTTAGACCCTTAACATCATTAATTTGGTGAAATTATGTATGAGGATAACATCTTATTGATGACCTCAGGCCTTAACATCATAATGTGGTGATAAGGTCTGAGGTCAGACATCATACTTGGATGACCTCAGACCCTTAACATCATTAATTTGGTGAAATTACTTATGAGGATAACATCTATGTGATGACCTCAGACCTTATAAACATCATAATGTGGTGAAAAGATCTGAGGTAAGACATTATACTTGGATGACCACAGACCCTTAACATCATTAATTTGGTGAAATTACTTATGAGGATAACATCTTAGTGATGACCTCAGACCTTATAAACATCATAATATGGTGACAAGGTCTGAGGTAAGACATCATACTCGGATGACCTCAGACCCTTAACATCATTAATTTGGTGAAATTGTTCATGGGGATAACATCTTAGTGATGACCTCAGAACTTATAAACATCATAATGTGGTGACAAGGTCTGAGGTAAGACAAATCGGATGACCTCAGACCCTTAACATCATTAATTTGGTGAAATTATTTATGGGGATAACATCTTAGTGATGACCTCAGGCCTTAACATCATTATTTGGTGATAAGGTTTGAAGTCAAACATCATATTTGGATGACCTCAGACCCTTAACATCATTAATTTGGTGAAATTACTTATGGGGAAAACATATTAGTGATGACCTCAGGCCTTAACATCATTATTTGGTGATAAGGTCTGAGGTCAGACATCATACTTGGATGACCTCAAACCCTTAACATCATTAATTTGGTGAAATTACTTATGAGGATAACATCTTAGTGATGACCTCAGGCCTTAACATCATAATGTGGTGATAAGGTCTGAGGTCAGACATCATACTTGGATGACCTCAGACCCTTAACATCATTAATTTGGTGAAATTATTCATGGGGATAACATCTTAGTGATGACCTCAGACCTTATAACATCATAATGTGGTGACAATGTCTGAGGTAAGACATTATTGCATCAAGACTTCAGAGCTGAACACATTGCATGGAAAAGAAAAGCATTCAACAAATAAATCAACAAGTGAAGAAATAAAAACCCCCCTCAGAGGATGACATTAAGTTATAAAGATATAAAGTAACGATGTTCATTAGAGGTTACAAAAAATCGGGAGTTACAAAAAATCAGGAGCTTCACAAAAACTAAGTGTTTACAGCTTCACGGTTGATGGTCATGTCTGCATTTTCTTGGCTGAGGGTGGCCACCTCCACCCCATCGTCTTGGACACCGACATCCTCAGTCATGGTGTCCCCCTTTGGTGCAGTCTCGGTGGGGGGCAGCACCTCCCTCTTCTTCAACCCCCTACAAGGCCTGAGCAAACTTAGGGTCGGCATAACCCAGGTCGATGAAGTCGACAGCTGCAAGACTTCCTGATTCCTTCTCTTTCATGGAAGCCCATTTTCCAGTTGCCTTGATGCCCCTGTCCAGATATTTAAATCCAAAGATGAAAAACTAGTCAGAGACCTTGTACTCCTCCAAGATCTTCTCGGAGGCATCTTCTAAGGCTGTCTTAACTGCAACATCGACTTTGTGCTGAAGGGAGTCAGCCTGAGCCTTCATGGTAGTGTTATAATCTTCCTTTTTCTTATCCATGTCATTTTGTATCCCCTTCACACTCACCTTGGCCTTCTTCAGAGAAGCCTTCAGACGATCCACTTCAGCATTTAAAATGGCCTCAGTTTTCTCAGCCTTTTGGCTCTTCTCTATCAGAGGGAGTTTCCCCAAGGTCCAGTTAACATAGCGATACATAGTGACAAGACCCTGCAGAACATATGCAAAGATGTCAGTCTAAGGTCTAATGAAGTTCAAATGCCGATGTCAACTCAGAAGAAAAAACTTAAAGGTCTTACTTGGATGGAACGGTAAAGAGAGAACTCTATAAGCAGAATCTTATCCATGGACCGGCAAAAGCGCTTGTCAGACTCGATCATGACACCACCGATCTTTAATTTCTCCAGAGAACAATCAAGACATCCTAAGAAAAAATGGGGATGGAACGGTCCCCACCTTTCTTCTTCTGCCTCTAATCCTTAGGGTCAGGGTTAGCAACCTTCCTCTTCTTAGTGACCTTAGCCCTCGATGTTGATGGAGGGGGAGGAGGAGCATTCAGACCAGCTTTTTTGATGAGCTTTGTTAGATTTGGGGCTGCCATCTCCCACAACTCGTCAGATACTCCTTTTGGGCATTCTGCAAAATAGAAAGATCTGAGTTAGAGAATCAGATATACATATATTCAGAGGTATAACTTGTTGAAACAAAAAGCACTTACCAAGCTCTGTAAGAGGACTTCTCCCTAGACCAGTCTCAGAGAGGTAATATGAGGTCATTAGGTGCTCGAATTTGACAAGAAGACCATGCTCCCCCTGATCCTGAAGGTCTTTGACCTTCTGAAGATTGAATTGGCTAAGCCCAGGGTCATCCTTAGCAGCCATCGTAACCTTTCCCCATCTCAGGGGCATACTCGTCTCTAATGAGGAAGAGGGGGCACATGGACCAAATTCCCATGGCCCTGAGGCAAAGAAATAACATGGCTTCTAGTTATGGTTTGAGGTTTGGGTAATCTGAAGCATCTTCTTTTCTAGCTTCCGAGCTAAAAAATGATAATAGCTCGAATGATTTTTGGAAGATGAAGGGACATAGCATCCTGTAAAGACTTGGACAGGAAGGTCTGAGTGATGAACAACCCTCCATAAGATAATGGATCCAATAATCACCCTCTAAGTATTGGGTGACAACTGGGAAGGGGCCAAGGTTATATAAGACAATATAGACCTGATGATGGGATGGATGGGTAGATAAAATCCCAACTTGAACATCTGCTCGTATAGGCAGATCTCACCATCTCGATCGTCATAAGCCCTCTCTTCCCTCAGAGGTCTCCTGAGTTTTATAGAGGGGCTTATAGAATATAGGTATTTGAAGGATAGGAGGTCGATCTAGCTGACTGAACTCTCAATCTTGACTACCTCAGACACATCAACATCACTCTCAGCATTATCATCATCATCTAGCTCAACGTTGGCCTGAGCAGACGATGGGGCATCACTTGGAAACCTTTGAGCAAACTCATCCCCTGTGATAGTCGATAGGGGAATGGCTTCAAGGATTGGTGGAACCGCCACACTTGGTCCAATAATTTCAACCTCTGAGGAAGAGGTTGATGTACTTGAACTTTTGTGAGACGAGGCCCGACTAGAAACCTCCACTTGATCAGGGGCCTGATCTTGCCGAGTTGTGAAATCCATGGCCTCTTGAAAAGAGTCTTCAGACATAGGGTCTGAGGTAGATGACTCAGACTCAGACATTGGTGTAGGTTCAGCTAGGGCCTCTGTTGGGTTAACTAGTTCGGATGGTTCAGGGTATATAACCTTCAGAGGTTATGGAAAAATAGGCCTGAGGGGGAATCCCTCTTCCCTACGAGCTTCCTCTTGGTCTCTTTCTACTTGTCTAATTTTTTCTAAGGCCTTCTCCGTAAGAGAGGGGAATTCCTATAAGAGTTGGTAGAGGGGTTTGAGCATATGAGTCAAACATTAGACTTGTGACTCTCCTAAATAAAAAATAGGATGGGAAAATGGAATTAAGGATCAATCTATTAATCTTTGAGCAAAAACCATGAAGAACATACAAGAACAGTTCTCCAGAAAAAATAATAATCTCACCGGAAACCTATTAAAACTCACCGAAAAATGCAAAAACAAGATCAAGGTAGAAAAATGAAGAAGAAGGGATGGCAAAGGATACCTGAAGAAAAGCGATGAGAAGCAAGGAAGGACTACCCAAACACACTTCAAATCAAGAGCTCTTCTAGAGAGAGAAAGTTGCAGAAAATGCCCAAGTCTGGAGAAGGAGAGAAATGAGAAAGAAAGAGAAGAATTGGGGTTTAAAACCTTAAGTGTGAGTGCACGCATCCCAAGTCCCATCATTGCCTTGGGAGCCCAAAAGGCAACTATCATCATCAAACTTGTCAGGCACGCTACCTACTCCAATGGCTGACACTTGTCAAGAGGATATTTGACACCTGAAGAAATCCAACCTCGGACTAATACACCCCTTAGATACATGACCACACAGGTAACTAAGGTCTAGGGGGTTATTGATGTGCCCCAAATGTACCACCTCGGCTTAGAGACATCAACCTCGGCCATGGATATGGCCGACGATTGGAAGGGCCTTAGATCAATGACCAGTGGTCTCGTCCCAAGCAAGGTCGGCTATGGTCGACATTACTACCAACCTCGTCAAGAGAGGTCTTCATGATCTATGGGATAATTAATCAGGCCACCCAGGGGATGACAACCTTGGCTGGGAGTAAGCCGAGGTTACAGAAGCATACTTCCATCAAGGCCAGCTTCGGCAGGGAATCAATCGATGTTCCTAGCGTGTTCCATCTTAACCTCGACCTAGGCCGACCTTATGACATTACCTGCCTAAACTCGGGTCCACATAGTCCGAGGTCATCATGACTAACCTCAGATTGGATGACAGCTAGAGTTTACAAACCTCGTACCCTTCCAGGCCGAGGTTATAACCACGCACAAATGGCCGAGATATTATGCGCATATGTGTGGATAAGGACACGTGTACACAAATCAGTTATAACAAATCATTCTCCTCACGTGGGGGAATATTTCATCATCATTCTCTACATGTGACAGGGACAGATGTCTTCATCATATTGGCTAAATCAACACACACATGCTCATTGCATGCATGGGGGGTACACCACACCCCCCGGCTACTATATACTTGTCTTTCCTTTCTTAAAGGGGACCCAAAATTAGCAACTCTAGCTGAAACTCTGTTCAAATACACAGTAGAGAGAGAAATCTTGAGAGATTGTATCTTTGGCCATTAGAGCCCTCATACAGTGATTCGCATCATACACTTGCACAGTGGACGTAGGCTTGGTTGGCTGAACCACTTATATTCCGGTGTAAATCCTCTTCTCCTCATCTCCCTCTACTATATGTGTATATACCCTTATACCCTAGCATCATAATATGTGATCCTAGGTGCACGTGGTGCGAAGTGTACATGGAGAAATTTCTACAAGTGTGTGAACATAATGATAAGCATAGGATACACATGGAAAAGGGGGAACATGCAGATATGGGTGGGAACATAAACAAATATAGCATCCATGAAAATAGAGTCAAGCCCTCAAAATAAATACATATCCCCAGCAGAGTCGCCACTTTCGCCATCCCCGATCCTCGCCATGCGGGCGGGCGCGCGGAGGAAAGGATCCTCGGGTCCGGTGCATCCCTCTCGGGAGCGCTTCAGCCGACGTCATTTGAGATGAGGTGTAAAAAATGTAGAGAGATTCAGAGTCGCTAGTCTATTTTACTCAAAACAGACAAAAGAAAAAGGGGAAGCCACCCCGAAGGATGGCATCTAAAGACATACTGGTGCATGCGAAACCAAAATGATTCGGGAAGGGTTCGGAGGATTAGTTATGAAATGGGAAGGTGTTAGGCACCCATTCCGCCCTTTCGGTCTCTCATGGATATTTGCTATTTTCCTTTATTTTTCCCCGTGATATGTGTGCATGTGTATATATATAGTGGAGATAGAAATCATCGACTTGTATCATGGAAGAGATAAAGCGAGTCATCCGTAGGAAGATATAGGAATAATATTAGAAAAATAGGATTTACGCGATTACCCCTACATTGATCGTTATAATGGAACGATAACGCATATGGAATAATACGTCACTAAGACCAAGTATATAGAATATAAGAAAATTGGATTTAGAGAAGATAGAAAATGAGAGAAGAGTGAGAAAAAGGACTCGAGTCTCGAGTTTTATCCTGAGACGCCTACGTAGCCTATAGAGGCATCAAAGTCCACGTAGTTCGCATACAAAATGAGGGGTGGGGTTTATCCCATAAATTCAAATGGGGGATCTATTATATGTGAGAGTGTGTGTGTGTAGAAAAAGTGTTTAGGGGTGAGAAAAGTGTGAGAATCCCTACTTGGAATTTATGAGCAAACCCTCTTTTCTTGTTTTTTTTGGGTTTTTATTTATATAAAAATAAGAGATGTGCAATAATACTAAATAAAAAGTATATTAGGATGTGCGAGATGTGATAATAAAAGTACTAAGTAAGAAAACAAGTTATTGAGAATGTAAGAGGATTTAAGAGAGAGTTTGAGAAAGTTGGACCTTCTTGAAGATCTTGAGCCTGATCTTTAATGTGGGAGAGAAGCCCTTGCACTTGGATGATGATAGAGAGTGGCTAATTAACCAAGTTAGATGAAAAGGATGCTGAAAAGTGGAAGTAAAAAAGGGATTTGGAGGTTGAAATCACGCTGCCTTCGAGAGAGGTTTCTGGGATTCATTAAGAGTGAATTTTATCAGATCTGGGCTCCACTTACAAATGAGGTGAAGGCCTCCTTTTATAGGCTCAGGTCACTGTCGATCGGCATAGACCTGATCCTACCTATCGGCACCTGCCGATAGGCAGGGTCAAGAACCTGCCATTTGGCAGTGTGTTTCAGGACTTTTCGGGAAATTGACTGCCGAGGGAAAACCATTGGTCAGAATCATACACGGGGAAAATCATTGGAAAGGTAATTTAGATACCTTCGAAAGTCCTTTGGACCGCTCCTGGGTTTGGGAGTTGACTTTGGGTCAAATATGGCTCGAAAGCGTTTGTCGGTCCATTGGACGTGGAATCATTCGGACGCAAACGGATCGTTCGTCCGCATGGTAAGTCCAAATCACACACGAGGTGGACCGTTGGAAAGGTTAGGAGATGTACTTCGACATTCCAAATAGTTTGACCCAATTTTGGGAGTTGGCTTTTGTAAACCGGGCCCTGGAAGCGTTCGGTGACCTCTTAGAGTCAAACGGATCATTCATCCGCATGGTAAGTCAGAATCGCACACGGGATAGACTGTTGGAAAGGGTATTCAGTGCCCTTCGAGGATTAATTTAGCCTCGATTGAGTTGAAGAGTTGACTTAGGTCAAACAGAGCCCGAGAGTCCCCGGTGGCCTCTAGGTCAAGTTTTGGACGCAAATGGATCGTTCGTCCGCATGGTAAGTCAGAATCGCGCACAGGATGGACCGTTGGAAAGGGTATTCAGTGCCCTTCGAGGATTCATTTAGTCTCAATCGAGATGAAGAGCTTAGCTTTTTTGTCAAACTAAGTCGGAGAGTGCCCTATGTCTTCTAGTTCAGTACTCGGGACATGACCTGGGTTTATGGTGATAAAGGGAGGTACTAGGGACTTAAGGAGAGTTGGGGGTAACATAATGGGGTGTCTACAAGATGTATGTGATGTAGGGGGAGATTTGAGCATGTTTTGATTTCATATTTTACAAATTGGTATCTCTGATTGATGTTGGTAGTTCACATTGGTATCATTTTCGCACTCATCAAATTGGTATCATTTTGTTGCTCAAGTTGTTTTAACAAATAAGTGTTTTTAGAGATTATTCATATTGGTATCTATTATTCTCTGGTATCATTTGGATAAATATATTGGTTTCATTTGTTCCTCCATACTTCACTGGGTATTTATTTGTCTGTTTCATGTGTGTAGGTATACTTCAGCGATTCGAGATTTCAAGTTTACATCACATTCAGACAGTTAATGCTTATTGGTGCTACATATTCTAGTCCGTGTCCTGTAATTTTATATTTCGGGTTTATGGGATGGAATTTATGCGTCATACGGCTTGATGGCCCGGTTAGGCATTTCACTGGTTTAGTTGTCCCAAAATAGTCAAAGGGGGAGATGTGTAAGGACATAAATTTTCAATTGAGTCCATGTATTATTTTGATTTAATTCCTGAACAAAACTGTGTTTGTAATATGTCATACGGAGAATTTTATTTTGTCACAATCCCACTTGGTCTATGACTTATTGAAGAAATTAAAGGCGTTGCGGCAAAGCTTCAAAGAATTAAATCATGCCGAAGTTTAATTGGTGCAAGTTTAATCGTCTTCAAAGTTAATTTCATTTTGAGATCACTCAGGTATGAATGCGTATAATTAATGGTGCTCGGAATTATTTTATAAAAGATAAGGACGTAATTTTTAGAAAGAAAAATGTTTTTAAATGTTTTAAAAGTTTTTTAAAGGTTTACACTACATTTTATGATGATAAGCTCATAAAAGAGTTTGATACTTTTGGATCTCTCATTGAAAGTGACGTTTTAAACAAAAAGTCAAAAAGTCAAACTTTCGCGCCGTCGTTCAAACGACATCCAATCTCGTTCGAACGAGCTCCTCAAGCCGTTTGAATGACACATTTTTCGAGGAGGCATTTAAATCCTATTTAAACAGTGTTTTCATCATAGTTTCGTAGGTGTGCATTCTGGAAAACAGTATTCGACCAGAAACTTGTTTTGCACTTGTTTTCTAAGGTTTAAAAGGCTTAAACATATCCTTAGAGTTTGCAAAGATCCGAGTTATCATTCTTATATGTTTAAGTGATCTTGCTGCACCAAAGTTGTTTATTCTACACATTGAACACAAAGGGTTTTGTAGTGAAGAAAAGAGAAGGACTTCTTGTTCAACATCGTAGACGAATCAAAGCCATTCGGTGGACACCGAGACATACGTGGATACATGTGTTGTGGATAGGTATCGTGGAAGATGGAATTTCTTCATGGGCACTATTGAAGAACATTTGAAGATCAGAAAGAGCGCCAAGACCAATGGGGATCGAGTCTTAGTGTAAGGCTAATATGTCTTTGTAAAACCATTGTTCATAGTGATTGTCTGGCTTGGGCCGTCTGAGGTTGTTTTCCCATTTTTGGGGTTTTTCCTCATATATTTGGCATTGTGTGTATTCTTTACTTTACTTAACTTGCTTTAATCACTAGATTCATGTTTAGGATTAATCAAGATAAAATTGGTTTAAAGTAAGAATTGGGTTTTTCACAACTTGGTTTGGTGCTTAATTAAAAGTTGGATAAAATTTGGAGAAAAATTGGCTTTGTTTAAAATACATATTGGGCACTCTTCAATCAATAAAGAGAGAATGATACCCTATGGACATAGGCACATTATCGAACCATATACATACTATGTTATTGTGTGGTTGTGATCCTTATTTTCTACCCGACTTAATTCTGTTGAATTCTTAACAGTAGGATTTTACCACCTACAATTGGCGTCGTATGTGGGAAGTTATCTCATTTTCTCAACTAAAAAAATGCAACAAGCAGTTATGCCTTACTCACACAACCCACACCTGCCATCTAATGACAGTCGTCAGAATGATCAAAACGGACCTCCAACACCCATAGTTAGGTCTGAGGTTCACCCCAACAGGAGTTGTAACACTCCTAGCTCAAGCAAGCATCCTCAGGAGGAGAAAACTATGAAAATCAATGATCATCTGAGATCCAATCAGATCTCATGACTTGTATACACCTATAAGCGACAACTCTGCCATTAAGAGGGCGCCCATTGCCTTTAACAAGAGGATATTTCTCGTCTTCAAGGTCGCTTGGAAGGACTGGATGAAGAGCTCAACGTAGACAACCACAAGCTCTACGCCCATACCCCTAGACCTCAGGTGAGAAAATCTTGCATCCAAGGAAGACATGTATGGCTTGATTAGGATCCAGGCACAGGAATTCTCCAGATAGAAAAGACCAAGAAGGAGGTCATCGCAAGAGAGATCTCCATTCATCGGGGGACCAAATCCACTAAGGAATTGCCCACTAGGTCCCTCATCAGTCAGATGAAGTCTCCTTTCTCAAAGACAGTAGAAGAATCGAAACCTCCTAAGAAGTTGTCCACCCCCGGATTTAAAATCTATGATGGGAAGACAGATCACATCGATCATATTCGCCAATACTGGAAAACTATGAATGTATGGATAAAAAATGAGGCCTTCATGATTCCCATATCTCTTCTAGTCTTGGTATATCGTATAAAAGTGGTTTAAAAAGTTACCACATAGATCGGTCGCCAACTTCAAGCAGCTCGTGGAGGCTTTCACCGCGAGATTTATCCACACTAGTTCCCATTCAAAGACTATGGACTCACTCCTCACCCCGAGGAAAAAACCCCCAGGAAACCTTGCGAGAATAAACTCGATGGTATCGGGAAACATATAATAAAGTGGAAAATTACTCCAAATAGGTAGTTGTGTCCTTTTAAGATTGTTTTGTCAACCAACTTTATGTTACACCAGTCTCTCACAAATAAAGAGGGTAACACCATTTACAATCTTATGTATAGGACTAAGAAGCATATGGAAGTGGAAGATATGGTGCCTAGAACCCATCATGATAATGGTTGGCTGAAGGTAACTAAGAAAGGAGATAAAAAAACTCCCCTAAGAAGGGGTGAAAGAAATAGACAAGCAGATACAAAGGTAATGACAAGGTAAATCTCACCAAGGCCCACCAAGCAATCAATATTATCTTAGTCAATCTATAAAATCTTAAATAAGGTTAAAGATCAATAATATTTCAAGTGGTTAAGGAAGATGACATGGGATTCAAGGTAACACTCCTCAGATCCTAGATGATGTATTAGACGATGATGGGATGGACACGAGTTTTTCGTTATCCACGGTGCCTCAAGTCCAAACCAAATTTAAGGTAACATTGTTCGAATGGAATTGAAGAAGGTTATTATGGTTATGGAGGCTTTCCATATTGACCTTGTAAAAACCCCAACTGGCAAGAGATGTCGACCAGAAGACATCTACTATAACAAACATTTAGTCTTCACCAAGTAAGACATGGTCGGAGTAAGAACTCCGCATCACGATGCACTATTAATCACTCTCAGAATTTTTAATTAGGATGTGGATAAGGTACTAGTATCGACTATGGAAGATCCTCAGAGGTCATGTACCTAAAATTATTAAACAAGCTCACCTTAATATGGAATATTTGAAGTAAGTGAACATACCTTAAGTTGGCTTCACTGAAAGATGACTATGCCTCTAGGAAAGGTGGTACTACCAGCACGTATTGGAAATGTCTCAAAGTTGATCGAATTTTTAGTTTTAGAAATTTTGTCTCCCTACAATGCAATCTTAGGATGAGGATGGATTCACTCCATGAAGGTTATCCACTCCACTTATCACCAAAAGCTCAAATTGATCACCAAAAGGGGTGTAATGTAGATAAGGGGGAATTAAGGTGTTAATTAGCAATATTGTATCGTTACTGTCAAATCTGAGTAAGAAAAGAAGAAAAAGAAAGTAATAATAAACAAAGCAATAAAAGATGGGGCCACTCCATCTAAGTAGAAACTAAAGTAAGGGAGATCAAGGGTGAAAGAAACAAAGGTGGCCCCCTTGGAAAGAGTTATGAAACCATTGTAAGAAGTCATGTTTGATGACTCACGCCCAATTTTTTTCTAATCGACATTTCACTTATCGATCAAGAAAAGGAAGAATTTATCTATATTCTCAAAGAGAATCAAGATGTATTTTACTAGAAGCCATTGTGTACATCCCGATCTACAGTCGAGGTGTGGGACATTTTATCCTATCACAATTATGAACCTCGAAAAAATCCACAAAGAATACCAACATTCCAAATCAAAAAAATAGTTCAAGGGGTTGAAAAAACCAAGAACTAGTCCATAGGGTCAAAATGAAAAAAAAAAACAAAATAAGGGAGCCAAATAGACCCCTTGGGACCTTTAACCAATCGTTCAAGGGCCCCCCAGAACTTTAACCGATCGGTTAAAGACCCCTCCCTCAAATAAATGATCGATTATCCTCACCTTAGTACAATCATTACCAAATATAGCAAATCTCTCCCACAACTGGACATACATTTCACGACCCAAATCCACCCTCCATGGGCTTTATCTAATCGGTTATCCGATCCGTCGCAGAACCCTATAAAATAAAGGTCCCCACTAACCATTAAAAGCACACCAAAACCCAATGCTGATTTGATTTTATAACTTTCTTCAATACCAATCACCCGATATACTCGAGATCATTTTGAAAAGTCCCGAAGAAGTTTGTATGTCAGAAAAGTCTCTTTCCCCTCAAGAAATTTTTGTACTTTTGCAGAGTCACTTTCGAGTCCCAAAAGTGTTTTGCACTTCTGAAAACTCTCCTCTGGGGAAAAATAAAGGAGAACCTCCGCGTGCACATCATGAAAGTCATCCGTTCTAAACGAAGCTCTATCCGACTCAATAAACATGTGCCCACCTCGTGCACCTCAAGTAGGGACACTCCCCTGGGAAAAAATTGTCTCAATTTACAAGGGTAAAGAAACTCTATCAGAATTTTAGGGCCATACCCCACATATAGTAAAAAAATCTTCTCTCTCTAGGGCACCTCCTAAGATTTCATAGGGTTCGCATGATAATATCCTCTAATCTCCCTTTGATCATGTGCCACAAATGAATCCTAAACCTTGTGATCTTAGTAATATACGATCTAAATATTTTGCCAGTGTTGTGGCCTTATCTTTTTCAAAAGAACCATCTTCAAAACCCTAACTACTTTTAAAGGTGAGCCTGCAGTTCAGTTATGTATTGAAAATATGTTTGCACTTGTAGGTCCTTTAAAATATTCTATTGTTGTTAAGTTTTCCCATCGTCAACCATCTATGGAAGTTATTATAAAAATTATGTTGATCTTTAGCCTTAAATGTTCTTGCACTATTGATTTGCTTGATCATAAGCATGTGGTAATCAAACTTGATTATGAAGAAGACTTTATTTGTCTGTAGACACGTGATCAATGGTTTATTGGCATCTTTCCCATGTGCACATTTAAATCGACCCCTAGGTTTAGGGTTGATGTCAAGAGTCATATTATTCATGCTTGGATTTCCTTTCCCAACCTTCCTATTCATCTCTTTGCCAAATCGGGTATTTATTCTACTGCACAGTTGATTGGTAAGACTTTCAATATGGATGCATCAAACTTAAGTCTATCTAGTACAAGTATTACAAGGATACATATGGAGATTAATCCATTACAGGAAATTACTCAAAGAGTGTGTATTGGTATTGGTGATAACGGCTTTTGGCAAGAAGTGTCCTATGAAGAAATCACCTCCTACTGGGAGAATTGGATGAAAAAGGGTCACATAATTGATAAGTGCATCTTCAATATACATAATCAAAGTAGATCAAAGAATAATGAAGCACAACATAATATCAAACATAAACAAGTCTTTAAACCCATTAATCTTGTAGCCAATTTCAATGTCCCCCAAGATGTTATCAAAGATTCTAAAGAAGAGATCAATATTTAAGATTCCCACTACCTTTGCCCAAACAGAAGATTCCACTTACTAACAATTCCATAGATCCCTTACTCAAAGCCCATAATACAATTGAGAAAATAGAAAACCGCTTTCTTAAAATCCACTATTGTGATATTGAACCCAATGAAGTTGTTGTCATTGACTAAATTATGCTTTACTCTAGAGCCACAGAGCTTTCGGATTAGCTAAGAATAAAGACTATCAATCATACTCTAAAAATAAGAAGAATTCCCCCACTCATATGTGTGAGGAGTTACAATTGTTTGCTAGTTTACTTAATAGAAAATGGAGTGAGACTTGTGCTGCGAAAGTCAGAAGAAACTCTGCAGCGAGGACATGATGCTATGATAAGCCTTTAGAATCTTTCCAAGCAAATCACTCTGAAAAAACTTCCTCATGATCCCCTCTTTAAAAGGTTCACTAGGTCATCCTTAAAAGTTGTCAATCAATTATTCCCTCCCTCATTATCCAAATGATTATTTTTTTGTTCTATAATGTCAGGGGTGTTGATAATAATCCTACAAATAAAAGAATAAAAAGATTAATCAGGTCTTATAGTCTTCCTTCTTTATGTCTCATTAAGCTTAAAGTGAACATTTTCAATATAGAGAAGTAATTATTTAAATGGAATTTTTATGGATCTATCTCTAATATATCAAATAAAATTTGGTTTATGTGGAGATTGGTAATATCCATTTCTGTCATCAAAGATGAATATCAAAGCCTGGCTATTAATGTGTTGCATCCCAGCCTTCCCATGGAGATTATGCTTACTTTAATTTATGTTAAATTTTCTAAAGAAGAAAGGTTTCCTCTATGGAGTAGTATTGAAGAACTTACCACTCCTCTGCTGACATGCCTCACATGATATTCAAAAATTCCAATGTGGTTTCAAACTAAATGGAAAAATTAGGGGTAACTTGATTGATTTTTAAGTTGTTGAGGATTTTAATGATTATATCATAAGTTTTGGCCTATCAGACCTATGATATAGTGGTTTTAGATTCACCTAGTATAATAATAGATGTGAAAACAGGTCTATTCTTGCTAGGTTGGATAGAGTTGCATGTAATCTTCAATGGAATTCCATGTTCCCTAATTTTTCAATTTTTCACTTGTTCAAACATTGTAGTGATCATTCCCCTCTTCTTCTCTCAATTAAAAGTCCCTTGAATTTTCCCTTAAACCTTTTAAATTTCTATAAATGCGGTGTAATCATAATTCTTTTAAATCCATGGTCTCTCAGTCTTGGATTTCCACAATTAGTGTTTCTCCCATGTTATCTTTTGACTTAAAGTTGAGTAGACTCAAAGCTGATCTCAAGGAATGGAATAAGAATATTTTTAAGGACACGTTTCAATATGTGATTGATAAGGAAGATGAGGTGTTTTTAAATGAAAAGGATTTTGAGGGTAATCCTAGTAGTTAGAATGGAATGTATCTTCAAAGTGATAGAGTTGAGTTAATTTTTTCTCTTAAGCCGAAATAATTTTATTGGCAGAAAAAATCTAATATTAGATGGCTTAAAGATGGGGATCTCAACACTAGATGTTTTTCATTCTGTTGTCAAGGCTAGAAAGAGTATGCTCTATATTCACAATATTAAGGATGCTAATAACTCTTGGCTTGTTGATAAGGAAGTAATTTTTGCGTTCTTTTATGAGTTATTTTCAGACTCATTGGACTGCTGAATATACTTCTCAGGAGCTTGATATCATGGATATTATTCCTGGACTGAACATTACTGATTTGAATAAAACTTTGGCAGTGTTTCCCACTCATGATGAGATCTATAATGCTATTACAGACCTCAATGCTGGCAATTGACTAGATCTTGATGGTATTTCTAGTGCTTTCTATGTGTCCTATTGGGATATTATTAAAAATGATCTTATGAACATTGTGAAATCTTTCTTTGTTTGTAGTCCTATTCCTAGGAGCTAGTATAGTACTTCCATAGTACTTATTCCTGAAATTCACAACCCAAGTCTCTGTTCCCATTTCAGACCTATTAGCTTGTGTAACTTCTCTATGAAGATTATATCCAAGACTATCAATACTAGATTATGCAAAATTCTACCTATTATTACCTCCCACAATTAGAGTGGCTTCATCAAAGGGAGAAGTGTGAAATACAATATTTTATAAGCCCATGAAATAATCAATTATCTGGGAAAAAAAGACTTTTGGTTCCAATGTCATCGTCAAGTTGGATATGGAAAAGGTTTATGACAAAGTCTCTTAGTTATTTATGCTGGAAGTATTGAGAAAGTTTGACTTATATGAGAAATTTATAAACATTATTTGGATATTTTTCTCTAATAATTGCTTCTCAATTGTTGTTAATGGTAACTGAGTTGGCCTTTTTATGTCCTCACTTAAACAGGGTGATCCTCTTTCCCATTCACTTTTTATCATAGTTGTTGAGGTTCTTAGCAAAGGCATTAGTGAGCTTATTAAGTCCCAGAAGGTTTTGACTTTTAGCCATCCATCTGGTAGCTCCCTTATATGTCATCTCAACTTTGATGATGACGTGATTCTCTTTGTTAATGGCAATAAAATATATTTTATGAATCTTATGCCTTTTCTTAACCAATATGAAGCCTGATCAGGTCAGCTCATAAATAAGAACAAATGTAGATTCATAGTTGATAGTAAACTCGCAATGGGTAGAAGATATTTTATTAGTATTATTCTTGGCCTCTATTATAAGAAGCTTCCTATCAAGTACCTTGGTTTCCCTTTGTATAAGGGAAGAGGAAAAATATTATACTTTACTGAGTTGCTAGATAAAATTGGAAGTATGTTTAATGGTTAGAAATATAAATTCATTTCTGCTGGGGGTAGACAAATAAGTTTAATGGTTGGAAATATAAATTCATTCCTGTTGGGGGTAGACTGATCCTTATTAAATATGTTTTTTCCTCAATCCCTTTGTACACTCTTGCTTCCTTAAAACATCCCAAAGTTGTCATTAATAGAATCCATAATATATTTTGTAAATTTTCCTGGGTCTCTTATGGGGATAGTGGAGGTAAATATATTTTGTTAAAGTGGGAGAATATGTTCTTACCTACTGTTGAAGGGGGTTTGGGTGTGTGTAATATTTTTGACATTGTTTTATCATATAGCTTGAAGTTAGCTTAGAGACTGAACAATTCAAACGGCCTTTGGGGTTATTTTGTGAAGAATAAATATAAAACCTTTATTATGTGAGGTAATGTTAGATCTCATGCCATCTAAATAATTCGAGTTGATCAACGTTTGGTGAAAGATCTACTACTACTATTGATGGATCGTTAATTTAGGCTCCTTCCACCAATGGGGGGTTTACTTTATAATCTAGCTGTTCAAATGCGTAGAACTAGTAGACCAATGAGTAGAATTTAGAAATTTGACTGGTTTAAGCATTGTCCTACCAAAATTTCGATCTTTGTATGGAAACTTCTAAATAATGTTCTTCCTCTTTATGATCAACTCTAGATCATTGGTTTCAAGATTGGTTCTAAATTCTTATGCTCTTAGAATTAGGTTGAGACCATTCATCATACATTTATTTCAAGTGAGATAGTTGAGTCTATTTGGAATCATTATTCTGGTATGGTTGATATCACTACTAATTACAATTTTATTCAATCCCTTATTATTTCATGGTGGCTATGTATTCCCAGCAAAGACTATTTGTAGTTCATTTATCATATTATTCCTTTACTAGTCATGTCGGATATTTAGAAAGCAATGTATAAATGCTTCTTTGAAGGGGAATTGATGAAAGTAGATTCAATAATCAAGCAAGTTACTAATCTTATTTCCTCATTAACCCAATCCATGTTTTTCAAGACTCAGATAATATCATCCATTCTTCTTTTATCCATTAATTCCATCTTAAGATGACCCCCAGAATGCCTATATTTATCTTGACTATGCAGTCTTGTCCTTCTTTTGGTAGCTTCAACTTAAATGTTTACGATTCTTCAAAGGGTGATCTAGGAAATAGTGGTATTTATGGAATTATTAAAGGGTTTAATAGTTGTTCATTGTAGCCTTTTACTCTCATATCGATTTTAATCATAGTTTCGTGGTTGAAGTTTATCCTCTTAAAAAAGGCTTGGATTTGTGTTATCGGCTAGGAATCTCCCATTTTAATGTGGAATCAAACTCTTTAGCCCTAGTCAGCATGATAAATTGTGTGTGGAATCCTCCTTGGAAAGTTTTGTCAACATCGAGAATATTAAATCCTTTCTCACCTCCTATCTCGTCTCTTTATCTCATGTTTGGCACCAAAAAAATTCTGTTGCAGATGCTCTTGCTCAATTAGCTTCTTCTACTGATAGCTCTTGATATATTAACTCTTTTGATGATCTCCCTAAGATTTTCAAAGGTCTCTTTAATATTGATAGACTTGGCATTCCTAGTATTATAAAAGTGAAGTAATTGTAAACGAGAATATCATAATTTTCCAAGTTTATTTTTCATTAATGTCTTTCATGGGGATGTTATCCCCAAATTTATTTTCATTGATTCATTAGTTCTTGTAAGTGACATTAAGGAGAGGCTTTTTCTCCTTCATTATAATAATGCGTGTGGGGGTCCTGTCCCTCATCCATAAAAAATACCCTATATATATATATATATATATATATATATATATATATATATATATATATATATATATATATATATATATGTATATATATATTTATGTATTGTGATAAATAATATATACATGTTTATTTCATTTAGCCTGACCCCCGTTTAGGGGATCGGGTATACACTTTATAACGTTTATATTTTTAAGCCCTGGTTTTTAAACAACACTTATATATTTGTATTGAACTCACATGATGATATGTTAAATAAATAATAATTAAATGCCATGATTAAAATACATAAAACATTGAAGGAGAATGTCTAAAATCCATCTTCTCTCACCACTTCTCCGAGTGAACAACGCTTGTCCTTATGGTGGTATCCCGAATATTTATTTTCATATCAATACATTTCAAACATCGGCCTTTGATTAACATATTATTTTAACATATAAATATAACAATCCAATACAACAAAAATGTTATATTAAAGACCAGGATCTATAAATATCGTAATAATGTATATTGTATACCTGGTATCCCATCACCTACACCCATAAATAAGTCTCGTTTATTGGAACTATATAGGCTTTTATACCAAGGCCCCTTGGTTATGTAGGCATTATATCAAGCTAAACTTGTGAAGCCTAATCCTTATAATACGTCTCTTAACGTATTATCTCTTAGGGATGCATTTAATCCCAGTCCAAATAATGGAGTAATTAGATTGAGGAATACGAGACCTCCAGGATTTTATCCCTGTGAATAAGGATATTTAGATCTCTATTGGTGTCTTCTGTTCGACTCCAATACTAAATACACTCTCAATTCTCCCAATACACCTCCAAACTAATCTGAAGGATAATATATTTTATCTAGTGATCGCCTGATAGTCGTAAAAAAAAGTATCATTATAGGTGATCGTCGGGTCCACTCCCACTATGATCTTCCATGGGAACCGCCATTTGTCCTACAGATGGTTCCTAGCCCTCTTCAAACCAAGTCTTACACTTTCACACACATCATATTAGAACACTTGAACAACTGAACTATGTAGGATTTCATATCATGGCTACATAAGTACGTTGACTCAATACTGAGTCCTTCTCAGGAGCTCGAGCCTCGATAATATGTCTCATGATATATCATCCCAATAGATATGCACCCATCTCTCATCATTTATCCATTATCTCATGTATACTACAAAACAAGATATCAAATCATCTCAGAGTCCCGACCTCTCACGCAGCTCCATACAAATGTACAAACACATACACAGTAATCCTAACGGAACTACGAAGGATTTAATCTCGTGGCCACACGTGTATGAAGCCGTAATACTGAGTCCTTCTTGTGAGCCCAAGACATCAAACTATGTCAAGGCATGATGTCCCAAATATATCCCTATAAATTCTCAAATTCATACCTATTAATTACACAACCTAACTATGTAGGCTTTGATTTCAAGTCTTCTTGGGTACATAGGTGCAATACTGACTCCTTCTCGTGAGCTCAAGCCTCGATAATATATCTCATGATATATTTTCCCCATTGAGATGCATCCATCTCTCACCTCTTATCCCTCTATACTTAAAATGAGATATCCAAATATCTCTAAGTCGCGATCTCTCATGGACCGCCATAGATTCGTGCAAACACACATACACTTACACACACGTGAACTACCGAATACGCATGCTTTGACCTCGTGACTCAATAAGTATGTAAGAGTAATATCAAGTTCTTCTCGTGAGATTGAACCTCGATAAAATGTCTCATGATATGTTGTCCCCATGGAGATACTTACATCACTAAAAAATAAAATATCTATTAAACTATCTCAAAACAACGATCTCCCTCTTACATCTATATACAAAGATGCAAATGCATACATACTTATTCAACCCTCATAAAAAATTTTACACAAACCCTTGATCATTTGTCCACTCACTTGAAAATAGAATTTCCCATTGAATATAATAAAGAAATATAAGTCTATTCATATTTGTTAACACTCTCATGATTAAGTGATCCAATATTCATATAACGCTTATACCTTGTATGTTTATGACTTACTTGAAGTGCAATTGTAACCTTCTAAACAACTGTGATCTTCCTAAAACTCAAGCATGCATATATCAAAGAACGAAAAACCATCATCCACACCCTAAAAACAAATGAGATATTAATATATCTTAAATCTGCGACCTTCCACTCACCTATATACGACCGTGAAAATACGTATATATTAAACAACAACTCAACTATGCAGACTTTGATCTTAGGGCCATCCAAGTATGTAAGACCAATATCGAGTCCATCGCGTGAACAAAAGTCTTGATAAGATATCTAATAAAATATGTTATCACAATGGGGATGCACATATATATATAAAATCTTTCTATCTCGCCTCAAACCTCGAACAAGACATCAAACTATCTCAAAGCTGCAACCTCTCACGAATACACACACTGATATTTACGACCATCCCTTATACGAGCGAAACTTTCTCGAATACCCACATTCACAATTAACGGACATCCATTATACAAATAAAAGAAACGAGTTATACACATGCATCCTTGTGTACCTACACTAGTTAAGTGGTGTTCTTACACCTCTAACTAATACTGTTTTCCTACCTAAGAACCTTTCTACATTTTAAAGGGATTCCCGTGCTAAGGTCTCCAAACCAGTTCAAAAAATAACTAAAAATTAATGAATTAATGTCAAAAGAAATTATAAGCATATAATTAAGTAAGTATAAAGAACAAGTGGGGTGCCTAACACCTTCTCCACTCATGAACCAATTTTTGAACCCACGAAATAAGAATCTCTAGACCAACCATAGACTTTAAAACTTGCATTAGGATTAGCTCAAAATGGTTAACCCGAACCTTTTATTTGTTTTTATTTAAAACAAATTATCGACTCTAAACAACTTATGAAACCCATGTTCTCAGACCATAAGCAGCATAAACTCAGGCTCAAAGCCTAAGTACTAAGGGAATACACCAAAACTTGACGTGGTGTAAGACTACATACAGGGGAAAGTCACTCGACCCAACATCAAAATTGATAACCCGACCTCGGGGGAATGTGATGGGAATGGGAGAAAATCACTCCCGAACCGATCATTAGTAACAAGCTCCTCCCGGGCGTAAGGACACTCAACTTGCCCCCTAGGCCCATAATGCCATAGTGGAAACTCTATTAGGGGTAAATTGTAACACCCCATCCTAAATTTATGGGTTACCCGTGGTAAACCCCATGCGTATCGAACGTTAGGTGTATAGTGCGATGAGACAACCTAGATAATGTTGTTAATCCGGATTTTATTTAATTAATATTTCACTTATTTTACACGCGATTCCAATTTAAATCAAACTACGCGAGGAACCCATGGGAAAAATCCCGGGAGTACAAGCATACAGAGCTACTAACGTAAAAAAATAAAGAAAGCTTACCTGAGTAACGCCCTTAAAGTGCAAAACCACATACAACCTGCCATGGCAAAGAGGAGGGAATGAGCCGAATGCTCAGTCGGAAAATACAATAATGAAATATAGAATCAAATGGAAGAAAAGAGACTCTAACATATTATATATATGGGCACATGAAACTACCTTATATATATACACACACACACACACTTTATGCATGAAATGGGTTATATTGCCAAAACGTTACTTATCCCGATTAATTCGCCTTAATCATATAAAAAAACCTTTTTACTTGTGTATACACCACATTATAGGTCCCCCTAAATCTCTCCTTAGGTTCCTAGCACCTCCCTAATTCACTACAAACCCTAGGTCATACTCCGAGTACCAATATAGAGGCCACAAGGTTCTCCCAGGCCCTATTTGACTCCGATCAACTTCATTGTCAGAGTGAAAGTTCATGAATATTTGAAGGGATCTAAATCCCCTTTCCAACAGTCCACCATGTGCATGAATCGACCTAACAGTTCAGACGAACGGACCATTTTACTACTAAAAGCTGATCTGGAGGCCATCGGGCGCTCCCAGACCCCGATTTAACCCCAATCAACTTCATCGTCAAAGAGAAAGCTCAATGGATCTTGGAATGAAATTAAACCCCTTTCTAATGGTCCATCATGTGCAGGAAATGGCATAACTGTACAGACGAACGATCCATTTTCCCTATACAATTGATTCGGAGGCCACCGGAAGCTCCCACACGCCGTTTGGCCAAGGTCAACTCTTCAGATCGAATGAGACTGAATGAATCTTTTAAGGGATTTGAATAACCTTTCCAATGGTCTACCCGTGCATGAATTATCCTTACGGTACGAATGAAAGACCTATTTTACTCCAAAAGGTCATCATACGCTTTCGAACCCCGTTTGACTAGAGAAAACTCACCGAACTGAGAAAATTTCTTTGGAAAATTGAAGTAGCTCATGCAACCTTTCCAATGGATTGACCCGTGAGCAATTCAGGCTTACGATTTGGACGAACGATCCATTGCTGTCTGACGATCTCTTGTCCAAAGGACCGACGGGAGCTTTCAAGCCCCGTTTGACCCAAAGTAAACTCCCGAACATGGGAGAGGCCCAAGAATTCTCAAATGTCTCTGAATAAACTTTCTAATGGTATTCCCTATGCACAATTTTGACTTACGAATTGCGTTTTACGACCATTTTTCTAAAAAATCTGCACGAGACTGCCAATTGGTAGGTCCATTTCCCTGTCCATCGACAGCATGTCTAGGGTTACCTACCAACAGGAAGGGCAAAGAAAATGCCAATCGGTAGTCCTTTAACCCTATATAAGGATAACATGTGCTCACCTTCTAAGGCACCTCAAAAAAATCAACTTTAGTGATCTCAATAACATTCTTTTTATGTCAGCAAGGTTTCCTTATTTAAAACCTTTTTCCTCATTTCATTTCCATCACTTTCACACCCAATTTAGAAAAATCCCCTACATTCTTCATTGACTTGCAAGGAAGCTCATCATCTATTAAGATCAATCTCCAAGTCTCCAAATAAGGTCCAAACATTCTTCTCTCTCTTTAAATTTCTTTATTTTTGCATTAGTTATATAAATTCTTAATTTAGATTTTATCATACACATATTAATCTTCAATCCTTTATTAGTAATATTGCACATAATATATTTTCTATAAAAAAGCCAAAATAAGAAAAAAAAGGGTTACACCTATAAATTTAAACAAGATTTTTTCACCACATTTTCTCAAAACCAAAAACACCTTTTTCTTACACAAACATATGATGAAATTCCTCTTCGAATTTATGGGATAAACACCATCCTTCTGTCTCATGCAAACTACATGTACTTTGATGCATTTATAGATTACGTAGGCATCTCAGGCTAAAACCCAAGACTCGAGTCCTATTTTCCTTCATTTTTCATATTTTATCCATGTATTATGTACATATATCCTACTTGTGATTCATACTTGCATCTTATCTAACACCTATTCTTGTTTCATCATATGGATGACCTCACTCTGTCTTTTCCATGATGCGAGTCGAGCGATTACAATCTCCACTTTTATATACATGAACACACAGTTCATGATAAAATTAATGAAAATAGTAACATACGCCCATAAGAGATCGAAAAGTGCGGGATGGGTTCCTAACACATTCCTATTCCCTAATTTCACCCCCTAACCTCTTATCTAATTGGTTTTTCAAGCATTAGTTTGTCTTTGATGTCATTCTCTCGAGGAGGCAACATGTTCTTTTACCTGTTTTGTGCAAAATAGGTTGACGACTCTATTTCTTTACATCACCCCACATTGATGACGGACAAAGCATTCCTTGAAAAAGGCGCAAGACCTCTATATCTCTCTTCACCGTGTGCACGAACACCAACCCCCGAGATGGAGATAGAGATGGAAATCGTACCGAGGAAGGATGGACATAGTGTCTACTCCGTTGGGGACTTACTTAAGAGGGATATACTCTGTTTGCAAGGGTGTTATCATTTTCTGCTTGTGTGCGTATGCACCAACCTATATGTTCCCTTTTTCTTCTCTATCATTTATTGTATATATCTACCTCATGTTTATATCACCTCTCACTCACGTTTCACTTTTAAAACCAACTCTTTGGCTAATCAAATGGGGAATTGAAAAATTAAAGTGTGAGGAAACCAAAGGAGAGAATGTGTGACAACTTTTACAAGAAAGTGAAGAGTTTCTCAATGAGATGAAGGGTCTTAGAGGAGGAGTAACACCTAAAGCAACCTTACACCACCACCATACACAATTGGAATGTAGGAAGAACTAGGAGGATTAACTCACATCCTCTTCTTAAAAGGAAATTCAGAATCATCCTGAGAGGAAAGTTGTTTACACTTGCATAATTATGAATTTGTGGAAACACATGCTAAATTATAGGATTTTTGGATAAAAACCACGTTTAGGAAGTTTTGATTTGAGATAATATCAATTCGGATTATAGAACTCATGATTAGGATTATATATTTTATTGATGATTTTGAAATTTGAGAAAAGCATGTGATTTAATTGGAGATTAAACTATCTAACTAGAAACGAAGTGAACCCATACGAACCCGAAAATCAAACGCATGTGAAATAATTTTAGAAAATAACGGACATTGTATGATGATTCGAGGTCTGTTTTAAGCAAAAATCGATAGTGTGCTCGTGTGTTTCTGTTCAAGTTTCTTTAAAATCGGATCAGAACGGCCTCAAATCGGTATTTTATATTTCTGGGAAAAATGTAACTTTATCAAGAAAAAGGATTATTTGGAATTAAATTATAATTTGGGCTTATTACAATGATTTCGAGTTTTAGACCAATAGGTACGGGCTGAGGGTAGCAATTGAAATAATTAATTAAATTAATTAAATCCCTTCGATTAACTAAAGATGTTAGGAATAATGGGAAATCGGAATAAAATGTGAATTATTAGTTTATGGGATAAACCTTAAATATACTCTATGTATGTATAAGATGAGCGCATGCCTATATTATGTTGATTGTGATATTATGTATAATGTCATACCTATCTACTTGCTATCATGGGAGGTAACGCGTAGTGGGTAATCCTATATTTGTATGCCCGTTAGGGAGGATTTGGATTCGTGCCCCAGAACACACCACTTTCGTTGTTATTACCTTGAGAGATGGTAGTGTATTAACGGTCATTTCGATATGTTAGGTATGGACGTATCCTTATGGTATTAAGGATTATGTTCGCCTCCATTATGTGTTATTGTCTTATATGTTGAGGTGTCACACATAACCTTATTCCTTAATTTGGTACGTCAGGTATGTAGGGACTAGATTGCAAAGTATGCATGCATTGCGAGTTTGATGGTTTAGATGTCGTATTTGTATATCTATATATTAGATAGTGTATTCTATACATATACATACATCTATGATAGTATACTCTGTTGTGTGCTATTGAAGTCATTATGGCGAATATTTAAAATGTACATTAAGTATGTGAGCCTAAGTGGTTAAAATAATGAGAATAAAATGGTTAAAAAGTAAGAAAATATTAACGTATCGCATGATAGATATGGATGGGTTAAGAGGTTTATATAAATGAATAAGGATTAATTGAGTGGTCTATAGTTGGTTATGTTGGTATCTTAACTAAGAAGGAAGATTAGAGTACATTAGGTGTTCAGATTGAGTGAGAGGTGAGGACTCATGTGAGAGTACCCACATCTAACATGGATATTTATATTACTCATAATACATCATTTTGAACACTTGTTAAAAAAATTTAAAACATTTTTGAGACTCTGACCCAAATCAAATCTATTTTTGCAAAACCTTTTAGGTGTCCAGTCACAGGTATACTAGGGTTAGGAGATTCATTCCAGACTTGATGTGCTGCAGTGTTGTGGATGCTTCAAGACCTCGAGCTTAGACGTATCTACCATTCTTATCATCTAGATTATGATTCAATATTTCCATTCGAGCGTGTTTTTTCATTGTCTAGACTTTACATTTGGTTTTTAGTATTACCTTTATACCATCGGATTTTTTTTGGAATTGTAATTGGCTTATATGAAGATTTAGATTTGGATGTATTATTCGATTATTATTCTATTCAGTTTATTGTGGTCATTATTATTATGGTGTTTGTGTTATTCATTATTTTGTTGTTTAATAATTATTAGTCTTTGTTAATTAAAATTGACATTCGAATTATTAGGATATTTAGTGATTAAGAAAGAAAAAAATGTTTTTCGACAGTGATGCTATGAATGGACCATTTATGAATCCCGTTTAATTGAATAGCAGACTGATCACCTAATATTTTAATTAGCCAGGTGTCACAGTTGGAAGATAAGATCTTTCGAAGGGGATATTTTATCAGTCCATTACGATGCATCATAAGAGAGGAAGGAGACAAAGTTCTCAAGAAAGCTCGTAATGTATCTCACATTAGGGGAGCCCGGTTGTAAGATCAACTCATGGTGGTTGTCTGTTATTGGACAACAATGGAAAAAAATTCGTCCAAGTTGGTTCATAAATGCAAGTCTAGCCAACTTCATGGTAACCTCATTCATGCCCCATTGGTATAACTCCATTCATTAGCAAAACCCTATCCTTTTCATACATAGGAATTTTACCTAGTGGTGAAGATCAATACCTCCTATAGGGGAAAATATGGATTCTAGTATAAATTGAGTGCTTTACAAAGTGGACAGAGGTAGTACCTTTGAAAAGGGAAATAACATGTGTGGTAGAACAGTTATGAGAATACATCATTGAATGGTTTGGCAATTCGAAGTTCATTTTGTCTCATAATGGAACTCAATTTATCAATAAGGAAGTGACAATGCAAACTGACAAATAATTAATCATCCACCACACTTAGATAGTTGCTTATCCTAAAGGTAATGATCAAATTAAAGCCACAAAAAAGACCTTAGTTAACATTTTAGACAATATGATAGAGGATTTTTCTAGTGTGTGGGATGACAAACTATTAATGGTGCTTTCGGCCTACACACCAACTAAGAGTAAATGAACAGACTACACACCATTTTACTTAGTTTATGGTCCTGAAGCAATTCTTTTAGTGGAGTTATAAGTACATTATGTCAAATATGATTTGTGAACCATCATTCTTCCACATAGCATGAAAGTTCAACGTAATGTGATAAGGCACTTTCAGATCTACAGAGAATAACTCTCCAGAGCCTATGAAAATTTCATGAAACAAAGAAAATTTATAGAAGGTGACCTTGTTTTTAAATATCCAGTCAACCACATCAGAGGACTCCATTTGCCAATATTTTCGAAAAATTACAAGGGACCATATGTTGTTAAGGAGGTACATGATTCGGGTTAATGTTTGATGTCAAAGATAAAGGATGACCTACCATTCAAAGTTAATAACAAATGGTTGAAGGTTTATCATGGATTAGGAGCACATGTAAATTTTTTTCTCTTATTTTTGTACTTAGAATTTGTGAAGAAGCGCGTGTAAATTTTGTGTTATAGTTTATAATATATAAACAAGTGTTGAGGCATGAAAAATGAGCGCAATATGCATATGTTCAAGAACAAACACTCTTTGTATTTCATTTCTAAATAGTTACAATGCAAAAATGGGACTATTGTCCAGAAATACATCCAAGAGAATCTAGCCTAAAAGGAACCATAAATCTGGATAAGTGAAGAAACCCTCCCCAATCGAACAATCAACACTAGAAAAAACTTCCCTTTAATAAACAGATATAAATGAGATGTTAGATTCATAAATGGAGGTTTTTTCTATTTTTATACCATGTGTATGAAAGCATGGTATAAAAATAAGAAAAACATTTCATACACAAAAGGCATTTTGAGAACTAAATTAGGTGCAAAAAAAGATAAGTGTAGAATTCTACCTCATCAATAGTTGCAACACTTTCCAAAGGTAGGGTAATTTTCATATTACCATATTCATCTTGAAATTGAACCACTAGAGCATCCTCAAGACTTATAATAATAGACTCTAGTATAGTAGGACCAACCTCCATCGAAGAAGGTGTAACATCCACTAAGTTCAGATTAAGATCAACTAAAGGAGTTATCTGATACCTTTCCTCAATGGACGGATGAAGCACCTCCATACAGAAAACTTAGAATATATGTGAATAAATAAATAAAAGAGACAGATATTTATTTTAACAAAGACTTACCTCAAAAATGTTTGGACGAACATGAATAAAAACATTTAGAGACATCATAGAGCCTGGTATAACTACTAGAGAGTTTAATGATATTACTAGCCTCATAAGGCTAGGAGGGAGGATTTCCTCATGTACTGACCTTATGAGTGCCAAAACATCAATACAGGGAGAAAGGAAAAAAGTGTCTTCAGTTACCTTCATATGGAAATACAACAAAAGAATTTAGCATTACAAAGCTTGAATATAGACTAGTGATCAATTTAAGTTTTAAATAGAGGTACCTCATCAGATTGAGTAGGAGAATAACGAACAAGGGTTACTAAAATGAAATTAGGGGAATAATTAGACTTTAGATTTCAAGATTTCAACCTGTGTGCCCCACAACCTCTTTATTCGTTAGAAAATACCTTGCCACGACAAAACCGCATCGAGGGATCACGCCATGAATAAACTTGCCCAGTTTTTTAAGATGGGGGAAACAAATAAGTTGGAATGACATTGTCTTTAAGAACTGGACTCGAAAAAACTCTTGCGGGAGGAGTGTCGTCTAGAATAGAGCTTCTATATTGAGGGGAGATGCATCCTAAAGAAAAAACAACAATGTTAGAGCATTATAAAAAAATATGACGTGGTGTTTGTTTCGAACGTAGTTGGTCCATATGTGCCTTGTCGAATCTCTTCCCAATTTTTCTTGAAGAGGCTATAATGATTTTAGGAGGTTTTAACTATGGAAATTCACTGAAAATGGTATGGAAATGATGTAAATAGAAAACAATCGGTAAAAATTAATTCAAAAAGAGTTTTTAGGCAAGTCTGGACCAATAAAGATACTTTCTCTCTCGAACACCTTTGAAAGATTGGAACTATCTAATGGGATAAATGTTATAAAGGTTTAAAATTAAGAGAAGAAAATTTATTTAATGGGTTGGGAAAAATAACCCTCTAGTCTTTTTGATGGTTCACTTACCCAAATAACATTTTGAAAATTGGGGGGAAAATGATGATTGAATCAAGGCAATTCAAAATATACCCAAGGTGCCACATGAAAAAAGAAGAGTTGGCAGGTGATGGGACATCAACAATAAATGATCGAGATATACAAATATTTGGTTGACATGAGCCGAAACAAGGTGTACTAAAGACGCTTTGAATTATGATGTGTCTATTGAAGTTGTTTCATATAAAAACTTCTTATTTACATATTGAATTTTTCTCCATAGAGATAAACATCCTCATTAAGTGTTAATGACAAATCAAGACAAACTTAATCTTAATCAAATGCTAATAAAGCCTTATAAAAGAAGTTGATGGATCCACCATGTACTTTATCATTTTTTTTGTAATTATGCTTAACAATGGACCAAGTAAGACAGGACATGGGAGAGATTTCATTCTATATCGAGTAAACTCACTTGGGAACCTTTGAGAGAATTATTTTGGAGTACAGAGAGCAAGGAACTGTTAAGGCATGACTTAACCATTTGAGATACACCAGGTAAAACACCCAGCTTATCCCGAATGATCTTTACTTGAGCAACCATGGCTAGATTCATTTCTCATCCATAGAGTTTCGGGGCCAAAAATATTATAATTACAAAAAAGATATGTGTGACATCATACCATACCTAACACATGTCAAATTAAAACTTACCTCAGTACATTGAATGTTTGGTGAACAGTTGGCCGTAAAGGTGATGACGCACCTTTTTGCGCCACTTGACATAACGTCTGGTCACTCGAGAATTTCAATCGATATTTAATGCTAATGAAATGTTAGGTATGGTAGTCTAACCCATCATTTAATTCACTTAAGTTTCCTTATATCTAGTATGAGACTATATATACTTCACCTAGCCTCTGATAAACCATTAGATCTTTGAGCCTCTAAGAGAGAACTTGCCTTTAGGTTGTGCGAGTAAATGATGATTTCCCTTATGGCCTGGGTGCTTATGGTAAAACTAAGGCGTCACCCCTATTGATGATGATAGAAAATATACTTTACAAGAATTATGGTAAACAATCTCAATAACGAGGGGAAATATTCTCGAAGAAGATCAACTATAAAGAACACAACGAATAATGTGGTTTACCCAACATGTGTTATGTCCACAGAAGCTCAACTCTTATTTCATTAAATATTGAAAATAAAATTTTACAAAAACTCAATATCAATAATAAAACTTCTCCTCTAAAGTATATACAATGTTTAAACTCTCTCAGAATCTATTTAAATCGGTTGAAGTCTATCTCGAAATCTCTCTCTCTTCTATGTTATATTATATGTGTCCTCTTGAATGGAGTAATTTAGCATATATAGTCTCATCCTTAATCTCTTGGGAACTTGAGTTTTTTTTCCTCTTTTGGATGCTTCTATTGGTAAACCACCATCAACCATTTAATGGGCGAAAAACTCATTAAGTATGGCTTAAAGTTGTCTCAAAACCATGATAAAAGTATTACTTTAATAAAAAATGATAAGTGCACTACCCAATACATAATATAAAGTATGTACGCATGGGGTCATGTGCAAAAGAAAATTCCTTTATATTAGATAGTTCTCTCTAGTTAGCACTTTTTTACAGCTCATTAATAATCCAGCCGAGATAGTTGATGGTTACTCACAACATGATCAATCAGATGAGTTGTTTTGCAACATGCCTTATCGTATAAAGTTATTTCGGTCTTCATTTTCTTCAAAGAAATTTCCTTAGGAACCTTCCCATCCAGGTCGATCGATGGTGCACTGAGCTTGCTCTAATCTTCTAGACTTGGTATTTCAAGTGTTCTAATTAACCTCTTCCATATAACATCGAATGAACTCCC
Organism: Sambucus nigra; assembly: GCA_949130495.1. Classification (NCBI taxonomy): domain Eukaryota; kingdom Viridiplantae; phylum Streptophyta; class Magnoliopsida; order Dipsacales; family Adoxaceae; genus Sambucus; species Sambucus nigra. The sequence goes on along the minus strand of OX422217.1, from coordinate 542,809,106 downwards.
TTTTACCTTAGTGAAGTAAATTATCTTAAAGTAGGGAGTTTATAAATAATCCCCTCCTACATTTTCCCTCTCGTAGAGAAAGTTGATTTGAAAATAAGAAGTTTACATACAAAACACCTCATTCAAATAATTTGTAACTCGAAATGCCTTGGTCAAGTAAATCAAAGCATCTCCAATCACAACATCTTACTATTTTCAACCTCTAAATTTTAAATCATGTATAAATTACCTCCTGCTACTTAACTATATTTGGGAATATTTTGAGCTGATGGATCTAGAACCGAGGAACCGTTGTTCGATGAATCTCAAGGTGAAGAACCCTTTACTGAAGAACCTTTAATTGAAGAATCTTGTCTTTACATGAGTTAATTTATAACCATTTGCATCTCAAACATGTGAATTAATCATTTATATATCTTTGTATTGAATGCTAAGATCATTATCTCTGACATTACCGTCACTTTTTTCCACGTGTAGCCACGAGATGATTTTTGAGGCATTGGGTTACGCAATCATTATTTTGACCCCAATTTCAAATTGCCACTTTGTTTAGTGAATCGTCAAAAGAATTTTTTAACGACTGTAAAAGATAAGACCTATAAACTCTTTACTTTCATTTCTTCAAAACCTTTAAAATTATTTTATCGTCATTAAAACCCAAGTTCCAAAATGTTTGTAGATAGAGAGATCGTGTTCTTTTTAGCAAATACTTTATTTTTTCTTCATTCTTTGATGATTGTACTCTGTTTTGACCATTTTCGTCACTTTTCTTTTAGTTATACTCCTCCTTGTTCAGCCATGGCAATGGAAACGTCTAGTAAAGTTGTCAAAATTTCTAGTAAGGGATCAAGTGGGGATCCGTCATCTGAGTTAGTAGAGAGAAACTATGTTTAATCGTTATCATCTTTCTCATTACTTTGGCAAGACAAGCAAGTTTTGGGAAGCAGGTAGGGCTTTTTCTTTAAATTTGCAAGTATTGGAAGATCCTTTATTGATAGTCGATCAACCTAATAATCAGTCTGAGGGAGGTAATATTCCTCTACGGTATCTTAAGACATCATTTGGACAAAGGACACTTCCCTTATCCCAACATTGACGTCGAGGTGCCAGGTGGTTCACTTGAGGGTTTTGCTGCTTGGAACACTTATATTTATAAAAAATATGATGATACTCTTCTCTAAGTTGGCCTTGCTAATTCTTCTTATTATTTTAGGGGTTTTACCCTCTCTAAAAATAACTCTGCGCTATACCTATTAATTTCTAGGTGGAATTATTTGTCCCATACTTTCATGATGTCTTGGGTGAGTTCACACTCACATTGGAAGATGTGTTTCAACTGATGGGAATAGGACCCTGTAGTGTTGTTCCTTATAGCGATTAACCTATGGATAACGAGGAAGCTGAAGCTCGAACAAAGATTGACATACTTTTCCATGAATGCATCAGTGATTCTTCAAAGCCCATTTTTTATCAATTGATCAAATAATTTTACAAGGTTCCTTTAAAGGTGATCAAGGAACATAATGATAAGGGTAGAATACATAATGTACATCTGTTCTTGGTAAAGATCATCCTTTAGATATAGTTTCCTACCTTTTATGCTTGCTTTCTCACTTCCTCTTACCTAGTAAGCCCAATGATCGGCCACGTAGAGACTTAATAAATTTCTTGGTGAGGTTGGATCGTGGAGTCAACATTCCTTTGTATGTTATAACATATGTATATTTGTGTACTTGGTTAGATAGAGCTCATTTTGGTATGGATCATTATGTTGGTATATATGATGTTTTAAAATTTGGCAACACAATACTTTTGATGGGGTTCCTCTATAGTAGGTTCCCTAAGCTTACTCCAGTTAATCTTCCAATTAGCAAGTTTCTAGTTACGCACACAAGTTTTTTGTGTTGTAACCATAAATAGAGTAATAAGGATCTTCTCCCTTCAATTGATGTCGAAATTGATTTTATCGATAGACCTTACTCCTTATGCAAAAATGTGGTCAATCTTTAAAGATGAATCTTACACAGTTTGTTTGATTAATTCTAAAGCATTTTTTTATTAAATATCCTTCATTTGTTATGGTACTTATACTTACACCTATCCATATTCCTTCATTCATAGAGTGGGAGAAATAAAGTTAAGCTTACAATCCTCATCATTGTTCCGGACAATTTGGTTTTAAATAAGGTGTCCCCTACCCATTTTCCAAAATAGTAAAATCAATGATTCTTTCTATGATGGCCCTTGACTTCACTCTTTCTTGCTACCTTAGTTTGGTTTTAGTCCCCATTGCTACCTTAGTGTAACCTCAAGCTTCCTATTGTAAGGCACCATTTCATGCTTCAGAGGATATTGTTCCTCTTCTTATGATGATGAAATAATTTTTCATAACTTTATATGAACCTCTTTATGAATTAGCTCAATCATAGCTAAGGTTTTACAATAAATTTACACTTTGTAAGTCAACTTAGTAGTTTACTACTAAGGTTTCTTTAAAAATAATTTACACTTTACAAGTCAACTTATTAGCTTACTATCTCTGAACATAATTTGCAATTTATAAATCAACTTAGTATCTTAATTACTAGTAGGTTTCTCTAATACAATTTACACTTTATAAGTCAACTTAGTAGCTTACTACTAAGATTTTTCCTTGAAACTTACACTTTGTAAATCAACTTAGTATCTTACTGCTAATGTTTCTTTAAAAAATAATTTACACTTTCTAAGTCAACTTAGTAGCTTACTAATAGGGTTTTCTCAAAATTTACATTTTGTAAGTGAACATAGTAGCTTCTTACCAAGGTTTCCCTAAAAGAAATATTTGCACTATGTAAATCAACTTAGCATCGTACTACTAAGGTTTTTCTTAAAATTTAAAGTTTGCAAGTCAACTTAGTAGTTTACTACTAGGTTTTTTCTCAAAATTTACACTTTGTAAGCCAACTTAGTAGCTTACTACTACGGTTTCTCTCATTAGACACATCTACTTGGTGACTTAGCACAAATATAGCTAAGGTTTTGGCTAACTCTTATGTTTAATCTATCTTTGCATCCTATCATAGGAAGCATCCCTCTTGAGAAACCTTAATGGGTTATGCCTTGTAAGGACATTGTCCACCACATTTAGTATGTCGTATACCGCTACAAGTTTGTCGAATAATTGGGAAGCGTACATCTATAATCTACAATCCAAATTTCAAGACGAGTTCAACAATAATGCCCAATAAGGACGAATTTGGTACAATGTGTTTTTGTTCCATTTACATTTTACATAAAAAGTATTGGGATATTTTTGAAAAAATAAAATATTTTTCTATTTATGAAAAATCAATTTTAAAAAGATTTTAATCATAAAAGTTTTGGATAAAGGTTTCTGATCTCAAAAACAGTCTTAAGCTTCGAAGTGTCCAAGATTTATAAAAGACTGAAGCTTTTTGGGAAACATGTGTGATGCCGTTCGAACGACATCATATCTCATTCAAACGAGATCAGATCTCGCTCAAATGAAGTCGTTTCTCGTTCGAACGAGATGCTTAATTCTGACACGCCACCGCCTTGATTTTATGTTTTTAACGGGTTTCAGGGTTATGTATTTCATGTGGAGAAAACACTAGTTTAAACAGAATCTGATTTTGAGTGTTTTTGTTTATTCTTCATCCTTTTGAGGGTTCAAAACTTTGTTTTTACAATTCATAAATCCCAAACTTTTTGTGTGAGTTGTTTGTGGAACCCAGAGCATATAGTTTATTGGGATTTTTTCTGCTGAGTCAAGGTGCCTTGGAAAGGTACTGGGTTGACCATAGATGCCACTTTTGGGAGGTAATGGGCTGGTTGACTGGTGTCATAGGGAGTGATGCGATATCCTGGGTTGATGACTACGAACCGACACCTCTAGGTATTTTGTAAGTCAAATTATATTTTCGTTGTAATCCGATTGTAAACCGTTCTTTTACAAGTTATAGTGGAAATAAAAGGCTTTTACCCTGCGGGGATTTTTTCCTGAAATCTGTCTTTGTTAGCTAGTTCATCGCATGATTTGTTTTGAGGTTTGAATTAACACATAGATGCATGTTTAGGGGATGATTTAATTGGTATTTGGTTTGAGCAAATTTAGACATCCAATTAAATATGTCTGAATTGGAAATTGAGAATCTATTTGAATCATTATCGCACACGGCATTCTCAAATTGCTATCAGAGCAGGTTACGCTAACTTATCGCGTATTCCTATTTTTTGCAAACTTGTGTGATATTGATTTTTATTTGAAAAATCTGATTTTTGAAGTTTGTCGCAATGTTTCCAAACGAGAACTTATATAATCGAACGTCTATTTTTTATGGGTCCAATTATACCTATTGGAAATATCGTATGAAATCACAATTACAATCTATTGATGAACGAGTCTGGTATCTTTTAGAAAAAGGGTGGACTCCTCCCACTATCACTGCTAATAACATCACCTTTTTGAAACCTATATCGAATTGGACTAAAGATGATTTTAAAATATCTAATTTTAATTCCCGTGGTATGAGTGCTATTTCGAGATCCGTCAACCCCAACGAGTTTCGCCGAATTATGACGTGCACCATGTCTAAAGAGGAATGGGATGTCCTCCAATTGACACATGAGGGTATGAACGCGGTTAAAGAATCAAAGCTTGTAGAGTGCCCAAAGTGTGTGTTTTAAACAAAACCAATTTTTCTACGAAAAAGATCCAACTTTTAATTATGCACCAACCAAGTTGTGAAAACCCAATTCTTACTTTAAACCAATTTTATCTTGATTAATCCTAAACATGCATCTTGTGATTAAAGCAAGTAAAGAAAAGTAAAGAATACTCATAATGTCGGATGTACGAGGAAAAAATCCAAAACGGGAAAACAACCTCGGACGGCCCAAGCCAGACAATCACTATGAATAATGGTTTTACAAAGACAGATTAGCCTTACACTAAGACTCGATACCCACGAGTCTTGAAGCTCCTTATGATCTTCAACCATTCTTCACTAGTGCCCACATAGAAATTCCGTCTTCCACGATCTCTGTCCACATCACAAGCCTCCACGTATGTCTCGGTGTCCACCGATATGGCTTGATACGTCTCACGATGTTGAACACGATGTCCGTAGCTTCTCCACCGCATAAACAACAATAACAAGTGTTCAATGATGAACAAACTTCAACTTTGGTGCAGCAAGATCACATACGCATATAGGAATGATAACTCGGATCTTTGCAAACTCTAAGGATGTGTTTAAGACTTTTAAACCTTAGAAAACATGTGCAAACAAGGTTCTGGTTCGTAAATTTTTTTTCCAGAAAGCACACTTCGAAATTATGATGTAAACATTGTTTAAATAGGATTTAAATACCGCCTCAAAAAACGTGTCATTCGAACGACTTAAGCATGTCGTTCGAGCGACCTTGCGAAAGTTTGACTTTCTTTGACTAACAGATAAAAACGTCTCTTAACAAAGAGATACAAATTAGTCAAACTCTATTTCGAGATTATCATCATAAAACGAAGTTTAAACCATTAAAACACTTTTAAAACATTTAAAAACATTTTTCTTTATAAAATTACATCCTTATCTTTTTATAAAATAATTCCGAGCACCATTAATTATACGCATTCATACCTGAGTGATCTCGAAATGAAATTATCTATGAAGACGAATAAACTTGCACCAAATAAACATCGGCATGATTAAATCTTTGAAGCTTTGCCGCAACTCCTTTAATTTCTTTATTACGTCGTAGACCAATGGGATCATGAAAAAATAAACATCTCCCTATGACATATTACAAACACAGTTTTGTTCACGGAATTAAGTCAAAATAATACAGGGACTCAATTGGAAACTTATGTCCTTACAAATCTCCCCCTTTGAATATTTCGGGTCAAAACTAAACCAGTGAAATCCTTAACTAGGCCGTCAAGCCATATGACGCCTAAATCCCATCCCATAAACTCAAAATCAAAAAGTACAGGACACAGACTAGTATATGTAGCACCGGCAAGCATGAACTGTTTGAATGTAATGTAGACTTGAAATATCGAATTGATGAAGCATACCTACACATATGAAACAGACAAACAGATACCCAGTGAAGTATGGAGGAACAAATGATAGCAATTTATATTTCTAATAAGAGCAAATCATTTGAATCATGTGAGAAATTATTTGATACCAATTAGAAAGAATTACAATCAAATAATATGTAAATCCGGATATCAATAGAAATGCTCAACGAAACTACCCCTACATCACATGCATCTCTCCCCCTTTTTGTCTCGAATAGACAATCCGGTGAAAAGATAAACCAATTTGAAATATCTAGCATGAGAATATGATACCAAATAGAATGAAGTTGATACCAATAGTGAAAAATAGAAACAGCTAGATAAACATGAAATAACCAGCTCAAAAATATCAAAAGATGACTAATCAGTAGCTAGTAAACTATGGAATCACATAAAGAGAATACCTAGTCAAATCAAGTGTGATAAACGATTATATATGCCAAAATACCAAATTGGAACATAGAATGACCTACATATAAACCAATTAATTCAAAAAATGCTTCCTGTAGTACCAAAAAAAATAACAAAATAACCAGAGGACTGCAAACTAATCAGAAGCCAATTTTTCACCCTGTCGTTCGAACGAGCCAGGGACTTCGCTCAAACGAGATGAGGAAGTCGCTCGAACGAAGGACATAATTCGTTCGCGCGAGATGCAATGTCGTTAGAACGACTTCGCGCGACCTGCCAAAATTTCCCAGTTTCCTAGAAATATTATACAGTATTGCCCAGTGAAAAAATTTCCACAAAAAAATTCCAGGAAGGGCCTGACAGATGCAAAACAGTGTTAAAATAGTAAGATTTTAACATAAAACGCAAAAGCTCACAAAAACTTAAAAAGTGAGTTACATGCGAACATAGTACCGATGTGCTCAAACATGGACATGGAATGAATGGGCGTGAAACTACAACAAATGAGCCACAATTCCAACACATCGAAACGATCAAGAAGTTCTAATTGATAGCGATAAATCATCAAACTTTATCATAGCCATATGACAATTAAAGTGTGAGATTAATGAACTAACCATACTACATGCACACAAATCCCGAATTTTGACGATTCTACAAATAATAGCGTCAAATTGCAATGTTTCAACATTAGGATTAGTTGTGCAAACCCATTTAAATTTTCTCCAACCAAACACACTCATATAAACATACTTTTTCAAGTTCTTTTGAGGTTTCTAGCATTCTCAACTTAGAGACAATCTTATTGGCCCTTTTCTTAGCATATTACTTTTTTCTTTTGGGCTCTTTTAAATGGTGGCTTTCACTACGAGTAAATTTTGAACTGTCGCAGCCCTTTCCCGTGAATCACTCATCATTTTTTTAAATACAAATCCTCACGGTAAACGGTTATTACATGCACACTTCTCCTTAAGTTTACTTACGCATAGATGACAAGATTGAGATAAGAACGCCTCACCAAATTCAAATATGCAAGAGAAGTTAAACATCCATATAAACTCGTGCATGTGTGGAATGTTGGCATATATACAAAGTCGAATCAAGATGCATATCAACTTCGAAACAACCCCATTTAAACAATGATTAAGATCATTCTAAGCATCGATAATAATGACCAAATGTCCTAGCCACATGGATAATGAAACGATGGGGGGTCCAAGCACACCAATATGCCACATCAAACATGCAAACTCAAAAACAAAAACCGAAAATCTTTTTGTATTTTTCAAAGAGGACTCAAACAAATGAAAACTATAATAAAAAGTGATACACATGCCATAATACTAGCAATGAATATATCATGAAGCAAACTAGCATATGACAAACAAGCAAGCAACTAACCATAAGAAATCGCAAGAGATGAATCATGTGCATGCATATGAGAATCAACCAACGAACATTTAGCATCTCCAAAACGGATTTCCAAACCCAAACAGGTGTATACCTAACAAAACGGGTTTTGGGAACCAATGGGACACTACGTTTAATCTTCCTAGGGTCTTTTCTAAGATCAAAACAAAAATTCCTAAGGTGACCTTTCCTACCACAATGCGAACAGGTGATAATACGATGAGGAACGGGACCTTTAGGTTGACCTTTTCTAATACCCTTGGATATGGTTAATGCTCTAAAACAAACTATGGTTTTGGCTTTTACAATCGAACCACTGGAACAAGATAAGCTGCTACCAACACTACTCGAGTCATTTAAATCATTTTTTAACTTCAAAACTTTTGACTCAAGCAAACGATTAGAATCCTCAAACTTTCGGGACTCCTTCTTTAAATTTTCAATTACCCCTAAAAGGTTATCTCTCTCCCCCTCAATGTGACCAAACTTATCCCTAAGAGCCTTTTCTCGTGCCACAAAATCATTAATCGAAATATTTTCCTCAACGGCACAAACACTTGAATTTCTCAAATCATCTAACTCTTTTTCTAAAATGAGGACTCTATCATCACTCTCCTTTTTGACTAATTTTAATATATTAAAATCTTTAGACAAGGAACTAAAGTTCTCACGACAGATATCTCTTTGAATTTGAAAGCTTTGCAAATATTCAATCTTATTTTTAAAATCAAAATTTTCTTTTTCCAAAACTTCAATACGTTTTGCAAACTTTAAATTCAAACGATGTAGATCGTCAACGCTTAGAGCATCCATCGAGAGAAAACACCACATGATAGGTAAACAAACACACGGGATCACAAAACAAATAAATAATGTTTTCTAGCTCTGATACCAATTTGTAGAGTGCCCAAAGTGTGTGTTTTAAACAAAACCAAATTTTTCTACAAAAAAGATCCAACTTTTAATTATGCACCAACCAAGTTGTGAAAACCCAATTCTTACTTTAAACCAATTTTATCTTGATTAATCCTAAACATGCATCTAGTGATTAAAGCAAGTAAAGCAAAGTAAATAATACTCATAATGCCGGATGTACGAGGAAAAAACCCAAAACGGGAAAACAACCTCAGACGGCCCAAGCCAGACAATCACTATGAACAATGGTTTTACAAAGACAGATTAGCCTTACACTAAGACTCGATCTCCACGGGTCTTGACGCTCCTTCTGATCTTCAACCGTTCTTCACTAGTGCCCACGTAAAAATTCCATCTTTCATGATCTCTGTCCACAACACACGCCTCCACGTATGTCTCGGTGTCCACCGATTTGGCTTGATACGTCTCACGATGTTGAACACGATGTCCCTAGCTTCTCCACCGCAAAACTAGCAATAACAAGTGTTCAATGATGAACAAACTTCAACTTTGGTGCAACAAGATCACATACGCATATAGGAATGATAACTCGGATCTTTGCAAACTCTTAGGATGTGTTTAAGACTTTTAAACCTTAGAAAACATGTGCAAACAAGGTTCTGGTTCGTAAATAATTTTTCCAGAAAGCACACTTCGAAATAATGATGTAAACCCTGTTTAAATAGGATTTAAACACCGCCTCTAAAAACGTGTCATTCGAACGACTTAAGCATGTCGTTCGAGGGAGATCCAATGTCGTTCAAGCGACCTTGTGAAAGTTTGACTTTCTTTGACTAACAGATAAAAACGTCTCTTAACAAAGAGATACAAATTAGTCAAACTCTATTTCGAGCTTATCATCATAAAATGAAGTTTAAACCATTAAAACACTTTTAAAACATTTAAAAACATTTTTCTTTATAAAATTACATCCTTATCTTTTTATAAAATAATTCCGAGCACCATTAATTATATGTATTCATACCTGAGTGATCTCGGAATGAAATTATCTTTGAAGATGAATAAACTTGCACCAAATAAACATCGGCATGATTAAATCTTTGAAGCTTTGCCGCAACGTCTTCAATTTCTTCAATACGTCATAGACCAAGTGGGATCGTGACAAAATAAACATCTCCCTACGACATATTACAAACACAGTTTTGTTCACGGAATTAAGTCAAAACAATACAGGGACTCAATTGGAAATTTATGTCCTTACAAAGCTACAAAATTTGGCCACCCAATTTGAGACCATTACCATGTCTAAGTCTGAATGTTTTGATGAGTTTTATGCTCGTGTGTCGGACATTGTTAACTCAAGTTTTAATTTAGGTGATCCTGTTGATAACACGCGTGTCGTTAAAAATATTTTGAGATCTCTTCCAAAATGTTTCATTCCTAAAGTCACTGTCTTGAATTCGTTAGGCAATTTAAATTCACTTAAGTTAGAAGAGCTCGTAGAAGACCTACAAACTTATGAGATTGACATGTTTTCCCAAACCATTAAGGATAAGGATAGAGGCGTTTCTTGAAAGACTTAAGTTAGGAAAAAAAAGAGTGTATGAGTTTGATTCTGAGGAAGAGTTTAGCATTGACGATGTGGCATTGTTTACGAATTTTTTTTAATAGTTTCTCAAAAAGAACAAAAATAATTTTTTCAATAAAAACTCATTTGAGAAATATAAAACGAAAGAAAAGGCCACAGAGGGCAATGAGGAGAGTGAGAGAGAAAAAAAATAAAGAGAGTGGAGAAGATGAGATGATTTGTTTTGAATGTCAAGAGAAATGGCATAGGGCGTTTAAGTGTGCTACTAGGCTTAATAGAAAAGGGAAGAAAATAGCCATGCCTGCCACTCTTACTGATAGTGAGGGAGATGATGAGAAAGATGAGTCTTCACAAGGAAAGTGTATTTCCCTTTTTAGCAAGTCATGTAAGCACACCCATTTTGTCCCACGACGAGAGCGACGGTGATGACTTGAGTATTTTAGTGGTGATGAGAGCGAGTTTGAGAGTGGAGATGAAAGTGAGATCCAAAAAGCTTTTAGGGATTTGTACACCGAGACCCTGAAAACAAAGAAGTATAATAAAGATTTGGGTCGTCGGGTTTTAGATTTGGAGAGAGAGGAGGAAGTTTTATGTAGGTCAAAGTGTGACTTGACTGACACGGTGTCTAGTCTTACGACACATTTATCCCAACTCGAGAGTGATCTCGAATGTGCCCAAGAGGCCAAAGTCCCTTTAGAGAATGCATCTAAGAAAGTTGAAAAGATGGTTCTCAATCCCATTTTGGGTGGTGATGAGAGTTTAGGAAAAGGTCATGACGGTGCGTCCACTTCTTTTATTGCACCCGAGCCGGTTCCCACTGTGGTGATTGATTCACGTGATCCTCATCCCAACCCACCTAAGAGTCCCATTCCCATTAGGAGAATGCGTCCTAGAATCTTTGAAAAATAAATTCCTAGGTCGGTTTATGTTTGCCTCCATTGAAAAAAGTGAGGACACCTAAAGGAATTTTTCTTTAAGTTGGGTAATGTGTCACGCTATACTCCTACACATGTTCGCACACACGCACACACTCATGATACTTTGCTTGCACACAATGATAGAGAGTTTGCACATATACGCGGGCAAGTAAAGGTTTTGGTCAAGACTTCATATGATTTGATGGAGTTATTTCAAAAGATGTCACCGTCTTTGGAAAACTCCACCGCACTTCCCGGTTGAGGTCTATACATGTTTACTAGCATAGGGTGATTGACATGATGACACTTTTGCCTATTTCTAGTGTGAATCATTTGTTTTGTTTTTAGCATTTTTATTTTATTTTCTCATTTTTGGTACTATTTTAGCACCGTTTCAAATCTGCTTGCCCATTCTAGGAACTGTTTTTTATAAAATTTTCTCACTGGACAAAACTGCATGTCATTCTATGTAATCTGGGAAAATTTGACTTTTCCCGTTCTAACGAGATTGTCTGTCGTTCAAACGATATGGAATATCGTTCGAATGACCGTGGATTATGTTTGCAGTCCCTGTTTCTTCTTGCAATATGTTATTGGTACTGTTGGGTTGTTTCTGAACAGTGTTTGAAAAATACAAAAATATTTTCTCTTTTTAGAAAAATTTTGAAAAATTGAAAAAGAGTTTTGTATTTTGTTTGCACCTTATATGAATGCACACTTAGGATGACCAAGTCACATATTCATGCCATATCCATGTGAATGTTTGATAGTGTTTTGATACAATATGTTGTGTCATCCATGTGCTTGATAAAGTTTGGAGTCTTTGAGATGATATAGTGTTGCTACCTACATGATTGACTTTATTTGTCCTTTATTGCACACATGCATAGATTTGTTTGACTTTTGTGCTTGTCTATCACATGTTGGTTGAGTGTTTCCATCTCAATTATGTCTATACAATGAACCAAATGCGATAAAGCTTGACAAAAAGTAGTGCATGTTTTAAACCGTTTGCCATGAGTTTTTGTATATTTTAAAAATGGTGAAGGACTACGAAAGGTACTCATTTATCCTCTGCGATTAAGCCACCATTTTAATTGACCTAAAAAATTGAGGTATTTTAATTATTCGAGGTCCAAAGAGGTTTAAAAGAGCCCGAAAAAATTTAAAGGCAATAAAAAGAAATTTATGCCAAAAAGGGGCCACTAGGTTTATTCACCCATTTTCCAATGTTCGAGAATTTATATCACCTATATACATACATACATATATATATATATATATATATATATATATATATATATATATATATATATATGAGGGAGTTTTGTTGGAGAATTAAAACGGTTTTACACGTCCTTGAAAGTCATGAAAAAGCATTACATAGTTTTGGACGTTATTGGTGTGGAAATTATTTATACTTTGATTTGTTGATATGATTAAGATGGTGTCATTTAAATTCAACAATTTTACACCAAAGGACTATTTTTTATGTTTGTTCTTTAAGAGTACACTTATTCCTGCACATATGATATGATTGAGTTGATTTTCCTATCGAATTTGTTCACACCCATTCATTCCGTTTCCACGATTTGGTTGTCTTAGGATAAATTCATGGTGTGTGATTTTTGTAACATCATTTTTGCATTTTTGTATGAAAAATCTGAAAAAACCAAAACTAGTTTGTGTTGTTTTCCGTGACTCCCAGATTTTCTTTATGTGATTTATTCTTTTCCTTATTTATTTCGGAAAAAATAAAAGTGGGAGAACGAATTATGATTTTATGGGGTAGTTTATGTATGGGGGAGATTTGATTATGCTTACATGTTTTATGTTTATATCATTTCAAACTCGATACGTCACAATGTTTTTCTTTGTCTCATGTGTGTAGGTACAATTAAAGATTCTTATGTTGCACACTCTGATGAGAAAAGCTTGGAGATTTGAAAAGTTTATTATTGAAGATAGAAAAAGTTTGAAGACTTGTTCAGTGTATCTTTCCACGTTTGCGTCTATGGGAGGGTAAATTTGTATAGGTCATATTTTGATTGATAATTCAGATATTTGTATTTTGTACCAACATAGACATAGGGGGAGATTTGTAAGAACATTGCCTGTCACATTTAGTATGTCGTATACCTCTCCAAGTTTATCGAAGAATTGGGAAGCTTACATTTACAATCGACAATTCGAATTTCAAGACGACTTCAACAATAAGGCCCAACAAGGACGAATTTGGTAAAGTGTTTTTTTTCCATTTACGTTTTGCATAAAAAGTGTTGGGATATTTTTGAAAAAAAAAAATATTTTTCTATTTATGAAAAATCAGTTTTGAAAATATTTTAAATGATTTTAATCATAAAAGTTTTGGATAAAGGTTTTTGATCTCGAAAATAGTCTTAAGCTTTGAAGTGTCCAAGGTTTATAAAAGAATGAAGCTTTTTAGGAAACGTGTATGATGTCGTTCGAACGACATCGTATCTCGTTCAAACGAGATCATATCTCGCTCGAACGAAGTCATTTCTCGTTCGAACGAGATGCTTCATTTTGACACGCCACCGCCTTAATTTTTTTTATTTAAAGGGTGTCAGGGTTATGTATTTCATGTGGAGAAAACACTGGTTTAAACAGAATACGATTTTGAGTATTTTTTTTTTATTCTCCATCTTTTTTAGGGTTCAAAACTTCATTTTTACAATTCACAAATCCCAAACTTTTTGTGTGAGTTGTTTGTGGAACCCAGAGCATATAGTTTACTGCGAGTTATGGTGCAGAATCAAGGTGCCTTAGAAAGGTACTGGGCTGACCATTAGTGCCACTTGCGGGAGGTACTGGGCTGATCGACTGTATGTCATAGGGAGTGCGGTGGTGTTCCTGGACTGACGACTACGAACCAACACCTGCGGGTATTTCGTAACTCTAATTGTATTTTCACTGTAATCCGATAGTAAACCGTTCCTTTACAAATTATAATGGAAAATAAAAGGTTTTTACCCCGCAGGGATTTTTTCCTGAAATCTGTCTTTGTCATCTAGTTCATCGTATGATTTATTTTAAGGTTTGAATCGACACGTAGATGCATGTTTAGGGGCAGATTTAATTGGTATTTGGTTTGAGCAAATTTAGACAGACAATTAAATAAGTCTGAATTGGAAATTGCGAATCTATTTGAATCATTATCACACATGACATTATCATGCCTTTTGTTGAGGTGAATCTAGTTGCTCCAGTTGATTCTCAATCATTCTCCCGTGATGATCAAGGTTCTAAATCCAATGTGCAAATTGAGGAACGTGGGTCTAGTTTTAAATCTCTTTTTCCAAATGTGCAACCGACTCAGTATTGCCGATAGGTGCTTGAGAATAGAACTATGATTCAAAGATCACTTTATTTTGGGCCTGGTCGGCTTTTGGTTTCTCACCCTGAGACTTTTACTGTTGAATGTGTGACACCACACAACTAGATGATGGCCTATCTTTTACAAGGGACAAATGCCGTTTTAGCTGAGATCGGTTATATTTCACCATCTTTCATGGAAAGATATGTGATGAATCACTACATGGGGAACCTCAAAGATTTGAAAAAAGATGTGTTTGATTTACTTGGATAATCAAGAAGTTGAGGAATCTAAATGATTTTCATCTAGTAGGTTATTATTCTATCTATTTCAAAGTTGTAGAGGATTTAAAGGATGAAGAAGGCTAATTGAGAGAGATCATCCCTCAACTTGAGGAATGTGATCAAGTAGTAGATATAACAGATAAAGCTTGGACCTATGCTAAAGCCCCCTATATCTTTGACTCACTTGAGTCTATATTATATAGGTTCTCATCTAGTTTGAAAATAGTGAAAAAATTGAGTCATACGTTTTCAATCCAACAAGCATTCAGACTCTTCATTTTGATTTCCTCTAATAGTCCAAATGGTATAAGCACCAACACTACACCTAGGATCATTTATGTATTGCATATAGGATTTCATTCTTTATAATATGAGGGAGTTTGATTTAAATACCTTTAACATAATTTTTCCATTATTTTTTGGGATATTTTAAAAAATTTCAATGATTTTTTAAAAACAGTTTTTAGAAATTTAAAATTGATTTTTAAAACTTTGTGTACTGTTGAGTAAATTCCATAAGCTGCTAAATCTAAGATTTGGTAGAAACCTAAAGCACTTGATAATTGTGTGGGTACAACTTGTATTTTTGTAACATCAAAAACATGTGTTTGTAGTTCAATCTTAGCCTTACACGTGTTGATTCCACAATGACTAGATTTGTGTTTCTATGCTCTCACATGCCTATGCTTACCTGTGAACCCTTGGATCTTTTTAATCAATGGCCTGCATGTAATCTGAGATGATCCTTGTATTGTCTAGATCAACCAATAACGGTTAGCTTATAAGCGATGCATTCTTAACCCTTAGATTTGCTTCGATCTTTTAAAATCAATCTTGAGCATTGATTTTGCTTCGTGGTTCCAAACACTTCCATCACTTACTATAAATACATGCCATATGTTATACTATTACAATCTTTTACCACCCTCACTTTTGAGAGAAAATAAAGAGAGAAGAGAAATGAGAGAGAGAGAGAGAGAGAGAGAGAGAGAGAGCGAGAGAGAGAGAGAGGGGGGGGGGAGAGAGAAATAAGAACCCCTAAACTAAACTCCAACCAAATCTTACCAGAAAACCCTTTCTGAGAGTGATTTAGTTTAAGATTCGAGAAGATCTATCCTCTTTTTTCCTTTATCTCTTTCCCAACTTAATCACGTTGATTCAATCTCATTTTCTTTCATAGAACTTGGAGATTTGATCTATGTGATACATATCACTTAGATATTGCTTAGTTTTGATTTCTTCTTTCGAGAAATCTTATTTTGTTGGTTTTTTTCAAACTGATGTGTTATTTTCAAACCCTAAACCAACAATATCTTTTATGATTTTAGTTTCTTTGAATATTCAGACTTCGATCTAGTTGAGATCTTGATTAGGGATTTACACTTTCAAATATTTCACATTTTGTGAAATAGTTTGTACATTTTCAAAATAAAGAAGTGTTTTGAATCTTGGCTCGTGTTTATAGTAAGATTCCCTCTCGATCTGCGATATTTTAGACATCCAAAATGTGATAGTTTTAATTAAATTGATTTTGGAAATTCTTTTACATATTTGTGATCTATTTTGCATCTTGTCTATAATTAAGTGTGTGTGAGTTGCATGCATGTTATTTAGAGCACATCACCACTTACACCTTCACAGTACTACACTAAAAATTATTCGTATTCAGATCTTAGATTTTTGAGTTGATGTAAAGCTAAAAGGAGTAGAGTTACAACGCTGAGAGAACATCAACAACATCAGAGCCTTGGGAGAAGTCAGAAAATCCGGAGGAATAAGTATATTTCTGAACTTAGAATTTGGTCTGATTGTGTGTATGGATTGTTATATAGTTTGTATACTGTTACTTTATTTTAGTAGATTTTTTTAATTTTGAGGTGTAGAAACCTCCGTGGATGTTTCCCCAATTGGGTGAGATTTTATCACGTTAAAATTGTACTTGTATACTTCCTCTTACTCTCATCCCTTTCTTGAGGCTGTGTTGATTAAGTTCCTTAAGTTTTGTTTTTCAAAACTGGTAAACCTAAACCTTAAATAACTCGTTCATACTGTTCTACACATCTTATGTTTAAAATTTATTTTAAGAAAAGCGTTTCTTCGACAAACTGTTCGAAGACATTTAGATAGTATAATTTTGAATTAAACGACTTAAGTGGTACTTTTTCAATGGGTATAAGAGATTTGGTTTTTCAAAATTCTTTAGATCTCGAGTTTCTGAATTTTTTTTCTCAAAACAAATTATGGATGAGAAATTTAAGAGACTAGGTAACCTGTCCAAGCCCCCTCTCTTTGATGGAACTAACTTTCCTTACTGGAAGGTAAGGATGGTTGCCTTCATCCAAGGGACATTGGGAGATGATGTCTGGGAAGTAATTCAAAATGGTTACAATTTTCCTACAAAACCAGCCGCTGAAGGAAGTACTGTGAGGATTACAAAATTACTAAGTGAATTCACTAAAAAGGATAAACAGAATTCCCTTAACAACAAGAAAGGAAAAAATGCCATATTCAAGTCTATTAATGAACACGAATTTAAGAGGATATCATTTTGTCCTACCTCTAAGGAAGCATGGGACACCCTAGTGACTGAACATGAGGGAGATACCAAAGCTAAAGCTATAAAACACAAATATTAATTCAGCAATACAATTCCTTGATAATGACAGAGACTAAGTTATTTGATGACTTCTATATTAGACTAACATACATTATGACCAAATTTCATGCTAATTGGATTGTGTATGATAGAAAGTAAATTGTCTCTAAAATACTAATATCACTTCCTCAAAAATTTGATAATAAGATATATGCAATTGAGGAGACGGATGATCGAAATCTCACACCTGAACTCCTCAGTAGAAAATTGAGAACTGTGGAAATTGAATTGTAATTTAAGAAACAATTAACCCAGTCCCAAAAGAAACAGTATGCCTTCAATATTTTTTTTTCATCTAAGTTGACCACACCTGAACTTATCATACCTAACATTGACGTAGACTCTAATGAGGACCGTAATTTAGATACTTTGGATACTAAGATTGCCTTAATGTTTAGTAGTTTAAGAAAATTATGAACTTTCAAAATAAAATAGAAAAAAGACAAGGCAAACCTACTTTTCCAAATCAATCTAATAACAAACCTCATGAGAGAAGACAAGATAAACACTAGACTGACAATCACAAGAGACCTGGGAAAGACCTTAAAAATGTTAAATGCTATAGATGTGGGAAGTTAGGACACATGGCTAGTCACTGTAGAGTTAACTTAGACAAAATTCACAAATATAATAAAGCTCATCTAAGAAAAACTTGGAATGACTCAAGTGACTCTGAAAATGATGAACCTGAGTCATCTAACACTTTTGACCCTTGTATGTCATTCTTTGCTAAGATAATCTACAATGATGATGAGAAATCTGATCATGCTATGTTATCTGATACTATGCCTACTATTTTATCTGCCTTATTGCTTGATAATGTTGTTAATGCTTCAAACGCCGTGTGTGTGTGTCAAAGGGAACGCTCTATTATTGATTTCAATGGGTGTGTGAGTCCTAAAAATGAATCGTTAGGAGACACTGCACACTTAGTTACTCCGAAAATGATGACATTCCTGACATTCACACACTGTACACAAAAACTCTCAATAAAAGCACTAGGCTTGAAAAAATTATCAAGGATCTTACCCATAAGATAGAAACCCTAAGTCAGATGATCAAATAAAATGCTGGAGAGTACACTACTCAATGTCTAACTCATGAGAATAAAACCAAAAATTTTGAACAAAAGCTGAAAGAGTTGTCTAACTCAAATGAAATTTTGAAAAAAAAATACAAAGGAACGTTGATGGAATTGGAACAAACAAAAGAAAAGAGATCCACACTCTTCAAAAAGTATACAAATTTTAAAACTAATTCCAAATGTCTTAAATATTGTGTTGCTGAAAGTAAAACCAATTTTGATGACAGAGCTAGAATAGGAATTTTTCACAATTGTAAGACCCAAATTAAAAATGTTGAAACTATAAAGTTTGTGTCTGGTGGCAAAAGACCTATTGAAACTTGTCCAGATTTTCAAAGTTTGAAAAATGAGTTTGATGTAAAACAATTGAAGTTAGACATTGGTGAATCAAGCAACTCTAAGCATAATGTTGAACAAAAATCTAAGTGCGTTCGCCACCTATTCGATAAAAAGATTTGACATTTCATCCTGTGCCACCTAAGAATAAGACTAGAGCTCAAAACCTAGACAAATCTTTGAATAATAATTTTCCTAAGGTTGTGAGTTTTACGTGCCATCTTTACTGCTCCTATTATGGTGTCTAAAGACATTCACTTGATGGTTGCTATTCCAAACTTCTGTGTAATTCAGTCTATAACTCTCCTGTTTCCCATAATTTTAACTATTCTAGGAGAATCCAAAACAAATATATCCTTCCTAGATGGTTAGATAAGAATTCTAACTATCATAAGAGAAGGAAAAAGACTAATACTAAAAGACCATCAACAAGAAGGAATCCTAGATACTTTTCTAGACCAATTGTTCAAATTTTTAATAATAACAATAAATATGCGCAAAAATATTTTAAAGAAAAGACAGAAGCTCGTAAGTTTGATCAAATACGAGTTACTAAGCACAAATTGAAAACTAAAGAAATTTGGGTTAGAAAAGATGGTCTATTACCCCAGTTAAAATGCAACATTGTGATCAGTGCTTTTAGAGCTGAACATACAACAACTGGATGGTATTTAGGCTCAGGTTGTTCCAAATATATGATTGTGGATGATTCCAAACATTCAAACAACACCAACTACTCCGAAGGAAAACTCCTGTTTGGAGATGGTGTATCAGTCCATATCATTGGTGAAGGAACACTCCATGAAGAAGGATTACCCATTCTCGAAGATGTTCTCTTGGTAAAAGGACTTAAAGTCAATTTACTAAGTATATCACAGTTTTTTGACTCAAACCATACTGTCACTTTTTCAATGAACAATTGCAAAATTTTAAATAAAAAAGGTGATTGCATTATTATAGGACTCTGTACTCCAGATAACTATTACAGAGTTAATCCAAGTACAGAGGATTGTAACATTGCCAGAATGAATGACAATGAGATATGTCATAATAGGTTGGGTCACATTAATTATGATAGTCTTGGCAAATTATGCTCCCAAGAGATAGTTGGAGGTCTTCCTAAGATTAAACCAATCTCAAACACTGTTCGTGGTCCATGTCAAGAAGGGAAAATTATTAAGTCTCCCCATAGGAAAGCTAAAGAAGTTCTAGTGACTAAAAAACTTGAACTCGTCCATATGGACCTAATGGGTCCTTCTCGTACTGTTAGTCTTTGTGGCAACAATTATATCCTTGTTATGGTTGATGACTTCACTCGATTTACCTGGGTTACCTTTTTAAAACATAAATCAGAAACCTTCCGTAAGTTTTTGAAAATCTTAGTTCGTATTAAAAATGAAAAGGACTCCCAAGTAGATAGAATTCATAGTGATAGAGGAGGAGAATTCATAGATTCAGGCGTCATAGAATATTGTGACTATAATAATTACAAACATTAATTTAGTGCTCCTAATACACCTCAACATAATGGGATCGCTAAGTGTAAAAATTTCACTCTTCAAGAAATGGCCCATGTGATGATTCATGCAAAGAACCTACCTAAATATTTTTGGGTAAAATCTATTTGTACCGCCTGTCATATAATCAATTAAGTCTACTTAAGGAAAAATACCAAACAAACATCCTATAAGATTTAGTATGGGAAGAAACCTAACCTAAAATACTTTAGAACCTTTGTTAGCACCTGTTATTTCTGTAAGGACAGAGAACATCTGTCTAAATTTAAAACCAGAGGAGATAAAGCCATTTTATTAGGATATTTTCCAAATAGTAGAGCCTACCGTGTCTACAATCATCATACCAAGACCATGATGGAATCCATTAATGTGGTTGTAAGTGACACTAATGTAGAAAGTAAGACCAGAGAACCAATTATTGTGGATGAGTCCGAAAACATTTTAAATTATGACTCTCCAGAAATAATTGAATCGTTACCAACTGAGACCCCTGAAGTAACTAACCGGGTTTCCAAAAATTATCCTTTAGATAGTTTAGTTGGTAATCCTACTGAGCCTGTTCATATAAAATCTCAAGTTTGTAACATTGCTCATTTTACATGTTTTGTGTCTCTTATTGAGCCAAAAATGTAAATGAAACATTGAATGACACTTTGTGGATAAGTGCTATGCAGGTGGAACTTCTTCAATTTATCATTCAAGATGTATGGTATCTTGTACCTTGGCCTGAAAATAAAAGGATTATTTGTACACGTTGGATTAAAAAAAATTGATGAATCTGGAATGATTATTTAGAATAAATCTAGACTAGTTACCAAGGGCTACTCTCAGATTAAAAGAATAGATTTCGAGGAAACTTTTTCTCCTATCAATTGTCTTGAATCTGTTCGCTTACTTTTTGCAATAACTTGTCATTTGCACTTCACACTATATCAAATTGATGTTAAGTCAGCCTTCCTTAATGAAATTTTAACTGAGGAGACCTATGTAGAACAACCCAAAGGGTTCATTTACCCTCATCACCCAAATTATGTCTATCGTCTTAAAAAAGCTCCTAGAGCTTGGTATGAGCGTCTATCCACCTTTCTTTTAAACAACGAATTTAGGAGAGGATGGAATGACCAAACCTTGTTTGTCAAACATTATGACAATAATATTACTGTAGATCAAGTTTATGTTGACGATATCATTTTTGGATCCACCTCCCCTTTAGAAGTTAAAACCTTCTCGGACATTATGCACAAAGAATTTCAAATGTCACTTATGAAAGAGTTACAACTCTTCTTAGGGATAAGTGCTAAACAAAATTCAGATGGATTATTTCTATCGCAATCCAAATATGCTTAAGAGATTGTTAAGAAGTTTGGTCTAGAAACATCCAAAGAAGCTAGGACTCCTATGAGTACTTCTGTCAAACTTTCTAAAGATGAGAATGGGAAATCAATTGATTTTACCTTATACCATAGTATAATAGGAAGTTTACATTATCTTACTGCCTCCCGTCCTGATATCATGCACTTTGTTTGCGTGTCTTCTCGATATCAAAATGATCCCAAAGAGAGTCATCTGTTGTGCATTAAAAGAATTATCAAATACATTAAAGGTACTCTAAACTTAAGACTTTAGTACACTAAAGAGACTTCTAGTACTATAGTAGGTTACACCGATGCTGATTTGGCCGATTATACCGAGGATAGTAAGAGTCATTCCGGAGCGTGTTACTACATTGGTAACAATTTGGTAGGATGGAGTAGTAAGAAGAAAAATTGCACTTCCTTGTCTACTACCTAATCCAAATATATTGCAGCAGGAAGTTGTTGTGCTCAATTACTTTGGTTGAAACAAATGCTGAAAGATTACGGTATAACTGAAGATAATTTTCATCTCTATTGTGATAATCAAAACGCGATTAATATTTCTAAAAATCCAATTCAGCACTCTCGTACCAAATATATTAAAATCAGATGTCATTTTATACGCGAGTTAGTTGAATCTAAGGAGTTAGAAATTAACTACCTACCTACTGAATTGTAATTAGCTGATCTGTTTACTAAATCATTAGACTTTCTTCGATTTGAATCTTTATGCAAATCTATTGGTATGGTTATGGCAGAACAATGATTTATTGTTTCATACTTGTTTACTTTGCCCTTTGTCCATTTGAGACAAAATGGGGGAGAAATTCGAGTCTTCTTAGACATTTTGGTGTATTCTCATCTAAAAAACTTGATCTTAGTTATCTAATTTTCAGGAATCAGTACCTTCATTTGCAATAGAATTTTGATAGGGTATTGGTCTGTATTTAGTTAAGTTATGTAAATTTCCCTTTCTAGGATATTAGGTAGATAGAAGTTTTGTATAAGACTAAGTTTTTCTTATTCTTTTATATCCCTACGAGTCCTAGATGACTCAAAGAAGATTTTGTCTCATATTTCCAATGGGAGAGATTGATGCACCATATATCTTTGACTCAGTTGAGTTTATATTATATACGTGTTCATCTAGTTTCGAAATAATGACAAAATTGAGTCATACCTTTTCAAACCAACAAGCCTTCTCACTCGTCATTTTGATTTCCTCTAATAGTCCAAAAGGTATAAACACCAACACTACACCTAGGATCATTTATGTATGGCATATAAGATTTTATTCTTCATTATATGAGGGTGTATGAGTTAAATCCCTTTAAAATAATTTTTCCATAATTTTTGGGATATTTTAAATAATTTATATGATTTTTTAAAAAAAATTAAGAAATTTAAAATTGGGTTTTAAAACTTTGTGGGTTGTCGTGTAAATTCCATATGCTGCTAAATCTATGCTTGGGTAGAAACCGAAAGAGCTTGATAATTGTGTGGGTACAATTTGTATTTTTGTAACATAAAAAACATGCGTTTGTAGTTCAATCTCAGCCTTATATGTGTTGATTCCACAACGGCTAGATTTGTGTTTTTATGCTCTCACATACTTGTGCTTAGTTGTGAACCCTTGGATCTTTTTAATCAATGACCTACATATAATATGAGATGATCCTTGTATTTTTTGGATCAACTAATAAGGATTAGCTTATAAGCGGTGCATTCTTAACCCTTAAATTTGCTTTGATCTTTTAAAAACAATCTTAAGCATTGATTTGGTTCGTGGTTCCAGAGCCTTCCATCACTTACTATAAATACATTCCATATGTTATACGATTAAAATCTTTTACCAGCCTCACTTCTGAGAGAAAATAAAGAGAGAAGAGAGAATATATATATATATATATATATATAGAGAGAGAGAGAGAGGAGATAATAAGAAACCCTAAACTAAACTCCGGCCAAATCTTACTAGAAAACCCTTTCTCAGAGTGAGTTAGTTTGAGATTCGAGAAGATCTATCCTCTTCTGTCCTTTATCTTTTTCCCAACTTGATCATGTTGATTCAATCTCATTTTCTTTCATAGAACTTTGATATTTGATCTCTGTGATACATATCACTTAGATATTGTTTAGTTTTGATTTCTTCTTTCGAGAAATCTCATTTTGTTGGTTGTTTTCAAACTGATATGTTATTTTCAAACCCTAAACCAATAATATCTTTTTTTATTTTAGTTTCTTTGAATATTCAGACTTAGATTTAGTTGAGATCTTGATTGGGGATTTACACTTTCAAATATTTCACATTTTGCGAAATAGTTTGTACATTTTCAAAATAAAAAAGTGTTTGGGATCTTGGCTTATGTTTATAGTAAGATTCCCTTTTGATCTATAGATATTTTAAAGATCCAAAGTGTGATAGTTTTCATTAAAATGATTTTGGAAATTCGTTTACATATTTGTAATATGTTTTGCATCCTGTCTGTAATTAAGTGTGTGTGAGTTTCATGCATGTGATTTAGAGCACATCACCACTTACACCTTCACAGTACTACACTGAAAATTGTTGGTATTGAGATCTTAGACTTTGGAGTCGACATAAAGATAAAAGGAGTAGAGTTACAAAGCTGAGAGAACATCAACAACATCAGAGCCTTAGGAGAAGTCAAAAATCCAAGGGATTTGGTATATTTCTGAAATTAGAATTTGGTCTAATTGTGTGTCTTGATTATTATATAGTTTGTATATTGTTACTCTATTTTAGTGGATTTTTTTTTACTTTTGAGGTGTAGAGACCTCCATGGATGTTTCCCCAATTGGGTGGAGTTTTACTATGTTAAATTTGTACTTATATACTTCATCTTCCTCTCATCCCTTTCACGAGGCTTTGTTGATTTAAGTTCCTCTAGTTTTGTTTTTCAAAACTAGTAAACATATACCTTAAATAACTTGTTCATAATGTTTTACACATCTTGTGTTGAAAATTTGTTTTAAGAAAAGATTTTATTCAACAAAGTCTTAGGAGCCATTTAGATGGTTTAATTGTGAATTAAACGACTTAAGTGGTACTTTTTCATATGCCAAAAGAAAGCATGAACTCATGGTTAAAATAAAGGTAGAGGTTGAAGTAAACATTTTTTCTATGTCTGAGAATCAATGAAAGGTTTCAAGGTATAGGTACCTCAATTGGACAGAGCTTCTTCACTACTTGTAGTTTAGGATTTTTGTTAGGATAAAGTTATTATTTTATACCTCTGGGTAGTAGTCCCTTTTTGGCAATTATCCTCCTAATTTGAAATACAAAGAACGTATTTTCTTTTGAATCTCATGTGTACACTTTATTCTTAGCTTCAATACTTTATCTCACAAATTTACAAATTGTTGTGCTTCTTCACATTTCTTCAAGAAGAAAATTACAAGTGTCTTTCTCAAATATAAAAACTTTTTGACCACTTGTTGTTAACTTTGAAACGCCTATCATCTTAAAATTTTGAAATCAGATAATAATCTAACTCATGTTCTTCTCTGACAACATATGGTCCTTCCCAATTTGCTATAAATTTTGGCAAAGGAAATCCTGTAATGTGATTAATATCAGCCTTTAAGACCAAATTGCTTTCCATAAACTTCATTGGTCTCACGAGGTTCTCATAAGATTTGAAGAGTTGCTTCGTACAAAGTTGAAAGTGATTCCTCGCATTGTATCTATGTTCATCTAGTACTTCTAGTTGAACATGCCTACATTGAGAAAGCATGTTGCTTCACAAGGCTTAACGGGCATATGGAACTTTTAGCTCCACTAGAAGGATTGTTTCAGCTCCATAAACCAAGGCAAAAGTGTGTACCTGTTGGATTCCTCTTGGTTATTCAATATGACCAAAGCACCATAGGCAGCTTGTCATCATACGCACTAGGAAAATCTTCCATCATTTTGGATAAAATATTGATCAAAGTCTTGTTTGTGGATTCTGATTCACCATTACCTTTAGGATAAGCCAGTATTGAAGTGTGTTGGATAATTGAATATTTTCCAGTTAACATTATCACTAATTTGTTGATAAATGGAGTTCCGTTATCTAAAAGAATAACCGTGGGATGCCAAAATGACGAATGATATAATTTCTAATGAATTGTGCCACCACTCCTGTTTGAGAGTGCACATGATTTAATGGACCAATTTGTATAATTAAATGCCAACACACACAAATCCAATTTTAATCATATTTTAATCTTCAATTAATTATGGTGTTCATACGAGATGTGTCCAAATACAAATTTGCGATTTTCAAGACAAGCTTGCAAAAATACACGACATTGAGGAAAATTTCCTAAGAAGGGAAAAACCCTTTAATTCATCACTATTGAGATTTTTGCATACATTCGACTTACAAAACACTTAACTACACTAAGTTAGATGCGCAGAGTCTTCAAAACTTCAACAATTATGACTCAGCTCCAGATTTGTCCACAAGTAGTGGTATACGCTCGATATCCACCGATCAACCTCGTCTTCTTATTCAACAGTGAAACCTCGTTTCACAAATCAGTTGTAGAGAAAATTCTCTACAAGGTAATTTTAGCAAGAATCCTTCTTGTGAATGGTAAATGTGAACTTGAATAATTCCAGGGGGATTGGGATATGATATGAGGTATTTTATCACAAAAGGAGAACTCAAAAAGTATTTTTCTTCTTCAAAAGGAGTTCTTTTTTTTTATAAATATAGCCTCATAAAAATAACTAAACCTAAATATTCAAAAACCTTTTACCAACCACGATTATGTACTTCTTCCATTATTGTTGAGATGACCAAATCTTCCAATGTATAATAATCTTCAATAATATCTTCGAGTACCAAGAAGTTGGACGGTGATGTGTTCATGTAACGGGATAAGCGAAACCAAATGAAATAGAAATACGAGGAATTATAAATTGCTCTCTTAAAAATCACCCCCTTTGGCCATGTCGGTACAAAACACAAACCTAAGACAAATTGAATCCTAATGACTTAAAAAACAATAACTACCCTCCCAAAACACAAAAAGTGGAACGTATAAATTGTGCAAGTCTTCAATGAATCGAATATTTCCTTTAGCCAACTTTGTCTTCATCTTGTGTGAGTCCAAATGATCATTATCTAAGAGTAACTTCCTACACACATGAGACGAACAAAAATACCGTGATGTAGAGAGTTTTTACACTGAAATAAAAACTCCCCCTCAATTTGTTCTCTCCCTTTTTGTCCCTAATAGACAAAGGACTCGAAAATAAACATGAAATAAAAGCATCACATTAAAAAGTAAGATAACGACGCAAGTATAATCAAGTAAGCATAGGTGATGGTAGTCTCGAAGGCATGTATCAACAAACTATTTTTGAAAATTTTAATTTTTCCAATTTTTTTATAAGATATACAAATACAACACATCATTAATTAACACTAAAACATCTGAACCATGAATGAGTAATGTATGTGTGTGAATATTTTACATATGTAAATCAACATATATAGTCATATCATGTGTGCACGAAGTTTTGAGACACTTCTAATGAAAGAGCTCAAAGTCTACCTTTAGTGTAAAGGGGTGAACTAAATTGACATTGACTCAACTTAATCAACATGTCAAGAACATAAATTATTCTCTCAACAATGACACCAAACTATATATTTTTTTGAGAAATTTTTATTTTGCACAAACCCATTGATCGTTAACTCTAACTTCATCAAAATCTCACATAATTAAGAATAAAATCTCAATTATTTTTGAAAAAATTAATGCTCATATGTAGCGAAGCATCAATGTATTAAAAATTGGCATGGAACTTCTGTTTTTATGTGCCTCTAATCTTTTTAGGCTATTTTATGTAAATAGTGGCTTTAAACGCAAAAACATTTCGTTCTTTTGTAGCCACTTTCCATTGCTTAGGATTTAACAATTTTTTTTGAAAAATAGAGGTAGTCCGAGCAATGGTTCTTACATGCACAAATTTTTATCTCGTTTTTACATTTGGTTCGTTATAAAGAAAAATTGAGATGAGAGCATCGAATTCGACAAGTGACAAGTAAGTGCAATGTTCAAACCAGTTCGTGAACATATGCATTAAAGGTTACTAGGAGCCAAAAATGTAAAAGGTAGTCATCAAATACCAACATAATGACTCCACACATTATTAGACACACTATAGAAATGATGTCATGACTCAAAACACTTGGAAAAAGTCACGTGAAAATATGCAATGAATGGGTAATCTAGACATCTTAAATGTTCATCCATATATGGTGACAAAAAAATACAAAACTCTTTTTGTCTTTCTCAAAATTTTTATCAAAACAAAATCTTTTTCCCTTTTCACCTTTTTCTTAAAAATCGCAAATCTTTTTGTATTTTTCAAATTTTTTCATAAAAACAAAACTCTTTTTGGATTTTTCAAAAAATATCAAAATAAAAATCTAAATACAATGATAACACAATGATAATACAATCTAGAAATAAGGATGTAATACATGAAGATGATAAGTGATGATGCTAAGATTTAGCATCATCAGATAAGTGATGATGATCTCAAACAGTAACAACAATGGCAGCCATAGAGATGTATATGTGTAAGTGTATAGAAGGTGATGAGTATAAGAGGAACACGATAATGATGTATGGTGGTTCAACCAATTAGGCCTCCATCCACTGTGAGTGTGTGATCCACTAAGTATGGGCACTAATGGCCTTGGATACAATGCACATAAGCTCACTTTCTCTCTCTACTGTGTGTACAAGAAGAGTTTTAGCTAGGGTTATAATTATCGATCCATTTGTAGGGTTGTAGGTGACAAGTATATATAGGTCTTGGGGGGTGTAGTGTACCCCCCAAGCATGCATGGTTCATGTGAGTTATGATCTAGCCAATCCCCTGCTGACACCTAGAGGTGCCACCTGTGATTAATGATGACATAATATTCCCTCACGTGAGGGGGTGATATTATTATAACGGTCCTCCACGTGCCATATGAGTCCCACACGCACTGTTCCACAAATCTCCCAAATCATGCGCTGTGATGATGTCATCCTCGGCCTACGATGAGAGGCTGATGGCAAAGTTCCTGTTGGCAGCGAGCCTGTCCTAGTTTGGGCCTCGTACTGTCGTACCCTCATAGGGTCGTCCAGACCAAAATGAGGGGTCGGCCTCTCATAGGGTCCTCTAGGCCTAATGATGGGTCGACCCCTCATAGGGTCGTCTGGGCCTGATGAGGGGTCAGCCTCTTGAAGGGTCGTCTGGGCCTGATGAGGGTCGGACCCTTGAAGGGTTGTTTGGACATGATGAGGGGTCGGCCCCTTGAAGGTTCGTCTAGGCCTAGTGAGGGGTCGTCCCCTTGAAGGTTGTCTGATATTGGATGAGAGATCATATTTTCCTGGTCCGGGTGGAGGACACCCTCGGCCTGTCCGAGGGTATATATGGGTATATCAATCACCCCCCATCCCTTAGCCATCGATGTTCTTGAGATGGCTGCGGGATAGTGCTACTTTTGAGACAAGTGTATGATCAGTTTGATGAGTGATACTTGTCAAGATGATTTGACACCTAGGTTGACACCCATCATCGTTCCAATTTCCCAGATATGGCGGCTACACACTTAACCTGGGACTTTGTGCCCTAATGATACCCTCCTCGTGGGTCGTGTTTGGCCTTGGTTAATGGGCCCACTCATTAGCGAGATATTTAAATGATTTTTTGAAGTAATTTTCTTTCTTCTTCGCACCTTAACTCTCTCTCTAGATACTCAACAACTTCTATAGTCATTTCTGCAACCTTACTGTACCAAGCTTCATGCAACCATTATTTTCGTCTTCAGGTAATTTTCTTTGCCATAGATTCCCTTTTTAATCTTTAATTTCATTTCTTGCATTGGGGTTGATGCCCCCTTATGGTGTTTCTAGGGTTTCCTTGTGTTTTTTGGCGTCTTCTTCGGCGAGCTGAGTTCTTCCTTTTCTTGAGTGTTCTTAATCAAAACCCTTTATTTCTTTGGTTTTAATCCAAAAGTCCAACTTAGTCAACTGCAAACTTGTTTGTAGTTAGGTTAGCCAAATTCCTTCAAGTGTAGGGTCTTCCCCCTTATGATTAGTAGGCTTTATGATTTAGACTAGGAATTCCCATCCCTGAGAGAGAAGTTATTCGTAGAGATAAGGCGAATAGAGGAAGAGGACGAGAGGAGAAGAGAGGCCGACCCTAATTGGGTACGACCCATTTTCCCTATTCCTTTAAACACAATTATACCATCTGAGTCATGTGGGTCATCTTTTCGTCCATACGATAGTCATTCATACGAAGGAGAGATGGATGAGAGAACGTCGTCACCAACAGGTGCAGGGCCCTCTGGGAGGAGAGAGATGCCTGATCTTAGCCCATGCAGACAGGCCGAGGGAGTGGTCGCTTTTGAGGTTGTTCCCGTGACAACATTATCCCCTTATGCCTTCCAGATGGCCTTTTACGGGAGGGCCTCCGATAATTGATGAGGCCGAGGGATATGAGGGAGAGGGGGCCGAGGGTGATGGCAAGGATTCTGACGCTGATCCAGTTGAGACTTCCCACGCCTCAGCTTACGTTTCCACTGTTAGGGATCGTGACCTCTTACTGCAGAGGCATACATTTGGTGTGTAAACCAATGTAACTATGAGGGTCCCCAACTCAGATGAGAGGCTCTTCTAGGGGGATGAGGGGGAAGTTACCATTTATGATCAGATGCTCAGGCTGGGTGTGAGGTTCCCTCTATACCCTGCTGTAGTCGACATATTGTCTGCCCTCGGCATTGCCCCCTCTCAACTTCCTCCCAACTCCTGGAGGACTATCCTTGGTTATGTCTCTCTGTGGAAAAATACCTTCACCGATGAGCCCTCAGCCGATGTGTTCTTAGCCTATTACAATATCACTTCCTCATCCAAACAGTCTGGGTATTATCATCCGGGGCGAGGAAGTCCAATAAAAAAATTCTCCACGTGGCACAAACCTATAACCATGATTGGAAGAAGAGATTTTTCTTCATTTCTGGAGATTGGGAATTCGCCGCTGGGGTTCAGCCTTTAGACGACGATCCAAGAGTCCCAAGGAGATGGTTTAACCCTTCTATGAAGGTTAGGTCAGACCCTGGACTTAGTTTGGATGAAAATGTCATAGTTGACTATCTGAGGGATCCAGGGAAGAAGAGTGAGCTTGCCAAATTCGAAGCCTTGATGACCCCTTATTTCCTCAAAGAAGCTGGCCTGAGGGTCGGCCCCCTGACGGAATTATGTGAGTAGATTTTTGTTTAGTTTTTAATTTTCTCCAATTGCTTCCTCTTTGCCACAGTATCTTTCTGATGTATCTTCTCCCTTTCAGGTCGTCCTGCAAACATATCTAATCAGCTCTGGGAGATGACTGCGCCTCAGCAAGCTCCGAGGAAGACAAAGGTCGTGGGGCCGACCCCTGACGCGACTAAGATTTTGTCTCAAAAGTGCGTTTTACTCTAGGCTCAAGTGCAATCCTGTCGCTCAAGTAATAACCCGGTAAGTCGGGATCGTATCCACAGGGATCGAGATTGCCAAATTATAACAAGAAAAATTATTAAATCTTGAAATGATTTCTTAAAAGAAACAAAAAGATGATTAATGGTTGGGGAAATTTTTGGTGAAATAAAAATTTGCTTTAGAAAAACAAACTGAAAATTGCAAAAGAATTTAGATCTGACAAATGGGAGAAAATAGGGTAGGGTACAATCCCTCAATCCTTATCAAATTACCTTATAGAATACTAGAATTGTAAATTAAAATTATTGACTAGATCCAGTCTTTATAAATTCTAAGCATTACATATATGAGGGATCTAGCCCGCATCATATGAAATCAAAGATAGATATAAAGCGGTGAATGATAAATCATACTCACAAAGCGTTCTTAAACATCTCAAGTACCTAAGGCAAGAGAGATTAAAAGATTGACAATTTTTGTATGATTTTCTTTCACGATTCAATCAATATTTTAATTTCATCTCCATCGGTTTGCTATCCATCCGGGGTCTACTGTACTTGGATCATTTCGGATAGGTCCGGTTTTCATCGGATTAGTCCGATTTTCTTCCTTGTTGACATTCTCCTTGAAACTTTGACTGGCCATAACTTTTGATCTAGAACTCCGATTTGGGTGCCGATTCTTCCTATGCTCATGTGAACTCATGCTCTTCAACTTCACTTTTGGTGTCGCCTTCGATTTTTGAGTGGAACTTTACTCTTTTTCCCTTTGACTTTTCTTCTCATTTCTTCTTTTCCTTTCTTGCATTCCATTCCTGAAAACTTCATGACACTTACACAAAAACTAGGGAATATTGTTAGAAACAGATAATAGAGTGATATGGACTAAAAATGATTCAATTACTTTGTTCGAGATATTAAAATCACTAAATTAAGGGGCTAAATTCAGAAGAATTTACGCTTGGTCAAATCCCCCTAACCTAGGAGTTTGCACGTCCCGGGCAATGTAACTGAATCTAACCAAAATTCTACTCTTGAAAATTCCTTTATTGGGATAGAATACCTTTTTCGTGGGCAAGCGATTGCATTGAGCGTATGCAACAAGCCTTTAAGCCTCTAGGTTACCCTAGTAGGACGAGTTTTGTCACGTGAGGGTTTGCAGTGAATTTACCCACAAAATTCTTTATTGACTCAAATAAATATCAAAATACTTAAAAATTGTACAATTTAAACTTTTCGAAAAAATAATCACCATCAACTCATATTCAATTGTCTCAAATCATAGTGTGTGTGTGTGTGTGTGCAAAGCCAAAAATTCAACCTCAAATTTCCACCGATTGAGCATTACGTTACTTCCCGAAAATTCGTTTTGATTCAAATTGTTACGGAGGCACTCACAAACGAATCACTCGGATTGTGGCTATTTTCTCTCGGTATGCATGATATAAAGAGTAAATATAATGGACACAAATTCATGCATACAAAATTGAAAAGAAGGAAATTTATGGTGCAAAGATCTCATCATCGGAATACAGTTATTAGGAAATGGGAACATCACCTCTATTTCACACCATTTAATCTCTTATTTTATCTTTTCATGTCTTAGCTCTCCACGCGGTAACTAATTTCTCCATTTGGACTCGGTAAGGACTTTTCTGGGTTAAAAGGTGTAAAGGGTAAAATTGTGAATAGACGGATTGTTTGGATTTGGAAAATGTCCTTATGACGTCCATTAGTGCTTTTTCGGGCATTTGCTCATTTTTCTCTTTCTTTTTTATTTTTATTTTCTTTTTCTTTTCTTGCTATTTTTGTTGAGCATATCTATTTGTTTTTTTCTTGCCCCTTTTTATTGCACAATTTGGACTTTATTTGATGAATATTTAATTTTTACAATTCCGGGCTATTTGGGTTTTTCGGGTTATCAAACGAAAGGGAAATATTATATTAGGCTCAAAGTGGGTTGCAAAGGGATAATTTTGTTTTTCACAATTTTTTATGGCTAATATTTTTGGGTAACAAACGAAGGACTACTTCATTGTCCAAATTGCTAATCACATTACCATATGCATCTCGAGATTAATTAAGTTTAGAGATATATTTAGCACGAATTTTGAGACGACATTTCACACATTTCCCATAACCGATCAAAATAAAGGATTGAGATCATAACGACTTATTAAAACACTGAAAAGGATTTTGAGTTAATCATAAACTCGGATTGATTTAAAACTCATAAAAAAAATTGAAAGGCTCAAAATCTCACCGGGTTTGATCAATCTCCACACTTATTCGTAAAGTCGTCAATTTTCTTTCAATTTCCATCTTCGGTCAATTTTGGCTTAGTGCATTTTGAGATTTAACAATTTGAGACTTTAAATAGAATAAAAGTGATATTTTTGAAAAATTTAAATTCCAATTTTTATTTATTTTGAAGAAAAAAAATATATTTTTTTTAATATATATATGCGAAGTTTTATGAATACGCACCTGTCATCCCCCCTAACTTAGTGATTTGCATTGTCCGCAATCAAATGGACGAGAGAGATAAAGAAGACAACATAAAGAGTGCGATAAATAAAACAACCAAATATCATACTAAATGTGTATATTACAAACTGACTGTGACAAAAAGAAAAAAAAACATAGCTAAGGGGAAGAGGGGCATCCTAAGGGGCGGGTGGGGGATGGGAAGGACTGGGAGCAACAGGATCATAGGGATTATAATAGTAAGGAGGAAGAGGGGCCTCGGGTCCCAACTGAAGACGGTACAAGTCGGCCTGCATACGTAGGACCAAACTCATGTCCCTCTCGTAGGAGGACACATACTTATCAAAACGCGTTTCAAGTGAGAGAACGCGCTCAGTCAAGCCCGTACAAACCGGAACATAATCAGGATCAGCAGTCTCGTCAAATTCTTCCTCCTCACCTTCCTCCATCTCAACGTCCTCATCAGCGACGTTCTCCTCCTCATCGGACTCCTCGTCACTCCAATCGTCACTGTGCCTTGCACGGACTAACTGAATTTTTCTTTCACTACGAGGGCGGGATTTTTGCCCTAATGGCTTGGGAAAGTTGATAAGATCTTGTGGTGGTGCTATCCCGGCATCCCGAAGCATTGAGGTAATGAGGCGACCATAAGGAAGAGGGGCGCGACCCTTTTTGTCATAGGCCACAAAAAGGATATCGGTGTAAAATGTCCGGGCTAAGTTGATCACTGTCGTAGGGTCGAACAAATGATACATCATAGTAGCTTAGCGCGACCTCATCGCTGAATCATTGGAGGTTTGCAAAATATTGGCACAAACGATATGAAAGGTAAATTGTTCCTTGTCGGATAAGTGACCGACGGGAAATGTCTCGGTATTCCAAACCGCACCGGGCTTGATCCTTGAGATACAAACTTCTTTAGTGAGAACGGGATCGGGACCCGGATAGTCAAACTGGGCCGGAGTGATCACACCATAAGACTCGAGTTTTCGTGCCACAAGGTCAAGTGAGAATGGAATAGGGATGGAATCCACAAAGGCTTGTGATTCAAATTCAGCGGTACGGACAAGAGATCCATAGAACTGACGCACTTCATTTTACCAAACTGCCTCATAAGGTTCGTTGAAGAAACGGCACCAGCCCCGTGACAGGAAAAGGGCTGTGACAGAATTGGGCATTTGGTCCCACAACACTTGACGTTCGATATGAATTTTTCAGGTAGGGCTGAAAAACCTACGACACCAATTTGCTTCGCGGCGGGAACGATACTCTCCATTTCCATCGGGCAGGACTTCAATAGAGGTATATTTCTGGGGAGAAGCCATGGATATGGAGGATATTGAGATGGGAATGGAGATAGAATAGAGAAGATAGGTGGAGGTGTGAAGAAAATGGGTAGGGGATGGGTGTATTTATAGGAATGGATTGGGAAATTGGAGGGAATGAAAGGGTGGGAAATGGGGGGACGAATTTTTGAAGGAATTGAATGGATTGGGGGAAGTGAAGAGGTGTGGATTGAAGAGGTGTACCTTGGGAAATGAATTACTGCAGACAACTGAACCGATCCGGTTTTGGGACCGGACCGATCCGCCTTACCGGATCGGTTCTTTTAATTCCTCCGGACCGATCCGCCTGACCAGATCGGACCGATCCGGTCTGCTGATTTTCCTGAATTCTTCCTCTCTTTTCTTCTCACCATAAATGCTCCTATTCTCCATTCCAAACATGAGTTTACAACCGCTCATACTTCAAACTATCCTCAATGCTCATCAAAAACGAAACACCCCTCACCCTTCGGATTCTCAACCCCGGGACTGACCCAATCCTACGACTCCTAACTCCTAAGACTCCTATGTACTACAATCACCCCATACATGTCGGGGGTGCGACGACCTCACCTCTCTTTGTTCAGTCAATCCCCATAAATGGGGTCCGACAGCCAGATTGTGTCGGCTTCTTTGACAATTTCTTCTAAATAGGGCTTGAGACGATGCCCATTAACTTTAAATGTGTTTCCCCCTTTCTTATCTTTGATTTCAACAGCTCAATGGGGAAATACCTCTGTCACAATAAATGGACTTGACCATCTTGACCGCAATTTTCCGGGAAACAAGTGCAACCTCGAGTTATAGAGAAGTACTTTTTGTCCCGAATGAAACTCTTTCTTACGAATGATTCCATCATGAGCTCGTTTCATTCGGTCCTTGGATATTTTAGCACTTTCTTACGCATCATTGCGTATTTCTTCCAACTCATTCAACTGAAGTTTCCTTGTTTCACTGACTTTATCCATATTGAAGTTCACCCTTTTGATAGCCCAATACGCTTTGTGTTCGATCTCAACCGGAAGATGACAAGATTTGCCATACACAAATCGAAATGGGGACATCCCAAGGGGATTCTTATATGCGGTTCTATAAGCCCAAAGCGCATCATTTAATCTGAGAGACCAATCTTTCCTATTAGGATTGACCGTCTTTTCCAAGATGTTTTTGATTTCCCGATTAGCAAGATCGGCTTGGCCATTCGATTGAGGGTGATAAGTTGTTCCAACTTTATGGACAATGCCATACTTCCGCATTAGTTTCTCCATAGGCCTATTGAAAAAATGAGTTCCATTATCACTGATTATGGCCTTAGGCATACCAAAACGGGAAAGTATATTTTCTTGAATGAATTTTATCACCACTTTGCTGTCATTCGTCCTTGTAGTTATCTCCTCAACCCATTTGGAGACGTAATCTACATCAACGAGGATGTATAGAAAACCAAAAGAAGGTGGAAATGGGCCCATGAAATCAATACCCCAACAATCAAACAACTCCAATACTAGAATTGGGGTTAATGGCATCATGTCACGGCGAGTAATAGGTCCCATTCTTTGGCATCTATCGCATGATTTACAAAAGGCATTCACATCCCGGAATATTGTGGGCCAATAAAGACCACTTTGAAGGATTTTCGCAGCAGTTTTATTTTTAGAAAAATGACCTCCACATGCTTCCGAATGACATAATCAAATTACCCCTTGGATTTCTTCATCGGGTACCCATCTCCGGATGATTTGATCAGCACAATACTTAAACAAATATGGATAATCATAAAAGAACATGCGTGACCATGTAATGAACTTTCTCCTCTCTTGCGGATTCCAATTAGATGGAATAACTCCAGTGATAAGATAATTGACTATTTCCGCAAACCAAGGGAGAGAAGAAGTAGCAAATAAATTTTCATCCGGAAAATACTCGTCTATGGGAATGGGATCAATAGGCACGTCGGACGAGAGGCGTGACAAATGGTCAGCGACGACATTTTCTACTCCTTTCTTATCTTTAATCGAGAGATTAAACTCTTGTAAGAGTAGGATCCACCTGATTAGACGGGGTTTGGCATCTTTTTTTACTCAAGAGATATTTCAGTGCCGAATGATCAGTGAAGCAAATGATAGGCGACCCAACAATGTAAGAGAGAAATTTTTCGAGAGCAAAAATGACTGCTAGTAACTCTTTCTCTGTAGTAGAGTAGTTCAGCTGAGGGCCAGATAATGTTCTGCTCGCATAGTAAATAACATGAGCTTTCTTGTCTTTCCTCTGTCCAAGAACTGCCCCAATCGCGTAATCACTTGCATCACACATAATCTCAAATGGTAGTGACCAATCAGGAGCTTGCATGATAGGAGCGGAAATAAGCATGATTTTATGTTTATCAAAAGCTTCTTGACATGCTTTATTCCACTCAAATGGAGTGTCTTTCATAAGAAGATTACTCAAAGGTCTAGCGATGGGGCTAAAGTCTTTGATAAATCTCCTATAAAATCCAGCATGGCCTAGAAAGGACCTCACATCTTTAAGTGATTTTGGCAGGGGTAACTCAGCTATTACGTCAATTTTTTCTCGATCAACTTCAATTCCTCTAGATGAGACTATGTGACCTAAAACTACGCCCTCGGTAACCATAAAATGGTATTTTTCCCAATTGAGGACTAAGTCTTTTTCCACACATCGTAATAGAACTCTTTTAAGATTAGCTAAACATTGGTCAAAAGATGGACCGAAAATGCTGAAATCGTCCATGAACACCTCAAGACCTTTTTAAATCATGTAGCTAAAGAGACTTAACATGCACCTTTGAAAAGTTACTGGCGCATTACATAACCCAAATGGCATACGTTTATAGGTAAACGTACCAAATGGATATGTAAAAGTCGTATTTTCTTGATCAAGTACATCCACTTCAATCTGATTATATCCGGAATACCCATCTAGGAAACAATAGTAATGATGGCCAGCAACTCGTTCAATCACTTGATCGATGGATGGTAAGGGAAAATGATCTTTTCGAGTTCCGGCATTGAGCTTTCGGTAGTCAATGCAAACACGCCACCCGGTGGTGGTGCGTTGAGCTATTAATTCTCCCTTAGCATTTTCAACCACGGTCATTCCTGATTTTTTGGAACGACTTGAATTGGGCTCACCTATTTACTATTCGAAATGGGATAAATAGTTCCATCATCTAGCAACTTGATGATTTCCGCTCTTACTACATCTTTCATGGTTGGGTTTAATCGCCTTTGCATCTCTCGCGAGGGCTTCACTTCTTCCTCAAGATGGATTTTATGGGACAAATCAATGGACTTATACCTTTCAAATCTGCTATAGTCCAACCAAAAGCACTTCTATGCTTTCTCAACACATCCAACAACATACCCTCTTGCCCTTTTTCTAGAAGGGAAGACACAACAACAGGAAATGTATCATTCTCTCCTAGAAAGGCATATTTGACATGGGAGGGTAGTTTCTTCAACTCAAGACTAGGAAATCTATTTTCGGAGGGAAACATGGTTGTCTCCCTCGGAGGCAATTCTTTATACCTAGAAATCTACTCAACATCTCTTAAATTCTCAAAACTCTCATCTCCTTGTAACCAAGTTTCTAACTCCTCCACCTCACACTCAAACTCAGTATAAGAACTCTTTTTCTCTCCACTTTGCACTAAACACACTTCCAATGCATCTCCTCCTATAATTTTCTCAATGTTCTCATCCACCACTTCTTCAATAAGATTAACCTCAAGAATCTCATCCTCATCACCCATTTGGTTAGCGACATTAAAAATATTGGTCTCGAGAGTCATGTTTCCAAAAGTGAGTTGCATTTGGCCATTCCGTGTATTGATCAAAGCATTAGCAGTAGCTAAGAATGGACGACCCAAGATTATTGGAACATGATTTCTCGTATGGGGAACAGGCTCAGTGTCCCAAATGACAAAATCAACAGGAAAGTAGAACGTGTCCACTTGAACTATCACGTCTTCTACAACCCCACGAGGCACTTTCACTGTTCGATCCGCTAACTGTAGAGTGATTTGGGTAGGTTTTAAATCACCTAAATCAAGCTGCTTATAGATGGAGTATGGAAGGATGTTTACAATCGCACCTAAATCAAGCAATACTCTTTTTTCTCCTATGATGCACGAAATTGTAGGTGCACCTGGATCCTTGAATTTTGGTGGAAGATCATTGAGAAGAACCGAGCTCACATTTTGTGCCAAGAAAACATTCTTCTTCACCTTAAGCCGTCTTTTGAAAGTCAAAAGATCTTTGATAACCTTAGCATATGCTGGAATTTATTGAATAGCATCAAGGAACGGCAAGTTCAATTTTACTTACTTCAACACATCCAACACCTCGGTACGCGAAGCCCCTTTTTTGGGTGGCTCTAAGCGTTGAGGAAATGGAGCAATAGTAGGCAACTTGACTTCAATTTCAGGTTCAACTTCCTCATATTTCAATTCCTTTTCTAAGGGAGGGTCTACATACTCAGGAGTTTCAGATTCCTTAGAAATTTCGGGTTCAACTCCATCATCATTCACCTTTGGAATCTTTGGTGATAGATTAATCACGTGGCCACTACGAAGAGTATTAGCAGCTTGACATTGTTCTTACAAATCCGATGATGTGGAGCCAACTGTGGATTGACCTTGAAGAGGAGGTCTTTGTCCTTGGGCTGGAAGATTACCCTTCTCTTGAGTATTCACCGCAGACTGCAACCTAGAGATGTTAGTATGCATTTCAGCGAACATTCGATCATATTTAGCATCTCTCTCTTTTTGAGATTGGATGAATTGATTGAAATTATCTTCAAAAGATCTCCTAGGTGGAGCTACATACGGACCAGGAGGTGGTACCTGCATAGGATTGGGCATTGGAGGAGCCACTTGCTGAAATTAAGGAGGTGGTGGTAGAGTCATATGTGGATTAGGAACCATCCCACCTTGGGGTTGTCCATAATTGAACCCAGGATTCCTCCACGATTGATTATATGCATTCCCTTGCTGTGCATTATAATTTCCTCGAAAACCCCCTATTGCATCAACCTGTTCAGTGTACATTTCCTTGTATGCAGGAATGGTAGGACATCCTTTGGTAGAATGACCCGCATTAAAAATGGCACACACTTTCTCCTTTTCGGCTTGTACGGGTCCAGACACATCTCTAAATCTCACTTCAAGCATATCTCTGAAATTCTTCTCCAATTGGTCAAATTTTCGATCCAACAAAGTGTCCTTGTCCAAGTGATAAATACCGAACGCAGCAGGCAAATTGGACACTTGTCGATTCCTATTTTGACTATTGGGGTCAGAAGTATCCCATGCTTGGGTAGTCTCTGCCACATATTTCAAATGAGCCTGAGCATCGCTCGAATTTAACTCCCAAAAAGGTCTCTCACACATGGTTTGAACAAGTTGTTTAGACGCTAGAGTAAGGCCTTGATGGAAAAATGAAATCAGATGATGCTTTTCAAAACCGTGATGTGGGCACGAACTAACTAACTCCTGAAATCTCTCCCAACACTTATCGAAAGCCTCATTCTCATTTTGACGAAAAGCTTGAATTTGGGCTTTAACAGAATTGGTATTGTTTTGTGGAAATTTTTTTGATATAAACTTGGATTGCATATCTCTCCAGGATAACACAGAATTTGGGGGTAGGGACTATAACCAAGTTTTAGCTTTATCCTTTAAGGAAAAAGGGAAGAGCTTCAACCGGATTACATCTTGTGGACAAGCTTGGTCACCAAAGGTCTCACATGTATCTTCGAATTCTCGAATATGGAGATATGGTTTTTCAGAATCCATCCCATGAAATGTAGGAAGAATTTGGATCATACCATTCCGAAAGTGGAACTGACCGGCATTATATGGGAGTAAAATGCAACCAGGGGTAACAGTTCTCTCCGAAAATAACAAATATTTCATGGGAAGATATGGTATCTCATCCTCTCCAGCACCAAGACCGACACTACCATGATCCGACATATCGCTATCGAAAGGTTCAGAATTCTCACTCCAGGTTTGACTCAATGAACGACTTGTGATGGAATTATTAGGCGAAGGAGGTGGAACCCAAAAAGGAATAGACTCAGAATTTTCAGAACTTGCTTCGGCAATAGGATTTTCGTGAACTTGGGTGGGAGATGAATTCTGCATATAAACACACAAAAGATGAGAATATATATATATATATTTTTTTTCGAAATCACTTGTAGATAAAAATAACTTTCTTGAAATAACAATTTCGGATCTCCGGCAACGGCGCCAAAAACTTGACGCGACTAAGATTTTGTCTCAAAAGTGCGTTTTACTCTAGGCTCAAGTGCAAGCCTGTCGCTCAAGTAATAACCCGGTAAGTCGGGATCGTATCCACAGGGATCGAGATTGCCAAATTATAACAAGAAAAATTATTAAATCTTGAAATGATTTCTTAAAAGAAACAAAAGGATGATTAATGGTTGGGGAAATTTCTGGTGAAATAAAAATTTGCTTAAGAAAAACAAACTGAAAATTGCAAAAGAATTTAGATCTGACAAATAGGAGAAAATAGGGTAGGGTACAATCCCTCAATCCTTAACAAATTACCTTATAGAATACTAGAATTGTAAATTAAAATTATTGACTAGATCCAGTCTTTATAAATTCTAAGCATTACATACATGAGGGATCTAACCCGCATCATATGAAATCAAAGATAGATATAAAGCGGTGAATGATAAATCATACTCGCAAAGCGTTCTTAAACATCTCAAGTACCTAGGGCAAGAGAGATTAAAAGATTGACAATGTTTGTATGATTTTCTTTCACGATTCAATCAATATTTTAATTTAACCTCTGTTTTCTACATAAATAATTTGCCTTGGATTGAGTTCATGTACCCCAACCCTAGGGAATTTAGCTACTCATGATTTGGTTCAAGAATAAATTCTCATGTAAAATTATGGATCCACAAGACATTGTAAGTAATTTACAAATAATAAAACTAGAGAATGGAATGAGTTTACTTAAATTCAGCAACAAGAAAGTAATTGGAATTCAGAATCATTACAAACTAGGGTTCATGAAAGAAATTGAAAACTTCTGAATTAGTCTCTCAAAAACTAACCCTAGAATTCCCTAGCCACTTTGTAACTTAGCCTCTCTTAGCAAAACCCTAGCTAGCTCCTCAAATGATGTAGAGCCTGGGCTTTTATAGCACAAAGGATTGAATTTGACAGCTCAATGTGCTTGTGGCACAAGTTTTCCAAGAGTTGCTCT
Source organism: Sambucus nigra (assembly GCA_949130495.1). Classification (NCBI taxonomy): domain Eukaryota; kingdom Viridiplantae; phylum Streptophyta; class Magnoliopsida; order Dipsacales; family Adoxaceae; genus Sambucus; species Sambucus nigra. Next base: position 542,766,673 of record OX422217.1, on the reverse strand, counting down.
GCATTAACTGCATAATTAATTACCAGGATTTCGCATGACCGGACCGGTCCGGATTTCCCTCGGATCGGTCCGATATCCACCGAATCGGTTCTTTTATTTCTACCGGACCGGTCCGGTCCTAGTCGGATTGGTCCGGATTTCATCTCCATCGGTTTGCTATCCATCCGGGGTCTACTGGACTTGGATCATTTCGGATCGGTCCGGTTTCCATCGGATCGGTCCGATTTTCTTCCTTGTTGACTTTCTCCTTGCAACTTTGACTGGCCATAACTTTTGATCTAAAACTCCGATTTGGGTGCCGATTCTTCCTATGCTCATGTGAACTCATGCTCTTCAACTTCACTTTTGGTGTCGCCTTCGATTTTTGAGTGGAACTTTACTCTTTTGCCCTTTGACTTTTCTTCTAATTTCTTCTTTTCCTTTCTTGCATTCCATTCCTGAAAAATTTATCACATTTACACAAAAACTAGGGAATATTGTTAGAAACAGATAATAGAGTGATATGGACTAAAAATGATTCAATTACTTTGTTCGAGATATTAAAATCACTAAATTAAGGGGATAAATTCAGAAGAATTTACGCTTGGTCAACCCCTGTTGAACCAACCATCGACAGCCATAAAAGAAAGGGGCCGGAAGTTCCTATCGACCCTCGACCGGATTCTAAGATGAGGCCGAGGGTGGAGGCATCTGAAGGGACCGGATCCTCCCCCATCATGGGGGACTTCTGGTCCCAAAACTTGACAATTTTGAAGGCTGAACCAACTTTCCTCATAGCTAATCTGAGGGAAGCAAAGGCCTCGATGGTTTTCGCTCCCTCGGCCACTGACTATGACTTCTTGTCAAAGATTCCCTCGGATAAGGTGTATGATTACGGTCTGCATACTCTGACCCAGGTATTTATTTTTACTTCATTTCCTCAGTCAATTTTTCACTAATTATTTCCTCGGCCCCTTAACATGTGTCTTCTTTTGTGCAGTCTGTTTGTGCCTTTACGTAAGCTACCAAATGGATGGCTGAGAACCAATAAAAGTTATATGAGGCCGAGAGGGGTATTCAGCACGAGGCTGATCTGAAGACCGAGCTTGAGACTACAAAGGCCAAGTTGGAGAGTGCAAGGATCGAATATGCAAGGGTCCTTGATGAGATGATGAAGCAGTATGATGCAGATCTGAAGGCGGGGGATGACCTCTTCAAGGTGAAGTAAGAAGCCTTGAATGCCCAGTTCAAGAGAGAGCTAGCCGAGGCAGTAAGAAGGCCGAGGCCTATGCTGTGGAGGCCTAAAACTCTTAGACGAGTTTCAAGGCTTCAGTCTCGAATACTTGGAGAGGGGGATCAGTACGGCCTGTCGGTGGGTCGTCCTTAGGTTTGCTGATGCTGTCTCTTCAGTTCGCCCCTCTCTTGAGGCAGTTCAAATTGGATGACCCACTGATTGCTGAGGCTCTGGCCCACGTGGAGTCTCACGTGAACGTTTAAGGCACCGGTACTTCCGAAGATCATCCTATCTTGGTTACTGAGGAGACTCCTCTTATCGATGTTGAGGCCCTTCCCTCTGATGTTGCTCAATAGGGTGGACGTATGTGGCCCATACCCTCTTCATGTAACCAATATTCTTGTAGTGTATTTCTATTGAACAAGCATTTGTAACACTTTTTATAATATCATATCTCTTTCTGCCTTCTATGCTTGTCTCTTGTATGATTTATCTTGTGATGTTTTAAATTAACAATCTCACTAACTCCTCCCTCGTCTTTCTTGAGGGTAAATGAGGGGTCATCCCCATCATTTTCCCTCATCATAGCCGAGGGTGGTTTCCCACCAACTTAATGGTTTTAAATTTTGAGTCCCCCTCATCTTCTTGAGGGTAAATGAGGGATCGTACCCATCATTTGCCCTCATCATAGCCGAGGGTGGTTTCCACCAACTTAATGGTTTTAAATTTTAAGTCCCCCTCGTCTTTCTTGAGGGTAAATGAGGGGTCGTCCCCACCATTTGACCTTATCATAGCCGAGGGTGGTTTCCACCAACTTAATGGTTTTAAATTTGGATTCCCCCCTCATCTTTCTTGATGGTAAATGAGGGGTCGTCCCCATCATTTTCCCTCATCATAGCCGAGGGTGGTTTCCACCAACTTAATGGTTTTAAATTTCAAGTCACCCCTCGTCTTTCTTGAGGGTAAATGAGGGGTCGTCGCCACCATTTGCCCTCATCAAAATCGAGGGTGGTTTCCACCAACTTAATGGTTTTAAATTTCAAGTCCCCCCTCGTCTTTCTTGAGGGTAAATGAGGGGTCATCCCCACCATTTGCCCTTATCATAACCGAGGGTGGTTTCCACCAACTTAATGGTTTCAAATTTGGAGTCCCCCCTCGTCTTTCTTGAGGGTAAATGAGGGGTCGTCTCCATCATTTGCCCTCATCATAGCCGAGGGTGGTTTCCACCAACTTAATGGTTTTAAATTTCAAGTCCCCCCTCGTCTTTCTTGAGGGTAAATGAGGGGTCGTCCCCACCATTTACCCTCATCAAAGTCGAGGGTGGTTTCCACCAACTTAATGGTTTTAAATTTTTAAGTCCTCCCCCCCCCCCCCCCCGTCTTTTTTGAGGGTAAATGAGGGGTCGTACCCACCATTTTCCCTCATCATAGGCCGAGGGTGGTTTTTACAAACTTAATGGTTTTAAATTTTTAAGTCCCCCTCATCTTTTTTAAGGGTAAATGAGGGGTCTTCCCCACCATTTTCCCTCATCATATCCGAGGTTGGTTTCCATCAACTTAATGATGTTTTAAATTTTAAAGTCCCCCTCGTCTTTCTTGAGGGTAAATGAGGGGTCGTCCCCACCATTTTCCCTCATCATAGACGAGGGTGATTTTAACGAGTATAACCCAATCATACTAAAATTAATCAAACACAAAATGAGGGACCAATGTGACATTCTCATTAACATTCTAAGTGTTCTGTTGGAGCAACACATTCATTACAACTGTGGTCCAATAGGACGTTACAAAATTATTGATAGTATTTCTTCAAATGATCTGCATTCCAAGGGTTGGAAAAGGGTTCCCCATCTAGGTTTTCTAGCCTATAGGTTCCAGGGACAACTTCATCAATGACCCTATATGGGCCATTCCAATTTCGGTGGAGCTTGTTAGGCTTTTGCTAAGTCTTTTTGAGGACTAATTCCCCCACTGCGATTGGCCTTTGCTTCACCCTCTGGTTGTAAAACCTGGCAATCCTCTACTGGTAAGCCACTTGCCTTATCTCGGCATCTTCCCTCCTTTCCTCGATCAAGTCTAAGTCAAGTCTTATCTCTTCTATATTTCTCTGGGGGTCATACATTTGGACCCTATGGGTAGGAAACCTAATCTCGATGGGGATGACGGCTTCTGAGTCATATGCAAGCATGAACGGGGTTTCCCCGATAGGTGTCTTTGTCGTCCTCCTGTAGGCCCACATTACAGCGTACAACTCCTCAACCCATCTTCCTTTTGCCTCCTCAAGTTTTTTCTTGATCCCATCTAGGATTGTTCTGTTTGTAACTTCCATTTCCCCGTTGGCTTAAAGTCGTCCTGGGGTAGAGAAGAATTGTTTGATATTCACCCTTTCACAGTACTTTTCCATAGATGTATTCTTGAATTGAGTCCCGTTATCCAAGATGAGGGTGTTGGGAGACCGTATCTGAATATAATGTTTTTCCATATAAACTGGAAGGTCTTCTGCTCTGTGATCATTACCACCGGCTCCGCCTCCACCCATTTTGAAAAATAGTCAATTGCCACAATCAAGTATCGGTAGTTATTGCCGGCCATGGGTAAAGCTCCTACTAGATCAATTCCCCATACTGTGAATGGCTATAGGGATATGATGGAGGTAAGAGGCTGATGGGGCTGGTGAGGGATTGTGGAAAATCTTTGACATTCATTGCACTTTTTTACGTATGCCGTGGCATCTTTTCCTAGGGTTGGCCACCAGTATCCCTGGGTCACTATCCTCTTTGCTAACGATCTTCCCCCAATGTGGCTTGAGCATGACCCCTCGTGCACATTTTGCAGAATACGAGGGACCTCAGACGGGTGCACCCATCTGAGCAAGGGGAGCAAGAACCCATTTTTGTACAAGGTGTCTCTGATGACAGTGGATTTCGCAGCTCTGTATCTCAACTTCTTCCTTTCTTATTTTGCCTCCGGTATCTCCCCCTCTTTAATGTATCTGATTAGAGGGTCCATCCACGAAGGTTCTTTGTCGATGTTAAGCAAAGGCCAAGTGTTCCCTCTTCTTCTTCGATCGTTGGCCGAAGAAAAATTTCTACAGGGACTGTCCTCCTGACTTTTGCCATAGATGTCGAGGCCATCCTTGCAAGTGCATTGGCTCGGCCATTGTCATGCCTAGGTATCCTCTCCAACTTTACCTCTCTCAAGCTCTTTAATTATGCCCTTACCCTTTCTAGGTATATGGACATTCTCTCCTCCTTAGCCTCATAGGCTCCTATTATTTGATTCACCACTAGTCTTGAATCACTATGGACCGTAATATGGTCGACACCAAGAGACTTAGCTATGGAGAGGCCTGCTATGAGGGCCTCATATTCAGACTCGTTGTTGGAGGCTTTGAAGCTCACCCTTAGGGCGTACTCAATGTCCATTTTGTCAGGTGCTGTTACAATTAATCCAGCCCCACTTCCACTTTCACAAGAGGACCCGTCAACGAAGAGGTTCCACACGTTTTTTTCCTCTGAGAAATTTCCCTCCGCGAGGACCCCCTGTCTAAAGAGATATCTCCCCTCTTCATTTTTGACAACTTTTTCTCTAGTGGTGCTTGTCTCAGCCTTATCCGCGGATGGGTCAATAATTATGCCCTGCCATGTATCTCTCTCTTTGAGGCTCTCATCTTCAGCCTCATCATCTTCCCAAGTAAATTCATCCACAAAATCTGCTAATGCTTTCCCCTTAATGGCCACCCTAAGTTGATATACAATGTCAAACTCCCCTAACTCTATGGCCTAGGCCATTAGCCTCCCCGATTTTTCTGGCATATGTAAGACCTGTCTGAGAGGAGAGTCGGTGAGGATGACCATTGTATGGGACTGAAAGTATGGCTTCATGTTTCTTGATTCATGGATCAAGGCATATGCTAACATATCCATACTTGGGTATCTTTGCTCTGCCCCTTGAGTGACTTATTGTTGAAATATACGGGCTTTTGTACCCCGTCCTCTTCTCTCACAATGGCGCGCTGATGGCTGATTCTGAGACAGCTAGTGATACGCCATATATGTTCCCAACTGCTCAGAGATGTAAGCCTCGGCCAGGGAGAAAGCCGAGGTCGGAAGGGCCTTAGATTGGCCCCCAACGGTCTCGTCCTAAGAAAGGTCGGCCACGACCGACGTTACTAGTTACCTCAGGAGGAGAGGTCTTCATGATCCATAGAGGCAGTTATCCATCTGGTCATCCAAGGCTTGCGACCTCGGCTTGGTTCAGGCCGAGGTTGCTATCATAACCAATCTCGGTTGGGGATCAGCCGACGTTCCTTCTACGTTACCATTACCTCGGCCTAGGCTGACGTCACAGCTCAATATGCCTTACCTCAGCTCTCCCACTAAGCCAAGGTCACCACCTCATCCTCTTCCAGGCCGAGGTTGGGACCATTCAAAGATGGCCAAGTCCTTATCAGCATATGTATTATTGGGAACACGTGTGCACAATCAGTTATAACCGAATCATTCCCCTCACGTGATGGAATATTGAGCTCATCATTATCTACATGAGATCAGCCAGGTGTCATTCTCATACTGGTTCAATCCTCATGCATATGTTTATTGCATGCTTGGGGGGTACATTACACCCCCAGGAACTATATATAGAGATCATCCTCTACCTTATAAAGGATCTGAAATTGGAAACCCTAGCTGAAACTCTGTCCAAATATATAGTAGAGAGAAAGCTTGAGAGATTGTATCCATGGCCATTAGTACCCTCTTGCAGTGATATTAATCACACACTTGCACAGTGGACGTAGGCCTAATTGGCTGAACCACTTATATTCTGGTGTTAATCCTCTTCTCCTCACCACAATATCTTATATATATGGTATACTCATATGCTACCATTATTATCACTAGTTTGAGCATACAAACAACTTGACTGGTGGTGCTATTTCCAGCATCCTCAGTTTGGCACCGTCTGTGGGAACGAGAAGCTGTCTCTTCCTCATTGTTTGCTTAACCTCACCGGAGACTCTGGTGGTGAACCAGGCCTCACCCCTTGCGTGGAGCTGTTTCACCATTGAAGGAGGTCCTGTAAGGTATTAAGCTCATCTACTGCACCAACTCTTTTGTGCTAACACATGGCACCGAAATTACCACCGCCTCTTCCGTCGCCTGGGGCTGGTGATCCTAGCTCCAGCCAGGCACCACCCCAATTCGAAATAGCGGAGGTGGTCACAGCCTTGTGTTCTTTGGCTGCAACGCAACATGCAATACAGGAGAAATTTGCACATCTCAGCCAAAATATGATGAGGCCACCTGAAGTCTCATCGGAAATGATCACTCCGACGGCTATTCAGCCTCATACTGAGGCCAGGGGACCACCCTAGGCACCGCAAAAAGACCAACCTACACCCCAACGGAGGAGGAACGTTGCTGACCCTAGGATCTTGTGCCTAGCGAGGCAAGAAAACCCTTGCCCTGAGGACAGGTATGATGATTTAGAGGAAGAAGATGCCCCGAACAATTATTGAGAGCCGTATGAGGTTTAGAACAATACAGTTCGTCCTATCCAACGGAGCCAAGGTTGTGGGGGTAGAAGAGATGGAGAAACCCAACAACGAGGATCAGCTTTTGATCGGATGAGCAAAGGGTCAGTATTTGAAAGGCTCAGCCCAGTAAATGACCTAAGACAAAGGTTGTCAAGGTCGAGAAGTGCATCCGGCTCACAAAGGGAAGAGAGACAACAACGGCCTCAACTAGGATGAGGAAGAGACCAAGAAGAGGTCAACAGCAGACGCTGCGTTGCGGCTGGGGAAGCCTCAGTCAATCCTTTGGAGGTGGTTGGGGACAACCTCGGCCAAGCCAACGTTGCAAGACCATGGAATGACTCCATCCAACGCCTTGAGGAAAAGATAGGAGACCTCATCAAAAGTCAGGATCCACTGCAAAGAGGTTTCTCAGAAGGCTATGCGTTCGTGGATAAGATAGTGAGCTTCCCTACCCCAGCCAAGTTCAAGCCACCTACAATGACTCCCAAGTATGACGGTAGCACCAATCCTGTACATCATATTGAGATGTTCCAGTCAGCGGCGAACATTTACTTAATACCATATGAGATGAAATGTCGGGACTTCTCGGGGACTTTGACGGGAGCTGCGCACATATGGTTTACTTCTCTTTTGAAGAATTCAATTGATAACTTTAAGGGCTTGGCTGAACGGTTCATTCATAATTTCTTCTTTGGGGTAAGACCTCAAAAGAAGACCACCCATCTATTGAATGTCATGCAAGGCAAGCACGAGAGCTTAAGAGACTACATTGCCAGGTTCAATGAAGAAAAACTTGAGGTTGAAGATTACGAAGAGAATATTGCCATGATCGCCCTCATAGGAGGTCTTCAAAAAAGGAAGTTGTTGTGGAAACTTGCAAAAGACCCTCCAAAGTTCATGGCGGAGCTATTGGCAACTGCAGTGAAGGTCATGAATGCTGAAGAGGCCATGGACGCTAAGTATGAAGACGAGAATGATGGTAGCAGCGGAAATTTCCAAAGAAAGAAGGATAGAAAGAAGAGGTCAGTTGATGATAAGTTTGCACGTTATACCCCTTTTAATGTAAGCTACGAACACATCCTCAATGAGATCAAGAATGACCGTTCCCTAAGATGTTCAGAGAAGCTGAAGGCTCCTCCACATAAGAGGAACCAGAACTTATGGTGTGAATTCCACCAAGACCATGGCCATATAACAGACAAGTGCTTCGCCTTAAAGTATGAGATTGAGAAGATGTTGAAGTCAGGAAAGTTGAGGAAATATATTGATGGCAAAGCTCCCAAAAGGGAAAGAGATGACCCCAAAAAGAAGAGACGCGATAAGTGTCGTGACGATACCACAGCAAGAAGAGATGGTGACTCGGATGGTGATGACGAAGATGATCCCGACCTCCATCCAAAGGATGACAACACCCCCGTGAAGAGGGTTGGTATGATATCCTTTGGTGTTAACACCATATGCAGAGGAATTGCAGGGGGTGGTTCTGAGGTGGCTGACCGAAAAGCTCAGTCACCAAATATGAAATAGTAAATTTGACGTCTTTCGAAACAACGCAGAAGAGAAAGAAGGTGGACATGGACACTCTCATAGTCGGGTTCTCCCGACTCGACTTCAAAGGCATCTTAGCTCCACATGATGACCCTTTAGTAATCACAACAAGAGTTCATGGATGTGAGGTACAAAGAATTCTTGTAAACGGAGGAAGTTTAGTAGATGTGATGTTCTGGCCCTGCTTCAAAAGCCTAGGCCTTAGCAGAGCTAGGCTGGTACCCTATCATCACCTGTTAATGGGGTTCAGCGATGAAAAGGTCCATCCGCTGGGCATGTATGAGATATATGTACGAATGGGCGATAAGTGGCCTAAGAGATTAACCCGGAAGATCAATCTTTTCATTATGGACAAAAATATCTTTTCGGCCTATAACCTCATTATAGGAAGAGTATACCTTAAGGAGTTTGAGGTGGTGCCATCGACGGTCCACTAGTTGATAAAATTCCTGACCCCTATGGGGTAGGGGAAGTGTAGGGTGACCAGACCACAGCACGAGAATGCTACTTCAACTCGGCTGAAGAGAGAGGCACATAAGAGAGCTACTACCACTTATAAGATCGATACACTTGACCCTAGAGATGAAACAAAGTTAAAGAAAGTAGAGGTCATGGAAGAGGTAGAATCCATCGTCCTTAATGAGGACGAACAGGAAAAAACCATCCAGGTCGGCAAAGCCTTAAAAGCGAAGATCAAGGAATAGCTGATAAACTTCCTGAGGAAGAAGCAGAGTGTCTTCTCTTGGAGTCACGCAGACATGCCTGGCATCAACCCCGAGGTCATGTGACATCAACTCAATGTATCTAAGGATGCAACCAATCAAGCAAAGATGAAGAGTCTACTCTAGGGAGAAGTACGACATCATCCGGGAAGAAGTCAGAAAGTTGGAAGAGGCTGAATTCATCAAGGAAGTGATATATCCGGAGTGGCTATCAAATGCAGTCATTGTGCCCAAAGCCAATGGAAAGTGGAGAATGTGCGTAGATTTTACTGACCTAAACAAGTCTTGCCCAAAAGACAGTTATCACCTACCTTGGATCGATCAGATGGTAGATGCAACTGCAGGACATGAGCTCATGAGCTTCATGGACGCGTATTCAGGCTACAATCAGATCTTCATGGATGCCGAAGACTTGGAGAAGACAGCCTTCATGGATGCCGAAGTGGCTATCAAATGTAGTCATTGTGCCCAAAGCCAATGGAAAGTGGAGAATGTGCGTAGATTTTACTGACCTAAACAAGTCTTGCCCAAAAGACAGTTATCACCTACCTCGGATCGATCAGATGGTAGATGCAACTGCAGGACATGAGCTCATGAGCTTCATGGACGCGTATTTAGGCTACAACTAGATCTTCATGGATGCCGAAGACTTGGAGAAGACAGCCTTCATCACGGACAAGGGGATATATTACTACAAGGTTATGCCCTTCGGACTGAAAAATGCAGGGGCAACATACCAACGTCTTGTGAATAAGATGTTTGAGGCCCAAATAGGCAAGACTATTGAGGTATACGTAGATGATATGTTAACAAAGAGCTTAAAGGCCTGCACCCACGTAACAGGCCTGGAAAAGACATTCGACACCATGGACTTGTACAGAATGAAACTCAACCCAAATAGGCAAGGCTAGCTTCGGCAATGAGGATAGATATCAAAAGGACAGTCCCTATTGAGATCTTACCCAGAGCGACCATTGAAGATGAGAGGTCAGTAACCCTTGCCTCAATTTGAACCCAAAGGACTCATGGATATATCCCTTTATCAGATATATCAGAGAGGAGGTGCTACCGGAGTCAAAGTTAGAGAGGAGAAAACTGAGGTACAGAACTGCAAAGTTCTCAATAGTAGGAGATGTCCTTTATAGGAAGGGATTCCTATTACCTCTCCTCAGATGCGTTCATCCCACAGAAGTTCCTTGCGTCCTATAGGACGTACATGAGGGTTCTTGCTCCAATCATATAGTAGAAAAACCTTTAGCTAAGAGGATTATTACGTAAGGATACTGGAGGCCGACCTTGGCCAAAGATGCTGCAACCTACGTGAAGAGGTGCGATAAATGTCAGAGATTCTCCACTATCCCGCATCAACCTCAACAGCCTATGACATCAATCAATTCCCCTTGGCCATTCGCAGTATGGGGAATTGACCTAGTAGGACCCCTGGAAAGGGCTGTAAATAATTACCAATTTCTGATAGTTGCCATTGATTACTTCTCCAAGTGGGTAGAGGCAGAGCCAATTATCATGATTACAGAGCAGAAGACCTTCCAATTTATTTGGAAAAACATCATATGCAGACCTGGCCTCCCAAACACCCTCATTTCGGACAACGAAACCCAGTTCAAGAATTCTTCCCTGGAAAAATACTGCAAAAGAGTTGGGATAAAGAAATTTTTCTCTTCTCCTGGCCGACCTCAAGCAAACGGTCAAACTGAAGTCACAAACAGAATGATCCTTGACGAGATCAAGAAAAGGTTAGAAGAAGCTAAAGGTAGATGGATTGAAGAGGTTTATGGTGTGCTGTGGGACTACAGAACAACGACTAAGACACCAACGGGGGAGACCCCATTTATGTTATCATATGGCTCAGAGGCCTTCATACCAACAAAGGTAGGACTCCCTACTCATAGGGTTCAGACCTATGACCCTTAGAAGAATGGGGAGGAGAGAAGACTCGACCTAGACTTGATTGAAGAAATCAGGGAAGACGCAAAAGTTAGGAAGACAGCTTACCAGCAAAGAACAGTAAAATTCTATAATCAAAGGGTAAAATTAAGACCCATAGCTATAGGAGACCTGGTGTTGAAGAAGACGTTGCAGAAGGCGAACAAGCTTCACCCAAATTGTCATGGTCCTTACAAAGTGATTGAGGAGGTTGTACCCGGGACCTACAGGCTAGAAAACCTCGAAGGGGAACCTTTCTCCAACCCTTGGAATGCTGATCATTTAAAAAATTATTACATATGATGTTACCAGGGCTTTCATGTAAATGTATTATCTTATGAAGAGATTATTAATGAGAAGATCAATTTCCATATCAATTATGGGTTCATTGTGCTCGAATGGAAAAAAAATTATGGGGATAACATCCTAGTAGATGACCTCAGACCTTATAACATCATAATTTGGTGACAAGGTCTGAGGTAAGACATCATACTTGGATGACCTCAGACACTAGACATTATTAATTTGATGAATATATTATGAGGATAACATCCTAGTAGATGACCTCAGACCTTATAACATCATAATTTGGTGATAAGGTCTGAGGTGAGACATTATACTTGAATGACCTCAGACCTCATAACATCATAATTTGGTGACAAGGTCTGAGGTAAGACATCATACTTGGATGACCTCAGACCCTAGACATCATTAATTTGGTGAAAATGTTATGGGGATAACATCCTAGTATATGCCCTCAGACCTCTTAACACCATAATTTGGTGACAAGGTCTGAGGTAAGACATCATACTTGGATGACCTCAGACCTTTGACATCATTAATTTGGTGAAATTTTTTTGGGGATAACATCGTAGTTGATGACCTCAGACCTTATAACATCATAATTTGGTGACAAGGTCTGAGGTAGGACATCATACTTGGATGACCTCAGACCCTAGACATCATTAATTTAATGAATATATTATGAGGATAACATCCTAGTAGATGACCTCAGTTCTCATAACATCATAATTTGGTGACAAGGTCTGAGGTAAGACATCATACTTGGATGACCTCAGACCCTAGACATCATTAATTTGGTGAAAATGTTATGGGTATAACATCCTAGTAGATGACCTCAGACCTCATAACATCATAATTTGGTGATAAGGTCTGAGGTAAGACATCATACTTGGATGACCTCAGACCTTTGACATCATTAATTTGGTGAAAATTTTTGTTGGGGATAACATCCTAGTTGATAACCACAGACCTTATAACATCATAATTTGGTGACAAGGACTGAGGTAAGACATCATACTTGGATGACATCAGACCTTAGACACCATTCATTTGATTTATAAAGACATCATTGTACTGAGATTTCAGACATGAACACACATTGCATGGCAAAGAAAATCATTCGATAAACATTCAACAAATAAAAAAATTAGTCCCTCCTCAGAGGTCGATATAGATTCAAAAGAGTTACAAGCTACAAGGTAATCGAGTTTACAATCAGAGGTTACAGTTGAAATGCATAATGAAAAGTTACAAAGCTTCACAAAAATGGCCTAAGGATCTGCAGCTAGAGTGTTGGCATCCTCGGCCTCATTCCCTTGGCCGATGTTGGTCATCTCGGCCCCATCATCTCTGAGGTTGGCACCCTCAGTCTCTGTAACATCCTGCGGCGCAGTCTCTGCAGGGGCAGCATCTTCCTCTTCAACCTCTTGAGGGGCCTGGTCAAATTGAGGATTGGCAAAACCCAGACCAATGAAGTCAGAGGCTTTCAAGCTCCCTGACTCATTCTCCTTTGCGGCTGCCCATTTTCCAGTTGCCTTAATACCTCTTTCGAGGTACTCAAAGCCAAAGCTGATGAATTCATCAGAGACTTTGTAATCAGTTAGGATCCCCTCAGAAGCATCCTCAAGGGCTACCTTCACTACAGCATTAACCTACTGCTGGAGAACGTCGTCCTTGGCCTTCATAGTAGAGGTGTGATTGTAATGACCCCACTTTTATGTGCTCATATGTATATAGTTTGTTTTTACACTCATGTGTTACTTACTATCTTATAAATGATGTATTATTAGATATGTGATGTTATTGGCTATCAATATAACAAACCCCATTTTTAAATATGAAGAATCAATCATAAATAGGATCAAATCGAAGTCTTATAACATATCTTAAGGTATATAATAAGTTTTGGGATAGAAAATATAATTTTATGAAAATTTAGGGACTAAAATAAAATATAAAAAGGGCCATTTTGTAAATAAAATATTTTTAAGGACCTCTAAGAAATATTGAAAATATATAGTGTGAAATTACCAAAATACCCTTCATGTGTGAATGACCTTTATACCCTTATCACCTTCCCACCACGTGCTGGTCACCTCCATCGTACACGTGTCGTCATTAGAGGAGAAGCCAAAACATGTGTCGTCGTTAGAGGAGAAGCTAAAACACGTGTCGCAGTCCAGTGAAATAAGACTGCAAGATGCCTCCGTTACGCGACACGTCAACGCTGACTCCCATTGTAAAAGCTTGGTCATCATGAACACGTGTCAATGCCATGATACCTTTGGAAAACAATAAATACGGCCTTTGGGGATCATTTGAAACTCACACCAATTCCTTGAGAATTATAGAAAGAAATAGTGAGAGAAAGTGCGAGAAAGTTTAAGAAGAAGGTCTTAGGGATATTCATCTTAAGGTAATCTTAATGTTATAATGCATATTTATAGTTTTAATTTATTATTTTATAGCTTTACTTAGTAGTTATGCTGGTAATATACAATAAAGAATTCACAAATCAAAACTTAAAATTTAGAACAAATCCAAGTTGATTTTATAAACTTGTTTGAAATTATACCCTTTTAAAAATGATTTTTTTTAAAGAAATTACTCGTTATTATAGAATCCCATTTAAGTAATTCCAAAGTCAGGCCCTTGAATCATAACATACACGTTTCCACTCTTTCTGGTGATTTATTGACGGGTACATTAGTATATAAATCTTTCCCTATAGATGTCAGTAGTCATAAACTATCTGTCGATTTGATAGTTTTAGACATAAGAGATTTTGAAGTCATTTTGAGGATGGATTGGTTAGCATCATATCATGCTAATGTAGATTGTTTTGAGAAGAGAGTTACTTTCCAAATTCCTAACCAACCAAAATTCAGTTTTGAAGGAACTGGCGTCCTATCTCCCATGTGTATTGTCTCTACAATGCAAGCCTATAGTATTCTTAAGAAAGGATGTCAAGGATTTATTGCAAGTGTTATCGATTTGCAAATGAAGGATACTAGTTTAGAAGAGATCCCTATAGCTAAAAAAATTCCAGATGTTTTTCCGGATGATTTACCCAGTCTACCTCCTAGTAGAGAAATAGAGTTTACGATTGACCTTCTTCCTGGAGCTATACCAATATAAAAATCACCTTATCGCATGGCACCTTTAGAATTAAGGGAATTAAAAGTTTAATTACAAGATCTGTTAGACAAGGGTTTTATTAGACCAAGTATATCCCCTTGGGGTGCTCCAGTGTTATTTGTTAAAAAGAAGGATGGGACAATGAGGTTATGTATAGATTATCGTGAACTGAATAAGGTAACCATTAAGAATAAATACCCCTTACCTCATATAGATTATTTGTTTGACCAACTACAAGGTGCACAAGTATTTTCTAAGATTGACCTTAGGTCAGGATATCACCAATTGAAGATTAAGGAAGATGATATTTCGAAATCAGCTTTTCGTACTAGATATGGTCACTATGAATTTCTTGTGATGCCATTTAGACTTACTAATGCACCAGCCATTTTTATGGATATGATGAATAGAGTGTTTAGGAAATATTTGGATCAATGTGTGGTTGTTTTCATTGATGACATCATTATTTATTCCAAGAGTATTGAAGAACACGAGAAGCATTTAGAGATATTATTACAAATCCATAGGAAGGAGAAATTATATGCAAAATTAAAGAAGTGTGAGTTTTGGTTGCCTAGCGTTTCTTTTCTAGGATATGTCATTTCCAAAGAGGGACTGTCGGTTGACCCTCAAAAGATCGAGGCTATACTAGATTGGCCTATACCAACTAATGTAACAGAGATTCGTAGTTTCCTTGGATTAGGAGGTTATTATCGAAGATTTGTTGAAGGATTTTCTATCATTGCCAAACCTCTATCCAGGTTAACACAAAAGAAGGTAAAATATGAATGGTCTGAGGAAGTTGAGAATAGTTTTCAAGAACTTAAGAATCGATTAGTAACTTCCCCAATTTTGACTATTCCTTCAGGGATAGGAGGATTGGTGATTTACAGTGATGCTTCAAAAAATGGTTTGGGATGTGTGCTAATGCAAAATGGGAAAGTAGTAGCTTATGCCTCAAGACAATTAAAACTACATGAACAAAATTATCCAACCCATGACTTAGAATTAGCTACTATAATTTTTGCTCTTAAGATTTGGAGACACTATTTATATGGTGAGACTTGTGAGATTTATACAGATCATAAGAGTTTGAAATATATATTTACTCATAAAGAATTGAAAATGAGACAAATGAGGTGGTTAGAATTGATGAAGGATTATGATTTAAATATTCATTATCACCCAGGGAAAGCAAATGTAGTAGCTGATGCTTTAAGTAGGAAGTCTACAACAAATTTAGCATATCTCATTACAAATCAGGAAACTTTGTTAGCGGATTTGAGAAGTATGGAAATAGATGTACGTATTTATAGCAAAGGAGTAATAATCGCAACCTTACAAGTACAACCCACGTTGATGGAAAGGATCAAAATTACACAAGTAAATGACCCACAACTGAAGAATATTAGAGAATAGGTTATTGAAGGGAATATATTTGAATTTATGATACGAGATGATATATTGAGGTTTGGAAAAAGAGTGTGTGTTCCACGTGATGCCCAACTAAAGAGGCAAATTTTGGAGGAAACTCATTGCTCGAGATTTACGTTTCATCCTGGAAATACCAAGATGTATAGAGATCTTCGAGAAGTGTTTTGGTGGAACAATATGAAAAGGGAGATAGCAGAATTTGTATCTCACTGTTTGGTTTGTCAACAAGTAAAAGCTGAACATGAGAAACCATCAGGATTATTACAACCTCTACCTATCCCTGAATGGAAATGGGAACATATTACCATGGATTTTATGACAGGTTTACCAAGGAGTTCAAATGGTAATGATTCTATTTGGGTAATTATTGATTGGTTAACAAAATTTGCTCATTTTCTTGCCATTAAGATTACCCATTCATTAGAAAAGTTAGCCAAGTTATATGTACGGGAAATTATTAGGCTTCATGAAACCCCAATTTCAATTATTTCTGATCGTGACCCTAGATTTGTTTCTCTCTTTTGGAAAAGCCTACAAGCAGCCATGGGAACAAAATTGAATTTCAGCACCGCTTTTCATCCTCAAACAGATGGACAATCTGAGAGAACCATTCAAACCTTAGAGGATATGCTTAGGGCGTGTGTACTTGATTTGAAGGGGAATTGGGATGATCATTTACCATTAGTGGAGTTTGCCTATAATAATAGTTATCAAGCAAGTATTCAAATGGCTCCATATGAAAGACTATATGGTAGAAGGTATCATTCTCCCGCATGTTGGGTAGAAGTTGGAGAAAGAAAATTATTGGGACCAGAATTGATTCAGATCACAACAGAGAAAGTGAAATTGATACAAGACCGAATTCGAATCGCTCAAAGCCATCAAAAGAGTTATTTTGACAATCGACACCGACAGGTAGAATTTTAAAAAGAAGATTATGTGTTCTTACGAGTATCGCCTTCAAATGGAGTAATATGATTCGGGAAGAAAGGGAAGTTGAGCCCAAGATACATAGGACCTTTTGAAATCCTGGAAAAGATAGGAGTTGTTGCGTATAAAATAGCCTTACCACCTGAACTCTCTAGTGTACATAATGTGTTTCATATATCAATGATAAAGAAATATGCCCCAGATACAACACATGTCTTAAGTCACGAACCTCTTCAAGTTAGAGAAGATTTGTCATACATGGAGCATCCGGTAGAAATTTTGGACCATAAAGATCAAATATTACGGACCAAGATAATTCCACTAGTCAAAGTATTATGGCAAAATCATTCAGTTGAAGAAGCAATGTGGGAGCGAGAAGATGAAATAAAGGAGAGATATCCATACTTGTTTGTAAATTAATATGAGTCAAGTTTGGGGACCAAACTTTTTATAAGGAGGGTAGGACGTAATGACCCTACTTTTATGTGCTCATATGTATATAGTTTGTTTTTACACTCATGTGTTACTTACTATCTTATAAATGTTGTATTATTAGATATGTGGTGTTATTGTGTATCAATATAACAAACCCCATTTTTAAATATGAAGAATCAATCGTAAATAGGATCAAATCGAAGTCTTATGACATATCTTAAGGTATATAATAAGTTTTGGGGTAGAAAATATAATTTTATGAAACTTTAGGGACTAAAATAAAATATAAAAAGGGCCATTTTGTAAATAAAATATTTTCAAGGAACTCTAAGAAATATTGAAAATATATAGTGTGAAATTACTAAAATACCTTTCATGTGTGAAATGACCTTTATACCCTTATCACCTTTCCACCACGTGCTGGTCATCTCCACCGTACACGTGTCGTCATTAGAGGAGAAGCCAAAACACGTGTCTTCGTTAGAGGAGAAGCTAAAACACGTGTCGTAGTCCAGTGAAATAAGACCACAAGATGCCTCCGTTACGCAACACGTCAACGCTGACTCCCATTGTAAAAGCTTGGGCATCATGAACACGTGTAAATGCCGTGATACCTTTGGAAAACTATAAATAGGGTCTTTGGGGATCATTTGAAACTCACACCAATTCCTTGAGAATTATAGAAAGAAATAGTGAGAGAAAGTGCGAGAAAGTTTAAGAAGAAGTTCTTAGGGATATTCATCTTAAGGTAATCTTAATGTTATAATGCATCTTTGTAGTTTTAATTTATTATTTTATAGCTTTACTTAGTAGTTGTGCTACTAAAATACAATAAAGAATTCATTAATCAAAACTTAAAATTTAGAACAAATCCAAGTTGATTTTATAAACTTGTTTGAAATTATACGCTTTTAAAAATGATTCTTTTTAAATAAATTACTCGTTATTATAGAATCCCATTTAAGTAATTACAAAGTCAGGCCCGGTGAAGTTCTGTCTAGATGAGATGGTATTTAAGTGGTGCCCCTGTGACCCTCCATCTCTACTGGGAATAAATCCGAAAATGTTCTGTCTAGATGAGATGGTATTTAAGTGGTGCCCTGGTGACCCTCCATCTCTACTAGGAACCGACTGATTAGGAATAACTATGAATTGAATTCTTTAAATACGATGAATGAATATGAAAAATTGAGAAAATGGATTTAGTAACCTTTTTCAGCAAGATATTTTAGGATTAAAACACAATATTTAGAATTGGGCTTTATTTAGAATACATAATTAAACCTTTATTGTATTTATTAGATTAACGTGTGATCCAAGACTCAATATCTATATTTTCGAGCCTCTATTTTAGGTGAGTACTCTATGTCATTTCTTGCACATTTAAATTATATGATATTATGCAAACTATGTATTTTGTGAAATGCTTTTATTCTCAAAATGCATTTGATACCGATGATGGATTCATTTGTGATATGTTTATATCTCTCCATATAGACATACTGATTGAAATGAGTATTGAAAATGAGATTGAATATTGGAAATATGATTTGGCCTAAGGGACCTTTGTACTGACTGAACTTCCCAGTTGGGTTATCGCTAATGTGCCCTAAATAAGGCGTTGTGACGAACTAGTTTGATTGACCCCCAACTACCGGGGTATAATACGATAGAAGAATTCGGTATTAGAGTGTACTTGTCCATTAAAATGATATGATTGAAAGAAAAATATATCACATTTGATTTGTTGCATTCTTCTTATTCTGAGCTATCCAATTGTGATATATATACTATCATTTCAAAATATATATCTATTTACTGCAAGTTCCTATCCATATATGTATATGCCTTCTCCTTTGACTTGAATAGGTATCTATTTTCTGAAAACCTTGGAATGTCGGGAGATTAAATCTTATTCGGCTTTTAGCTGATGTTATATAAATAACGATTTTTCAGGAAAAAATTAGACTGGAGGATGGAGTGTAGAAGGACTATGTTGAAGATCTAGCTTAAGGAGCTCTTTTGTTTTACTTTTAAATATAATGTTTGTTTTTAAGAAATAGAGCATGTTTGGCTCTTTAGTAATAAGTTTTTAAGTTTGGCATAAGTTGTAATCCGTTCATACTTTAATATATACGAAGTTCCCTTTTAGACAGCTATGATGACGTAATTCCATTTTTTTTCAATAGTTTACGATTCATGACCATGTGAATGTATTTCCGTTGCATTTATTTTAAGAAATATTTTAAGTCCATAACATTGAATGCCTTGGTGGCATGTCAAGACACTCATTCCCTACTACTATGGGGTTGGGGTCGTGATAGTGATCATTTTTAAGCTTGGAGATATCTTTCTCCAATCCCTTGACCTTCCTGTCAGACCCTTCAAAGGCAGACTTCAAACGATGTACCTCTGCATTCAGAGAGTCCTGCACCTTCTAGGCCTCTTTTCCTTTCTCAATAAGGGGCAACTTCTTCAGAGACCAGTTGGCAAGATGGTGCATAGCAACGATGCCCTACAAATCAAGAGTTAAGTGTATAAGTCCAAATTCAAAGCAGAGGTAACACTTGGAATCAAATTAAAATTCGAATCTTACCTAGATGGACCTGTCAAGGCCAAACTCAACTAGCAGAGGAGTATCCATGGAGCGACAAAAGCGTTTGTCAGCATCGGTCATAGCAGAGCCGATGGCATCTAACGCCTGGACGTTGTGGCCTATCACACTATCATTGATTTTTAGCTGCTCCAGACGAGCAGCCAGTGCATCTTCAGGTGATATGGGGATGGCCTTTTGGGCCTTACTTTTCCTCTAATCCTCAGGGGAAGTGGTTGTGGTCTTTCTCTTCTTTATGGCGTTGGCCTTAAACATGCCGACACCCTACTTCGGTGGGGGAGGAGGAGGTACATTCAGGCCTGCCTTCTTTACAAGCTTCGTCAGACTTGGGGCAGACATCTCCCAAATTTTGTTTAAAATTCCTTCGGGGTGTTCTGCAGATAGAAAAGGCCTGAGTTAAAAGATCATTGTTGATACCAAAATTAGTATGCTGATATGCATGAATAATAAGAAGACACGTGTCAATCTACGTGGCGCAATAGCAACGAGGAAGTTCATTCCCCCGACCAACTCATGTTCGCTCCGAGCAACAAGGATTACACCGAGGAACTCCAGCACTCCGAGGAACTCCAGTGCTCCGAGGAACTCTTGAGTAACGAGCAACTAAGGCGGTCCGAGCTGCATCTCGGCTACAGCATTGATTGCCAGATGATCAACACTTCAACTATTCATTGAATGCTTATCATCTTGACACACACGCTTAAAGGACATTAAATGTATTACCCTTTCATATGAATATCATTTAATTTATCACCCTTTCAGAAGATAGCCTCAAGGCTATAAATACATGGTACAACCCTCATTCAAGGGGACCGAAATTTCTTGATTGAACTTGTAATCGAGAATTCCCAAACACTCAGCAATAACATAACAGTGGACGTAGGCCATTCTTATAAGGATGAACCACTTTAAAAATCTTTGTCTTATTTTATTTATCTGTGATTGAATAATTAGAGCTATCTAATTTTTTACATCAACAGATTGGCGCCGTCTATTGGAACGACTATTGTTATTATCGTTTTTCACCAAAAATCATTCATCATCAATGGAAGATAATCCGGAATCCAGCAATCGGAATGCTGGAAACACTGGAAATTCTCCAAATCCCTCTGCATCTCCAGATCTGGCTGGAATTATGACGAATCTGGCTCAAGGAAAAAACGCCATGCAGGAAACAATGCGGTAACTCATACAAACCCTTCATGGCGGCGCACCTGCACATTCGGGACAACGAAGTGGCCAGAGGCAAACCTATTTACTTTCTTCATGATCCAGGCGTTCAGATGCGTATCGTAATGAGGAATCTGATGATTTCTCTTATCAACCTGGGCAAACTCAATCAATACGGGCCACAGATACTGAGCAACATGTTACTCTCTCTCCAGAGAGGACCAATGCCATGGAAAGACTGAGCAGGGCGTCTCATTTCAATCGATTAGGCCCTAGGAGGAATAGGAGTCCACCTAAAGCCGTGTCGAGGAGTTTTCGACAACCATCAAATCTAAGAGAAGGATCAACACAATCACGACCAGTTGCTCGTCAAGATAGATCTCAGGAAGCTACTTCAGAACAATCAATTGCTCGAACTAATAGGCCCGAGGAAGGAAATAATGCATGGAAAGGTTTCATTCAACGGTTGGAGGATAGATTGGGAGAAATGGCTAAGGAAACGAACCCCCTACAATGAACTTTTGCTCGAGAGACACATTTTGTATAGGCCATTGTGGATTTTCCTACACCGTCAAAATTTAAAGCACCTGTGGTGACCCCCAAATATGATGGAAAGATAGATCCTGTTCTTCACATAGAGCAATATTAAGCTGCTGCCGACATCTATGTCGTCCCCGACGAGATGAGATGCAGAGCATTCTCAGGAACTCTTACTTGATCTGCCCAGATATGGTACAACAATCTTCCTCGGGGTAAGATTTCAACTTTCTTTCAGTTGGCCGAGTTGTTCATAGGCAATTTCTATTTTGGAGCAAAGCCAGTAAAATGAGTAGCGCACTTGTTAAGTGTTAGACAAAAACCTGGTGAGAGTACTAGAGATTACATAACTCGTTTCAATAACGAGAAGCTGGAAGTCATAGATTATGAAGAAAAGACAGCAATCACCACCTTGATGAGTGGGTTGTTGCCTAATAAGTTGTACTACACCTTGGCCAAAGATCCACCTACAACTATGTCATAGTTGATGGCAAAAATGGCCAAAATCATGAATGCCGAGGAGGCTATGGCTGCGAAGAAGAATATGGATAAAGACACCAAGGTGGAAGTCGACAAATCTAAGAAGAAAGAGCATAAGGGCAATGGTGGTGACAAGCATTCCAAGAATAATAGGTCGCCATGGGAAGTTCTTAAAAAATTCGATAATTATACTCCTTTGAAAATGGGTATTAATCATGTCTTGGAAGAAATCAAGAATAACGAGGAAGTAAAGTTCCTGAAGAAACTGAGGTCAGACCCTGACTCGAGGAACAGGGAGAAATATTGCGAGTTCCATAAAGATCATGGTCATATGACCAAAAATTGCATAGCTCTTCAGAACGAGATTGAAACACTCATCCGAAGAGGAAAGCTAGCAAAGTATGTTGATCGGGGAGGGGAAAGAAGAAATAATGATCGAACTAGAGAGAAGTCTAGATCTCCTCGTCGAGCAGAGGAGAAAAAGAAGAGAGACCATGAAGATGATCCTGATGATGACCCCGATCTTCCCAAGAAGCCAAGGCAGCCAGAATGAGAGGTATTTTCCATACGTTTTGGATCATTTGATTGTAATGTTATTATAGGAGGAGATGCAGGAGGAGGAGACCTTACTGCAGAAAGAAAGGCTTACCTAGGTGAGGCTCAAGCTTGCTCGTACATTCAGTGAATAAATTTGGCTGAGGAGGATCGTCCGAGGAAGGTAAACAAAGAGAAGCTGGTCATTGGCTTTTCAAAAAACGACCTGGCAGATGTTCTTTACCCTCACGACGACCCTTTGGTGATCAAAATGAGGATGAAAGAAGTAATGATTTCAAGGGTTCTGGTAGATAATGGTAGTTCGGCAGACATCATGTACTACTCGTGCTTTGACAGTTTAAATTTGAAATTATCTCAATTGGAGCCTTATCATAGACCTCTCCTGGATTTTGCTGGCGAGAAAGTTTTTCCACTTGGGACGATCAAGTTGGATATATTCATTGGAACTTGGCCTTCTTGTCGGACAGAGAGAATACGCTTCTTTGTGATGGATAAGAATGTGCAGTCAGCTTACAACATCATCATGGGAAGAGTTGGCTTGAAGAAGTTCGAAGCAAATCCATCTACAGTACATCAGTGCTTAAAATTCCCAACAAACTTCGGAGTAGGAGTTGTGAAAGGTGATCAAAAAGTAGCTCGATAATGCTATTATTCATCTGCTGAGCAAGAGGAGCTTGAAGAGTCAAGGAAAAAGACTACTACTTACCAGGTGGAAGAAGGTACAGAAATTGAAACTCTTGATCCCAGAGATGAATCCCAACTTGTAAAAGGACAGGTGGTGGAATCTACAGAAAATGTTATTCTGGACGACGAGCACCCTGAACGAGTAACCCAGATAGGTTCATCGTTGGATATTTCGATAAAACAGGAATTGATAACTTTCTTGAGAAACAGGAAGAAAAATTTTACATGGAATCATGAAGACATGCCAGGAATAGATCCAAAATTCTTATGTCATGAGCTCAATGTGAATAAAGAGATCAAGCCTGTAAAGCAGAGAAGAAGAGTATTTAGTCCCGAGAAGAATCAAGCTATACAAGAGGAGGTCGAGAAGCTCCAGAAAGCCCAATTCATTGAAGATGTGAAGTATCCAGACTGGTTAGCAAATGTAGTGATGGTAAAGAAGAAAAATAATAAATGGAGAATGTGTGTTGATTTCACCGATCTCAACAAGGCATGACCAAAGGATCATTTTCCATTGCCCAGAATTGATCAACTAGTAGATGCTACCTCGGGACACGAGCTGCTCAGCTTCATGGATGCTTACTCTGGCTACAACCAGATCAAGATGAAACCTGAAGACAGGGAAAGTACTTCTTTTATTACCCCTAGGGGTACTTATTGTTATAATGTTATGCCTTTTGGTTTGAAAAATGCAGGAGCGACATACCAGCGGCTGATGAACAAGGTTTTTGCCGAACAAATCAGTTGCAATATGGAAGTCTATGTCGATGATATGCTGACAAAGAGCAAGAAAGCTACTGATCATCTAGTTGATTTGAGTCAAACCTTTGATCAACTGGATAAATACCAAATGAAGCTCAACCCGATGAAGTGCACATTTGGAGTACGAGAAGGAATGTTCCTCGGGTACATCGTCAACCAGTGAGGCATTGAAGAAAATCCAGAAAAGATCAAATCTCTTTTAGGGTTGCGATCTCCAATAACAAAGAAAGAAGTGCAGAGTCTTACAGGATGAGTTGCAGTGCTCAACAGATTTGTATCTCGAGAAACTCATAGATGCCTCCCATTCTTCAAAACACTTCGAAAAAATTTCGAGTGGAAGGATGAGTGTGAGAAAGCCTTTCAAGACTTGAAGAAATATTTGGGAGCACCTCCACTGTTGTCCAGGCCAGTAATGGGAGAAAAGTTGTAATTGTACCTGGCAGTATCAGAGAATGCAGTCAGCTCGACATTGATCAGATTAGAGAATGGAGTCCAGAAGCCAATTTATTACACAAGTAAGGCTTTCCGAGGTGCAGAGATCAGGTACCCAAAGCTGGAAAAACTGGCATTGACATTAATTGAAGCATGTAGAAGAATGAGGCCATATTTCCAGGCCCATACCATCGTCGTATATACCGACATGCCATTGAGAAAAGCCCTTTATAAGCCAGAAAAATCAGGGAGACTGATGTACTGGGCAATAGAGCTCGGTGAATATGATATTGTGTATGCACCCAGATCATCATTGAAAGGGCAGGCTGTAGCAGATTTTATAGCAGAGTTTACATATCCTGATACCCCCGAGGAACAAAAAATGCTCGCTGACCAACCTGTAGTTGTTACAGGATCAACAGACATAAGTCCAGACCAACTCCGTTTGGTAAAAGGGCTTGTGGATGTAGAAAGATCATCAAATTCAAACCCAGACCAACTCCGGTTGGTAAAAGGGAGAGAAGAGATGGTCGACGAAGAGCGAAAATTACCAGGGGAGAATGAAAGAAAACTATTTCATCGAGGAACTCTATCGGATAAGAAATTTGAAGACGAGTTACCTACCTGGAGATTGTATGTAGATGGGTCATCTTGCACAGCAGGTTGTGGAGCAGGGATTGTTTTAAAACCCAGACGAGATTGACATGGAATATGCCTTGCGATTCCAATTCAAAGCCTCCAATAATGAGGCTGAGTATGAGGCCAGCAGGTCTTAATTTAGCAAAGATTATGGAAGCACAACAAGTGATGGTATTCAGTGATTCTCAATTAATTGTGAATCAGATGATGGGAACATATGCAGTTAAAGGAGAATTAATGGTCAAGTATCATGCAAGGGTGATGGAATTGTTGGCAGAATTTGATGCCATTCAGTTGATCAGAATACCCAGAATAGAAAACGCACAAGCAGACGCACTGGCCCGACTAGCATCAGCTACTCGTAACGAGCTACGAAGAACGATACCAATTGAGGTACTGGAAATTCGGAGCATAGATGAAGACCTGACGATAAATGTTATTACCCTTGATTTAGGACCATCTTGGATGGATCACATCAGGGCATATATTGAGGAGGGAGAATTGCCAGGGGACAAGCTCGCGACCAAGAAATTGAAGTTTAAAGCTGCTCGGTATGTACTAACTAATGGTGTTTTTTATAGACGAGGAATTATGGTAGGTTTGTAGAGATGTGTACATCCCTCGGAGGTGAAAGAATTGATTGAAGAGATCCATGAAGGGTCCTGTGGAGCCCATGTAGCAGGTCGGACACTTTTGCAAAGGGTGATGACACAGGGGTATTACTGGCCGACGATGAGGGCTGATTGTATAGCATATGCCAAGAAATATGACAAGTGCCAACGTTTTTCCTCCATCCGATGAACTCCACAATCATTGTTGACACCCATAACTTTTCCTTCGCCATTTGCCATGTGGGGAATTGATTTGGTTGGACCACTGCCAACGACCCGAGGAAGATTCAAGTACCTCGTCGTTGCAGTGGATTATTTTACTAAGTGAGTAGAAGCTGAGCCACTTATTGATATGACATACGAGAAGGTGTACCAGTTTGTTTGGAAGAATATCATTTGCCGATATGGTGTCCCTCATGCCTTCATTACAGACCATGGAACACAATTCGATAACGAGGAGTTTGCTGCCTAGTGTTGTCAATCAAACATTTTGAAGACTCATTCAGCACCAGGCCATCCTCAAAGCAATGGACAGACTGAAGTGATGAACAGAACATTACTAAATGGTTTGAAGAAGAGGCTAAGTGAAGCTAAAGCTAATTGGATTAATGAGATACAGTCAGTATTGTGGGCTTATCGAACAACTCCCCGAGCAGCAACTGGAGAATCACCATATATGCTGGCATTTGGAAGTGAAGCTTTAATACCTGCCGAGTTGGGTCTTCCAACACATAGAGTGCTGAATTTCAATTCCCCAGTCAGCGACTTAATGAGAAGATTGGATTTAGATATTCTCGAGGAGGTCAGAGAAGAGGCAGCCATTAGGAATGCTGCTTACCAACAATGAACAACTCTGTTCTACAACAAGAGGGTGAAGAAATACGACTTAAAAGAAGGAGATTACGTGCTAAAGAAGGTCATTCAGAAGCACAATAAATTGGAAGCAAACTGGCATGGACCTTGCAGAGTTACAAAAGTTGTTCGACCAGGAACTTATCGCATAGCAACTCTAGAAGGAAAGGAATTTAAGAATGCATGGAATGCTGAACACCTACGCAAGTATTATCAGTGATGTAAAATGTAAAGCAGTTCCATCAATATTAATAAAACGATGATGTTTCTCCATTTTCTTTCTGTTTATCGAAAGTTTTTCGGGGAATACTAGTGTACAACACTACGCTGTTCACAAATAAAAGTAACACCTATAGTTCAAACCCACGGCCAACTCCGATTGGTAAAAGGGCGAGAACAAACTATACTCCTTTGGTTAGGGGGCGTACACTAGCGTGACCAAATCAGGTTGGTAAAAGATCTAGTGGAGATGATAGTTCAAATCCACGACCAACTCCGGTTGGTAAAAGGGCGAGAACAAACTATACTCCATTGCTTAGGAGGCGTACACTAGCGTGACCAACTCAGGTTGGTAAAAGAACTAGTGGACACGATAGTTCAAACCCACGACCAACTACGGTTGGTAAAAGGGACTCCTTTGGTTAGGAGGCGTACACTAGCGTGACCAACTCAGGTTGGTAAAAGAACTAGTGGACACGATAGTTCAAACCCACGACCAACTCCGGTTGGTAAAAGGGCGAGAACAAACTATACTCCTTTGGTTAGGAGGCGTACACTAGCGTGACCAACTCAGGTTGGTAAAAGAACTAGTGGACACGATAGTTCAAACTCAGACCAACTCCGGTTGGTAAAAGAGCGAGAACACGAGACTCTTAAAAAGGCCAATCTCGGTTGGTTTGGAAACAAAATATGCTCTCAAATGCCAACTTATGTTGGTCGGGAGGTAAGATTATTACAAAAAGTTCCTCGAAGAACGAAATATTCCAAAATGAACCAAGTATGGTTGGTCGGGCACAAAAACCCACTAACTGTAGTTGGTCGACGAGGAAGAATTTATCAACCTTGATTGGTCGAACATATTTTATGAAAAAGACAAAAATTTACCAAGTATGGTTAGTCGGGTATAAATTCTCACTAACTATAATTGGTCGACGAGCACAATTTAACAACCTTGGTTGGTTGGAAAAATTTTAAACATTTTTATACTCATTACTTTATTATTAAGTGATCGAGCAACATTACGAATACTTGTAACTTTTTATTACTAAGTTGGTTGATGAACAACACAAAATTGTTATCTTTTTAATAGATACATATGAATAAATAAAAAGTGTTTGACAAGCACAAGACAATAGCAATACAAATTTGCAAACAAAAATGAAATTCTTTCATTAAAAATGAATTACACAAGTTCATTACACTGATATTAAATTGTGTACTAATCATTACATCAGAATTTCCTATTCTATTGGCTTTTTTCCTTCAGCTTTTGAAATAGGCTCCTCGCCAGCAGGAGGATCTTCCAAGCAAAGGGGAGAATTAATAAAGTTAAGATCCCGCAGCATTTTGACGTTCATTATTGAAGGTGTATCCAGTAAATGCTCAGGACGAGATAAATCAACCTGCGAATGAAGGGCATAGTCACCAAGATATTGGGAGATCAAACGACGAGGGATGGCCCGAGCAGGGATCCAACTCATGTCAAGCTTGAATGGCCCTGTTCTAGTTTTAATACACCCAGGGCGTTCAACCATCCCTATTTATAACCTTCATTATTGGCGTTTTCAATGCGAGCATCCAAGTGACAAAGGGCCTCATTGTAGCCTGCCATCCAGAACTCACGAGGTTGTTTATGGAATGGGAAAGTTATTCTCTCTAACTGCTCATGAAGGTTTCTGGCAAAAACATCCTTATTATCCAGAGAAGACTTTGTCGAAGAAAGTTGATCCTCCAGAGTTTGGATTTTCTTGGACATTTCAGACAAAGCCCGATCTTTTGCATTCAATTGGAACGCTTGAGTTTCCAATGTTGATCGAGTACGAGATTCTTCAACATTACGACTAAGAGCTCTTGATCCTCCCCGAGCAGGTCGAGAACTTGGTTCCTCGATAACATTCTGAGCAGCTCTTCCTCGTCCAGGAGAATCTCTTCCTCGTCCCCGAGTAGAAGTAGAAGTACCCGACCTTCTCAAGGTATCCCACTCTTGCCTTAATTTGGAATTCTCAACCTCTAGAAAGGAAAATCCCTCATCAGTCACTGGGATTACAGCTGTTGAAGAAGATGCTACAGACTTATACCGTGCCAACTCTTTCTGCAAATTGTTATTTTCTTGCTCTAGCAGCTCGGCAATCTGTCTACAAGCTTCAACTTCACCCTTTAGGGTTCTCTCCCTAACATCGTACCCAACAAGGATCTTTTTGTGGCCTGTTTCGGTGAAAAGCTGTTCATATCTCTTCTCATACCCCTCATGCAACAGGGCAGTTGATTCTTTATACTGATTTTGAAGCTCTTCTAAGGTACATTGAAGATCCTCTATCATTTCGTAATAAGCCATGTTATTGGCCACAGCTCGATCAAGTAAATCCTTCAAGTACTGATATGCCTCCACTGCCTGCTCTGAAGCACCATGGCCAAGGATGTCGATAACCTCTGATGCACTTAGGTCTGTGTGACCAGCTTTATAATATTCATGGCATTGCTGCATCAACTTTGTGTCATTAGCAGACAGCAGATCCATCCTGGCCAGAAACTAACAGAGAAAGAAAAAGTAATCATCAAAAAGAAGATCAAGACAGAGTGCAGAAAAAGAAGAGACAATCATATGGAAGAAAAGAACTCAAATTTTATTAGATCATAAGGCAAAGTTACAAAGATCTGAGTTACACTTAAAAAAGAAGAAAAACAAAAAGAGAATATCGAACAAATTCACACCTTTTCCTTGTCTCCCAAGACTTTCTCGGGAGGCTGGGACGAGGAGCTTGGTTGCTCGGTGGGAACAACGATTTGGTTGGCAGAAGTTGGGACTTGTTCAGGAGGAGCAGGCAAAGAAGAAATCTCCTCGGTGGCTGTCTGATTGGGTTGTGGAGCAAGGAATTGATCACCCACTATCACTGAAGACTCCTCGGATGTAGCTTCATCCTCTTCTTCATCTTCAATAGCTGGAGGAGGACCAGGGAGATGTTGTTGAAATAGTTCAGAGTCCTCGCTCACCTTCAATTGTTGCAAGGAAGCAACCCAACCATCTCGGAAGTATTTCAAACTCCCATATTGCACCTGAGTCATCATTGCTGCTACCCCCTATCCCATCCTTTATCCCAACCGGTTCGAAAGGATTTTTTCACAGCCACTTTTCTCTTCATTTTCTCCGAGGAGAGCTTCTCGGATAGAAGATCCTCGGTGGCTTTCAATATGGCCTCCACCTCCTCCTTCTGGCGATTTACTTCTCGCAGAAGGGACAACTCTTCCTCGGCCGATTTCAACTTATTCTCAATCTCCCCAAACTTGTGAGATTCTCGACGTATTTTTTATTCTCTCTCTCCAAGTCCTTCAGCTTCTTTCCCAACTGCATTTTCTCTGCCTCAGACGCAGTCAACTTCTTCTCCCATTCACCCTTATCCTCGTCGTATCTTTGACGGGATTCCTTCAGAGATTGGGCCAAACCCAGAAAGGCATCCTCCACTCCAGACGAGGAGCTAGAAGCCTTGAGTGCTTCATCTTTCTTCACTATGGTGTTGAAATAACTCACCAGCTGAAAGAGAAGGTAATGCTAAGTCAGTACCGAGATACATATATTGATTGAAAGAAAGAAAAATTCAGGGTAAGAAAACTTACTGAAGAGATATGAAGAGTAGCTAGGGATGTCAGCATATCCCTAGACATGTTTTCTTTAATTCCTTGGACTTCAGGAATAGTCCAAGTCTTTACCGAGCTCATTGCAGAACTCGGGGGAATAATGGTTGGAATGCCAGCTCCACTAGCTTGGAGCTGGGGAATGACTTTAGAAAAACTGACCGAGGAGGATTTCTTCAGTCTCCTCGGTGTCTTTTCAACAACATCAACCAAAGAATAACTTTTGGTTGGAGAGATGGTGATTACTTCCACAGGAGCATCCTTCTGCACAGGAGCCACTGGGGGCTTCTCGACAGCCTTCTGAGTAGCAACAGAAGGGGCAACATCCACTTTCTTTGTCCCCTTTGGGACATCAGCCTTGCTTCTCTTTCCATCTCCAGCAGAGGAGGTCTCCTCGAAGATAGTAGGAACTCTTCTTTTGCCCATCTTTTGACTCAGAGGAATGTGAGAGTCTGGTGAAGAATCCTCAGAAGCTGGCAATGGTTCACTAATGCTCACCACAGGACGAGCAGTAAAGGAGGATGTATAACTCCTATACTGCAACAAATATGAAGCAGACCTGATGTGCTCGTCTGCAACCTTCTGATGCAAACTCTAGATATGTTTTAAATGCTTTATATTAACTTCTGATTCCTTAGGAGTTTTTCTCTTGTTGTCAACTGCAAACAAAAACATATTGAAATGTCAATCATGCATTTATTCAAACATAATGAAATCATAATTTCAGAAATAAAATAAAATGAAAATAACCTATCCCATTGCCATATGGAGGGCATTTGGGACCTTCATATACTTCGTCTCCAACTAAAGGGGCATGTTGCCAATTTTTTATAACTACCCCATGTTCAAAATAGTCCCTCTTAGCATCAGGGAGGTTGACTACTAAAGCCCTATTCAAAAATCTAGTTTTTAAATAATAAACATTATCTAGAATAGCCCATCTATAACAGTACATAATCTCAGGAATTCCTATACGAGTTCCATGAGTTTGATTTAACCTATGCACCCCATTAACTATTCTCCATGTATTGGGGGCTATTTTTGCCGGAACAACATCGAAGTGATGATAAAACTCTAAGCATAAAGGGCTTGGTGGAAAAGAAAATCCACATTCAGCAATAAAGAGGGCTGGGGAACCAATGTCCCTCAGCCAAACGAAAGTAATTTGAAGGCTCAGAAAGATCCTCCAAAGTTACCCAAGATGGAATAGAGAAATCAGAACGGAATTTCTCAAGAGACTCGATAATGTAAACCATGATGAATAAAAGAAGAAGGAAGAAAAGATTACAGGGAAAAAAGGAGATATGTTGAGAAAGACAAGGATGAATGCACAAGAGAAAGAAAGGCTATGGAAAACTCGAAAGCAGAAAATTGGAAAAGGTAGAAGACGGTGTGATTACCTAAGAAGTTTAAATACTTTGCCTTGGTAAACGGCGAAAGAAATGATTACAGAAAGGAAACTATTACGCTACCGGCGGCTAAAAGGACAAAAAATGCACGAAGATCGAAGCGCTTTTAAAAATGCAAAAAGGCGGATTCTGCGAATTTGGAAGGAAATTTAAATACGAAGAAAA
Organism: Sambucus nigra; assembly: GCA_949130495.1. Taxonomy (NCBI): domain Eukaryota; kingdom Viridiplantae; phylum Streptophyta; class Magnoliopsida; order Dipsacales; family Adoxaceae; genus Sambucus; species Sambucus nigra. Next base: position 542,734,712 of record OX422217.1, on the reverse strand, counting down.
ATCTCCTAAAACCCAGGAAGGTCATTTAATATTGCCATATACCGAGAAAGACTGTTCCATACTCCTTAAAGTTCGAAATATGAAACATTGGGGGCTTCTGTTGATACCAAAATTAGTATGCTGATATGGACGAATAATAAGAAGACACGTGTCAATCTACGTGGCGCAATAGCAACGAGGAAGTTCATTCCCCCGACCAACTCATGTTCGCTCCGAGCAACAACGATTACACCGAGGAACTCCAGCACTCCGAGGAACTCCAGCGCTCTGAGGAACTCTTGAGTAACGAGCAACTAAGGCGGTCCGAGATGCATCTCGGCTACAACATTGATTGCCAGATGATCAACAGTTCAACTATTCATTGAATGCTTATCATCTTGACACACACGCTTAAAGGACATTAAATGTATTACCCTTTCATATGTATATCATTTAATGTATCACCCTTTCAGAAGATAGCCTCAAGGCTATAAATACATGGTACAACCCTCATTCAAGGGGACCGGAATTTCTTGATAGAACTTGTAATCGAGAATTCCCAAACACTCAGCAATAACATAACAGTGGATGTAGGCCATTCTTATAAGGCTGAACCACTTTAAAAATATTTGTCTTATTTTATTTATCTGTGATTGAATAATTAGAGCTATCTAATTTTTTACATCAACAATAGACATTAGAACTCAGAGGTTTAACTTGATTAAAATAACAAAATAATCACTTACAGAGCTCAGTGAGAGGACTCCCCCTAAGGCCAGTTTCAGAGAGATAGTTAGGGGTCATCAGATGTTCGAACTTGACCAACAGACCATGCTCCCCCTCATCTTAAAGGTCTTTTACGCTTTGAAGATTATTTTAGTTTAGCCCAGGGTCGGCCCTAGCATCCATTGACACCTTGCCCCATCCCAGGGGTATCCTCGGCTCTAAGTTCGAAGAAGGGACACAAGGGATAAATTCCCATGACCTTGAGGAAAATAAATACCGCAGCTTCCAATTATGATTACTAGTTTGGGTGACCTGCAACATCTTCTTAGTTGACTTCTGAGCTAAGAAATGGTAATATCTCAGATGATTCCTTGAAGAGGAAGGGATGTAGCATCCGGTGAAGACCTGGACAGGCAGGTCTGAATGATGAACGACCCTCCATAATACAATAGCTCCAATTATCACCCTCCAGGCATTGGGTGACAACTGGGAAGGACCTAAGTTGATGTATAAAATTATGGCCCTAATGGTGGGATGAATGGGTAAACAAAATCCCAACTTGAACATTTGCTTGTACAAGTAGATCTCACCATCTCGACCACCAAAAGCCCTCTCTTCCCTCAGAGGTCTCCTGAGTTTTATGGAGGAGCTAATAGAATATAGATACCTGAAGGAAAGAAGGTCGAACTTGGTGATAGTGCTTTCTATCTCGGTTGTCTCTGAGGTGTCAATATTTCTCTCATCCCCATCATCATCATCCAATTCAACATCGGCTTAAGAAGACGATGGGGGACCACCTAGGAACCTCTGAACAAACTCAGCTCCTGTGACGGCCGACAGGGGAATGGCTTCAAGGATTGGAGGAACAGCCACGCTAGTTCCTACAATCTCAACGTCGAAGGAAGAATGCGATGTGCTCGAACTCATATGAGACGAGGCCCGACTAAAAACCTCAGCTTGATCAAGGACCTGATCCTGTTGAGTGGAAAAGTCCATAGCCTCTTGAAAGGAGTCCACAGACATAAGGTCTGAGGTAGACGACTCAGAATCAGACATGGGGGTAGGTTCAACAGGGACCTCTGCAGATTTAATTGGTTCGATTGGCTCAGGGTATATGACCTTCAGAGGGAGTGAAAAGATAGGTTTGAGGGGGAACGCCTCTGCCCTACAAGCTTCCTCTTGGTATCTTTCTATTTGCCTAATTTTATCTAAGGTCTTCTCCTTAAGAGAGGGGAACTCCTCCAAGAGTTGATAGAGGGGTCTAAGCATATGGGGACGACCCTACACTTCTGACAGTAAATCCTAAATAAACAGGATTGGAAATTTTTTCTAATGATTAAACTAGGTTTTTAAACAAGAACAGGCAAGAACAAGAGCTACCAAAAAAATCAAACAGTTGTCGGAAAACCCTAAAGAACTCACCGGAAAATGAAAAAAAAGCAGAATTAAAGGCTGAAAGGGAGTACAGAAAAGAGAAAAGAGGGTACCTGAAAGAAACCTTGGCAATGAAGGAGACGATTGGGGGTGAGAAGAACCTTGAGAAGTTCAACTTAGCTCTGGTAAAGAGAGAGAATTGCAGAGAAAACCAAAAAGCGAGGAAACGAAGAAATAAAGGAGAAAGACAAGAAATGAGGGTTTAACCCTCAAACAGCCCCACATGCTTCCCAAGGCCCATCATTGCCTTGGGAGCCCAAAAGACTGACATCATTAAGCTTGCCTGGCACGCCACCTACTTCAGCTTTTGACAAGTGTCAAAAGGAATGGTGGCACAAAGAAGAAAAACCTCGGAGTTGCACACCCCGATGTCACTTATTCCCGCATGTAACTAAGGGCTGGGGGTGATTAATACGCCATATATGTGCCCAACTGCTCAGAGACGTAAACCTCAGCCAGGGAGATGGCCGAGGTCGAAAGGGCCTTAGATTGGCCCCCAGCGGTCTCGTCCTAAGCAAGGTCGTCCACGGTCGACGTTACTAGTTACCTTAGTAGGAGAGGTCTTCATGATCCACAGAGGCAGTTATCCATCTGGTCATCCAAGGCTTACGACCTCGATTTGGTTAAGGCCGAGGTTGCCATCATAACCAATCTTTACTGGGGATCAGCCAACGTTCCTGCTACGTTACCATTACCTCGGCCCAGGACGACGTCACAGCTCAACATGCCTTACCTCAGCTCTCCCACTGAGCCAAGGTCACCACCTCGTCCTCTTCCAGGCCGAGGTTGGGACCATTCACAGATGGCCGAGTCCTTATCAGCATATGTATTATTGGGAACACGTGTACACAATCAGTTATAATCGAATCATTCCCCTCACGTGAGGGAATATTGAGCTCATCATTATTTACATGAGATCAACAAGGTATTATTCTCATACTGGTTCGATCCTCATGCACATGTTTATTGCATGCTTGGGGGGTACATTACACCCCCCAGGCACTATGTATAGAGGTCATCCTCTACCTTGTAAAGGATTCAAAATTGGCAACCCTAGCTGAAACTCTGTCCAAATATACAGTAGAGAGAGAAAGCTTGAGAGATTGTATCCATGGCCATTAGTGCCCTCTTGCAGTGATATTAATCACACATTTGCATAGTGGACGTAGGCCTAATTGGCTGAACCACTTATATTCCGATGTTAATCCTCTTCTCCTCACCACAATCTCTTATATATATGGTATACTCATATGCTACCATTGTTATCACTAGTTTGAGCATACAAACACCTTGACTGGTGGTGCTATTTCCAGCATCATCAGCTAGGTACACATGTAGTCGTTCACCCTGTACTGGCCGTGACAAGAGCAAGGGAGACCCTAAGTAAGCCTTTATCTCCTTGAGAGCCTGGTCACACTCTTCGCTCCATTTAAAAGCCTTTCTGAGAATTTTGAAGAATAGTAAGAACCTGTCTGTGGCTCTGGACACGAACCTATTCAAAGCAGCCACTCGCCCTGTGAGCTTTGAACGTATTTGATGGTCTTCGGGGTCTTCATTTCTATGAGGGACTTTATCTTTTCAGGATTGGCCTCGATGCCTCTTTGGTTGACAATGAACCCCAAGAACTTCCCTTCTCTGACCCCGAAGACACATTGGGTCGGGTTGAGCTTCATTTGGTACTTGTCCATTGTGTTAAAGGTCCTCTCGAGGTCGGCCACGTGATCCTTGGCCTTTAAGCTTTTGGTCATCATGTCATTTATATAAACCTCCATAGACTTCCCATATTGGTCTTCAAACATTTTATTCATAAGGCGTTGATACGTTGCCCCCGAATTGTTTAGGCCAAAGGGCATGACCCTATAACAGTATGTCCCCTTGTCGATAATGAAGGCTATTTTCTCCGAGTCTTCAGGGTTCATAAAGATCTGGTTGTACCCTGAATAGGCATCCATGAAGCTCATGACCTCATGGCCTGCGGCAGCGTCTACCATCTGATCAATGCGGGGGAGAGGGAAGATGTCTTTGGGATAATGTTTGTTGAGGTCTGTGAAGTCTACACACATCCTCCACTTCCCGTTGGCTTTTACGACAATGACAACGTTGGACAACCATTCGGGGTAGATGGCCTCTCTGATAAACGCTACATCTTCTAGCTTCTTGACCTCATCCCTGATGACCTCATACTTTTCTTGATAATAAATTCTCCTCTTCCGCTTTACTGTTTTTGCACCCTCTACCACGTTGAACTTGTGGCTCTTAATTTTGGGGTCGATCCCTGGCATATCTGCGTGACTCCATGTAATTCTCCTTATCAGCTTGATGAGGTCTTCTTTTATGTCTATCTTCAGAGCTTTTCCGACTTGGATGGTTCTTTCTGGCTCATCCTCATTGAGGATGATGGATTCTACCTCTTCCGCGACTTCTCCTTTCTTGAGTTTTTTCTCATCCCTAGGTCAAGGGTGTTAATATTATAAGTGGTTGTTACCTTCTTGTGTACCTCTCTTACTTTGGTGGAGTTGAAGTAACATTCTCGTGCCGTCGTCTGGTCTCCCTGAACTTCCCCTACCCCGTAAGGGGTCGGGAATTTGATCATCTGATGAACCGTAGATGGCACAACCTCAAACCCCTTAAGGGCTACTTGCCTTAGTATAATGTTGTAGGCTGAGAAGACATGTTCGTCCATCACGAAGAAGCTGACCCTCTTGGTAAGCCATCTCATCCACTCGTCTCCCATCCTAATATAGGCCTCACACACTCCTAGAGGATGAACTTTTTCCCCACTGGACCCAATCAATGGGTGATGGTATGGGACGAGTCTATCATGGCTGAGGCCTAAGGCTTTGAAGCACGGCCAAAACATCACATCTGCAGAGCTACCCCCATCTACCAAGATCCTCGGCACGTCACATCCGTGCACCTTGGTAGTGATGACTAGAGGCTCATTAGGTGGGGCTAAGAGGACTTTGAAGTCCATTCTTGAGAATCCCACTATGAGAGTATCCATATTAACCTTCTTCCTCTTTTAAGACTTTGCCTCAACATAGGTTGAGTGTACAACCATTGTCACTGCCTTGGCTTCAGCTATATGGGCCTTCCTGTCAGCGACCTCTGACCCTCCTCTTGCTAATCTCCCAGAGATCATCCTAATATCGAGTGATATCATATTAAGTCTCTTTACAGGGCCGTGGTCGTCTCTCGGCGGGATATCAGGGTCGTCCTCATCATCCGAAGGGTCGTCCCTTCGATTTAGAGGATCTTCTCGGCATGCATCACCTCTCTTCTTTTTGGGGTCATCCCCTTGGCCCCTCTTAAAGGCGCCTTTTTTTAATGTACTTCCTAAGCTTACCTTCTTTTAGCATCTTCTTGATTTCATCTTTCAGAGCAAAACACTTATCGGTGACATGGCCATGGTCTTGGTGAAATTCACACCACAGATTCTTGTTCCTCTTGTGGGGGGTTGCCCTCACCTTCTCAGGCCACTTCAAGGAATGATCACTTTTTATCTCATTCAGGATATGCTCGCAGCTGACCGTCAAAGGGGTGTAATCAGTGAATTTGTAATCTGTAGACCTCTTCTTCCCCTCTTTGTTCTTTTTCTGGTACTTGCCCCCACTGGTGCCTCCTTTTTCATCTTCGTATTTTGATTCCATCGCCTCTTCGGCGTTCATCACCTTTCTTGCTATTGACAACAATTCAGCCATTGCCCTCGGAGGGTCTTCAGCAAGCTTCCATAACAGCTTCCCCTTGTGGAGTCCTCCAATCAGATCTGTCATAGCTATGCTTTCCTCATAGTCTTCGACCTCTAACTTTTCGTTGTTAAATCTCACTATGTAGTCTCTTAGGCTCTTGCTCTTACCATGCTTAACATAAAGCAGGTGTGTGGTCTTCTTCTGTGGCCTCACTCCAAAGAAAAAGTTATGGATAAACCGTTCTCCTAATTATTGAAAGTTTTTAATAGAGTTCTTAGGGAGATACATATACCAGACATGTGCAGCCCCAGTCAGAGTGCCAGAAAAGGCACTACACCTCATCTCATCTGAGATAGAGTATATGTCTAACGCTGATTGGTACATCTCAATATGATGGACAGTGTTGGTACTCCCGTCATATCGTGGGGTGACCACTCGCGGCTTGAACTTGGATGGCGTGGGGAAGTTGACTATTTTCGCCACAAAGGGTGAGCCTATGGAGTATCCTCTCTGGAGAGGGTCCCGTCTTTTTAGAATATCACCAATCTTATCCTCTAACCTTTGGATCGAGTCGTTCCAGGGCCTCAAAGGGTCATCCTAGCCGATGTTATCCCCTGCCGCCTCTTTGAGGTGAACGGAAGGTTCCGTTACGGTAGGTCTGTGTCGGCTGTTTACTTCTCCCTGATCGTCGTCCCATCCATGGGGTCGGCCCTCGTGGGGTCGACCATCTGCTATCTCCCTTCGAGATCTCATAATACTCCTCGACTGGGATAATTTCTCTCGCAAGTCATTTACCGGGCCTAGCCTCTCAAAGTCCGACCCTCTGCTCAGACGATCGAAAGTAGAGCCCCTTGGGAGATCGTCAGGATTTTGCCTTCCACACTTCCCTCTGCTCTCCTGGAGAGGTCGCACAGTATTGTTGGAGACCTTATACGGCTCCCAACACTATATGGGGGCCTCCTCCCCCTCTATATCATCATACCTATCTTCTGGTCAAGGGTTTCCTTGCCTTCCCAGGCTTAGACGCCGGGGGTCAGCAACAACCCTCCGCCGTTGAGGAGACAGCAAGTCTTTTTGTGGTGCCTGGGGTGGTCCCTTGGCCTCGTGCTTCCCTGGAGCTGCTGCCGGAGTAATCATCTCCGGTGAGACTCCTGGTGGTCTTAGTATGTTTTATCTAACAGATGTGAACTACTCCCGCATAATCCGTTGGCTTGCTCCCAGAGACTTCAAGGCGGATGCCACATCAGCCATCTCAGACTGAGATGGTGGTTGACTAGAACTAGGTCCTACTCCACTATCCGGTGGAGGAAGAGGTGGTGGTAGCTGTGACACCCCGCCTAATAAAATACCGGGTGATCAATCCTATACCAAATTAAAACAGGAATCCCAGTTGGTTCATCCTTAGCATCACTGTCGAATTTTTTTTTAAACTTACTAACCACCTAGTATTCCAAAAACTGGTGCCAAATTTTAACTTTTATATTAAACAAAATAGTACATACGGAATTAAATACAAACCATTCACACAACTGAATTTAAATCAACTAAATAATTATTTAAACAATTTGCCGAATAAACCATCGACCACCAAAGTGAAAATAATCCAATACAAACATGCAACACCTGAATAAATACATCTGAAAACTGTACTGAGAAGTCTGGGCGACAAGCCCTAAATAAAACTGAAACTGATAAATGATTTATACTCTAGGAATGAATGAATGATGCGTCTAATCCAACTCCTGCTAGCATCCACATATGCCGCGACTCCGTGTCCCTGGAATAGAATATCAATTTTGGCATCCCTGTAGCCAGACACCTAAAAGGTTTTGAAAATAGTTTTATAGCAAGGGTTAGAACCCAAAACATTTTGAAAATATTTAGCAAGTGGATTAAGTGCAGTAATTTAAAATGCATGAATACGCTTCATATATAAGTTAGTGTCACACTTCCTTGTGGACATTCTCACCCCTTCACTAATGTGCACACCTAATGGTCACCTTCACCCCCACCTAGTCGTACTACCCCGTCCAACTAGTCCTCGCATAACCTCCCCTTGCCATACTACTCTAACCCAAGTATAATTATTCAAGAATTATAAGTTATTTCACCAATTAACTCAATTAATTCCTTCTTAAATAATAGCATATAACTGTGACACAAGTTATATAAAGTAAGTACATCACACACTGTATTATTAACCGCATATAATATTTAATACCATTATATACGTACCTTTACTAAAACATCCACACATATATCATACGTATGTCCATCCTTCCAAGTATAACCTCAATGGATGATTCCCTCTAAAGTGCCATCTCACTAGGTGTGCTCACATAACCTAGTTACCCAGGTTGGGATCGCTCACCAACTTGGCCCAAAACATAAACGAAGTGGAGGCCGTCATATTCCTTCCCTTAAAGTGAGATAAGCCCCTCACCCATATACCGGATGCTATGACCTGGGGATATACTCACCCTACTCCTCAAGATAGGGGATTCATCCACATCGCGCAACCTCCCTTGGTAGCACTAGAGTATAATTAAATAAATATCTAATCACTTATATTTAATAGAACACACAATACACACACACACACACACACACACACACACACATATATATATATATATATATATATATATATATATATATATATATATATATATATACTATCACTTCAGCGTATATATATATATATATATATATATATATATAAAATAAACCCCAGCTTCACCGTGTACTCACAACCCGTAACACTAGCCTGAAATTTCCTGAGTCTCTGGCCTGACTCAACTAAATAAATTTTCTCACTTATTAAATTTTCATTGTCCCGAGTCTGTGGTTCGACTCTAATTTATTTAATTCACACATTAATATAATTTTTTTCCCGAGTCTATAGCCTGACTCTAATATAAATACTTTACACATTAATTTATATAATAATTGCCCGAGTCTATGATTCGACTCTAGTTTAATTAATTTACACATTAATTAATTTATTACCTTCCTGAGTCTACACTGAGACTCTAATTTAATCAATTACACATTAATTTAATACTTTCCCTAGTCTATAGTCCGACTCTAATTTAATTAATTACACATTAATTAATTTAATACTTTCCCGAGTCTATGGTCTGACTCTAATTTAATTCATTACACATTGATTAATTTAATACTTTCCCGAGTCTACATTCCGACTCTAATTTAATTAATTAACACATCAATTAATCTAATACTTGGTGTCGCTCAACCATTATACCCGGACTCGCTCACTTGGCCCGTAACTTAATATTTCCTGAGTCTATGTTCCGACTCTAAATTAATTTACTCTCTCAATGATTAGGTTAATACTTTAAAATCAGGTTCTCATACTTAATCAAATTTTAGGTAAATACTACCTACCTTCTCTACTAATCACACTCAAGTAGATTTTATATATATTCTAGTTGTTCACTTATGTTCTAGCCACTCTTACCCATATGTAGTTTATACAATTTTAGTTATGCACTAATATTTCTCACTACTATAACGCCTGAGTATATATTGAAAACAATAATTAGGTATACCCCTCCTAATCTTACTCCTATCACACATAAGTAGGTTATTCAGACGGTATATCTTTCACACACACATATACCTAGTACAGTATGTCCTAGTATCGGTCCTATTTCACACATTAAGGACAAATGATTCGAAATGTCTCCTCAAGTAATGTTCGGAATGTCTCCTCGAACCTTACTCAAAATGTCTCCTCGAGTAATGTTCGGAATGTCTCCTCGAGTAATGTTCCGAATGTCTCCTCGAGTAATGTTCGGAATGTCTCCTCGAACATGGTTCGAAATGTCCCCTCGAACCTGCCTCGGAATATCTCATCGAGTATAGTTCGGATTGCCTCATCGAACTTACCAATCCTATCACAAGTAAACACACAATAGGCATTCACAACCCAAGTAATCCTATAAAACAGTAAGTATTTACACAACCCAATTATTCATACCTGTACCTAATCTATTTCTCTCTAATATTCACCTTACTTGTTTGCTTTACGAATTTATTTCACATTCGTATTAATTTGAGTATTAACACAACTCTAAGGGTCCTAGTTACCCCATGTTATATCAATTCATTATTTACCCTTGTTAACCCACAGACCTAACGAATTTAAGCTCGCTCAAGCTTTTCCGTAATTATATTCTTATCATCTCAAATTAGAGTACGTCACAATCAAGCCTACGAATCTCCACTTTAACTCTCTCACAAAATTAAAGTCCAACACTCAATCATAGACCTACTTCCATATCATTATTCCATCAATATATTTTATTAAGTTCCCAAACACTTCTCCGATAAAATGACATTTGAGGCTTAAAAAAAATCTCAAATTTTCTGGCAGATTGAACACCCTCTAGTAAAATTTCGATTTCTCCCTCTACAGAACTCCGATTGACCTGATTCTAAGTTCATTGTATAGATAAGAGAAATAAATTTCCAGGCATGTATGGTTCACACTCTAATTTGAAGTAAAATTCAAATCGCACACATTTAAAGTCACGTCAAAATTCTGGCAGATTGCTACGTTGACAAATGATACACCATGTAGTAAAATGTCGATTACTCCCTCTACGGAACTCCGATTGACCGGATTCCAAGTTTTTTGGATAGCTAAGAGAAATAAATTTCCAGAAATGTATGTTTCACACTCTACTTAGAAGTAAAATTCAAATCGCACATGTTTAATGTCACATCAAAATTCTAGCAGATTACTATGGTGACAGATCAAACACCCTTTAGTAAAATGTCGATTACTCCCTCTACAGAACTCCGATTGACCTGATTACAAGTTCATTGGATAGATAAGAGAAATAAATTTCCAGGCATGTATGGTTCACACTCTAATTCAAAGTAAAACTCAAATGGCGCATGTTTAAAGTTGTGTGAGAAATTCTAGCAGATTGACATCTTGTGTTCATCAATTAAACCCTAAGTCATTCAAGATTCATGTTCTTCAACCAAGAACTCATAAAGATTCCATGTTAATCATAAAATATATTCAAATTTAATTTTATCTTTACTTAGGGATTCTTTCTACATGCAATCCTACCCAAACATGTGATCAATTCAAACATTTAATTCAAGGTTTTCAATATAATCAACCAATTCTTAAAACTCCCTTCACATAGGTATTATAACTTGAATTTGATTTGCAATAAACACTTGCCTTATGTCCGGTAGGTCGGATTTCATGATTTTGGTTGGTTATTGATGATCTTTCTCCTTCAATCTTTCTTTCCAATGATTTTGTGGTGAAAGTCTCCTTTGAATCCTTCCCACTTCTTCCTTTTTGCCTTGGAATTGTTTATCTCTTCTCTCTAATGGCTATAGTGTGTTTTTCTTCTCCCTAAACCTATCCTCCATCTCTTATAATATGACTTAGAGTTCTAAAATTCGTGGGTCTCCTCACCCTAAAATGTAAAAAGGCCAGAATGCCATCGTTTGGGCCCGGTTTAGCCCAAAAATGCCCCGAGACTCAATTGCTATCCCCGGGTACTCTTTTCTGACTATATCGACCCATCCGGACTCAACCGCACACTCAGAATTGCCATCTGAAATACTTTTTGACATTTCTGAATTTCGACCTCAAAATGCGCACACATTTAATTCGGACAATTAAACTTAAAAGTTGCCAAAATAAATAATTATTTCCACTCAAATAATTTCTCCAAATCATAAATTTAAGTTTGTCCAATTTAATTACTTTTATAACTCCTAAAATAATTTAATATTAAACACTCAAAATTACGGGGTGTTACATACTTCCCCCCTTACAAAGGAATTTCGTCCTCGAAATTAAGATAAGCCTAGTGTTTCAAGCTTCGAATATTACTCTCTAGTCACGTGCTTATAAGCTCGCTATATCTATCTCTCCCGATTCTAACCATAACTTACACATATATGCATTAATTTAACCAGAATGCCCATACACCCTATACTCGTGCTTATCCGCACAAAATTTGTCTTAATTAACCTGGGTGCCCATACACCCCATCCCCGTGCTTTACCGCACGAAAGTTACCCGACTATGCGAGTCGTAACTCGTAATATAACTTCCATCCCGTAGTCATATCACATATATATATATATATATATATATATATACACTACCCGGGGTACCCAATCCATATACTACGACCAAACATATCCCCACTTCCAACGTTGCACTAAGTTTCATGCGTGGGTCGTCTCGCAAAGCGAAATCCAAACAAGGAACCCCCCGATATACTACTACCTAGCATTGTTAGTTGTTGAGATCCGTTAAACCCTCAGTTCATAGCACGTACCCCTAAATACTTGTCTCTTAACACAAAAGTATATACGCATACCCTTATGCTACCAAAGACAACATAAAATGCTGCGCCCTTACTATCACTAGTTCTTGCGCAAAAATAAACCCCGAGCTATCTCTCCCTGCTCGAAAATAAATTTAACCACACTGATTCACTTCAGTAAGCACCCCTACTCCACGGGATAAAATGTGAGAATAGAAGACCTCACTTTGTGTCTATCGCACCGCACAATACAACATATATACACACATATATATAGGCTAGACCCCCTCCCAGGTGATACCTAGTACAAATAATACCCTAGTGTTTCGAACACTAAAACTTAACCCCCACTATCCACAATAGTTCAAATCCATCACTATCCAGACGATATTTAAGAAATATTATCAACCCTTTTCCCATAATTCTCAAAAGTAGTAACCCCTCGCATAATTCGAATCTTCTCTCAGTGTACACCTCCACTCTCCCGTGAAGAACACCAAAGAACTCCGCTACTCCACGAAAAGTTTATCTACATACTATGGCTGCTACAGCCAACGTACCCACTAAATTTGACTTACCCGCGAACTCTAGGGGTATAACTATTGCTCCTGATGAGCCTCTCTAGTCTCATCTCCCCCTGCTGCCCTAACTGCTCTCTCTCTCTTGAGCGACATCTGAAATGAGAGTCGAATCGTATGAGTTCACCCTCAAATATAAATTTGGCAAAAGAACGTAGATGCGCATACGTATAAGAATAAAACAATCCTATAATAGGGTTCTATATCAAAGATTGCTAAGCCGAAACGTGAAAAGCCGTACAGATACTAAGGACACTAAAACCTGATGCTCTGATACAATCTGTGACACACCGCCTAATAAAATATCGGGTGATCAATCCTATACCAAATTAAAACAGGAATCCCAGTTGGTTCATCCTTAGCATCACTGCCGAAATTTTTTTAAAACTTACTAACCACCTAGTATTCAAAAAACTGGTGCCAAATTTTAACTTTTTAATTAAATAAAATAGTACATACGGAATTAAATACAAACCATTCACACAACTGAATTTAAATCAACTGAATAATTATTTAAACAATTTTCCGAATAAACCGTCGACCACCAAAGTGAAAATAATCCAATACAAAAATCCAACACCTGAATAAATACATCTGAAAACTGTACTGAGAAGTCTGGGCGACAAGCCCTAAATAAAACTGAAATTGATAAATGATTCCTACTGTAGGAATGAATGAACGATGCATATAATCCAACTCTTGCTAGCATCCACATATGTCGCAGCGCCGTGTCCCTGGAATAGAATATCAATTTTGGCGTCCCTGTGGCTGCTCACCTAAAAGGTTTTGAAAATAGTTTTATTGCAAGGGTTAGAACCCAAAACATTTTGAAAATATTTAGCAAGTGGATTAACTGCAGTAATTTAAAATGCATGAATGCGCTTCATATATAAGTTAGTGTCGCACTTCCTTGTGGACATTCTCATCCCTTCACTAATGTGCACACCTAACGGTTACCTTCACCCCCACCTAGTCGTATTACCCCGTCCAACTAGTCCTGGCATAACCTCCCCTTGCCATACTACTCTAACCCGAGTATAATTATTCAAGAATTATAAGTTATTTCACCAATTAAATCAATTAATTCCTTCTTAAATAATAGCATATAACTTTGACACAAGTTATATAAAGTAAGTACATCACACACTGTATTATTAACCGCATATAATATTTAATACCATTATCTACGTACCATTACTAAAACATCCACACATATATCATACGTATGTCCATTCTTCCGAGTATACCCTCAACGGATGATTCCCTCTAAAGTGTCATCTCATTAGGTGTGCTCACATAACCTAGTTACCCAGGTTGGGATCGCTCACTAACCTGGCCCAAAACATAAACGAAGTGGAGGCGATCATATTCCTTCCCTGAAAGTGACATAAGTCCCTCACCCATATACCGGATGCTATGACCTGGGGATATACTCACCCTACTCCTCAAGCTAGGGGATTCACCCACATCGCGCAACCTCCCTTGATAGCACTAGAGTATAATTAAATAAATATCTAATCACGGATATTTAATGGCACACACAATATATACACATATATATATACTATCACTACACCGTATATATATATATATATATAATAAACACCAGCTTCACCGTGTACTCACAACTCGTAACACTAGCCTAAAATTTCTTGAGTCTCTAGCCTGACTCAACTAAATAAATTTTCTCACATATTAAATTTTCATTGTCCCGAGCGTGTGGTCCGACTCTAATTTATTTAATTCACACTTTAATTAATATGATATTTTTCCCAAGTCTATAGCCCGACTCTAATATAAATACTTTACACATTCATTTATACAATAATTGCCCGAGTCTATGATTCGACTCTTGTTTAATTAATTTACACATTAATTAATTTATTACCTTCCTGAGTCTAGAGTCCGACTCTAATTTAATTAATTACACATTAATTAATCTAATACTTTCCCAAGTCTATAGTCCGACTCTAATTTAATTAATTACATATTAATTAATTTAATATTTTCCCGAGTCTATGGCCCGACTCTAATTTAATTAATTACACATTAATTAATTTAATACTTTCCCGAGTCAACATTCAGACTCAAATTTAATTAATTAACACATCAATTAATATAATACTTGGTGTCGCCCAACCATTATACCCGGACTCTTTCACTTGGCCCGTAACTTAATATTTCCTGAGTCTATGTTCCGACTCTAAATTAATTTACTCTCTCAATGATTAGTTTAATACTTTAAAATCAAGTTCTCATATTTAATCAAATTTTAGGTAAATACTACCTACCTTCTCTACTAATCACACTCAAGTAGATTTTATATATATTCTAGTTGTCCACTTATGTTCTAGCCACTCTTACCCATATGTAGTTTATACAATTTTAGTTATGCACTAATATTTCTCACTACTATAACGCCTGAGTGTATATTGAAAACAATAATTAGGTATACCCCTCCTATCACACATAAGTAGGTTATTCAGGCGGTATATCTTTCACACACACATATACCTAGTACAGCATATCCTAGTATCGGTCCTATTTCACACATTAAGGACAAATGATTCGAAATGTCTCCTCAACTAATGTTCGGAATGTCTCCTCGAACCTTGCTCGAAATGTCTCCTCGAGTAATGTTCGGAATGTCTCCTCGAGTAATGTTCGGAATGTCCCCTCGAACCTGGCTCGGAATATCTCATCGAGTATAGTTCGGATTGCCTCATCGAACTTACCAATCCTATCACAAGTAAACACACAATAGGCATTCACAACCCAAGTAATCCTATAAAACAGTAAGTATTTACACAACCCAATTATTCATACTTGTACCTAATCTATTTCTCTCTAATATTCACCTTACTTGTTTGCTTTATGAATTTATTTCAATTTCATTTTAATTCGAGTATTCACACAAATCTAAGGTTCCTAGTTACCCCTTGTTATATCAATTCAATAGTTACCCTTGTTAACCCACTGACCTAATGAATTTAAGCTCGCCCACGCTTTTTCGTAATTGTATTCTTATCATCTCGAATTAGAGTATGTCACAATCAAGCCTATGAATCTCCACTTTAACTCTTTCACAAAATTAAAGTCCAATAATCAATCATAGACCTAGTGCCATATCATTATTCCATCAATATATTTCATCAAGGTCCCAAACACATCCCCGATCAAATGAGATTTGAGGGTTAAAAAAATCTCAAATTTTCTAGTAGATTAAACACCCTCTAGTAAAATTTTGATTTCTCCCTCTACAGAACTCCGATTAACCTGATTCCAAAATCATTGAATATCTAAGAGAAATAGCTTTCCAGGAATGTATGGGTCACACTCTAATTCGAAGTAAAATTGAAATCCCACACGTTGAAATTCACTTCAAAATTCTGGCAGATTACTATGTTGACAGATCAAACACCCTGTAGTAAAATGTCGAATACTCCCTCTACAGAACTCCGATTGACCTGATTATAAGTTCATTGGATATCTAAGAGAAATACATTTACATGCATGTATGGTTCACACTCTAATGCGAATTAAAATTCAAATAGCACACGTTTAAAGTTACGTTAAAATTCTGGCAGATTACTATGTGGACAGATTAAACACCCTTTAGTAAAATGTCGATTACTCCCTCTACAGAACTCCGATTAACCTGATTCCAAGTTCATTGGATAGATAAGAGAAATAAATTTCTATTCATGTATGGTTAACACTCTAATTCTAAGTAAAACTCAAATGGAATACATTTATAGTTGTGTGAGAAATTCTGGCAGATTGACATCTTGTGTTGATCAATTAAACCCTAAGTTATTCAAGATTCATGTTCTTCAACCAAGAACTCAAAAAGATTCCATGTTAATCATCAAATATTTTCAAATTTAATTTTATCTTTACTTATGGATTCTTTCTACATGCAATTCTACCCAAACATGTGATCAATTCAAACATTTAATTAAAGGTTTTCAATAGAATCAACCAATTCTTAAAACTCCCTACACATGGGTATTATAACTTGAATTTGATTTGCAATAAACACTTGCCTTATGTCCAGTAGGTCTGATTTCATGATTGTGGTTGGTGATTGATGATCTTTCTCCTTCAATCTTTCTTCCCAATGAGTTTGTGGTGAAAGTCTCCTTTGAATACTTCCCACTTCTTCCCTTTTGCCTTGGAATTGTTTCTCTCTTCTCTCTAATGGATATAGTGTGTTTTTATTCTCCCTAACCCTAGCCTCCAACTCTTATAATCTGACTTAGAGTTCTAAAATTCATGGGTCTCCTCACCCTAAAATGTAAAAAGTCCAGAATGCCCTCGTTTGGGACCGGTTTAGCCCAAAAATACCTCGAGACTCAATTGCTATCCCCGAGTACTCTTTTCTGACTATCTCGACCCATCCGGACTCAACCGCACACTCAAAATTGTCATCCGAAATACTTTTTGATATTTCCAAATTTCGACCTCAAAATGCGACACACATTTAATTCGGACAATTAAACTTAAAAGTCGCCAAAATAA
The DNA here is from genome assembly GCA_949130495.1 of Sambucus nigra. Classification (NCBI taxonomy): domain Eukaryota; kingdom Viridiplantae; phylum Streptophyta; class Magnoliopsida; order Dipsacales; family Adoxaceae; genus Sambucus; species Sambucus nigra. The sequence continues at coordinate 542,717,453 of OX422217.1, read as the reverse complement.
ATAATTCTTTCCACTCAAATAATTTCTCCAAATCATAAATTTAACTTTCTCCAATTTAATTACTTTTTTAACTCCTAAAATAATTAAATATTAAATACTCAAAATTACGGGGTTTTACAATGGCATCTCCGGTGCCATGTGTTTGAGTTATAGAGAGCTGAATGATCAAAAGATTGATGAGCTTGAAAACCTTAATGGGTCTCTTTCAATGGTGAAACAGCTCCACAAAGGGGGAGATCTGGTTCACCACCAGAGTGCCCAGTGAGGTCAAGCTCTTTTTGTCTTTCTCAAAATTTTTATTAAAACAAAATCTTTTTCCCTTTTCACCTTTTTCTTAAAAATTTAAAATGTTTTTGTATTTTTCAAATTTTTTCATAAAAACAAAACACTTTTTGGATTTTTTAAAAAATATCAAAATAAAAGTTTAAATACAATGATAACACAATGATAATACAATCTAGAAATAGGGATGTAATACATGAAGATGATAAGTGATGATGCTAAGATTTAGCATCATCAGATAAGTGATGATGAGCTCAAACAGTAACAACAATGGCAGCCATAGAGATGTATATGTGTAAGTGTATACAAGGGGGTGAGTATAAGAGGAACAAGATAATGATGTACGGTGGTTCAGCCAATTAGGCCTATATCCACTGTGAGTGTGTGATCCACTAAGTGTGGGCACTAATGGTCTTGGATACAATGCGCACAAGCTCACTTTCTCTCTCTATTGTGTGTACAAGCATAGTTTTAGCTAGGGTTACAATTATTGGTCCCTGTGCAGGGTTGTAGGTGACAAGTATATATAGGTCTTGGGGGGTGTAGTGTAACCCCCAAGCATGCATGGTGCATGTGAGTTATGATCTAGCCAATCCCCTACTGACACCTAGAGGTGCCACCTGTGATTAATGATGGCATAATATTCCCTCACGTGAGGGGCTGATATTGTTATAACGGTCTTCCACATGCCATATGAGTCCCACGCGCACTGTTCCACACGTCCCCCACACGCGCTGTGATGATGTCATCATCGGCCTGCGATGTGAGACTGAGGGAAAAGTTCCTGCTGGCAGCTAGCCTGGCCTAGTTTGGGCCTCATACTATCGTACCCTGATAGGTTCATCCAGACCAAAATGAGGGGTCGGCCCCTCATAGGGTCGTTTGAGCCTGATGAGGGGTCGGCCCCTTGAAGGGTCGTCTGGGCCTGATGAGGGGTCGGCCCCTTAAACGGTCGTTTGGGACTGATGAGGGGTCGGCCCCTTGAAGGGTCGTCTGGGCTTGGTGAGGGGTCGGCCCCTTGAAGGGTCGTCTGATATTTGTTGAGAGATCATCTTTGCCTCGTCCGGGTGGAGGACACCCTCGGCTTGGCCCAGGGTATAAATGGGTATATCAATAAGAACCCTATTCTTAAATAAAGTCATAACCTCAATCATTAGGCCCGTAGGAGTTCTCCAAAGGAGAAGCCATACTATGAAATTCCTCCATCAAGCATGTTGAAGTTTTGACTAAAAATTTTACCGGCTCTCAAAATCTCTAAGGTGATGTGAGAGAGCATGCAGAGCAACACGTGTGGCAGTGTGTGAGGGATCATATGTAGTAACTCGTGTGAGAGTATACCGACGAACACACAATGAGAAAATCTCCCTAGCTTAAAATAGAACTCTCTAAGGGGAAATTTTTGTTTGCAATGAGTACAAACATAAATGGGCTTGGGTCCGTCTTTCTCAAAACATTTAGGATGAGCTCTCTTAGGTGGGGTAGGTTACCTTGGAGGGTTAGGTTGAGGATCATAAGGGTCCATGAAAAACTCGAGAACCATCTTGCGAGCGGCTTTGGAAGTAGATGGACCATCATAACCTATTCCTTGCCTCTTAACATTACCTCACGCTGGACCGAGGAGCATCTTTTCAACCTTCTTAGATGTGTCCTCTAAAGTGACCTTGACCTCCCGGTCATGGTAGAGATCTCTCTCAAGTTAGGATACATGAGCTTCAAGTTTCTCACGAGTCTCCAATAAGGATTGAAGATCTCTCGTAAGACTAGCCTCGGTGTTGGTCAAATTATTTTTTTCTCTACCTAAAATAATCAACTGCTCACATAAAGAAATTTTACCTTCACAAGTTGACTCACGGATGCCTCACACTCTCTTAAAACTTTCACATTCTCATCTTTCACACTCTCTTACAACTTTCTTCAAATCTAACACCCTCAGAGACAAATCTTTATTAAGATTTTTGGTTTTTAAAGTATCAATTTATAGATCAGTAAAATCTTTTTAGAGTCCACCTTCTCCTTCACTCAAATTCTCATTCTCAATCTCACTCTCTCCCGAATGAATAAAAATATCATTGAGTCTTTCACGTTTATATATGTCCTTATCATCATGGGACAAACTAGAAATGCTAACGTGACTATCTATGAGCGCAATGCACAGTTCATATGGCGATTCACCTCTGAATCCACTGACTCAACGTCAATATATCTAAGAGTGGCCTTATTTATAACTTTCTTTCCCTGTTTCTTAAGCCTAGCGGTACACTCATGTGACTTGTGCCATTTTCCTTCACACTCATAGAATATCTCATCTTTCTCACAGACCTTCTTGACCTCATTCTTATTTTTATTTTTCTCAAAAAGAATTTCTTTGGAAAATTTGAGAATTTTTTTGAAATTTTTAGCAAAAAGGCTAAATCATCCAAGTTAAAATCATATTCGAAATATGATGACACTTCCTCTTTCCTTTTAGATTAGGCTTTTAGTGAAATTTCCTTTTCCTTATGCTTAACAGTTTTAGGGAATATATATATATATATATATATATATATATATATATATATCATACGTTTAAAGGTCTTCGACAAGCTTTTCTAACCTAAGAGTATGTAGTAATCCTAACGAATTTAGCACAGTGACCTTAGGAATAAAATGGGAAAGTAGAGGTCTTAAATTTTTCATAACGACGTGCGCCTTAGGTATTCTCTCACTTAAATTGAAACTCGAGTTTACTATATCGGACAATCATGCGTAAAACTCATCAAACGATTCAGATTTGAGCATAGTGATAGTTTCAAATTGTGTGGTGAGATTTTGTAGCTTAGAATCTTCAACAATATTGGTTTCCTTGTGAGTGAGTTATAGGGTATCCCAAACCTCTTTAGACGTGGTACACATCATAATACGACAAAACTCGTCATGGGTGATGGTTCCAAAAACAACACTTAAGCCACGAGAGTTATAAGTAATCAATTTAAATTCATCCTCTGTCCAGGAAGTGACAGGTTTAAGACTTTCGATAATGTCGACAATCACTATGGGTGGGTTTTACCCTTTTTCATTAACCAACCAGACACGTTCGTCAATTGCTATAAAAGCATACCTCATCCTAGCTTTCCAACATGCATAGTTTGAACCATAAAAAATGGCATTTGGTATACAAATTATCCATTAAATTCTAGATTTTTAAAGATCAACATTGTTCATACCAAAAATTACTTATCTACATGGACCATTCAGATACTGATACGTGCTATACAGTAGAGGATTAATCCTAGTCATTAACAGTGGAATACTGACCAACTCCATGAATACCGACCAACACCAAGGATGCCGACAAACGATAGCAGGCAAACACCAACAGTTGTATACATAAATGATTATAGATATGTAAATGTATACGATATAAAGACATTCCATACTTTGATATTCCAGCTCTTGTACACCCCCTGAGGGCTATAAATACATTGTAAACCCTATATACAGGGACACATGAAAAAAGGCAATTGAACAATCTCAAAGCAGTACACAATAGTGGACATAAGCTCTTTCCTTAAGCTGAACCACTTTAAAAATATTTTGTCTCTTTTAGTTCTATTTATCTGTGATCAATTAATTAGCCTAGTCTAGTTTTTTGCATCAACAAATTGGTGCCGTCTGTGGGAAAGACATTTCTAATCGATCTCACTCAATCAAGCATCTAAATGGAAAAAATTCCTGAATCAAGTCTCGGGAATAAAGGTATTCTGCCTGATCCTTTTTCTCCTCCATCTATAAATGATTTAACCGGGATTTTCACTAGTCTTGTAAAAAGCCAAGAGGCCATTCAAGATACTATCAGGAAACTTGCACAACCCCTCTAAGATGGATCACATGCTCTATTTGCTCAAGGACACATGCCACCACCCCCACCAAGAGGTGGTTGGCGCAGTCATTCGATATCATCAAGAGATGTCACCTACCATCCAAGGTCAACTTCATTACTCGGGACATCATAATCTTTTCATACGCAATCTTATTCTCCAGAAAGGCCAAGCGCCTTAGAAAGATTAAGTCGTGCATCTGCCTTTGATAGTTTGGGACCCAGGGGGAATGATACGGCGGAAATATTGCGTATTTCACCCGTTAATCTACGCGTTATTAGCCCCCTCGGGTATCTTAATCCCTATATTTATGCTCGTTAACCAGACAACCTCGTATTTCTATGTTAACATGTTTTGCAGGGGTTAATTGAGCTTTTGTAGGTATTTGGATGCTTAGTATGAAGTTCGGACACTTTCCGGAAATGTTTCGTCGACTTTTGCAGCTTCGGGGGCATTTTAGTCATTCCAGCATTCGGGTTTGAATCCCGAGATCTTCACGGAAGTTGAATCCCTTTGATTTCTCTTCGCGTGGCCGCCGACGGTGCATGATTCCGAGTTGTATCGATGGAATTATGGCATTTTTAGGATGGTTTTGACATGAAAAGTACACTCAAGGTCACATTCAAAGGCATTTTAGTCATTTCATATTTTGGTTTTTTGGCCCAATGTCTTCTTGGATGTTGTAGTCCTCTGAGTTATCTTCGCGTAGCCTCCGACCGTGCCTCATTCCGAGCTATAACGAAGAAATGGCGGCATTTTCCGTAAAACAGGACAAAGCTGCAGAATTCAGACCTGTAGGTTGCGAATCGATTCGGCCCAAAACCGAATCGATTCGGAATGCTACAGAATTGCAGATTCGAACTTCCCCTGTTTCCGAATCGATTCGGACCATTTCCGAATCGATTCGGGCCTCCAGATTTTTGGTTTTCTTCCCTTTTATTACAAGTTTGCCATGGGATATTTTGTATAAACCCAATTCTCTCTCATTTGAGACCAAAATAATCAGATTTTAGCTTAGTTTAGGGTTTGGTTTTGGGAGCTTTTCTTCATTTCTCCTTGGGGTTATGCCCTTTTTGGGTTTTGTAAGTTGGTTTTCATTATCCATTCCATTAATCTAGTTGTATTTCATTCTTTCCTTGCTTTCTAGATAATTTCCATGCTTTCTAATTAGGTTTTCAAGCTTTATTTATTGCTTTCTTAGTTAATTAGCTTAATTTAGTTAATTTCATGATTTGTCCGTAGATAAATAGGTTCGGGATTGCATTTCCGCCATTTTCGGGTTCGGACCTCGAAATTTAGAGTTTCGTGTAAAATCGCATTTAATTGAAACCTCGCGTATTAAAGTCGGATTATTATGCGTTTAACTTTCTTTGTCATGCAACGTTAGTGTTTATAGCGATTATCCGAATTTAATCCGCGTGTGACCATTTTCTGTTAAATGTTTTATCTCGCAACTTTGGGTTAAATCCCTTCTTGCGTGATGTTTATGCTTAATTGTAAATGCTCGATTAAATTGCTTTCGAGCCGGAATCTTAATTAGTAGTTGTTTAGCCCGTGAATGTGTGTATGCGATCCCGATCCTCGCTTTACTTTATTTTAGCGTAACTTATTCTTTTGTTTTGTAACCATAACCACCCTATCACCTTTTCTTTTATTTATTTTACTACACTTTTATTCTTGAAGTTTTAAAACAATTAACATCTAAAATTTAATCACTCCCTGTGGATTTCTTACGATACCCGACTTACCGCTGTACTTGCTTGTCAAGTGTAGTAGTAGCTTAGGTTTTTTTTGTATCGCGGTGGCGAAACACACGACGACTGTGTCCTCACACGAGCACACTTTTTCCGCCCGATCAAAATGGCGCCGTTGCCGGGGAGTGTGTTTTAGATAGTAATTGCTTTATTATTTCGTATTATTTTTCCTTTTGTATTTGTATTCTTTGTTTTAACCTTTTTTGCAGGATTTGCATACTTTGAGCGCTAAGAAACTTTGATTCGCGGTTGCTCACTTTCTTGCTCGGATTCTCCATCTACAAACAACGAGGTAATCATGTCCTATTATTATAGTTATTACGGTTATTCTAATGATTCATACTTTGGGGATAGTTTTCAAGTATTCCATTTTCAAGATTTTCTTGAAAATGAAAGACTTGAAAACATTTATCGGAATGAAAATCGTTATTGGGAGCTTGAGTTGGATTTATTATTCGAATCCAATGACGATTCTTATTTCATTACTTTCGAAGACGAGTTTCAACCAAATGAGGAGTCCGAGGCTCTTGAGCCGAGGAAGCCTACTTTGGAAGAGACTTTGCTTCTTTGCTCCCAAGGTTTGGAAAGCCTAAATGATGCTGGAATGAGACTTGGTGCACTTTGCGATGAGATGAATTCTTATGCACAAAACAACGAGGAGGTGGAAACTTGTGTTTCACCTCAATTTTTCAAGGAATTTCTCATCGAGTGTGAATCTTTCTCCCCCAAAATTCAATCTCCTTCTAACGATATGTTGATGGAGATTGAATTTGTTTCATCACCATATTCGTTTTTCGTGATCGAACCATTAGAATTACCGGTTGATTCCTATGAGTCGGTAGAAATTAAAACTTCTACACTTTTTGCCGATGAGGACTCCTTACCGGACTTGTTTTCGATGGATGTTATCCCCGTGTGTGCACCATCTCCCATTCCACTTGAAAAACCTTTGGGAGATGAGTCGACTTTTCTTGGATCTCTAGTGTACCTTTCCCCCTTGTTATCCAAATCCCCCATCGTCCGCCCAAAATTTCAAATTGGCGATGGTTCACTTTTTTCACCACCCACATGCCTTCCGTTGTTCAAACGGAATTCATATCTTTCGGGAGGCATGTTCACTTTGGAGGGTCCACCGTTGATCTTTCAAAGTCAAATCCCTTTTTGGGTGGACCCTCAACTATTTAGACTTCTAGTGTATAGTTAGTGTGAAGCCTAAATAGTAGGTTGTAAATAGTTAGCTTTTTAATTTTCTTTCTTTCCTATTTTTCTTTCCTTTTAATTTAGTCTAGTGTAATTAGTTAACTTTTTGTTATTTGTTTTTGCTATTCTCGGTACTAACTTGTTTTGTAGATTCCTTTGGACTCGCGCTTATGGAGATCGCTCCAATTTTGGGTAATATCGTTCTTTTCATCTCTTTGTGTTGTGTTCTTAATGCGCATTGAGGACAATGCAACATTTAAGTTAGGGGGTGTAGGATATTCTATCCATTTCATGTGTAGTCCATGGATTTGCTCACATTTAGTTACTAAGTATGCCTTTTTGTGAAAAATTTAAAAATTTTCAAAAATATTTTCTTTCTTTTTTCTCCTTTGTTGGGCATTTTGCCTTGTTTCCGATGACAAATTTCAATAATTGCCCGATCCAATAGACAACTCAATGATGCATGTTCTCGATTTCTGAAGTTATTAGACTTTAGTCCTTAAATCATTGATATTGTGAAAAACTTCATGAATTAAACTTTATCCCATGAGCATATGCACTTTCCTGGTTCTATTGATTTGGTTTAAGATTTTTATAACTCGGTAATCTTTTGTTGCATTGTATATACTTACACCGAGTAAGCTTTGTACCTTTCGTCGTTTGTGAGTGTTATACACTATTCTTTCCTCTTTGAAAACGTTGAATTCGTCGGTAATCTCTTTATTCTTTCATTGACCGTTCATTAATTGAGTTCATCCTTGAAATGTGTTACTTGAGCATGATTTTCATATGTTGTTTTGACTCGAGAATTGAGTATACTTTGTGAAATGATCATAGGCAATCTTTGTTATATCACCCATATTAGCCTTGACCTCACCATATATGTTTCCCTTGTCAACCCCTTTGAGCCTAAATACTAGCCTTTCGTTTCATTACCCAAAATCCCATAACCAACTCCAAATTGGAGTTTTAAGCCATACATACACCTTACATACCTTTGTTTGGAATGTTACTTCGGATTGAATGTTGTTGTTGTATTGCGGTTGCAATTTTAGGCATATGAGAGTTTGATAAGCAAAGAAAAGAAAGTAGTGAAAAAAGTGAAGAAAAAAAGAAAGCAAAAAGCAATAGAAAACAAAAGAGAAAATGAGAAAAAGAAGAAAAGAAAAGAAAAGAGAAAGTTGTATATGTTGTGTATATAGTTCAATAAGCTTTGATTACTCTCCCCGATGATATATCTAATGCCGCTTTGGAACTTATTTTTCCAATTTTGTTATTGCACGCATTCTCCCATTATCCCGAGTTTTCATCCCGAACACTTTGAATCCGTACATACATTCCTTCGTTTCGCACCCTAGCCATACGTACATCATAACCCTATTAAAGTCCTATGTGATCTTAGGTTGATGTAATTCAAAAGTCATAATAGTTGTGATAATCTGTGAAAATGCATTTCGCCTCTTTTAGTTTGCGGTATCCTTTCACTGAGATTGCAAGTTTTTCATTTCCTATATAGCGTTCCTCATTTGTGACATGTGCGCGGCCTAGTTTCCATTTACATTTACTCTTTATGCCTGCATGTCCCGTGTATTACCTCCCATTCCGAGTGATTTCATTTGTTGAGCGTAATGCCCGTGAGGATTGAATGTATGCATGACTTTATGTTTATCCGGTTTATTTAAGTTTTTACCAAATCATATTTTGCATTTGCTCTTCCCCCTCTCACTTTTAAAGTTTCAATTCTATGAGGTGCATTCAACTTGTTAATAACAACGGACTTTAGCTTGAATTCGTTCAATATGCTAATAACATGTTTGAAATCTTTTTCATTGTTGTTGAGTTTGTCGCATGTTGTGTTGGGCATCTTTTGAGGAAACTGTATGATGTTTGTGGGTTTCATCTCTGAAAACCCTCACGAGACGACACTCGTCCACTAGGGTAACCTAGGGGTTTAACGGCTTATTGCATACGCTAAATGCAATCGAATCGCCCGCGAAAGTCGCCTTATGCTTTTATACCATACTTTTGTACTATCTTCTGTTTCTGATTTTCTTGTAGTTCTTGTTGTTTCCTATTTCATTGCTAGGGACTAGCAATGTGTAAGTTAGGGGGTGTGATACGGCGGAAATATTGCGTATTTCACCCGTTAATCTACGCGTTATTAGCCCCCTCGGGTATCTTAATCCCTATATTTATGCTCGTTAACCAGACAACCTCGTATTTCTATGTTAACATGTTTTGCAGGGGTTAATTGAGCTTTTGTAGGTATTTGGATGCTTAGTATGAAGTTCGGACACTTTCCGGAAATGTTTCGTCGACTTTTGCAGCTTCGGGGGCATTTTAGTCATTCCAGCATTCGGGTTTGAATCCCGAGATCTTCACGGAAGTTGAATCCCTTTGATTTCTCTTCGCGTGGCCGCCGACGGTGCATGATTCCGAGTTGTATCGATGGAATTATGGCATTTTTAGGATGGTTTTGACATGAAAAGTACACTCAAGGTCACATTCAAAGGCATTTTAGTCATTTCATATTTTGGTTTTTTGGCCCAATGTCTTCTTGGATGTTGTAGTCCTCTGAGTTATCTTCGCGTAGCCTCCGACCGTGCCTCATTCCGAGCTATAACGAAGAAATGGCGGCATTTTCCGTAAAACAGGACAAAGCTGCAGAATTCAGACCTGTAGGTTGCGAATCGATTCGGCCCAAAACCGAATCGATTCGGAATGCTACAGAATTGCAGATTCGAACTTCCCCTGTTTCCGAATCGATTCGGACCATTTCCGAATCGATTCGGGCCTCCAGATTTTTGGTTTTCTTCCCTTTTATTACAAGTTTGCCATGGGATATTTTGTATAAACCCAATTCTCTCTCATTTGAGACCAAAATAATCAGATTTTAGCTTAGTTTAGGGTTTGGTTTTGGGAGCTTTTCTTCATTTCTCCTTGGGGTTATGCCCTTTTTGGGTTTTGTAAGTTGGTTTTCATTATCCATTCCATTAATCTAGTTGTATTTCATTCTTTCCTTGCTTTCTAGATAATTTCCATGCTTTCTAATTAGGTTTTCAAGCTTTATTTATTGCTTTCTTAGTTAATTAGCTTAATTTAGTTAATTTCATGATTTGTCCGTAGATAAATAGGTTCGGGATTGCATTTCCGCCATTTTCGGGTTCGGACCTCGAAATTTAGAGTTTCGTGTAAAATCGCATTTAATTGAAACCTCGCGTATTAAAGTCGGATTATTATGCGTTTAACTTTCTTTGTCATGCAACGTTAGTGTTTATAGCGATTATCCGAATTTAATCCGCGTGTGACCATTTTCTGTTAAATGTTTTATCTCGCAACTTTGGGTTAAATCCCTTCTTGCGTGATGTTTATGCTTAATTGTAAATGCTCGATTAAATTGCTTTCGAGCCGGAATCTTAATTAGTAGTTGTTTAGCCCGTGAATGTGTGTATGCGATCCCGATCCTCGCTTTACTTTATTTTAGCGTAACTTATTCTTTTGTTTTGTAACCATAACCACCCTATCACCTTTTCTTTTATTTATTTTACTACACTTTTATTCTTGAAGTTTTAAAACAATTAACATCTAAAATTTAATCACTCCCTGTGGATTTCTTACGATACCCGACTTACCGCTGTACTTGCTTGTCAAGTGTAGTAGTAGCTTAGGTTTTTTTTGTATCGCGGTGGCGAAACACACGACGACTGTGTCCTCACACGAGCACACTTTTTCCGCCCGATCAGGGAACATAAATGTTCTTAGGGCAAGATCTGGTAATACTAGACGACCATCTGATTAAAGGGAAAGCACGACTCATTTTGGATTAATTGCTTGAAGAACTATTCCTCGAACCGAGCAACGGTTTCAAGAAGAAAGCTCAGTAACTAATAAGGTTGAAACACATAAATCCAATGATGCTAATGATGCATAGAAAGGCTCTATAAGTAGTTTGGAAGACAGATTGGGAGAAATGTTAAAGACAAAAAACCCACTACAAAGAAGTTTTGTAAAAGGGTCCCCATTTGTGCAAGCAATTGTCGATTTCCCTACTCCAGCAAAGTTCAAGGCTCCAGTAGTAATGCCAAAATATGAACTGATCCAGTCTTCCATACAGAACAATACCAGGCAGTTGATGATATTTATGCCTTCCCTGAAGAAATAAGGTGTAGAGCATTTTCTAGAACCATTACCAGATCTGCCCAAATCTGGTACAATGGTCTTCCTCGGGGACAAATTTCTAGCTTCAACCAACTAGTCGAGCTATTCATTATAAACTTTTTCTTTGGATCAAAGCCTGTGAAAAGGGTGGCACATTTACTTAGTGTGAGACATAAAAAAGGAGAGAGCACTAGAGATTACATCATTCGTTTTAATAGTGAGAAACTAGAAATAGTAGATTATGAGGAGAAGACTGTCCTAACCGCCCTCATGAGTGGATTACTCCCAAAAAAATTATATTACACTCTTACTAAGGATCCTTCGAAGATAATGGCAGAAATAATTGCTAAAGTAGCAAAGATCATGAATGTCGAGGAAGCAATTACAGCCAAGCGTAGCTCTAGAAAAAAGTTGATGGAAAAAATGATAAGAAAGATCATAAAGAACCCAGAGAACACAGGGAATCAAAATAGAAAGGAGTTTTGGAGTGACTCAATAAATACAATGAATACACTCCGTTAACTATGGGAATTCACCATGTTTGTTAGGAAATCAAGCATAATAAAAATGAGCGTTGGCCTGATAAGTTGAGAAGTTCCCCGACTATGAGATACAAAACTAAGTACTGCGAATTTCACAGTGATCACGATCACACGACGGAACATTGCACAGCTCTTCAAAATGAGATTAGAATTCTCATCTGAAGCGAAAATTTGAATCAATACGTTGATCAGTAGAACAATGCAGGAGATCGGCGTAGATCAAAATCTCCTTGTAAGCCCATAGAGGAGAAGAAAAGAACTCATGAAGATGATCAGGATGGTGATGCCGATCTTCCTTAAAAAAATGGCAACCAGAACATGAGGTATTCTGTATCAATTTTGGTTCTTTTGATTGCCAAATGATTACAGGTGGAGACATATAAGGAGGAGATCATACAACGGAGCGAAAAGCTTACCTCTATGAGGCACAAGATTACTCGTACATATAGAGGATTAGCCTTGCAGAGGAGGATTGACCAAGGAAGATTAACAAAGATAAACTTGTAATTGATTTCTCTAAAAATGAATTTTCAGGAGTAATGTATCCTCATGATGAACCTCTGGTAATCAAAGTCAGAAAATAAGAAATCATTATCTCAAGAGTATTAGTAGATAATGCTAGCTCGACAGATATCACGTTATATCCTTGTTTCAGCAACTTGGATTTTAAACTTCACCAATTAGAGCCTTATCATCGACCATTAATAGGCTTTGCTGGTAAAAAAGTCTTCACTTTAGGTGAAAATCAGTTACTAAATCTGTTTATTAAAAATAAACTATTTAAGTAACTCCGAACAGTATTTTGAGGAAACTCTTTTCTTAAAAACCAAAACTATTTGAACATAAGATGTGTTTAATAAAACAGTATGTACGAGATCTATTCAAAATCTGACTAACAGGTTTATAAAACAGTTTAAACAAACTTTAAACTCAGCACAATCAAAAATGAGATGAGAAGATGTAGGAAGATTAAGTTCACGATTTTTTACGTGGTAAAACCTCACCAACTGAGGAAACTACCACGACTCCCTCTACGGAGTAAAATAAAAAATCCACTAAAACAAATTTACCAGTTACAAACTATATAACTAACATGCATACAACTCAGACCTATATAAGTTTAGGAATGTACCCTCTCGTGTCCTTATAACTTCTCTGCAGTTCTGATTGTTGATGTTGTTCTCCCAGTTTGTTAACTTCTGATTTGTTCCAGCACTTTACGTCGACTCTTATTCACAAGATCTTATTACCAACACTTTTCGTGTGGTAGGGTGAAAGTGTTTGTGGATGTGCTTTCTAACACATGCATGCACACACACACACACACACTTATTAAGTACAAACAGTCCTAACAAATTACAAATAAGGCTATATGCAGTGATTTTTCTTTTTCTCTCTTCTCACAAAACTTTAACCCTTTTTTACCTTTAAATCAATCCCAGAATCCACGAATATCTTGCTCAGAAGACGTATTAAGATCTTAATCAATCTCAGAGTTTTGAAAAGATTTTTGAGATTGAAAACCTCCAAGTGTGATTCCAAACTAGGTCAACGGTTTAGTTTTAAGACAACTAGAAACAAAAAACATTTATTGTTGATTTCAAAGTTAAAAAATGATTTTCAGAAAAGAATCAACAATATATTTCTGAAGATGAAAAATAAACCGTACAAATCTAAGTGTGATGTAACATGCAGAACATAGATCTGAAATTTCTATGAAGAAGAAAATAGATCTAAGTAAACAGTTTAAGTTGGGAACAAGATCTAACGAACAAGAGGTTAAAGCAATAAAACCAACAACACAAATATCTCTCAAAAACTCAAGAACACTCAGGGTAGTGTTTTGGATATGTAGGAGTATTAGAGGAGTGTTTGGTTTGAAAGAGGCTTGATGAACAAGGATTAGGGTTAGGGTTTCTAACTCCCTCACTCTCTGGTTTCTCTCTTCTCTCTCTTTTCTCTCTCTTCTCTCTAGTTTCTCTCTTCTCTCTCTTTTTTAATCTAAAAAATGAACTGGCCAAAAGTCTTAGACGATTGAGAGGAGGGTTCCTTTTATAGGACGAAGAGAAGGATCGAGAAGATGGTTCAAAAATAAGGGTCAGGATTGAGTCAAGCTGGATTGACTTTTATCCAAGGGCTCACAGTACGCGGTGATTAAAATTCACCTGATTGGTTCAAGAGGGATACACAGGGATTACCAAAGAAAGAATGCAGATCGCTAATAAGGATTGATCCAATGGTTGTAAGCATGCGCGATTATATACTCAGTAAAGAAATTCAAAATGCACCAATCAGTAAGCAACAGATGTTGATTAATTAGGCGATATAAAACGCGCGTCATAAAATAATTACAACCATACCCTGAATTCTCTGCCGCTTTTGGTTTCTACCCAAAGAAACTTTAAGCCAATAAACCCATTAATCCATAATTGTAGATTGAACCCATAAACTATTAAAACTAAGTTTTAATTAATAAAACCTTTATTAAAAAATGTTTATAAAATCCCAAAAAATATTTAAAAATAAAATTTAGGGATTTAAACATACTCAACATATGTACACAAATTAATATGAAATATGACATGTATATGACGTATTCTACTATGTGTGAGTGTTGGTAATTTGGTCTAGATCACTACAAGATAGATGAATGAAATAGCAAACCAATCTCTGCGGTTCTTTGGTTTCTAGGATAGACATAATTTTGTCACAATTTCCAAACTAGATGAACACTTATACAATATAGATTCAAGTGAGTCAAGAGTATAAGGGCTTCAATTCCCCCTTTGGAAATTTGAGACAAAATCTCCTTTGAGTCGTCTAAAACTCGTAGGGTAACAAAAATAAGAAAAACCTATTCCTATAAAGATTCTATCTACCCAAATCCTAGAAAACAAAAGTATAGAACTCAACTATTTACAATTGAATACCCTATTACATCAGTTGAGAATAAATGTACAAATACCTGCAATGAATCACTAAGATCAAGCTGTTTAGCATATATACAAATATTCATAGAGACTCAAATTTCTTCCCCATTTTGTCTCAAATGGACAAAGGGAAAAAACTTGGATAAACAGCAAAGATATTACTCAGCACAAACCATACCAATAGATTTACGCAAGGAAATGAATCTATTATAATATAGAGGTTTGGTAAACATATCTGCGAGTTGCAAATCAGTAGGAAGATAAGTGATTTCTAATTCCTTAGTTTCAACCAATTCGCGTATAAAGTGATGTCTTAGTTTTACGTGCTTTGTTCGCGAGTGTTGAACATGGTTTTTAGAAATATTAATCGCACTTTGATTATCACAATAGAGATGCAATTGGTTTTCTTGAATACCATAATCACTTAGCATTTGTTTAAGCCACAATAATTGAGCACAACAACTGCCAGCAGCTATGTATTCAGATTCAGCTGTTGAGAGTGATGGGTAGTTTTGTTTCTTACTACTCCATCCTACCAAGTTATTAACTATATAATAACATGCTCCTGATGTGCTTTTACTAACATCAGTACACCCAGCCCTGTCAGCATCAGTGTACCCAATTATAGTGCTTGGTGTGTCATTAGTGTACCAAAGTCCTAGATTCAGAGTGCCTTTTACATATTTAATGATACGTTTAACAGAATTCAGATGGCTTTCTTTAGGATTATTTTGATAACGAGCACATACACACACAACATACATAATATCAGGACGCGAGGCAGTAAGATATAGTAAGGTTCCTATAATACTACGATATAGAGTAGGATCTACGGATTTTCCAGTTTCGTCTTTAGAAAGTTTTATTGTATTACTCATGGGTGTTTTAGCATCTTTATCACTCTCAAGGCCAAATTTATTTACTATCTCTAATGCGTACTTAGATTGCGAGACAAATAATCCTTCTGAATTTTGTTTGACTTGAAGACCTAAGAAAAATTGCAACTCCCCCATAAGAGACATTTGAAATTCCTTATGCATAATTTCAAAGAAGGATTTTACTTCTGAAGGAGAAGTTGATCCAAAGATAATATCGTCAACATAAACTTGAGCAATAATGATGTGTTTTTCAAAATGTTTGACAAAAAGGGTTTGATCATTTCCACCTCTTTTGAAACCTTTATCTAACAGGAAACTGGAAAGATGATCATACCAAGCTCTAGGAGCTTGTTTAAGGCCATATAAAGCCTTTTTAAGATGAAATACATGATTTGGATATTTAGGGTTAATGAACCCTTTAGGTTGTTCTACAAAGGTCTCTTCAGTCAATATTCCATTAAGGAATGCATATTTGACATCCATTTGGTAAACTGTAAAATGCATGTGGTAAGCTATAGCAAAGAGCAGACGAACATATTCTAAACGAGTAACAGGAGAAAAAGTCTCGTTAAAATATATTCCTTCAATTTGAGAGTATCCTTGAGCAACTAATATAGCTTTGTTTCTAATGATTATCCCATTTTCATCAGACTTATTTTTAAAAATCCAACGTGTGACAATAACCTTTTTGTTATCAGGCCTAGGTACAAGATACCAGACATCATGAATGACAAATTGAAGAAGTTCTTCCTGCATAGCAGAAATCCAGTGAGAGTCATTCAATGCTTCATTTAAATTCTTTGGTTCCACTAGGGAAACAAAACATGCATAATGTGCATAATTTCTTAGTTGGGATCTTGTACGCACTGGCTCACTAGGGTTACCAACTATGTTATTTATGGGATGATCTTTAGAAACCCAGTTAGGTACTTCAGGTATCTCAATTGGTAATGAATTATCTATTTCAGAAGAGTCATTTTCTGAAGTGTTTATAGGCTCTTCCTCAATAGTTGATTCACCAGTCTTGTTCTCTACAGTAGTGTCACTTACAATTACATTTATGGATTCCATCAAGGTTTTAGTGCGAAGATTATACACTCGATAGGCTCTACTGTTAGGCGAGTATCTTAGAAAAATAGCTTTATCTCCCCGACTCTCAAATTTGGACAAGTGTTCCCTATCTTTGCAAACATAACAAGTGCTACCAAAGGTTCTAAGGTACTTAAGATTAGGCTTTTTATTATACCAAAGTTCGTAAGGAGTCTGTTTGGAATTCTTTCTAAGATAGACCCTATTTATGATGTGACACGCAGTATGAATAGATTCTACCCAAAAGTATTTAGGCAAATTTTTGGTATGTAACATAACACGTGCCATCTCTTGAAGGGTACGATTCTTTCTCTCGGAAATTCCATTTTGTTGAGGAGTCTTAGGAGCACTAAACTCATGTTTGTAACCCTTATAGTCACAATACTCTATTATACCAGTATCTTTGAATTCTCCTCCTCTGTCACTACGGATTCTATTTACTTGAGTGTCCTTTTCATTTTCAATCCGAAGAAGTATTTTTAGGAAAGTTTGAAAAGTGTCAGACTTTTGTTTTAAAAAGGCTACCCAAGTAAATCTGGTGAAGTCATCAACCATAACTAAAATATAACTGTGTCCACAGAGACTAACAGTTTGGGAGGGACCCATTAGGTCCATATGGATGAGCTCCAAGGGATTAGAGGTAAGAATATCATTAACTTTCTTATGAGGTGCCTTAGCAATTTTACCTTCCTGACAGGAACCACAGACAATGTTAGGAATGGGTTTGATTTTAGGAACTCCTCTAACTATTTCCTGAGAGGTCAGTCTACTAAGATTATCGTAATTTATATGACCCATTCTGTTATGCCATATCTTGTTATCATCCATTCTGGCAACATTACAGGTTTCAGAATTGTTCATCACAGTATAGCAATTGTCAGGAGTCCTGAATCCTGTAATTATGCATTCACCTTTTTCATTTAAAATTTTGCAATTGTTCTTTGAAACGGTAACAGTATGATCTGAGTCACAAAATTGTGAGATACTAAGTAGATTGGCCTTAAGACCTTTAACTAGAAGGAAATTTTCAAGAATAGGAAGTCCATCTTCTTGGAGAGTTCCTTTGCCTATGATTTGAGATGATACTCCATCACCAAAAATGACTTTACCACCAGCGAAGCTGGTTTTGTTCAAAAGTTTAGTATCATCCCCAGTCATGTGCTTAGAACATCCAGAGTCTAAATACCAACCAGATGATATGTACTCAACTTTTAAAGCAGTAACAATAATGTTACACTTCATCTGGGGTAATAGATCATCTTTTCTAACCCAAATTGCTCTAGTTTTCATATTGCGCCTATTAGCTCTCAATTGATAAAATTTGCGAGCATTTGATTTTTGTTGAAAAACGTTTTGCGCATGATTTTGAATTTTATGAAAGACTTGAGCATTTGGTTTAGGAAGATTTTTTGGCATCCTACTAGGGAATGTTCTTTTAGGTTTGGTCTTTCTCTTCCTATAATTAGAGTTTTTGTCTGGTTGTCTAGGAAGTACATAATTGTTGCGACTTCTCCTAGAATAGTTAAAATTCTGATAGATAGGAGGATTACAGACAGGTTTAACAAGACCTAGCATAGAAACCATCAAAAGAGTGACCGTATATGTCGTAGTAGGAGCAATAAAGATTGCTCAAAATTGGGATCTCCTTAGGAAAGTCTCTAAACAAAGGTTTTGAGGAATTTTGAGGTTGAACTCTATTCCTAGGTAGTACAGGTTTGAATGTAGATTCACTCTTCCTAATAGAGGGGCAGACATATTTAGCCTTCGGTGAACTTACATGTTTAGAGCAACTTGATTCCCCAATGTTAAAATTTGGATGTTTTGAATCAAACTCAGTTTTTAGGGAATGAAAATCTGGGCATGTTTCAATTGGTCTTTTACCTCCTGACACAAACTTGGTAGGTTCAAATAATTTTGTTTATGTCTTCAAATTGGGGCAAAATCCTATTCCAGTTTGATCATCAGAATTGGTTTTAGAATCAGCAACAAATTCATCAAAAAGTTTAAATTATTTTCAAATTTTGTAAATTTTTTGAAAACAGTTGTTGTCTTTTCTTTACTTTGTTCCAATTCTAACAATGTCCCTTTGTATTTTTTCACCAGAGTTTCATTTGTTTCAGAAAAATCTTTGAGTTTTTTATCAAACATTTTAATTTCACTTTCATGAGTTAAACATTGGGTAGTATACTCTTCAGCATTCAGTTTGACGATCAAACTTAGATCTTCCAACTTTTTGGTAAGATCTTTCACAATTTTTTCTAGTCTAGTGCTTTTCTTGAGAGTTTTAGCGTAAAGTGTGTGAATATCTGGGAGGTCTTCATTGTCCGAGTCACTAAGTGTAGTGTGTGAAGTGACCCCTAAGGATTCATTCTTTGAACTCATACACCCATTGACATCGTCATTATCACTTTCCCTTTGACTCACACACCCCGAAGAAGAGATAGCAATATTCCCAGTAATCAAAGCATCTAAACCAGTAACAACAATATTTGAAACATCAGACATAGAATTACTAGATTCATCCTCACTAACAAGCACAGGCATATCATCATTATAGATAATCTTGGCAAAGAAAGACATGCAAGGGTCAAAAACATCAGATGACTCAGGTTCCTCATTTTTAGAGTCACTTGAATCATCCCATGTTTTGCAAATGTTGGCTCTAGTGTGTTTGTTTTGAGTGTTCAAGTTAAACTCTATAGTCTTATTCAATGTGTCCTAGTTTACCACATCTATAGCATTCAGTCTTATTAAGGTCTCTGTTAGGTCTTGTAGGAGGGTAGTGAGAGTCCTTGTGATTTTTTTCATGGCTTTTCTCATGAGGTCTGTGATTAAAGGAAGTTGGATAATTTGGCTTGCCTTGTTTATTTACCATATTGTTTCTAAACTTAATGATTTTCTTAAACTGTTTTGACATTAAGGCAATCTGATTGTCCAAGCTCTTTATATTGCATTCCTCATCAGAGTCATCATTGGAAGTATTAAACTCAGGCTTAATCAATTTAGAAGAGAAGCTTAGATTGGAACTAGTCTATTTCCTATGGGACTGGGTCAATTGTTTCTTAAATTCCAGTTCCATTTCCACAGTTCTTAATTTACTACTGAGTAGTTCAGGAGTGAGATTAATATCACACATTTCCTCAATAGCATATCTTTTGTTATCAAATTTCTGTGGTAATGATCTCAGAATTTTAGATACAATTTCTTGTTTGTCTTAAGTTATCCCATTAGCATGCAGTTTTGTCACAATATCAGTCAGGTTCATATAGAAGTCATCAAATGACTCAGTCTCAGACATAATTAAGGAATTATACTGTTGAATGAGCATTTGAGTTTTAGCACCCTTAACTCTAGTGTCACCTTCATGAGCAGTAACCAAAGTGTCCCAAGCTTCCTTAGAAGTGGTACAAGATGAGATTCTTTTGAACTCATGTTCATTTATGGACATAAATATGGCATTCTTTCCTTTGTTATTATTTCGAGAAACTTATTTCTCTCTTGAGTGAACTCACTTAATACTTTCTTAACCCTTTCATTACTTCCTTCAGTGGCTGGTTTTGTAGGAAAAGTGTAACCATTTTCAACAATGTCCCAGACATCATCTCCCAGAGTTCCTTGAATGAAAGCAATCATTCTTACTTTCCAGTAAGAAAAATTGGTTCCATCAAAGATAGGAGGTCTAGTTAAGTTACCAAATCTTTCATTTTTCTCGTCCATATTTAATTTTCATAAAACAATTTCAGAAACACAGGATCTCTTTAAAAGAAGTTTACCAAGCTCTGATACCAATTGAAAATCTGTTACTAAAGCCGTTTATTAAAAATAAACTATTTAAGTAACTCCGAACAGTATTTTGAAGAAACTCTTTTCTTAAAAACCAAAACTATTTGAACACAAGATGTGTTTAATAAAACAGTATGTACGAGATCTATTCAAGATTTGACTAACAGGTTTATAAAACAGTTTAAACAAACCTTAAACTCAGCACAACCAAGAATGAGATGAGAAGATGTAGGAAGATTAAGTTCACGATTTTTTACGTGGTAAAACCTCACCAACTGAGGAAACATCCACGACTCCCTCTACGGAGCAAAATAAAAAACCCACTAAAACAAATTTACCAGTTACAAACCATATAACTAACATGCATACAACTCAGACCTATATAAGTTTAGGAATGTACCCTCTGGTGTCCTTATAACTTCTCTGCAGTTCTGATTGTTGATCTTGTTCTCCTAGTTTGCTAACTTCAGATTTGTTCCAGCACTTTACGTCGACTCTTGTTCACAAGATCTTATTACCAACACTTTTCGTGTGGTAGGGTGAAAGTGTTTGTGGAGGTGCTTTCTAACACATGCATGCACAAACACACACACATATTAAGTACAAACAGTCCTAACAAATTACATATAAGGCTATATGTAGTGATTTTTCTTTTTCTCTCTTCTCACAAAACTATAACCCTTTCTCACCTTTAAATCAATCCCAGAATCCACGGATATCTTGCTCATAAGACGTATTAAGATCTTAATCAATCTCAGATTTTTGAGATTGAAAACCTCCAAGTGTGATTCCAAACTAGGTCAACGGTTTAGTTTTAAGAGAACTAGAAACAGAAAATATTTATTGTTGATTTCAAACTTAAAAAAACAATTTTCAGAAAAGAATCAACAATATATTTCTCAAGATGAGAAATAAACCGCGCAAATCTAAGTGTGATGTAACATGTAGAACATAGATCTGAAATTTCTATGAAGAAGAAAATAGATCTAAGTAAACAGTTTAAGTTGGGAACAAGATCTAACGAACAAGAGGTTACAGCAACAAAACCAACAACACAAATATCTCTCAAAAACTCAAGAACACTCAGGGTAGTGTTTTGGATATGTAGGAGTTTTAGAAGAGTGTTTGGTTTGAAAGAGGTTTGACGTACAAGGATTAGGGTTAGGGTTTCTAACTCTCTCTCTCTCTGGTTTCTCTCTTCTCCCTCTTTTCTCTCTCTTCTCTCTTGTTTCTCTCTTCTCTCTTTTTTTTACTCTAAAAATGAACTGGCGAAAAGTGTTAGACGATTGAGAGGAGGGTTCCTTTTATAGGACGAAGAGAAGGATCGAGAAGATGGTTCAAAAATAAGGGTCAGGATTGAGTCAAGCTGAATTGACTTTTATCCAAGGGCTCACAGTACGCGTTGACTAAAATTCACCTGATTGGTTCAAGAGGGATACATAGGGATTACCAAAGAAAGCATGTAGATCGCTGATAAGGATTGATCCAACGGTTGTAAGCATACGGGATTATATACTCAGTAAAGAAACACAAAATGCACCAATCAGCAAGCAACATGTGTTGATCAATTAGGCGATATAAAACGCGCGTCATAAAATAATTACAACCGTACCCTGAATTCTCTGCCGCTTTTGGTTTCTACCCAAAGCAACTTTAAGCCAATAAACCCATTGAACCATAATTGTAGATTCAACCCACAAACTTTTAAAACTAAGTTTTAATTAATAAAACCTTTATTAAAAAGTGTTTATAAAATCCGAAAAAATATTTAAAAATAAAATTTAGGGATTTAAACATACTCAACATATGTACACACATTAATATGCAATATGACATGTATATGACGCATTATACTGTGTGTGAGTGTTGGCAATTTGGTCTAGATCACTAAAAGATAGATGAATGAAATAGCAAACCAATCTCTGAGGTCCTTTGGTTTCTAGGATAGACATAATTTTGTCACAATTTTCAAACTAGATGAACATTTATACAATATAGACTCAAGTGAGTCAAGAGTATAAGGGCTTCATTAGGAACCATTAAAATGGAGGTGATGATAGGCACGTGGCCAACTAGCCAAACATAGAAGATTCATTTCTTTATAATGGATAAAAATCCATTTATCTTACAATATAATCATGGGAAGAGTAGGGCTAAAGAAGTTTGAAGCAGTATCATCCATTGTTCATCAGTGCCTAAAATTAATTACTAATTTTGGTGTGGGAATTCTGAAAGCTTATCAGAAAGTAGCTCGGGAGTGTTACTATTCTTCCGCTGAGCAAGAAGACTTGGAAGAAATTAAGAAGTAAACCACTACCTACCAAGTGGATACTCCTGAGCTTTATGAAGAATCTGAGGTTGAAACCTTAAATCCAAGAGAGGAAACAGAGCTGGTAAAGGGACATATTGTGGATGTAACTGAAAGCATTATGTTAGATGATAATAAATCGGAATGCACCACTAAAATAGGGACAACATTGGTTCATGTTCTTAAACAGGAACTCGTGAGCTTCCTTAAACAGAGAAAGCATGTGTTTTCCTGGAGTCATGAAGACATGTGTGGGATAGATCCCAATTTCATTTGTCATGATCTCAATATAAACAAATAAGTTAAACCAGTCAAACAAAGGCAAAGAGTGTTCAGCCACGAGAAGAACCAAGCCATACAGGAAGAGGTCGAAAAGCTTCAAAAACATTTTTTAAATAATGAAGTGAAATACCCAGACTAGTTGGCCAATGTAGTTATGGTTAAAAAGAAAAATAACAAGTGGAGAATATGCGTAGACTTCATGGATTTAAATAAAGCATGTCCAAAGGATCACTTTCCTTTTCCTCGAATAGATCAGCTCGTGGATGCTACTTTAGGACATGAGCTTCTCAGCTTTATGGATGCTTATTCTAGTTATAACCAGATAAAAATGAAACCTGAGGATAGGGAAAGAACTTCTTTTATCACTCCCCGAGGAACATACTGTTATAATGTTATTCCTTTTGGTTTGAAAAATGTAGGTGATACATATCAAAGGCTGGTCAATAAGGTGTTCGAGAAACAGATAGGTAAAAATATAGAAGTCTACGTAAATAATATGCTTACAAAAAGCAAAAAGGAATCCGATCATGTTGCCGACCTCATTCAGACTTTTGACCAACTTGAGAAGCACTAGATGAAGCTGAATCCGACCAAATGTGTTTTTGGAGTGCAAGAGGGAATGTTCCTCGGGTACATAGTAAATCAAAGGGGAATTGAAGAAAATCCAAATAAGATCATGGCATTAATTAAAATGCAATCTCCAACTAGCAAGAAGGATGTGCAAAGACTAACCGGACATGTAGAAGCCTTGAACGAATTCTTGTCCTGAGCTACAGATAGATGCTTGCCGTTCTTCAAGGTGCTTAAAAAAAGCTTTGAATGGAATGAAGAATGGGAAAAATCTTTTGGGGAGTTAAAAAATTATTTGGGGTCACCTCTATTGCTCTCCTGACCAATCACAAGTGAAAAGATGTACTTATACTTAGTTGTTTCTGAATCAGCTGTAAGTTCTGCATTGATTTGAGAGGAGAATGGAGTTCAAAAACTCGTATATTATACCAGTAAGGCTTTTCGAGGAGCAGAAATCAGATCCCCTCATTTGGAGGAATTGGTACTGGCATTGATTGAAGCATATAGATGCATGAAACCCTATTTCTGAGCCCATATAATCATAGTTTACATTGATATGCCTCTAAGGCAAGCTTTGCATAAACTAGAGAAATCTGGTAGATAAATGTACTGGGCTGTGGAATTGGGGGAGTATGATATCATATATGAAGCAAGGTCTTCTCTAAAAGGCTAAGCAGTGGCAGATTTCATAGCGGAGTTCACCTACTCTGAGGTCCCTGAGCAATAAAGTGAAATGTTACTAAGAAAGCTCCTGAAGAACTTTCTTCATAAGAAGCGAGTGCAGACCTACCAGACTCCTCTTCCCAAACACAGGAGATGACCAGGAAGTATGAAAAAGAAAAGAGAAAAATATTACACTACGGGAGTTTGACTGATCAAGCATTCGATAACAACGTCCGCATATGGAACTTATATGTTGATGGGTCATCTTGTTCAATCGGCAGTGGAGAAGGTATAATACTTAACACTCCTGATGGTATTGATATTGAGTATGCACTACGTTTTCAATTATAGGCTTCAAACAATGAAGCAAAGTACGAAGATCTTATTATAGGCCCAAGTTTAGCCCACTCATTGAGTGCCGAGTAAGTTTTGATACACAGTGACGCTCACCTGGTAGTAAACTAAACACTGGGTTTATATAGAGCCAAAGGAGAATTGAGAACTAGGTACTTATCCAAGGCGATGGAAGTCATTGCAAAATTACCAGCCATTTCGATGGACATAATTCCAAGGTTAGAAAAATGCCCAAGCTAAAGCCCTTGCTCGGCTAGCCTCTTCTACCAGAATTGAACTCCGACAAACTATCCCTATTGAGATTTTGGCCAATAGTAGCATAGATGAAGATTTGATGACCAATTTCATTGCCATAAATATGGGGCCATCCTGGATGGATCTCATCAGAGCATACATTGAAGAAGGAACTGTACCAACAGATATGGTGGAAGCAAAGAAGTTGAAATACAAAGTAGCTCGGTATGTATTAGATAAAGGTTTTCTGTACATGAGAGGACTAACAATCAATTTGTAGTGTTGTGTGCATCCATCAGAGGTCCAAGATCTAATTCAGGAGGTTCATGAAGGATCATGTGCAGCTCACATAGAAAGGAGAACACTTCTATAAAGAATCAGTACTCAAGGGTATTACTAGCCAATAAAGCGAGCACACTGTGCAACTTTTGCCAAGAAGTGTGATAAATGTCAGCGATTCTCTACAATTCGAAAAACTCCACAAGATGATCTCACTCCAATCACTTCACCATAGCCATTTTCCAGGTGGGGTATAGACCTAGTCGGGCAACTACCAACCACCCAAGGAAGATTTAAATACGTGGTGGTCATCGTGGATTATTTTACAAAATGGGTGGAGGAAGAGCCTTTGATAGGTATGCTTATGAAAAGGTCTATTAATTCATATGGAAAAACATCATCTGTAGGTATGGGTTGCCCTATGCTTTCATTGCCGACCATGGAACATAGTTTGACAATGATGAGTTTGCAAATTACTGTGCTCAATCCAATGTTCAAAAAATGCATTCTGCTCTAGGACATCCTCAGAGTAACGGACAAACTGAAGTTAGGAACATAACCTTGCTTAATGGGTTGAAGAAAAGGGTTGATGATACCAAGAGAAATTGGATAAACGAGCTACACTCTGTCTTTTGGGCATACATGACAACACCGCGAACAGCAACTGGAGAATCCCCATATATGATAGCATTTAGGACTGAAGTCGTCATTCCTGCCGAGCTAGGCTTACCATCCCATAGAGTTTTAAATTTTAACTCTCCTATAAGTGACCTAATGCGAAGGTTGGATCTAGATATGATGGAAGAAGTAAGAGAAGATGATGTCATGTTCAATGCGGCTTATCAACAAAGAACAACTCGTTGTTACAGTAAAAAGATGAAACTGACCAACTTGAAGGAAGGAGATTATGTGTTGAAGAAAGTGCTGCAGAAAAATAACAAGCTTGAATCCAATTGGCATTGGCCCTATCGTGTTTCAGTAGTGATCTGAATTGGAACTTATCGAATTGAAACCTTGGAAGGTGAAGAATTCAAAAACCCATCGCATGCAAAGCATCTCCGAAAGTATTATCAATGATGTTGTAATCAGTTTTCAACTTGAAATATAAATAAAATCTTTAGTTTCTTTCCATTTTTGTTCATTTTTTTGGAGTACTCTTGCTATGCACTACATTAGCATGATAAAGAGTTATAAATTATTTCTCGGCTCAGTAAATATTGCCTTGAAATTTGCTCAACAGAAGCAATATGTTGCTCGGAGCAGCCACAAACTTTATCGTTGATACACAAAGTCCAAGTCAACAGGATGTTAAATCCTCAAGAAACTTAGTTCGTAAATATAAGGATAGAAAAAGATCTTTATCCAAATAGGCAAAGTACACGAAGAATGTTGCAAAGGTTCCTCAAGAGGAATGTAAGCACATATTCCACAAACGCCTGGTCACACCACTAGTATTTAATACAAAAATCCAATACTTGGGTGCATTAGTAAAACCTTTGAATACATGGGTAAATAGCTCTAAATTTAGATTTTAATCTAAGTATGATATTAGAGCCTATGTATTCATCTAATTAGATCTAAATTTATATTTTAATCTAAGTATGCTAATATAATATCTGCAATCATTCATCATTGATACTCAACTTAATCAAAGTGTATCAATAGAATTAATGATAAAGAAAGGATTAACATTCAATATAAGATACGTTAATCAAATTTCCATTTCATTCAATCAAAGTAATTACATGACTGTGATAACAAAATAAAGTACAAAGCTTCATTCTACATGACATTTCCCTTCAAATTTTGAAATAGGATTCATTCCAACAGGAGGATCATCTAAATTATAAGGAGATTCAATGAAGTTAAAATCCTGAAGCAGTCTGGTATTATTGCTACTAGGATGATCAAGCAGGTGAGGAGGTCGGATGATCTCTAATTCATTATGAAGCTCTTAATCTCCCAAGTATTTTAAAATCAAGCATTGAGGAATATGATGAACAGGAATCCAACTGACATCTAATTTAAAAGGAGGATTCTTAATCTCAAGCAAGCCTGGATCATACCAGTCCCACAATGAGTTGTTCTGATCCACTTTCATCACTGTCAAAGAATTTATCGAACCCTATTTATAGCTCTTATTCTTCGTTTATTGAAGCTTATCATCAAGATTCCCCAGAGCTTCATTATACCCGTCCATCCAGTATTTCCTTGGTTGTTTATGAAATTGAAAAGTTAATTTGTCAACTTGGGAATGCAATTTCTTCAACACTCCATCCTTAACTTGTAACTAAGAAGATTGAGTGGATAGTTGTTTAGACAAAGCTTGTAGCTTCTGGGACATCTCAGCAATAGCTTGATCTTTAGCTTTTAATTACGCATCTTCATTGACGAGGCCCTGTTAGGTCCTAACTCCCTCTATAGTACCTCGGCCAGTACCTCTGCCAGATTTGACTCTTGCTCGGGAAGATGAAGAAGCAGGATTTATTTTCTTCAGAGCTTTCAACTCCTCACTCAACCTTGCATTTTCAGCCTCTAAGAAGTAATGACCCTTATTTATAGTACCAACAATAGCAGTGGATGACTTTAGGGCATAAATTTCATCTCTCAAGTTGTTATTTTCTTCCTCTAGAATCTTGATAATGTCCCTTGCTTCATCCACCTCACGTTTCAATAGGAATTCTTATCTTCGGAAATGAGAAGAAAATTTATCCAACTTTTGCTCAACGCCCCAGCCTTCACTAAGTGCTTAGAATTTCTTCTCATAATCCTCATGTAAAAGTTCCCTAGCTTTATTATGTTCCTCCTATAGCTCTTCAATCATTTTAAGGTATGCAACGTTGTTGGCCACTACACAATTAAGAAGATAATTCAGATGAACATAGGCCTCTTTGGCTTGATCAGATACCCTTTCCTCGAGAAAATGTTGTAGGTCAGGCATCAGTAAGAGATAAGTGACCATCTTTGAAAAGCTCATTACAACTCTGGAGTAGCTTGGAGTCAGTAGATGATAAGTATTCCAATTTATCCATAAACTATTCAAAAAATAAAGTCATCAATCAATAAGATGCAGAGTAATGAAAAACACAAGCAGAGGAACATAAATATTTATCTTTTCATTAATAAAAAGGAAAGTACAGATACATCTTCAAAAAATAAAAAAGTACAACTAGTGAAAAAGAAAACAAAAGTTACTTGGTTTTACACCTTCTTCTTATCTACTTCAGGATTAACTGAAGAAGAAGCGGGAGCTGAAGGAGGAGGAGGATTAACTTTGGAAGGTGTAGTAGAATCAACATCATGGTGTTGATCAGCAGGCTCCACCATTATCAAAGATTCACTGGAACCCCCATCATCAACTTCCTCATCCAGGTTTGGAGGATTCCTAAGATCATGTCGCGAAAATAGATCAGAATCCTTTAGAGTGTCGACCTGCACTAGCGCAGGAGACCAACCATCCTTGAAGAATTTTTTCTTCACAAATTGAATTTGTGAAGAAGCTGCACCAAAGGCCTTATCCCATCCTTTGTTGAAGCCAACCTTTTTATCCTTAGCCATCTTCACCTTCTCAATACCCAGGTCCTTCTATAGCTAGGCAGAGTTGACTTTCTCAGCATCTAAGTCCTTTTGCAGCTTATCAGTTAGGCCCGAGCAGTCTCAGCAGCTTCTTTAGTGATTTTCATCCTCTCTTACCATTTCTTTTGTTCATTAGCCAATGCTTGTTGGGAATCAAGTAATGACTTTTTCAACTCGTTGAAAGCTTCTTCAACTTTATCAAAAGAAGAAGCTCTCAAAGCCTCATCTTTCTCCAACATATTATTAAAGTCAATGAGGAACTACATAAGAATAATAAGGAAAACTAGTATTGTGAAGAACAAATCAAGAGATAGTAATTACAGAAGGTAAAAAGAATATACCAGAGCAAGGCTTTGAGCAACCCTGTCAAAACTCTTGGAGCGAGGTAATATAGCAGCAGCACTCCTGTGGTCTGGAAAAGTCCCAGAATTTATTAATTATCTTACCAATCTAGGGCCAAGGACCACTGAAGAGGCAGAAGAAGATATGTCGACCAACTCACATTGGTCGGGATAAGTAGAAGAACCTTATGCTAACTTAGAAGGTAGCCCTTTCTTTATTCTAGTCAGGGAGCTCTCTTCAATCTTCTTGGTTGGGGGCTTCTTCATAATCTCATTTTTATTTTTCACCCCTGTATCAACTCGTTTGGAAGGGGGATTGGCAGCTATGTCTCCTAAAATGTTGGGAACTTCCCCATGGATATAGTAAGGGGAAAATTTGAATCTAAGGAGGAAGGGGGAAAGGCAGCAAGATCACCACTGCCAGATGTAGTGGCCGAAGAAGTAGAAGGAGGTTCTTGTTCAAGATCAATTACAGGGGAAGGAGTAAGACGAGAAATAAAGGAAGAGATTGTGTTCTTGTACTGTAGCAAATAAGATGCAGACTTGGCGTGATCCTCACCAATCCTCTGATGAAGTCCCCAAATAAACTTCAACTACCTTAAATTCACTTCACTTTCCTTGGGGCACCTTCTCTTCTGATCAACTGCAATAAGAAGTTATAGAGCAACAATTAGTGTAACATTTAAACAGATATGCACAAGGAAAAGAAGTTAAATGAGGAATAACCTATCCTATTGCCAAAAAGAGGGAACCTATGTCCCTGGTACTCAGCATTTCTAGTCAAAGGGGCATATTTCCAGTTTTTTACAAGCACCCAATGCTCAAAATAATCCCTATTAGAGTCTGAAAGATTAACTATGAACGCTTTATTTACAACCCTAGTATTTAAAAAGTGGTGTCACTAGTCACCCACTTATCACAAAATATTACCTCTGGAATCCCTAGATGGGTTCCATGAATTTGATTCAACCTATACATTCCATTCACAACCCTCCAAGTATTAGGGGCTACCTTAGCTAAAATAATGTCAAAGTATTGACAAAATTCAAGGCCGGTGGGTTGGGAGGAAAGGAAAAACCACACTCAACTATAAAAATAGAGGGAAACCAGTGACCCTCAGCAAGTGAGAAAAAATCAGTAGGTAAAATAGCGTGTTCCAAAACAACACAAGATGGAATTTTAAATTCATTTCTGAATTCATCAAGAGAATCAATAGAGTAAACCATGATGAAGAATAGCAAAGAAAAGAAAGAACTGTTATAGGAATTAAGGATTTAGCAAGAACTGAAAGACGTAAAATGATCATTCAAGGAAGAAAAAGAAAGCTTGAATACTTGAGGTAGAAAAATTTCATGGTTTTTCTTGCTCTTTATAGGTTTCCACAAAAATTGGAAAAGTAATGATTAAAAGGTGGCGTCAATTGAACTGGTGGAGGCTAAAAGACAGAAAAGACGGATTTGCCCAAAAACGATTCGTTAAAGTTGGGGATAATTTAAAAAATTCCATGCGCATCATATTTCCATAATTAAACTATAAATTTTTACAAGTAGGAGAAGTCGGAAACTAACCAAGCCTAAAATTATTGCCCGTGCAACTTTCAGAGCCAAATGCTCCATACTCTTGTAAAAACTTCAATCATGAAACATTAGGGGCTTCTGTTGATACCAAAAATTACTTATCTACATGGACCATTCAGATACTAACACATGTTATACAGTAGAGGATTAATCCTAGTCATTGAGGGTGGAATACCGACCAACTCCATGAATACCGACCAACAGGGATGCCGACCAATGATGACAGACAAACATCAACAGTTGTATACATTATTGATTGTACATATGTAAATGTGTATGATATAAGGACATTCCATCCTTTGATATTCCAGGTATTGTACACCCCTAAGGGCTATAAATACATTGTAAACCCTACATACAGGGACACGCAAAAAAGAGAGGCAATTGAACAATCTCAAAACAATACACAACAGTGGACGTAGGATCTTTTCTTAAGCCGAACCACTTTAAAAATCTCTTGTCTATTTTAGTTCTATTTATTTGTGATCAATTAATTAGCCTAGTCTAGTTTTTTGCATCAAAAAACATTTTTACAAAAAAATAAATTTCAAATATATTTTTGTGAAAAGGATCACATAATAAATTAGTGCAACATGATCTAATACCAATTTGAGAGTGCACGTGATTTAATGGTCCAATTTATATAGTTAAATGTTAACACACACAAATCCAATTTTAATCTTCAATTAATTATGGTGTGCATACGATATGTGTCCAAATACAAATTTGCAATTTTCAGGTCAAGCAAGCAAAAACATACGATATGAGTAAAAATCCCTAAAGAGGGAAAAACCTTTAATTCAGCACTATTTAGAGTTTTAAATACAATCGACTTATAAAAAACTTAGCTACACTAAGTTGGATGCGTAGAATCTTCAAAACGTCACCAAATACGACTCAATTTCAAAGTCGTTCACAGGTAGTGATATCCACAGATTATCCTCATCTTCTTCTTCAATAGGGAAACCTCGTTTCACAAATTAGCCATAGAGAAACGTCTCTACAAATTAATTTTATCAAGAATCTTTCTTGTGAATGGTAACGTGATCTAAAATAATTTCAAGGGGATTATAATATGATATGAGGTATTTAATGACAAAAGGAGAACTCAAAAAGTGTTTTTCTTCCACAAAAAGAGATAGTTTTTAAAATAATTATAGTCTCATAAAAATAATGAAACCCCAGAAAATATTCAAAAACCTTTTACCAACCATGATTATGCACTTCTTCCATGATTGTTGTGATGACCAAATCTTCCAATCTTTAATGGTGTTCAACAACATCTTCGAGTGCGTAGAAGTTTTGACGGTGACACGTTTATGTAATGGGAAAACCAAATAAAATAAAAATACGACTAATTATAAATTTTCCTCTTACACTGTTGTTGATCTTTTCAACGGTACTTCTATTGTCCACTTTGTAGCACTCGATTGTCATGAGAATCCATATTTTGCCCCTAGATGAAGGTTTAATTGCTCCCACAAGGTTGAATGCCCAAGTATGGAAGGGATAAGATGTCATGACCGTGCCCGAGATTTAAATTCATTCTCCTTCATTTTTCATGCCTTTTGACCATAAACTTAATATAATGGATTGTTGTCTAATTTCAAATGTTCTTGTGGACTTTGTGCAACTAAATGGGATTCAATGGCCTAAACTTTATATAAGAAATTTTTTGGGTTGTTCAAATGAAGTTCTTGGTTGGTTCGAATAACTCTTCTAACGACCTTCGAACGAGGAATACCTGTTCGCATTTTCAGCCTCATTAGATTCTCATTGGAATCCCATTCAGATGCGACGTCATTCGAATGAGGTCTAGTCTCGTTCGAACGAGCCTACAGAAAATCAAAAAATTTGTCAAATTTTTGTGTTGTCATGATGTGGACCCTTGGCTGGGTTAATTTTTCAAGCTCCCAATGGAGAAGATCAAAATAGGGTAGGGGCTTTGGATGACCAAATGTTAAAGGGTTAAGGGATATTGGGTATAATTAGAGGTGAGAAGGTGGAGAGAACTCATTTCTCTCCATTTTCGTAAGATTTTTACACACTCTCTCTATACTTCCAAGCCTTCTCCTTCATTCCCAACCCTAGTTCATCCATCCCAAGGCTTTAAATCTACATTATTAGCAACATTTAGCCCACTTCCAAGCTTGTAACACGTATTTCAAGCCTTGTCCAAGGAAGAAGTTGGGTTAAAGAATTGTTGTTGAATCTTTCAAGAGGAGTTGGAGCTTTCTTGGAGCTTTCTTGGAGTTTTAGAAGCTTTCAGATCATCATTCTTTGTTTCTCCTCTTCAAACTCAAGTTAGGATTTTTCTCACTATGTTTTCAGGTTTAATAACTAAGCTATATGTTAGGATGCATGCTAGAATGTAGATAATATTGCAAAATTATTTACTAGTATATTTATTTTGAGTTTTTTATGAAAAATGGAAGTTTTAAAGAAAGCTGAACTTAAATGGGTTTTTGAGGAAAAAAAGTCATTTTAATATTGAAAAAAATGACTAGTGTACACATAAAATATGATTTCAATTTCATATCATGCTT
Source organism: Sambucus nigra (assembly GCA_949130495.1). Classification (NCBI taxonomy): domain Eukaryota; kingdom Viridiplantae; phylum Streptophyta; class Magnoliopsida; order Dipsacales; family Adoxaceae; genus Sambucus; species Sambucus nigra. The sequence goes on along the minus strand of OX422217.1, from coordinate 542,684,250 downwards.
ATACTCATTTTTATGGAATTTCTACGTTGAAATCCACCCTCGCATGTGTAGAATCTTGTAGTGTGTTGGTAGAGGACATTTAAGCATGATAAATGAATATTAGAATGAGTTTCAAGATGAAATAAGAAAGTTGGAAAATTCAGCCTCTAAATATCTTATAAAATGTTGATAAAGTGAGGAATAATGATGTTTAAGACAACACATGGTCATAAGTCTTAAATGGACATTTTGGTAAAAATGGCCTTTATAATATTAAATGTATTTCTTGTCAAGAAATATGAAGAAATGGTACTTTTTTGAAGTAAAATGATAAAGTATGGTGATGGGACATAAAATGAGGGTTTTTACTGTTATAATGATGAAATCATGTTTTTATCAAGTATTGGTAAAATGGAAATTTTGGCAAAATAGGGGGTCCTAGTTGTTAGACTTCCTCATTTGACCTTATCGGTCGTTTTTTGTGCAAAACGGATGAAATGGATAATGTGGCATGAAAACGGTGTGAAACGTAAATCTGAACTGTAAGAATTATAAAACTTTCGAATAATGTGGACATTTGATAGAATGTTAAAACACATTAATATGGACTCAAATGCAATAACGAACTGAGTTAAATGAAGGTCCTGGATCCCTGGGGCGAAAGACTCAAAATTACTGGCCAGAGCATACGGTGGCGTCGTCGATCGTGTGTGTAACAACCTACATTTTCCTTTTATTTAATAACTTCAAAATTCAATTATTTTATTCTGGGAATAACATTTTTATTTTTATTAAATCAAGTCAAAAAATAAATAAGTACCGAGTATACATTTTTTTATAAATTTATACACTTATAAAATATCATGTAAATTACAAACAATTTTTATATCAAGTTACATTAAAACGAAAACCCGAAATAAAATATGTTGGCAATTAAACTAAAGTGGAGAAAAATTTAAATCCCAAAACTTTAAAGTTTAGGGGATGAAAATTTGAATAAAAAAATAATCAAACCTCTTCCTTGCCTATTACGGTTTGGAAGAACAAAAAGAAACATAAGGAAAAAAAACAAAAAAAAAATCTAATCACCCTCTTTTTGGGTTTTATACCTGTTTTAGTTTTTAAAAAAAAAAAGAAAAAGAACATAATAATATAAACTGCCCCAACCAATCCGACCTACCCTCTCATTTATATATATGTTACGGTTCTTATCCAACTCCATCTTCTACATTATAAACCTCACAAGCATGTGACGCTAGGAAGGAAAAAAACACAAAACCTCACTCTCCCTCAAACACCCGAACAGGTATGAGTTTCCTGTGTTTTTTCCTTCTTCTTCGTTCTTCAATTATATATATATATATATATATATATATATATATATATATATATATATATGTGTGTGTGTGTGTGTGTGTGTGTGTGTGTGTGTGTGTGTGTGTATGTGTGTGTGTGTGTGTGTGTGTGTGTGTGGACAGAGATCCGTGCATGTATATGTATTTTTCAAGGTATATACATAAATATATAGGGTATGTATGCGTATATATAGATGCTTAAAATTTGGAAAGTCATGGAGTTAAGGTTGGTGTGTGTGTGTGTGTGTGTATATATCCTAGCGTATTGCCCATGCCTGAAGGCAAGGCACGAATAAACTTTTTCAAAGTACACAATTGCAAAACGGCTTCCCAACAAAACAAAGTGTAATTTTAAAAAATTGGCCACAATATTCTTTATTTATAGGATTATCCTGCAAAATAATAGCTTTCGTGATGGGTAATAAAATTTCATGTCATACCGTGTCGTGTTTATTTTGGTCAAGTTCGTTTTTGATTAAAAAAATATTGTGTTCTTCCTCTTTTACTTGGGTTGTATTGCCCGTGCCTGAAGGTACGAAGAAAATTTAAGTGAATTTTTTAGGTGAATCGTGAATAATTTAAGTGAATCGTGAATAATTTAAGTGAATCATGAATAATTTAAGTGATTTTTTTACAACGCAAATAAGTGTAAACAATTTAGAAAATTTGAGTAGAGTTTCCTTTGTTTATAGGACTATCCACCCTGTTTAAGAAAAAAATACTCGACTACAGTAATAAAAGTCCGTCCCAGACCTCGTATAAGCAACATAATCAATTCTACAAAATATTATTTAGTATACAAACTTTTCAAATCTAAACACAGACACAATCAACTACTTAATTTAACTACTAAAATTTAATCTCTTCATCATCATCTCTCCTTGAAATCCAATGGTCCTGCAACATGCAACAACCAAGCATAATGAAAAATTACTATATACAAACAGTCATGTAAAATAATTAATAGAACAAAACTAAATCAAACCAATGCAAGCAATATCCAAAGCAAGTGAAATACATTAAGAGAAAAATAATTCAAGGCATAACAGGAGCACAATATCGGGTAATTTGTATAAAAAAATCACCTCAGTCCAAATGGGAAAAATTTAGATTTGGGAAAGAAAACAACAAAATAATTTTGGTGTCCTCCTTGATAATTGATAATATTATTGTGCTTCAGATGCTCATCCCTAAAGCCATGATGGCAGGTATGGAGGCAGGGTGGGATTTGGAAGTTGCTGCTAAGCTTGAACTTAAGCAAGAAGCCTTCATACCTGTTGCAATGATGGTGTTGTTGAGCATCAGTCGATCTATTTCACCATACTACGACTACACTAATAATTTTATATAACAATTCAGCTATAGAAGAATGAAGATTCCAAAACACACCTCACATGAATGAGCATATGAAGCTAACATCCTATATAGGGTTGAAACTCTACATCCTTCAATTAACCTTGTTCGGATGCCAAATCTATAAGCTAGAAGTTTTAGCAATTACCTGAAGATAGAGCCATAGTACTTGGAACCAAATATAAGTGGGAGAAAGCGCTGCAATTAACATGTATGTTATGATTTCCGGGGTATGATTTCGAATATAAAACATGTTGCCCGAGTCATGATCCTAGTGCAGAACATAATACAAAAAAGACTGCTAGTTGTGCAGAACATAATACAAAAAAGAGATTAAATCTATTTGAATTTCATCCGTAAATTATGCCTGTGCAGAACATATTATACATTACACAATGTATATTGTTCATAGAATAATATGCAGTCCAGGGTATACACATTGTAGATATTACAAGTCATTCACATAGAGCTTTTTACTTAGTTCATTAGCATATGCAATACAAATTAAACTGAAATTGGAACACTTTTAGAAACTTAGTTATAACATATGTTACCATGGGAAGTATAGAACAACTATTAATTTCACACATATGAAAATGGTAAATTTCACAGCTAGATATTAAAAGTTCTAGTAGATGCTAATATGAGTTCTCGCTAATATGGTCCTTAAGCAACCATATGGTTCAATGTAATACCTCGTATTTCTACGTATTTAGAATTTAAATATTGGAGCGATTAAATAGAAAATACGAAACTTATATTTAAATTATGTCAAAGAGTTTAAATTACGTGAGAGAGTAATTTAATATGACCTTATATTTAAATTACGTGAGTATAGTAATTTAATGTGACCTTATATTTAAATTACGTGAGTAGAATAATTTAAGATGAGTAATTTAATGTGACCTCATATTTAAATTACGTAAGTAGAGTAATTTAATCTGACCTTATATTTAAATTACGTGAGTAGAGTAATTTAAAATGATCTAAATGTCAAATGGTATGATTTAATATTATAAGTCGATTTACTTAAAATGACTTGTGAATAACGCATGAATTTACCTTACATCATAACGAGTGATATGGACGTATATGCTTTAAATCTCAACCGAGAGCCAAACAGGGGCTAATGAGAGGTCGAGATAAGAAATATTATATGACAAACTCAAATGATAATTTAGAGGTCACAGTTAGCTCCGGAAGGGTCGAAATAGTCAAAATAGTATACCCAGGGGTAGTAGTTGGGTCCCGGGACATTTTTGGGCTAAGTCGGGACCATTCAGGGGAATTTTGGTCTTTTAAAATATAGGAGTGGTAAGACCTACGAATTTTGGAGTCTTTTATCACCTGATTAAATAAGAAGTTAGGGTTAAAAAACCCATAACTTACGGAGAGGCCATTAGAGAGAAAAGAGAAGTCATTCTCAAAGCATAAAAAGAGAAGGGTGAGAGATTCAAAGGAATTATTGAAACTCAAGCAATTGAAGAGTGAAGATTGAAAGGGACAAACAATCAAACTCTATAACAACTACGAAATCAGACCATCTCTGAAACAAGGCAAGTGGTTATTTACAACATTTAAATCTGAGTTATAATATCCATGCATAAGATGAGTAGAATAAATGGTTTTGTGAGTAATTCTTGAAGAAATATTTGATTTAAATAAATGCTTAGGATAGGAGTTGCATGTAGTTAGATTTACACCTGTAGAGGATTGAATTACAGAAGAAATCTAATTTCTATTACGAAATATAAATCTGGGTATGTGATGATTTAAGGTAAATAAACCATATATCTAGGGTTTCGAGAAGTTAAGGATAATTGTGGTTCTTGGATGATTTTCGTAAAGATTTGATGATATATTAACGTTAAGAATAGTCTCTATTCATATATAAACTAATTGGTGATGTTGGTAGAGAGTTCCAGAAGGTTTAATGGAGTTTTGAGTGGTTAAAACTTAAGAAAAATGTAACAGGATGAAGCTGCCCAGAACCGTCGATCGATCGATGTTCATCAGTCAATCGATCAATGATGAAGGTCGATCGATCGACCCCTGCTACTTCCTGGGAAATCTTATTGAGTGAATTTTCTTCGATGGCCGTCACTTATGGGGAAGTTTAGAGTGATTTTATACCTATCCTAGGACTTGTCAAAGACCAGTAGGTAGAGAGTTAAGACCCATCATAGTCATTGAGAAAAAGACTTAGAAAATGAATTGATAAGCATAGAACGAACGGGTCGAGTATCGAAAATGGTGAATTTAAGTTACGAAGATTTAACATAAATTCAAAATAATTATCAGTACGGTAGAGATGAATTAGCTATTGAATTAGTTGGAGGGGTAACTAGGGCCCTTAGAGTAGTGCATATACTCATTTAAATGCGATAGTGAAATAAATTGTAAATTAATAAGTATGGTGAATGTAAGAGAATAAAATATTACGTACGGACATGATTGATAGGTAAGGTGTGTACCTACTGAATTGTATGAACTTTTAGGTTAAGAGAATTATGCCTAAATTAATTACGTTAGGGTCGATGAGACATTCCGAACTAACATAGAGTTATTATATATTTGGGATCGATGAGAAATGTCGAACCAAACCTTAAAACTGGTGTCGTGATGAAAGAGTCCCGAACAAGAATATGTGTATATATAAATAGTTGGGGTCGAATTATTATTCCGAACCAATTCTTACTTGGAGTCGATGAATCATTCCGAACCAAGAGTCCTTTATGTGTGTTATAAGGACATATTAGGGATAATAATATTTAGTATATGTCGTGTGATAAATGTATACGGAATGTATAATCTACTGACATGAGATAGTAGATAATAAGATGGACTGATAATATTTTGTTAATAATTGAGTAGTGAGACTTAATTATAAAAAGAATAAAGATAACAAGAGATGAATAAGTTATCTACGTATATCACATATGAGATATGGACTATTAAAATACTGCATGTATGATATGGAGACTTAGAGATTAGATAAGTCCAGTGGAGTATTCTAGTCTAGTTAGCTTAGGTAGTATAGCTAGATGGACTAAGTACCAACTTTAGGCGTGCACTATAGGAGAGGGGTGAGGTAACTCAAGAGAGTGTATGAAATCTCAACACGTATAATCAATAACTCATATTTGTGATAACTTCTTGCAAAATATTTTTAAATGTTTTGAGTACTAACTCTTGATATGTAAAATCTTTTTAAAAACCTTTTAGGTGCCCAACCATAGGGACACCCGGCATGACTTCATTCTAGGGATTTTGGAGCTGCAGCACATGTGGATGTTGCAGGGCTTGCTTAGACGATTCTTTTTTCCATATCTAGTGTAGGATCTGAGTTTTAGTACTCTCAGTTTGGGGACATGTTGTCCAATCTTTACATTTGTAGTTATTCTAATATATTGGATTTGGAGTTAGTTTTATTTCAGCCATGGTTTTCGGCGAGACTTTATTCCATTCAGTTATTTATGATGATTGGTCTAGTACTGCTTATTATATTATTCCGCATGAGTTGTTTTATCTGTTTAAGGAAGATAAAATTTGGCACTAACATAATTTCACTTAGGTGGTTAGTAACTAAAAAGTTTTCGACAGTGATCCTAAGAATGACCCATTTAAGGAACCTGTTTTAAATTAAATTAAGGCTTGATCACCCAAGGTTTAATTATGTGGGGTGTCACATTCAAGGCACTAACACTTTCGTTAAGGAATCAACATTTAGAGTTAACGTCCTTCACTGTTAATAAAAGGAACAAAATAACAAGAACAAATCACTAAACCAATATAAACATTAATATCAATATTAGATCCCTAACCGACAATGATCATAAAATAAGGAAATAATCAGCAAACGTTCAAAGATATTGGATCTAACATGGTCATATTTATATTGAAACCGTGGAAATGATGCCTACAAACGCTCACTTCAGTATACAACATGATCCACTACATATGAGCCCTACCATGTGCTGAACGACAATAGACGAAATCAACAAAGAAAGGTTTGTTTGATCATAGCCATTAATCTAAATCCCTAATAAAAATCATCAATATCATTAGCACAAATGATGATCGTTGTAACAGATTCATCTAGTATTGTAGTGTATCCAAAATAATGATGGTGCCGGTGATTCCAGTTGTGATTCAAATGGTCACAATAGATCAGTCGGCATTGATTCTAGTGGAATCTGTGTCACAGATTAAGCACTGAGTATGTTGTACATGGAAATACAAAAAAAATCAATAGTTATTAAAGTAACTTGAATAAAATTCACAGTAGGGTAAACAATTAAAACATTATAAACTGAAATCACAATGTTGTGATTAGAAACTGAAATTAACTTAAGAAACAAATTACATACATGTTGATTACCTCCATTTCAATAATTTCCAAAAATCTGGTGTTGTTATATAACATAATCAGTAACAAAACAAAATTAAGATGTACAATACCCCAAAGCTCGGTAGCTTTCGTACCCAAATGCACCTGTAATTAAAAGAAGAACAAAAGATAATGAATGACTTAAAACCAACACCCTCATACACATTTATTACAATATGAAAATGAACACTCTTGAAAATATATATCAAATCATACACATTCCTTTTATATTTGAAGTCCAATATTAGAGTTTTTTTATTAACGGAAACTCACAACATATTGAACACAACATTGAATCACCATATCTTCAATAGTCCTCCTTCATATAAAGAGAGAATAGAGATAAATAAATCGAATGTTGGATGAGATTGATAGTCCGCAGGCTGGATTTTAGAATCAGATAGTGGTAAAGTTACTTGAACTTGTTCCACATTTTACTAACTCATAACAGTTCTTGATCAGAAAGGCGAAAATCATTATTCTCAAATGATTCTTGGAACTTCTAAAACATAATTTATATCTTCTAAGTGTGTAAAATTTATTTGATTCCAACCATTACTCATCATTATGCCTATAAACATTAAATCTTAAAGATGTATATATGATTTCAAACTCATGACATGAATGATGAGATTCAAAATTAAATAATGACATTTCCCAAATTATATTTTATACTAATATAATATGAAAGGAAATTTTAATCACTAAATTCAACATTTATCATTCAACATCATGGTCTTTTAATCAACATTCACTACAAATTAAAATCAACTCACTTGTACATTTTATCAAACACCTGAAATGCAATAAAGAAATATAATGATTCGAAACACTTAAAATTACCTCAAACCCTTCGAAATTTTGCCGCTGCCAAAACCAACCAAACAAACCCTGAAACTAAAACAAAATTAGATGAATAGAGGAGAGAGTATAATGAAGACAAAGAATAGATATGTTGAATAATAATATTGGTACCTTGATGTATTTAAAGACAATCATACAAATCTAAAAATGAGTACTCAAAACTACCAAACAAATTTGAAAAATAACTATACAAATATGAAAAAGTAACAAATTTGATCGGAACTCATAACTACGAAACAAATCTGTAAAATAACCATTCACATCTGAATAAGAGATGGAAAGGGGTAAATAAAGGGTGTGAGAGAGGTTACCTGATGGTCTGGGAGCTCAGTGGGGGAGGGATGAGGGTGTGGGTTTTTGAGAAATGAGTCACGGAGATAGATAGCGAGAGAGAGCGATAGGTCTATGTGTCGTGTTTAAATTGGGAGAGTCTTACCAAAAAGCCCCAATTTTATAATTAAAGGGTAAGTTTGATGAGTAAAGAGGGGGGGGGGGGAATCAAATAATTGAAGGGAATATTTGTAAATAAAAGATTTGATCTCAACCATAAAAATATGTAAGGAGGTGGCATTAATCCACACCGTTAAAAATATGTACATTTTCAAAAATCATCATATATATATATATATATATATATACGTGTGTGTGTGTGTGTGTGTGTGTGTGCGCGCGCGTTCATGTGCATATACTGTTGAAAAAGGAAGGAATCATTCTTTTTAAACCAACGGTGAAAATAAATATACGAGTTAAAAATGCTAGTTTTTAATTTTTAAAATTCATATCTTTTTAATCGTTACTCAGAAAAATATGCGGAATGTATCATTGGGTTCACAGTGTCAAAAGGAATTTTTTCATATATAAAACTTTTTTATTTGACACTATTTTTCAAAACATCAAATTTGGGCCGCTGTGTCAATGAAAGGACCCGAATACCCGCTAAAATATTATTCCATTATATTTTCCTTAAAGAAATTATCCCGATAAGTTATAATGGTTAAAAGGATACTATAACTTGGATCCTATATATGAATAAGTATGAGTTATCTATCTAAATCCCCACGTCTGTCTATTTAATTATGAACCAATCTATGTATAGAGTGAAATGTTTATTTTTATTATCCGTTGTAACCCTTATCTTAAAAATCACAGCTGAACACGACAATTTCTGGTATGTTTTGCATTTTCCATATTAATTTCAGTGTATTTGATATATTACTATTGATATCACATTGTGATTGCTCCAATTTGCTCTTAGTATGTGCGTGTTATGATACTGCCATACTACATATATTGTTATATATCATCGGTGTTTGAATGTGAATCACATGGATCAAGTTACCCCTCTCATCTAATAACTGATATCATGAAATTATTAAATCAGTTCACCCTCTACATTTATGTGCAAATTTTCATGTTATAAGCATCAGTATTAACAAGAGAGTAGATTTCCATTTTATCCCACATATTTTTTGTACTTGGCCTAATGTCTCAGATGTTTGAGACCTAGGGTTATTGCTACATACATATGAGTGCCACTTTAGTTAGTGTGCCTAGTCGTTTATGTATTCCCCAAAGGTTTCGGGTCAACATTTTATTCGGTTATATTAATTATGCTTACTTATTTCTATACCCCCAGTGAGCTGGTAAGTATTGGATTATCAGTTCAAAGATCCTTGATATCTTTTATGAGAAACATTTGAGTATATTTCATTTAGCAAACAGTAAAATCCATATACACTCCAACCTCTCTCTCTCTCTCTCTCTCTCTCTACATATATATATATATATATATATATATATATATATATATATATATATATATATGGGACAACGGTGTTTTACTATTCACCAACTTATCTCTTCTTATCAAAGTAATCAAAGGGTCAACATTTTGCCACATGTACAATCTAATGGTTGCCATGTAGTGGCAAAATGGGTCTCACAACACAACCTCCTCAATAACCACGTTTCTCCCATTCTCACATCAGCCTCACAAAACAAACCCTCACAACAAAAACCCTCCCAAAAATTCACCCTCAGCTCCATCCCGCCGCCGCTCTCAATTTCATGTCGTCGCCCTAAGCTCGACGCTGCCTCCCTATCTTTCACCACCATCCGAGCTCCAAGCCTTCCCCATCTACTCGCGATGTCGCCCTCACCACCTATCGAGTTCAAGTATTCTTTGTTTTAGGGTTTTAATTTTTAAATCTAACATGTTTTTGTTTGCATCTCTAACTTCCCTCTCTTTAACCACCATTCGAGCTCCAAGGCTGCCCCATCTACTCGCGATGTAGCCCTCACCACCTATGGAGTTCCACTATTCTGTGTTTTAGGGTTTTAATTTTTAGATCTAACATGTTTTTATTTGCAGATCTAACTTTGGGTACTTCATTCTCAGATCTTAGTTTAATGACCCTTAGTTTCAACTTGAGGGTCTACATTCGTCATAGGTCATTTATAGTTTGATTATTTCTTTACCTCGTGAATCATACGGTTTTTAACTATTACATTTTCATAGTTTCATAATAAGTGTTCGATAAAATTCTTAACCTTGGTATTTCACATTTTTTTAGGGCTATTTTTCTTATATTTTATATGTGCCACAAGAGTTATGTGATATATGAGTTTAGGATTAGGGGATATGTTATTTGTATGATTTTGGGTGATGTTTTTTGTTCAATGATTGCAAGTATGTATACATTGCAAGTATGTATTTGTAAAAACTATTTAGTTCTTACTTTTATTTTGTAGGTATGAGCTTCAAGATCATACATGATTGTAGCTGAAAACAATTGTTTTTACATAATTGCTTTTTCAGAGGTAATCATTTTGAAATTTAATTTCCTCTGTTTTTCTTATGACTGCACTAATCTTATCAGCTATATACATTTTCCTTATAAACCATGTTGTTGGTGTTTGCTAAAAAATCTTAAATCTTCATTATTTCTACGTTTTATATTGCATGTGTATATTAGCATATTCTGTTTGGGCATTCTAATTTATCATTTTAGAGAGTTATAATTTGTTTATTTATTTTTTTCTAAATCACATATTCACGAAGGATGATAACACCCCTATTTTTTTGTATGAATGCGTTTCTGTATAATGTTTTTTTTAGTTTCCATATTATATTTGTGTGTTCTTTTCCTGTGCGAGATCAAAATAATGACCGTATCGGGACTACGAATGGTGAGTGGTGGTGAAATGAGATTTTTTATGTTATCATTTAACGATTCGTTGAGGAATTTAAGAAATAATGAAATCTTGAGATGTTATGTTTATTTACCGAGTAACACGAGTCATAATTTTAGCATAAATACGATACCGCGCAACATTGTGTTAGAAAAGGCGCATAAGAGCGTGACTAGATTTGTTATTTGGTTTAATTTTTACATTCTAACATAGTTTGTTCAATAAACAAACTATCGGGTATGAATTGATTCCATTTAAATATGATTTGTTTCTTGTAACTAACTTACAGTTTAATGACCATTGATAGGTGTTGGACTCCTACAATACTAGGGCTTTCTCAATTGCTAATGGAGTAAGGGCGGCCACTGTACATTTTTTTTCTTTTATAAGTATATGCATTTAAACCATATTTGATTCTTTTTTTGTTCTTTTTGAAGTAGTTTTGAAAATGGAGCTCTATTTGATTAGGAGTGTTAATTTTCTCCCTTTTTTCTATGTTGTTTTTAGTTTTCTATCATAGGTCACCAATGATTAGGCTTGGCTTCTCCCTATTTAGCAAGCGATTCCTCATTTTGAAGGCTTGGTATGAGTAAGCGCTTATGTCGACAAATTCTCAGATTGAGAGTAATCGTATACACAACGCTAAACTAAATCCATTTTCTTTATTCCCTAATATGTGATTCCCAGTTTACTGAACAAAGTTTACAAAGTTTAGATTGGTTTCCTTTAAGTAGTTTGCTTTGGTTTTAATTAGTTTGATTTAGCTATCACATTTTACTGAACAAAGTTTGGTTTGGTTTGGTTTGGTTTAGTTCGATTTGGTTTTCACAGTTTACTGAATAAACTTTTCGTCAATATACAATCAGTGTTCATTTTATTTTTTTAATAAATAGAACTGTTTGGTTTCAATAGATTGTAGGGTCATTAGAAACTTACAAGAAACCCCAATCACACAGTTGAATTTGCTGAGTAGGTTTTTGCGAAATTCGCAAACCGATCCAAACCCCGCGAGAGTAAATCTTTAAGAAAAGGTTGAAGTGCAGATGCCACTGGACTCAATAGTTGAGGAACTTCATATGAAACAGTTAGTTCGACGGAGCGTGATGATGCACCTTTTTGGAAAATCATGAAAATCATGAATGTTTGTATATCGTGAATGGGGTTTTAGTTTTAGATTTCTGTTTTTAATTTTAGTTTTTGATGATGCAAGTTAACGGTATTGATGAAGATAGGGAATCTTCTAACTTTTATAATAATATGGTAGGCCTCACAGCCATAACTTGCATATGGCCTTGACCAACAACTGATCGAGCAAAGTGGCAGGCCATTTATATCTGTTAGGTCATTTAGATTCTTATTGAATCAATTTTTAGCTCAATTTTTGTTTTCACCGTGCATTTAACTCAGTTTTTATTGGCAATTTTTAACTGAATTCTTATTGACAACCTTCCAGTTGGATAAATCCCCATTTTACAACAAATGTTCGTGCAATAATTTATATTGGTATTTGAGGTATTTGCTTAAATGCTTACTTGGATGATTCTTATATGAACCAATAAATCCAATAAGGCCTTTTTTCTTTATGGATATTGATATTTATTTTGCTTAATTTTTCAGTCGAGCATCAGATTATGGATTGATCAACATTGATTAAACAAGGCATATAGTAGACCCATACAAAGTGTACATTGTGTAGAGAATGTATTTCTCGGTTAGCAAGTTTTGAAGCTCTTGAAGGTATATTGTCCTACTAATCTAGAGATGGTTATTGATACTCATGTGCAGATATTGAAGAGCATAAACCTTAATGGATGGTCTGTTGTACATAGTCATACCTTGATGAATGGTCTACTTTGGAGGAGTACTCAACTTCTTTGTCTGGAGTGAATCTACTGAACTTCTTTGTCCGGAGTGAACTTAGCTACTGTTGCTGGCCTGCTCTCCCCCTCAGTCCTTCGCTTCCTAAAATAACCCCTTCCTCCCTCTGCTGTTGTTTGTGTTCGAGTCTCCCTCTCTCTGCTGGTATACCCATTGTTCTCTTAGTTTTCTTCATAGTTTTGTTTTGCTTCTACTAACTTCTTTGGATTTGATGTTTCATTTGTTCCTTATTTTGTTACTTATGACTTATTTATTTTTAAACTTATTTGGGGGTTGAAAGTTAGGTGTAGATTGTGATAGGTAGGTATCAGTTGATATTGGTATTGGAGTAAACTCTATTTATATGTATTTGTTTGAGACTTTAATCAAAGGTATTTTCAATAACACTATATTTTAGTAACAGTTTATGTTATGTAAATTTAGAGGTTATACTATATCATATAAGTTCTATTTTTAATCAAAGCAGTTTATGTTATGTTTAATATGAAGCTCATATTTCGATGACATAATTTCACAAATTACTCATATATTGAATTGTATCATGGTGCGTTTCCCTCTTTTTCCTTTTTTTAACTCCCCAATTTTTTTATTATGTGTCATAGTAGGAGGTTTTGATTTGTGATCTAATATTAGTAGCATGTATAGTTAGATTTGAGCTACTATCAGAACCAATGGACATTCAATTTGATGCAAATGGTCTATATAGACAGAACAAAGGAATGTAGATATGGGTTACGGATTGGGAACATTGGGCCTTATGGAAGTAATCAACAATGCGGCGCTATTTGTCAAATCCACAGCAGCAGGTAGCAGCGGGTTATGGGTTACAAAAACCTACATACTATATATACTATATAGCATATACTTTGAGAATATATACTATACACTATATATACTATATAGCAGAATATATACAATGTAGAAGCCTATATACTATATAGTTGTTATATAGTATATAACAGCCTATATAATTTTTTAGATGACAATTTTTTAAATTTTTTTAGCAGCCTATATACTATGTAGCAGCTATATAGCTGTCTATATAGCAGCTATGTAGAAACCTATATAGTTGCTCTATAGGCTGCTAATAATGGCTACTACATAACTTTTATGTAACTTCTATATAGCTGCTACATAGGTTGCTACATAGCTCTTATATAGGCAGCTATATAGCTGTTGTATAGTCTATAGTCTACCATAACACAATCCTAAAGAGATGAATAGGATTGTTGGTGATTGTTAGCATTTTCTATTCACATCATTACTAAGAACACAATCCCAATGAGTTTACTGAAACAGAGGCGAAACTTAACTGAGATGGCAGTCCACTTGGCCTTGGTGTATGACTTTTTTACGCTCGACCCTATACAACTTATATTTATGCAGGTTGTATTTGCTGGGAATGGACATATGCTATTTAGTTGCACTTACAACTTGGCCTTAGTTAGGTGCACAATCTACACATAGTGCTCATTTGGTAAAACAACAGAGCAAAGGTTTTTGTTGTCTCGATTTGTTTATTGGCTTAGGTTTTGGATTTTTAAATTTTTTTCTTGAGAGATTGATTAGGTATTCTTTTGCTTATTTACATTTCTAGCTTTTTAATTTCGTTGATTTTTTCTTGACAAGTTGGGTTTCGTGGGGTCGATATATTTTTGCTTGAGAGATCGATTTGTTTCATGAGTTTTATTGGGACTTTGGTTGGGTTGACAAGAGGTTTTATGAAGAAATAAATTGGGAGAAATCGTGTTTTAACCACACACGTGGGAGGCAGTCTCAATGGATCAACAAGATCAACAAGTTGCAGGGGTTAAGTGATTGATGTGGCTGCTCAAACTGCCCCAAAATCAAGAAATAGTAGGGGTTAAGTTAAGCAGGGGTGGATCTCTTTGATTCATGTTACCCTCTATGGCAGATCTTTGATTCAAGCAGATATAATGGTAAAAGGAATTTTGGACTATCATATTGTTGTTCCATGAATTATATTTGATTTTATGAAGGTTGATACCAATTGTTTTTTTGTAAGAACAAGTTGATGCGAACTTTTAAATTTCTATTTTTTGCACTGTTAGGAGAAATGCCATAACTTTTTAACTGTAAATCTAAATGAGGCGATTCCGATCCATTGGATTCGTATTGTTCGTGCCTAGAAATGTACGTTTTTGACTATTTTTAACACCGCTCGAGGGGTCAAAATCGACTTTGAAGTCAACATTTCCTTTTTTCATTACAGATTTGGTTTGGGTATGGTTTTTTCTTCATTTTTTTGCCTATTTTGATTGCCTCCTTAGAAATTTCTAAAAAATTTCACTTTATCGGCACATTATGTCTAAAGTACTCTATTTTTTCGTCCTTATATCCATCACAGGTTTTGGCTGCCACTCAAACATCGCGAGAAACAAGAAAGAGATTGTTTCAAGGAAAAGCAGATGATGTGCAACAATTTATATGGGCATTTGAGACATATGCTTGACGTTTTCCTTAATTCTATTATGAAAATGTTAAGGATTCTTTCAAAATATTAAATTTTGTTTTTATGAGAGGATTAAGTTGCTCTTTTTCCCCTGTAGAACGCTAAGAACAGAAATGTTAAGAACATATTGATTCTTTTTGGCGACCATCTTTACCGAACCTAATATATGGGCTTCGTTTAAGTATGGTTTTTACTTATATCTTGATTTTTTCTTCTACTAATATCTTAATACAAATGTCAATATTACAATGATGAGAAATGTGCCTGCAGAAGTGCATATTTACAATTGCCACTAAGAAAGCCTCATAATGGTAAGAATGGCAAGTTTATATTTTGTTATCATTTTTCAATTCACAAGTGCACATGTTTTTTTATAAGCACCCAAAACTGTACAATTTATACCCCAAATAGATGTATTTTAGTTGCTAATTCTCGACAATATGGGTCTTATGCGCGTAAATGTTTATCATGCAGGCTTAACTGTAGTTGCGGTGCCAAAAGCTACATTTCGAGGTCAATTACAATTTTATGGAGCTAATTCCCTCTCTCGTACCCTAACCCGAGCCTAAACCTAGCCCAAACTTACCCCGAGCTTGTGTGTGTTTTAGTTGTGCCATTTTATTATTTTTTAGATTTTTAGTTTGAGTCTTTTCTATTTTTAGGATTTATTTTAGGATTATTTTTAGAATTTTTAGCTTTTTTTTCTATTTTTTTTCTATTTTATTTCTATTTTTATTAATATAATTTTATTTTATTTTATTAAGTTTTTAGTTTTAGTTTTTATCTTATTTTTTTTTATTTTTTTTAGGATTAGTTTTTAGGTATTTAGTTTTATTACATTTTATTTTTTTTAGGGCTTTAGTTTTTAAGTTTAATAGATTTACATTGTTATTTCTTTTTAGTTTTATTTTTATTGAGTCTTGATTTTAATTTTTAGTATAGGAATTTAATTTTTAGATTTTTAGTTTTTATAAGTTTTATTTTATTACTTAGATTTTATTTTTATTTTTAGTTTTATTTTATTAGGGTCCAAACTAATACACACACACACACACACTTAATACCCATTACACCTATCCTACACCCTAAGCCTCACAGCACTCTCATACACCCCACCACATACCAACACTCCCTACTTCTTCTTCTTCCCCATCACCCACCACTTTCTCTCTCTTCCATTAACCCACATCTTCTTTCCTCTCTCTCACCACCTTCAACCTCACCCTCTCTCTCTCCTAACACCATTTCCATTAAACCATAAAACTAAAACCCATTTCTCTCTCTCTACAAACTCCAGCCCCCTTAAACCCACCTCAGGCCTTACCCCCATCTAGGCCCCCTCCACGCCGAGACCTCAGTCCGTCACAGCTTTCTCTCTCTCCTGAAACCGTCACGAAAACCGCCGACCACCACTCCTCGCCTGCGATCGGTCACCCCCATATCCTCCGGCGTTGACCAGCACCCCCGGCGACTTGAGCTCGCCCTCCCGTCGCCTGAACGCAATCTCCGACCAGCCTCAATCCCCGATCGCAGCCACCATCGCCGACACCGCCCTTGTCCAACCTGCGAACTCGATCC
This sequence comes from Sambucus nigra, assembly GCA_949130495.1. NCBI lineage: Eukaryota > Viridiplantae > Streptophyta > Magnoliopsida > Dipsacales > Adoxaceae > Sambucus > Sambucus nigra. Next base: position 542,667,188 of record OX422217.1, on the reverse strand, counting down.
CATCCACGACCCCTCCACCCAAGTTCTAGCACAAACCCAAAACCCATTTCAAACCTAAGTCTAAAAACCCACTTCTTCAAACCCACGATTTGTTTCCACCTGCCAAATCCCAAAACCAAAAATAAACCCATTACCCCATGTGCCTAATTAACCTCTTAACCCCTTTTTCCCATTTTACCCCCAAACTAACCACTTTAAGCCATTTTCCAAAAGTACCCTCAATAACAAATCAGATTTTTCCAAATATTCCCACACCTCACACCCCCATGCACATGTTCTCTCACCTTATACACATGCACCTCTAGCCAATTTCCAATTATGCCCCTTAGCTCCATTTGGATATAAAAGAAGACCTCAAGTCCAATTGGGAGGATGAAGAGCTTTGTAGAGAGAAAATTCTAGAGAGAGATAGTTTAGTTTAGAAAATAAATTTTTGTAAATAGTTTTTCATTTTTTATTTTTAGATATTTGTGAGATTAAATATTGTTAGAGAATTAATTGAGTGAATAGTTGATTTCATATCATTTGGAAGATCAATTAAGAGGTGTATGCTTCAATTTTAAGGATTGGAGTTCAACATAATCAAAGAGATTTGGTTTGATTGTTCTCTTCCCTTCTTTTATTATTTTATGCCTTTGAATATTAATTTGTCCTATTTTATACCATGTTAGGCTAAAACCCCTTTCAAGGGGTGGGGTGAAACCCTTATTTGATATTATTTTAGTTTAATTAGTTTGCTTACTTGAAATATCCCTTTGAATGTTAATTTTGATCCATCACCCTTAGATTTACGCCTCGAGAGAGGGTAAATGATTTTCGAGAGAAAATCGAAATTCTAGTGATAATACCCATTTTAGATTCGAACTAGAGATAGGGGTTTCTTAAGTGGGGTATTATCATTTGAATTTCAACTCTAAATTTAATTTCTAAGATTGACATAAATTCTAATTGATCGATCCTAGCGGGTGATTAATTAAAAGGAGTGTTGATCTAATTTTCTAGAGTTGTGAGGTGTTAATTTTAATTTTCTAAAAGATTACTATTCTAATTACACTTGCAACGAGAGTTGATTTGTAATTTTGATATTAATTTGGGAGAATTCAAATAATTAAATTAATTAATTAGAATAACTAAAATTTGTGGTGTAATCCCACTCCTTGATTGTTCTCACAATTATTAGCCTCACTTTATCTTTTATTTTAGTGTTAGACTTTATTTTCATTTTAGTTACTTTCTAGTTAGTTATTATCATTTTACATTTAGTTTATTTTAGTTTAGATCTCACCTCACCCTTTTGTTTTAATATTGAAAAAGCTAAAAAAAATAGAAAAGTGAAAAAGCACAAAAAGAAAATAAATAGTGAATTACATTTGAATTTGTTCCATTTGCTTTACTCCCTAGAAAGTGGATTGATACCCTTACTTACCTCTACACTTGAGTTTATTATATTTGTAGGTATGTGAGGTTTTGATTAGAAGGACTTTTCAAGCAACGACAAAAACACACGCAAAAAGCCTTTTTATCATTTTTTCTTTCATTGTGCTTGGTTGTTACATGTTGTAGGACCATTGGATTTCAAGGAGAGAGACGGTGTTAAGGAGATTACAATTTTCGTAGTGAAATTAAGTAGTTGATTGATTGTGTTTGTGTTAGATTTGAAAAATTTGTGTACTAAATAATATTTTGTAGAATTTATCATGTTGCCTATACGAGGTCCGAGACGGACTATTATTATTGTAGTCAAGTATTTTTCTTCTTTAAAAGGGTGGATACTCCTATAAACAAAGGAAACTCTGCTCAAATTTTCTAAATTGTTTACACTTATTTGTGTTGTAAAAAAAATCACTTAAATATTCATGATTCACTTAAATTAGCCATAGTTCCCTAAATTGTTTGCAATTATTTGTTTTATATAAAAAATCTTTTTGTCTTAAATTATACATGACTTAATACAATGAAAAATTTTCTTTGTGCCGTTAGGCACAGACGATACAACTCAAGTAAAAGTGGCATAACATAATGTCTTTTTAACCAAAAACGAACTTGATCAATCACGAACACTATTGTTTTGCAGGATAGTCCAATAAATAAAGGGTATTACACTTTGATTTATCGGGGAAGGAAATTTAGCCAGTTTTACAGTTACATACTTTGAAATTTTCACCATTTTACAATCACGAACATTAATTTCCGTGATTGTAAAATGGTGAAAATTTCAAAGTATGTAACTGTAAAACTGGAAAAAATCTACTTAGCAACTTTTGTTATTCTTTTCCTTCTAATTATTTTTCATAGGTACCTATAGGCAATGACGAACACTCCAGGAATCACTTGATACATAGAGACAAGGAGAGATCTTATTAGAAGAAATGAATTATAGATCAACATGAGAGATATGTATAGATGTCTGATATAAAGATGAATGTCTTAAACTACAGTTGTAAGACAATTTAACATTAATAAGTTTCTCAATTAGTTCAGTATGCATGGATCATTTATGGTTTAGCATTATTTTAAGATGAAACTTTCACCGGGGAAATTAGGGTGTGACAATTTGGTATCAGATACGATCCAAGTTTAAGTTAGCCTACGCAGGATGTGAGTTGAGCCTATGATTATGAAAGTTATTCAAGTAATAAGAATAGTAAGGATTGTATGTTTAGACACGAGTTAAAGAAAATCGATCTTCAAGTTACATTACATATATACGGGATATTAAGATGTTGCCTAGGGAAAGATCTAAAGGATAGAAGTATAGTTTGTATTGTTGAGATATTTACATAACGATTATGAGATATATTTTGTAACTATAATTTTAAGAAATGTGATTCATTAAGATATTCGAATTTTACATAATTAATATAATAATTAAGAATTTAGGATTATCAAGAGATGATTAAGGAATAGAGGCATACTAAGGAAAGTTATATTAGGAAGGGATTGTATACAATATACTCTACAAGTATTTACGTAAAGAACAATTTTATTATGTCAATTATTCAATTGATACTCTCCTTGAAAATAAAATACTTCATTTGGAATTCTAAATTTTTTTCATCTTGAAAGTTATCACCCTAACCTATATTATCTTTTTATTTTCATCTTCCGCATTGTACTCTTATTGTATTATATACTATTCCCACTAGATTATGAGACTATATTTATGTTCAAATGGTACCTGAATATAACTAGATAGGAAAGTTATAAAAGAATTCATTGATGAGCGTTAGGAATGTATTTAAGAAGAAGTAGAAGCATCAGAAATATTAAGATAAATTGTTTTACTCTTTATAAGGTAATGACGTTACTTACTGAATCCTATCCCACAACTAAAATTTTCCCAAGTTTTACACAACACAACCCTGGCTATGATTTGCGATTAGTTAACCAATACCATATACCTTATAACCAATGTTAGTTACTTTTCGAAATCACCACGATTCAGGATATCACTAAAATTAAACATTACTAGAAACATTACGAGTTTCGTAGTGAAACATAATTTCTTACCCATAAAACAACTAGAATAGTTGTGATCAAGTGAAGACTTACATAAACCCTTTACATGTTATAAACCATTTTCCCCAAGAAACCCCAATCTGAAACCCAGATAATCTTGTTAATAAGTAACATAATTTTCACCCATGGTAGGTGATTTTGGTTTGGTATTATTTCACGAAATGCTCATATCATTATATGATAGCCGTGGATAATTTTTTTCCTATTCATGAACTCATTTGTGCAGTTAAGAATATGTTACGCTAAATTCAACTTTAAGAAAAAAACTTATGTTAATTCTGAAACAATGAATTCAATTTAACATGATTTTCATTGAACTTGTTTTTACATAGCATACAATATAACCAGAGAATAAACTACCGTTATACCCACGCCAGTATTATTTGGCCTGTAGGACTCAAGATATTGAGTGACTAGTTTTTGTTTACCATGTTAATGCCTCTCTTCAAAGTTTTGACTCAACACTATTACTTTATCTCTAAAGGTTTTGGATTGATTTGTTATTTGTTTTGCTATAAACCCTAAGCCTCTATAATAGATAATTATGGGTTATCTTATTTTCGAAATCATTCACAACCTTAACCATTCTAAACCTGATACTTTCGAATTCTGGTAATATCATCATATGGATTATTAAATACTGCTTTAGATGGATCATTGTTATTTCAATTCTTAACTTCCTATACTCACCCGATCCTGCTGAAGTTTTTATCCTAAATAAATAGTTGTTGATCTTAACCAACGTGTAAGGACATAAATTTCCAATTGAGTACCTTTATTATTTTGACTTAATTCCATGAACAAAGTTGTGTTTGTAATATGTCTCACGATCCCACTTGGTCTATGACGTATTGAAGAAATTGAAGACGTTACGGCAAAGCTTCAAAGAATTAATCATGCCGAATTTTAATCGGTGCAAGTTTATTCCTCTTCAAGTTAATTGCATTTCGAGATCACACAGGTATGAATGCCTATAATTAATGGCTCTCGGGATTATTTTTATAAAAGGATAAGGATGTAATTTTATAAGAAAAAATATTTTAAAATGTTTTAAAAGTGTTTTAAATGTTTTAAACTACATTTTATTCTGATAAGCTCGAAATAGAGTTTGACTTAATTGAATCTCTTTTATAAGAGACGTTTTAAAGAAAAGTCAAAAAGTCAAATTGATTCAAATGACAAAAGAGCTTATTCGAGCGAGATGCTCATGTCGCGCGAACGACGTGTCAATTTCGTTCGAGCGACACCGTTTTCGAGGGGGTACTTAATTCCCATTTAAAGCATGTTTTCGTCATAATTAAAGGGTGTGCATTCTGGAAAAATAGTTTACGATCCAAAGACTTGTTTGCACATGTTTTTCTAAGTTTTCAAAGCTTAAACACATCCTTAGAGTTTGCAAAGATCCGAGTTATCAATATTATATGTTTATGTGATCTTGTTTCACCAAGAAGGTTTGTTCTATACTTGAACATCCGGTTTTTGCGATGAAGAAAAGAGAAGGACTTCTTGTTCGACATGGTAAACGTATCAAAACCATTCAGTGGACATCGATACATACGTGGACGTGTGTGTTGTGGACAGGTATTGTGGAAGAAGGACTTTCTGCGAGGGCACTGTGAGAGGAGTGGTTGAAGATCAGACGAGCGTTAAGACCCAAAGGGATCGAGTCATTGAGTGAGTCTTTGTCAGTTCATTGTAATTCCATATTTATAGTGATTGTCTAGCTTGGGTCATCCGAGGTTGTTTTCCCATCTTGGGTTTTTTCCTCGTACATATGGCGTTGTGAGTATTCTTTACTTTAATTTACTTTCTTTAATCACTAGAGGCATGTTTAGGATTAATCAAGATAAAAATGGTTTAAAGTAAAAATTGATTTTTCACAACTTGGTTTGGTGCTAATTAAAAGTTCGATAATTTTTGGTGAAAATTGGTTGATTTGAAACACACGTATAAGGACCACCCACTTTTCAAATTGGTATCAGAGCTAGAAAACATAATTTATGTGTTTTGTGATCCTGTGTGTTTTCAAAGATGAATTTTGGATATAAGGAATTTTCTCGAACTCCTTTTTTTATGGCACTAATTACACCTATTAGAAGATGAGAATGAAAAGTGCATTAAAATCTATTGATGAGCATGTGTGGCTAGTAGTTGAAAAAGGTTGGACACCCCCTGTCATTGTTATAGGTGACGTCACTACTTTAAAGCATGTCGAGTTATGGATCAAAACTGAACATAGACTTTCACAATATAATTCTAAGGGTTTGCACGTTATTTCTTCACATGTCACACCGAAAGAATATAATAGAATTATGACTTGTGAAACATCAAAAGAGGTTTGGGATATTTTTGCACTAACTCACGAGGGAAGTAGCACGATTAGGGCGTCAAAACTTCAAAATCTCACTACACAGTTTGAGACCATTAGGATGTTAGAGAGTGAGACTTTTGATGAGTTTTATGCTAGCTTGTCCATTATTGTCAACTCGTCGTTTAACCTAGGAGAGAAAATTCCTGACAACCGTGTCATTAAGAAAATCCTTAGGTTGTTGCCTAGTAGGTTTGATGCGGAAGTGACTATTTTAAACTCCTTGGGTAAGTTAGAGTCGACGAAACTAGAAGAGATTGTAGGTGACTTACAAACCTATGAAATCGATATAATTACCTCCAAGCAAGTGCCTAAGAAATAAAAGGGCTTTGAAAACCCGAAAGGAGGAAATTAAAGTTTTGGATTCCGTTTCCGATTTCGATTTTGAGGATGTTTCTTTATTGGCAAAGAAATTTAAAAAATTAATTAAGTTTCAAAAGCAATCAAAAGATGCCAAGAAATTTGAAAAATTCAAGAACAACAAAGTTGATCCCACCTCTAAGGATAAGTTTAAGAAGCCTAAGAGAGATGAGTCGGATAAGTGTTTTGGGTGTGAGGGGTACGGTCACAAAGTTATGGAGTGTCCCACTAGACTTAAGAAAGAGGGAAAGCAGACCATTGTTCATAGTGCCACCTTAAGTGATAGTGATCCGGAAGAGGGAGAGAATTCCCCCATTGATCATAACTTTGTTGCGTTTATGGCATGTCATGTGAGAGACGATGATTCTCATGTGAATGACACTTTTGAGGAGGTTTTGAGTATATCCCATGTTAGTGAGGGAGAAGAGAGTGACAAGGAGGAGATATATGTGAAAGATCTGCAAAATGCGTTTAATGAGTTGTATGCCAAAACAGTGAAGGTGAAAAAGGCTAACTCTAAATTGCAAGCTAAGTTGAATGAGCGTGCCATAGAAAATAATGATAGTTTGATTAAGGATCTTAGGGAACGAGAGAAGACTCTTAGGGAGAAATTAGAGTATGTTGAGGATGAGAGAGATAATCTCCGTGGTTTTATGGAGTCTTTGAAAAAGGAGATTTTAGCTTTTGAGGAGTCTAGGCATTTGCTCGAGTCTACGTTGGAGGAGAGATTGAGAGACTCATCTAGAGTTAAGTTTGATTTGGAGGCTAGTTCGAAGAAGTTAGATAAGATCCTAGGCACCATTCAAATTATGGGAGATAGGGGAGGTATAGGTTTTGATGAGAGAGTTGTTCCCATTCCCCCCGCACGTGTGAGAAACACTAGGAAGGTTAGAAAAGGTTCGCATATAGGTAATCATTCCCATCGTCACTACACTTGCACGTTTTGTGGTAGGAAAGGTCACCTTATGCATTATTGTTACGACCTTAGACAATATCCTAGGAAGTTTAGGAATAAAGTTGCCCCTGTTCCCCAAACCCCCATGCGTCGTTTTACACATACTTGGGTTAGGAAATCGCATTTAGTGGCTTTAGGAATAAAACTTCATGATTCTCATTTGGTTGTACTTGGTTCTTCCCATGCTAAATCTAAAGGATGATAGTGTCTCCATGCTTGTCATATGCTAATTTGCTTCATGATATATACATTGCTAGTATTATGACATGTGTATCATTTTGTATTATAGTTTTTCATTTGTTTGAGTCCTATTGAAAAAATACAAAAAGATTTTGTTTTTGAGAAAATTTTTGAAAATCCCAAAAGATTTTTTTTTTAAAAATTTTGAAAAACCAAAATGATTTTTCTTTTATTTGAGTAAAAATATGTTTGAAAAGTGAAAAACATTTTCGGTTTTTGTTTTTGAGTTTACATGTTTGATGTTGCATATTGGTGTGCTTGGACCCCCTATCATTTCATTATCCATGTGGATAGGACATTTGGTCATTATTATCGATGCTTAGAATGATCTTAACCATTGTTTATATGGGGTTGTTTCGAAGTTGATATGCATTTTGATTCAACTTTGTATATATGCCAACATTGCACACATGCACGAGGTTATATGGATGTTTGACTTCTCTTGCATATTTGAATTTGGTGAGGCGTTCTTATCTCAATCTTGTCATCTATGCGTAAGTAGACTTAAGGAGAAGTGTGCATGTAAGAACTATTTACTGTGAGGATTCTAATTGAAAAATGATGAGTGATTCACAAGAAAGGGCTGCGAGAGTTCAAAATTGCCTCGTCGTGAAAGCTACCATTTAAAAGAGCCCGAAAAAATTCATAAGGCATTAAAAAGTATCTTACGCCAAAAATGGGTCAAATTAGATTAGTTCATTCCAATGAATATATGATATTATTGAGGGAGTTTGGATGAATTAAAATTTTAACGGGTTTGCACAACTAATCCTAAATGTTGAAACATTGCAATTTGACGCTATTGTTTGTAGAATCGTCAAAATTCTGGATTTGTGTGCATCTAGTTTATTTAGTTCATTAAGCTCAGACTTTAATTGTCATATGGCTATGATAAAGTTTGATGATTTATCGCTATCAATTAGAGATTCTTGATCTTTTCGATGTGTAGGAATTGTGACTCATTTGTTGTAGTTTCACGACCATACATTCCATATCCAAGTTTGAGCACATCGATACTATGTTTGCATGTAACTTGCATTGTTTATTTTTATGAGTTTTTGCATTTTCTATTAAAAGCTTACTGTTTTAGCACTGTTTTGCTGCTGTTAGGACCTTCCACTGTGTTTTTCTGGAAATTTTTTCACTGGGAAAAAATATAAGATATTTCTAGGAAATTGGGAAAATTTGGCCTGTCGCGAGAACTCGTTCGAACAGCATTACCATCTCGCGCGAAGTCTCGTTCGAGTGGCGTCCTCATCTCGTTTGAGCGATGTCCCTGGCTTGTTCGAACGACAGTCTGGATTTTTATTTCTTTTTGGTTTGCAGTTCACTAGCTTATTTTGGTGATATTTTTGGTACTGCTGGAAGTTTTCTGGACTGACTGGTTTATATGCAGGTTTTATTGTCTCATATTGATATTTTGCATATAATTTCGTTTATCACACCTGATTAGTTTGACGGCCTATGCCCAAAACATAAATATTTAATTATATTTTTTACTAAAGTGTTACATGGTGACATGTACAACAGTAAAGAATCAATTAAGACCTATAAAGGTTCTGGTCGACGAGCAAGATACTCTACTACTCGAGCTCTCCAACCATCATCGAGATGAGGAGCAAAACTCTCCACAGCCCCCTTTGACCACGACTCCAGCAACTGCCTTGGGATAGAATCTATAGGGATCTAATTGTCGTCCCTTCGAAAAGGATTTGGCTCCAAGGTTGGAGGAGTGATCTCATGCCTGTACCAAAGGGGATAATTTTTGGGAACCATCAAATCCCTAATGGCACTCAGCCACCCTTTAATAAAGGCCAGCTCCTCGGCCTCCTTTAGTTTTATGGGGTCATGCGACCAGCCCTGATCATAGCCGTCAGACCACACCTATCGAGGACCCTTTCAAAATAAGTACCGCAGTCTTGTGACATCTCTTTAGAGTCCAACAGCAATTACGTAATCTCGCTAAACGTCCCCCTTCAGCTCGACAATCTACCTTTGTGTATTGTCATCATCAAACCTAGCTCATGGTATGGACGACAATGAGGAACCTCAGATAATTCGAGGAGCGCTGCTCAAAGAATTCATCTTAAGTCATGTGGACTCCCTTCTTAGGGAGTCATTATCTCTCTGCAGCATCTCCCCTACTTGATTGATCTCGGATGCATCCAGAAGCTTCACCTTCAAGGAATCCATTTCTTCCTGAACAGAAGTGTCAATCTCTTACATCTCCACAAGTTTGTCCTTTAGACTAACAATCACCTTGGACTGATCCTTATAGTCCTTATTTCTTACCCTAAGGGATATGAAAATCTGAATGAAAGCTCGGTGAACTTGAGCACTTATGTTTGAACCAAGGATTTGGCCCAGGCGAGAACTGGCAGGAATATAGTCATCGAGATCAATAAACTACAAGTAGAGAACACATAATAACACATGAATTAGTGAATGCAAAAGTGAAATTTTTTTCATTCATCATATAATGTCATTGGCCAAATACAAAGTACATCAATTTTCCAAAAAGAAAAAGAAAAAAATACACAGATGGAAAAGAAGGCCTAGAAGTCTAACTAGTGGCATCAACCCGCTCAGAAGATGTTGTATCTTTACCCTTATCAGCAGGATTATCAGTGACCCCACCTATGCTAGCACCTGATGCACCTCCTTCTGCTGAGACAGTATTCGTTCCCTTGCTGGTGGAAGGAGAATCAATAGTAAGGGTAACAGTCTCCATAGAAGCTTGACTGGTAGGGGCATCGACATTTATAATGGGCTTGGTGCCTGGATGGTGCTTGGTGAAGAGAGGGGAGTCAGTAGTAAGCAGCAAATCTAATGGCAACCAAGGATCGATCGCAAACTTTTTTGAAGTTTGCTCAGCCGATATAAGTGATCTGGACATCAGCATCCTCGTACGCTACCTCCCAACCCTCATTATAATCGCTCTCCCGAACGGCAGATGCCTCTGCCTCTAGCTTCGCCACCTTCTAGGCCAGTACTTTACTTGCCTCTACCAACACTTTATTCTCCTCTATTGTGGCTAGCTTGCCTATAACCACCAGATCATAGGCCTCGCACAACTCTTTCAGCTCCTTTATAGCATCGGCCTTTTCCTGAGTGAACGAAACTTTGGCTTCTGTCAAAGATTTCTCGAAAGACTTCAGGGACTCTTTGGAAGACCTCAGACCCTCTTTAAGCTCAGTATTCCTTCTAGACAGATCATCTCGGCTGCGCAAAAGGAAAGTGTAATCAGATATAATTACAAATAAAGATAGATGTTAATAAATAAAGTAAGAGGAAAATGCAAGCCAAAAAGATAGAAAAAAGAGAAGTAGACTTACCAAAGCAAGCATTTGAGCTAATTTTAGGGCTAACTTGTTAGGAAACATACTCAATAAATGCCCATGGTCTGCCATAAGCACTGTTTTCTCAATCATTAGTGGAGCAAGGTGATGGGCCACAACCACAGAAGCTCTCTCATTTGGAATAACAACAGGCACCAAAGATGCTTCTGGGGCATGTGCCTTTTTTATTTCTCCTTCTCTTCTCTCCTTATCTCTTATTTTCTTCTTCTCTTCTTCTCTCTTTCTTTCTCTCACTCTCTCTTCTCTTATTCTTATTTCCTCTTCTTTTCCACCTAATTCTCATGGGCTACTGTCTTGGAACCACCAAATAAATCCCCAAGATTTTGCTTCTGAAACTTCAGCATGTTGGACAACAGGACATCATCATCATCATCATCATCATTTGGGATCAGGTTCATTCTTCCTGAAGGATTCATCTCTTTCTTACTAGACTCTCATGTTTTGGATCCTTCTTCGCTAGACCTTTCCCCACTAGATCCTTCTTCGCTGGATCCATCTTCACTGGGTCCTACCTTGCCGCTACCACCACTTCCACCTTCAACATTACCATCCTCTGAGTTTCTCCCTTCCTAGTCGTCTAGTTCGATGGGTTTAGGAGCACCAACTTCTTTTGGGATATCAATATGGGGAATGGTATCTATCCTATAAGTAATAAAATTGGTGGCAGTATTCTTGTACTCCAACAAGAAAGAAGCAGACCTAGGGTGCTCACGCTCAGCTATGGAGTCCCTTATTCCCCAAGCCTTTATCATCTTGGCAGAGTACGTTCTTGGTTTGTATCCCTTGCTAAAAAATGGAAAGAGAAGATAACATTAGAGGAAAAGTTCATTAAAGTTAGCGAACAAGCAATAAATGAAATGGTTTGGTAACCACCTATGTACTCCTCCCCATAAGTAGGGATTCGAGGTCCCCTATACCTTATGGCCTCTGTTTGGAGTGGAAATTGCCATTTTCAAGCAATGAACCCTTCAGACCTGTAATCCTTGTGATAATCAGCTAAATTTACTATTAATACCATATCTGGACTCCTTGCCTTTAGATATAAGAGACCCTCGCTTGTGCAAGAAAAAGTATAACAGTAGAAGATTTTAGCTAACCCTAAATTGTTGCCATAAAGCTGATTTATGAAAAAGAAATTAAGAAAAAGGAGGGAACTGAAGACTTACGAATTAAGAATCAAGATGTAAATATTGAAAAACCTTGAATTTATGAAGACGGAGAGAAAGAGACGTCTAGGGAGAACGAAGAGCAAGAGACAACTTGGGAGACGAATAGAAAGAGGCAGCTTGGGAAGCAAGAGAAGCAAAGAAGTTAAAATGACAATCAAGTTTGTCCAACACTTGAGTTTAAACACCTCAATAATAGTGAACACTGATTGAAGAATATTTTCCACTCTAATAACTAGCAAAATGACGATCCACACCCTTCCTGGTAATGTAAACTACAATAGTGCCATCAAGATAGAGGCGGTACTTTTTAAAATTCACGGGCCCAATTTTACACCCCATATATTTTAGGGGCAATTGTGGGTACCTATTTTTTATTAGACCATAAGAGTATCCGACCAAGACCATAAAGGCTAATTAAGTATCCGACCTAAATTATGAGCCTTGATTATGAATCAAACCTGAGATAAGACTGAGTCTATCCCCAAGAATCTCGAAGAGATATTCAAGGGATTCATGGCTTATCATGTGTGACACCCCGCCTAATTAAATACCGGGCGATCACTCCTTTATTAAATTAAATCAAGGTAAACAGTTGGTTCATTCTCAGCATCACTGTCGATAAAAAAAATAATTTTTCCAATTTAACACCCTAAATAATTAAGCTAAGTGTCAAAACATTTTCCATACAAAACTTTCCAAATTTTAATTAAAGAAAAAAGATTTATTTTAATTAAAACAACATTTCTACAATAAAGAATCACACCACAATAAACCAAATAACATAATACATTCGTCAATCGAATGTCAACAAATGGAACTAAAACCACAAATTCATCCTGAATAAATCCCATAGAACAATACTGGAAATAAATGAAATATAAAATCCCAACAACAAATGAAATGATGAAAAGGGAGACACGTGCCCAATAAATGAGAATAATAGGAGTGGAGTCAATAACAGAAGCCGTCTACTCAAGTGACCTGCAACTCCCACCTAAGCTGTAGCTCGTTCTTCTCAAGGGATCCTAAGCAAGACGCCCCTGTGGCTGGACACCTGAAAGTATACATATATATATACAAGAGAGAGAGAGAGAGAGGAAGAGAAACGGGTCAGAGCCCGAAAGTGTGTTATATTTTAAAATACGTTAAGCAAGTATTTAAATTGATACAGGCCAATGCAAATCATATTAGTTCGACACTCTCTTGAGAAATTCTCACCTCTCTTCTAATGTGCACGCCTATCGTACTAACCTTCCCAAATAATTTAGTTTATCTTAACTTACTCATAAGCTTTCAAAACCGAATGATGACAATGTTTTAAAAAGGTTACTTTCAATTTGTAGCACTCCTCTCATTTTAGCTTCATTAAATTATAAAGTTTCCCAGTGTCTTCTCATATTTTCACAAAACAAGTATTTATTAATGCATCAACAACTATGTCCTACTTATTAAATTACAGTAGGCAGTTTAAAGTTTATAACCTCATATATATATTAACTACTCGTTTAATATATATATATATATATATATATAACAGCACCCCAACTAAACTATGGTGCGGGCATACTCTGCTATCCAATCCCCGTATCGCTCACACAAAGGGAAATACAAGTTCAGAATCACTCTCGAACTGTATTAACATATACAAAACAACGTTGAGGCGAAGCATAGATTCCAAGTACAAGAGGTCAGTACATACCCACACGTCTCTTAGGACCGTCCGACTATCAATCTGATAGCCCGTACCTAGGATCTCTATCTTCTAGGGTACGAATCAATATCCCCCATAAAGTAACACAGGATAAGATCGTCCCAGCGCGGTAACCGCAGGGATAGCAAGTAGCGCGGGTACGTTTTTCACATGAATATAATATATGTACACACAATCATATAAATATACTCATTTCATCATATTAATATAGGTTCCTCTCGTAACCCATAGTCACAACATTTATCCTTAATTTTCTCATTATTATGATTACGTATAAGGTTTCGTCTCTAACCTTAACTCGAAGGGTTTTCTCACTAGCTATGTGACACTCGTGGATTCTATCCATCCAAGTAGCAAAATCAGTAGGTAAACGTATATTCACTATCGTAAGTATTTGACGTAATCTCTCACTTGAATTACGTAGTTTCCTCGTCCTTTAAATAATTGTCCCTAAAATACAATTATCATCTCATAATAAGGTTCTCAACACTTAATCATATGCCCTACTGGTCTCTCCTATATCCCAAAACATTTTATTCATAAAGCCCAAAAGCTATTACACGGTGAATCATGTTCAATTAATTAAACAAGGGGAAATAAGAGTCTGCCAGGAATGGTCGATCGATCGAGGTCTGGGGCTCGATCGATCGAACCTTCGATCGATCGAAGCTCTAGGCTCGATCGATCGATCAAGCAGGTATGCGAAATCCTACAGAAGTGCAGTTACGGGTTTTACCAAAATTCTTCACCCAAATCAATATTTTCCAACACTAATCGTCCCAAAACTCCTACTATAAACATAATAACATATTTCCAGATGTTTTTAACGTTAAGCATGCGTATATCCATCATTAAACAAGGTTAAACAACCCAAAATCTCATTTAACATCAAGAACCCTAATGTTTTCTTAACTTTTGTTCTAATCAGTTTTCTCCAGAATTTCCTTCTAACATAACATCAAAAATTCGTAGGCTAATCATCTACTTCACATACTATTTCCAGAATATGGTTATCATGTTTTCTACATGCAAATTCCTATCAAAATTTGGGGTTTTCTTCCATTGATTACACTCCTAATCATTCCTACACTAATATGAATATTACACCAACGAAAATATGCAAGTTAAACACTTGCCTGGGATTTCAGAGGTCTAGTTTCCTGCTGATATTGGTGTGGTTGTGTTCTCCTCCTCGCGATCTACGCGTTGGTGGTGATCGTGGTGCAAATGGTGGTGTTTTTGGCCTTGAATCACCATGAGAGCTCTCTCCTCTCTACTCCAATGGCCGTTCTAGGGTTATGAATGTTCTAACCCTAAAAGGCTGACTTAAATGGCTACTAAGGATGGCTGAAATTCGTGGGTTTAATTACCCTATTTTGTAAAATGACCAAAATGCCCTCCCGGGTCACTAATTAAGCCTAAACATCCCGAGACCCAAACTAAACTCCCGGGTACACTTTTCTGACTATCTCGACCTTTTCGGACGCGTTGGCGCACTCAAAATGGCCATACGAACATCTTATAAAATATTCACTTTTATATCTCAATAATTAGTCCCGACGCGACACGGGCGCGTCCCGACTAAAATTCTAAAATTATTATTTCATTCACTCGTGACCTATAATATAACCCATATCATATATTACTATGCTCATTAGTAATATTCGACAATTTTATATAATTACTAACTCTCGTCACGTTAATAATTATAACATAATTAATTTCTGGATTTTTATTAAATAATTCACTCTCATTAAATTTAATAAAACCCCCAAGTTAATATAGCATAAAAATACGGGGTATTACATACTTCCCCCCTAATAACGAAATTTTGTCCCGAAATTCGGAAAAGAAGGCATACCTGATGAGAAAAATTCTGGATATCTCTCGCGCATATCTGCCTCACGCTCCCAAGTGGATTCCTCCACATTATGGTGTTCCCACTGGACCCGCACAAGTGGAACTATCTTCGACCTCAATCTCCTCTCACTATAGTCTAGGATAGCCACTGGTCTCTCCTCGTAGGAGCTATCAGGCTGTAAGTCGATCTCCTCTATCGCGATGTGAGTATGGGCCATATCATCTCGAAGGTATCGTCTCAACGACGAGATGTGAAATACATCGTGAATGCGATGTAGATGTTCCGGCAGTCCCAATCTGTATGCAACTGGCCCAATCCTCTCTATGATGGGAAATGGTCCCACGTACCTCGGAGCCAACTTTCCCTTCTTCCCGAACCTCATCACTCCTTTCATGGGAGACACACGCAGTAACACTTGGTCCCCCACATTAAACTCCCTGACGAACCGTTTCGCATCGGCATAGCTCTTCTGTCTGTCCTGGGCTACTCGAATGCGACCCCTCATCATCTCAATCCTCGCAGAGGTCTCCTTAATCACCTCTGGTCCTAGCAACTTGTCATCCCCCACCTCAAGCCAACAAGTTGGGGAACGACAAGGCCTTCCATACAAAGCCTCAAATGGAGCCATACCAATCGTGAACTGATAAGAGTTATTATAAGCAAACTCTACCAGTGGAAGGTGTGGCTCCCAACCTCCTCCAAAATCGAGAACACACATGCGTAGCATATCCTCTAACATCTGATTAGTACGCTCTGTCTGCCCATCTGTCTGTGGGTGATAAGCTGAACTCAACCTCAACTCAGTACCCATAGACTCCTGAAAGCTTTCCTAAAAACGCGACATGAAAATCTTGTCTCTATCGGACACAATATTCAGGGGAACCCCGTGTAATCTGACAATCTCAGCGATGAACAACTGAGCATACTGACCCGTGGTATAATCTGTCCGCACCGGTAGAAAATGAGCCACCTTGGTCAGACGGTCTACAATCACCCAGATAGAATCGTGGCCCCTCTGTGATGTAGGCAACCCTGTAATGAAGTCCATGGAAATACTCTCCCACTTCCACGTGGGTACTTCCAATGGCTGAAGCAATCCTGACGGTTTCTGGTGGTCCACCTTAACCAGCTGGCAGGTAGAACACTTCACCACAAACTCAGCAATGTCCTTCTTCATCCCACTCCACCAGTATTGTCGCCTCATATCCTGGTACATCTTATCGCCTCCCGGATGTACTGCAAATCGGGACCCATGAGAATGAGTCATCACTTCGTGATGTAACTCTGCTCCTTCTGGAACCACCAGTCTCCCATTAAACCGTAAACCTCCATCGGAACTAACAGAATAGGACTCAGCACCCTCGGCTAGAAGTCGCACAATCTGCTCCTGGCAAAACGGATCTGTGGTCTGCGCCTGTATCACCCTCGTAACAATTTCGGGTGTGACTGACATGACGGATATGAACAAACGGGCTACTGCGTCTTGGTGACCTAACTCCTTCCACTTTTCTTTCCAAACGTCAGCTACATCGTCTACCAGTCTACGGCTCAACGCATCAGCAACTACGTTGGCCTTCCCCGAATGGTACTGTATGTCAAACTGGTAGTCTTTCACAAACTCTAACCACCTGCGCTAACGCATATTCAGCTCTCGCTGAGTGAACACGTACTGCAGTGACTTATGGTCTGTGAACAAACCAAATTTCTCTCCCAATAGATAGTGTCTCCATATCCTCAATGCAAATACAACCGCTGCTAACTCCAGGTCGTGGGTGGGGTAATTCTTCTCATGAGGCTTAAGATTGCGGGAAGCAAAAGCTATAGCCTTCTCCTCCTACTGGAGTACTCCTCCAAGTCCCCGTAAAGATGCATCAGTGTAAACTAGGTACTCCACACCCGGTTTCGATAAGGCAAGGACTGGTGCTGAAGTAAGCTTGTCTTTTAGCTCGTCGAAAGCTAATTGACAAGCATCATCCCAAACATACGGTACCCCTTTGAGAGTCAAATTCGTCAACGGACCCGCTATCTTGGAGAATCCCCGAATAAATCTCCTGTAGTATCCGGCTAACCCCAAGAAACTACGTACCTATGTCGGTGTCGTGGGCTGTCCCCACTCCCTCACTGCTGATTCCTTACTCGGGTCAACTGCTATCCCTTGCTCAGAAACAACATGGCCTAAGAACTGTACCTCTCGCAACCAGAATCCACACTTCTCGTACTTAGCATACAACTGATGCTCTCGTTGAGTCTGAAGAACCTGCCTCAAGTGCTCGGCATGCTCCTCCTCGGAATGGGAATATATCAGGATGTCATCTATGAAGACAATGACAAACTGATCCAAGAACTCTCTGAACACTCGATTCATTAAGTCCATGAATACGGCTGGAGCATTAGTGAGGCCAAACGGCATCACTCTGAACTCGTAAGACCCATATCTCATCAAGAATGCTATCTTTGAAACATCCTGCTCCCTAATACGTAGCTGATGGTACCCCGACCTCAGATCTATCTTCGAAAAGAAACTCGCTCCCCTCAACTGGTCGAATAGATCATCGATTCGAGGCAACGGATACTTATTCCGTATCGTGACCTTGTTCAATTCCCGGTAGTCCACACACAACCTCAGTGAACCATCTCTCTTCTTCACAAACAAAACTGGAGCGCCCCAAGGTGAGGTACTTCTGCGAATGAAGCCCTGACCTAACAGCTGCTCGATCTGATCTCGTATCTCTCGCATCTCTGCCGGAGCCATACGGTATGGTGCGCGTGCTATAGGTCTCGTATCTGGCAATAAGTCTATAACAAAGTCTATCTCTCGACTGGGGGGTAGGCCTGGTCTTTCCTGAAACACATCAGAATATTCCCTAACAACTGGAATCGAATCCAAAGGAATCACGACCTCCTTAGAGGTATCCTCCTCTATGTAATACAAATGAGCGGTCGAGCCTCCCTCTGGGCGAGGCATCGCCACTACAAACATCTCCTGCCCCGGAATGGCAAAAACAATGCTCCCACCGAAGCAATCAATCATGGCTCTATAAGCTGCGAGCCAATCCATACCGATAATCACATCGTGCTCATGCATGTCTAAAACTAACATGTCTGCACGTAATACCAGACTACCGATCTCTATCCCCACTCCTCGGCATATAAAGAAAATAAGTGACCCACTCCCCAATGGTGAGTCTACACACGTCACTGTGCTCTCTGCTGTGGCTAACAACCCTAAGGCCTTCGCAAAATGCGTAGCTATAAAACAATGCGTGGCCCCCGTATCAAATAAAACCCGACCCATAGTACCATGGATAGGAAACGTACCCTCAATCGCGGGTGGTGCCTGTGGAGCTGCTGCCTGGTGGACGTTATAGACACGTCCATACTGTAACTGCCCCTGCTGCATTGGAGCTGCTGGAATGGCTGGTAGGGCTGGCGCTTGGGCCGGAGCTGGAAGGGCAGGTGGAAAAAGTGGCCTCTGTGGCTCATTACGGGCTCCCTGCTGCTGTGGGGCCCTATCGCCTTCTGGGCAATCCTGACGCTTATGGCCGTGCTTTTCGCACACAAAACACCGGCCTCTGAAATTACCTCCCCTCTGTCCCTGCTGACCACGGCCCTGCTGGCCGTTACCTCCACGCCATTGGCCCTGTTGCCCCTGATGTGCACGCTGTTGGCCCTGCTGGCCCTGTTGCTGACCCTGCTGTCGGTGCTGACCCTGCTGATTAGGCTGGCCCTGCCTATAACCCCCATTTCCCTGCCTGGGATCACCCGAACGGAATCTCTTAGCAGGGTCCCCCTGATGGGAACTCTGCTCGTACTGACGAGTCTGTCCATGAGATGGTGCCCCACCGGCACCGTTACCCCCGGTCCTGCCCTGCTGGCTGGACTCTCCTGCTCTCTTGCTTCCTTAAAGATGGAAGCGGTGATCCTGGCAATGTAGTAATGCTGCATTGAGTACATCAGTGAACGTACTCAGGGATAAGTTTCCAATAAGGTGCTGACGGATCCTCCAAGCTAACCCGTCGACAAACAACAAAATCTTCTTGCTCTCAGTAGGTGCCTCATCTAGCACAATGGTGAGAAGTCTCGTGAACTCCTCCTCATACTCTGCTACAGTAAGATTATCTTGCTTCAGATTTAGTAGTTTCCGCCTCATCTCAGTCTGCACTGCAGGTGGAAAGTACTTGCGGTCAAACCGCTCCCAGAACATCTGAATAGGGATCGTGTCCCTCTCCTCCAAAGTAGTAGTGGACTCCCACCACTGCAACGCGGCTCCCACCAGTTTAAAGGAAGCCAATAACTTCTTTTGTACCTCGGTGCACTCATACATGCGAAGATGCCGCTGGATGTCTTTCTTCCATTGGCTAACCGTGACAATATCGGAGCTACCCGAAAACTCAGGGGGGATGTGCTTTCTGAAAAGCATCCCGAACCCTCTCCCATGCAGATGGAAGCTGTGCTGGTACTGGCGCCACTGCCTGAACCTGGGGTGGAGCCTGCTGAATCACTGCTATCGCGGCATTCACCGCCTAAGTAACTATGGCGGCTACTTCATTAGCATTCATTGTGCCTGGTGCCAGAGCTGCTGGTTGCTCGGCCTGGGCACGCCTAGCTCTCGGAACACGTCTCGGAGGTATCTGAAACGTGAACAAAATTTATTAGTCTACAGTTATCATCGGATCTCAAATAGCTGAAGACTTAAACGTAAAAGCAGGAATACAACAATCCTAAAAATAGGGCTCTATAGCAAAAACGTTGAGCTGAAAGAGAAATAAGCCGTACAGATCCTAAGGACACTAGAACCTGATGCTCTGATACCACCTGTGACACCCCGCCTAATTAAATATCGGGCGATCACTCCTTTATTAAATTAAATCAAGGTAAACGGTTGGTTCATTCTCAGCATCACTGTCGATAAAAAAAATAATTTTTCAAATTTAACACCCTAAATAATTAAGCTAAGTGTCAAAACATTTTCCATACAAAACTTTCCAAATTTTAATTAAAGAAAAAAGATTTATTTTAATTAAAACAACATTTCTACAATAAAGAATCACACCACAATAAACCAAATAACATAATACATTCGTCAATCGAATGTCAACAAATGGAACTAAAACCACAAATTCATCCTGAATAAATCGCATAGAACAATACTGGAAATAAATGAAATATAAAATCCCAACAACAAATGAAATGATGAAAAGGGTGACACGTGCCCAATAAATGAGAATAATAGGAGTGGAGTCAATAACAGAAGCCGTCTACTCAAGTGACCTGCAACTCCCACCTAAGCTGCAGCTCGTTCTTCTCAAGGGATCCTAAGCAAGACGCCCCTGTGGCTGGACACCTGAAAGTATACATATATATATACAAGAGAGAGAGAGAGAGGAAGAGAAACGGGTCAGAGCCCGAAAGTGTGTTATATTTTAAAATACGTTAAGAAAGTATTTAAATTGATACAGGCCAATGCAAATCATATTAGTTCGACACTCTCTTGAGAAATTATCACCTCTCTTCTAATGTGCACGCCTATCGTACTAACCTTCCCAAATAATTTAGTTTATCTTAACTTACTCATAAGCTTTCAAAACCGAATGATGACAATGTTTTAAAAAGGTTACTTTCAATTTGTAGCACTCCTCTCGTTTTAGCTTCATTAAATTATAAAGTTTCCCAGTGTCTTCTCATATTTTCACAAAACAAGTATTTATTAATGCGTCAACAACTATGTCCTACTTATTAAATTACAGTAGGCAGTTTAAAGTTTATAACCTCATATATATATTAACTACTCGTATATATATATATATATATATATATATATATATATATATATATATATATATAACAGCACCCCAACTAAACTATGGTGCGGGCATACTCTGCTATCCAATCCCCGTATCGCTCACACAAAGGGAAATACAAGTTCAGAATCACTCTCGAACTGTATTAACATATACAAAACAACGTTGAGGCGAAGCATAGATTCCAAGTACAAGAGGTCAGTACATACCCACACGTCTCTTAGGACCGTCCGACTATCAATCTGATAGCCCGTACCTAGGATCTCTATCTTCTAGGGTACGAATCAATATCCCCCATAAAGCAACACAGGATAAGATCGTCCCAGCGCGGTAACCGCGGGGATAGCAAGTAGCGCGGGTACGTTTTTCACATGAATATAATATATGTACACACAATCATATAAATATACTTATTTCATCATATTAATATAGGTTCCTCTCGTAACCCATAGTCACAACATTTATCCTTAATTTTCTCATTATTATGATTACGTATAAGGTTTCGTCTCTAACCTTAACTCGAAGGGTTTTCTCACTAGCTATGTGACACTCGTGGATTCTATCCATCCAAGTAGCAAAATCAGTAGGTAAACGTATATTCACTATCGTAAGTATTTGACGTAATCTCTCACTTGAATTACGTAGTTTCCTCGTCCTTTAAATAATTGTCCCTAAAATACAATTATCATCTCATAATAAGGTTCTCAACACTTAATCATATGCCCTACTGGTCTCTCCTATATCCCAAAACATTTTATTCATAAAGCCCAAAAGCTATTACACGGTGAATCATGTTCAATTAATTAAACAAGGGGAAATAAGAGTCTACCAGGAATGGTCGATCGATCGAGGTCTGGGGCTCGATCGATCGAACCTTCGATCGGTCGAAGCTCTAGGCTCGATCGATCGATCAAGAAGGTCTGCGAAATCCTGCAGAAGTGCAGTTACGGGTTTTACCAAAATTCTTCACCCAAATCAATATTTTCCAACACTAATCGTCCCAAAACTCCTACTACAAACATAATAACATATTTCCAGATGTTTTTAACGTTAATCATGCGTATATCCATCATTAAACAAGGTTAAACAACCCAAAATCTCATTTAACATCAAGAACCCTAATGTTTTCTTAACTTTTGTTCTAATCAGTTTTCTCCAGAATTTCCTTCTAACATAACATCAAAAATTCGTGGGTTAATCATCTACTTCACATACTATTTCCAGAATATGGTTATCATGTTTTCTACATGCAAATTCCTATCAAAATTTGGGGTTTTCTTCCATTGATTACACTCCTAATCATTCCTACACTAATATGAATATTGCACCAACAAAAATACGCAAGTTAAACACTTGCCTGGGATTTCAGAGGTCTGGTTTCCTGTTGATATTGGTGTGGTTGTGTTCTCCTCCTCGCGATCTACGCGTTGGTGGTGATGGTGGTGCAAATGGTGGTGTTTTTTGGCCTTGAATCACCTTGAGAGCTCTCTCCTCTCTACTCCAATGGCCGTTCTAGGGTTCTGAATGTTCTAACCCTAAAAGGCTGATTTAAATGGCTGCTAAAGATGGCTGAAATTCGTGGGTTTAATTACCCTATTTTGTAAAATGACCAAAATGCCCTCCCGGGTCACTAATTAAGCCTAAAAACATCCCGAGACGCAAACTAAACTCCCGGGTACACTTTTCTGACTATCTAGACCTTTTCGGACGCGTTGGCGCACTCAAAACGACCATACGAACAATTTATAAAATATTCACTTTTATATCTCAATAATTAGTCCCGACGCGACACGGGCGCGTCCCGACTAAAATTCTGAAAATTATTATTTCATTCACTCGTGACCTATAATATAACCCATATCATATATTACTATGCTCATTTGTAATATTCGACAATTTTATATAATTACTAACTCTCATCACGTTAATAATTATAACATAATTAATTTCCAGATTTTTATTAAATAATTCACTCTCATTAAATTTAATAAAACCCCCAAGTTAATATAGCATAAAAATACGGGGTATTACATCATGTTAGTTACAACCACCTTCAATGATCGCAATATATTGTAACCCTTGGCCCGGGGCATAGGGGTATGTAACAGAGACCTTCTTGAGAGATACTTAATAAAAACAGTAGATCTCTTCATGGACGTAGGCAATTTTTCGAACCACGTATACTCTTGTGTTGTGATTGTGATTGCTTGTTGTTCTTATTTTTCTGGTGATTTTTTTATTTTATTATTTGTGTTGTGATTTTTGTCAACACACACACACACACACACACACACACACACACACACACACACACACACACACATATATATATATATATATATATATCATTGTTATAGAAGTTGTAAAACCTGATTAGCATATCTGTGTTAATTCATTCCTTCTCCAGATGCGCCAGGAGAAAGGAAATAGTATCTCTTCCCTACTAGAGATAGACACCGATCACCTGTTCACATATGTGACCGTATGGGCAGAAATTAAACCAGATTGGAGCAATGATTGGTGCTTTTCAATTTTCTATACTATCATTTGTACTATAAACATAACATATTAATAATGAGTAAAAGGTTATGTTATTCCTCCTTAACTTTAATTCATTACTTTATGTGTACTTCTTGTTTATTCATACCAAGAAGCAGGGTGTGACAAGTTGGTATCAGAGTATGTGTTAAAATTAAAACTTATTACCGGGTTAGCATTCTATGCGGGAAATAGAGAAGATATTAGTTATTTGATTTTTATAACTTCTTTTATTACTATTCTTATATGGTAATCCATTTTATAGTATGGATGCATGGGATATGTTTCTATTTAATCTAGATACTGAGCCAGATAATCGTTGGGAAACAAGGGTAAGAGAAGAACCCTTAGCCAGACTTAGAGAAATGATCCGAGGAGTGGAAGAAGACTGGGCAGGTTCAAGCAGCGACATTAAGAGGCTAGTATTGAATAACAGAGCACATGGCGATATGCAGGTGATGAGAAAGGTGGATGACTTTGCAAATGATCCAGTCATACTTTATGAAGCCATCAATTTAACAATTGTCGATGACCTACCAGCTCTACCGATGTATCCAGAAGCAACAGAAAATGGCGACATACATGGAGGATATTCCCCTAGTACTACAGATGACTCGACGGATGATGTGAACCAAGGAGATTATTTAGTTAGCCCCGAGTCCACAACCAGTGTTATTGCGACCGTTCTGATTTAGAAAGAGGAATCTCCGTTAAACAATTGCTTACATATTTTATAATATAAACTGTGACTGATAAGGGATGTACAATAATACTATACACTTAACCTGATATAAAATAGGCTTGTTTCTTTATTTATTGTTATGATTCTTTATATTTAAATTATGTTATTTTAGGATGGTTAGTAATCGAAATCCCTCTGCTCGAACTCAAATGGAATAGACTCATACTTAAGGAATCATGAACTGTCTCTAGGGACTTACTACATTCGGTCGACAATAATAGTTTACTCGTGTTACTCCTGAAGATGTTTTCGAGGAACTTCGTAGATTGAATGCTCTTAAGGAATTTTTATGACAACAACCTCCATCTTTCCTTGGAAAGCCAGGTGAAAAAGAAGCTGAGAAATGGATGCGCCGGATTATTAAAATCCTGAACGGAGTAGGTATAGGTATTAATCTCCAAATCACTTTAGCTACATACATGTTTGAAAGAGAAGAAGATTTATGGTGTCAAGACATGTCACGTAACCAGATTGTTGATAATCTTACTTAGGAACAACTTTAAGAGACTTTTGTCAAAAAGTATTTTCCTGAGACTGAGCAAGACCAACGAACAGTTGCTTTCCTAAAATTGCAACAAGCTGCTCTTTCAGTAGCTCAATACAAGGTTAACTTTAGTGAACTATCTCATTATTCCCTGGAATATGTAGATACCGAGGATAAGAGATATAAGCAGTTTGAAAGAGGACTACACACAAGAATTAAGAATTCCATCGCTCCATTACAAATTCGTGAATATTCCAAGTTGATTGATGTTGCAGCCATTGTAGAACACAATTCTTTAGCATTAATCTGATCTCCACCCCCCATTTATTAGGAACGACCATATCATCAGAACCCCATCTCATTCTAAAACCCATTCGTATACAAATTCCAGTGGGCAAGCTTATTCCCAAATTCGACACAAAATAACCCGTTCTGAGATTCGTTGTCATGAGATAGGACAGATTCGACCCCGATGCCCTAAGATAAAATCATATCCAATCGGTCGCCAATTGAACAAACGGTCACAAAATCGAAAATTTCATTCAATTCCAAATCGCTTCAACCCAGCTCAGAGGAGTCAGCCGATTCCGAATTATGGGAGGAATTATGCCACATGGCTTATACGAAATGCACACAATGTGATTAAAGGTATGATAATTTTTCAGCATATTCCGACCTATATTTTGTTTGACACAGGAGCTACACATTCTTTTATTAGTCTTAGACTAGATAAATTAATACGATTGACCCCAAATTCCTTAATTAGTCCAGTGAATATTGAATTACCAACAGGTTAAATCAATACGTCAACATAAGGGTATAGGAACTGTAAGATTCAACTTGGTCTAGGAACTCAATCAGTGAACTTGATAATATTAGATATAAGAGGATTCAATATTATTATCGGAATGGATGTTTTATCTGAACATCACTCTTATATCGATTGTCAAGCTAAGAAAATTCATTTTCGTGATGGAAAGAATTGTTCTTTTATATTCCAAGGAATAGGTTCATCAAATCCTTCAAATTCTCAAATTCATATTTCTTCTTTAAATCTAAATTTGCTAGAACAATTTGAAGAAGTTTTTCTTGAAGATTTACTAGGATTACCCCTTCTAGAGAAATTGATTTTAATATCAATCTTTATCCCAATACACTTTCTATTTCAATACCCCCATATCGAATGGATCCTTTAGAACTTCGTACCCAATCAGATGATCTTTTATTAAAAGGGTTCATTCAATTAAGTACATCAGCTTGGGGAGCTCTAGTATTATTTATTAAGAAACATGATGGAAGCTTTATACTGTACATAGAATATCATAAACTGAATTCTATAACTATTAAGAATAAGTATCCTCCACCCCGAATAGGAGATCTGTTTGATCAACTTAGAGGACCAAAGGTCTATTCTAAAATAGATTTACGATCTGGATATCATCAGTTACGTGTCAGAGAGGAAGACATTACAAAGACTACTTTTCTAACTCGTTACAGACATTTTGAGCTTACCGTAATGTCATCTGGTTTAACCAATGCCCGTGTATCTTTTATAGACCTAATGCACCGAATCTTTAGACCTTTGTTGGACCAATTCATTATCATTTTCATTGACGATATTCTTGTATATTCTCAAGACTTGGCAGAGATTATTCAACATTTGAAGATAGTCTTAAGTACTCTTAAAACTTATGGGTTATATGCCAAGAAGAGAAAATGTGATTTCTCGATGAAAGCAATTAAATTTTTAGGACATTTGAATTCTGAAAATGGAATCCAAGTCGATCCAACTAAAATTTCAGCCATTTTGGAAGGAAAAATCCTACCAATATTACCGAAATAAAATTTTTCTCGGATTAGCTAGATATTATCGTCGATTCGTCGAAGGATTTCACGTATTGCTCTACCCCTTTCAAAATTAACTAGGAAGGAAGTTCAATTTGTATGGACAAAATAATGTAACCAATCATTCCAAGTGTTTAATGACAATTTGACTACTGCTCCTATCCTCACTATTCCTTCTAGTGATGTAAGTTATGAGGTATATGTCGATGCTTCGTTACAAGGATTATGATGTGTATTAATGCAGAATGAAAAAGTAGTAGAATACGGGTCATGAAAACTCAAAACACATGAGCGTAATTATCGAGCCCATGATCTAGAACTATCAGTTGTAGTTTTTGCGTTAAAGATTTGGCGTTGTTACCTTTATGGTGTAAGTTTTCAAGCTTTTTCAGATCACAAAAGTTTGAAGTATATCTTTACTCAAAGAGACTTGAACTGCTCCTCTCTCTTGGTGTTCGTAGAATCAATGGATGGGGTCGGCCCCTTTCTCGATTTTCGTATTACCTAGAGTTAGTTGCTACTATTTCACCATGAATGATGTTCTATAGCTTTAAGGAGGTTCTAAATGAACAAATCAATCAATATATACAAGATATGAGGGAACACTTGTTTTTCGTTCATAACTTTTTCATACAATGATTTCAAAAGGTAAAAACTAATCTACATAGTTTTCTACTATTAGTATTTCTTTAGGTGGTCTGCATTCCAGGGGTTGGAGTATGGTTCCCCCTCTAAATTTTCTAGCCGATAGGTTCCTTGGACGACCTTATCTAAGGTCCATGCCAGTTAGCATGGAGGTTTTTAGGTTTTTTCCACATATTCTTTAGAACTAAATCTCCCACGACTATTGGCCCTCTTATTATAGAACCGAGTCGTCCTCTGCTGGTAGACTTCCTGCCTAACCTCTGCATCTTCTCTCCCCTCTTCTATTAGATCAAGGTCAAGTATTCTCTCTGCTAAGTTTTCCTTAGGGTCATACGTTTGAACTCTATGAGTGGGGAGATCAATCTCTGTAGGCACCATAACCTCTGAGACATAAGCCATCATGAACGAGGTCTCTCCTGTCAACATTCTTTCTGTCGTCATGTAAGCCCATAAGACGACAAGTACTTCCTTTAGCATCCTCTAACTTTTTCTTGATTCCATCAAGAATAGTTTTATTGGCGACTTCAGTCTAACCATTGGCCTGGGGTCGGCCAGGTGTTGAGAAAAACTGTTTGATGCCGACCCTTTCTCAGTATTTCTCCAAAGAGATATTTTTTAACTATGCCCCATTGTCTGAGATGAGGGTATTAGGCAGGTTGTACCTACAGATGATACTCCTTCATATAAACTGGAAGGTCTTCTTATCCGTAATATTGATCACATCCTCGGCTTCCACCCACTTTGAAAAGTCGTCTAATATCACCATTATGTATCCGTAGTTACCCATGGCCCTTGGAAACGGTCCTACCAAGTCAATCCCCAATACTGCGAATGGCCATAGAGAGCTAATGGAAGTTATAGGTTGATGCGGTTGGTGAGGGAAGGTGGAAAACCATTGGCATTTATCGCATTTCTTCATATACTCAGTTGCGTCTTTGGCCAAGCTCGGCCACCTGTATCCCTGCGTAATGATCCTCTCCGCTAATGACCTTCCTACGATGTGACTTGAATAGGACCCTTCATAAACATCTCTCAAGATATATTCCTCGTCGATCGGGTGGACACATCTAAGCATAGGTAGGATAAATCCTTTCTTATACAACACATCCCCTAAGATAGAGAACTTAATAACTTTGTACTTTATCTTCCTCCTCTCGGACTTAGACTCTGGTAACCTACCCTCTCTGATATAATGGATTATAGGATCCATTCAAGACGGCCCTAAGTTTAAGTTGAGACAAAAATCTAACTATGTATCTTCCTCTTCAATAGTAGGTTGTCGTAGAATCTCCACTGGCACGGACCTTCTGATCTCTATCCTGGATGCTGAGGCCAGCCTTGCCATTACATCGGGTCGGCCTTTGTCAAGATGTGGTATCCTTTTTATTTTCATTTTAGCAAAGTTTTTGGTCATCCTCTTTACCCTTGCCCGGTATTTGGCCATCTTGTCATCCTTGGCCTCATAAATGCCCAAAATATGATTAACCACCAATTGGGAGTCACTATGTACCAAGAGGTGACTAACGTTCATTGCTTTTGTGGGAGATAACCCATTTATGAATGCCTCGTACTCCGACTCATTATTAAAAGCTTTAAAACTAAATCTCAATGCATATTCAATAAATCTTCCATCTGGTACCGACATAATCAATTCGGTTCCACTTCCACTCTCTTAGGATGACCCATCAACAAAGAGGCTCCAAATGGTTCCTCCTCCTAAAAATTGGCCTTCTTCAATGACTCCTCTTATGATAAAAAACTTATATGTTTCGTCCATAATTGGTCGGGGAGATCTAGCGTCGGCCTCAGCAGGCCAAGCAACACTAATGTAGACTTCAACAATCCTTCCCCCACTTTCTCTGATAGACTGACTTCCATCTAGTTTTTTTCTCGGTCGGCCTGGTCCTAAGTGAACTTGGCAACAAAATATGCTAATTCTTGACCTTTGATTTCTACCCGCGGTTGATAAACTCTGTCGTACTCTCCCAGCTCAATGGCCCAAGCCATCAACCTACCCGATTTCTCAAGTTTATGGATTACTTTCCTAATGGGGAGTCTGTCAAGACGACCATTGTGTGAGCTTGAAAGTAGGGCTTCATCGTCCTTAAATCATGGATGCGAGCATAGGCTAGTTTTTCCATCTTAGGGTACCTCTGCTCGGTCCCTTATAGGGCTTTACTACTAAAATAGACCGGTCTCTGTACCCCACTATCATCTCTGACTATATCCGTACTAATAGCTGACTCTGATATAACCAAGTATAGATAAATCATCTATGCTTGCACATTCCGGGACAATAAGAGGGGTGAGCCAAGGTAAACTTTCAATTCCTAAAAGGCTTTTTTGCACACCTTGTCCCATTTGAAGGCCTTTCTGAGCACTTTAAAGAACAACAAACATTTATTAGTGGCTCTAGAGACAAACCTGTTTAGAGCATCCACTTGTCCAGTGAGTCTCTGAACTTCCTTGATGGTCTTTGGGGTCTTCATACCTACCAACGCTTTGATTTTTTTGGGATTTGTCTCTATCCCCCTCTGATTTCCAATGAATCCCAAAAACTTGCCAGCTCCCACTCCAAACACACACTTTGCGAGGTTGAGCTTCATTTTATATTCATCCATGGTGTCAAAGGTGCGCTCAAGGTCGGCCACATGAGAATCATTCTTGAGGATCTTCGTTAGCATATCATCGATATAAACCTCAAGGGACTTTCCAATCTGATCTTCAAACATCTTGTTTACCAGACGCTGACAGGTAGCCCCGGCATTCTTCAGAACAAAAGTTAGGATCTTATTATAATAGGTCCCCTTCTCAGTGATGGAGGTTGTCTTCTCTTCATCAGTAGGGTCCATGAAAATTTAATTATAGCCTGAGTATGCATCCATGAAGCTCATTAATACGAGGGAGAGGTAAGCTGTCTTTAGGGAAAGATTTATTCAAATCAATAAAGTCCACACACATCCTCCACTTGCCATTGGCTTTAGGTACTATGACTGCATTTAAAAGTCATTCATGGTATATCACCTCTCTGATGAACTCAGCCTTCTCAAGCTTCTTAACCTCGTCTATGATGATCTCGTACTTCTCCCTTGAGTAAACCCCCATTATCTATTTTTTCAATTTTTCACCATCAACAACATTCAACTTACGATACATTACCTTTGGCTAATCCCCTGCATGTCTTCATAGCTCCACGCGAAGATACTTTATCTTTTCCTCAACAGTTTGACCATCTCATCCTTGACCTCTTGCTTTAGGGCTTTGCCGACCTGGACAGCTTTTTCTTTCTTATCCTCGTTAAGGACGATGGATTCTACCTCTTTCGCATCCTCCCCCTTCTTGAGTTTTGTCTCGACTCTGGGATCAAGGGTGTCAATATTGTATGTGGCTGTTGCTTTCTTATGTGCTTCTCTCCCCTCAGCTGAGTTAAAGTAACATTCACGTGCCGATATTTGCTCACCCAAACTTCCCCTACTCCATAAAGAGTCGAGAATTTTATCATTTGGTGGACCCTTGAAGGCATGACCTCAAATTCTTTTAGGCCTACCCGCCCCAATATAAGGTTATAAACCGAGAAGATGTTCTCATCCACAATAAAAAAGTTTATCTTCTTCGTCAGCCTCTTCGGCCACACGTCTCCCATTCTGACAACCATTTTGTACATTCAAAGTGGGTGAACCTTTTCTTCGCTGAATCCTATCAGAGGATGGTGGTATGGGACAAGCCTAGCCTTGCTAAGTCCTAAACCTTTGAAGCACGACCAGAACATGACGTTTGCAGATCTTCCTCCATCAACCAGGATTCTCGACACATCACATTCATGTACTATAATGGTAATAACAAGCGGGTCATCATGAGGGTCTAGGATACTTTTGAAGTCTAGTCTTGAGAAGCTGACTATGAGGGTTTTTATATCCACTTTTTTCCGCTTCTCAGGTTTAACAATAATAGAAGCTGAGTTCACTCCCTCCGCCATGGTCGATGCCTTTGCCTCGGCCACGTGCGCTTTACCGTCGGCCAATTCTGTGCCTCCACCTTGCAGGCCACAAAAAATCATGCCTACACCAAACGAAATCATGTTGAGTCATTTTATTGGGATGTTATCGTCCTTTGGTGGGAGATCTGGGTCGTCATTATCGTCATCTGAAGGATCGTCCCTCCTGGTCGGGGAATCCTCTTTGCATTTATCAGTTCTCCTCTTTCTAGAGTCATCTCGGCCTTGGTCATCTCGTTCTCTACTTGAACCGCTCTTATCGACATATTTCCTCATCTTAGTAGATTTCAACACTTTTTTGATCTCATCTTTGAGGGCAAAGCATCTCTCGGCGGTATTCCCGTGATCTTGGTGAAATTCACACCACATGTTTTTATTCCTCTTGTGAGGAGGAGTCTTCAAATGTTTCAGCCATCTAACAGATCGGTTATTTTTTATCACATTCAAAATGTGCTCACAACTAACTGTCATAGGGGTGTAGTCCGTAAATTTGTCGTCTATCGACCTTTTCTTGCTATCTTTCCCCCTTAATGTCTTAAACTTTCCAATACTGTTAACTCTCTTCTCTTCATTACCTTTGGCGTCTATCACCTCCTCTGCATTCATGACCCTTTTAACTATAGCCTGGAGTTCCGCCATGGACTTTAGAGGGTCCTCGGTAAACTTCTAGAGTAGATTTCCTTTATGAACACCTCCCACAAGGGTTGTCATTGCGATGATTTCTTCATGGTCCTCAACTTTTAGCTTCTCCTTGTTAAAACGGGCTATATATTTCGTAAGAGTCTCGTCCTTCCCCTATTTGACATATAACAGGTGGGTAATGTTCTTCCTAGGTTTTACTCCAAAGCAAAAGTTGTGAATGAAATAATCGGCCAGCTGCTTAAAACTTCCTATTGAACCCTTAAGAAGAGAAGTGAACCATACGTGGGTTGCCCCTGTCAATGTGCTGGAGAATATCTGGAATCTTATTGCATTCGATGTTGAATAGATGTCAGAGTCTGAATGGTACATGTCCACATGATGCACTGGGTTGGTGCTCCCTTCATACCTCAGAGTAACCACCGGTGGCTTGAACTTGGCTGGGGTTGGGTAGACCACTATCTTTTCCACAAAGGAAGAGCCTTCAGCATATCCCCTCTACAAGGGATCTCGGCTCTTCGTGATGTCACCTATTTTGTTCTGTAATATCTACATGGAATCATTCCATGGCTTGTCAGCTACAATATCGGCATTATCCAGGAAGATATTATCCCTGACCCCTTCTCTATTGTTCGCTCGATCTGACCCCTCCCTATTTGCTGGGTGCATAGAGGGTTCTCTGCTAGGACACTTGCGTTGATCCTCTCAGCCGCAGGAGGGTATGAGGTTATCCTTCCTTTCATTCCTTGATATGGAGAGTCGATTCATCAAGTCCTCTTATGGGCTGACCCTAAGAAAGGCCGACTCTTTACTTATCCTATCTAAGACTGACCGTCATTATCTTCACTCTCGGCCTTTGGGGTCTCTGCTTTGTCATAAGGGATGGATAGTGCCTCTAGACACTTGATAAGGTTCCCAGTATTCCCTCTTTTTGTCATCGTCATAAAGGTCATCTTCTTCCACATCATCAAAGAGTTCTTGACTTTGCCTGCCTAGATGCAAAATCCCAGGGTCAACAATGTCTCCCCGTATCTGATGTGGAGGGAGGTCTTTTTCTAGAGCCGATGGTGTTCCCCTGGCTTGGAGATTGGGGATGTCTTCCCTTGTGGCCAGAGTTACAAACTCAGCTCTGGCACCGCCAACCCTGGCCACGAGATTCTGGCTAAACATTAAAAATTAGGTTTGCATCTATTGCTGGCTGGATATGAGAGAGCGCAATGCCACTGCTACCTCAATCATTTCTGACTGAGGCGGTGCTTTATTGGAGCAAGTAACAACCCCTGGTGGTGGTGCTAGCTGATTTTATGAAGGATGAGGAGGATCCATAGACATTTGTGTAAACTAGATGAGCTGTGAGATGAAGAAGAAAAGCTTGAAAGCTTAACAAAATCTCCTTCAATGGTGAAACAACTCCATAAAGTGGGAGAACTGTTTCACCACCAGAGACTCTGGTGAGTATAAGCTAAAACATGGGATAGATGTCTATCTTCATTCCCACTACAACACCATATTTATGATGCTATGAATAGCACTACCAAATCAGTATAATGTGTATGAGCTCAAACCAGTATAACAATGGAAGAACAACAATGTAACAGCTAATAACTAGAAGAGATGAGGAAAAGATGATGAACACCAAGATGTATACGTGGTTCATCTAGATTTGGCCTACATCCACTGTGGGGTGTGTGAGTATGAAACCGCTAATAAGGCTCTAATGGCTTGGGAATGCACAGAGTTTAGCTAGGGTTTTTAATAAGAGATCCTTTATCATGGAGAAGATGAAGTGTATATCTAGTGTGTAGGGGGTGTAACGCACCCCCCCAAGCATGCAATAGGTGCATGGTCCTAAAGGTATCCAGTAGGAAGATGACATCTGTCACAAACACATATAACTAATGATGAAGAAATATTTCCTCATGTGAGGGAATAATCTAGTTGTAACTAAATTTTCCACGTGGTCCAAGTAGGCGTGCGTCCTGAGCTGCATATGCTTAGAGTTTCTTCTATAAAGGACTCGGTTGGGTCAAGTATGAGATATGAAGGCCGACGTCTAACATGATGGCAGCGAATAACTGGACTCTTGGCTAATATGGATATGCTGAGATGATGTTACGCCCGGTACAGTGGGCTCTTCCTTGCACCATACGAGGAGATGTAGACATCCAGGAGGCTTTTTTACCATCTCGGCTAAGCCCTGGACGAGACTACACGGTATGATGGCAGTCCTCCTTGCAAGGTGGGTTTTGTTGGGTCGACCGAGGCTGAGCAGATCTAAGTTGGGTTGAGGGTACACTTGTTGTATATAAATAGAGAAGGAGAAAACCTCATTCAATGTTTTAAAACCTAGAAAGTCAAAATCGAGAGGAAGAATATGAAGACTTTTTCCAGGAAGTTTGACCCCGCGCGTTAGGGCGCGTGGCCGATCAGAAAATTCTGATTTTTTCCCAAAAATTTTATTTAATTTTTCTGATCAAAATGTTATAAGATAAGACCATGTTTGGATATTTCTAACTCAAGAAATGCAAAAATGAAGTTTTCACCTCAAAGAATTTTTCTTAAAATTACAAATCAACCCCTAATAACTTTTCCAATTTTGGAATTTTTACCCCAAACTTTTCCCCTACATAAATCAAACTATTTTAATACAAAAACTCTACTGCACCAAAGTTCAAAAATGATCTTAAAAATCCTTATTTTTAAGTCCCAAGGTAAATTACATATAAACCCCCAAACTTTATTAAAGACAATTTTAAGTACAAAACTGACTTATTAAACCCTAATACTCCTATGCCACACATTGTATAATACAAAATCAAGTCTCAATTATTCTGAATATGCTAATGTGACTGCAATTCAATAGAATATCCAAGCAAGTAGGTTTTTCCTACCTTTTTAGTATTATACTTTGTGTATTTGAAATACTGCTATTGATATCACTCTGTGATAGCCACATTGACTCTGAGTATGTGCATGTTATTATACTGCCACACTAAGTATTTTGTTAACCATCATCAGTATTTGAATTATCACTAGTATTTAATTTAAGAATCAATTTGAACCCTTCTCACCTAATAACTGAGATCATATACCATATTGATTCAGTTTTCCCTTGCACTTTTGTGCTATATTTTACTATAAGCATCAGTATTAACTAGGAAGTAGACTGACATGTTATCCCAAGGGACATTCTACTTGTCTTATTGGTCTCAGATGATTGAGAGCCCTGATTATTGCTACATACGGATGATTGCTACTTTGATTGTGAGCATAACATGTTACTTTTCCCTAAAGGTTTTTGGATTGTTTATTATAAAGTTACACTGGTGGCTTAATTACCTCTATAACCCTTAGTGAGCTGGTAAGAATGGGATTATTAGCTCAAATTCCTTGACATTCTTCAAACATGATTCTAACTCGATTGGTAATGTGTCGTATTTTCTTAAACAGACTAATCACTATAGAATTATGAATTTCCAACATTTTGATGTTTATAATCAGATAAATATGGAATTATCAACTTATTATTATCAGTCGTTTTAAATACTGATACTACACACACTCCAACTCTCATGTATATCTATATCATTGTTATAAAACTTGTAGAACCTGCTTAGCATATTTGTGATAATTATTTCCTTCTCTAGTTGCGCTAGGAGGAAGGAAATAATATATCTTCCCAACTAGAAACAGACACCGGTCACCTGTTCGTGTATGCGACCGTATGGGAAGAGATTAAACCAGTTGGGAGCAAGGATTGGAGCTTTTTGATTTTCTATATTATCATATGTACTAGAAACGTGTAATTCACCCCTGCGGTGGTTCCACTTTATGTAACATAGTAATCATGAATAAAAGGTTTTGTTATTCGGCCTAACTTTAATTCATTGCCTTATGTGTACTTCTTTTTCATTCATACCAAAAAGAAGGGTGTAACATACCATCGCTTCCTTGATGGTGTCGATCTTAAAAAAGTAGGAAGGGGTGTTACGACTAGTCATGGTATATGTGATTTACATGGTTCCTTCAGGCATGTCCATCATAGAGGTTAGAGTAGAAAGTCGCAAATGGCTCGCCCTTTAGTGCCCATATGTGTGACGTATGTGATCTCAAACTCAAATATCATTAGTATTCATTTGGCCATTTGGCCATTCTTTGGGTCATGTGTTGAAAGACATCATGTAATGATGAAGTTTACGATTGATCCATGTGAAGAACACAATTTTTTTTCTAAGGTAGTGTATTTGAGCGCATAGTATACCATCTTCTTGTTGACATAGTACATGGTATATTCTTTTCACAAACTCTTTACATATTCAGCCACCATGGCTCTAACACCCATTCCAGTTATGGTCATGTAGTGTAGGATAAGTTGTCCTAATTGGGGAGGTAGTAGAACGGGTGGGTGTGTGTGGTACTTTTTCATTTTCTCGAATGCTTATTGGCGTTGAGTGTTCCACTCTTTGGGAGCTTACTTCTTGAGTACTTGGAAGATGGGTTCACAAATGGTGGTGAGTTGGTTGATGAATCGACTTATGAACTATAATTGGCTTAGGAATCCTCCGAATTACTATTCTGTACTGAGTGGGGGTATTTATTATATATCTTTGACTTTGGCGAGGACTACCTCAATTCCATATTTGCTAATGTTGAATCTGAGTACTTTTGTGACAACCCGTCTATTCTAATACTAAGTGGACAATTCTCTACTATAATAAAAGAGGAATTTCAATATGATTTCATTCTCATCATTATTGTCGCAACATGAAATATAAATAATACGAATAAAATCATACACTAAAATGAATAGATAAATCACCATGAATAAATAAATAATAAAAGTGAGCACAATAAACCATCGGCCAACAATTAGTAACATCCACTGAATAAAATCGAATAGGAACTGAATACTGAAAAATATCTTGACATAAATAAATTCCTATCTCAACTACGGGCAACACGCCCAAAATGAAGTACTAGAATATTAAAGATGCTATCTAGATCGCATAAGCTGAAGTGGTTAAGTCAAATCCTATAGCATTCACAACTAATGCAGCAGCAAGAAAGGATATATCCCTACAGTCCTGGTTTTTGTTGTTACACACCTGGGGTTCTTAAAAAGGAAAACAAAAAAAACTATTTCCCGCGAATCAAAGCCCGAAAAGTTTGAAAATATTTTACAAGTAATTAGTTGTTTTAAATCAGTAAAACTTGCTGTGTATTACTTCATAATTGACCGATCGCCCTCACATGAGATAAACCTTACCTCTAGACTACAGTGTGCACCTAGCGTGTTCATTTATTATCCTAACAAAGTACCCAGTATAACTCGGAGATATAACCTCTATCCAATCCCAAACCCTCTAATACTTTATATTTGCTAAGTACAACTACCTTCACTAGGTATACGTTCATAAACAATATCATGGCGATAAAATTTCTATACATAAATATTCACGCAATAAGTATCACATAGCTACACTCGTGCTATAAGTAGATATATACGGTATATCATATAAAGATACATATAGATATCCCGCGCTATATATGTATAACCGTATCCCTAGAGCATGGACCTCGCGGATACATCCCTTGTGTGCTATCACGCTCCATGCATCACGCATCAAATTGAGCCACCGGGTTGGAATCTCACTACCAAACCCAAATATAAACACATACAATGGAAAAGATCATAGACATACATTCGGTGGTCACAACCATACCACATCACACCCAACCGGTATCCAAACCAATACTTATCCACATATGGATAGTGGCGATGCAACAATCCTATGACCCGGGGAATCAATTCGACACCTGCTGGTCAATGTCAAGGTGGACTTCCTACTACGTGCAACCTCCTACAATAGCACTTCCAAGTAGGTATGTTCAATATAAACAATTAGCATACACACATACATATATATATATATACATGTCACTCTAATATGTATATATATAAGGTACAAAGCTCGTACGCATATCCCACTATGCACTAGTCTCCCAATCCCGAAGTTTGAACCAACTTCCCGATTAAATATCTAAATGAGCACTCACTTGAACTCCCGATTCTCCTCACCCTAACCCAGCTACATGTTGGCCTATCACTCATACCAGCCCTGTAAGGATATCCCACCATACCCCAGAAGGCCCTACGATCATTTTCCAAGATCGAATGCATCAAAACAACACAGAAAAAAAAAACTAGACAGGCTTTCAAACCGAACCAGTTTGCTGGAAGACCAAACCAGTTTAGTTGAGTGAACCGCTTCGCTACCCAGTGAACCGATTCAATTTGCTGGGGTGCCTGTCATCTTCTTCCTCATGGTTTTTTCTCCAAACCCTCCAATGGAATTCCCAAACCCCTCCAAACAAACAATTAACCTCAGACAACACTATACTAACATTCCAGAAGTATTCTAACACGTAATTAACCCCGAATCCATCATTAAAACTCTAGGATTCTAAATCAAACTTTCAATTTATGAAACATAAATTTTTTCCAATTTGAGTTTTCATCAATTCAAACATCCTATAACTGCTCTACATGTTCATCATGGTAACCCAGATTAAATTTTAAAATTTTTTATATGATCAAGATTAACTAATAATTAATTCAAATCAGATATTAATCTCAACCTACATCCATTGATCAATAAAATTAAAGTTTCAACATTTTATCTTTAAATCCCAGATTTTTATACCAATTAAGCATAAAAGTGATTAACTACATGAACGTACAATTTAAAGAAAATAACTACATACCTTCGTGGATTCAGATTCGAAGTTCTCTATGTTGATGATGGGTTGAATCCGGAGATGAGTCCATCTCTTCTCTTATCCAAGCCTTTCTCTCCTTTTCTTACTCATTTTCTCTTCTCTTGAACTTCTCTCTCACTTAATGTCAAAGGTGGGCTGCCATCCACATTATCAACCTTTAAATAACTCCTTAATTCAACCTAATCCCGTTTTTCCATTTAACCCTAGGTGTAAAAAGACCATCCTACCCTTATATAGGTCATGCTATGTCTATAAAGCCTCCGGAACCCAATCATAACACCTGGGTACCTATTATGGACTATTTTGACCCTTCTCGAATCCTCAGTGAACTCAAAAAAGGTCATCCAATCCACCCAACTCCAAATATGCTGACATCTCATTAACTAGGTTTGACACGTGCATACCGTGACAATCGCCCATAAAGTATACCGATCCGCCGATGTAACACTCTATCGACATATAATAATAAACCTTCGTTTTCACTCATACGCGACATATAATAAATCACATATCTATTTACTTATCACACGCAAGTAAATAATAATAATAATAATAATAATAATAATAATAATAATAATAATAATAATAATAATAATAATAATAATAATAATAATAATAATAATAATAATAATAATAATAATAATAATAATAATAATAATCCTTTATCTCGCTAATTAATATTTACCAAATCCCAATTTAGTTTCCCATATAAAATTAAAAATTATATGAAGATGAAAATTAAATAATCATAAAAGTATGGGGTATTACATTCTTCCCCCAATAACGGAATTTCGTCCTCGAAATTCGAATGTACCTGCTATGAAGAGCCCTGGATACTTTTTCTGCATGCCATCCTCATGCTCCTGTGTTGGCTCGGAGAAATTGTGGTGTCTCCACTGCACATACACTAATGGTAAAACCTTTAACCAAAACTTCTGCTCTCCACCGACTAAAATAATAACATGTCTCTCCTCGTATGAAATATCCAATTGTAAGTCGATCTCCTCAAGAGATATATGTCGATAAGGCACATCATCGCAGAGATACCTCCTCAATTATGACACATGAAACACATCATGAATCCTCTACAAATGCTTTAGTAAGGCGAGCCTATACGCAACTGGCCCTACCCTCTAGATAATGGGAAAAGTCACCACATACCTCGATGCCAACTTCCCTTATTCCCGAACCTCATCACTCCCTTCATGGGAGATACCCACAATAACACCTAAGCACCCACATCAAACTCCAAAAATATTTGGTTTGCATCGACATTACTCATCTCCCTGTCCTAAGCTACCCTAAATAACTCCTGATCAACTCAACCTTCGTTGGTGCCTCCTGAATCAAGTCTAGTCCGAGAACCTTGTTGTACCCCACCTCTTACCAACAAGAGGGAGAACAACAAGGCCTTCTGTACAAAGTCTCAAATGGTGCCATGCCTATAGTCAATTGGTACGATTTATTATACACAAACTCTACCAAAGGCAAATACTTCTCCAAGCTACCCTTATAGTCCAGAATACACAACCTTAACATATCCTCCAATATCTAATTCGCCCTCTTCATCTGCCCATCAGTCACTTGGTGATAAGTTGTGATCAAATGCAACTCTGTCCCTATCGACTCCTAAAAACTCTACTAGAAGTGGGATACAAAGATCTTATCCCGATCTAAAATAATGTTGAGTGGCACCCCATGGAATCTCACTATCTTTACTATGAATAGTTGTGCATATTGCCCTGTTACGTAATCAACCCAAACTAGAAAAATATTATCTACTTGATCAATCGATCCATAATGACTCAGATGGAATTGTGACCCCTCTGCGATATCGGTAACCCTATGATGAAGTAAGGCTCTGCTCCACCTGCCAATAACTATTGAATCCTCTCCTGACAACATAGGTCCCCTTCATATGCCTTCATGACCCTTAAAATAATATCGGGTGTGATGAACATCGCTGCTACGTAAGCCCGGACTACTTCATCCTCCCGACGAAGCTCAACCCACTTCACCTTGCACACTACTACCAATTGTCTTTTTGGCAAGCGGCTCAACACATATGATACTACATTAACCTTCCCCATATGATATTAGATGTCAAACTAATAATTATTCAAGAACTTAAGCAACCGAAGTTTCCTCATATTCAACACCTTCTGCGTGAAAAGATGTTGTAGTAACTTTTGGTCTGTGAGCAATTGAAACTTATCCCTTGGTAGATAGTGCTTCCAAATCTTTAAGGAAAAAAACATGGAACTAACTTCAAATTAAGAGTGAGATAGTTCTTTTCATGAGCATTAAGCTTGCGAGATGCATAAGCCATGTCCCTCTCCTTCTACTGTAGAACTCCCCCAAGTCCCTGTAAAGATACACTGGTAAAGACAATGTATTACACTCCTCCCTTAGGCAATGCGAGCATTGGTGATGAAGTCAATTTTTCCTTTAGATCATCGAAATATAATTGATAGTGGTCATCCCATACAAAAGGCACTCTCTTATGTGTCAAATTCTCCAA
Source organism: Sambucus nigra (assembly GCA_949130495.1). Classification (NCBI taxonomy): domain Eukaryota; kingdom Viridiplantae; phylum Streptophyta; class Magnoliopsida; order Dipsacales; family Adoxaceae; genus Sambucus; species Sambucus nigra. Next base: position 542,625,657 of record OX422217.1, on the reverse strand, counting down.
GGCCACTGCAATCTTTAAAAACCCTTTGATGAACCACTGATAGTACCTTACTAACCCCAGAAAAGTGCGCACCTCCGTCGATATCATGGGTTGGCCCCAGTCCCTCACTGCTAACACCTTACTCGGATCTATAGAAATCCCTCTCTTAGCTATAATGTGACCTAATAACGACACCTCCCATAATTAGAACCCATACTTCTCAAACTTGGCATACAACTGGTGGTCCCACAAATTCTGAAGAACTGTACACAAATGATCTGTGTGCTCACCCTCTGTCCAAGAATGAATTAAGATGTCATCTATGAACACAATGACAACCTGATCCAAGAAATACCTAAACACTCTATTCATGAGATCCATGAAAACTATTAGTGCATTGGTTACGCCAAATGGCATAACCCTCAACTCATAAGACCCGTATCTCGTAAAAAATATGGTCTTAGAGATATCATGCTCCCTGATACGTAACGGATGGTACTTAATTTTAGATAAGTAGTATTCTCCTCTTAACTGGTTGAACAAGTCATCGATACGCGATAACAGATACTTATTCCAATTCGTGACCTTTTTAACTCCCAGTAGTCGATACACTATCACAACGACCCATTCTTCTTCTTTAAAAATAGAACTGGGGAACCCCAAGGTGATATACTCCTTCGGATAAAGCTTGCCCCAATAGCTACAGAATTCGATCCCTGAACTCTTGCGTATCTAAAGGAATCATATGTTACGGTGCTCGCACTATCGATGTATTCCCTAACAGTAAGTCGATCACAAACTCAATATCTCGATTCAGCGGTAAGCCCGATATCTCTTAAAACACGACAGGGTAGTCCCTAACCATAGGGATTGAATCTTACGAGATGACTATACCCTTAAAAGTCTCTTCCTTAATATAGTATAAGTGCGTGGTCGATCGTCCGTCCAAACGAGGCATCGACACAAGGAACATGTCCTGTCTTGGAATAGATGACACGATAATCCTACTTTAACAGTCCACGATAGCTCTTTACATCACTTACCATTCCATACCAAGAATAACAACATCCTCGTCGAAGTCTAAAATGAGTAGATCCATTACGAAACATAATCTCCCAATATTCACACCTTCTCGCCTATAGATAGAATGAATAATAGTCTTACCACACAATGGTGAATCTACGGTCATAATGATTTCTGACGCTAAATCCACCAAGCCCATCGCATGGGCGAATCTAGTGCTGACAAACGAATGTGATGCTCTCATATAAAAAAAACCTCCCCTTGTGCCTATGGATATAAAATATACCCTTAATCGCTAGCAATGCTAGCAGTACCCCTCGAACATGATACGTACGCCTAAACTACCCCTGCCCCTATGGAGGCGATAACGCTAGAACTACCTGTGGGGCTAGAAGATAATGCAACTTTTCCCCAAATGGGCACCCTACTCCTGACCTCTAGCCCTATTCGAGCATGCACGCCTCATATGTCCCTACTCTCCACATACGAAATAGCCCCCAGTGAAATATGCCTACCTCTTGCCCTAACGAGGCTGCATCTGTCTCTGGCCCTGATAACCCCGCCCCTGCTGCTCTCCAATCTAATTCCATTGTCTGTTCTGACCCTTAGGAGTATGATTCTGAACCTGATGGCTTGGTTTGAAATTGTCATTACTTGGCCTAAGTCTCTTAGTAGAGTCCCCCCATTGGGAACCTTACTCTTGTTGTCTCCCCTGCTGATGCAGCTCCCCACTGGCACTACTACCCCCAATAATGGCCTACTAGCAAGAATCTACAGTCCTTTTCACTCCCCTCAGATGGAGGCAATGATCCTAACAGTGGAGTAATGCAGCACTAACGACCTCAGTATAAGTCATCAAAGTCGAGTTTCCCAATAAATGTTGACGAATCCATTAAGTAAGCCCATTTGTAAACTTGGGAACACTCTTTTCCTCAAAGTTCAATTCATCCAGCACAAAGTTTTCCAGGCGGGTGAATTCCTTCTCGTTCTTGGCCACAATCAGTCCCTCCTATGAGAGATTTAAGAATCTCCTCTTCATCTCCGTCTAAACTACTGATGGAAAGAACTTGTAGTCGAACCGCTCCCAAAACTCCTGGATAGTCATCGTATACATCTCCTTTCCTGTGGCAACTGACTCCTACCATAAGAGATCTTCCCCGACTAACTTGAACATAAATAGTATCTGGTTTTGAGTGTCACTGCACTCAACCACATTCAAATACCTATGGATATTATTCTTCCATTGGCTAGTTGCTACCACATCTGCACTCCCTTTGAACTTTGGCGGATGGGCTTTCTGGAAAGCCTCTTTGACTCGCTCCCAAACTGATGGCACTGGGTGAACCATAACTGGTGCTGCCACTGGAAGCTACGGTTGTGCATCGAGAAATTGATGTGCTAGGGCAGTCATTGTCACATTAACCGTTTGTGTGATAATGGATGTGACCTGTGTTGTGCTCAAAGTTTCCTAAGTTCCATGTGGCTCCGACTGAGCCTCCTATGCCACCCTCCTCCCAGAACATGTTGGTCTAACTCTGTTGGCATTTGGCATCTGAAACCAAACCAAAATTATATGAGATTGATTTCAATCATAAACAACAGTAGAAGAACATAAATGCGCAATAGGAAATAATAGTCCTAAATATATGGCTCTATATCAAAGAAATGCAACGCTAACAATGTAACAAGTTCACACAAATATTGAGGACACTAGATACCGATGCTCTGATACGAACTGTGATAACCCGCCTCTTCTAATATTAGGTGACCAATCCTCTACTAAAATAAAATAGGAATCTCGGTATGTTTTCATTATCAGCATCATTATCGCAACAAGCAATATAAATGATAAAAAGAAAAAAAATACACTAAAATGAATATATAAATCATCATGTATAAACAAATAATAAAAGTGAACCGAATAAACCATCGGTCACAAAATAGTAACATCCACAGAATTAAACGGAATAAGAACTGAGTATTGAAAAATATTCTGACATAAATAAACTCCTATCTCAATTATGGGAAACAAGCCCAAAATGAAGTATTGGAATGGTAAATATCCTACCTAGATAGAATAACTTGAGGTGGCTAAGTGAAATCCTACAACGTCCACAACAACTGTAACGATAAGAAAGGATATATCCCCGCGGTCTTGGCTGCTGCTGCTGCTGCATACTTGGTTTTTTTAAAGGAAACAAGAAAAAAAATTGCAAATGGGTCAATGTCCAAAGATATTAAATAATATTTTGCAAGTAATAATTATTTTAAATCGACAAAACTTGTATTTTATTAAATTCATAATCCACCATTCGCACTCACATGAGATAAAACCTCACCTCTAAACTACATTGTGCACCTAACGTGTTCATTTATTATCTTAACTAACTACTCAGTCCAACAAAGACATATAACCATTATCCAAGCCCCACCTCGTTAATACTCTCAGCCAGATCCCTTCCTCAGCAGCTCCATCAAGGGATGCATTACCTCAGCCAGCCCCACGACAAACCGCCTTAAGTAAGATACCTTGCCAAGGAAACTCTTTAGCTCTTTCGTTGATTTTGGCCTTGGCATATAAAGGATGAATTGCCGTTTATCCAAGTCCATTTATACCCCCTTGCGATTTACCACGAACCCATTTGAGAGGGTTTATCTTTCTCTTATACTTCCTACAGTGAGTGAATACCCTCCTTAAGTCGTATAAGTGGGATTCTTCCTACTTGAACTTAATCACCAAGTTGTCAACATAAAACTCCACAGTCTTATGTAAAAGGTCATGGAATAGGGCCATCATCGTCCTCTGGTAGGTGGCTCCTATATTCTTCAATTCGAAAGGCATGACCATGTACATGAAATTGCCCAAGGGTGCTCAAGAGGCAGTCTTCTCCACGCCAGCTAGATCCATTTTTATCTGATTATAGCCCACATTACCATCCATGAAACTATACATCTCATGGCTGGATGTTGCGTCAATCAAGCTGTCAATGGAGGGCAGTGGGAATTCGTCCTTCGGGGATGCCTAATTCATATCTTTGAAATGTACACATATGTTGATTTGGTTTTGTCTTTCTTTCCCACAGGTAAAATAATGGACAACCATATCGGGTGTTATATCGGAACTATAAACCCCATCGTGAGCAGCCTTTGTACTTCTTCCTTGATCTTCAAATCCAACTATGCTTTGTATGTTCGAGTGGCCTGCTTCACTGGGATTATTGAGGGCAAGACATTCAGTGTGTGGCAACTTACCTCCATGTCAACTTCAATTATCTTGGTGTACTTCCATGCGATGACATATTTGAACTATATCAGAAGTTTTATTAACCCCTATCGAGGGGCTCCCTCCAAGTCCTTCAAGATAAATATGGGGTTCGAATCCCCACCTTCCCTAGACAAATCGATCTTTTCCAATTCCTGGATCTGTGTCCTAGGGCCATCTTTCATACATTTTGGCTCTTCCACCACTTCTTCTACAAAATCTTGGATCCCAGAGTTATAAATTACTAGGCACTTCCCCTGGTTATCCACCAGAAAGCATTCATACACCGGGTCATCTTCATCATCCAGTCTCTCGGTTGTCTACTCCCAACTTCATAATCTATAGATAATTCTATTATTAGGCAAAACCACCCGCTTGCACTGTCAGGCTGCGTCTCTTTAGAAATGTATCTTTCAATGATTCTCCTCCACCTCCTTCACCGTTCGTCTATTAAGAACGCCCTGTGTCTGAACTTGGTGCTCAATGGGATCAATTAGCGGGGTCATCCAATCACGAAAATGTCTTGAGAGGTTAGGGGGCCTTGCTGCCCCTAGATCACGTTCTTCTTCATAAGTCATAATCATTTGAGCAGGTGCCTGCACCTTCTCTCTAGTTTATGGAATCATTATCCCCCCAGCATATCTTATCACTATAGTAGCTTCTTCTCGCCAGATTGGTATTGAAAGTTGCATCAACCATATGGGCCTCTTCCTATGCAAAAGGTTTCTTGGTAGCCCGTTTCACCACCTCCTTACCTTTATGTTTTCCTTAGCACATTGGTGATAGGTGGAGGGTACCAACCCATGGTTGTTCATCCATACCCTACCTACCAATAGGTAATAAGATGGCTCGCAGTTCATGATGTGGAATTTAATATGGGAAGTGATGTTCCCCATCGTAATGCCCACGTTGACGTAGCCCACTAACTTGGAGGAATCATTATCATAACCTGATATTTCCAACAAATGGGGAACTATCCTCGTCTCTGACAACCCAGTGGCATAGAAGGATGCCACAAGCATTATGTTGATGGATGCCCCTCCATCCAATAATACTCGTGAGAAAATGCAGTCATTCATCGATGCAGTAACATACAAAGGTCTATTGTGTCGATACCTGATCATCCTATCCACCTCCGAGAATGTTACTTTTGAGATATATATACTCACCAATTTAGCCATAGGCCCCTTCCATTTCAAGTGTGGGGCCATATTTTTCTTTGTAATTTCTAGAATAGCCCTTGTAACTTCCAGTCGGGAATCTTCAGGAAGGTCAACCTAGTCAAAGAACTAGCCAAACTTTGGCAAGTGATCCACCGTTGCACACTCAATCCATGGATATGTTCGATCATCCTCGAGTTCATAAAATTCTTCCACATCTTTATATATAGCCTCATCATATGCTATCACTGCATTAACCTCTCCATGAGAATAAACTCCCATCTCCTCACTGAGCATCTCAACAGCATCGTATGCTTCTCCATCTTGGTCCTATCTATCTTTAGTCTCATCAACTAAATGTAGGAAAGCCAACTCAAAAGTCCATTATTCAAAAGAATCTTCGAATCCACTAGCCGGAGTGCCTTCAGAGTCATTCCCTCCGAGCCACTATTCCATCATTGATCGCTCAGCTTCCTCATCGAAGGCGCTAGCATTATGGGCCCCGTGGGGCAGTAAAGGGTTATTGTTTACATTATTCTGCATCACCTTAATGTTTCCATTATTCACATGGTGGTCAATCAACCTTCTTAATGAAAAACATATTGTAATAGAATGATTTACCCTGTTGTGGAGTGCGCAATAATGGGGTTTCTCTTTGTTTTCTCTGGTGAGCGGTGCGGTGTGGAGATTAATCGACATGGAAAATTTATCACGGACCATGAGATCGTATAGGTTCAAATCTTGCTCCACCATGCAATTTAGCTTAGGAGGATCCTCATCGTCTCCGAACCTTCTCTTGTTTCTTCTACCCCTTTTACCTCCTCGGTCGCCATTACTTCCTTCTCTACCCCCATCATCTGTGTAGTTAATCCACGAGGGTATTCCCCTCCTCGAGGTAATTGTTGGCCTCATTAGTAAGGTAAGCAAAGTGGGAGGTGGTACTATGGGCTTTACCACTAATGCGATATTCGTTGTTGCCTTCAAAAAGGCTACAAACATACCTTTTCTTGTCAAGTTAATAAGGTGACATATGTATTCCGGCAGCAAGCCTTCTGCACATACTTGTAAAGTTTATTCTCTCACGTCTCCTCCTTTGTGTATAGGGAGCACTCACGGAACCTTCAGATATAGGCCACAACATCATCTCCTGGCTTCTGCTTCTTACGTGCGAGATGGATGAGTGTGAACTCATCCTCAGCAAAGAAAATTTTTTGTACAAACAAAACATGTAATTCCTCCCAAGAACATACACTACCTGGAGCTAGGTGGGAATACCATGTGTAGGCTTTCTTTGTCAGGGATTTGAGAACTCATTTAGCCTTAACATTTTATCATTGCAATGGGCCCCCAGATTCTTAATGAGCCTCTTCACATGCACCTTGGGATTTGCACCTTTCCCCGTGTACTTTTAAAAGATTGGGGGAATATAACCCATTGGGTAGGGTTCGTTACTATACTACTCTGGGTAGGGAGTACGAAATCCATCTTATATGGAGGAGCTCTCCCCTTTAAACACAGCTATGAACTTTAGCAGCTCTTTCTTTATATCTTCCAAGCTAGCTGGTGAGGGGCTTGTTGACGACGGCATTGTTGTCACCGGGGTTGTTATGGCTAGCGCGCCTACTCCTTGACTTATCGCAAAAGTTGGAGTAGCTGGAGTTTCTCCCCGATTTTGCAACATCAATTTCATTATCACAAGTGGGACGATGATAAGACACGCACCGCCCGGGGGTAGTGGAACCATTGGGAATGTATTAACGGAAGCAGGCACTGCCACCCCTCCGGTAATAGTTGGAGATAGTATATTGGCTGGTGGTGTGGTAAAGGAAATCACTCCCGTGGGGGCTCCCAACATTGCTTAGGTTGCTAGAGTCTTAATGATCTTTGTGAATAGGCTCATCAACCCATGCATCTGTGCTTGGACTATTCCCCCTTACGTGGACATCATATTCTTGATACCAATGTCAGGTGCGCTAGGATCTATCCTTGTCTCTCTCCCTACTACAGGCAATGTTGCATTATTTGCCTCTTCTTCACGCGGTATGGCGTCAAAATTAATGTTTTTCATAGTGTTATACTCTGGCATCTTTTCAAAAGAGAATAATACCTCCCCAACGGAGTAGCCAAATGTAAGACGTGGGTTCTTCAAATACTATTAGTATTAAGTGAGGCGTAACCCCTTATCAATATCGAGAGTAACACCATTAGATATAAAGTATAGGTCATATCCATAGGCGTATCAAAGACAAAGAGATTCCATATTCAAATTTACATTGAAGAACATATTGACATGATCATCATATGGAAAATAAAATAAATGAATGGGACCAACAGGTAGCGTGGTCAGAGGGAGAAATAATAAGCACTCTAGGAACAATAAAGATAAGACAGGAACTTCAAGATCAGTAATTCCCATTGATAGGTGCATTGAATGTGTGCGGGAGTTAATTCTCTCATGAGAGTTCTCTGGTATAAGGAAATTTGGGCAGCAATTCTGGGCTCTGGATCCTCAGTCCTTGATTTGTTTGTTTGGTCTTATTTATATAGGGGAGAGGTGGCTCGATTTAGTATGCCCTCGATCCCTTTGATGTGGTGCATTAAATGCATGAGATACTCCATTTAATGCATGGGATCTAGTAGTTTTAGTGGGAAAACATTCTATTGGTTGGAAGTATTGAGGGCATTAATGAGGGATATGAATTGTAAGTTTGAGGCTTCCTCTAGAATGGCTATATGGTCAGATTTGGTGAACTAAACCTGTTATCCTAAGGGTAAAGGCACTTGATAGCTACGTTCTTGAGTCCCTGACCGTCAGACATTATGACGTCAGGAAGTGAGGTCGAGTGAGCAGGTTCGAGTGACATTTTTCCTGGGTGAAGTTTTGTCCAAGTGAGCCAAGAGGGTTGGTAATAATTCCAAACGTTGCCTTGTTCCCAATCCTCCAAACCATGTCCCTGCAAAGTTACCAAGAGGAGGTTTCTTGATAGAGCATGAAAGCTCTCCCATGCCCTCCCAGTAATTGTCCCTCGTGGGTACCAAGCGACCTCACTCAACATATACATTCATAAGACAACATACATAACACAAAATTATATTTCTTATTACAAAATATTGTCATCCGGGTGATATTTGTGCTTCAAACTGGGTCCTTCGAGGTAGAGCGTTGCGAGCTACTTGCTTTGTGAAAAGTCCTCGAGGTGGGTCCTGCGAACCACTTACATGGAGAATCTTCTAAGTTTGTTTGTGGTACATCTTTCTCTGTAAATAATCAATTCTTTTGGCTAAGTTAATCATCCATGTGAGGGGACACGCCCCCACATTTGCCCCTTCATAGAGATATTTATTTTTTACATGAAGAAATATCTCTCCGAAACTTCCATTTATCTATGATTTTCCTTCTTGGGGAAAATGAAGTGATTTATTCAAATTTTCCCCAAAGCTCTTCGTTCCCTAAGGTAGACAAGACCCCCAGGCATGCCCCGTTAAATGCAGCTATCGTTTGCATTTCAGTACGTCACACGTGGTAGTGCCAGGGCGAGTGCATGAAGATGATGTAACCATTTGACGCGTCGTTCCCCGAATCATCATCATAGCAACCTTTTGTCTTTCATGACCATGCATGTTTGGCCAACATGCTAGCCACATAATTCTGAAATGCCATCATTACACTTTTCCAAACGTCACTTTTTTTCCATCATTTGGAATTCCTGTTGCCCCTATAAAAGGGGACGCACCTTTAGTTCAAGCTCACCTTTGGTTTTAACTTTCTGAGTTCAAGCTTTTCTGTGAGAGTTTATCAATGAAATTCTTGCCTTTTTCAACTTCTTGACCCCCTTTTTTCCATTATCTTCTATTATCCATTCTCTTATTTGCTATGGCACGAGTAAAGAGAACTATTTTCGTCAGGGGTGCTTCTCCTACCACCCACGCATGCTAGGCTCAGTGGGCATGATATCATTGTTCCCCTTACTTTGGAGAGAACGATCATTTCTAAGCGACGGCAGAGCAGTTTCCTAGTGCTCTGGTGCCAACTGAGGAGCCAAACTTGTTGATGAAAGAAGGTGAAGACGCTAAAGACTCAAATTATATCCCTACCACTACTGTTACCCATTTTCGTATAGAGCGTGGTGATTTCCCCTATCCTAAGGTGGAATTTGAGGCGTCCTCTGGGGCCAGTGAAGGGTTGGGCGCTTGGACGGAGTATATCCCTGCAAAGTACTCTGTTCAACTGGCCCTCGTAGGCTTATCTTGTTCCATGTTGTTGGGTGATCTTACCTTGGCTAAGAATAACACCGATTTGCAACTGTTGGTGTCCAGGTGAAGCCATAGTTCACACACCTTCGTGGACGTCTGGGGTGAGTTTATTGTTACCCTAGAGGATGTGTGCCAACTGTTGGGACTGGAAGCTGCTGGATTTGACATCTTCTTCGAGAAGGCTATCTCTAATGAAGAGAAAAATCTAAGGACCGAGTTAGAAGCCATTGTGAAGGATTGTATGGTCACTTATAATCAGTGAACCTACTCTAAGGTCATCCACTACTTTTACTTCAATGAAGAGAAGGCTGTCATCAGAGCCCGTGAGGTTTCTAGGGAGAACCCTCGAGGGAAAGAAGTTTTTGAGCAACCTCCAATGGGGGAAGGCTATGAGTCCAAAATTGAGCTGGAGGGGGTACATATGGGTAATTCTATCGAAGGTATACCTTTCGAGTAAGCCCCATGACTTTCCTCGTAAGGACCTGATCAACATGGTCGTTTGAATGGCCAGTGGTGTAAAGACCCCCCTTGCTGCCATTATTCTTGGGTCTCTATACACTTGGTTAGATTGTGTGTCTGTAGACTCCGCTCAAAGCGCTGGTAGGTTTGATGTTTCTAACTATGAAAGCAATATTCTTTTGTCGGCGTTCCTCTACGCTGATTTCTCAGATTATGCCACCGCTGGCCACTTTCCTGATTCGTAGGATATGAGAGTCCCCCGTATTTGCTGTTGGAAGAATAAGAGTGTTAAAAAACCTTTGATAGCTCAGATTGATCGAGCTGAGCGATTCAATCCTCGCCTTTATGTTGGGCAAGCCAATTTTTTACAAATAATTTCTTTGGTGAAGAGGAGTGTCCCATTGCTCCTATTGAAGATACCCTTCCCAAAAATTTCCTCGAGCATAGTGTCCCTCTGTTGTTGATCCCTTTATATTTGCCTTCATATATCGAATGGTCATCATTTTACTCTTTATATAGCCCCCATCGAGTAGCCATGCAGTTTATCTATGATGAAGGGGGGCCCTGTTAATCCATTTCACTTGAAAGAAGCCCACTAATTTTCGTTTGCTTGTTCAAATTTCCCCACATCCACTATTGCCAGTCTGTGTGCCCATTATACTGCTAACCCTGTGATATCGAGCACAAGAGCTCGAGGATGGATATCAGCGATGTATATCAATGTGTTCTGGCATAACCAATTGGTTCGCTTTCAAACCAACCTTCTTAAGGAACCCTATTATCCCAAAGTTGAGAGATTTCCACCCATTGAGTTAGGTTTGAGAAACTGCACCACCCAATCTTCTATTTTTCCCCTCAATAAAGACAACAACAATGCCCCCCCTCGAGCTGCCTCCTCTAGTTCCTTTGGATCAAGCAGTTGTGAAGAGAAAGAAAACCACTCAGCCTTCCATTCTTCTGACAAATGTTGCCCCAGGTCCTTCGAGTCCGGTTGGAAGGACAATGTCTCCTCACGCTGCCTCAATGGGTGCAGTAATTAGGCCCACTCGGAAGGCACCTTTGAAGAAGCTTGAAACCATTCCACAGCCTCCATTATCCTCTACTCCTGACCCTAATATTTTCGAAGCGGTGAGCTAGATGGTGGATCGTCTTCGCCAGACTTGGGAACATTTTAGTGAAAAATACAGAGCTTTTATATCAGTTGAGATGTCTGCTCGTGGGTTTTCTTATGACCCCCAATCTGCTGGGGGTATTAAAAAAAAGGAAAACGATTATCCCCCTCAAGCTCGTGATGGAGGAGTTGAGTGATTCGATTGAGTTGGAGTTGCCTGAGGAGCATGTGTATGGTGGTGATATTCGTGATGATGATGAAGAAGATGAGGAAGAAAAGGAGGAATCCAAAGAAAATGGAGAAGAGGAAGAAGAAGAAACTATATTGGTGCGGCGGTGTAGGTTGAGGAGGATGGTTTATCCTTCAAAACCTGTCTTGCCTCCTTAAGAGTATGAAATTGTAGAGGATGTGTTAGAAGGAGAGGTAAGCCTCTTAATCTCTCTTAATGTAAATATCTTCTTCCTTCTCTTCTTTTCATACTAATTCTCTCATGTCTCTTTTTCAGGTTGATGCGCGAGGATATGCACATGATGGAGTTGGAGAGACTCGTCCCGTCAAGAGTGCTGCCCCTATTACTTCACAGGTAATCTCCCATTTCCCCTAGGGCATTTATATCTGATACTTCATCTGAGTCGAGTAGCGGCTATTCGCCTGATCCCTCTTTTTTGCGCGAGCAGGCTGGCCTCAAGAGGGAGGGGCCTTATGTGAAAGCTATTGAAGCTGTGCCTATGCCTGTTGTTTCTGTAACTTCGATACCTGTGGTAAGTCTTTATTTTTTGCATTTATCTCCCCCTTTTATTACTCCCTCAATTTACTGGTTCAATTTTTGAATTTCTTCTAACTTAGGCTCCCACGCACGTTTCAACCGTCTCCGTGGCACCTCCACCTTTAAATAATCAAATGCTTGTTACTTTATTCGGGCCTTCAATTTCAAACCAAGAGGGTGCTGAGCCAGCTACAGTTGTCGAAGGAGTGGGTGAATAAGAATATATTCTTATGACGGAGGAGAATAGGCAGAAGTAGGTTACTGAGGTTGTGGAGAATGTTATTTCCCCCCAAAGTCATCCCCTATTTGTAGCTCCCAGTGTGATTGAAGAGGAGGACGTGGTCCAGATGGCCACTTGCGAGTTTGCAGATGAGTGACGCCCTGAGGTATTTCCACTCTTCCATCTATCTTCTGCATGTAAATATGTTAGCTTTGAAATTAAAATCTCCCATAGCCGAGGGTCAGGCGGTCCTAGTTATGTAGCACTTTAAATAAAATCTCCCATAACCGACGGTCAGGCGGGCTTAGTAATGTAGGACTTTATATTTCATAAATCTTCTATAATCGAGGGTCAGGTGGGCCTAGTCTTATATGCATAAATCTCCCATAACCAAGGGTCAGGCGGGCCTAGTCTTATAGGCATAAATCTCTCATAACTGAGGGTCAGGCGGGCTTAGTCTTATAAGCATAAATATCCCATAATCGAGGGTCAGGCGGGCCTAGTCTTATAGGCATAAATCTCTAAGTTAGCATAGTGTTTTAATTCATGTTTTCCTTTTTTTTATTGCTAACTTTAACTATTTGTTGCATTTCAGGTTGAGGTCGATTAGCTAGAAACTCATAGGCTCGAAGTGGAGCCTGTTTTTTAAGAGTTAGTTCAAGTATCGACAGTAGGTCCAGTTTCTTCTTTGGGCGGGGCCCATGTACTTGGTGATACTCCTGTACCATGCTCTCCTCAAGTGCAAGCAAGTGATAATGCTTCGCATACCCAATGTCCACCTTCCAGTGATAGCATTTTTAGTATTCATCCACCTGAGGCAGACCTCAAGGTGGTTATGAGGTAAACTTTGGCCAATTTCCCCTTTGTTCTGCCTAAGGGTCCCCATTTATTGATCGAGCAATTGTTAGCTCGCTTTCCTTCGACCTTTACTATTCATTATCTACAGCCAATTCCTAGGATGATGGCCTGCCGATTGCTTGGTCTCGCAATGGTATTAGAGGAAATTCTCAGCACCCCCCTTATGTCCCTTAGCCCTAACACTGTCAAAGCTTTATTGGGTAGGGTTTACGTGTTAACCAATGATGGTTTTTCCCTGACATGGCTGGTGGAGCTACTGCAGAGTTTCAAGAAGAGTGATCTTCCCAGCGTCTAGAATCGCCTCCAGAATTCCCATCGCAAGCAGGTAGCTATCTCTGAAGAACTTGCAGGGTCTGGAATCCCAATTGCTAGTAACGGAGAAATCAGTGCAAGAGGCTCGCGAGGTGGTTGCTTGTGTAAAGGCATAGTTGGTTGAAAAACAGCAAGAGTTAGAAACCATATACCAGACCCGAGAAATTTTCCAGAAGAATTTAGCTGACCTTGCTGCAGAGCAGAGCTAGCTTGAGCAGAATCTTCCTCCGCATCACCACCAACTACTTGATTCAGATAATCTTCATTTTATCATAGACGACCCCTATCTTCATTATTCAGCATTTCATTTATTGGTCTTGCCCATTGCTGTGAACTTTTGAATTCTTCTAACTTGGTTGTAACCACAATGCTATCACTTATTTGAAATAAAGAAACATTGGCAACTTTGGTGTTTCCTTTCTTTTCTGTTGTTTTAATTGAATATTGGCTATGCTTATACATCAATGCTAAGTACATCATGTATAATAAAGGGATCAATCCGTGAACTTGTGAAAATAAAATATTGATCTAGCATATGCCCTGTGAATTTTGCTTCTGACTATATTAAACGGGTGAGCCCAATTGCTTTAAAGCATATATCTATGGTTTAAACAAAAAAAATAAGTCATTGAACAGGAGTGACAGAACATACATTCATACATAATAAATCTTCAACCACTTGTTATTTAATTTGAAAGTCACATTATCATCCAGCTTAGATATCTCGCAGTAGCCTGAATCGTGGTCTTCTCGAACAGTATAAGGCCCTTCCCAGTTTGCTTTGAACTTTGGTAGCAACAAGCCTCTTATGTGTCTTTTGCATGATTTTAGAACTAAGTCTCCTTCCTTGAACTTCCTTGGCCTCACAAATTAATCGTAATATCTGGATAACTGCTTCCTATATATCTCGAAGTGCCTCTCGGCATTATCCCTATGTTCTTCCAAGGCTTTGAGTTGTACATGGCGGTTGTGAGGGAGCATAGCACTTCCTAGGTTATAACTCGAAGTGCCTCTCAGAATTATCCCTGTGTTCTTCTAAGGATTTGAGTTGTACATGGCGGTTGTGAGGGAGCATAGCACTTCGTAGGTTGTAACGAGTAGAAGGTACCTCGAGTTCGACTGGCAACACAACTTTTACCCCAAATACTAAAGAGACTGGTGTGTACCATGTTGGCTTTCTCTTCGTCGTTCGATAGGCCCATAGAACTTCGGGGATCTTGTCATCCCACATGCCAGGGAAGTCCTCTAACATCTTTGCCAAAATATTCACCAACGTCTTGTTGGTAGCTTCTACTTACCCATTGCACTTAGGGTAGGCCACTGTTGACTTGTGATTGATGATGGAATACTTTTTTATGATCAAGAGCACTTCGCTGTTCATAAAGGGGGTACTATTGTTCGACAAAAACACCTTTAGGATGCCAAATCGATAGATAATGTATTCCTTCATAAATACAGCTACTACCCCCATAGTAGCTTTCTTGATCGGCATGGCCTCCGCTCTCTTCATGAAATATTATGTTGCTACTAAAATCCATATCTTTGATCATGATAAAGGTTTGATGGCTCCTATCAGGTCAAAGGCCCAAGTATGTAACGAAAATGGTATAGATACGAAGTTCAGGTCCATTGAAGGGGCGTGGATCATATTCTCATATAGTTGGCAGGCTTTGCACTTTCTAATAAAATTAGTTGAGTCTTTCTCCATCTAAGGCCAATAATAACCTAAGGTCATTAGCTGATCGTAAAGTTTGGCTCCTCCAATGTGACCTGACTCATGAGCTTTTTTTAACACCTCTTTGAGCTCTTTACTTCTTATGCACCTTAGGGGCCTGTCATGATACCCTCGTCGGTACAGCCGCCCATCTTGCACGAAGTACCTAGATGCTCACCTTTTTATCTTTGTATCATACTCTTTATATACTAGCACTACTCCATCTATCAAGAAGTCCATGTAGGGTTTTCTCCAATCTTGCGGTTGGTCAATGAAGTTGCACTCTCTCGCTTGATAGAAAAGGTATCACTTCGAGCACTCTCTTTATACTGCGATGGCTTCTTATCTCATCGAGGGCCAGTAGTACCCCACCCACTGTATCCTTCTGTATAGAGGAATCTTAGTAGTCTCACAGATATTCTCATATACTTCTATCAATCTTCTCTTAGCCTCTTTAGGGTTCACACACCTTGATAGCTAATAGCCCTTGTTTTTAAAATATAAGTTACCCCTGGCAACAAAGTATTATGATAATTTAGCCAAGAAAAGCGATCATTCCCCTCTCTCTAGCAACTTTCTGACTTCACCTCTTCAGTCATCTTTATCTTCTGATGGTAGCATCTCAGATATCGTCGAGGGGGCAGTTCTCTTTGTGATTCGAACCACGGTTGATTCTCTATTAAAGGCAATCTTTTACGTGAGGTGGCATAGGCATCCGCATGCTTGTTCATTATTCGGAGGTGCCTTTTTATCTTTACCACCTCAAATTGGCCCAGTAGTCTCTGGATGATCATGCGATAAGGAGCCGAACTCCTATGCTTCAATGGAAATTCCCCCGTCACTTGCTTCACCACCAAGCTTGAGTACCATTCAATTGTTACAACTTGAGTGCCCCTCCTCAGCGCTTCGAGTAACCCAAGGACCAGTGCCTCGTATTCAACTTCGTTATTTGAGCAATCAAACTCCAATTTGAAAGACAAGTGAATACCTTCACTGCCTCTTTGCAGAATGACTCCCGCTCCTCCTTTTTCTCGGTTGAAGATTCGTCGAACTCCATAATCCATTCGTCTAGGCTGGCTGCTACGAAATTTTCCTAGAGGTCATCACCCGAGAGCTCTTCAATAGGCAGCTCGGACGTCCCAGATGGGAAAATGGCCAACAGATCTGCATATGCCTGACTTTTGATGGCCTGAGGGACCACGCACTTGAGATCATACTCTAAAAGGATTAGAAACCACCTAGCAGCCCTTCCTATCAATACATTTTTAGCAAGCAAAAATTTTATAGGATCGCACTTAGTTACGATATGAATTGTGAATGATAACAAGTAATGCCATAGTTTTTCTGCTACAAATATAAGGGCCAAACAGTGCCTATCAGTGCTAGTATACCTGGCCTCAGGCCCGTGTATAATCCTACTTAAGTAATAAATAGGTCTTTAAATCCTTCGCTCTCTTGGTCTAATAAATCCCTAATAGGTCGTTCTGTTGACGTAAGATATAAGTGTAAAGGGGTACCTACCTTCGGGGGAATTATTGTATGAGGAGAAGTAAGGAGTGCCTTCAGCTTGTCTATGGATTATTGATGTATTATTTCCCATGAAAACTTCAAGACCTTCCTCAGCAGCTCCATTAAGGGATACGTTACCTCAGCCATCCCCGGGACAAACCGCCTCAAGTAAGACACCTTGCCAAGGAAACTCTTTAGCTCTTTCGCTAATTTTGGCCTTGGCATATCAAGGATGGCTCGTAGTTTGTCCAAGTCCATTTGTACCCCCTGGAGATTTACCATGAACCCCGAGAAATTCTCGCTCGTTACTCAAAAGGCCATCATCGTCCTCTAGTAGGTGGCTCCGGCGTTCTTCAATTCGAAAGGCAAGACTATGTACATAAAATTACCTAAGGGTGTTCAAAAGGCAGTCTTCTCTGTGTCAGATGGATCCATTTTTATCTGATTATGGCCCACATACCCATCCATGAAATTGTACATCTTATGGCCCGTTGTTGCGTCGATCAATCTGTCAATGGAGGGCCGTGGGAATTCGTCCTTTAGGCACGCTCGATTCAGATCTATAAAATCTACCCATATCCTGATTTGGCTTTTGTCTTTCTTTCCCATAGGTACAATACTGGATAGCCATATCGGGTTTTGTATCGGAACTATAAACCCCGCTGTGAGTAGCCTCTGTACTTCTTCCTTGATCTTCAAATCTAACTCTGCTTTGTATGTTCAAGTGGCCTGCTTCACTGGGATTGCTAACGGCAAGACATTTAGTCTGTGTTAACTTACCTCCGTGTCAACCCCAGGTATCTCGGTGTATTTCCATGAGAAGACATTTTTAAACTCTATCATAAATTTGATTAACCCCTCTCGAGGGGCTCCCTCTAAGTCCTTCGAGCTAAAGATGGGGTTCGAATCCCCACCTTGCCTAGCCAAATCGATCTTTTCCAATTCCTGGATCTGTGGCCTAGGGCCATCTTTCATACATTTCGGCTTTTCCTCCACTTCTTCTATAAACCCTTGGATCGTAGAGTTATCAATTGCAAGGTATTGCCCTTGGTTATCTACTAGGACGCATTCATACATCGGGTCATCTTCATCGTCCAGTCTCTTGGCTGTCCACTCACACCTTCATATTCTAAAGATAATTTTGTCGTTAGGCACAACCACCCGCTTGCACTGTCGGATCGTGTCTGTTTGGAAAGGTCTCTTTCTATGATTCTCATCCACCTCCTTCTCCGTTCGCCTACTAAGAACGCTCTGTGTCTGAACTTGGTGCTTAATGGGATCAATTCGCGGGGTCATCCAATCACGAAGCTATCTTGAGAGGTTAGGGGGCCTTACTGCCCCTAGATCACGTTCTTCTTCATAAGTCACAATCATTTTAGCAGGTGCCTGCACCTTCTCTCTAGTTTATGGGATCCTTATCCCGCCAGCATATCTTATCACCATAGTAGCTTTTTATTCCAGATTGATATAGAAAGATGCATCCACCATATCGGCCTCTTCCTTTGCAAAAGGTTTCTTAGTAGCCTATATCACCACCTCCTTACCCTTTATGTTTGCCTTAGCACGTTCATGATAGGTGTAGGATACCAACGCATGGTTATGCAACTATACCCTACCTACCAACAACTGATATGACGACTTGCAATTCATGATGTGGAATTTAATATGGGAAGTGATGTTCCCCATCATAATTCCCACATTAACGTAACCCACTGACTTGGAGGACTGATTGTTATAACCTAATTTTGTCAATGAATCGGGAACTATCCTCGTCTTTGATAACCCGGTGGCATAGAAGGATCCCACAAGCATTATGTTGATGGATGCCCCTCCATCCAACAATAGTCATGAGAAAATGCAGTCATTTACTGATGCAGTGACGTACAAAGGTCTATTGTGTGGATACCTGATCATCCTATCCGCCTCCGAGAATGTGACTTCTGAAAGATATCTACTTACCAATTTATCCATAGGCCCCTTCCATTTCAAGTGTGGGGCCATATTTTTCTTTGCAATTTCTAGAATGGCCCTCGTAACCTCCAACCATGAGTCTTTAGGAAGGCCAACCTGGTCGAAGAACCAGCCTAATATTGGCGAGCGAGCCACAGCTGCACACTCAATCCAAGAATCTTTCTTATCATCCTCGATCTCATAAACTTCTTCCACCTCTCTATATACATCCTTATCATATGCTATCACTGCGTTGACCTCTCCCAGAGAACAGGCTCCCATCT
Organism: Sambucus nigra; assembly: GCA_949130495.1. Lineage (NCBI taxonomy): Eukaryota > Viridiplantae > Streptophyta > Magnoliopsida > Dipsacales > Adoxaceae > Sambucus > Sambucus nigra. Next base: position 542,606,796 of record OX422217.1, on the reverse strand, counting down.
TCCCACTGAGCATCTCAACAGCATCGTATACTTCTCAATCTTGGTCCTTTCCATCTTCAGTCTCATCATCTAAATGTAGGCAAGCCAACTCGAAAGTGAATTCTTTGAGAGAATCTTAAAAGCCACTATCTGGAGTGCCTCGATCCCTCTAGTGTGGTGCATTAAATGCATGAGATAATCCATTTAATTCATGGGATCTAGTAGTTTTGGCGAGAAAACATTCTATTGGTTGGAAGTATTGAGGGCATTAATGAGGGATATGACTTGTAAGCTTGAGGCTTACTCTAGGATGGCTAAATGGTTAAATTTGGTGAACTAGACCTGCCATCCTAAGGGTAAAGTCATCTGAGTACTACACTCTTGAGTCCCTGACCATCAGATATCGTGACGTCAGTAAGTGGTTAAAATAGTGGCTATTTTTAGGTATCTAGTCACATCAGTCAGACAGGCTGGCGCCCAAGGTGCCACGAGGGGCCAAGTATTGAGGGAGATCGAATGACTCGAGGAGATTTACTCGAATAGGTAAGAAATGAGTAGGGTCGAGTGACATTTTTCCTAGGTGAAGTTTTATCCGAGTTTTCCAAGAGGGTTGGTAATAATTCCTAACGTTGCCTTGTTCTCAATCCTCCAAACCTTGTCCCTGCGAAGTTCCTAAGAGGAGGTTGCTTGATAGAGCATGAAAGTTATCCCATGCCCTGCCAGGCATGGTCCCTCGTGGGTACCAAGTGACCTCACTCAATATATACATTCATAAGATAAAATGCATAATATAACATTTTGTTACAAACTATTGTCATTTGGTTACCTTTGTTCTTCAAATTGGGTCATACGAGCCAGGTCCGTTGGAGGCTCTTCCAGGTAGAGCACTGTGAGCTACTTGCATTATGAAGAGTCCTCGAGGTGGGTCTTGCGAACCACTTACATGGAGAATCTTCAAAGTGTGTTTGTGGTACATCTTTCTTTATAAACAATCAACTCTCTATTATCTAAGTCTAATTACCTTCACTAGGTATACATTCAAAAACAATATTGCAGAGACCCACTTACTATAGATAAATATTCACGCAATATAACATAACTACACTCGTGTTATAAGTATATGTATATAGTGTATCATATAAACATGCATATATATCCCTCTCTATATACGTATAACCATATTCACAAAGCATGGACCCCCCGATTACATCCCTCGTGTGCTATCCAACTCCAAGAATCAAGCATCACACTGAGCAATAGGGTGGGAATATCACCACCAAACCCAAACATAAACTCATACAACGGAGGCAGTCTTAAACATATGTCTAGGGGTCGCAACTATACCACATCGCATCCAACCGGTCTCCAAACCAATATATGCCTCACACTTGGATAATGGGCATGCAACAGTCATATGACTCGGGGAATCAATCTTACACCTGTTGGTTGTCAATGCCAGGGTTGACTGCCCACTACGCCCAACCTCCTATGATAGCACTACCGAGTAGGTATGTTCAATATAAACAAGTAACATACACACATACATATACATACACATCACTTTAATATGTATATATAAGGTACCGAGCTCGTATGCATATCCCACAGTTCACTACTCTCCAAATCTCGAAGTTCAAACCAACTTCCCGATTAAAAATCTAAATAATAACTCACTTGAAATCTCAGTTCTCCTCACTTGAACCCAGCTATTAGTTGGCCTATGCCACGTATCAACCCTGTAAATCATTTCCCAGTCATCCTATAATACCCTGAAATCTCCTACGATTATTCCCCAAACTCTAATGGGTCAAAACAACACAAAAACAAAAACTGTCAGCCCAACAAACTAAACCGGTTCACTGGAAGACCGAATCATTTCGATTGAGCTAGCCGATTTGGTTTGATGGGCTACTATAATGACTCGACCTGGATTTATGAATTTTTCATGGGTTAACTCATTCGACTCAGATGTTACTAGCCCAGTTTTATTTAAATTAACGTTTCACTTGTTTAGCATATAAGTCCAAGGTCAAGATAAGCTATGTGTGAGACCCATGGGGAGCACCCGGAGTCCAACTAAACAAAGCTACTGACATAAAATAATTAAGGTACACTTACGTATACAACGCCGTCAAAATACAAACCCACACCCAACCTTTCGTTACAAAGTGAGGGTGTGAGCCTATGCCTAGTGGGAATATATATATACAAGCAGTATAAAAAAGAACGACAGCAAAGAATACTCACACGCTATAATCACGTGCATGCGAAAATCTCTCTCTCTCTCTCTCTCTCTCTCTCTCTCTCTATATATATATATATATATATATATATATATATATATATATATATATATATATATATATATATATATATATATATATATATACCTTTGAAAATACTAAAAGAGTGAGTGGACCTATATGTGTGTTTTAAACAAAACCAATTTTTTCTTCAAAAAAAGATTCAACTTTTAATTAAGCACCAAACCAAGTTGTGAAAAAACCAATTCTTACTTTAAACCAGTTTTATCTTGATTAATCCTAAACATGCATCTAGTGATTATAGAAAGTAGAGTAAAGTAAAGAATACTCACAATGCCGGATGTACGAGGAAAAAACCCAAAACGGGAAAACAACCTCGGATGACCCAAGCCAGACAATCACTATGAACAATGGTTTTACAAAGACATATTAGCCTTACACTAAGACTCAATCCCCACGGGTCTTGACTTTCCTTCTGATCTTCAACCGTTCTTCAATAGTGCCCACGTAGAAATTCCATCTTCCACGATACATGTCCACAACACACGCATCCACGTATGTCTCGGTGTCCACCGAATGGCTTTGATTCGTCTTCGATGTCGAACAAGAAGTCCTTCTCTTTTCTTCACCACAAAACCCTTTGATGTTCAATGTGTAGAACAAACAACTTTGGTGCAGCAACATCACTTAAACATATAAGAATTATTACTCGGATCTTTGCAAACTCTAAGGATGTGTTTATGCTTTGTAAACCTTAGAAAACATGTGCAAACAAGTTTCTGGTCGAATACTGTTTTCCAGAATGCACACTTACGAAATTATGATGAAAATACTGTTTAAATAGGATTTAAACACCGCCTTGAAAAACATGTCATTCAAACAACTTGAGGAACTCGTTCGAGCGACATCCCATCTCATTCGAACGAGATTGGATGTCATTTGAACGACAGCGCGAAAGTTTGACTTTATAACTTTTTATTTAAATCATCTTTTCCAATGAGAGATCCAAAAATGTCAAACTCTTTTACGATCTTATCATCATAAAACGTAGTGTAAACCTTTAAAACATTTAAAAACATTTTCCTTTATAAAAATTACATCCTTATCTTTTATAAAATAATTCCGAGCACCATTAATTATACGCATTCATACCTGAGTGATCTCAGAATGAAATTAACTTTGAAGACGATTCAACTTGAACCAATTAAACTTCGGCATGATTTAATTCATTGAAGCTTTGCCGCAACGTCTTCAATTTCTTCAATACATCATAGACCAAGTGGGATCGTGACACAAATAAACATCTCCCTATGAAATATTACAAGCACAGTTTTGTTCACGGAATTAAGTCAAAACAATAGAGGGACTCAATTAAAAATTTATGTCCTTAAAAATCTCCCCCTTTGACTATTCCGAGACAAAATTAAACCAGTCAAGCCGTATGACGCCTAAAACCCATCCCATAAACCCAAAAACAAAAATACAGGATACGGACTAGAATATGTAGCACCGACAAGCATGACCTGTCTGAATGTGATGTAGACTTGAAATCTCGAATCGCTGAAAGCATACCTACACACATGAAACAGACAAACAGATACCCAGTGAAGTATGGAGGAACAAATGATACCAATTTATATTTCTAATAATAACATATCATTTGAAACATGTGAGCAATTATTTGATACCAATTTGAAACAAATATAATCAAACAATCGGTAAATCCAGATATCAATAGTAACGCTCAACAAATCTCCCCTCCCCCAACATCACATACATCTCTCCCCCTTTTTGTCTCAAATAGACAATCCGGTGAAAAGATAAACCAATTTGGAATACCTAGCATGAGAATATGATACTAAATTGAATCAAGTTGAGACTAATTTTTAAAAAATGAAAAATGCTAGATAAATATGAAACAACCAGCTAAATAAGATCATGTAATGACAAATCGGTAGCTAGTAAACCAAGGAATCACATAAAGAATATCGCAAATTAATCAGGTGTGATAAACGGACTTATATGCAAAATAACAATTTGGAATATAAAAGAACCTTCATATAAACCAATCAGTCCAAAAAATGCTTCCTGCAGTACCAAAAATATACCAATTTGAACCTGAGGACTGCAAACCAATCAGAAGCCATTTTTTCATCCTGTCGTTCGAACGAGCGAGGGACATCACTCAAACGAGATGAGGATGTCGCTCGAACGAAGTACAAAAGTCGTTTGCGCAAGATGAGTTGTCGTTTGAACGACTTTGCACGACTTGCCAAAATTTCCCAGATTCCCAAAAATAATATAAAGTATTGCCCAGTGAAAAAATTTCCACCAAAAAATTCCAGGAAGGGCATAACAAATGCAAAGCAGTGCTAAAATAGTAGGCTTTTCACACAAAATACAAAAACTCATAAAAACTAAAAATACAAGTTACATGCAAACCTAGTACCGATGTGCTCAAACATGGATATGGAATGAATGGGCGTGAAACTACAATAAATGAGTCACAATTCCAACACATCGAAACGATCAAGAATCTCTAATTGATAGAGATAAATCATCAAACTTTATCATATCCATATGACAATTAAAGAGTGAGCTTATTGAACTAAACATACTACATGCACACAAATCCAGAATTTTGACGATTCTACAAAAAATAGCGGCAAAAAAATCATTGTTTCAATATTAGATTAGATGTGCAAACCCGTTTAAATTTTCTCCAAAAAAACTCCTTCATATATATATACTTTTTCAAGTTCTTTTGAGGTTTCTAGCATTCTCAACTTAGAGAAAATATTATTGGTCCTTTTCTTAGCATATTGCATTTTCTTTTGGGCTCTTTTAAACGGCGGCTTTCACAACGAGTTAATTTTCAACTCTCGCAGCCCCTTCCCGTGAATCACTCATCATTTTTACCAATTTTAAATCCTCACGGTAAACGGTTCTTACATGCACACTTCTCCTTAAGTTTACGTACGCATAGATGACAAGATTGAGATAAGAACGCCTCACTAAATTCAAATATGCAAGAGAAGTCAAAGATTCATATAAACTCGTGCATATGTGCAATGTTGGCATATATACAAAGTCGAATCAAAATGCATATCAACTTTGAGACAACTCCATATAACCAATGGTTAAGATCATTCTAAGCATCGATAATAATGACCAAATGTCCTAGCCACATGGATAATGAAACGATGGGGGGTTCAAGCACACCAATATGACACATATAACATGTAAACTCAAAAACAAAAAAAACAAAAATCTTTTTGGATTTTCAAACATATTTTGACTCAAAGAAAAGCAAAATCTTTTTGGATTTTCAAAAGTTTTCTCAAAAAACAAAATCTTTTTGTATTTTTCAAATATGACTCAAATAAATAAAAAGTATAATACAAAATGATACACATGTCATTATACTAGCAATGAATATATCATGAAGCAAACTAGCATATGACAAACATGGCAACATTATCATCCTTTAGATTTAGCATGGGAAGAATCAAGTGCACCCAAACGAGAATTATGAAGTTTAATTCCTAAATCCACTAAATTCGATTTCCTAACCCAAGTAGGTGTAAAACGACGCATGGGGATTTTGGGAACCGGGGCAACTTTATTCCTAGACTTCCTAGGAGCTTGTCTAAGGTAGTAACAATAACGCCTAAGGTAACCTTTCCTACCATAAAACGTGCAAGTGTAGAGGTAGTGGGAATGATTACCTTTATGTGGACCTTTTCTAACCATCCTAGTGTTTCTCACACGTGCGGGGGGAATGGGAACAATTCTCTCACCAAAACCTATACCTCCCCTATCTCATTTAATTTGGACGGTGCCTAGGATCTTATCTAACTTCTCCGACCTAGCCTCCAAATCAAACTTGACTCTGGACGAGTCTCTCAATCTCTTCTCCAACTCATGAATCCTAGACTCAAGCAACAAACGCCTAGACTCCTCAAACTCTAAAATCTCCTTTTTCAAGGACTCCATCAATCCACGGAGATTATCTCTCTCTTTCTCCACAAACTCTAGTTTTTCCCTAAACTTCTTCTCACGTGCCCTAAGATACTTAATTAAACAATCATTATTTTCTATGGCATGCTCATTCAACTTAGATTGCAATTTTGAGTTAGCCTTTTTCACCTTCACCGTTTCGGCATACAACTCATTAAACGCATTTTGCAAGTCTTTCACATCTACCTCCTCCTTATCACTCTATTCACCCTCACTAACATGGGATACACTCAAAACCTCCTCGAAAGTGTCATGCACAAGAGAATCGACGTCGCTCACATGACATGCCATAAACGCAACAAAGTTACGATCAATAGGGGAACTCTCTCCCTCTTCCGGATCACTATCACTTAAGGTGGCACTATAAACAATGGGTTGCTTTCCCTCTTTCTTAAGTCTAGTGGGACACTCCTTAACTTTATGACCGTACCCCTCACACCCAAAACACTTATCCGACTCATCTCTCTTAGGCTTCTCAAACTTATCCTTAGAGGTGGGGTATAATTTGTTGTTCTTGAATTTTTCAAATTTCTTGGCATCTTTCGATTGCTTTTGAAACTTAATAATTTTTTTAAATTTCTTTGCCAACAAAGCAACATCCTCAAAATCGGAATCGGAATCAGAATCTGAAACATTAATTTCCTCCTTCTGAGTTTTCAAAGCAATACCCTTTTCTTTCTTAGGCACTTGCTTGGAGGTAATCATGTCGATTTCATAGGTTTGTACGCCACCTACAATATCTTTTAGTTTCGTTGACTCTAACCTACCCAAGGAGTTTAAAATGGTCACTTTCGCATCAAACCTACTAGGCAATGACCTAAGGATTTTCTTAATGACACGGTTGTTGGTAATTTTCTCACCTAGGTTAAACGACGAGTCGACAATATTGGACAACCTATCATAAAACCCATCAAAGGTCTCACTCTCTAACATCCTAATGGTCTCAAACTGTGTAGTGAGATTTTGAAGTTTTGACACCCTAACCGTGCTAGTGCCCTCGTGAGTGAGTGCCAAAATATCCCAAGCCTCTTTTGATCTTTCACAAGTCATAATTCTATTATATTCTTCATGTGTGACATGTGAAGAAATAACGTGCAGACCCTTAGAATCATATTGTGCAAGTATTTGTTCAGTTTCAGTTCATGATTCAACAGGCTTTAAACTAGTGACCTCACCTACAATAGTGACCCGGGGTGTCCAACCTCTCAACTGCAAGCCAAACACGTTCATCAATATATTTTAAAGCACATCTCATTCTCATCTTCCAATAAGTTTAATTAGTGTCATCAAATACAGGAGTTTGAGAAAATTCATTATATCCAGAATTCATCTTTGAAAACACACAGGATCACAAAACAAATAAAAAAAATTCTAGCTCTGATACAAATTTGAAAGTGTGAGTGGCCCTATATGTGTGTTTTAAAAAAAACCATTTTTTTCTCCAAAAAAAGATTCAACTTTTAATTAAGCACCAAACCAAGTTGTGAAAAACCCAGTTCTTACTTTAACCCAGTTTTATCTTGATTAATCCTAAACATGCATCAGTGATTAAAGCAAGTAGAGTAAAGTAAAGAATAATCACAATGCCGGATGTACGAGGAAAAAGCCTAAAACAGAAAAATAAGCTCGGACGGCCCAAGCCAGACAATCACTATGAACAATGGTTTTACAAAGACATATTAGCCTTACACTAAAACTCGATCCCCACGGGTCTTGATGCTCCTTCTGATCTTCAACCATTCTTCAATAGTGCCCACGCAGAAATTTTGTCTTCCACGATACCAGTCCACGACACACGCATCCACGTATGTCTCGGTGTCCACCGAATGGCTTTGATTCGCCTATGATGTCGAACAAGAAGTCCTTCTCTTTTCTTCACCACAAAACCCTTTGATGTTCAATGTGTAGAACAAACAACTTTGGTGCAACAAGATCACTTAAACATATAATAACGATAACTCGGATCTTTGCAAACTCTAAGGATGTGTTTATGCTTTGTAAACCTTAGAAAACATGTGCAAACAAGTTTCTGGTCGAATACTATTTTCCAGAATGCACACTAACGAAATTATGATGAAAACACTGTTTAAATAGGATTTAAATGCCGCCTCAAAAACGTGTCGTTCGAACGAGTTGAGGAACTAGTTCGAGCGACGTCCCATCTCGTTCGAACGAGATTGGATGTCGTTTGAACGACAGCGCGAAATTTTGACTTTTTGACTTTTTGTTTAAAACGTCTCTTCCAATGAGAGATCCAAAAATGTCAAACTCTTTTACGAGCTTATCATCATAAAACGTAGTGTAAACCTTTAAAACACTTTAAAAACATTTAAAACATTTTTCTTTATAAAAATTACATCATTATCTTTTATAAAATAATTCTGAGCACCATTAATTATACGCATCTCTGGAATGAAATTAACTTTGAAGACGATTAAACTTGCACCAATTAAATTTCGGCATGATTTAATTCTTTGAAGCTTTGCCGCAACGTCTTCAATTTCTTCAATACGTCATAGACCAAGTGAGATCGTGACACAAATACATCTCCCTATGACATATTACAAACACAGTTTTGTTCATGGAATTAAGTCAAAACAATACAGGGACTCAATTGGAAATTTATATCCTTACAAATACATATTCAAATGCATTCATCATTTACTTCCAAAACTTTAATCATCTAGATTAATTTACCTTAATCTTGGAAAGACTTCATTTGTTCATACTTTAGAGTTTCTCACCTTATTTGACACACCTGGTCCAACACATAGATTATTACACATGATTTATTCGAAACCATTCCCTTACCGAAATCACTCCTTTATATTCATTTAGAATATACCTTAATAGTTTCATTCAAAAGCACAATTTCAACACACGCGTAAACCGTGTTTGAAATACTTTTTTATCATTTGAAAACCTTTCAATATAAACTTATACAAATTAGAGGAAAGTACTCTTAGGTCCCTCTTGAACAAATTTTAAACATTAAAGGAATTTTGACAAATTTTAAACACTTAGGTCCACTAATTCCCTTCTTGTATAAGTCCACGCTAGTGGCATAGCAAATGGACCTAATTATAAATTGTCCTTAAATGTTTAAAAATTGTTACCAAGGGACTTAATTGTAAATTGCCCTACAAATTATTGGTTTAACAACTTAGGCTACTTAACCACTCATTTGCCCAGTTTACTTAAGCCCTTTTTTCCTCAACCTGTGAACATTAAGAAATTTAAGCATTTAATTATCCATTTTATCTTCACCGGAACATTTGTTACATTCATTCAAGTTAGGTTATATTAAAAAAATTTACCACACCACCCATTTTCTTGACATGTTCCTTATTCCCTTTATCTTTTCTCGGAATCTTCCTTTTTACCGCATACTTACACGGGCTCTACACCGATGGCTATGGGCACCATATGCTCTGGACAATGATTTAGGAATTTTCACCCTAGGGTTTCGGGCCCTTCTTGCTTATTCCCGGTTGCATACGAGTCCTTATTAATCTATTTAACATTTTACCCATGTCCACATTATTTCATTTATTCACTTTTACCCGACCAAAACTAAAATTTGAACTTAACCGTCCGTTTTTCCATTAACACTTGGAAACTTGTTTGTTCCCTTCTTTTAAGTACCTTATCCACACACACGTCACTTATACTAAATTCATTCTCACTTAGGACTTAATTCCTTTTCACAGATATTAGTGTAAAGACGTACTTTAACATTTTTATTCTATAAAAATGTTCCACTTTAAGTAAATTATCAATTTACGCTTTTGTTCACCAAACTTGCAATTTATTTCCATAGCGATTGAAAATGTTTTGGTGTGAGTGACTATTATAACAATTGAAAATGGTGGAACATGAATGTTGGAAGGGAAGGAAACTATGAACTCTTGAGATAAATTAAGGAGAGCAGTGGTTATTTCTTATCCCACGCATTTGTTTCCTCTCCACAAATGAGGGTCCTCAAGTCCTTTTAAATTAAACTATATGTTTCATCCTATGTTTGCAAACCTTAGGGGATGACACGACTTCTAAATCGACGGTCCTAATTGAGACAACGACTATAACCTGACAGAAGCATCACGACCCATGTTTACTTATCTAAGGTAGTATCAACAAATAAACCAAAGGTTTATTTATTTACATCCGACTAGGTCATATGGTCAGGCCCACGAGCTGACCGATAAAAATCTTGGTGAGTGAGCGATCGATAGCACTTGAGAGATGATGTAATTCAGGATGTCATTTGAGTGACATACGACGTCGTTTAAATGACCTCCGACATCGTTCGAGCGATGTGGCTTCTTCGTTCAAGCGATATAACCCGAACAACAAATCCTACGTTTCCACGTTGATATGATTTGCCCCACGAGTTTTGAAATCATATAAGGTCTATATAATTAATTTACAATCAATATCTCTATAACCCATTATAAAATCCACAAGTTTTCCCCTTTAATTTTCTTAAATCTGACAAGGGTTACCAACTCATTTTAACGAAAGGATGGGAGGAGACAAGTCGTGCCCTCTATATACATTTTTTTTATAATAGTTCTCCCTTATAAATATAATCCATAATCCATTACCTCTGTACATAATCCAATTTTTGTTATCTACAATTTCCTATATTTACAATTAGTTCCTCTTCGTATAAAATTTAATATATAATTAAATAAATTTATAGGGGCGGGGTATTATAGCTACCTGTGATTTTTTCCTCAAGTTTTTCTCTTCTAAACTGTGACAACCCGCTCATCAAAATAAGGGGTGGCCAGCCCGATACTCCAATAATAAAGGGAATCATAGATGGACCATTCTCAGCATCACAATAATATAGTAAGTATCCGGGATAACCACCCTATATTTCAGAAAAACGGGTTACCAAAAATTTTGTTTTGCAAGTTAAAGAAAGAATTTAAACAACCCAATTTGAAAAGAAAGTGGAAACCCAAAAGAACTTATATTACATCCACATCAAATATACAATAAGGGGACCGAATATGCTGTCGGTCATCAGTCTCTTACAATAATATTCAACAAGTTCATTAAGTTACATAATACATTACAATAAGCAAATACAAAAGCTTGGGCCACACGCCCGAGTAAATGACCCGATCGTAGCTAGAGTACAAAAATGAAGGCATCTATAACAAAATATCCCGTAATATTCGCAAAGTATCACGTCTCTCCTGAAACACCGAAATAGGAAAGTTAGTACGGGCGTCCTTGCGACGGAGCACCTGAGCGAATAAGATTCATGCACAACATGAAATGTGAACGGGTCAAGGCCCCGTTTTATATGATCACCAGATAAATAAAGAGTATGACAGTTATGTACAGTAAATCATGATGGATGTAGATAAGAATCTACCTATACAAACTCAAATCATAAACTAAAACAATTTAAAGGATCATAAGTTTCATTTAGTTATGCAAGAGGATATGAATGAATAACATTAATTAAAAGCCTCCACCATTTACTCTGTTCCATTTCTCATTATGAAACATAATCACAGTTATATGCTCTTTATGGCATTTATCATGAATCAAGTCCAACTTGAATGAGAATAGTTATATTCATATACATATAACGATTCTAAGATCGCCCGTCGGGGTTTCCCCACTGTGCACGCCCCTAAATGACTATCATCTTCCAGGGCCTATCATCCAAGACAACCTGGGACCCTAACGCAACATCGGGAAGTGGCCATATACCTGAGAGTGAGTCATAACCACACCCGAAATTACCTCACAGTCGCAACAATAAATACAACATACATAATAACCCGTTATATGGTCGAGGACTATATTCGCCCTGCATTCACTAGCCAGGGGACTTCACCTCATGCAAGAACTTCCCTTATGATAGCATTTAGAGACGTGTGTTTAAGTAAACTATTATTTACCATTTCCGTTTTCATTTCCATTTTTAATAAATACATTACATTTTATCTGGAGCCATACGTAATTCATATCATCATTACAACCTCAAAGAATTAATAAACTCTCCCTTTATTCTCCAAACATTTTAGGGTATTATTATAAACCACCAAGACTATCATACCTCAATGGAGCCTCTAAAGTCTCCCAATATGACCTTACAACTCCTAGACTCATAATAGTTAACTAAAGGAAAAGAATGCCCTAACACCACTTTGTACACCCCCGGAATAAGCCCCATTTAAACCATTTCTAATGTAGGGTAGTTAACTAACTCATCTAGTACTCTAGGACTCTAAGTTTACTTCATACAAGAAGGTTCCTAAGTCCTAGGCCTAAAGAAAAAGGGTGGAAATTGAGTTAGAAAAATAACTCAAAACAGCCTGATTTCGAATCGATTCTCCCTAGGGCCGAATCGATTCTCCCCAAGCAGCGAATCGATTCGCCCAAAAGCAAATCAATTCGGATGAAGAATCCAAGTTTCTGCCTCAATCGAATTGATTCGGCCTTAACCCGAATCGATTCGGGCCTGCAGACCTGTAACCTAACCCCTTAGCGAATCGATTCTCCCTAGGGCCGAATCGATTCGCCCGTGCGAATTTGCCAAGAATGGGTTACGGGTTATGAACCCTAGTTTTTCCCCAAAACCAATTTTACTCCATTTTTACACACATCCAACAACATTAATCTACCCAAAATCATCCTAGATGATTATCAACTACAATAATCCACATGATCATCCATTTCAACTATGATTAGGGCTAAAACACCACAAATTTCATATTTGTTCCATTATTTCCAATACACAACAATTAATACAATTTATTCATCTTAAATCACATATTAGCAAGTAGAAAACTTGCCTTAAGGTTGAAAGCTCAGATTTCCTTTGGTAGTAACCACTCCAAGCTTCAATCTCCAATCTCTCTTTTCTCCTCTTTTCTCCACAAATTCTCTTCTTCTTTCTTTCTCTCTAGGTTTAGTAATACACACATAAGAAATGAAATGAGGTGAAAGACTAAATCGTGACTTTAGCCTAAATTCCCAACTTAAATGGTTAATACCACATTAAAATGACTCGCAACTACGCGTTTATGTTAAAACCAATCAAAAGTGCCCGAAACATAAAAATACAATATGGCACTTATTTCGACTATCTCGTACATTTCGGTACTAACTATGCCCTCTAAATTGGCATTCGGCAATTTTATAAATCATTTCAAGTTCCAGTTTCATTTAAACCATAAATGTCATTTAAAGCATATGACACTATAAAACGTAGCATGATGATATTTACTTACACATGGAGTAAATAAGCTACAATCTAATAAATATTATCTTTGAACTCATTCAATTAATATTTACTCCATTTTCTAACATTTTATATAATTACTTCAGACAGTAAATTAATATAAAATAAGTGTCTCAAAAGTGAGGGTTGTTACATAAACCCTACAATGGAGGTCCCAAACCCCTCCAAACAAATAATTAACCTCATACAACATTATACTAACATTCCAAAAGTATTCTAACTTGCAATTAACCTCAAATCCGTCATCAAAACCTTAAGATTCTAAATCAAACTTTCAATTTATGAAACCTATAATTTTTCCAATTTGAGTTTTCATCAATTCAAACATCCTATCATTGTTCTAAATCTTCATCATCGTAAACTCAGATTAAATTTTAAAATTTTTATATGATCAACATTAACTAGTAATTAACTTAAATCACAGATTGATCTCAACCTATATCTCTTGGTCAATTACATCAAAATTTCAATCTTGCATCTTTAAATCACATATTTTTATACCAATTAAGCATGAAAGTTATTAACTACATGAACGTACAATTTAAATAAAATAATTACTACCTTTTTGGTTTCAAATTCGAAGTTCTCTAAGTTGATGATGTGTTGAATCCGGAGATGAGCCCACCTCTTCTCTTCTTCAAGCCTTTCTTTCCTTTTCTTCCTTGTTTTTTATTATCTTGAACTTCTCTCTAACTCAATGTAAAAGGTGGGCTGCCATCCACATTATCTACGTTTAAATACCTCACTAATTTAACCTAATCCCATTTTTCCATTTTACCCTGGGTGTAAAAAGACCATCCTACCCTTATATAGGTTATGTTATGTCTAAAAAGCCCCCAGAATCCAATCATAACAGTCGGGTACCTATTCTGGACTATTTCTACCCTTCTCAGATCACTTATGCACTCGAAAAGGTCATACGAGTCATCTAACTCCAAATATGCTAACATCTAATTAACTGTGCCCAACACATATGTACTGTTCGCATCGCCCATAAAATATAGCGATTTGTCGTTGTAACCCTCTCTTGACATATAATAATAAACCATTGTTTTCACTCATACATGACATATAATAAATCACATATATATTTACTTATCACACGCAAGTAAATAATAATAATAAAATAATAACAATAATAATAATAATCTTTTATATACTCTAAAATGTTGTACAAGACGTAAAAAGCACATACTTATTTAGAGTGTCCACATGTACATCAAATGAAGTCTTATCTTTCTCTCAACGGAACCTTTATACATTTTTCTCTTGCGCCCTTTCCCCTTTTTCATTGTGTCTCTCTATTTTCCTCTTCCCACCATCTTTCCTCCTCCATTTTTACCTATTATCGTATCGGCTCCCTTTTTTTTACACAACAATAACAAACTAGATTCATTCATTAAGCATCAGCAATCGGAGATGGAATATTTTCATCCAACATAACAAAAATCCTCTCTCTAAAAAGTTCATTCTCAATCGAGAATACACAGAACCGAAATCTGATTAATTCGATCTTTCTCCAGTAACCAGTTTTTTGGTCGTTTTGATCTGTGGAAACCTGATCTCGGTTGATTTGTGATGAATCTGAGATTTTATGCGGAGATCTTAAGGAGTTGGATCTACTTGTTTTGGCGGAGAATTTGAGTGGCGGTGGTAGTGTTAAAGAGGTAGTTGGGGAACCGTTGCAACACTTTTGGCACATATTGTTGGTAGTTGGATTGCCTATAACGTCGCAGTTGTTAATTCACAAACATAAGGATTTGAATTTCGTTTCTTCATTTTCTCTATTCTATGCCATTTTTAAGCTTCAATTTTGGATCTCTAATATATATATTTAGATAGACTCTCAATAACAAGCATTCATTTCTCTATATCTTTTTCTCACTCATCCTCACACACACACCCCAAACTGAGCGTTCATTCATCACCGGCAAAAATGTAGCCACCGTCAGCGTTCGGACCTCACAGGCCGAATCGCACGCATAACCTTTAAACAGGCCACGACCAACGCCTTCCTTCCCCACTATCAACATTTAAAAATCCAAATCCCTTTTCATTTTTATAGTTAAACCACGACAACAGTCTTGATCTATTATTTTGGTGTCTAATTATCAACAACAATCTTGCACGTATTTACAGAATCCTTGTTCGTTTTTATTTTTAGATCTAATTATTTTTAAATCTATTTCCGGTATTTATATCTAACATCTTTGAAAAAAAATATAGAGGGTACTAATTATAGAATACTAATTACATATTACATTTTTTAAAACATATTACATTTTTAAACATATTATATTTATTTAAACAAATTACTTTTTTTTTAAATAGATTACTTTTTTTTAAACGGATTACTTTATAAACAGATTACTTTAAAAATATTACTAACCTAAGTCTTTTTTGTTTACTAAGTCTTTTTTGTTTACTTTATTAATTATTTTTTTGTTATAGTTGATTACAGTGTTATTGAAGCAAACAAATTGTGTACGAATTCAATTTTTTCACCCGTTTAGTAAACGAATCGTATATGGGTGGAGAAGTTTACCACATGATTCATTTATCACTTGATACGAACTCGGATCGAGGCGATACACTGCCACCCTTGAGAGAGAGAGAGAGAGAGAGAGAGAGAGTAAGAATACAGTTTGGTTTGTGTTTAGGTTTGGGTTTGATATGAGGATAGTTGGGAGAGAAATGGGAAGGAAGTTTTATGGGATATAAAGCGGCCGGTAAGGCATAATGGCGATGGAATATGGGCCTTAGAGACTCATAGCAGGCATTTCCATATTTTTTTGTTGTCCTCTTTTGCTTACACAAACAGTGACTCCACTCTTCTTTCATCCTCGATGATCACCGGTTCCTCTTTCACTTACATGAATATGTAAAAAAAAATTAAACTCTCTTTTTATTCGCTTATTATGACAACACTTGATATTTATTGTTTGTATATTTACATAAATTTATTGAACTTCTGAAGGGTGGAATCACATAGAATCCTAAATTTACAATCTATTGTCTGTGGACATCACTCGATCTCTGCGCCCATTGTTGCTTATCGTGTATGTCTTACTTTGTTTAATTAACAATTTTTTAGAATTCTTGATTTTAAATTTCTTATTCTTTGGTTATTTATGGAAATCAACCCAAATAATTAGTGCTTCAAATCATATTGTAGTGTGCCCCTATTAATGCACAATACGTGTTGTCAATTCCACAGTTAGATCTTTTGAATGGAAACTATTAAAACATGAATCTTAAAAAATATATGGCTTTTGGAAATTGTACTGATTTTAAATATGGCTTTCTTTTTTTTCTAGAAATATGATTCAAGTGAGAAGTTGAATTACTATTTTTATGATCGCTTAAGTTGTTTTGGTCTAGGATTTGATTTTCTCTTATACGGAAAAAGATTATTGTTTGATCATAAAGAAGATGGGAAATAAAGTATGAATTTTCTCTAGTTGGTATAATTGTAGTGGTAATATTCAAACGTTTTGAGCAATAAAAATCATGGATTTTCTGATTTTCTTCCTTCTCTGCATGACAACACAATTACTGGTATGAGATCATCCACTAAGGTATTGAGGTTATTTTTGCAAAATGACTATAAGGATAGTTCAAGTCGTGCATCGCGCGGGTTTACACCTAGTAATAATAATAATAATAATAATAATAATAATAATAATAATAATAATAATAATAATAATAATAATAATAATAATAATAATAATAATAATAATAATAATAATAATAATAATAATAATAATAATAATAATAATAATAATAATAAGAAGAAGAAGAAGAAGAAGAAGAAGAAGAAGAAGAAGAAGAAGAAGAAGAAATATTAATCCTTTATCTCGTTAATCAATATTTATCAAAACCCGATTTAATTTCCCTAATTAAATTAATAATAAAAAGCACACAAAAATTAAATAATCATAAAAGTACGAGGTATTACAACCTTTCCTTTAATGACTCCGAAGACATATTAATGAGGAGTAGCCTCATTTTGTAGAGCCGCAGTCTCTGAAAGAATTTTCGGTGTGCAGGAACGTGTTCCTCATGGTCCTTGGACTTGATAATCATGTCGTCCACATAGACCTCCATTTGCTTATATATGAGGTCGTGTTAGATGGTTGTGGCCTCTCTCTGGTAAGTTTCGTCGGTATTTTTGAGACATAAGGGCATAACTATGTAATACTACGTCCCCCAGGGGATAATGAACTCAGTTTTCTCTTGATGATCCAGGTGCATTTTGATCTGGTTGTAGCCTATGAAGCCATCTACAAAGGATTTAAGTGTGTTGCTGGTTGTTCTATCTACAAATAAGTTGATATGTGGTAGGGGAAATCATACTTAAGTCAAGACAGACTAAGATCACTATAATATATGCATATTATGACTTTGGCAGTGGCTTTAGGTATTGATACGATGTAATCTAGCCAAGTGGAATAATCCACGACTCAGATCAAATCGATGCAAAGCTATTTTTCTACTTCCTATACTTTCAAGGAAGATTCGGGTATGAGCTTGTAGAGTCTCTATTTTTTGGTTCCAGCATTAGGGAGGGTAGGTATCTCATGTATGACGATAGTGGGGTTGATGTCGGACGTGTCAGTGTAAGACTAAACGTACACATTCACGAAGTTGGCAAGGAGATTTGTGAGATCTTTTTTCTCGTTCTTGTCTAGGGAGGACCATATTTATAACTATTTTGGATTTTGGAGAGTGCCCAAGTTTATGGTTATTGTGTCATCCTCATCGGGAGACATACATCTATTTTGACTTTGGTCAAGTTTTTCTTGGTGTTTTAAGAATTTTAGATCCATAGAGTTATTGTTATTAAGTGTAAATTCGAATCCATTATTAGATTCATAATCATCACATGTAACACAAACATGCAAATACTATAAATTATTATTTATTATGCCATCAAATGGGGGAGGACATCATTTATAATTGATGAAAAGTCAACTTTATAGAGGGATACATTTGGAAATTAAGGCATCCTTTCATTAACATGACATACTCAAAGAGCATCTATTGCATCCAGTAGAGGTCCAATTATTAAGTATTGTTGTTCCATTGATTTTGGTGATGAGGTGGGTCAGATTCTACCGAGGAACTTTTGGAGTGACCTTTTGGCACTTTGGAATCTTGTTGCATACTGCAGTTTGGGACAGACAGTGTTTCTTGAGATAGGGTTCTTTTTCTTAGGCGTGGCCATTAGATTCCTAGTTAGGCTTATAATAGGATCCGTGCAAGGGAGTTCCTCAAATAGGTTTCAATAAGAGCTGGTGACAGTCTTACTTCTAAGGAAATAGATATTGAGTTCGGGGATACTGACTAATCATCCCCTTTCAGTGTTGGTACCTCGAGCGGCAGAGGCGGTGTACAAGGTGTGAAAGCCCCCTCTGTGGGGGTCAAGTCAGTGGATCTCAATGTGGCTACTAGAGCAGACTTATCTGGAAATAATGCGGGTAATCCCTATTCAGGATCTGTCTTGGGGGTTTCTATGTCTTCCTTGGTAACACATAAAATGTCATGTTAATTTTGGTTGATCTTATGGATTTTCCCACAATCCACATATAACCCTTCCTCCTAGAGGATATCCATCTCGTGTTGTAGGGATTTATTTTCTTCCTCCCACCATAGTTCGAGGAGACCATGATAGGGGAAGTCTTGTCCTTGCAGGCGAAAGTGACCATTCCATACTTGTTGAGGATCTTTGGGACCAGTGGCTGAGACTTTGTCGTTAGGAATGTACCTAAGATCGATTTTTCCTTTGTGTTCCGTAGCGATGACAGTTTTGGGAATTCCTTGTTAGTTTCTGTCAATACCTAACCCTATCATGTATTCCATTTTGTGAATGATTTGGGCATCCACATTATGAATAATGGATCCTCTTTTATCATGTGAGGGAGTGGGATGACCTGGAATCCGCTAAGGCATATGTCACTACTATCATGGTGGGTGTCTAAGAAGGAAACAGGGATAATGTTAGCAAATGTGTCCCACCCATAATCCCGTTGAATTATGACGACCTCTGCGTTGAATGGGAACCTAAATTTCATGTGAAGTGAATAAGGTAATGCCCCTATGGGGTGTATCCAAGCCCTCTCAAGTAAGAGGTTAAAACTAGGTGACATATCAAATACCTAAAATTCAATATCACACTTGATAGGCCCTACTATAAGAGTGTGGATGAAGGCCCCCAGAACCTCCCGAAGAGTGTTATGATATGCTTTGATGGCTATAAAAGATAGTGTAAACTCTAAGGTGATGTATCCTAGGCCGGTAACAGTGCGAAGGGGACATGCATTGATAGTGGAACCATTGTCTACTGGTAATAATGGTATAATCTATCCATGGGTCTTACTATTAATGTGTAATGAAAATCAGTGATTTTCGACTTACACGGGAAGGTCCTCATTAGAGAAGCCGATGTGTTATTTCAGGGTGATGGAACCGATGGTGGCTAACATTCCAGTAAGTGTTAGATCCGTGGTCATAGAAGCTTGAGACTATAGATGGTTGTGGGGAGTTCGATGTTCCCAATATGTAACTAGAAATTCCTATATGTTGATGTTATCTGATGTTTAGCGGATTTATTATTGGATATTGTTGTTCACCAGGGGAAGAGGTATGATGGCAATCTTGGGGGAGCCTTTCTTTTTGCTAGTGGGGTTTAGTAGACCTGACCAAGTTAGGAAGTTGAATTTTTTATATTGAGAGAGTGTGGGTTTATCCTGGCTTCCCTTTCATATTTTTCCATGTAAAGCATGAGATCTGTTAAGGACGTGGGGCCGGAGGTAGGCATTGTTGGCTTTGGGGCCATTATTTTGATCCAATGCAGGGTTGGGCTAGTTTTAGATTCTTAAGAGTCTAGTTCGAATATTAGAGGGATTTAGGGACATTTCGTCATCTATCTACCATAAGGATAAATCAGGTTTAGAGTGGGGGTGGGGATTTCTACCACCATGGTAAGGACTTGGTCGTCTGTCTGGTCAGGTGTCCTGGATGAGGATTCTGTATACATGGTGGACCTCGACTAAATGTCATCGTCTTAGGTGTTTTCTTAGCGTTATTTGTCGCGGGAAGGAATTCCATCCAAGGTAGTTTTGGGCGCTTTCATAGTTAGAATGGGGTTATGGTTCCCTTTGATCCATTTATTTCATGATGCTTGTGGCGTCCCAGAATATGTCTCCGTAATAATACTAGTATTCAGTGGATCTCGGTCCATAAGGAGAGATCTCATGTACAAATCTGATGAAGATTAGTGGTAATACTATATATTAGAGGCTATTGAACTCTCCCTATGCATGGTCATGGATAGTAGGGTTGACTAGTTCCATCTCGATTGTGTATGAGTACCTCCGAAAAGGAGGAACTTCTAGAGGGGGACAACCTCGGTAGGTCATCTCATCTCATTGTTTAATTATATTGATTATGTGGGTTGCATCTAGTAAGGTGTTACCATGTCTATTGGTGTGACCAGGGTGATTCACCAAGTACGAATAGGTCGAATGATAGTCGAATAATGTGTAGGTCAAGTTCACTGTAGGGATCAATGGGGTCTTCCGAAGGTAAAATATCTTTGAGGGGATTAGATTCAATCCCTATAGCATTGTAGAAGGTATCTTGTATTTCAATGAGTATGTCATCCCATCCGGTGGGCTAAACACCCTGGTATATGTTGACATTAGGGTGCCTGAATTCATCCTTGCTATCGAAAAATTAGAGGGGTGGCCCTCCATATGAGGGAGTGAGTTGGAGACTCTTTATAGTGTAGCCTTGATTTTTCATATGGAAGGTTCAATGTCCATCTTGCTCGAATAGATCCATCTCTTTTGCAGTGGATCTGTACCCGATCCTGAATTTGTAATCTCAGATTATGGGGGACTCAAAGGATGTAACTCCTTGTTTGTGAAACTCTAGAATTTTCCTGGGGCGTAATCCCACTCTTCCATCATCTCCCATACTATGGGGTTGATCATCAATTCAACTTCGGCTTTCGGGTCTATGTTTCCCTCGGTGATCAATAGATGGTTGAAGAATTTGTTAAGACCTTATTCTAGTAAGTTGGTATGATAGACATTCTTTGGACTATGTGCTAGAGATTTTAGAGCAAGTTCTGATTAGTCGGAGGTAGTGTTTATAATAGGAGGGTTGAGTGCTAATTTTGAACCTATTTACCGAGAGTGGTCAATGTCTCCCCGATGTTCATTCTCATCATGAGTATATAAGCAAGGTAAAGAACATATGACTCATCTCTTAGGTGGTCGAATCTGGTGATCATTCCTCGTAGCCTGTCATATCTAGTGAAAAATATTATCTGAGCGGACATAGCCCTTTAGGCCTCATGCAAGAGGTTCCACCTTTCTCTAGGAAGGATCATGTGTGGGGCATATGCTACTGGCCAGGTTTATCTTGTGACTCAACCTCCCAATCAAAGTCAATGTGGACCTTTATTCTTTCTTCTTCCTCATAAAGTGACCGGTCATAGTCCCTGAACTTCCAAATGGTGTGATTGTTTGACCTAAGTTATCTTCCTCTTTCACTCATATATATTCGGGGATAGGATATCGAGGTGACCAAATTATTGGCTCTGTCATTGAAAAACTAGACGATGTGGTGCTTATGATATTTCCCAAAGAGTTAATTGAGGATGTGTTTGTAGTAATGGGGCAGGGGGTATCATTATTGGTTCTTGAATATGAGAGGGCAAGAAGGTGAACCTAAGAGGACCCTTTCAATATGGTGAACTAAATTATAACTACACAAGTGATATTCTCGATTTCTTAGAGAGGTTCATTGTACATTTCCTCCCACTCAGACGAGTGATAGGTTTCCCCTATGATGGGGATATGATCCCCAACTATTTTGAGAGTATGAATTTTGACCAAGAGCAAGTTCAGGTTATAGTGGTTGGTTTAGATGAAATATATGGCCATGATGAAAAAGGTTATATGGTTAATAGTAGGCTTTGTTTCAGTGATTATTTTTATAGAGATGTAAGGACATGATTTTATAAATGTCTATTTTAGTATCTTGGAAATTTTTTAAGTGTCTATATCACGACATGTATGTCTTATACTGCTACACTAGGCACGTCAACATGATCATCCATGATGACCTCGATCTGAATCCGAAGTTTACACGCACTCGTCATCGTCATACGAGCGTAGTGCAACATCACGAAGCAACATGCAACGTGCGTCTTCAACATTCCCACTACTCCACTCATAATTATGGTAAAATATTTAATTGAGAGGTTTTAATGTTTACATATTTATTTGGGAAATTTTTTAAATTGTTTTTAAGTACCTGAAATTTTTTTCAACGTGATAGAATTTTTTCTAAATGTTGAGGCCGACTGGATTTGACGTTCGTGTCGTTCGAACAAGATCGTATTGTCGTTTAAATGATATACGCATCTCGTGCGAAGTAGATTAAATGACATCAACTGTCATTCGAGCGATATCCCTATTTCGTTCGAGCGACATCACCACCTTAATTTTCTTACAATATCCAGTTTTCTGTACTCACGTTTTCCAAGTCTTTCCAACTCCATTTTCTGCAGAAACAACTGCAAATAAAGACTTCATTTTTTAGAGCTTTAAACATCTTTTCATTCACCACACTATCCCAAATTCATATGTGAATCATTTAAACCCTAGATTACTTATTCTACTCATCTGGAGTACACTTGTGGATAAGAAGGCTGATTCTCCATTGCTGACGATTGGATCTCTTACGGGATCTCTTGCCGACAACAACGAACCAACGCCTACGGGTACTCGTGTGTCAAGATGTATTTCTCTATATTTGTAAATGTTACAAAATATAGTGAAATAAAAAGGTTTTTTCCCCTTTGGGGGATTTTTCCTCAAATTTGTGATTATGTGCATGCTTTCTTATATTTAATTAGTCAATCACATTTAGTTTTAAGAGTTAGGATTTTTAGGCATAAAATTAGAATTTAATTAAATACGTTTAATCATTGATTGCTGGCGCACTCTCAGACGGTCGATGGCATGGCCAGAGGGGTAGCTATTTAGAAGTGTGAGTGTGTTCTCATCCTCAGTTTGTAATGAATGGGTACTATCAGGGGGATGTGTCAGTGTTTGGGATGGGAGCATTTGATAGGGTGTTGATGTCAAGATTAGGATGACATGGAAGGGGGTTGTTGGTGACGTTGGGCTTCGGTGGTATGAGGTTCTTGACATCAATAAGATCATGGATGGCATATCTAAGGGACCAATAATTATCTTTGGTATGATCGGGTCCCTGGTGGAAATCACAATATGCCTCAGACTTCCAGTTCTTATCAGTGGTGATCGAGAAGGCTTGGGGTTAAGAGGTTTAAGGCGATCGTCCAACTTTAAAGCGATGAATACCCAACTGAGAGAGGCTTTAAGGTTTGTAAAGTTTCATAATCGGGTGCGAAACTCTTTGGGTGGAGTCATGGCTTAATAGTTTCTTGGAGGGGTGTCAGTTGGAAAGGCGTGGTAGTGTCTACCATATATTTGGAATTGTTGGTAACTAGCCATTGTCCTAGTGGTGGATTGACTACCAGGGTAGTGATATGGGATGTGGAAGCTCCAACCAGGTTATTATGGGTGGATAACTGATTGGCAGCTTGGTGAGGATATTTAGTAGGCTTGGTAGGTTTGGTGACCAAAATTTTCTTGATCTTACACCTTATGAAGTTGAGGATTTTAAAATCGGGGATCTAGGTGAGTTCGAGTTCATTATGTACCTCTTTCTAGAGGTTCCTGGTCATAATCTCTATTTGGTCATTTTCCAACGTGCGATTGACCATCTGACTGGCTTTGTCTCTCTAGAGAATGAATAAAGTACCGTAATGACATTTTTTGTCATTGTCCCTAGAATCTAGGACTTGTTCGTAGTATTCTAGATTACTTGGAATATGGCGTATCCCGTTACATTGGTCACGTCTTCAAGATCATCCATGATGTCCACAATTCGAATCTCTGGCAACGTGCATCAATTGTTCTCCACAACTCCATGTTCTATATTGTATATTCTTTGTTTGGAGTTCTACTTAATCAAAAATATTTTTGGGAGAATTTTATTTGATTTTACTTGGTTTTATTTTAATAAAAATGAGGCTGAATTTTAATAAAAAATATTTCTTGCCAGTAGTCGTTAGAACAACATGCACTTGTCATTTTAATGACCTTCTTATGTAGTTATATGTCTCATTTGATGGCCTGCTTCAAACATGCTTACGAAGAGGGCCCACTGTTTAGATTTTCAAGGTCGTTAGATGGTCATTTCTAGCAAGATTTTCATCTCGTTCGAACAACCTATCGAACTTGTTCGAACGACTTTTCGTTGCCTCGATTTTGGTGATTTCCTATAAAAACCTGTTTCGTGTAGGTATTTTGTAAAAAATTTCAACCTACATTTTCTTCAGACCTTCTACACAAAACGTATTCTTTTAAAAGGCTAAAAACACTTTTTTATTCACACAACTTGTCATTTAATATTTTGTGAATCAGTTTGAAATCATCAAACACTTAATTCCATTCTTGGAGATTCTCTCGTGGAGAAGATGTCTCCACTGGTGATCTGGTAGTTCTCATGGGAACTATTACTGAGGATGACAAAAGGTTGCTCGTGGGAATTTTATCTTAAACGCTGTCTATATTTCTCTATGTACATGTAAGTTGCGATTTGCATAAAATAGTGAAATAAGAAAAGGTTTTTCCCCTTGGAGGGATTTTTCCTGAAATTCATCTTCTTGTTTGATTGATTGCATGCCTAATTGATTTACTGCTTTCAATCACATAATTTCATGATCTAAGGTTTAACAAGAATTAAAACTGGGTTAAGTTGACATTTAATTAAATACGTTTAGGCCATTGAACCGTAGCGCACTTTCAAGTACTAATTATCTCTCTCTATTCTTACTTCAGCTTTTTTAGATCTTTATGAGTAATGCCAAGTTCCTCGTTGTACTAATACTGTTTCAGGAAAGAAAACACACATTGTCCCATGTTTTGGCAGTCCTTTCACATATCTAACCCTTGTACTAGGTAAGGGATCCTCCGGGAAATGTATAGGAGAACCTCCTTTCCAACACTCTTATATTTACATTTCATACCTGCATCTGAAGGTGGTAGTTGGATAAGTGGGGGGACGGAGAGCCTAGACCCTTATAAGTTTTGAAGACTGGACTCTTGAATTTTCTCGACAATCGGGCTTCCGGATAGAGATCTATCTTCTTGATGTTTGTGAGTGCATCTGGGGTTTTCATCTTGCTTATGCATTCTTGAGTGAGACATAGCTCAGAGTGAACTTGTGTTATCTCCTAGTTTGGGGGTAGGGAGACAACCTCTTCGGTTAGCAGATAAGTTATCGATTCGGCTCGTGGGGGCTTCGAAGGTGGTCTTGGGTACTCTGGGTACTGATGGTTGGGTTCAAAGTATCCATGTAGGGTGAATGGTACTTGATAGTGGTAGGTGCCGATATTAGCAGGGGGAGACACAGATGAAACTAGAGTAGGAAGATCCTGGGGTGAGTCGATATTACCTCAACCACCACCACAGAAAGTGTACCACTGTTGGGTATTGGGGAGGGAGTACATTCTCTCTTGTAACAGTTTCGTTCCTTTCACATGGGTGTGGGTTTGCCTTAGTGCCCGGATCTTCGAGTGTATAGTATTTTGGGCGACGCTGATGTTATCAGCTATCTCAGAACTTGGTCCATTACCGATGGGGCTTAGTCTTCTTCAATAGACATAGGGAGTATTACGGAGAAAAATTAATAATCGTGCATGGGGAATCGCTAACGAACACTACACGACTGGACGAAGCGCAAAATCGGGATTCTTGGGTAAGATCTTAGTGAAAATTTTCTGCTAATACAGGTAACTACTAAAAATGTCAGGGTACTTTCGTTCAGGTTTTGCCGTACATGTGACTGACAGAAGGACAATACACGGGGTAGAAGAACTCACACATGTATGACATTTTCTAGTGCGATTCTTTTATTTATTTTTAACCGTTTATGGATTGTATTTTGGGGGGGTTCTTTTGTTTGGTAGTATATTCAAAAGAGGAGAACTTTGGATTCGGGTCAACAGGGGTGAGATCTCATTTTTTAGTGTGAGGAGCAAAAAAGTGTTAGATTATGGTCTAGTATTTTTTTAAAATAAAATACAGTAAAGGTAATATAACGTAACGGAAATTTGTTTTGGTGATGACATGCGAATTCATACTGTTTACCTTCCAAGTAAAAGGGGAATCCATTCAACCTGAAGTTTGAGGGGTTTTATACCATCCACCGGCCGCTTAATAAAGAAATCTTTTTCATGATACTTGGACTGTACGTATTTTTTTTGTTTGTGCAGTAGGGTGTGTTCCTAGAGATTTTTTGATATGCGAAAAGGTAATGAGACTCGATGATCGGTGGGTTATTTTTCATTTTTATGGATCATGACATACTAGGATTCTTAGACTGAGCAACCTTTAAAGTACATGTCAAACCATTTTACCCTAGTACTGAATAAATGTGAAAGCCTATTCGATATACCCCAGTACTGAATAAACTTAAAACGTTCCTTGTCACTGAGACATTATGATCAAAAGAGAAGTTTCTCTATATACCAGACGGGTGGAAGAAAATAGTACACTCATTGGAGGCTAGACTTTTTGGGAAACGACTTTTTAAGAGTACGAACTTTACACGAGGGAGTGACTTATCACAATTAATACCTTTCATTGAGGACAAGCGACACTTCTGAAGTACGAACTTCCTTTTGGGTGAAGTGACTCTCCTAAAGAACAAACTTCTTCTCAACTAGTTGATTTTGGGGCCTCGATGGAGTAAGGTTTAAACAATATGAAAATTAAGACTATGAAGTACGTCAAAACTATTGAGTACGTGATGCAAATAAGTAATCTTTATTTTTACACACTATGATGTTTATTTTATCGAATCGCATTTGAATGAGATGTAGTTTTCGTTCTAACGACATGCAGTTTTGTTCGAACAAAATGGTATTATCATTTGAATGAGATCCATTCTCGTTCGAACGAGATTTAAAAATTCAAATTTTGCAGATTCGAAAAGTGTTGTCAAAACCTAGACCGTTAGATTAAGGCACGTGTCATGCTCCTGCAGCAGCAGATTAAATCGTGAATAGGGTTTGGGAAATTTTAGGAATTTTACCCTAAAGGGTTTGGGGGTATTTATGGAATGTTAGGGGGAGTTTGGGGATCGTTTAATTAGATTTTCCTCTCTCTCAATCTCTTGAGAGCTTCTCCACCACAACCACCATACAGCCCCTAGCACCACCACCCCTCCACCCTAAACCACCATATTTACCACATATGCCACCATATTTAAGCCTAGAAAACCCACATACACTGTTTATTAGTCATGATTAAATTCATAGAATTGTTGGTGGTGGTTTTTTAAGAAGAAAAGTAGAAGAATAGGAGTTTGAAGGGGGTCTTGCTTAGAGCTTTTATGGAGACTTGGTGCTAAACATTTTATGGAATAAAATGTTTTGAAATAATATTTATCTTGTTAAAGATATTTTATGAACAAATGTTTCAATGTTTTCTTGTAAGATTTGGGATTTTAAAAAAGATGCACATTTATTTAAGTTTTGAATGATAGAAATTGTCTTTAGTCTTGAAAAGCATGTTTTTGCAAATATTATGAAATTTCTTGAATAAATCATTTGTTAAACTATTTTTCTTCGATTTGTGGACATAAAATACATCTTCCCATGAATAGAAACTTGTAGTATTTTGATGATAGGCATATAAACAAGTTTAATGGAGGTTTTAATGAGTTTTAACTTGAGGTAAATAAATTAGAAATTTCATCCCATAAAGTGTGAAAAAGTTTAGAAAATGTGGTAATTGTATGGTCTTAAGACTACATGTGTGAAGAAATGAAAATGGTGTTTTTCTTACAAACTAGTATCCAAATGCTAATGATTTCTTTGATAAAGAATGTAATGGAACAAAGGGATTACCAATTGAGAAGTATGTTACTCCACGGTGTTAAATAAGTGTTAATGGTTGAAAAACATCTGAGGAGTTGGTGTGTATAACTTAATAATGTTTTTAGAAAAGTAACACTTCTGAAAATAGAAAGAAATTCAAGTTTGGAAATAAATGGGAAATGGTAATTTTACATCAAGTGGAATATTTTTATGAAATAAAAATGTTGGAAACGATGTTACACAAATAGTCCTAACTGAAAGTGATTTTGAAATAAAATCAATGTAATTGTGTAAAGGACAAGAAATGATGATTTTTGTAAAATGTAACACAAGGTGGGGAAGAAGTGGAATAGTGTGGACATTTAAAAATTTTGAAAACATATTAATATAGACTCGAATGACACCGAAAATAATTAAGAAAGGTCGCGATACCTATGGTGAAAGACCCAAAATTAATGGCCAGAGCATATGGTATCATAATCGGCGGTGTGGAGCTCGTTAATGTATGCGGATATTGGAGGATTCCAAGAAAAAATAGTAAAAAAAGTGGAACATGTCAAGAAATGGGTTGTGTGGTGAATATAAGAAACAACCCAACTTGAATGAAACTAATAAATGTTATGGTTAAAAGATACCATGGACAAGTAATGTCCATGTAATAAAAAGAATTATAAAGTGAACTAATTAAATGGGTAATTAAGCAATTAAAGGAGGTTTAACCCATTATTATGTCAAGGATGTGTTCTTGAAAGTCTTTCAACGAAAAATAAGTATTTTTTAACATGGTGCTTACGTGTTTAGAAGGTGATTTTCAAGGAAAATACTAAGGTAAAATGGCTATACGTAAAGTGTAATTAAGGTGAAAGAAACTATTTTCCTTAAACAAAAGGTAGTCATTTAAAGTATTTAACCGGGTGTGTTAAATCAAGAAATAAATGTCAAGTCAAGTAAAAATGGGTTCTTTTATAAGATTAATGAAACTTATTCGGGATAAGTAACGTTTTGGCATAAAATCGATTTCATGCATAAAGTGTGTGTGTGTGTGTGTGTGTGTATATATATATAAGGTACTTGCCTATTGTAACACCCTTTATTTTTTAGCATTTAGAATTTAATTAATTCTGGCATTTTTTAAATTTAAAACACAATATTATGTGTTTATTAAATATTTATTGAGAGAGATTATGATTAATATTAACGGAATAACTTTACTAAGTGTGTAGTAAATAACACGTGATAAATATTATATGTCGTAGTGAGTAATATAGACGAAACTATGTTATATCTCAATCGGAAGTCGTGTGTAGGCTATATTAAGGTCGAGATGGGAAATTTATGTAGAGTGACTTGGATGGCGAATTTTAGGTCACGGGTGAATCCAAATGGACCGAAATAGGCGGAATAGTATATCCAGGTGTATATTTAGGTTCTGGGGGAGTTTTTGACAATACCGGGCTCCGAAGAGGGTATATCGGTCAAGTGGGCTTGGCCCATTAGGCTAATTTCGGGATTAGAGAGTTCACAACCTAATATTAGAGGTGTTGGAAGCCATTATCATTAGAGGCGATCCCTAAGAGATAAAGAAAGAGGGGGAAAGGCAAGGAAAAAGTTAGAAAGGACAAATTGGGAGAGAATTCATGGGGGATTCGAGCATTCAACCATATATTCATCGTCTACAGCGGATTTTTTACTCTACGAATCATTTAAGGAAATTAATTGACTTGCACTAACAGCATATGTAGGAATTTTCGATTCATATTATAGTAGGAGTAGACCGAAATGATTTTTGGGAGGGAATCTCACATGTAAAAAGGGTTTTGGGTGAATTAATCATTTAAATTGAAATTGTATGATGAATATAATGAAATTGAATCATGAATAGAGGTGTATAAAATCTAATCTTGTTGGCAAGTTAGATTCATATTAATATGTAGATATTTACTATGATTGTTGGGAATTTTGAATCATAAATTGGCGTTGCGAATTAATATTCTTTGTATGAAGCCATTTAGTGAAGTAAAGTAAGGTTTATTGATGATTTATTGATATTGAATGATTGGGTATTGACAAGATTAGTTTAGAAACCATTTCCATAACTTATGAAAATGGGTTTGGGGTAGCATTTTGGAGAAGAAACCCGAAGGTTCTCTATTAGGTACATCGAACCGATTCAGGGGTACATGCGAATCGGTTCGAATGTATGGGAAATTTGGGTTGGTCCATTTTTGTGCATGGGTTTGATTCATGGGATTTTAATTAGAGATTATAATCCCGTAAAATGGGAGAAACATTTATTTGGGTAATTCAGCATGGCTATATTACCTAGGAACAAGTGAGAAATTAAAGTTTGGGTTTATTAAATTAATTAGAGAATTAATTCTCGAGTGATTTATATAAACGAATTGAGTGGGATAAATTCGAGAATGTTTAAGATATTTTATTTAAATTGTTGTTGAGAACTAAAATAAATTTACGTGTCCAGAGTGTGGACTCAGGATAGTAGGCGAGCATTTTGGGTGACAGTTTAGACGGATTGGTGTTTATATATATATATATATGTGTGTGTGTGTGTGTGTGTGTATTTTATAAATATCGATGTGTATGATATTTATGTGAAGCATACCCCTCTAGTTCTATCATGGTAGATTGTGCGATGTGGGTGATCACCCTGGCTAGTGAATGTAGGGTGAGTATAGTCCCCAGGTCATAGCGTCGTGTATTCTATTGTGTGATTTATTTTTGAAATGAGATGATTTAGGTATGGTTGGATCTCATTGTAGAAGTACTATGACTGCCTCCATCGCGTTGAGATATTTTAACCAAGTTCGGTGTGAGTTATGCCGATTTATGGTAACCGAATTTGAGTGAGCATACATGAGATATGATAACATTTTAGAGAAACGCATCCGGTGAGTTATTACTGTCAAGGATGGTTATTATACATGACAGATGTGTGATTGTTATAGTATACTAGTACATATATAATGGAGTATATAATTATATATGGGTAAAAGACATAAAGTGTGAATTGTATAACTGGAGTGCATGTTATATAATCAATTAATGTTGAATTAATTAATTAAGCTAATGAGTAGAATAGTTTATGAACCAATGATAGAAAGTAATTGGGTTAGAGTAATGTGATAGAAAATATTGTAACAGAGCTAGTTAGATGGGGTAGCATAACTAGGTGGGTTCAGATGTAAGCGCTTGGTGTGCACAATAGTTGAGAGGTGAGGGGTATCTCATGAGATTGCGACACCAGCTTAAATATGAAACGTGTTCATGCATATTTAATTACTACATCTTAATTACTTGCAAATGTTTTTCAAATATTTTGGGATCTGACCTGTGTCAAAAATATTTTTTAAAACCTTTTAGGTGTCCTTTCATAGGGAGGCCAGGCATGATGATTCATTCCATGGATTCATAGATGCAGCGCTTGTCGAGGCATGCAAGACTTGAGTGGACATTTCAGCAATTTCATTCCTAGTCTAGGATTTATATTCACTTATTTAAGTTGGGCATGTTGCCCTTCTAGTTAAGACATTTAGATGGATTTAATTCTTTTTCGTTTTAGAGTTTGTATTTAGATTTATTTCATTTCAGATTGGTTTATGATTTAGATGTTGTATTTGGAGCCGATGGTTTATTCAACATTTATTTATTTAATCCCGTGATGTTCTAGACTTCACTTATTACGTGAATGGTCTATATTATTTTCTTCGCATTTTGTTGTGGGAGTTTTTTTTAATAAAAAGATAAAATTTGGCATTGGCTTATTTTAGCTTAGGTCGTTAATAATTTAAAAGGTTTTTGACAGCGTTGTTAATAATGAACCAAATGAGATTCATGTTTATTTTAGTAAAGGACTAATCACTCGTGATTAAAATAGGCGGATGTCACAGTTGGTATCAGAGCATCAGGTTCTAGTGTCCATTGCATCTATGCGACTTACTACGATTTTAGCATAGCATCCTTTGATATAGAGCCTTATTATTAGGGCTATTTCATTCATGTTTACGTATTTGAGATTACGTTCTTCTGCAATTATTTTTATATTTAATGTGAACTCATACAATTCGATCTGATTTCAGATAACACCCAAGAGAGGATGACTGACAAGGGAAACGATGAGAGCTAATGAGAGAAAGGCTCAGCAAGAGCCATAAGCACCATAGCCACCACCGGGGACAATGACGACCGTAGAGGTGGCCGCTATTATGGCACACGCAGTTAATGCTGCTATGACTGCCATGGCACTTTATTTTCCTCAGGCCCAACCACAACAGCCAGTGGAACCGGTTATCCAGGATGATCCAGGGCCGTCTAGTTGGTAGATAATGAGGGAGGGTTTCCATAAGGGCCACCCACCAGAGTTTCAGGGTAGTTCCAATGTGATCATTACATATTAGTTAAAGAAAGACATTCAGAGATACCTTTGTATGGTTGAGTGCAGCAACACTCAAAAGCAGAAGTTGACCACATTTAAGTTTGTAGGAGAAACTTTATGGTGGTGGGAGTCAATTACCACTTTCAAGGGGAGAGATGCTATGCCTATTACTGACTTCAAGGTGCGGTTTGACCGCAAGTACTTCCCATCAACAATAGAGATGGAGATGCAGAGGAAGTTTAATGAGGTGGTTCAAGGTGACCGTTCTATAGCAGAGTATGAGGATGAGTTTACCCATATGGATAAATTTGTGCCTGAAGAGGTGAACAATGAGGGGAAGAAGAAATTGAAGTTCATGGATGGACTCGCCTGGTGGATCAGACAACACTTGATTGGTAACTCAACATTAAAGACTTATATTAAGGTCGTCAATGTCGTGCTTCTCCACTGCCAGGATCATAACTTCCATTTGAAGGTAAGCAAGAGAGTGGGTGAAACTATACAGTCAAGCAAGGCATGAGGAAACGGTGCTAAGAGGGCACCGTAGCAATAAATGACTAGGCACTAGGGGCAGGATTCCTAACAAGGGGATTCGGCCAAGGGATTCATATCAGGAGGTTACCGACTAGAGGGTAGTGGATTTAGGCAGGGACAACTATATCCTCAGAAGTAGCAGTAGCAGCATGTTCTTCAGGTCACTAGGGCCAAGGGAACAATGGGTGAGGCCAACAGGGTCGCGTCCACTAGGGTCAGCCTCGACACGGCCATCAGGGCCAGAGGTAGGGAAACTTTTTGGGTCATTGCTTTATTTGTGGAGAGACGGGTCACAAGGGGAGAGACTACCCACATCAGGGTAGAGTACCATAACAGGGTGCCCAGCAGGGGTAGTAGGAACAATTACCCCTGCAGTACTAGCTCCACCAGTCCTACAGGAGCAGAGGCAGTTACAGTATGGATGTGTATATAATGTCTCGGACGCAGTCGTACTGCCGAAACCACAGTCACCAGTAGAAGTTGACGATACATTTACCATTCATTGGCATACGGGTAGGATTTTTTTGATACGAGAGCATCACACTCATTTATAGCTACTATATTTTCACGTGTAACCGATATATTAGAGACCGCCGGTAGTCTCCTTAGGTGTGTACCTTTGGGCATTGGGTCACTTATACACTCAATTTTTCGGGGTGTGGATATTGACATTAGGAGACTATGTTTAGCCACCAACCTTTTAGTGTTAGATAGGAGGGTTATGATGTCATCTTGGACATGGATTGTTTAGCAGGGTATAGGGCGAGGGTGGGTTAGCTCGGGAGGACGATTGTGTTTTCTATTCAGGGACAAGAGATATTCATAGTGGCGATGCCTCTTACATAGGGAGGGTCAAACACACACATGTACTATATTGAGCAAGAGACTTCATAAAAGGTGGTTATCTCTTTGAATTCGATTCTACTGGTGAGGGAGTTCGAGGATGTTTTCTAAGAGATGTCGTAGTTGCCACTCATCGAGGAGATTGAGTTCGTCATTGACTTAGCACCAGGTACAAAAACGATCGCCCGAGCGCCTTATTGCATGGCTCTTTTGAAGATGCGGGAGTTGAGGGAGAAGATTCAACAGCTTTGGCGACAGGGTTTCATTTGATGGAGTGCATCACCATAAGGTGCACCATTGTTGTTCATAAAGAAGAGGGATGGGTCGCTTCACCTGTGTATTAATTATAAGGAGTTGAGGTCATAATTTGGAATAGTATCGGTTGCCTCAGATCGATGACCTATTCGACCAGCTGAGAGGAAAACTATACATCTCTATGATAGATATGAGATTGGGGTATCATCAATTGCACTTAGAGAGGTGGACATTCCTAAGACCATGTTCCCGATGCGGTATGAATCGTACGAGTTCAGGGTGATGCCATTTGGTCTAACCAATGCACCAACAATGTTCATGGATCTTATGAATTGGGTTTTCATAGAGGTTTTTGATTAGTTCATGATTGTATTCATAGACGACATTTTGGTTTACTCTTGTTCATAGGATGAGAACGCAGAGCATCTACATATGGTTCTACAAATGTTACGAGACCATCAATTGTACGTAAAATTCAATAAGTATGGATTTTAGTTACGGGAGGTACAATTTTTTATCCGTATTGCGTCCGATAGGGGCATTATTGTTGATCTGAGTAAGGTATCGCCGATGTGTAAGGAGGGGGCAACCCACGACACCGACCGAAATACGCAGTTCTCTAGGGTTGGCTAGATACTATCGTTATTTTATTAAGGGTTTCTCGAATATTGCAGGTCCATTGAAAAAATTTACTTGCAAAAGGGCACCGTTTATTTGGGATGATCACTGTCTGTTAGATTTTGATGAGCTAAAGGACAAGATGACTTCAGTACCTATGCTCGTGTTGCCTTGGGGAGGAGTGGATTACTGTGTTTATACAGATGCATACTGGCAGGGACTTGGCAATGTAATACAACAGGAGGAGAGGGGTATAGCATATGCATCTCGTAAGTTTAAGACCCACGATAATAATTACCTCACATATGACCTTTAGTTAGCAGCGATTGTGTTTGCCTTGAGGATTTGGAGGCATTATCTTCTGGAGGAGCAGTTTAGCTTGTTTATAAACCATAAACCACTTCAATATCTATTCATGCAGAAGGATCTGAATATGAGGCATAGGACATGGTTAGAGTTCATGAAATATTACCAGTTTAATATTCAGTAATATCCTGGGAAGGCTAATGTGGCGGCAGATGCAATGAGCTGATGACCTCCTGGGGAGATAGCAGAGGTTTAGAAGCAAAGTGGAGGGAGCTTCGAAATGAAAACGAGTTCACCAGAGATTTTATGTTCGTGTTAGCTATCACTCTTTAGATTTTTATATGGGTGGTGAAAGCATAGGTAGGGGATCAGTTCTGTCAGGACAAAGTATGCTAGCTGTTAGCGGAGGGGGCACGGTCCTATTTGATCAATTCTGAAGGAGGGTTGCACTTCAATGGGAGACTTATCATTCTGGAGGATGACGATTCGAGAGACATAATAATTACAAATTATCATAGGTTGAGGTTTATGGTACATCCTGATGGGGCTAAGATGTATCAAGATATGCGTAAGTAATAGTGGTGGTCGGAGATAAAGCGGTACGTATCGGAGTTTTTATCAAAGTATGTTACCTTCCAGCTAGTGCAAGTAGACCACCAGAGACCAATAGGGATGTTACAACCACTAGAGGTTATAGTATGGAATTGGGAGAGTATCTCTATGGACTTCATTACTAGGTTACCGACACCGCAGAGAGGTCACGACTCCATTTGGCTGATTATACCAAATACGGTGCCATCAAATAAACTTGTAAAAGTATGAACAACTAAAGCTCAATCACATCACAACAATGGAGTGTGACATATGTGTAAATAAGATATGGATATGAGTATATGAGGAAGAACACCAAAATATAAGTGGTTTGGTCGGAGCCTACGTCCACTATGCAGTGTGAATAGTGGTTTTCACTATAATAAGGGCACTAATGGCCACAGATAGATTTCAGATTTGACCATCTTGAGAGAGGCATCAGGGCTAGTGGTCGATGGGCTGCCCTGAAGCATTCTGATTCTGGGAGCTTATCCCCAGAAGATTTCGTAGACCTCGACTTTGGTGATGCTCGTCTTGGTCGTGCTTTAGCTGAAGTGGAGAATTCTGCCCCAGCCGAGACTGGTCCATTAAACATCACTAAAATATTTAAGAGGATATTGGTCATGATGATGAGGTTGAGGTTATTGATGCTGGACTTGACAAAACAACTCCAACTTGTGATGGGTTGGCTCCCACCGACGGATAAGTTTAACCCTGAGGGTTTGTATCTGATTTGTAATTATTTTGATGAAGCTTTTTATTGTAACCCTTTGTCTTTACATGAACTGATGTAACCTCGTAGGTTATTATATCAAACTGACTTATTGTGTTATTTTTTGTCACTAATGAAATTCTTCTTCCATTATGGTATTTTATCTCACCACATTGATGATGTTTCATCTCATAATTCACCAAATTAATGATGTTTAAGGTCTGAGATCACCAAATTAATAATGTTTCACCTCATAATTTACCATACTAATGATGTTTAAGGTCTAGCATCACCAAATTAATGATATTTCGACTCATAATTCACCATACTAATGAGGTTTAATGTCTGAGATCACTAAATTAATGATGTTTCATCTCATAATTCACCAAACTAATGATGTTTAAGGTCTGAGATCACCAAGTTAATAATGTTTAAGATTTGAGATCACCAAATTAATGATGTTTCACATCATAAATCACCAAACTAATGATGTTTAAGGCCTCAGATCATCAAGTTAATGATGTTTCATCCCATAATTCACCAAACTAATGATGTGTAAGGCCTGAGATCACCAAGTTAATGATGTTTCATCTCATAATTCACCAAAATAATGATGTTTAGTGTCTGATATCACCAAATTAATGATGTTTCATCTCAAAATTCACCAAACTAATGATGTTTAAGGTCAGTTGTCCTATCCACCTTCCATCGTCTTTTTACGAGTGTATGGAGTGTCGTACCATCCAAGCACTATCGTCTCAGCTGAGGGAGAGTCCATGTAGATGATGATAATTATTGCCACTTGATGTTATCAGTAGCCTATGGACAAGGTCGTATCACCGATGGCAACTCAAGCTTACTTCACCACGGATGATGTTTTGTAGCATAGGATGAATTAATACAAATATTTGAATAAACAAACATGATGAAGAAACACTAATATTCTTATTGATATTCATTCTCCTGAGTTAGATACACGTATTATAATAAAATGCGGGTAAGAGAGTAAAAACTAATCTCATGGATAATATTTCTTAAGATGGTCAGCATTCCATGGGTTGGAAAATGGCTCTCCTTCCAAGTTTTCCAATCTTTACGTTTCTAGAACAACCTCTTCAATCACTTTGAAAGGACCATTCGAAGTTGGATGAAGCTTGTTGGGTTTCTGCAACGTCTTTTTTAGTACCAAATCCCCTACTTTCAACGAGCGTGCTTTGACCCGTTTGTTGTAGAATCTTGCAGTCATTTGCTGGTAGCAACTTGCCTACCCTCAACATCTTTTCTTCTCTCTTCAATGAGATCCAACTCAAGTCGTCGATCGTCATTATTATTTCAGGGTCGTAGGTCTAAACCCGATGTGTAGGTAAGCATATCTCCGTCGGTATAACTGCTTCTAAGCCGTATGCAAGCATAAATGGAGTCTCTCCCGTAGGAGTCCTTTCTGTCATTCTATAGGACCATAGTACATTGTACACTTCTTCAATCCATCTCCCCTGTGCATCTTCTAACTTCTTCTTGATCCCATCTAGAATCGTTCGGTTTGTCACTTTAGTTTGCCGATTTGCCTAGGGTCGGCCAGGGGTGGAGAAGAACTATTTGATGCCGACCCTTTCACAGTATTTTCCCAAGGAGGCATTCTTGAATTGAGTCCCATTATTTGAAATCAGGGTATTAGGTAGACCATATCTACAGATGATGTTTTTCTAGATAAATTGGAAGGCCTTCTTCTCTGTAATCGTAACCATTGGCTCAACCTTCACCCACTTTGAAAAGTAGTCTATCGCCACAATTGGATATCAATAATTATTCACTGCTCTGCCCAAGGGTCCTACTAGATCAATTGCCCACACTACAAATGACCAGGGAGACGTGATGAAGGTCATAGACTGATGAGGTTGGTGAGTAATGGTAGCAAACCTTTGACACTTGTCACATTTCTTGACATATAATGCAGCATCTTTGGCCAGGGTCGGCCACCAGTACCCCTGAGTGATAATCCTCTTGGCCAATTATCTTCCCCCAATATGACTAGAGAAAGAGCCTTCATGTACATCTTGAAGGCTACACGGTACCTCAGATGGGTGAACACACCTGAGAAGAGGAAGTAAAAAACCCTTCATATATAAAATGTCCCCTATGATACAGAACTGGGCGGCTTTGTATCTTAACTTCCTTTTTTGGCTTTTGATTCTAGAAGCTCTCCTTTCTTGATGTATCTGGCAATAGGATCCATCTGTGAATCTCCCATATCTAAATTCAGACAAAACTCAGATGCTCTGTCCTTCTCCTTGATGGTCGGTCGAAGCAAGATTTCTACCAGCACTATTCTTCTAATATCGGTTCTTATTGCTAAGGTTAGTTTTGCGAGTGCATCAGCTCGACCATTATCTAGCCGAGGTATTCTCTTTAGCTTCAGTTCTTTGAAACATTTTAACAATGATCTTACTCTCTCCTATTTGGCCATTCTATCGTCTTTGTCCTCATATGACCCTAAGATCTGATTTACCACCAATCTTGAATCACTTTGAACTAGGAGTTGGTCGACACTTAATGACCGAGCTAAGGAGAGACCTGGTATCAGAGCTTCATATTCTGACTCATTATTAGAGGACTTGAACTTAAACCTCAAAGCATACTCAATATATGTGCCATCAGGGGTCGAGACTATCAGTTTGACACCACTTCCATTCTCACAAGAGGACCCATAAAAAAAAGGGTTCCATATTATACCGTCCTCTCATAAATTTCCCTCTGTTAGGGATCCTTTCCTGAAGATATGTCTCCACTCTTCATTTTCATCTGCTTTCCCTATAGCTGTGATTATCTCAGCCTCGTCTGTGGAAGGGCCGACACTTATCTTTTGCTGATAATCTACAGTCTCAAAATTCTCATTTTTAGTCTCGGCCTCGTCCCAGGTGAACTCAGCCATGAAGTTTGCCAACGCTTGCCCTTTAATGTCCACCTTGGGTTGATAGACAACATCAAACTCTCCCAGCTCTATTGCCTAGGACATTAGTCTCTTGGATTTCTCAGGCTTATGGATCACCTATCGAAGTGGAGAATCAGTGAGGACGACCATTATATGGGCCTGGAAGTGCGGCTTTATCTTTTTCGAGGCGTGAATCAGAGCATAAGCTAACTTTTCCATCCTAAGGTTCCTCTTCTAATCCCCTTGGAGTGCTTTACTATTGAAATACACCAGTTCTATACTCCATCTTCTTCCCTCGCAATGGCAACGCTGATAGCCGACTCCGAGACTGCTAGGTATATGTATAGTTTTTCCTCTTGAACTGGTCATGAAAAAGGTAAGGGAGAGACGAGGTAGGAATTAATCTCTCTAAAAGCCTTGTCACACTCCTCATTCCATTTAAAAGTTTTTTTAAGAACTTTAAAAAATGGAAGACACCTATCTGTGGCTTTGGAGACAAACTTGTTTAAGGCAGCCACTCATCCAGTAAGCCTCTGAACGTCTTTGATGGTCTTTGGGGTCTTCATCTCTAACAGAGATGTTATCTTCTCCGGGTTGGCTTCTGTGCCCCTCTAATTGACGATAAAACCCAAGAATTTTCTATCTCTGACACCAAAAACACATTTAGCAGGGTTGAGGGTCATCCTGTACTCGTCCATCCTATCGAAGGTATGGTCGGACACATGAGTGTTGGCCTTCGGACTCTTGGTCAGCATATAATCAACATAAACCTCCATGGACTTCCCAATTTGGTTTTCAAACATTTTATTCACCAGACGTTGATATGTAACCCCAGTATTCTTCAAGACAAAGGGAATAAACTTATAACAGTATATTCCTTTATCGATGATGAAGGTCATTTTCTCTGCGTAAGTCAGGTTCATAAAAATTTGATTATACCCAGAGTATGCATCCATAAAGCTCATCAATTCATGACCTACCGTAGCATCTACCATCTGATCAATACGTGGGAGAGGAAAGTTATCCTTGGGGCAAGACTTAATCAAATCAGTGAAGTCCACACACATTCTCCACTTTCCATTGGCCTTGGGTACTATAACTACATTGGATAACCATCCAGGGTAAATGACCTCTCTGATGAACTCGAACTCTTCATGCTTCTTAACCTCATCCCTTATAACCTCATACTTCTCACGAGAGTAAATCCTTTTTTCTTCTTTACCGGCTTAGCACCTTCTACCATATTGAGATTATGACATATTATCTTAGGGTTGATGCCTGGCATGTCTGCATGACTCGAAGCAAAGATGCTTTGTCTTCTCTTTAACAACTTGATCAGCTTATCCTTAATCTATAGCTTTAGGGCTTTGCCAATCTGGACTATTTTTTTCGACTCATCCTTATTGAGGACAATGGATTTTACCTCTTCCACAGCTTCGCCTTTCTTAAGCTTTGTCTCGTGTCTAGGAATAAGTGTGTCAATGTTGTAGGTGGTGGTTGCCTTTTTGAAGGTCTCTATCTCCTCAACTGAGTTAAAGTATCATTCTTTTGTCGACATTTGGTTACCCTAAACTTCCCCTACTCTATAAGGAGTCGGGAATTTTATCATATGGTGGACCGTTGAAGGCACGACTGTGACACCCCGCCTAATTAAATACCGGGCGATCACTCCTTTATTAAATTAAATCAAGGTAAACAGTTGGTTCATTCTCAGCATCACTGTCGATAAAAAAAATAATTTTTCCAATTTAACACCCTAAATAATTAAGCTAAGTGCCAAAAACATTTTTCATACAAACTTCCAAATCTTAATTAAAGAAAAGATTTAATTATACAAAACAACATTTCTACGATATAGAATCACACCACGAAGAACTAAAATAAAACCATACATTCGTCAATCGAATGCCAACATAATAAAACCAAACATCATAAACTATCCTGAATAAATCCCATAAAACAATACTGGAATAACTGAAATATAAGAATCCCAACAAGTAAATGAAATAATGAAAAGGGCGACATGTGCCCAAAAATGAGAGTAGTAAGAATGGAGTCAATAACAGAAGCCGTCTACTCAAGTGACCTGCAACTTCCCCCTAAGCTGCAGCTCGTTCTTCCCAAAGGATCCTAAACAAGACGCCCCTGTGGCTGGGCACCTGAAAATATACATATATATACACAAGAGAGAGAGAAAAAGAAACGGGTCAGGGCCCGAAAGTGTGTTTGATTTTAAAATACGTTAAGCAAGTATTTAAATTGATACAGGCCAATGCAATTCATATTAGTTCAACACTCTCTTGAGGAATTCTCACCTCTCTTCTAATGTGCACTCCTATCGTACTAACCTTCCCAAATAATTTAGTTTATCTTAACTTACTCCTAAGTTCTCAAAACCAAACGATGACAATGTTTTAAAAAGGTTACTTTCAATATGTAGCACTCCCCTCGTTTTAGCTTCATTAAATTATAAAGTTTCCCAGTGTCTTCTCATACTTTCACAAAATAAGTATTTAATAATTTGAGTCAACAACTATGTTCTACTTATCAAATCACAGTAGGCAGTTTAAAGTTTATAACCTCATATATATATTAACTACTCGCATAATATATATATATATATATATATCAGCACCCCAACTAAACTATGGTGCGGGCATACTCTGCTATCCAATCCCCGTATCGCTCACACAAAGGGAAATACAAGTTCGGAATCACTCTCGAACTGTATTAACGTATACAAAACAACGTTGAGGCGAAGCGTAGATTCCAAGTCCAAGAGGTCAGTACATACCCACACGTCTCTTAGGACCGTCCAACTATCAATCTGATAGCCCGTACCTAGGATCTCTATCTTCTAGGGTACGAATCAATATCCCCCATAAAGCAACACAGGATAAGATCGTCCCAGCGCGGTAACCTCAGGGATAACAAGTAGCGAGGGTACGTTTTTCACATGTATATAATATATGTACACACAATCATATAAATATACCAATTTCATCATGTTAATATAGGTCACTCTCCTTACCCATAATTACAACATTTATCCTTAATTTTACATTTTTAAGATTTCGTATAAGGTTTCGTCTCTAACCTTAACTCGGAGGGTTTTCTCACTAATTACGCGACACTCGTGGATTTTATCCATCCAAGTAACAAATTCAGTAGGTAGACGTCTATTCACTATCGTAGGTATTCGTTGTAATCTCTCACTTGAAATACGCAGTTCGTCGTCTCTTAATTAACTATCCCTTAGACCCAATTATCATTTCATAATAAAGTTCTCAACACTTAATCATATGTCCTACTGGTCTCTTCTATATCCCAAAACATTTTATTTATAATGCCCAAGAAATATTCCACGGTAAATTAATTCAACTAATTAAACAAGGGTAAAAAGAGTTTGCCAGGAGGTGTCGATCGATCGACGTCTTGGGCTCGATCGATCGAACCTTCGATCGATCGACGCTCTAGGTTCGATCGATCGATCAAACAGGTATTTCGATTTCTGCAGAAGTGCAGTTACGGGTTTGACTAATATTCTTCATTCAAATCCATAATTTCCAACACTAATCGTCCCAAAACTTATACTACAATCATGGTAATATATTTCCAGATGTTTCTAACGTTAAGCATGCATATAACCATCATTAAACATGATTAAACAACCTAAAATCTCATCTAATCATCAAGAACCCTAAGTTTTCTTAACTTTTGTTCTAATCAGTTTTCTCTAGAATTTCCTTCTAACATAACATCACAAATTCGTGGGTTGATCATCTACTTCACATATTATTTTCAGAATATGGTTATAACGATTTCTACATGCAAATCCCTATAAAAAATTGGGGTTTTCTTCCTTTAATTATACTCCTAATCATCCCTACACTAATATGATTATTGCACCAACGAAAATACGCAAGTTAAACACTTGCCTGGGATTTCAGAGGTCTGGTTTCCTGCTGATATCGGTGTAGTTGCGTTCTCCTTCTCGCGATCTACGCATTGGTGGTGACGGCGGTGCAATCGGTGGTGTTTTGGGCCTTGAATCACCTTGAGAGCTCTCTCCTCTCTTCTCCAATGGCCATTCTAGGGTTATGAATGTTCTAACCCTAAAAGGCTGACTTAAATGGATGCTAAGGATGGCTGAAATTCGTGGGTTTAATTACCCTATTTTGTAAAATGACCAAAATGCCCTCCCGGGTCATTAATTAGGCCTAAAAACGCCCCGAGGCCCAAACTAACCCCCCGGGTATACTTTTCTGACTATCTCGACCCTTCCGGACGCGTTGGCGTGCTCAAAACGACCATACGGACAACTTATAAAATATTCACTTTTTAATTAA
The DNA here is from genome assembly GCA_949130495.1 of Sambucus nigra. Lineage (NCBI taxonomy): Eukaryota > Viridiplantae > Streptophyta > Magnoliopsida > Dipsacales > Adoxaceae > Sambucus > Sambucus nigra. The sequence goes on along the minus strand of OX422217.1, from coordinate 542,562,744 downwards.
CATAATTAGTCCCGACGTGACACGGGCACGTCCCGACTTAAATTTCCGAAATAGTCATATAATTCACTTATGACATTCAATATAACCAATATAATATATTACTATGCTCATTAGTAATATTCAACAAGTTTCCCATAATTACTAACTCTAGTCACGTTAATAATTATAACATAATTAATTTCCGGATTTTTATTAAATAAGTCCTCAGATTAAATTTAATAAATCCCCAAATTAAATATAGCATAAAAATACGGGGTATTACATACTTCCCCCCTAATAACGGAATTTTATCCCGAAATTCGGAAAATAAGGCATACCTGGTAAAAACAAATCTGGATATCTCTCGCGCATATTTGCCTCACGCTCCCAAGTGGATTCCTCCACATTATGATGCTCCCACTAGACTCGCAGAAGAGGAACTACTTTCGACCTCAATCTCCTCTCACTATAGTCTATAATAGCCACTGGTCTCTCCTCGTAAGAGCTATCAGACTGTAAGTCTATCTCGTCTATCGCAATGTGAGTATGGGCCATATCATCCCGAAGATATCGTCTCAACGACGAGATGTGGAATACATCGTGGATGCGATGTAAATGTTCTGGCAATCCCAACCTGTATGCTACTGGCCCAATTCTCACGATGATGGGAAATGGTCCTACGTACCTCGGAGCCAACTTCCCCTTCTTCCCGAACCTTATCACTCCTTTCATAGGAGATACACGCAAAAACACTTGATCTCCCACATTAAACTCCCGGAAGAACCGTTTCGCATCGGCGTAGCTCTTCTGCCTATCTTGGGCTACCCAAATACAATTCCTGATTATCTCAATCCTCGCGGAGGTCTCCTGAATCACTTCTGGCCCTAATAACTTGTTGTCCCCCACTTCGAGCCAACAAGTTGGAGAACGACAAGGCCTGCCGTACAAAGCCTCAAATGGAGCCATGCCAATCGTAAACTGATAGGAGTTATTATAAGCAAACTCTACCAGTGGAAGGTGTGGCTCCCAACCTCCTCCAAAATCGAGAACACACATGCGTAGCATATCTTCGAACATCTGATTAGTACGCTCTGTCTGTCCATCTGTCTGTGGGTGGTAAGCTGAACTCAGTCTCAACTCTGTACCCATAGCCTCCTGAAAGCTTTCCCAAAAACGTGACACAAAAATCTTGTCTCTATCTGACACAATATTCAGGGGCACACCATGCAATCTGACAATCTCAGCGATGAACAACTGGGCATACTGACCCGTGGTATAATCTGTCCTCACTGGCAGAAAATGAGCCACTTTGGTCAAACGGTCTACAATCACCCAGATAGAATCGTGGCCCCGCTGTGATGTAGGCAACCCGGTAATGAAATCCATGGAAATACTTTCCCACTTCCACGCGGGTACTTCCAATGGCTGAAGTAATCCTGAAGGTTTCTGGTGGTCCACCTTCACTAGCTGGCAAGTAGAACACTTGGACACAAATTCAGCGATGTCCTTCTTCATCCCACTCCACCAGTACTGTCGTCTCATGTCCTGGTACATCTTATCGCCTCCTGGATGTACTGCAAATCGGGACCCATGAGAATGAGTCATCACTTCATGACGTAGCTCCGCTCCTTCTGGAACCACTAATATCCCATTAAACCGCAATCCTCCATCCGAACTAACAGAATAGGACTCAGCACCCTCGGCTAGAAGTCGTACAATCTGCTCTTGACAAAACGGGTCTGTGGTATGTGCCTGTATCACCCTCGTAACAATCTCGTGTGTGACTGACATCACGGATAAGAAGGAACGTGCTACTGCGTCCTGGTGACCCAACTCCTTCCACTTTGCTTTCCAAACGTCGGCTACATCGTCCACCGGTCTACGGCTCAACGCATCAGCAACTACGTTGGCCTTCCCGGGATGATACTGTATATCGAACTGGTAATCTTTCACAAACTCTAACCATCTGCGCTGACGCATATTCAGCTCTCGCTGAGTGAACAGGTGCTGCAGTGACTTATGGTCTGTGAACAAACGGAATTTCTCGCCCAATAAATAGTGCCTCCAAATTCTCAATGCAAAGACGACCGCAGCTAACTCCAGGTCGTGGGTGGGGTAATTCTTCTCATGCGTCTTAAGGTTGCGGGAAGCAGAAGCTATAGCCTTTTCCTCCTTCTGAAGTACTCCCCCAAGTCCTCGTAAGGATGCATCTGTGTAAACCAGGTACTCTACACCCGACTTTGGTAAAGCAAGGACTGGTGCCAAAGTAAGCTTGTCTTTTAGCTCGTCGAAAGCTAATTAAAAAGCATCATCCCAAACATACGGTACCCCTTTGCGAGTCAAATTTGTCAGCGGACCCGCTATTTTGGAGAATCCCCGAATGAACCTCCTGTAGTAACCAGCTAACCCCAAGAAACTACGCACTTCCGTCGGTGTCGTGGGCTGTCCCCATTCCCTCACTACTGACACTTTGCTCGGGTCAACTGCAATCCCCTGCTCAGAAACAACATGCCCCAAGAACTGTACCTCTCGTAACCAGAATTCGCACTTCTCGTACTTAGCATACAGCTGATGCTCTCGTCGAGTCTGAAGAACCTGCCTCAAGTGTTCGGTATGCTCCTCCTCGGAGTGTGAATATATCAAAATGTCATCTATGAAAATGATGACAAACTGATCTAAGAACTCTCTGAATACTCGGTTCATCAAGTCCATGAAAACGGCTGGAGCATTTGTGAGTCCGAACGGCATCACCCGGAACTCATAAGACCCATATCTCGTCAAGAAGGCAGTCTTCGAAACATCCTGCTCCCTAATACGTAGCTGATGGTACCCCGACCTCAGATCTATCTTCGAAAAGAAAGTTGCTCCCCTCAGCTGGTCGAACAGATCATCGATTCGAGGCAACGGATATTTATTCCGTATCGTGACCTTGTTCAACTCCCGATAGTCCACGCACAATCTCAGTGAACCATCTCTCTTCTTTACAAATAAGACTGGAGCGCCCCAAGGTGAGGTACTCCTACAAATGAAGCCCTGACCTAATAGCTGCTCAATCTGATCTCGTAGCTCTCGCATCTCTGCCGGAGCCATACGGTACGGTGCACGTGCTATAGGTCTCGTATCCGGCAATAAATCTATAACGAAGTCTATCTCACGACTGGGCGATAGGCCTGGTATATCCTGAAACACATCAGAATACTCCCTAACAACTGGGATCGAATCCAAAGGAATCACAACCTCCTTAGAGGTATCCTCCTCAATGTAGTATAAATGAGCGGTCGAACCTCCCTTTGGGCGAGGCATCGCTACTACAAACATCTCTTGCCCCGGAATGGCAAAAATAATACTCCAACCGAAGAAATCAATCATGGCTCTATAAGATGCGAGCCAATCCATACCAATGATCACATCATGCTCGTGCATGTCTAAGACTAGCATGTCTGCAGGCAATACCAAGCTACCAATCTCTAACCCTACTCCCCGACATATAAAGAATATAAGTGACCCACTCCCCAGTGGTGAGTTGACACACGTCACGGTGCTCTCTGCTGTGGCTAATAATCCTAAGGACTTCGCAAAATGCGTAGCTATAAAACAATGCGTTTCCCCCGTATCAAACAAAACTTTACCCATAGTACCATGGATAGGAAACATACCCTCAATCGCGGGTGGTGCCTGTGGAGCTGCTGCCTGGTGGACGTTATAGACAAGTCCATACTGCAGTTGCCCCTGCTGCACTGGAGCTGCTGGAATGGCTGGTAGGGCTGGCGCTTGGGCTGGAGCTGGAAGGGCAGGTGGGAAGAGTGGTCTCTGCGGCTCATTACGGGCTCCCTGCTGCTGTGGGGCCCTATCGCCCTCTGGGCAATCCTGACGCTTATGGCCGTGCTTGCCGCACACAAAACACCGGCCTCTGAAATTACCTCCCCTCTGTCCCTGCTGACCACGGCCCTGCTGGCCGTTACCTCCACGCCATTGGCCCTGTTGGCCCTGATGTGCACGCTGTTGGCCCTGCTGGCCCTGTTGCTGACCCTGCTGTCGGTGCTGACCCTGCTGATTGGGCTGGCCCTGCTGGCTAGGCTGACACTGATGGCCCTGCCTGTATCCCCCGAATCCCTGCCTAGAATCACCTGAACGGAATCGCTTAGCAGGGTCCCCCTGATGGGAACTCTGCTCGTGCTGACGAGTCTGTCCATGAGTTGGTGCCCCACCGGCACTATTACCCCCGGTCCTGCCCTGCTGGCTGGACTCTCCTGCTCTCTTGCTTCCCTGAAGGTGGAAGCGGTGATCCTGGCAATGTAGTAACGCTGCATTGAGTACATCAGTGAAAGTACTCAGGGATAGATTTCCAATAAGGTGCTGACGGATCCTCCAAGCTAACCCGTCGACGAACAGCAAAATCTTCTTGCCCTCAGTGGGTGCCTCATCCGACACAATAGTGAGAAGTCTCGTGAACTCCTGCTCATACTCTTCTACAGTAAGATTCTCCTGCTTCAGATTTAGTAATCTCTACCTCATCTCAGTCTGCATTGCGGGTGGAAAGTACTTGCAGTCAAACCGCTCCCAGAACATCTGAATAGGGATCGTGTCCCTCTCCTCCAAAGTAGTAGTGGACTCCCACCACTGTAATGAGGCTCCCACCAGCTTAAAAGAAGCCAATAACTGCTTTTGTACCTCGGTGCACTCATACATGCGAAGATGCCGCTGGATGTCTTTCTTCCATTGGCTGACAGTAACAATATCGGAGCTACCAGAAAACTCAGGGGGATGTGCTTTCTGAAAAGCATCCCGAACCCTCTCCCATGCAGATGGAAGCTGTGCTGGTACTGACGCCACTGCCTGGACCTGTGGTGGAGCCTGCTGAATCACCGCTATCGCGGCATTTACCGCCTGAGCAACGATGGCGGCTACCTCATTCGCATTCATTGTGCCTGGTGCCGGAGCTGCTGGCTGCTCGTCTTGGGCACGCCTATCTTTCAGAGCACGTCTCGGAGGCATCTGAAACGTGAACAAAACTTATCAGTCTATAGTCATCATCGAATTACAATTAACTGAAGACTTAAACGTAAAAGCAGGAATACAATAATCCTAAAAATAGGGCTCTATAGCAAAAAACGTTAAGCTGAAAGCGAAGTAAGTCGTACAGATCCTATGGACACTAGAACCTGATGCTCTGATACCACCTATGACACCCCGCCTAATTAAATACCGGGCGATCACTCCTTTATTAAATTAAATCAAGGTAAACAGTTGGTTCATTCTCAGCATCACTGTCGATAAAAAAAATAATTTTTCCAATTTAACACCCTAAATAATTAAGCTAAGTGCCAAAAACATTTTTCATACAAACTTCCAAATCTTAATTAAAGAAAAGATTTAATTATACAAAACAACATTTCTACGATATAGAATCACACCACGAAGAACTAAAATAAAACCATACATTCGTCAATCGAATGCCAACATAATAAAACCAAACATCATAAACTATCCTGAATAAATCCCATAAAACAATACTGGAATAACTGAAATATAAGAATCCCAACAAGTAAATGAAATAATGAAAAGGGCGACACGTGCCCAAAAATGAGAGTAGTAAGAATGGAGTCAATAACAGAAGCCGTCTACTCAAGTGACCTGCAACTTCCACCTAAGCTGCAGCTCGTTCTTCTCAAAGGATCCTAAGCAAGACGCCCCTGTGGCTGGGCACTTGAAAATATACATATATATACACAAGAGAGAGAGAAAAAGAAACGGGTCAGGGCCCGAAAGTGTGTTTGATTTTAAAATACGTTAAGCAAGTATTTAAATTGATACAGGCCAATGCAATTCATATTAGTTCAACACTCTCTTGAGGAATTCTCACCTCTCTTCTAATGTGCACTCCTATCGTACTAACCTTCCCAAATAATTTAGTTTATCTTAACTTACTCCTAAGTTCTCAAAACCAAACGACGAAAATGTTTTAAAATGGTTACTTTCAATATGTAGCACTCCCCTCGTTTTAGCTTCATTAAATTATAAAGTTTCCCAATGTCTTCTCATACTTTCACAAAATAAGTATTTAATAATTTGAGTCAACAACTATGTTCTACTTATCAAATCACAGTAGGCAGTTTAAAGTTTATAACCTCATATATATATTAACTACTCGTATAATATATATATATATATATATATATATATATATATATATATATATATCAGCACCCCAACTAAACTATGGTGCGGGCATACTCTGCTATCCAATCCCCGTATCGCTCACACAAAGGGAAATACAAGTTCGGAATCACTCTCGAACTGTATTAACATATACAAAACAACGTTGAGGCGAAGCATGGATTCCAAGTCCAAGAGGTCAGTACATACCCACACGTCTCTTAGGACCGTCCAACTATCAATCTGATAGCCCGTACCTTGGATCTCTATCTTCTAGGGTACGAATCAATATCCCCCATAAAGCAACACAGGATAAGATCGTCCCAGCGCGGTAACCTCAGGGATAGCAAGTAGCGAGGGTACGTTTTTCACATGTATATAATATATGTACACACAATCATATAAATATACCAATTTCATCATGTTAATATAGGTCACTCTCCTTACCCATAATTACAACATTTATCCTTAATTTTACATTTTTAAGATTTCGTATAAGGTTTCGTCTCAAACCTTAACTCGGAGGGTTTTCTCACTAATTACGTGACACTCGTGGATTTTATCCATCCAAGTAACAAATTCAGTAGGTAGACGTCTATTCACTATCGTAGGTATTCGTTGTAATCTCTCACTTGAAATACGCAGTTCGTCGTCTCTTAATTAATTATCCCTTAGACCCAATTATCATTTCATAATAAAGTTCTCAACACTTAATCATATGTCCTACTGGTCTCTTCTATATCCCAAAACATTTTATTTATAATGCCCAAGAAATATTCCACGGTAAATTAATAAAACTAATTAAACAAGGGTAAAAAGAGTTTGCCAGGAGGTGTCGATCGATCGACGTCTAGGGCTCGATCGATCGAACCTTCGATCGATCGACGCTCTAGGTTCGATCGATCGATCAAACAGGTATTTCGATTTCTGCAGAAGTGCAGTTATGGGTTTGACTAATATTCTTCATTCAAATCCATAATTTCCAACACTAATCGTCCCAAAACTTATACTACAATCATGGTAATATATTTCTAGATGTTTCTAACGTTAAGCATGCATATAACCATCATTAAACATGATTAAACAACCTAAAATCTCATCTAATCATCAAGAACCCTAAGTTTTCTTAACTTTTGTTCTAATCAGTTTTCTCCAGAATTTCCTTCTAACATAACATCACAAATTCGTGGGTTGATCATCTACTTCACATATTATTTTCAGAATATGGTTATAACGATTTCTACATGCAAATCCCTATAAAAAATTGGGGTTTTCTTCCTTTAATTATACTCCTAATCATCCTTACACTAATATGATTATTGCACCAATGAAAATATGCAAGTTAAACACTTGCCTGGGATTTCAGAGGTCTGGTTTCCTGCTGATATCGGTGTGGTTGCGTTCTCCTCCTCGCGATCTACGCGTTGGTGGTGACGGCGGTGCAATCGGTGGTGTTTTGGGCCTTGAATCACCTTGAGAGCTCTCTCCTCTCTTCTCCAATGGCCGTTCTAGGGTTCTGAATGTTCTAACCCTAAAAGGCTGACTTAAATGGCTGCTAAGGATGGCTGAAATTCGTGGATTTAATTACCCTATTTTGTAAAATGACCAAAATGCCCTCCCGGGTCACTAATTAGGCCTAAAAACGCCCCGAGGCCCAAACTAACCCCCCGGGTATACTTTTCTGACTATCTCGACCCTTCCGGACGCGTTGGTGCACTCAAAACGACCATACAGACAACTTATAAAATATGCACTTTTTAATTAACATAATTAGTCCCGACGTGACACGGGCACGTCCCGACTTAAATTTCCGAAATAGTCATATAATTCACTTATGACATTAAATATAACCAATATAATATATTACTATGCTCATTAGTAATATTCAACAAGTTTCCCATAATTACTAACTCTAGTCACGTTAATAATTATAACATAATTAATTTCCGGATTTTTATTAAATAAGTCCTCACATTAAATTTAATAAATCCCCAAATTAAATATAGCATAAAAATACGGGGTATTACAACGACCTTAAATTCTTTGAGGGATACCTGTCCCAATATGAGGTTATAGGCCAAGAAGACATTCTCGTCCATAATAAAAAGTTAATCTTCTTGGTGATCCTTTTTGGCCATTCGTCTCCCATTCTGATATCCATTTCATATATCCCAGAGGGTGAACCTTCTCTCCACTGAATCCTATTAGAGGATGATGATACGGGACAAGTCGGTCCCTACTAAGTCCTAAGCGTTTGAAGCACGGCTATAACATAACATCTGCAGATCTTACTCCATCAACTAAGATTCTTGGTACTTCACATCCATGTACTCTTATCATTATAACAAGCGGGTCTTCATGTGGAGTTTGGATACCCTTAAAGTCTAGTCTTGAAAAGTCAACTATGAGTCTTTCTATATTTACTTTCTTTCTTTTCTTGGGCTTAGTATTAATGGAGGTCAAGTTGACAACCTCGACCTTAGTTATGGCTCTGGCCTCAGCCACGTGAGCTTTCCAATCTGCAACTTCAGATCCTCCTCCTATAAAGAAACCAAAAATCATGCCTACCCCAAATAAAATCATGTTGAGTCTCTTCACTAGAACATCATCATCTTTAGGTGGATGATCTGGATCATCGTTATCGTCATCTAAAGAGCCATCCCCCCTTGTTGGAGCTTCTTCTCTACATTTACCATTTCTCCTCTTTCTAGGGTCGTCTCATCCTTATCCTGAACCATTCTTATCAACATACTTTCTCAGCTTTCCAAACTTGAGCATCTTCTGAATCTTGTCTTTCAGGGAAAAACACTTGTCTATTAAGTTCCCGCGGTCTTGGTGAAATTCACACCACAAACTCTTATTCATTATATGGGGTGGAGCTATCATCTTCTCAGGCCATCTTAGGGACCGATCATTATTGATCTCATTTAGAAAGAGCTCGTAGCTGATCGTGAGAGGAGTATACCCAGCAAAATTATTATCTGCCGATCTCTTCTTTCCATCTTTATTCTTCTTCTAGAATTGCTCCCACTGCTAGCCCCCTTCTCATCCTCATATTTAGCTTCCATAGCTTGCTCGACATTCATGACATTTCCGATCATCGTCATTAGCTCAGCCATGGACTTTAACAGGTCTTTATCAAGATTCCAAAGTAATTTCCCTTTCTGCAAGCCTCCTATTAACGTTGTCCTTGTAATACTTTCCTCATAATCCTCCACTTTCAACTTTTCCTTATTGAACCTGGTGATGTACTCCCTGAGACTCTTATTCTTCTCCTGCTTAACGTACAGTAGGTGAGTAGTCTTCTTCTGGGCACCAAAGTAGAATTTTTGGAAGAATCGTTCTACGAGTTATTTGAAATTTTCAATGGAGTTCTTCAAAAGTGAGGTGAACCATATATGGGCATCCCCTATTAGAGTGCTTAAGAATGCATGACATTTCATCTCATCTAAGATAGAGTAGATATTTACAACCTACTGGTACATCTCTACATGGTGCACATGGTTGGTACTCCCATCATACTTTGGGGTAATCATTGACGGCTTGAATTTGGCAGGGGTTGGGAAATTGATTATTTTTTCCACAAAAGGAGAACCTTCTAAGTATCCCCTTTGCAAAGGATCACGGCTCTTAAGGATGTCTGTAATCTTATTTTCTAGCCTTTGGATGGAGTCGTTCTAGGGCCTCCCGACCGCTTTAATAACATCGGCCTAGCCAATGTCATCCCTTACTGGCTCCATCGGTCGAACCAAGGGTTCCCCGATCGTCGATGAGCGTTGGCTATTCACCTCTTACTAGCCATCGCCTCAGCCACGAGTGGGTCGAGCATCTACCCCCTCCCTCCTTGAGCCATCATTTCTCCTTGACCTGGACAACCTCTCCCTCACATATTCAACTGGGTTAAGACTTTCAAAGGCTGACCCTCTACTTAATCGGTTAAAAGCTGAGCCCATGGGTTGGGCATCTGGACTCGACCTACTATCACATCCTTGGCTTCCTTTAATGGGGTGTACCGTATTCCTATATACTTCATATGGCTCCCAGCAATCAATCTGAGCATCTTTAGCTTCATAATCATCATACCGATCCTCTAGGGAGGGTTAACCTTGCCTCCCTAGGCGTAAACACCTAGTTTCAGTAACATTTCTCCACCGATGAGGAGGAGTTAAATCCTTGCAAGGTGCATGGGGTGGTCCCCTATCCCCCTGGGGAGGCTCCCCAACTGTCGGAGTAATCATCTTCGATGGGACTCCCGTTGGCCTAATTATTATGTTCTGGTTGAAGGCAACTAGCTGCTCTAATATCGCCCGTTGCCTTGATACCCAGGATTTTAATGCGTCCGACAATTCAGCCATTTTTTAATGAGGAGGGGCGTTGTTGTAACTAGGTCCACCAGTTGGTGGTGGAGGTGGTGGAAATTCTGATGCCATATCAAACCCTGGTGGATGAGCTTAGAATCGAAGAGTGAAAGCCTTGCAGCTTAGCAGGAACTCTTTCAATGGTGAAACAGCTCCACAGAAGGGGAGGACTGGTTCACCACTAGCGTCTCCTGTGAGGACAAGCTAAATAAAGGAAGAGTTGATGCTTCTCGTTCCCATAGACGACGCTAATTTGATGATACCAAATACGGTACCAGCAAATAAACTTGTAAAAGTATGAACATCTCAAGATCAATCACAGCACAATAATGGAGTATGACATATTTATAAATAAGAGATGGAGGTGAAGATATGAGGAAGAACACCAAAATATAAGTGGTTCGGCCAGAGCCTACATCCACTGTGCAGTGTGAATAGTAGTTTTCACTATAATAAGGGCACTAATGGCCATGGATACAATCACTCAAGCTTTTCTCTATCTTCTATATATTTTGACAGAGTTGTACTAGGGTGTGAATAATAGATCCTTTATAATGAAGATGACAATGGGTTTATATAGGGCTTGGGGGTGTAGTATCCCCCAAGCATGCAATCACCATGTAGTTAAGGTAACATCCAAAGGGATGATTACACCTATCTACAATGCACAAACTTGCAATGATGTAATATTCCCTCACGTGAGGGTGGGATCTTATTATAACTGAATTATCCACGTGTGCATGTCACTTTTATTCTTTCATACGCTCGGACTTTTAGACTTCATCCATTAGGCATTGGCCTGGTTGGGTATGAGGTTGTTGACTCTGACTGGGCAATCACGTGCTTATGAACACATGTAGAACCTCGGCCACACAAGTCAGCCGAGGTTGGGCGATGATGCATTCATGCTTTCGGATTCAACAGAGTACGAGTCTAGCCCTTATTAATCATGGGTAACCCTTGATGGCATCAACTTTTTATATTGCCGAGCTGATGCTTACGAGACCGACCCTTATTCGTATGATCCCATTATTGGCTTGTGGTACTCTTCTAATAACTCGGGTGTGAGTTGAGACGATGTTTCTTCTTAGAGTAAAAGGGTCTACTTTATTCATATCAGTTATAGTGGATCGTTTGACTAATGTGACCCATTTTCTATCGGTTCATACAGATTATAAGACGAGGCAATATGTGCAATTGTTCATTATAAAGATAGTGAGGCTTCACGGGGTTCCGATTAATATCATGTTGGATCAGGACCTAATTTTCATGTCCCACTTCTGGTAAAGTTTTCAAAAGGCTATGGGCACATATTTGCATTTGAGCACTGCGTATCATCCAAAAATGGATGGGCAAATGGATCGAGTTAATCAGATGTTGGAGGATATGTTGAGGATGTGTATACTCGACTTCGTGGGAGGATGGGTGCAATACCTTTCGTTGGTGGAGTTTGCATATAATAATTCCTACTAGTTTGCTATCGGTAGGGAACCATTTAAAGCACTTTACGGATGACCTTGTCATTCACTCACTTTCTCATTAGACATGGGGGATACCAAACTATTGGAGCTAGAGTTGATTCATGATAATACTATCAGGATCTAGCTTATTCGGGGTGCATCTATATAGCTCAGGACAGGCATAAGAGTTACACCGATGCAGATAGGAGGCACATAAAGTTAGAGAGTGGTGACCAAGCTTTCGTATGGGTGTTAACATCCAAAAATGGAGATAGAAAATAATATATTAATCAATAAAAAAAGGGCAAGCAATAATAGAGAATGGGGATGAGAACTAATGAGATCCAGATAGATTTTATGTGGTTCGGCCCGTGAAAAATACCTACATCCATGGTGTAGCCAATATTTAATTGTACTGTTATCGAAATTACAATTAAGGTTGTTGTTATGGCTCAATGATTGGGGAGATGAGAGAGAGAGAGAGTCCCCTTTTTAGGTGGATTCATTACCTATTTATAGGTAGTTCTTAGAGAATCTTTTATTGGATAGGTTGACTACCTTTATAGGTCAGACAGTTACACTCGCTTACACGTGCTTATCAAGTAAATAACAAACAAATTTCATTGGATCTCGTGTTGACATTAACAACGGGGATATGAGATAATAGACTCATAATAACCACATTTCCCAAATAACATATGACTGGCGAGAAACTTCTTAGGTGTGTCTTATAGCACGCGCATATGATGTGAGCAAACATTCCCCCTAAGAGTGACAATTGTCCATATAAGTATCCGAGCAGATTAATAACTGAGCCGACCTCCTACTCTAGACTAGACCGATCACATTGTGGATCCTCCTTTGGTCATATTTTGGACTCTCGATAGGTTATGATTAAAAGGGTACAATAATAAGCCCCTAAGACTTCATGCATAAGCTCTGAATTCTGATGTATAATGAGTGGATGGAGTGTTTTATTCTACTCGTACTGAAGTGGAGGGTCGACTCCCATGTGGTTAAGCTGAATAGATCCTATGAGGACACATGTCAGTAAGTGGAAGCATCTTTTTTGTAATTATTATATCAGAGCGTGTGACAGGTGCTCTGTACCATCATTTCGGTTTCTATAAAATTTTGGCATTCTTTCTACCACGTCTTTTCAGTCACCTTTTTGAAACTATAAATAGCTATCAAAAACCATTTTCATCACCTCAGTTCAAATGTTTGTAGCAGTGTTAGAGAGAGAAAAATGTTTTAGCTTATCTTAAAGTGTTATTTGAGAGGAATGTTACCGTAAAAGTGCTTATTTAGCTCTTTCAGTTTGCCTTCTAGTATCTACCCTAGTTACTCATGTTTCATTTGGTTTTTATTAAGTACTACCATTTCTTCTATTGTTAGGGTTCCAAAGTTCATCTTTTTTGGTTTCCATATACTGTTGGTGACATTTGATGGACATTCTTGCTTTAGACGGCCATTCAGTTGGTTAGCCTAGGTTATCGTCGACGGTGTTGGGAATATTGGACCTTTTTAGCTATTTCGAGTTAGGTTTGTGTGAAAGTCCTAGTATCCCTATTTTTTATTCTAAAATTGAGTTTTTATATTTATGAGTTCCACCCCAACGTTCAGCGAATTTATAATTACATCCGTGAGCTTGAGTCGGACTGACCCGAAATCACTAAGAGGAGGTTTACATGCCCCTTATAGGTGGTTAGGCTATCCCCATTATATGCCCAAAGCTAAGTCTAAAAGTGGCTCTACACCTTAGTCAAGTGATCCTTACGTATAATCCCCTATTTGGGGTAGTTCTGATACTAGTCTTGTTGCCCCTCTCCCTTTTAAGGGTGATTTTACAAATACCGTGTCAGTGTCTGGTATAGACCTTGATTCTCCTACCGATAAAGATGGTACAAAAATGGCTGAAGATACACGGCCTGAGAGTGTTAGTCCTTACCCATCTACATCCCCTATAGGTGAGTCGGTAGGTGACGTTGTAAAGGAGGAGGAGGATGGCTCTTCTGGGTCATCTGATTCTTATAATCTCACAGAGACTGATTTAAGGTGGTATGAATGTACCATTATATATGATGAGTTGGATTTGTTAAGGGAAAGATTTTTCCAATCCTATTGCAATTAAGACAAGGCTCCCTAGTCCCGAGGAGAGGTGTTATTCAGTGAAGGAAATCGAGGAAGTTTGTCTCTCCCTATGGGCTCTCCACGTGGGGCTGAGGTTGCCTCTTCATCCAATTATTCGATCGATCTTAAGAGGTTATGGAGTGAATCTAACCCAAATCCCCACTATGCTTATAGTACTATTCAGGGGATTATGATTTTTTAGAACTCTAGGAGGGGTTTTGATTTGACAGGGGGATATCTTCAACTATGTTCATAGCTTAAAGGACAACGCCAAAGCCCCCAGATATTACTACTTCCCCCCCGAAAGACCCAGTATAGAATGGTTATGGTTGTTGAGAGCAGTAACAATAGTTTTAAGGTCAGTATGTGTTTGTGAAAGAGGACTAGGAGTTTAGGTCCCATGAGTAGGACAAATCATGTTGTGTCCCACAAGTATGAGCTGGACCTAATCGACTAGGTAAACGTTTTTCTTACATTATGTTTACTGATCATTTTCGGTCATATCATTTACTTTGACATTCTGCTCTGCTTCTTTTTCCTTTTAGTGAAGCGAGCCCCTAAACTTGCCATACCTTTAGTCAACCTTATTGAGGCATACTTTAAGAAGAAACTTCCTACGTTTGAGGAGTTATTTTATGTGAAAAAATTCATTATTTCTTGGTATCACACTCTCTAAAGCATATTTACGCCTGTGGAATTTTAAGTTCAGTTGGAAGGGTGCGTATTATGAGAAATAAACACCGATGCAGGTCACCATTTTGTCGATGGAGAAGCGAGTTTTGAAGCAAGTATGGTGTGTAATCATTTTTTTTCCTTTTCCTATCCAACTCATCTGTTCATCTTTTCTTAAGTGTTGAGGAGCATCCATCACAAAAAACATTAGGAATGTCTCCTCGTTGTATTGATCATGAGGCCATGGCCTTGGCCCGACAAAAGAAGATGGAAGCCACACAGGGCCAAGATGGGGCCGATCAGGCTGCTGCAGCTACTGCTAAGGTGGACGAGAAGGTTTCTCTCCAGAAAGACGCTGAAGTTTCTACCATCGCCGCTGCTAGATCCGAGTCTTAAGGGAATGCCCTATACATTCTGAAGGGACCACTATTATAAACAAAAGGCCTATCAATCCCCTTCATTTCGAGAAGGCAAGAAAAATTCCAAGGTTCGAAGGTGAAGACAGACTGACCCTTCGTAGGTTGGTGAGAGGTCCGGGCCATACCTCTTGTTATGGAAAGGTTCCTGAATTTTAGTTTGATTCGAATCAGAAAATTATCTTTGAGGAGTTGAAAGCCGACCAATATTCAATTTTTTATCACACCAATAATGCCATTGATCTCGGGTATGATGATCATAGAAGGGATTTTGAGTTCATGAGGGGTATGATATAAAATCTCTTGATAGGTTAGCCCAGCACAGGCTGGTTTTGGTAAGTCCTGCTCTTATTTTAGTCATTTTCTAACTTAATGTCTTTTTATTGACTTTTATCTTGTTGGCAGGCGAGCCTGGCATATACCCCCCTCAGAGAGAAGGTGGTAGCGAACTATAATGCGGTAGTGAACCATTATGCCTTTGAGGGATTGACTGCCAAGCATCATAACTTGAAATAAAGCTTTGAAGAAATGTTTAGTCAGGTGAAAGTGAAGGATGACTAGTTGATGACGAGGGCCACCAACTTGAGTAAGACATAGGAGGATCTCACTATTCTTAAATCTAACACTGATGATCCCACTATTCAAAGCCTATATGATGCTCTTGTAGCCGCCAAGGAAGCTTTGAAGAAGTCCAAGTAGGATATACAAACTGCTCATGATGCTCTTATTTCTACTGAGGCACCAGGTGTTAAACAGTATAAGTCCTCCGCAGAATACAATGTGGATTATGTTGGATTCTTCCTGGATGGTTATGAAGAACTTAAAACGAGGGTGATGACCCATTATCTCGACATGGCTGAGGAGATAGGAAAGTGGCAAGGTGATGATGAGGAAGCCACAACTTTGGTTGGGGAGGATGGAGATGACGCCCCAGTGGATGATCCCCTACGTGCTCACTCTGCTCAAGGATCTGTCAATCTTTATGCTCCTGCTTTGTGAACTTTTATGAATATTTTATTATGTTGTCTTTTTATTTTGATCCTTCTGGTAATGGTTAGCCCCATTGTTGTTTTGTTGGGGCATTGAAGGGATATTAACATAACAGTTATGGAATGGTTTGGTTTTATATCACTGTCATTTATTTTTATGGATTGACTTTTCTCCCTCCGTTTATTTTAATTATAAAGTGTTTGTTACAAATGATCAGACTTTTCATACTCAGACAAAATAGAAATTTATAATTTTTGTTCGTGACCTATTTTATTCGTACAGAGGGTAGTCAACTTTAGGGGTGTAAACGGATATTCGAAAATCTGAATCCTTCTGGTATCCGAGTCCGAATTTAACGGATATTTATTCAAAAAAACCCAAAAAATAGATACGGATATGGATAGTATGTGAATCCGACACGGATAATCCGTATTCGAGATAGAGTATCCATATTTACGAATATCCATTTTTCCAGATATCCGTATCCGTGTTGTATTAAATAATAATTTATTACTAAAATTAATTATATATAACTAATATATAACATTTTTTATAAGTTGTGTATTTTTTTTAAGTTTTTGTTTTGATTAATACAAATGTTTAATAAATTGTGTATCTTCCAAAATTTGTAGGACAATGTTAGAAGACGCAAGTCATACAAATATTTTTGCAAATGCATCTTCCCCCGCTCCACATAATGTTAGTAATGGTTCTTAAGAGATAAAATAATCAAACAAGAAACGCATGTCTGAGGCATGGAATCATTTTACTTGTGAAGTGCATCTAGATAATTCGAATAAGGTCACTTGTTGTTATTATAAGAGACAGTTCAATGTTAGAAGTTTGAAGGGGACATCTCATCTAAATAATCACTGGAAATCATGTAAAAAAATGGCAAGGGATGGTGGTAACATTCGACGATAAATTCTCAGCACCGTTAAGTCATCCATTGGGTCAATCCCGAAGTTTGGCAATTATAGGTTTGACTCGGAGATGGAGAGAATGTTATTTTCTCAAATGGTTGCACGACACGATTATCAATTTCTTATGGTTGAGTATGAGTATTTTAGGTATTGGCTTTCTTATTATTGCCCCACATACAGATTTCTTTCAAGAGACTTTGAGGCTAGTACTTGATTTCAAACATTCCCTTAAGATTAAGAAATTATATTGTTTTTCAGTTATATCAAAATTCCCTTGAACTTTGATCATTTAATTTTTATTCAATATAAATTTTAGTTAGTACTTAGTAGGAAGGAATAAGTAACATAAATGGATGCGGATGTTATCCAAATTCGAGGTATCCGAGAGGATACGGATATGGATAGTGTTTTTTAACTATCCATGAGGATACGAATACAGATACGGATAGTGCATCGAAATAGTGGATACGGATATGGAAAACATGGTATCCGCTCCATATCTGACTATTTACCACCCCTAGTCACCTTTGTTCACAACCTGTCAAGTCGTATAGAGGTTAGGTCGAGCACCTTGTTTTCAAACTTATTATGACAAGTTTATACATAGGAGAAGTTTTTCTATTCATGGTCTATTATTTTTAACCAGACCATACAATTCCTACTCGTGAGTTATTTTTTCCACGAAGTCATATAGTACTTATTTTGTTCATGACTTGTTTGTTCAACGAAGCCATACATAGCTTATTCTGTTCATGGCTTATTTGTCCAATAAAGCCTTATAGTACTTATTATGTTCGTTACTTTCAATAAAGTCATATAGAGGTTATGTAATTAGGTATTTACACACATATCTTATTCCGAAAAGAAAACAAGGAAAGAAAACATGGAAGGAAAAATCATCATTTTATTGATATTAAAAAGCTCGGAACATGACAAAAGTAAAATGGACATTAATTATAATATATCCTGATATGTTCCGAATTACACGGATTCTTGATTTGTTCATCCTTATTTCAATGCGGTAAGTTTCTAGCCTCACCACACTTGTTACTCGGTAGGTCCCATGCCAATTAAGTCCTAGTTTATTGTTCTTTTGGATCACCTTCTTGAGGACGTAGTCTCATTCTTTCAAGATTCTTAGATTGACACATCGGTTGTAATAGCGAGCAATTCTCTGCTAATAGGCAGCTACACGTAACGTTGCGTTCTCCCTGACTTCTTCCACCAGGTTGAGGTCTAACCGTCTCATCTCATCTCTTTTTCGGGAATTGAATTTGATGACCCTGTGACTGGGGAGTCCTATATTCGTTGGAACTATTACCTCTATACCGAAAGTGAGCATGTAAGTCATTTTTCCCCTTGTTGTCCATAGAGTTGTCATGTTTGCCCAGAGTACACTATGTAGTTCATTGATCTAGTTACCTTTTGCGTCATCAAGTCTCTTATCAATCCCATATAGAAGCATTTTATAGGTAATCTCAGTTTATCAATTACAATGTGGAGCCTCGGCGTGGAGTGTAGCTTTCAGATATTGGATTCGATGCAATAATTTTCAAAATTTTGATTTTCAGTTTGCTTTCCATGATCCGTAATGAATGCATATGGCATGATATAGCAACATATAATCATTTTCTAGATGAACTGGAACACTCGTTCATAGGGAATCTCAACCAGGGTCTCTTCCTCTACCCATTTAGTGAAGTAATATACTACAACCATAAAATATTTGAACCTTCCTTTTGTTCTCGGCAGTGGGCCGACTAGATCAATCCCCCATATCGCAAACGAGTAAGGTGTCATGATCTGTACCAACGGTGATCTTAGTGTGTGATGGATCTTAGCATACTTCTAGCACTTCCCTCACTTCCTTGCGTATTCCGCACAATCATCTTTAATGGTAGGCCGGTAGTAGCCTTGAGTTGCAATTCTTTTTAGTAGCGACCTTCTGACATAGTGTGCTCCGTAACAACCATCATATAACTCTTTAGTTAATTTACTGACTTCCATAGGGTGAACACATCTTAATAGTGATATTATATACCCCATCCTGTATAACATCCCGATCTCCATCACATAATGGGCTACTTTGTAGCGTAACTTCCTGGCTTTCATTAGATTATAGGGGAGCTCGCCAGTCTCAATGTATGCTCGTATGTGGTCTATTCACGACGGTCCCAAGTTCAGTTCCATCAACCTCAGGCCTGCTCCTTTTGTACTCCTCCGAGTCAGTGTATCAATTGGTATTGTTCTTCTCAAGGCGATTCTGGTGACCGAAGCTAATCTAGCTAGGGCATCTGCTTGGACATTCTCTAACCTAGGAATTCTCACAACTTTAACTTCTGCAAACCTTTTCATCAATTATATTACACTTATCCATAGACTCCTCTCTTGATTCGTATATTCCCAATATCTAGTTGATGACCACTTAGGAGTCGATGTGTGCCATAATGTGGTCGTCCCCGAGGGATGAAGCCAGGCCAAACCCAGCAATCAAGGCTTCATACTCTGCTTCATTTTTGGAGGCTTCGAACTAAAATAAAAAGCATACTCAACATCTATCTCATTTGGTGTGGTTATAATAATGCCCGCACCACAGCTCGCCGAATAGGACGTTCCATCAATGAATAGTTTCTAGATGATTTTATCTTGGCCAAATTTGTCCTCTTCAAGCTTGTCGAATCTGAACAGCTTCTTTTGTGATTCATTGTATTGGAGTCTGTCTTCGGGTGACGAGGAGATCTCTCCGATGGGAGTCTTCTCTACTTCAATTGGGACTAAGCTCTTTTCCATGAAAGTCTGATTGTTTGTCGACCTCTCTCCCGGGGGAGTCTTCTTTACTGGCATTTCTTTATAGGTAAACTCGACAATTAAATCCTCTAATATATGCCCTTTAATGGCTATCCTAGGCTCATATTATATGTCGTATTTGCCCAACTCTATTACCCAAGCCATGAGCTAGGTTTCTTCAATTTGAACAAGACTTATCTCAGGGGTAGGTCGGTATATACCACTATGGTGTGGGATTGAAAGTATGGCATCATCCTCCTTAAAGCTTCCCTTGGTAAAAAGGCAAACTTCTCTATTCGGGAACACCGAATGTTTGCTCCTCGATACGCCTTGCTGGTGTAATAAACTTGTTTCTGAACTCCTTCTTCCTGCCTTACCAATGTCGAACTGACTACTTATTCGGACACGACTAGTTATAAATAGAGTTTTTCTCCAAAAATAAGTCTTGATAAGAGTGGGGGGGAGCCCAGATAATGTTTCAGCTAAAGGAAGGCAGTTTTGCATTCTTCATTCCACTTGAAAGATTTTCTTAGTACTTTGAACAAGGGTAAGCACTTATCCGTTGCTTTGGAAATGAACTTGTTGAGCGCTGCAACATGCCCTGTTAATTTTTACAGGTCCTTCTTCTTGGTAGGGGAATACATATTGATCAGTGCCTGGATCTTATCTGGGTTGGCTTCGATTCCATGTTGATTGATAATGAAACCCAGGAACATGACTTCCTTTACTCCAAAAACACACTTCATGGGGTTGAGCTTCATCTGATGCTTCTCTAATTGGTCGAAAGCCCCAAGTCCTTAATGTGATCGATGATTGTCTTGCTCTTAGTATTAATATCATCTACATATACTTCCATGTTGACCCCGATTTGGTCTTCGAAGACTTTATTCATCAAACGCTCCTAAGTGGCTCCTGAATTTTTAAGACCAAAAGGCATTACATTATAATAGTAGGTACCTCTGTTGGAAATAAAAGAAGTCTTCTCTTTGTCGGAGGGCTTCATCCTGATCTAGTTATAATTAGAGAAAGCATCCATTAAACTGAGAAGCTCATGGACAGAGGTCGTATCCACCAACTGGTCAATCCAAAGTAGTGGTTAATGATCCTTGGGGCATGCTTATTTAGGTCTGTTAAATCCATGCACATCCTCCATTTACCGTTCCTTTTCCGTACCATTAACATGTTTGCTAACCATTCTGGGTACTTGATGTCGTCGATGATGTTAGCTTTCTGGATCTTGAGGACCTCGTCCTGGACGACAAGATTCTTTTCGACATTAAAGACCATTCTCTTTTGCTAGACTGGTTTAGCTCTTTCCACTATGCTTAACTCGTGGAAAATAAAATTAGGATCTATGTCAGGCACATCCTCGTGGCTCCATGCGAACACACTCTTGCGCTGTTGTAAGACGCTTATGAGTTCTTGCTTCAAGCCAGGATCTATGGACGACCCGATCTTAACAATTTGTTCTGAATGATCGGTGCCAGGTGGGACTATTTTAATCCCTCCGACTACTTATCCCTTGACCGACCTCATCTCGTCTCGCAGATCAATAGTCTCAATCTGGTAGGTAGTCATCAACTTCTTCTACTCTTCTTGGTCGGCCGAGGTAAAATAGAATTCGCATGCCTCCATCTAATGGAATTTGATGACCCCTACACCGTAATGAGTTAGGAACTTTAGAAACTAGTGCACTCTTTATGGAATGTCCTCAAATTTTTTTAGCCTGACCCTGCCCAATATCACACTATAGGCAGATAACACATTTTCATCCAATATGAAGAAGCGAACATTTTTAGATCGACAGGTCAACCAAGTGATGATTATATCCTCCAGCTCCACTGTCCCCAGCGGGTAAACCTTTTCTCCCGAGAAGCCAATTAAAAGGAGATGGTATGCCATCAATTTTCTATCTTGGAGCTTCAATTTTTTAAAATAGCTTTAAAACACAACATCCATAGAACTGCCATTATCCACTAGTCTTCTAGCAAACCTTCCTTCATGAATCATTATGGTGACGACATGTGGATCATCGTGTGGATACCGCACTCCAGATAGGTCATCTTTAGAGAATTCAACAATCAGTTTGTCCTTATTCACCTTACGTGGTCGGGTATCCACATTGACCATATATTGATCTGTCTCACGTGTGTGTAGGCTTTGGCCTCATTCAGATAAGCCTTCATTTCTGCTAAGTCCTCTCGCCCACTAGTATCTCCTTTGATGATGAAGTAGTATCCAAAGTATATCATGCCAACATCACGCACAAGATTTTTGGGCTTCTTTGGGAGGTCTGGATCATCCTTTGAATCGTCACCTCTTTCTGTCTTCTTATCATGTGGTTTGCAACACAGTGACTTGGACCGCCTTCTGGCCTTGCGCTTGTCAGGATTTGGTCGATCATCCTTATCTACGTACCTGGATAGCTTCACCCTTTTGACCAGGCCATCGATCTCATTCTTTAAGGAAATACAATTATTTGTATTGTGGTTGTGGTCTTTATAAAACTCACAATACTTGCTTATGTGTCTCCTGTTTGTAGGTGCCTTCAACACTCCTCTCCATTTAAGATCCTTGCTTCCTCGGATCTCCTCTAGGATGTGGTGGACACTAAATCGTGAGTTAGTATAGTCATCATATTTCTTAAGTTTCTCTTCCCTTTGATCTTTTTGGTCTCTCTTACCACTCATCTTGCATGTCGATGACTTGGGATGGTTAGACTCTTTGGCGGCCATTACTTCCTCTGCATTCATGATTTTTCCCGCTTTGGCTAACAGTTATGTCATCATACTGGGTGGGTCCTTTGCTAAGGCCCGAATAATTTTTTCGGCCTCAATCCGCTCATCAGAGTAGTTATGGTTGTCTGCTCATTGTAATCTACCACCTCTGGCTTCTTAGTGTTAAAGTGGGCGATATAGTTGCGAGTTCTTTTGTCGGCCTTCTATCTGACACGAAGCCAATGGTACACTCTCTTCCCTAGACTGGTGTTAAAGAAAAAATTATTGATAAAAAGGTCGGCCAACTACTGGAAATTGGATATTTGGCCCTGTGGTAGGTTGCTATACCAAATTTGAGCAGAGCCTATAATTGTGCTAGAGAAGACCTAGTATCGTATCTCGTCGGGAATGGAATAAATGTGTGCAGCGACTTGGCACTGCTCGACGGGTAGAACAAGATTCATTTTTTTGTCATACTTTGGCGTGATGACTGACGGTTTGAATTTGGATAAAGTAGGGTTTGCTATAATAAACGAGACGAATGGTAACCCTTTTACGAGTCTCTTTGCAAGGGATTCTTAGATTTATCCATCTCACTTAGTCGATCCTCCAATCACTTAATGGAGCCCTTCCACGGTTGGTTGTCATCCTTGGACTTTCCTCTGGCTGAATTGGCAGTTCATCCTTGGCTTTTAGTCGAGCTCTCTTCCTGGAAACTCTTCTCGGCTTCAGCCGATGCCCTAGCCGACCTATGAAAGCCTCTGGTGATAAATCTACCTAGGTAATTCCTTAGTTGTCCGTAATAATGGGATACCACTGGTACCTACCAACGATTGCGATGGGGAGCCAATCGATCAAACGTTGAACCCCTACTTAGCCTTTCTATCACGTTGGGGCACTCTTCCAAATAAGATTGCTCATTAAAACGACTAGGTGATTGTATGGAGGATGTGGCCCTAGGTAGATAGGATTGATCTCGCTGTGATTCGGTTCGCCTGGAGGAGCTGGTGTTCCTGTCAGATCCTAGGCTCAGCCTCCTAGGGTTCTATATGGCTTGTCGATGATACTCCTGCCTTCTGTCCTTATAAGGTGTCAGAGGAAATCTAGATATTCCCAGTCCCCCTCTACTTCCTGACACTTTTGGCTCCAAAGTGACGATGTCTGGATTTTCTTGCACCAGCCCAGCCTAAAAAGTATATGTTAATTTTTTGACACTCTCCTGCATCGCTTATTACCCCTTGGTCAGGCTCATTAACAAGTTGTGCAGATTGCCCTCCCTAGCGAGAGTGGGAATTGTCTGGATTTCATCCATATGACTGCTTTCAGGGTTGTCCATCATTCTCAAATGCTTCAGGGATGGTGTTTATTGAATGAAATCAGGTAGAAACCACAATGTCTAGTCGTGTTCCTACAGACGGCGCCAATTTGTTAACATCCAAAAATGGAGATAGTAAATAATATATTAAAAATAAAAGGGATTGTCAATAATAGAGAATGGGGATGAGAAATAATGGGAGCCAGATAGATTTTACGTGGTTCGGCTCGTAAAGGAAACCTACATCCATGGTGTAATCAAGATTTAATTGAACTGTTATTGAAATTACAATTAGGGTTGAAATTATGGCTCAATGATTGGGAAGATGGGAGAGAGTGAGTCCCCTTTTCAAGTGGAATCATTCCCTTAGGCAGTTCTAAGAGAATATTTTATTGGACAAATGAACTGCCTTTATAGGTCAAGCAGTTACACGTGCTTATCAAGTAAATGATAAACAAATTTCCTTGGATCTCATGTTGACGTTACCAAAGGGGCGCTGATATAACAGACTCATAACAACCATGTTTCCCATATACCACGTGACTAGAGAGAAACTTCTTGGGTGTGTATGATAGAATGCACATATGATGTGAGCAAACATTCTCGCTGAGAGTGAAAGTTTTCCATGTAATTAGCCGAGTAGATTAATATCTGAGCTGGCCTCCGGCTCTAGGCTAGGCTAAGAACATTGTGGATCCTCCTTTGGTCATATTTTGGACTTTGGGTAGGTTGTGCTTACAAGGGTATAACAATGGGTGTCTCCTATGAAGGGAGTCATAAGGTTCGAAAAGAAAGGGATGTTAGCCCCGTGGTATATGGGAAATTTTCCAATTATCGATATAGTGGGACCAATTACGTATAGGTTGGGCTTAACAGAGCACTTACAGAAGATTCACGATGTGTTCCATGTGTGGTCGTTGAAGAGGTACCAGAGGAGCGAGAGGACTTATTGGCATGTTCCATTGGAGGAGTTCGACTTACAACCAAATATCTCCTACGAGGAGAGACCAGTTGCTATACTTGATCGTAATAAGCATAAGCCGCTGTCTAAGGTGGTGCCCTTGGTTCGATTTCAGTGGGGTCACCACAATGTATGTAACACCCCTTATTTTTTAGCATTTAAAATTTAATTAATTCAGGCAATTTTTTTTAAAATTAAAATACAATATTGCGTGTTTATTAAATATTGATCGCGAGAGATTATGATTAATATTTGTGGAATAAATTTACTAAGTGTGTAATAAATAACATGTGATAATTATTATACGTCGTAGTGAGTAATATTGACGGGACTATGTTAGATCTCAATCGGGAGTCATGTGTAGGATATATTGAGGTCAAGATGGGAAATTTATGTAGAGTGACTCGTATGGAAATTTCAAGGTGATGGTTGATTCCAAATGGGTTGAGATAGGCGTAATAGTGTACTCAGGTGTATTATTTGGTTTTGGGGGCAGTTTTAGACTATACCGGGCTCTTACGAGGGTATATGGGTCAAGTGGTCTTGGGCCATTAGGCTAATTTAAGGATTAGAGAGTTTATAACCTAAGATTAGAGGTGTTGGAAGCCATTACCATTAGAGGTAATCCCTAAGAGAAAGAAAAAGAGGTAAAGGCTAGGAGAAAGCTTGAAAGGCCAAATTAGGAAAGAATTCAAGGAGGATTCGATAATTCAACCATAGATTCGTCGTCTACAACGGATTTTTTGATTCTATAAACCATTTAAGGCAAGTAATTGAATTGCACTAATCGCATATGTAGTAATTTTTTATTCATATCATAGCAGGTGTAGACCTAAATGATTTTTGGGAGGGAATCTCACATGTAAAAAGAGTTTTGGGTGAATTAATCCTTTAAATTGAAATTGTATGATGAAAATAATGAAATTGAATCATGAATAGAGGTGAAGAAAATATAATCCTGCAAGGAAGTTAGATTCGTATTAATATGTAGATATTCAATATTATTGTTGAGAATTTTGAAACATAAATTGTTGCGAATTAATATTGTTCCTATGAACCAACTTAGTGAATTAAAGTAAGGTTTATTGATGATTTATTGATATTGAATGATTGGGTGTTATTAAGATTAGTTTAGAAACAATTCCCAAAACTTATGTACATGTTAATGGAGGATTGGGATCATATGAATAGGTTTGGGGTAGCATTTTGCAGAATAAACCCGAAGGTTCACTGTCAGGTACAATGAACCGATTCGGGGGTACATGCGAATTGGTTTGGATATTTGGGAAATTTGGGCTGGACCATTTTTGTACATGGGTTTTATTCGTGATATTTTAATTAGAGATTATAATTTCATAAAAGGGAGAAACATTTATTTGGGTAATTCATCATGGTTATATTACCTAGTAACAAGCAAAAAATTAAAGTTTGGATTCATTAAATTAATTAGAGAATTAATTGTCGAGTGATTTTTATAAACGAATTGAGTGGGACAAAATCGATAATGTTTGATATATGGGATGGTTGGGAAGTCCGATCATATTAGAGGGTCAAAGATATTTTATTTAAATTATAGTTGAGAACTGAAATAAATTTACATGTCGAGAGTGTGGACTCGGGATAGTAGGCGAGTGCTTTGGGCAATAGGCACGGTTTAACCGGATTGGTGTTTATATATATACGGGTATAGAGGCAGTATATATATATATATATATATGTGTGTGTGTGTGTGTGTGTGTGTGTGTGTGTGTGAGTGTGTGTGTGTTTTATAACTATTGATATTTATGTGAAGCATAGCCCTCTAGTGCTATCATGGAAGGTTACGCGATGTGGGTAATCCCCTTGGCTAGTGAATGCATGGTAAGTAATAGTCACCAGATCATAGTGCCGCATATTCTATTGTGTGATTTATTTCAAATTCAGACGATTTAAGTATGGGTCGATCTCACTATCGAACGACTATGACCGCCTCCATCACGTTGTGATATTTTTACCAAGTTCGGTGTGAGTTAGACTGACTTATGGTAATTGGGTTAGATTGAGCATACCTAGGATATGATAGGAGTTTAGAGAAAGGCATCCAGTGCGTTATTACTATGAAGGATGGTCACAATACGCGAAAAATGTGTGATTGTTATAGTATACTAGTGCATATATAATGGAGTAGATAATTATATACGAGTTAAATATATAAAGTGTGAATGTATTACACACACACACACACACACACACACACACACACACACATATATATATATATATATAAATACATACCTGGAGTGGATGTCATATAATCGATTAATGTTGAATTAATTAATTAAGCTAATGAGTAGAATAGCTTATGAACCAATGATAAAAAGTACTCGGGTTAGAGTAGTGTGATAGAAAGAATTGCAACAGAGCTAGTTAGACAGGGTAACATAAAGGTGGGTTAAGATGTAAGCACTAGGTGTGCACAATAGTTGAGAGGTGGGGTATCTCATGAGATTGCGAATGTTAATGCATATTTAATTACTGCATCTTAATTACTTGCAAATGTTTTACAAAAGTTTTAGGCTCACACCCATGTCAAAAATATTGTTCAAAACCTTTTAGGTGTTCATCCACAAGGATGCAAAGCATGATGATTCATTTGAGGGATGCGTAGCTACAGCGCTTGTGGAGGCATGCAAGAATTGAGTAGACGTGTCAGTCATTTCATTCTTAGTCTAGGATTTATATTCGGTTATTTTAGTTGGGCATGTTACCCGTCTAGTTCAGACATTTTGATGGATTTAGTTCTTTTTAGTTTTAGACATTGTATTTAGATTTATTTTTATTTTAGTTAGATTTATGATTTGGATGTTGGATATGAAGCCGATGGTTGATTCAATGTTTATTTATTTAATCAGGTGATATTCTAGACTTCAGTTATTGTGTGAATTATTTACAATACTTTCTCCTCATTTTGTTGTGGGTGTTATTGTTTAATAAAAAAGATAAAATTTGGAACCGGCTTATTTTAACTTAGGTGGTTCGTAATTTAAAAGGTTTTCGACGGTGATGCTAAGAATGAACCAAATCAGATTCCTATTTATTTTATTAAAGGACTGATCACACGTGATTAAAATATATGGGGTGTCACACATGCACACATAGATATAATGTGTTAGAGTCTCTTTTCTGTCGTTCGATTCTATATTGCATTATTGTATTTATCCATTGGGCATTCAACTCATATACCCTCCTCTTTGTCACAGAAGGTTCTATGCGGTTTCGTATTTCGAGGGCGTTACTCAGGTAAGCTTTCTTTATTTTTTTACATTAGTATCTCTGTATTCTTGGACTTTGAGGATGCTTCCCATGGGTACCTCGGGTAGATTGATTTAAATTGAAATCTCATGTAAACAAGTGAAATATTAATTAAATTAAAAATAGATTAGCAACATTATCTAGGTTGCCTCATTGCACTTTACAGCTAACGTTAGGGTCAGATCGGGTTGACCGCGGATAACCCATAAATTCGAGTCGGGCGTTACAAATGGTATCATATCTCTAGGTTCAAGGTTACTTTTGGGAGTGAAGTTAAGAGGTCGGTAGTGGATCTTTGATAACGGTATTGGTTTTGGGTCGGTCACGCTTGATTGGTGATGATTTTGGGTTATATTCTCAACAGTGGAGTCAAGAAGATAAGCACGATGGGAAATTAATTACCAAATAGCACGTGTCCATGTTAGTTGTCATTAATTGCTTCCATGCTTATGATTTATACATGTTAGTAATCTACGAGTGTCTGTGCAAGACAATAATGGTGACATCGTAGTTTTTAGTGTGAAGGTGCTCTGTGCCAACCCTTGAAGATGTGAGAGGCCTAGTGAGATGTTAACAGAGGTGAATAATGTCCATCGAGTTAGAAATATGAATTGTATAAAGTCAACCGTGGAGATTAGGTGACTAGAGTGTCATGACTAAGCGGTATTGGTTTGTGATAAGGATCCATTAATTGCCTAGGTGCGGTATTTGCGGGTAGTTAATGCCAATGAGGTGATTAGGCGAACTTGATCCTTGGGGTAGTGTCATGTCTTAAGTAATTGAAAATTAGGTATGCATATGGACCCATGTTGGTCAATACTTGAGGATGTGTACTCAATCCTTAGTTGTTAGGATATTATCCTTATGGATGAGTGACATGGTAATTGTCATTTGAAAGTTGCATCTCGTAAGCTATGATGAAAGTTATGGGCCATTGGTGGTTAGTGTGTTAAATATGTCACAATGATAAGTTAAAGTGACTTAGGAGTGAACCCTCTATATTCTTCCACGATGTATTCTTAGAGAGTATGATGCAACGTTTGAGTAATAAGATCACTTGTGACGCCGATAGTGAAGACTTATATGCTTATAAGTTGTACACAATGTCCTATATCCTGCCAAAAATCCTTAGTAGTGTCAGCCTGTGATTTGATACGTGGTTTATGGTATCAACGGTTTGGAAGGAAGTTTTTGGGCTTTTATGGGACCTCGAGGAGAGAGTCATAGGTTAGACACACACCAGAGTTTTAGACAAAAAGGTAAATAAGATTTTTATCTAAATACCGTAGCCCGTATTAGCAACGTAAGCAATGGCTGAATGCGAGGTGGATTCGGTGTGAGTATGAGTTAAGGAAGCCATGGGAGTATCTTTGGGACTAATTACGTGTGGCACCCTTAAAAACAAAAAACAAGTTATTGTGATGCCTTGAGGTGTTTAGTCGTTAAAGTGTGCCATGTGTAGAGACTTATGGACTAGTATCTTTGCAAGAACCTAATTATCATGATGTGGACATTGGGAAATTCATAAAGCATTCCTATGATGAGAATATCTTTGGTGATGAAATCTTA
Source organism: Sambucus nigra (assembly GCA_949130495.1). NCBI lineage: Eukaryota > Viridiplantae > Streptophyta > Magnoliopsida > Dipsacales > Adoxaceae > Sambucus > Sambucus nigra. The sequence goes on along the minus strand of OX422217.1, from coordinate 542,533,017 downwards.
TTAGGTTTTGATAATTTTTACTTTAAGGTATGCTTGGTATCATTCGAAAACCAGTCAAATTCGGTGTTATGGAGTACAAGTGTTCTAATAATGGTTGTGCTGAGGGTCATGTGATGATCTTAGGTTGTTGTTCAGATATTAAGGAGTCAAATCGTGTAGTCCTTGGTGAGGTCGCATAAAATGATTTAAATAGGTGGGGTAAACTTCTAACGGTAATTAAAGATTAGCATCATGATTGGACATAATGCTCGTTTGTCATAATATGGCTACTGTAGAAAGTGTTGTACTTTTAATGGGTACTAAAAAATGCATTGGGGACTTCGATTGATGATGTCATGATTAGGGACTTGGAAATAACACCCCAAGAGAGATATTGAGGTATAATTGGGGTATCGGCATATGCCATCAATGTATGTTAGAATAGCAGTAGTATGGGAATGGTTAACTTTTAGCTCGTATTGTCATACTTATACGGATTAGGAGGTATAGATCTGACTAGCACTTATTACCTTTGTAGTAATAATGGAGATCGGTGTGGCCATCACGTAATGTCAATTTGGGAAAAATCTGGAGATTTTTGCAGTGATGACCTTGTGTCATTAGAGGTTATCATAAGTTGAATGCTTTGCCTAATTAGGTAATTCATGGAGACTTTTGGGATGTGATCATGGTACGATAAAACAAGTAGTAACCTAGGTGTGTTAGGTTGGTCACGACATTACATTAACTAGAGAAGTGGACACGATTGGTGTTGACAAAGGCGTTGGTATTCATCAACCATAGTGGCTTGAATTTGTCAAAGATGAAAGGAGGATGCCTTATTCTTAAGGAAGAAAGTCCAGCGTTTGACTTTCCAAGGAAAAATAGGTTCGTAAGTTACTTTTGTGTCGAGGAGATTCATGGTTCGTGGTTCGATTCATCATGGTTGATGACTCGGGCCAGGGTGTATGCTTATGCTAGGATCCACTGAGAATTATTCGGAGTCGTAGATTCCAAGTGTATGGCATAGGTTCACCTTTCATAAACCATAGCGGTTGCGTATAAATGGGATTCCCTCGAAACAGTTGTTTGTTCATTCGGCTTCATTGTGTTCTTTCAGTTTTGGTAGTTGAGGAATGTATTCCTTCAAATCTGATGGTTACAGATGGTGTCCTTCCAATTTTGATGGTCTGGTATTATTCAATTTGAGGGTTTAGTCATAGCATGGCTTGCCTAAGTATGAGTGTGGATAGACCAGGTATGGTCATTATAACTCGACAACTGGGCAAGCTCTTTTTTGAAATATCCCTTTGTTTGAACAAATTTCGTGTACGTGCGACTGCATGTTCTGCAACACGATTTACTCGTATTATTAACTTTCCTTAGGATTAGCGATCTTATAAATTTATCAGTATGGCGATTAGAGGCTCTAGGATTAAAGAGTAGAATTATGATTTGAGGATAATGTAAGGTGATAGAACTCAAGACAACTTGGCACGTAATTTTTTTGCCACAATGAGTGGATTGGTGCAATACTTGGTGATTACTCCATAGTCAGATGCCTAGAGTGATCCTAGGTTCATAGAGGGATCTTTCAGAAGGTGTTAGTCGATTCACTATAGTGATTTGGTTAGTGTGTTTCTCCTTGGAGTAAGTAACTAGCTATGCGAGGTTAGTATCAAGTTAAGTGATTTTGTATGGTCAGGAGGACCCGAGAATTTGGGGAGACTCGGGATATGTAGTCTTAGGAATCAAAACAATTTTTGATAATGGGTTGGTGATGGTTGTGTGTCATTTTGCTCTTGGAGGTCTTAGGACTTGAATGAGTGTAATCATCAGGAAAGTGGCGACTAAAGGACTGTTATGTGACTTTGATGTCGATCCAAATGGTGAGTGTTGAATACAGTGCAATATGAGTTCCCCAAAAATAGCCCTTGTGTAAGGATGTATGATGACTTCTTAGTGATTGAGGATTTAGATGACCTAGCCTTAAAGGATTCCTATGACTTAGGACAGGGGTTGATGACCTTCAGGAACTTGAGGAATTGATGGATCGATAATTTCGAGGATGAAATTTCCTAAGGAGGGAACAATGTAACACCCGCCCACGACTTTGATTGTACCCATGCGATTCAGCGACTTTATGTGACCCAATTGGGCTTTGGACCTTATGAGATGAATTGTGGGGTGAATTTGAGTAACTTAATGGCCCTAGTGCAACAAATTGGAAGAAGAATGGGCTTAAGGTTAATTTTGGAAAAGTCAATGTCATTTAAACGACATCTGAAATCCTTTAAACGAGATTCAAATCTCGTTCGAACGGTCTTCTAAAGGCCTTCAAACGAAATATCTCCATTTGGAAAACCCAACCTCATTCGAAGCACGTTTGAACGAGATGTAGTTCTCATTCTAATGACATGCAGTTCTGTTCGAATGAAATGGTAGTTCTCGTTCTAATGAGATTTAAAAATTCAGATTCTACAGATTTGGAAAGTGCTATCAAAACCTATACTATTGGATTAAGACACGTGTCATGTTCCTGCATCAGCAAATAAAAGCATGAATAGGGTTTGGGGCATTTTAGGGTTGTTTCTCCAAAGGTTTTGGGGGTATTTAAGGAGTGATTGGGACATTTGGTGCGACACCCCATCTAATTAAACATCGGTTGATCAGACCTTCATTAAATTAAAACAGGTTTCTCATATGCTTCATTCTTATCATCACTGTCAAAATTTTTTTAATTACTAACCACCTAAGTGAAATTAAATGGGTGGAAAATTTTATCTTTCTTTAAAACAGATAAAATAACAATGCAGAATACTAAATTTAGCCAATCACAATACACAGGGATCCAACCAACACAATTTATATAAATGAATAAAAGTTTTCCGAATAACCCAACGACTAAAATCCATAACCAAATATTCCATAATAATAAAGAACTAATGACTAAAAACTGACAACGAACAACATGTCCATACATGGAATATAAAATAAGATCCTACACTAGATCTAAATGAAGGAATCATCTAATCAAATCCTGTCAGCATCCACAGTGCTACAACTCTGAATCCCTAGAATGAAGTCATTCCTGGTGTCCCTTTGGATGGACACCTAAAAGGTTTTGAAAATAATTTTATATCAAGTGTTAGAACACAAAACATATTTGAAAATATTTATTAAGCATTTATCACATTAAAATTCGGTTATTAATTACACATGTCCACGTACACTCTCTGTTGAGTTCTCCTCACCTCTCATCTATAGTGCACGCCTAACGTTCTATACGTAACCCACCTAGCTATGCTACCCAATATAATTAGACTAAAGTATTCAACCGAACTCATCTATACGTCTAAGTTCCTGTACCGCCCATACAGTACATTAATTTTATTAACATCTCTTATGTATTAATTTCCAACATAAGTAACATTCCTCACATGGTATTCTTTAAATCACTACATTAAGTTTCTCCACTTAATTTATCATCCCGATATACACAATTTCAAATAACGTTCACATCGTTTATTAGCTGATACATATAATTAAATTTCTTGACGTAATTAATTCTTTTTAGATAAACACTATCTAACTGTCTACTGTCTCACATAAGTAAATATACGCACGTTATATATTTCCCACATAATATACACAAATAAATATATATTTCACTATAATATCTTCTTATCACACATTAAGGATTCATTTGTTTGAATGTTCCTTTGACCCCAATTTATCATGTCATTCACATTGGTTCGGATGGCCCTCGACCCCAACTCGAACTTTCATATATTGGTCCGGATATTCCCTCAACCCCAATACATCTAATCTACTTTAGGTGTTCACACCGCCTAAGTATTTTTATTATAGGTATTAACATAACCTAATTATTCCCACTTGTACATAGTATATTTCTCTCGTATACTCAATGTACTATTTACTTTACGATTTTTTCTCACTATCGTAATTAATGGAGTATCATTCTCTTGATTTACTATTCACACATGGTAAATTATTTACTATTCACACATGGTAAATTTCATACTATAATATTAGTCAGTATCTATCTCTTGATTAATATTTAATAATCACATTTCTCATTTAATCACATTAAATTACTTCACTCATGTAATTTAAATACAACATATTTTTCCAATTAATTCCTCGAATTAATTAAATTATAAATACACAGAAATATGGGGTATTACATAATCTCCCCTGCAAGGAATTTCATCACTGAAATTAGGACATACCTATGGTGAATAAGTCTGGATACTAATCTCGCATGTTATCCTCCTACTCACATGTCGACTCATCAGTATTGCGGTGTCCCCACTACACTCACACTATTGGCACCACCTTGGACCGCAGCTTACGCTTACTACGATCCTAAATAGTCACTGGTGTCTCCCCACACTAAGCGTCTGGATGCAAATTAATTTGCTCAAGTGGAACGTGTTACAAGCTCTCACACTCCTCCGATATTTCATCAGCAATACCGCGTGAAACACATCGGGTATCTGTTGTAGATGCTCTGCAAGTCCCAGTCTGTGTGTTAACGGTCCTACCCTCTCAATAATAGGAAACGACCCAACATAACTTGGCCCTAGCTTCACCTTTCTTGCCGAATCTCATGATCCCCTTTAATTAGATACTCTAACCAACCCTGGTCGTCAATTTCCCACTCAATGGCTTCCGACCATATAGTGCCTTAAGAGGCGAGCCTATGCTCCGTCGGCTCTACTATCTCTTTATTAGAAAAAAAATCCCACTTTTACGGGTGCCCATCTCTGGTTGCCGAACCCATGACCCTCTCCAGAGTAAATATCCGCAACATTTTCCTTACTACTCATGTCAGACTTCACACTTTTAGCTCACGACAACGTAACTCCCCTTACGTTTCTGAGCTATTTGAAAGAGAGGCAGTTTACTCGATTTCCCGCCGATGGACCATAAATCACTTGGGGTCCTAGAAGCTCGTTACTCCCCACTTCTTATCGACTTATGAGTGAAACATCTAGAACGACGTGCATATATGTCCCCATCGCCTCCTGACACTTCCGATAAGAAGTGGGACTGAAAGGTCTTATCCTAATTCACAATAATTTTGGACAACACCTAGTTTCGTTCCACTTCTTTTCTCCAAGTGAAAAGTTAAATATATGTTGCTCGATAGTATATCTCACTTCAAAATAACAAATATGCTGCTCTGGTAAATTCATTCTGCAACCCGATGGAATCCCTGACCTCTTCGCGATTTTGGGATGTCCCAAATATGAATGTCACTACTCATGCTCATAAATCCCATATTGAGAACATCAACATTACAAAAATCCTAGTTGATGCCCTCGGATCAACATTTTTCCATTCCTAAATAGTGTAACTTGGGGATAACTCCACTATGTATCATTCACCACCGATCCTCATGGTCGACGTTTCAAGTTACTAGGGCCCTCTTACTCTTCCTTTTTCTGAAATATACCCGAAAATCATTGCCCTTGAGTTTGCTCCCAAAACTGCTAAGCATCTGACTAAGTGAGACTCTATTTTACCCAGGGCACCCATACATCCTATAACTCGTGCATATTTGCACAAACCTCATAACATCACCTATGTAACATACTTGTCTCAAGTTTGGCCCCCGCACTCTCGGCATGGCTAAATCTTTCGGCTAAATCTTTCGGGTAATTTCGATCACCCCGCCCCACCCATCAACTTGTGGTGAAAAAAGTCCTCAATGTTTCTCACATCATTATAACACGACTCTCTCTACCTAAAATCGAAAATATATTTAATAACTTTTCGTTATAACTACAAATCTCCAAATCTATAATTGTACCACAAATCATCGTCTCTTGACATAAAAAGTATACCTGCCCACTCTTAAGTTAAAAAGGACCACATATGACATGACGCTCTTACTATTGAAAATCTCATTATTCGTGTGTTGGCTCAATTTAGACACAATCATTTTTTATGTGCTCCTACATTATTTTTTATTAAAATCTATTTTTTATATACTTTAAATCATATTTTCATATATTGATTTATTATATAAATTATTTTTTTGAAAAATAATTTTTGTGTAGTGTACAAATTATTTTGGGTGTCATATAATTTATTTATTTTTTTCTCTTGTGTGAGTTTTGATATTTTCTGAATTTAAAGTTTATTTTATATTGTAAATCTTTTATTTCATTTGACTTGATATAAAATAATTTTTTTGTTACATAATTTTAAAGTTTCATTTTATTTTTTTTGGACTTTATATTATGTGTGTGAAGTTTTTGGGCCTTAAAAGCACAATAGTTTTTTTTTTTTTGTTTAAGTTCAAAACCTTATCTCTCTCTCTCTCCACACACATTTTTCAGCCGCCCCATGCTCTCTCCCTCTTACATTTTTTTTTGGCCGAACCCTACTCTCTCTCTTTTTTTTTAAAGATCGGTTTCGGTTTTGGGGGTTTACAAATCTGAGTGCTATTTCCGGCGGTTTCGATTTTGAGTGGTTCCACTCGGGTTTTTGTTTTTGGTGGCAATTTTTCGGTGGTGGTTTGGACCCGGGTTAGCTGTACCGGCGTCCTTTTTGGTGGCTCCGATTTTTCTCCAGTTGGCTTTTTCCGGTCTGGCGTTTGGGGTTTCCTGTAGTGCGATTTTTTTTTCCAGCCTCTTTTTCGGCGGAGTGAGGTGTATGCTCCGGTGACCCTGTTTGTTATCCGGCGATCTCGGTTTGGGGGTTTGGAGATCGGTCCGGTTTGAGGGGTTCTTTTTCGGCCATCCATTTTTTTTGGGTAACTCTCTGCCCCCTTTTATATATGTATACTTATATACATATACATATATCTATATATACGAATCTGCATATACATAAATATATATATACGTTTATATATATATATATTTTAGATCTGCTATAATATATACATACACTGTTATATATATGTTATTACATACATACACCGTTATATATATATATTGATATAGTTTATATACAAACTTATATACATACACTGTTATACACAGTTATATATATGTTGATATAGTTTATACGGAACCATTCAGGAGCGGACCTAAACAACGGGTTTACTAACGGACCACCCCCGAACGACATAGTTTTGGGAGTGAAATTACAAGAAAACCCTCCCTTCACCCGGTTTTTATGTAATTTCACCCCCAAAACTACGTCGTTTGGGGGTGGTCTGTTAGTAAACCCGTTGTTTAGGTCAGCTCTGATAGTTTATATACAAACCTTTATATATATTTTAGTTCAATCGTTTATATATTTAGATCTGCTATAATACATACAGACAATGTTATATATATATATATTATTACATACATACACAATTATATATATATTGATATAGTTTATATACAAACCTATATACATACACTGTTATACACAGTTATATATATATTTATATAGTTTATATACAAACCTTTATATATATTTTAGTTCAATCGTTTATATATATATATATATATTGATTTGTAGATGTTTGTCACTTTTGGTGAACTAAAGAAAGTCTCATTTTAAAACATAACCTTATATTGCTTGCTGATTTTTTGGGTTTCCTTATCAGTAGACATTTGTCTTACTTTAGTGTTTAGTTTTATAGTCTCATTAAAATATGAGTAATGCTAGGGAGACCCACTTCGTGGACACATTTCGTGGATCCGTAAATAAGATAAAAATAGGTACAAGTTTTTAATGCATTGGTTGATGCCCTGACGGGACCCAAAACAATTAGGTATAAACTTTTAATGCCGTAAATAAGACAAAAATAGGTACAAGTTTTTAATGCATTGGTTGATGCCCTGACGGGACCCAAAACAATTAGGTATAAACTTTTAATGCAGTGTGTCCACGAAGTGGGTTTCTCTAGCATTTTCCTTAAAATATTGCTGGATTACTTTATTCCAGTTACACACACTGATTTCCTTGTGTTGAATTTTTATTACTGATCTGGTGTACAATAATATTTTTGTTGTTTAAAACATAACTTGTTTGCTGGTTGGGTTGGTTTATTGGTTGGGGTTTAGATCAGTTGCCGAATCTTTGATTGTTTTATTTTTGGATCGAGTTGATGTTGAGTTATTTAATTTTGGACTAAAATTTTGAACAAAAAATTTATTTGGACTAAAATTTGTTGGGATTGAATTTTAGTAGGCTTCTTTGGGTGTTTGGTTTGGAGATTTATTTACACCCATTTCTATATGTGTGTGTACACTTGTTTATTGCACTTTTGTTTTTTGTGTCACACATTTTTTATAAAAATAATATTTTAATCTGATTTAAAATTTATTTGGGTGTTGGGTGTTTGTTGTGGGATCTTATTCTTACACTTAACTCATTTCGTGTGTGTACACTTGTTTATTGGCCTTGACAACTTGTTTGTGTCACATTTTTTATTAAAATAATATTTTATTTAAATCTGATTTAAATTTAATTTATTTGGGAATAAAGATATTTGGTTTGTGCCTTTAATTGTTTAATTAGTGTGTAGACTTTAATTATAATAATCTTTATTTATTTAAATTTTATTTTAGTTAAACTCATCCCATTTTAGTGAGTCGAGTGCTACAGTCTTTATCTCGTACTCACTTGATTTGGATTTGACCATTTGACTCGTACACTTTTTATTGCCTAAGTTGAATACTTTTTGTTGTATTCTTTTATACTTAGTTAGTGTTTGTGTGTGTGAGTATTTGATCAAACCCTTGTCATAGTATTGGTTTAAACTAAAATTGAAATTTAAATTTGCAACCTTTTTTTTTAATTTTATTTAAGTCCTAATTTGTATGAGCTAAGTGCTACACATATTTATCTTTTGCTCATTTTAGTTGTACTTAATAATTTAACATAATATCGATTTAAATTGATTCATATTATATTTGGTGTTAAGTTAATTTTTATTTTAGTTGCGCGACACAATTATTGGAATTTATTTTCTATTTTATTTGTGGTCATTTGTGCCAACTAAATTTATTTTTGGATTAATCTTTACTTGAATATTAAATATTAAGGAAGACCTTACTTGTGTCTTGGGACTTAATATTTAATCATTCTTTTAGTATTAATTAATTCAATATTATCTTACCTTTCTCTTAGTCACTTATTGATAATTTGTCTTGTCAATTAAAATAGACTTAACCTTGGTTGTTTGGTCTATTTTACTTAACAAGATTATTTTGTTATTTTGATTAAAATAATCTTTATTATTATATCTATTTTTCACATTTACACGGGATTTTGGGTTTGAGTGTGTAGTTGTGTTTGGGTCTCGTGCTTTCATTACCTTGGTTGTTTAGTAAGATTAAGTATTGTGGGGTTGTGTAGTTAGTGCCTGGGTGTACTTGTTTTGTATTGGATGGACTAACTATTTCATTTACACTGGGTTGTTGAATTGTTTAACTAAACATTGATTTAGTGTTGCGTGTGTTGTGAGTGATTGATAGTCTCTATTACTGGGGTCTTATTGGGTTTACTGATTTTCAGTCAAGTTGTGTTGTTTTAGACTAGGCTGGGTGTACATGTTTGTATTTGCTTTGTTTAATTCATTGTGGGACTGTAATCTGTAACTTGTAATTGGTAATAGTGGACTCGTGTGTGTGTGTGTTGTCCTGGGACTAGGGACATGGGGTTTACCACCATGGTGGGTTCCTCGAGAACAAATCTTGTATCACACTCTACTTTTTCTCATCTCATTCTTAAAGGGAATTATTCTTTACATCTAGCATCATCATTTTTTACTTACTAGTGTGCGTGAGTGTTTTCTCACTTAAAATTTATAATAGATTTTGGATTAAAGATTTAAAAGAGTTGGAGAATTTTTAAATAACTTAATACGCATTAACAAGTACCCTTTTCTTTCAAGTGTGACCCTTAGGTCTTTTCAACTATCACTAGTTTCCCTGCGTGAATAGATCAAGAGTCATATCTCTTCGCTCTAAATCGATCTTCCCTGAACCATGTCAGTAAATGGCCTTACTCACTGGGATTAATTATAACTAGGCAATATACACACATAAGTCTACCACGCAATATATAATAACATATATATACTCACATATATAAGCTTAACCCTCTTTCAGGTGATACTTATCGTGGAACCGCGAACACGAGATCTCATTATCACCATATAGCTAATCCGTCAAATTTCAAAAAGTAGTCTACTATATTCTCTCGAAACTAGTAAACTCACATGAAATTTCAACATACTCTTAGTGTACCCACCCGCCCCTTCGTAGGTGATACCAAAGAACTTCGCTATCCTACGACATTTATATACATTAAATGGCAATCACGGCCAACGTACCCACTAAATCCGACTCACGCATGAATTTTAGTGACCATAACCTTACTTGTGACACACTCATGTCACTTACATTAATCCCATGCTACTTAGGATGTCACAACCATATTACTTCCATTCGCTATCTGTCTCTTTGGTCGACCAGTTCCTAAATGCACTCATTCGCTATCTGTCTCTCCTTGTTGACCAGTTCCTAAATGGCTATACATCTAGGATCTCATCCTCCACCTTGATTGGGGGTAATAATTATCCTTTCATGGCGTACACCCTCTGATCACGGCCCTGCTGGCCTTCCCCAATGTCTCCTTAGCCATACCTACCTTGAGGAATAGGATGTTGCGACCGCTGAGGACCTTCCTGGTCCTGTTCGAACCTACCGTTCTGTATTTTAAATCTCTGGACCAAACTTCCTTAGCCCAATCTCCTTGCTGGAAGTCTCGCTCTTCCTGTTGGGGGCCTCACTGACACTGTTTCCATTTACCTCCTAGTTTGAGTTGTCCCACTTTCTTACTGTGGACATGTTCAATAAAGGTGGTCCTACTACTCCCATATAAAATACATTTCTGGGCCATTCCCCCTTGCCGCTGGCCTCCCTGGCCATGTTGGGGAACCCTTTTCTCGGACTTAGTGGCCTGCATCTTGATTGCTACCTTCGCTGTCCCTTTGGCTCTGTCGGCCTTATGGAACTCATTGCTGGCCTAAACGACCCTGACTGAATTCACCATTTCTTGTTAGGAATTTAATTTATCAGAATTATTTTAATGGGTCCCCTATTGGGCATACCCTCTAGTGATGTCTTATTAACACCGCTAAATCTAGTCTTATTCTTCGGTTAGATTCTCTAACCCTCTTGTCTCCCTTCTCAAAGAAGCGTTGATATACTCTCACAAACGCACGACCTTGGTGACAATGTCAATAGTCATCTTCACCAAATTTCCATCCACTCTTGTGTATACTACTCACGAGCCCAAATTCACTTATGGGCCCGTCCCCAAAATTTTAATTTTGGGTGTTGCTGCCCTCCACCCTACACAATCTTCTTTGGATTCTTTCCTTCCATTGGTCCATTATAGTTCCTCTCTTTCCCGAATTCTTACAGGTGACTTTTCGAAAGAGTCACCATGACTCTCCCCCTGTCTATAACGCTGAATGAGTGAAATAATACCTTCGCTCTCTACAACGGTGCTTGGGGAAACTACCATCCCCGCATGGTTATCCTAGTGTCATCTGGCCAGATAATAATCGTGGTGACCTCATTCGCAATCACCTTTCTCATAATTACTCCATGTCTTCTGCCTCTCCTCTCCTCCTGCAGTCCTTCTAATGGCCCTTGTTGGTCGCCTCATGTTGCTCGGTGTACACATCGAACTCGTATATGAATTACATTATCTATACTTAATAGCAGGAGAACATAAGTCGCATACGTAGAGGATTACAACAATCCTATCATAAGGCTCTATATCAAAAGAATGTTATGGTAAAATTGTAGTAAGCCGTATAGATCCTATAGACACGAGAACCTCATGCTCTCTTACGATCTGTGACACCTTGTCCAATTAAAAATCGATCGATTGATTGAGCCTTTACTAAATTAAAACAGGTTTCTCAAATGGTTTATTCTTAGCATCACTGTCAAAAACTTTTTAATTACTAACCACCTAAGTAAAATTAGATCGGTGCCAAATTTTATCTTTCTTTAAAATAGATAAAATAACAACGCAGAAAACTAAATTTAGCCAATCACAATACACTAGAGTCCAACCAACACAGTTTATATAAATGAATAAAAGTTTTCCCAATAACCCATCGGCTAAAATCCAGAGCCAAATATTCCATAATAATAAAGAACTAAATGACTAAAAACTGACAACGGACAACATGTCCATGCATGGAATATAATATGAGATCCTACAGTAGACCTGAATGAACGAATGGTCTAATCAAATCCTGTCAGCATCCATAGTGCTATGACTCCGAATCCCTGGAATGAAGTCACGCCTGACATCCTTGTGGTTGGACACCTAAAAGGTTTTGAAAATAATTTTATAGCGAGTGTTAGAGCACAAAACGTTTTGAAAATATTTAGCAAGCGTTTATCACATTAAAATTCGGTTATTGATTACACATGTTCACATACAGTAACTCTTCAGTTCTCCTCACCTCTCATCTATAGTGCACGCCTAATGTTCTATACTTAGCCCACCTAGATATGTTACCCAAGCTAACTAGACTAAAGTATTCAACTGAACTTATCTATACATCTAAGTTCCCGTACCCCCCATACTGTACATTAATTTTATTAACATCTTTCATGTGTTAATTTCCAACACAAGTAACATTCCTCACATGTTATTCTTTAAATCACTACATTAAGTTTCTCCACTTAATTTATCATCCCGATATACACAATTTCAAATAACGTTCACATTTGTTATTAACTGAAACATATAATTAAGTTTCTCGACTTAATTCATTCTTTTTGGATAAAAACTATCTCATTGTCTACTGTCTACTGTCTCACATAAATAGATATACGCATGGTATATATTTTCCACACAATATACACAAATAAATATATATTTCACTATTAGGGTCCGTTTGGTTGGCTCTTGTTGCCTAGGCAAATGCCAAAAAGTTGGCAAATATGAAAATTTGCCCACATTTTGGCTGTTTGGTTGCACAATTTGCCTAGGCATTATTTGCCAATGTACAACACCTTCTATGCACAATCTGTGGGCAAATTTTGCTTACCTATTTGAGTGGAAAATATTTGCCAACAAATTTGCCAACTTCTTAAACGGTTTTAATGTTTTAAAAAATAATTTAAAAACTGTTTTAAATAATTAAAAAACTGTTATGAATATTTAAAAAAATGTTTTAAATATTATAAAAAATTGCTAAGAAAATGTTTTACAATTTTTTTTAAAAATCGTACTAACAAAATATTGTAAAAACTGTTTTTAACATTTTAAAAAACTGTTGTGAATATATTATAAAAACAGTTTTAAAGTTTAAAAAGGTAATTTTAAAAACTGTTTTAAGTAGTTAAAAAAACTATTATAAATATTTAAAAACTGTTTTGTAATGTTTTGAAAACTGTTTTTAATATTATAAAAAAAATGTTAAGAGATTGTTTTACAAATTTTTTGAAAAATCGTAATATAAAAATATTGTAAAAATAGTTTTTAACATTTTTTAAAAAAAATTGAATATTATATAAAAACAGTTTTAAAGTTTAAAAACAAAATTAAAAAATATTTTAAATAGTTAAAAAAAACTGTTGTGAATATTTAAAATTTGTTTTGTAATATTTTAAAAATTGTTTTTAATATTATAAAAAATTGTTAAGAAAATGTTTTACATTTTTTTAAAAAATCGTAATATAAAAATATTGTAAAAACTATTTTTAACATTTTTTAATATAATATAAAAATTATTTTTAAATAAATTAATTGGATTGACATTAATTTCGCCTAATGCTTGTTTGATTGCTTCATGTAAAAAAAACTAGGTAAAATTAGCCTATGGCAAAATTTGCCTAGGCAAATTTTGCCATGCTCACTCTTTTGCCCATTGTCAACCAAACGGACCCTAATATCATCATAGTACACATTAAGGATTCATTAGTTCGGATGTTCTTTCGACCCCAATTTATCTTGTCATTTACATTGGTTCGGATGGCCCTCGATCCGAACTCGAACTTTCATGTATTAGTCTGAATATTCTCTTGGCCCCAATACATCTAATCTACTTTAGGTATTCACACCGCCTAAGTATTTTTATGATATGTATTCACACAATCTAATTATTCCCGTTTGTACGTAGTATATTTCTCTCATATACTCATCGTACTATTTATTGTACGATTTTTTTTTCTCACCATCGTAATTAATGGAGTATCATTCTCTACGCTAAGGGTCTTAATTGCCCCTTGTATTATTTCAGTAGCTAAGTCTTCCTTACCCTACTAGTCTATACAATAATCTCACTCACGCTTTTCCATAATTACATTCTCATTCTCTCGAATTATTTACTTTATGATTCAAGACCAAACAATTTTAGCCTTAAATCCTCCTGACTAAAGATTTTGATCTCGGACACCATTCCGTAGAAAAAGCATAACTGATGATGCTAAGATTTAGCACCACCAGATATGAGGTGGATATCTCAAACAATAATAACAATGGCAGCAACAGAATTATATGTGTATAAGTATATATAAGGGGATGAGTATAAGAGGAATTAAGACAATTATGTATAGTGGTTCAGCCAATCAGGCTTACATCCACTGTGAGTGTGTGATCCACTAAATATGAGCACTAATGGCCTTGGATACAATGCTTATAAGCTCACTCTCTCTCTCTCTCTACTGTGTGTACAATCAGAGTTTTAGCTAGGGTTACAATTATCAATCCTTTTACAAGGTCGAAGATAACAAGTATATATAGGGTTTTGGGGGAATAGTGTACCCCCCAATCATGCGTGGGGCATGTGAATGATGATCTAGCCAATCCCCTGCTGACACCTGGATGTGCCACTTGCGATTAATGATGACATAATATTCCCTCATCTGAGGGGATGATATTGTTATAACGGTCTAGTCCACGTGCTATACGAGTCCCACGCGCACTGTTTCACGCATCTCCCAAATCACGCGTTGTGATGATGCCACCCTCGGCCTAGGATGCCAGGCTGAGGCTAAAGTTGATGCTGGCATTGGGCCCAGCTGGATGTGGGCCTCGTACTGTCGTCCCCTTATAGGGTCGTCCGGTCCATGATGAGGGTAGGTCCCTTATAGGGTCGTCTGGTCCATGATGAGGGGTCGGCCCTTATATGTTCGTCTGGTCCATAACGAGGGGTCGACCCTTATAGGGTAGTTTGGTCCATGATGAGGGGTCGACCCTTTATAGGGTCGTCTGGTCCATGATGAGGGTTTGTCCCCTTATAGAGTCGTCTAGTCCATGATGAGGGGTCGACCCCTTGTAGGGTCGTCTGGTCCATGATGAGGGGTCTGCCCCTTGTAGGGTCGCCTGCCTGACAAATCCCCATGTGCGGTAGTTGTTGAATCCTCGCCCTGGGTGAGGATACCCTCGGCCTAGCCGATGGTGTATTTTGGTATATCAATCACCCCCTAGCCCTTAGCCATCGATGTTGTTGAGATGGCTGAGGGATAATGTTGCCTTTGAATGCCAACTGAGTGGTCAGGTGGATGAGTGACATCTGTCAAGTTGATTGACATATTGTCAGGTGTCCCTCATCGTTCATGTTTTCCAAATGTGGCGGTTGCACACTCCGCTTGGGACTTTGTGCCCTAATGATGCCTCTCCTCGTGGGCTGTGCATTGCCTTGGTTAATGGCCCCACTAGCGACAGAGTATTTAAATGATTTTTCAAACAATCATCTTCTTCTTCTTCTTCTTCTTCTTCTTCTTCTTCTTCTTCTTCTTCTTCTTCTTCTTCTTCTTCTTCACGCGCAAGCTTTCTCTCTCTAGCTCCTTAGCAGTTCAAATCGCCAATTCTTCCTTTTCTTCTGTGTCTCAGGCTTCGCTCAGTCTTCATCTTCCTCCTCGGGTATTTTCTTTGCCTTAAGTTCCCTTTTTATCTTCCATTCTAGCTTTCTTTTTGCATTGGGATTCCTTTTCGATTTTTCTTGGTTACTTTACTTTTTCGGCGTGTGAACCCGTCCTGCTGTGGCGGTTATTGGACTGAATATTAGGTTTTAGGCTCCTGAGGGTTCTTCCTCCACCCTTCTGTGGTGGTTTAGTGCCTCTTTGTGGCACTTCTTGGGCTTTCCTGTTAATCTCCGACGTTCTTCTCCGGTGAACTCCGTTCCCCTTGTTCTTGAGTGTTTATAAACAAAAACCTTTCATTTCTTTAGTTTTAATCCAAAAGTCAACTTGGTCGAAATATAAACTTTTTTGTAGTTAGTTTGATAAAAATTGCTCAAGTGTAGGGTCTTCCCCTTAATGCTCAAAAGACTTTATGGTTTAGCCGAGGCATTTCCAACCTTAAGGGCGAATAGAGGAGGAGTACGAGAGAGGACGAGGGGCCGACCCTAATTGTGTATGACCCATCTTCCCCATTCTTTTAGCCACAATAATACCATCTGAGTCCTGTGGGTCTTCCTGTCATCCAACTGAGTGTCAGACACGCGAGGGAGAAATGATTGAGAGAGCATCGTCACCAATGGGTGTTGGGCCTTCTGGGAGAGGAGAGAGATCACCGCCTAGCCCGAATCGACAAGCTGTTGGTGCGCGAGGCCCCCAATTTTAAAATCCTTCTCAAAATCTTTACTTCACAAAAAAACTGCTCAAAACTGTCAATTAATTGTTCCAGCCAAAACTCGTTCGAACGAGCCTTCTAACGAAGTTCTAGTGTGAACTCGTTAGAAATCTCGTTCGAACATCATTTTTATTCGAACGACACTTCAGTGGCCAATGTGTGGGAACTCGTTGGAGAACTCGTTCGAACGACATTATTGTTCGAACGACAATTCGAACGAACTTCCAGAAAGTTAAAAAATTTAGTTTTAGCCCAGAAATTTTATATACTTTATTTTAAAGTTTTAATAAAATCTTTCTGAAAATAAACAACAGTTTAAAACAAAGTCACCCATATAAATATTATTCCAAGCTCCTATATATATATATATATATATATATATATATATATATATATATATATATATATATATATATATATATATATATATATATATATATATATATATATATATATATATATATATATATATTAAATTGCATTCATACTTTAGGTGTAAACGGAACATTGTTGATGACGTAGAAACGATGCACAATAAACTCAGCATTTGATGAAGCTTTAATATCTTGGCCGCTACGTCATTTGATGAATCTTTAATATCTTGGCCGCTACGTTGTCAACTTTAGTATGTCATAGGCTTGAAGGATGATCAATAACTCTATCCTATGACTCAAACGTTTTTGTCCGGAATTGAGCCAAAACAACAAAGGACTCTTTTGGAAATTTGTGTCCTTACAAATCTGCCCCTTTGGCTATTCCGGGACAAAAACCAACAAAAATTCTAAAGGGTCGTCAAGCTCGACTAGACTGACAAAAAAGTTCCACCCACAATAAAATTACAATGCTTGACTCAAACAACCCCAATGATCAATATCTTTGCTCGATGATGAACGTTGTCATTAAGAAGAATTCCTGAACACTTAAGCAAACTATCAAACGCATATGGAATATCAAAATATTAAATGCAATTAAAATAATTACTCCCCTTAAATTAATTCTTCCCTTTATTAAACAAATGACTTACTTAGAAAGACATCTCCCCCTAAGATAAATCTCTCCCAAACTAAGATACAATTATAATAGGAATAGATACCATTTCTCCCCTATCATTCTCCCCCTTTTTGTTCAGGAGTAGACAAAGGTTAACAAACTAATTTAAACATGAAGATTAGAGTGATAAGAACATGAAAACATATGGGCAACAAAAGTACAACTAATCCATGCAAATAATAATGGATACTAACTAAGATGCAAGAAAATGATACAAATATGATACATAATTGTTACGCATGTAATATCAACAAATAATGTGATAAGATAGATACCAATTATGAATTAAAGCATAGATGGACTAGAAAGCATATGTGCGTGTGCATCTTTCATATATCTAGAGTATGTATATATATGATATTTTTATTTCAGGAATAGACAAAGGTTAACAAACTAATTTAAACATGAAGCTTAGAGTGATATGAACATGAAAGCATATGGGCAACAAAAGCACAACTAATCCTTGAAAATAATAATGGATACTATCTAAGATGCAAGAAAATGATACCAATATGATACATAACTGTTAAGCATGTGATATCAACAAAGAATGCGACAAGATAGATACCAATTATGAATTAAAGCATAGATGGATTAGAAAGCAAGGCAAAGACCAAATTCTTTGTTGGTATCACATATTTAACAATTATGTATCATATTGGTATCATTTTCTTGCATCTTAGTTAGTATCCAGTATTATTTGCATTGATTAGTTATGCTTTTGTTGCCCATATTCTTTCATGTTCTTATCACTCTAAGCTTCATGTTTAAATTAGTTTGTTAACCTTTGTCTATTCTTGAAATAAAAATATCATATATATATATACTCTAGATATACGAAAGATGCACACGCACGTATATATAGATATAAACACGCAAATGACACAAAATAAGATAAGCTTTTCACACTCGTATGGCACAAATGTGTCATATGGAAATGGAAGTGTTGGGGTGTGAACTAGTAACAATTAAATTTAGACCCAATCACTTAAAGCATATTCACGGAGTTCTCAATTGACTGCAAATTTCATCACATTTGAATATAACCTCATGTGATAATATAGATTGAACTCAATGAACAAACTTACACAATGCATACAAGCCTAGCATGTTGATGATTCTACAAACCAATAGAGTCATGACATTGAAAACGTAACTAGGATAAACGAACATTGTGCAAACCGTTGATATATCATCCATTCTCTCTCAATAAGCATATATTATTTGAATGAATATATCAAATAAAAATAGGCATTGGAAATTATTTTTCTTTTTAATGCCATAATTCTATTTTTAAGCCTTTGGACCACGTATTTCGTTTAGGTCCAAACAAACGATGGGTTACTATTCGCAAAGGATAATAAATCCTTTTGGAGCCCTTAACCGTGCACATTTATATTTATCATTTTTTATTTCTCACAAATCTCACGTGCAACGGATTTTGACATGCACTAGTCCTCCTAGGTCACAAATATGTAGATGACAAGCTTGGTAGGAGAACACCTCACAAAGCTCAAATATACATATGAAGTTCAATTTATAAACAAGCTCGTGCATGTGTGAATTGAGGCACATAAAAAATAGAATCCATTTAATCAATACAAAATTCAACTACTCCATGTAAGCATGGTAAAGAACATAATAAGAATTGACAATCTAAACCAAAAGTTTTAGCCACATTGGAGCAAAAAAGATGGGATTCAAACACAAGTATATGCCACATAAAGTGTATCAAACTAAAATACACACAAAATAAAATCTATTTGAGTTTTTGAAATTTTTAACCAAAAATAAAAATATATACTCAAAAGACAAACAAAAATCATTTGAATTTTTCATTAAGCTTAAATTACCAAGAGATAAAAATCCAAATGATAAACAAAAATCTTTTTGTATTTTTTGTTTAACGCAAACAAAAATGAAGAAAATATAATACAAAAGATAAACAGAAATCATCTTTATATAATGTGATTAAGTATGGAGCATAGACTAGAAAATGATTAAACATGCATACACCTAGCAATGATATATAATATGAAGCACAAAAAGCTAGAGTATGCAAAGAAAAATAACACATTCAACCTTTAGATTTAGCAAGTGAGGAAGCATGTGATAGTAAATTAGAATAAAAAACCCTATCTTATAAAGCTACCAAGTCGGATCTCCTAATCCAAACTAATGATGAATGACGATCTAGGGGTATCGGAATCTTGGCTACCTCGGTTGCCTTACATTTGGATTTTCTAGGACTCGTTTAAGATCAAAACAAAATTTCCTAAGATGAGTTTTTCGACCACAATGTGGGCACTTAAAGACTAGGCGAAAAGACTTACCAAAGGAGTGATCTTTAAAAGCTTTCCCAGGTGATTTTCCTAAAACATTGGATTTGGCTTTATGAGTTGATTCATTACAAGTATCGAAGCCTAAACCACAAGTGTCATTTTTTATTTGGACCGTGCTTAAGATTTTATCTGGTTTTTCGGACCTACACTCCAAATCAAATTTGACTTTTCTTGAGTCTTTTAATTTATTTTTAAATTTTAAAATATTAGACTCTAATAAAACATTTTTCTCTTTAAACTCAAGAAGCTCCTTTTTCAAGGATTCCATTAAACCTCTAAGGCTATCTCTCTCGCCTTCTACATATTCAAGCTTCTCTCGAAGAGTTCTCTCTCGTGTCCTAAGGTCATCCACTAACGCACTATCATCCACGACCTTGACACTCTCTCTTAAACTCGCTTCTAACATCAAATTTTCTCTTTTTAATTTAATATATTCATCATAATGTTCTTGAAAAGCATTTTGAAGTTCACTCACATCAATCTCATCTTCATTTTCACTCTCTTTCTTCTTCACACTCACTACCATAAAAAACAAGGGAATCATAAACTTTGACCACGGAACTGTCATGTGTTTGAATATCTTCATGGGAAGATTCATTATCGGTGCTCCCATGACTAGACATAAAAGCCCCAAAGTTGGGCTTAGTGGGGGAATCTGGTCCCTCTTCATAATCACTATAACAAAGGGTTGCATTAAAAGAGATTGGTTGCTTACCCTCTCTCCTTAGTTGAGTGGGACACTCTTTTGCCCTATGGCCATACCCTTCACAACCAAAACACTTATTTGACTCGCCCCTATTTAAGCTTTCATTAATAGTCTTAGGGATCTTCTCGGCTTTGTCATGCGTAGATTTTTCAAATTTCTTAAAATCATTTTTAAATTTATCTTTGTTAAATTTAAGAAATTTTCGAAACTTTCTAGCAAATATAGCCATATTTTTCGAGTCACTATCACTTTCACTCTCTACTACTTGTTTTTCTTCTTTGCGGGCTTTTAAAGCAACACCTTTTTCTATTTACTTTTCAGTTTTAGAGGGAAACATGTCCAGTTCATAGGTTTGTAAATCACCTACAAGCTCTTCTAATTTCGTAGAGGCTAAAGTTGGTAAATAATTTAAAACGGTCACTTTTGGAATAAATCTATCGGGTAGGGATCTTAAAATTTTCTTTACAACTCGGTTGTCGAGTATTTTCTCTCCCAAGTTAAAAGATGAATTAACAATATCGAAAAGTCTAGCATAAAATTCATCAAAAGTTTCTTTTTCGTTCATTTTGATGGTTTCAAATTGAGTGGTGAGTTTTTGGTGTTTCGAAGCATTTACGACACTTGTACCTTCATGAGTGAGTTGTAAAATATTCCAAATTTCTTTAGCGGTTTCACACGTCATAATGCGACGGAATTCATCCGGTGTGACAGTGCTAAACAAGGCATCTAAACCTCGAGAATTAAAATTTGAAAATTTAGATTCACTATCACTCCATCTATCGGCCGGTTTGAGAACACGTTCATTATCTACTAAATGAGTTGGTGGAGACCACCCGTTAACTACAGATAACCAAACCCTCTCGTTGATAGACTTAAGTGTCGATTTCATTCGCGCTTTCCAATACGCGTATTAGAACCATCGAAAATAGGAAATTTGAAAACGGAGAAAATTTCATTTTAGCAAAAATATTTAAAGGATCTTAAACGCAACAATTTAGCGATCCCGCTCTGATACCACTTGTTGGTGTGCGAGGCCCCCAATTTTAAAATCCATCTCAAAATCTTTACTTCACAAAAAGTAATTTCAATTTCTTTTTATAGAGATGCGGAAGCATTGGTGGTTCAATTAAACAACAACAAATTTTAATTTACTTCTCAAATTAAAATCCAACAAAGTGAAATAAGATTAAATCCAAACAAATTTAAATTTCACTTAAATAAAATTAATCAAAGTCCTAGAAAATTTGCCTAAGTCATATTTCTCAATTTTATCAAATTAGACCAAACCAATTTTACCACTTTAAATTAATGACTTGAATTAACTACACATTACCCAATTTTAGTTTAGCACCAAATTAAACAAGTAGTGATTAAATAAAATTTTATCTTTTTACCTAAGCATGCGTTCTAGGTGAGTATTGCGAAAGATAAAATAAACAATGAATCACTACGCCGCGATGTATGAGGAAAAACCCACAACGGGAAAAAACCTCGGACGACCCTAGCCTTAAATCCACTAAGTATGGTTTTACAAATACAAGACAGTAAGACTTACAACACTCGACTCGATCCCTCTCAAGTCCCGACGCTCCTTCTTGTATACACCCCCGCCTAGCGAATAACCAGAGAGCTCCTCCACAGTCTCGGAATCCACCGATCGGACCCACCGCCACCCGAACAAGGAGCCTTTATCAAAGTGGATAAATCAACGTAAACTTGTTCGTCTTTGTGGGATGTAGAAGCAAACCCAAACGAACTCTTAAATATGTAGAGTAAACCGGTGCCAAATACTCCAAGCAATGTATATATATATAAAGGAACTTGTATAAACAAACTTTAGGTGTGAAACAAGTGTTCAAAAGATTTTTTTTGAAAAACAACAACACTTAAACAATGAACTTTTTCCTTTTGAAAATAAGCTCTCAAACTCTCTCTTGGAGATAGAAAAAGATGTGAAAAAGTTAAGTTAAAAAACTTGGTTCCCGCACTTACATATTCAGGTAAAAAGTTAGTGGGAAAGTGGAAAAAAAACTGCTCAAAACTGTCAATTAACTGTTCCCGTCAAAACTCGTTCGAATGACATTTTCGTTCGAACGAAGTCTCGTTTGAACGAGCCTTCTAATGAAGTTTCAGTGTGAACTCGTTAGAAATCTCGTTCGAATATCATTTTCAATCGAACGACACTTTGAATGACATTCCAGTGTCCAATGTGGGAACTCGTTCGCAAACTCGTTCGAACGACATTATTGTTTGAACGACAATTCGAACGAACTCCAGAAAGTTGAAAATTTTAGTTTTAGCCCAGAAACTTTATATACTTTATTTTAAAGTTATAATAAAATCTTTCTGAAAATAAACAACAGTTTAAAACAATGTCCACCCATATAAATATTGTTTCAAGCTCCTATATATATCTTAAACTGCATTAATACCGTAGGAGTAAACATAACATTGTTGATGACGTAGAAACGAGGCACAATAAACTCTGCATTTGATGAAGCTTTAATATCTTGGTCGCTACGTCTTCAACTTTAGTATGTCATAGGCTTGAAGGATGATCAATAACTCAATCCTATGACTCAAACATTTTTGTCCGTAATTGAGCCAAAACAACAAAGGACTCAATTGGAAATTTGTGTCCTTACAAATCTGCCCCTTTGGCTATTTCGGGACAAAAACCAGCAAAAATCCTAAAGGGCCGTCAAGCTCGACTAGATTGACAAAAATGTACCACCCAAAATAAAATTACAATGCTTGACTCAAACAACCCCAAGGATCAATATTTTTGCCCAATGATGAACGTTGCCATTAAGAAGAATTCCTTCACACTTAAGCAAACTATCAAACGCATAGGGAATATCAAAATATTAAATGCAATTAAAATAATTACTCCCCTTAAATTAATTCTCTCCTTTATTAAACAAACGACTTACTTAGAAAGATGTCTCCCCCTAAGATAAATCTCCTCCAAACTAAGATACGATTATAATAGGAATAGATACCATTTCTCCCCCTATCATTCTCCCCCTTTTTGTTCGATAATAGACGAAGGTTAACAAACTAATTTAAACATGAAGCTTACAATGATAAGAATATGAAAGCATATGGGCAACAAAAGCACAACTAATCTATGCAAATAATAACGGATACTAACTAAGATGCAAGAAAATGATACCAATATGATACATAACTGTTAAGCATGTGATATCAACAAAGAATGCGACAAAATAGATACCAACTATGAATTAAAGCATCGATGGACTTGAAAGCAAGGCAAAGACCAAATAAAAATATCATATATATACATACTCTAGATATACGAAAAAAGCCCATGCTCATATATATATATATAAACACGCAAATGACACAAAATAAGATAAGCTTTTCACACTCGTATGGAAAAAATGTGTCATATGGAAACGAAAGTGTTGGGGTGTGAACTAGTAACAATTAAATTTAGACCCAATCACTTAAAACATGTTCATGGAGTTCTCAATTGATTGCAAACTTCATCACATTTCAATATAACCTCATGTGACAATATATAGATTGAACTCAATGAACAAACATACACAATGCATACATGCCTAGCATGTTGATCATTCTACAAACCAATAGAGTCATGACATTGAAAACGCAATTAGGATAAACGGACATTGTGCAAACCGTTGATATACCATCCAATCTCCCATAATATGCATATATTATTTGAATGAATATATCAAACAAAAATAGGCCTTGGCAATTATTTTTCTTTTTAATGCCATAATTCTATTTTTAGGTCTTTGGACCACGTATTTCTTTTAGGTCCAAACAAACGGTGGCTTACTATTCACAAAGGATAATAAATCCTTTTGGAGCCCTTCCCCGTACACATTTATATTAATCATTTTTTATTTCTCACAACTCTCACGTGCAACGGATTTTGACATGCACTAGTCCTCCTAGGTCACAAATATGTAGATGATAAGATTGGTAGGAGAACACCTCACAAAGCTCAAATATACATATGAAGTTCAAATTACAAATGAGCTCGTGCATGTGTGAATTAAGGCATATAAAAAATAGAATCTATTTAATAAAGACAAAATCCAACTACTCCATGTAAGCATGTTAAAGAACATAATAAGAATTGACAATCTAAACCAAAAGTTCTATCCACAAGGGAGCGAAAAAGATGGGATTCAAACACACGTATATGCCACATAAAGTGTGTCAAACTAAGATACACACAAAATAAAATCTATTGAGTTTTTGAAATTTTTAACCAAAAATAAAAATATATACTCAAAAGACAAAAAAAAATCATTTAAATTTTTCATTAAGCTTAAATTACGAAGAGATAAAAACCGAAATGATAAACAAAAATCTTTTTGAATTTTTCATTTAATGCAAAAAAAAATGAAGGAAATATAATACAAAAGATAAACAAAAATCATTATTCTATCATGTGATTAAGCATGGAGCATAGACTAGAAAATGATTAAACATGCATATACCTAGCAATGATATATAATATGAAGCACAAAAAGCTAGATTATGCAAAGAAAACTAACACATTCAACCTTTAGATTTGGCAAGTGACGAAGCATGTGATAGTAAATGAGAATAAAAAACCCTATCTTGTAAAGCTACCAAGACGGATCTCCTAACCCAAACTAATGGTGAATGACGATCTAGTGGTGTAGGAATCTTGGCTACCTCGGTTGCCTTACATTTGGATTTTCTAGGAAATCGTTTAAGATCAAAAAAAAAATTCCTAAGATGAGTTTTTCGACCACAATGTGGGCACTTAAAGACTCGGCGAAAAGACTTACCAAATGAGTGATCTTTAAAAGCTTTCCTAGGTGATTCTCCTAAAACATTGGATTTGGCTTTATGAGTATATTCATTACAAGTTTCGAAGCCTAAACCACAAGTGTCATTTTTTATTTGGACCGTGCCTAAGATTTTATTTAGTTTTTCGAGCCTACACTTCAAATCAAATTTGACTTTTCTAGAGTCTATTAATTTATTTTTCAATTCTAAAATATTAGACTTTAATAAAACATTTCTCCCTTCAAACTCAAGAAGATAATTTTTCAGGGATTCCATTAAACCTCTAAGGCTATCTCTCTCGCCTTCTACATATTCAAGCTTCTCTCGAAGAGTTCTCTCTCGTGTCCTGAGGTCTTCCACTAACGCACTATCATCAACGACCTTGACACTCTCTCTTAAACTCGCTTCTAACTTCAAATTTTATCTTTTTAATTTAATAGATTCATCATAAAGTTCTTGAAAAGCATTTTGAAGTTCACTCACATCAACCTCATCTTCATTTTCACTCTCTCTTTCATCTTCACTCTCACTACCATAAAAAATAAGGGAATCATAAATTTTGACCACAGAAGTGTCATGTGTTTGAATATCTTCATGGGAAGATTCATTATCGGTGCTCACATGACTAGCCATAAAAGCCACAAAGTTGTGTTTAGTGGGGGAATCGGGTCCCTCTTCATAATCACTATCACTAAGGATTGCATTAAAAGAGATTGGTTGCTTACCCTGTCTCCTTAGTTGAGTGGGACACTCTTTTGCCCTATGACCATACCCTTCACAACCAAAACACCTATTTGACTCGTCCCTATTTAACCTTTCATTAATAGTCTTAGGGATCTTCTCGGCTTTGTCATGCGTAGATTTTTCAAATTTCTTAAAATCATTTTTAAATTTATCTTTGTTAAATTTAAGAAATTTTCGAAACTTTCTAGCAAACATTGCCATATTTTCCGAGTCACTATCACTTTCACTCTCTACTACTTGTTTTTCCTCTTTGCGGGCTTTTAAAGCAACGCCCTTTTCTATTTTCTTTTCAGTTTTAGATGGAAACATGTCAGGTTCATAGGTTTGTAAATCACTTACAAGCTCTTCTAATTTCGTAGAGGCTAAAGTTGATAAAGAATTTAAAACGGTCACTTTTGGAATAAATCTATCGGGTAGGGACCTTAAATTTTTTTTTACAACTCGGTTGTTGGGTATTTTCTCTTCCAAGTTAAAAGATGAATTAACAATATCGGAAAGTCTAGCATAAAATTCATCAAAAGTTTTTTTTTCGTTCATTTTGATGGTTTCAAATTGAGTGGTGAAGTTTTGGAGTTTCGAAGCTTTTACGACACTTGTACCTTCATGAGTGAGTTGTAAAATATTCCAATCTTCTTTAGCGGTTTCACACGTCATAATGCGACGAAATTCATCCCTTGTGACAGCGCTAAACAAGGCATTTAAACCGCGGGAATTAAAATTTGAAAATTAAGTTCACTATCACTCCATCTATCGACCGATTTGGAAACACGTTCATTATCTACTAAATGAGTTGGTGGAGACCACCCATTAACTACATATAATCAAACCCTTTTTTCGATAGATTTAAGTGTCGATTTCTTTCGCACTTTCCAATACGCGTAGTTAGAACCATCGAAAATAGAAAATTTTGAAAATGGGAAAAAATACATTTTAGCAAAAATATTTAAAGGATCTTAAACGCAATAATTTAGGGATCCCGCTCTGATACCACTTGTTGGTGCGCGAGGCCCCCAATTTTAAAATCCATCTCAAAATCTTTACTTCACAAAAAGTAATTTCAATTTCCTTGTTATAGAGATGCGGAAGCGTTGGTGGTTCACTTAAACAACAACAAATTTTAATTTACTTCTCAAATTAAAATCCAACAAAGTGAAATAAGATTAAATCCAAACAAATTTAAATTTCACTTAAATCAAATTAATCAAAGTCCTAGAAAATTTGCCTAAGTCATATTTCTCAATTTTATCAAATTAGGCCAAACCAATTTTACCACTTTATATTAATGACTTGAATTAACTACACATTACCCAATATTAGTTTAGCACCAAATTAAACAAGTAGTGATTAAACCAAATTTTATCTTTTTACCTAAGCATGCGTTCTAGGTGAGTATTGCAAAAGATAAAATAAACAATGAGTCACTACGCCGTGATGTACGAGAAAAAATCCACAATGGAAAAAAACCTCGGATGACCCTAGCCTCAAATCCACTAAGTATGATTTTACAAATACAAGATAGTAAGACTTACAACACTCGACTCGATCCCTCTCAAGCCCCGACGCTCCTTCTTGTATACACGTCCGCCTAGCGAATAACCATGGAGATCCACCGCGATCTCGGAATCCATCGATCGGACTTTTTATGGTCACCGCCACCCGAACAAGGAGCCTTTCTCTAAGTGGGTAAATCAACGCAAACTTCTTCTTTGTAGGATGTAGAAGCAAACCCAAACGAACTCTTAAATATGTAGTGTAAATCGGTGCCAAATACTCCAAGCAATGTAAATATATATAACGGAACTTGAATAAACAAACTTTGGGTGTGAAACAAGTGTTTAAAAGATTTTTCTTCAAAAACCACACTTAAACAATGAAATTTTTCCTTCTCGAAATATGCTCTCAAACTCTCTCTTGGAGATGGAAAGATGTGAAAAAGTTAAGTTAAAAAACTTGGTTCCCGCACTTACATATTCAGGTAAAAAGTTAGTGGGAAAAGAAGTGGGAAAGTGGGAAAAAAACTGCTCAAAACTGTCAATTAACTGTTCCCACCAAAACTCATTCGAACGACATTTTCGTTCGAACGAAGTCTCATTCGAACGAGACTTCTAACGAAGTTCCAGTGTGAACTCATTAGAAATCTCGTTTGAACATCATTTTCGTTCGAACGACACTTCGAACGACATTCCAGTGGCCAATGTGGGAACTCGTTGGCAAACTCGTTCGAACGACAAACTCGTTCGAACGACAATTCGAACGAACTTCCAGAAAGTTGAAAATTTTAGTTTTAGCCCAAAAACTTTATATACTTTATTTTAAAGTTTTAATAAAATCTTTCTGAAAATAAACAACAGTTTAAAACAAAGTACACCCATATAAATATTGTTCCAAGCTCCTATATATATATATATTAAACTGCATTCATACCTTAGGAATAAAGGGAACATTGTTGATGACGTTCAAATGAGTCACAATAAACTCGGCATTTGATGAATCTTTAATATCTTGGTTGCTACGTCATTTGATGAATCTTTAATATCTAGCCCGCTACGTCTTCAACTTTAGTATGTCATAGGCTTGACGGATGATCAATAACTCTATCCTATGACTCAAACGTTTTTGTCCAAAATTGAGCGAAAACAATAAAGGACTAAATTGGAAATTTGTGTTCTTACACAGGCCGAGGGTACGGTTCATTCAGAGGTTGTCCCTGTGACAGCCCTGTCCCCTCTTGCCATCCAGTTGGCCTTTCCAGATGGCCCACCGATAGGCGACGAGGCTGAGAGATCTGGGGATGAGGGGTATGAAGACGATAGTGAGAATTTGGATGATGATCAAGTTGACACTTCTAGTGCCTCGGCTTACGTGTCATCTATCAGGGATCGTGACCTCTTGCTTTGGTGGCACATATTTGATGTACAGCCCAATATAACTATGAAGGTCCCCAATTTAGATGAGAGGGTCTTTCATGGGAATGAGGGGGAAGTTTTTGTTTAAGTGTAAATGCTCAGGGTAGGTGTTAGGTTCCCCCTGCACCCTGCAGTAGTCGATATTCTTTCTGCCCTTGGGGTTTCTCCTTATCAACTTCCTCCAAACTCCTGGAGGACCATCCTAGGCTATGTCTCCCTCTGGAAGAACACTTTCATCAACGAGCTCTGGACTGATTTATTCATAACCTGCTACAATATCACTTCCTCGTCCAAGCAACCTGGGTATTTTCATCCAGGGCCGAGGAAGTCCGACACAAAACTTCTTCACGTGGCACAAACTTCCAACCATGATTGGAAGAAGAGGTTTTTCTTCATCTCTGTGGATTGGGAATTCCTAACCGAGGTAGAGCCTTTGAAAGACAGTTCGAGGGTTCCAAGGTCATGGTCAAACCCTTCAATGAAAGCGCGATCGGACCCCAAACTCAGCTTGGATGAGAGGGACACCGTTGACTATCTGAGGGAGCAAGGGAGAGAGGGTGAACTTACCAAATTTGAAGACTTGATTACCCCTCGTTTCCTCAAAGAAGCTGGTCCGAGGGTCGGCCCCCTGACAGAATTATGCGAGTTGATATTTGCTCCATTTTATTTTTCTGAAGTGTATCCTCGTTGCTAGTGCTTGTTTCTGATGTATCGTCTCTTTTTCAGGTCGGCCTGCAAACGTATCTGATCAACCCTGGGAGATGACTGCCCCTAGTTTGATGTTTGGCCTAGGCAAGAGGAAAGGCAAAGAGCCTCAGTAGCCTCCCAAAAAGACAAAGGCCGTGGGGCCGACACAGGTGGAGCCGACCGTTGATACACAATGTCAAACTCTCCCAGCTCTATAGCCCAGGCCATTATCCTCCCCGATTTTTCTGGCTTGTGCAAGACCTGCTTAAGAGGAGTGAAACGGAGAAGGCCCCCAATTTTAAAATCTTTCTACTACAAAAAGATAATTTCCTTTTAAATATAGGCGGAAGCGAAGATGGTTCAATTAAACAACAAATTTTAATTTCTTTTCAAATTAAAATTAAACAACGTGAAATTAAATTAAAACACACAGACAATTTTAATTTCACTTAAACACAATTAATTCAACCCAATTCCTAGAAATTTGCCTAAGTCATATTTTCAATATTATCAAATTAGACGAAATCAATTTTATCAAATTAAGTGATGACTTGAATTAAATTGACATTTACCCAATTAATTATGTAGTACCAAATTAAACATAAGTAGTGATTAAACCAAATTTTATCTTTTTACCTAAGCATGCGCTCTAGGTGAATTTTGCGAAAGATAAAATAAACAATAAATCACTACGCCGCGATGTACGAGGAAAAACCCACAACGGAAAAAAATCTCGGACGACCCTAGCCTTAAGTCCACTAAGTATGGTTTTACAATTACAAGACAGATGACTTACTTCCTCGACTCGACCCCTTTCAAGGCTTGACGCGTCTCCGCCTAGTCGATAATCCCGGAGCTCCACCGGAATCTTGGAATCACCAATGAGACATAGGTATACCGTCAACCACACATGGTGCCTTTCATTATGTGAGAATTTCGCAGCAAAACAAACTCTTCTTCTTTGAGGGATTTACAAGAAAATCCAAACGAATTCTTCAATAGGTAGAGTAAACCGGTGCCAAAACTCCAAGCAATGTATATATATAAAGGAACTTGGATAAAATAAACTATGGGTGTAAAACAGAAGTGTTTTAAAGTTTTTCTTGAAAAATTAACACTCTTAAACAATGAACTTTTTCTTGTAAAGTTGAACTCTTAAAACTCTCTCTAGGAGTTGGAATATTATGAAAAAAGTTGAAAAGAAAAAGTTGGTTTTCGCACTTAATTAATCAGGTAAAAATTTAGCGGAAAAAGAAGTGGGAAAGTGGGAAAACTGCTCAAAAAGCTGTCAATTAACTATTCCCACCAAAACTCGTTTGAACGAGATTTTCGTTCGAACGAAGTCTTAGTCGAACGAGCCTTCTAACGAAGTTCCAATGTATAAAAGTTGAACTTGTTAGAAATCTCGTTGGAATTCTCGTTCGAACAATATTTTCGTTCGAACAAAAATTCGAACGATGTTCTAGTGGCCAATATGGGAACTCATTGGCAAACCTCGTTCGAACGACATTCTTGTTCGAACGAAAAAACTCGTTCGAACGACAATTTCGAACGAACTTCCAGAATGTTTGAATTTCGATTTTTAGCCCATAAACTTTACTTTAAAGTTTTAATGAAACTTTCTGAAAATAAACAACAGTTTAAAAATAAAGTACACCCATATAAATATTGTTCCAAGCTCCTATATATATAATAAAATGCATTCATGCTTTATGAGCAACGGAACCATGTTGATGACGTAGAAACGAGGCACACTAAACTGGCATTTGATGAAGCTTTATAAACTTCGCCGCTACATCTTCAACTTTAGAATGTCATAGGCTTGAAGGATGATAAAAAACTCTATCCTATGACTAAACGTTTTTGTCCGAAATTGAGCCAAAACTACAAAGAACTCAATTGAAAATTTGTGTCCTTACAAATCTCCCCCTTTGGCTATTCCGGGACAAAAACCAACAAAAAATCTAAAGGGCTGTCAAGCTCTACTAGACTGACAAAGATGTCTCACCCAAAATAGAAATACAATGCTTGACTCAAACAACTCAAGGATCAATATCTTTGCCGATGATGAAAGTTGCCATTTAGAAGTTATCCTGCACACTTAAGCAAACGATCAAACGCATAGGGAACATCAAAATATGGCATGCAATTAAAATAAGTACTCCCCCTAAATTAATTCTCCCCTTTATCAAACAAATGACCTACTTAGACAGACGTCTCCCCCTAAGATAAATCTCCCCCAAACTAAGATACGATTATAATAGGAATAGATATCATTTCTGCCCTATCATTCTCCCCCTTTTTGTTCAGGAATAGACAAAGGCTAAAGAATCAAAATATTAACTTATCTTCCCCAATTAAAGCAAATACACCCCCTAAACTAAACAAGGGATAAATAGAATGGGATAACAAGCTAAACATGCATTAGTGCATAATGTGATGAGAACATTAAAGCACATAGACAACAAAATCATAACTAATCCATAAAAATGAATACCAACTATGATGCAAAAACAAAAGATACCAAATTGACAAATAAGATTCTAAGCATGTGATATTAAACAAACTACGCAACAAACAAGGTACCAATTATGAATTGAAGCATAAATGGACTAGCTAAACATGGAAAAGACTTAAACAAAATATCATATATATGTATACACAATAGATACAAGCTAAGCATAAGTACACACATATAGATATAAATACCAAAATGACACAAAACTTAATAACATAAGATTTTCCACACTCTTATAGCATAAATGTGTCATATGAAAACGGAAGTGAAGGGGTGTGAACTAAGATACCAATGAATTAAAATCCAATCACTTAAACGTGTTCACGTAGGTCGCATTTGATTGCAAAACTTTATCAACTAGAATTTAGCCTTTATGTGAAAGGATAAAGTGAACTAATGAACAAACAAACACAATGCATACAAGCCTAGCATGTTGATGATTCTACAAACTAATAGAGTGTAACAACCCAAGACTTTTGGGACAATAATTTATTCATTTTGGGAGAAATGTATTATTTTATTGGAGAATAATTAAATTGGCATTTGAGGTCAAAATTTGAAGTTGTTAGAAAGTGATTCGAACGACAATTCTGAGGGTGTAGTTGTTTTCGGAAGGGTCGAGAAAGTCAAAATGACTGTACTTGGGGTCTATTTAGGTTTCGAAATATTTTAGGTTCGTTTGGCTCGAATTAAAGTCACCGAGTCATTTAAAGTGTGTATTATCATTTAAACTGTGTATTATCATTTAAAGTGTGTATCTTGGGAGACAAGGCTTATTAAGCCTACGGGAGATAGAAATCTCCTTAGAGAGAAAGGGAAATAAAAAGAAAGAAAGAGAGAAGAAGAAAAGAGATGAGAAAGAGAGAGAAGTTGGGAGATTTCCTGCCATTACGCGATCTCGAGGACGAATATGAACTTGAGGCAAGTGATTAAACTTGATAAATAATTATTGTGTACCATTTATTTCATGATTTGTGGATATAATTTCTGAGTTTTGGGATAAATTGTTAAAACCAAACTTTTGGGTAAAATCTTAGATTTGTGGTGTACATATGGATTTCAGGGTAGAAAATTAGTTGGGTTGAATTATATAATGAGTTTTGATGATAATAATATGTTTGGGTTGAAGAGAAAGGGTTATAATATGATTAAAATGAATTTTAGGAATTTCTTTGGCTTTGAAAAAGTAGCCATTTTCGTGACTTCTGCTAGGCTGAATCGATTCGGCGCCTTTCCGAATCGATTCAGAAATTTGCAGGTGCCCAGGTCTGAGTGGACGAATCGATTCAGACCCCAGTCGAATCGATTCGGCCTGAGACAGAGTCCCAGGTCTTATGACCCGAATCGATTCGCCTTGAAGGCTGAATCGATTCGTAGGGCCGAATCGATTCGGATTTTCCCCGAATCGATTCGGAAACAAGGCATTTTGGGGGATGTTTTTTTTAGGGAGAATTTCATTCCATTTCGTTCGAGGTTATCGATTGGGAACCTCTATAGGAGTTAAGTGAAGTGTGTTTTGGAGACTTTTAGAGAGTTTCCCTCATAAGATGTTGTTTGGGTTATATGGACTTAAATTGAGAAATACCGATTAGAGACTATTGTATATACTAAGTGGGGAATCCCACTACCATTGAGAGTTCCATTTGGAGATAATTACGAAATTATATGAAAGAGTGAGAGTGCTCTTAGTGTTATTGGATTTTAGAATCAAATCCCAAATGGGATAACTCTAAAGGTTCATATGATTGACTGAGCCGTATTATGGATTGAGAATTATAAATGCTAATTGATGTGTATATGGATATAGAAAATATCCTTAACGATAATTAAATTGGGAGATGTCTCACATAAATGAGAAATTCTAATTGAAGTGCATTAGGATATATAGATTATCCTCAACGTAAATAGAATCAAGAGACTATTCATATAAATCAAAGTGATGTGTGAACTTCAAGTGAGAAATAATATAGTGCATACTAAGTGGGGAAGTGATGTGAGCTATTGACGATTAGTATATCGAGAGAAATAGACTATATAATGATATTGATTCAACTACGCCTAAGCATGTACTATGAATATGTAAACAATGTGATAGGTATACCTTATATGAAGGTATATCTTTATATGATGTGATGATGTATGTATATCTCATGTAAATGGTATATGTATATAAGTGAAGCATACCCCCTCCTTGCTATCATTGGGAAGTTGCGCGATGTGGGTGAGCATCCTGGCTCGATGAGCAGGGTGTGGATATTCCCCGGGTCATAGTCGTCCATTATGTTTTTATGTTATATGCATTATATTTTGGGGGTGAGAAGTCGCGGGTATGTGTCGTTCTCACTTGACCGGTTGAGAACTATGGCCGCTTCCCGGACGTTGTGTGTGTGTGTGGCCGCGATGTCGGTGATATTGAGTCCGACCGCTGGTCCCCAGGATGGTATATGAGTGATGCCCTGGAAGATGATAGCATTGAGAACCTGCGTCCTCGAGTTATAGCTCTCTTGGATGGTTATTATATTTCAAGTGTGATTAGTTCTTTGGGTATCGAGTGCATAATGCACCTCAATGACCAACATTGCCAATAAGTAGTGTATCGGGGGGGTTCCTTATTTGGATTTCGCTTTGCTAGACGTCCCACGCACGAAACGCAATGTAATGTTGGGAGTGAGGAGAAGTTAGTCCTTAATGCTCATATTTACACATATAGTATATCTCGACGATGGACAGTGCCAGGAGTAGTGTATCGGGGGGGTTCCTTGTTTGGATTTCGCTTTGCGAGACGTCCCACGCAAGAAACACCGTGCACTTTTGAAAATTGGGAATAATAAAATAAATTAATGGAGAAATAAGGATTTGGGTTACATGCATCATGCATTGAGGGCATAATGAATCTTGATAATCAATACAGGCAGGAGTAGTGTATTGGGGGGGTTCCTTATTTGGATTTCGCTTTGCGAGACGTCCCACGCACGAAATGCAGTGCAGTATTGAGAATTGGGAGAAGTTTAGTCCTTAGCACTTAGATGCTAATAACTCACATATAATTATTTATGATTATGGCAATGACTAGAGTATGAGAAATTCTAGTAAAAGAGAATGTTTATGTATAGTGTATATGTTAGTACGAGATTGTGTATATAAACTTTATATGTGAAGTAAGTGAACAATTAATTGAGTTAGATAATATTAGTAATTGAAGAATATGATTTAGATGGAAATTAGATGAGTGTAAATTGGGAATAGGTTAGATTATTTCCTTAGATAGATTTGGGTAATTCTTTGGAGATTATGTGCATACGTTTTATTACGCGCTTTAGTTGAGAGGTGAGTTGGATTTTTATGGAGAGTGCGACTCCATTAAATCATGTCATAATGCATTATAATTATTATGCATTTTAATGCACTTGATATAAAATGTTTTCACCTCGGGCTCTGACCCGTTTATATTTTCTCTTGCTCATATATATATATTGTATTATTTTAGGTGTTCCTTTACAAGGACGCCGTTGATGTTTATCCATCCAGTGTATTCGTGGAGCTGTGGCAGTAGCGGACTGTTGCGACATTTTGTTAGAGTCGATTCCTATCTTTTGTGTATCTAGACTAGGATTCAGTTTGTATATCGGGTTTATACCCTTGTGTTGCAGTGTAGCACTTATATATATTTTCTTCCACAGATTATTGTATTGTCTGTGACCCGACAGCATATTCGGGTATTTTACTTTGTGCATTGTGTTGTATTCTTTTATATTAATTAGAGCATGTGTGTGTCTCTTATCATTTTTAGATGTGGTATTGTTGGTTAATGGTTGGTTTTATTGGTGTTAAATAAAAGTTAAAAAAAAAATTTGTTGACACCCTCTTTCTGTGGTAACGGGTAGTTAGCCATGCTTATTTATTAGGATCGTCAGTTGATGCAGAGAATGATCCACTTGAGATTCCTGATTATTTTAGTATAGGGTTGGCCACCCGTTATAATTTTAAGCGGGGTGTCTCATAGAGTCATGACATTGAAAGCGCAACTAGGATAAACGGACATTGTGCAAACCGTTGATATATCATCCAAACTCCCTCAATAAGCATATATATTATTCTTTTGAATGAATATATCAATTAAAC
Organism: Sambucus nigra; assembly: GCA_949130495.1. Lineage (NCBI taxonomy): Eukaryota > Viridiplantae > Streptophyta > Magnoliopsida > Dipsacales > Adoxaceae > Sambucus > Sambucus nigra. The sequence goes on along the minus strand of OX422217.1, from coordinate 542,496,552 downwards.
ATAGGCCTTGGAAATTATTTTTCTTTTTAATGACAAATTTTCTTTTAGGCCTTTGGACCACATATTTCTTTTAGGTACAAACAAACGGTGGCATACTATTCGCAAAGGATAATAAATCCTTTCGGAGCCCTTCCCCATGCACATATATATATAACATTTTTATATCACACAAATCTCACGTGCAATGAATTTTGACATGCACTAGTCCTCTTAGGTCATAGTATGTAGATGACTAGATTGATAGGAGAACACCTCACAAAGCTCAAATATAACATGTGACGTTAAGGTTCAAAAATCTCGTGCATGTGTGTAAAGGCATATAAAAGTGAATCCATTAAGCAAGTCAAACTTAAGCTACTCCATGTAAGCATGATAAAGAACATTTTAAGGATTAAAATTCTAACCAAAAGTTTTAGTCACATGGAAGATAAATGAGGATTCAAACACTAACATTTGCCACAAAATGTGTGTAAAACCAAAATACACACAAAATAAAATCTTTTTGAGTTTTTGAAAATTTTAACCAAAAATAAAAATATATACTCAAAAGACAAACAAAAATCATTTGAATTTTTCATTAAGCTTAAATTACCAAGAGATAAAACCCAAACGATAAACAAAAATCTTTTTGTATTTTTCATTTAATGCGAACTAAAATGAAAGAAGTATAATACAAAAGACAAACAAAAATCATTATTGTAGCATGTGATTAAGCATGGATCATAGATTGGAAAATGACTAAATATGCATACACCTAGCAATGATATATAATATGAAGCACAAAAAGCTAGAGTATGCAAATAAAATTAACACATTCAACCTTTAGATTTTCAAGGGAGGTTTCACGTGAAAGAAAATGAGAATCAACAAATCTAATATCTAGCACGTCTAAAAATGATTTCCTAACCCATATAGATGTATATTTAAAATGATGGGATTCGGGAACTAATGAAATGCTAGATATAGACTTCCTGGGACTTCTTTTAAGATAAAAAAAATGACCTAAGATGACCTTTACTACCACAATGCAAGCATGTGAAAACACAAGGAATGATACTTAAGGTATGACCTTTTCTAAAGTATTTGGATAAAGTAGACCCTCTAAAAGAAACAATGGTTTTAGCTTTAGCAACGAAAGTATTTGAACTAGATGAGCTAGAACCATTACAACTACTACTCGAGTCTTGTAAGTCATTTTTCATTTTTGAAATTTTGGACTCAAGTAATAAATTAGACTCCTTAATTTTATGGGACTCCTTCTTTAAATTTTCTATAACTCCTAGAAGGTTATCACGGTCCCCCTCAATGTGAGCAAACTTGTCCCTAAGAGTCTTTTCTCGACAATCACTCTCTTTCTTGGACTTTTCAAAAATATTAAAATTGTGATTTATGTCTATGACCTTCTTAGGAAAAATATCTTTTTGAGTTAGGGAGATTTGCAAAAACTCAACTTTAGTTTTAAAACAAGAATTTTCATTTTCAAGAAATTTAATTCTTTTTGCAAATCTCAAATTTAATTCTCTTAATTTTTCATTACACTTATTAAGCTTTTAAATTCCTCTCGAATAGAAAAAATTTAATTATCATTAGAAATTCTCAAATTATCATTAAGGCGTCCCATCGAGAGATACAAAAAAATTGAGAGTGAGTAAAAATTGAACGACCTAAAAATACAAGGAGCACAAAAAATTATAAAAGCCGAAAAATGGATCTTTGACGCGATAAATTAGCGCTCCGGCTCCGATACAAATTTGAAAAGGAGAAGGCCCCCAATTTTAAAATCTTTCTACTACAAAAAGATAATTTGCTTTTAAATATATGCGGAAGCGAAGATGGTTCAATTAAACAACAAATTTTAATTTCTTTTAAAATTAAAATTAAACAACGTGAAATTAAATTAAAACACACGCACAATTTTAATTTCACTTAAACACAATTAATTCAACCCAAGTCCTAGAAATTTGCCTAAGTCATATTTTCAATATTATCAAATTAGACCAAACCAATTTTATCAAATTAAGTGATGACTTGAATTAAATTGACATTTATCCAATTAATTATGTAGCACCAAATTAAACATAAGTAGTGATTAAACCAAATTTTATCTTCTTACCTAAGCATGCGTTCTAGGTGAATTTTGCGAAAGATAAAATAAACAATAAATCACTACGCCGCGATGTACGAGGAAAAACCCACAACGAGATAAAACCTCAGACGACCCTAGCCTTAAGTCCACTAAGTATGGTTTTACAATTACAAGACAAATGACTTACTTTCTCGACTCGACCCCTTTCAAGATTTGACGCGTCTTCTTGTAAAAACATCCACCTAGTCGATAACCCCAGAGCTCCACCGGAATCTTGGAACCACCAATGAGACATAGGTACACCGTCAACCACACATGGTGCCTTTCACCATGTGAGAATGCCGCAGCAAAACAAACTCTTCTTCTTTGAGAGATTTAGAAGAAAACCCAAATGAACTCTTTAATAGGTAGAATAAACCGGTGCTAAAACTCCAAGCAATGTATATATATATAAAGGAACTTAGATAAAACAAACTATGGGTGTAAAACAGAATTGTTTTAAAGTTTTTCTTGAAAAATTAACACTCTTAAACAATGAACTTTTTCTTGGAAAGTTGAACTCTCAAAACTCTCTATAGGAGTTGGAATAGTATGAAAAAGTTGAATTGAAAAAGTTGGTTTTCGCACTTAATTAATCAGGTAAAAAGTTAGTGGGAAAAGAAGTGAGAAAGTGGGAAAACTGCCAATTAACTATTCCCACCAAAACTCGTTCGAACGAGATTTTCGTTGAACGAAGTCTCGTTCGAACGGGCCTTCTAATGAAGTTCCAGTATATAAAAGTTGAACTTGTTAGAAATCTCGTTCAAACAGCATTTTCATTCGAACGACAATTCGAACGATGTTCCAGTGGCCAATATGGGAACTCGTTAGCAAACCTCGTTCGAATGACATTCTCCTTCGAACGACAAACTCGTTGGAATGATAATTTCGAACAAACTTCTGGAATGTTTGAATTTTGGATTTTAGCCCAGAAACTTTACTTTAAAGTTTTAATGAAACTTTCTGAAAATAAACAACAGTTTAAAAACAAAGTACACACATATAAATATTGTTCCAAGCTCCTATATATATAATAAAATGCATTCAGACCTTAGGAGCAATGGAACCATGTTGATGAAGTAGAAACGAGGCACACTAAACCGGCATTTGATGAAGCTTTATAAACTTTACCGCTACGTCTTCAACTTTAGAATGTCATAGGCTTGAAGAATGATAAAAAAAACTCTATCCTATGACTCACACGTTTTTGTCCGGAATTGAGCCAAACTTACAAAGGACTTAATTTTAATTTCACTTAAACCCAATTAATTCAACCAAAATCCTAGAAATATGCCTAAGTCATATTTTCAATATTATCAAATTAGGCCAAACTAATTTTATCAAATTAAGTGATGACTTGAATTAAATTGACATTTACCCAATTAATTATGTAGCATCAAATTATACATAAGTAGTGATTAAACCAAATTTTATCTTTTTACCTAAAAGATAAATAAACAATAAATCACTACATCACGATGTACGAGGAAAAACCCACAACAAGAAAAAATCTCGAACGGCCCTAACCATAAGTACACTAAGTATGGTTTTACAATTACAAGACAGATGACTTACTTCCTCGGCTCAACCCCTTACAAGCCTTGACGCATCTTCTTATAAACACCTCCGCCTAGTCGATAACTTCGGAGCTCCATCGGAACCTTGGACTTCACCAATGAGACATAGGTACATCGTCAACCACACATGGTGCCTTTCACCATGTGACAATGCCTCAGAAAAACAAACTTCTTCTTCTTTGAGGCATTTAGAAGAAAATCGAAACGAACTCTTCAATGGGTAGAGTAAACCGGTGCCAAAACTCCAAGCAATGTATATATATAAAGTAACTTGGATAAACAAACTTTGGGTGTAAAACGTAAGTGTTTTAAAGTTTTTCTTGAAAAATGAACACTCTTAAACAATGATTTTTTTCTTGGAAAGTTGAACTCTCAAAACTCTCTCTAGGAGTTGGAATAGTATGAAAAAGTTGAAAAGAAAAAGTTGGTTTCTGCACTTAATTAATCAGGTAATAAGTTAGGGGGAAAAGAAGTGAGAAAGTGGGAAAACTGCTCAAAAAACTGCCAATTAACTATTCCCGCCAAAACTCGTTCGAATGAGATTTTCGTTCGAACGAGCCTTCTAACGAAGTTCCAGTGTATAAAAGTTGAACTCATTAGAAATCTCGTTAGAATTCTCGTTCGAACAGCATTTTCGTTCGAACGACAATTCGAACGATGTTCCAGTGGCCAATATGGGAACTCGTTGGCAAACCTCGTTCGAACGATAATTTTGAACGAACTTCCAGAATGTTTGAATTTCAATTTTTAGCCCAGAAACTTTACTTTAATGTTTAATGAAACTTTCTGAAAATAAACAACAGTTTAAAAACAAAGTACACCCATATAAATATTGTTCCAAGCTCCTATATATATAATAAAATGCATTCATACCTTAGGAGTAATGGAACCATGTTGATGACGTAAAAATAAGGCACACTAAATCGGCATTTGATGAAGCTTTATAAACTTGGCCGCTACGGCTTCAACTTTAGAATGTCATAGGCTTAAAGGATGATCAAAAACTCTATCCTATGACTCAAACGTTTTTTGTCCGAAATTGAGCCAAAACTGCAAAGGACTCAATTGGAAATTTGTGTCCTTATAAGGAGAGTCAGTGAGGACGACCATTGTATGGGACTAGAAGTACGTCTTCATATTTCTTGATGCATGGACCAAGGCATAGTCCAACTTTTCCATCCTTGGGTATCTTTGCTCTACCCCCTGGAGTGCCTTACTATTGAAATACACAGGCTTCTGCACCCCGTCTTCTTCTCTCACAATGGCTGCGCTGATGGCTGATTCTGAGATGGCTAGGTACACGTATATTATTTTGCCATGCACTGGTCGTGACAATAAGGGATACCCTAGGTATGACTTTAGTTCTTTGAAATCCTGGTCGCACTCTTCGTTCCATTCAAAGGCCTTTCTGAGAATTTTGAAGAACGGTAGACACTTGTCTATAGCTCTGGATACGAACCGATTCAAAGCATCCACTCTCCCTGTGAGCCTCTGAACGTATTTAATGGTCCTGGGTGTCTTCATTTCTAAGAGGGTTGTTATCTTCTTAGGTTTGGCCTCAATGCCTCTTTGATTGACGATGAACCCCAAGAACTTCCCTCCTCCGACCCCAAAGACGTACTTGGTCGGGTTGAGCTTCATCTGGTACTTGTCCATCGTGTTAAAGGTCCCCTCGAGGTCGACTATATGATCCTCAGCCTTCAAACTCTTGGTCAACATGTCATCAACATAGACCTCCATAGACTTCTTGATTTGGTCTTCGAACATTCTATTGACAAGGCGCTGATACGTTACCCCCGTATTTTTTAGGCCAATGGGCATGACCCTATAACACAATGTCCCCTTGTCGGTAATGAAAGAAGTTTTTTTTGAGTCCTCAGGGCTCATGAAGATCTGGTTATAACTTGAATAGGCTTCCATGAAACTCATTAACTCATGGCCCGCGGTAGCGTCTACCATCTGATTAATGCGGGGGAGAGGGAAACTGTCTTTGGGATAATGTTTGTTGAGATCAGTGAAGTCTACACAAATTCTCCATTTCCCGTTGGCTTTAGGTACTATGACTGCGTTGGATATCCATTCGAGATAAATGACCTACCTGATGAACTCGTCCTCTTCAAGCTTCTTGACCTCAACCCTTATGACCTTGTACTTTTCTTAGGAATAAATCCTCCTCTTCAGCTTCACTCACTTTGCGTTCACTACCACGTTGAGCTTGTGACACATGATTTCGGGGTTGATCTCCGACATGTCTGCATGACTCCATGCAAAGACGCTTCGTCTCCTCCTTAACAACTTGATGAGATCTTCTTTTATTTCTATCTTTAGAGCTTTGCCAATTTGGATGGATTTTTTTGCCTCATCCTCATTGAGGATGATGGATTCTACCTCTTTCGCAGCTTCTCCTTTCTTCATCTTTGTCTCATCCCTGGGGTTGAGGGTATCAATATTATAAAAGGTTATTGCTTTCTTGAGCGTCTCTCTTTCTTTGGCGGAGTTAAAGTGGCATTATCGTGCCATCGTCTGGTCTCCCTGAACTTCCCCTACCCCATAAGGGTTCAAAAATTTTATCATCTGATGAACCGTGGATACCACGGCCTCAAATTCCTTGAGGGCCACTCGCCCCAGTATAATGTTATAGACTGAGAAGACGTGTTCATCCATCACAAAAAAGTTGACCTTCATGGTAAACCATCTCGGCCACTCGTCTCCCATCCTAACATCAGCTTCATACACTCCTAGAGGATGAACTTTTTCCCCACTAAAACCAATCAAGGGGTGATGGTATGGGACGAGCCTAGAACGGCTGAGACCTAAGGATTTAAAGCACGACCAGCACATCACATCTGCAGAACTAACCCCATCTACTAGGGTCCCCGATACCTCATATCCGTGTACCCTGGTAGTGATGACGAGAGGGTCATCATGTGGGACTAAGAGGCCTTTAAAGTCCATTCTTGAGAATCCAACTATCAGAGTATCCATATCAACTTTGTTCCTTTTGTCTGACTTTGCTTCAATAGAGGTAGAGTGTACAGCTTTTGTTACTTCCTTGGCTTCAGCTAAATCTGCCTTCCTGTCGGCGACCTCTGATCCTCCTCCTGCTAATCCCCCAGAGATCATCCCAACATCGAGCGAGATTGTATTAAATCTTATTACAGGGCCGTGGTCTTCTATCGGTGGGAGGTCAGGGTCATCCTCATCATCCAAAGGGTCATCCCTTCTGTTTGGAGGATCTTCTCTGCACGTATCACTTCTCTTCTTCCTGGGGTCGTCCCCCTAGCTCCTCTTGAAGGCACCTTTTTCGACATATTTCTATAACTTCCCTTGGTTTAACATTTTTTCATTTTCATCTTTCAGAGCAAAACACTTGTCGATCACATGGCCATGGTCTTGGTTGAATTCACACCACATGTTTTTGTTCCTCTTGTGGGGAGGTTCCCTCAGCTTCTCTGTCCATTTCAAGGATCGGTCACTTTTTATCTCATTCAGAATGTGTTTATAGCTGACTGTAAGAGGGGTATAATCAGCAAATTTGTCATCCGCTAGCCTCTTCTTCCCCTCCTTACTCTTTTTCTGGTACTTACCCCCACTAGTGCCTCCTTTTTCATCTTCGTATTTTGCATCCATCGCCTCTTCGGCGTTCATCACCTTTCCCGCTGTTGCCAGCAATTCAACCATCGTCTTTGGGGGTCTTCGACAAGATTCCATAATAGCTTCCCCTTCTAGAGTCCTCCAGTGAGGGCTGTCATGGCTATACTCTTCTCGTAATCTTCGACCTCTAACTTTTCTTTGTTAAATCTGGCTATGTAGTCTCTCGTTCTTCCCCTGCTTAATATAGAGTAGGTGTGTGGTCTTCTTCTGTGGCCTCACTCCAAAGCAAAAGTTATGGATAAATCGGTCTCGTAACTGCTTAAAGCTATCAATAGAGTTCTTTGGAAGAGACATATACCAGACATGTGCAACCCTAGTAAGAGTGCCGGAAAAGGCACGACACCTCATCTCATCTGAGATAGAGTATATGTCTGCCGCTGATTGGTCCATCTCTATATGATGGACAGGGTTGGTACTTCCGTCAATAAAAGTCTTAGCATAATTATTATTGCGTTTATGTTTTCACTTGTATTAGGTATACCTAAATGAAAAAAAAAATGGTTGATGGGACTCAAGAAAAATATGTAAAACATGGTTTGACTTGTTGCTAGACTCGTGGACAGGTTCCTGTTTTGAAAAAAAATGAAATCACACAAAAATTTAGGCGGCATGTCGACCCGACATTTCCACAGAGTTTCTTGTAGTAACCGACAAACTAAATATGAGTGCCCTAGGTTTGACGCCTATATGAGGGTATGCAGTTGTTAGGTTAGTGGAAAGGTTCCCCCCTTTGTCATGACTTCCACGATATAATTCTTGCTTTAAGTGCAATCGGTACGTGTGGACAAGCCATTTGATATACCTGAGTGTACATGAATTGCCTCACTATATACCTTGTGGGGACAGTACGTGTGAGAGCGAATTCGATATACTCAAAGTATGTGAATGAGTTTCCTGCTATATATCTCCCTTCGTAAGTTCGGTTAAGCGATATGATGTGGGGGAACTGTTCGATATACGTGAAGGTACTAGGCCAATGGAAGATGAGAGTCATATTGCTTAGGCTAACTGTGCCCTGTCGGACTAGCACCCATCACAAAGTGACCCCCTAGTATGGGACAAATTTTTGGTTAATAACCATGCTCTTGGTGATGTAGTGTGCAAAATTCATGATTCTTGATTAGTCTATTATGGAAAATTATTTTATTTCGCGTGATGAGCACTATTCTAGTAAGGAAGAATGTACAAGCATCATGAAAAGTAAATCTAGCATGGAGCATGAAGATTATACTAAACATGGATATGTGAGAGTGAGTGATGTGTCAATATATATGAGTGAATGTGTGACAGTGAGCTTAAGCATGGGTAACCTACAAATAGCTAATCTTGTATCTCTTCGTGGGCTGAAAATCCGAAGGTCAGAAATTGACTTTTCACTTGTCGGGTCGACCCAGAAATGACTTAAGACCCTATACATATGCCCGGATATAGTTTTTGGACTATTTCGACCCTTCCAAACACTTCTACGTGGTCAAAATGACTATATGAGTTCAACATATTAGACTTACTTCATAGTGCTCATATTAAGTTCCAACATATCTCAAATGTGCATCCCGACTAAGTAACTCATAATTGTTGTTTTTCTCACTTACAACACACTGTAACACATTCCATAATTTATATTACTTATTCTCCCAATAATATAAATTTTAATTTATAATATTAAATATTAACCCAGATCACACTAATTAATATTTAATTTATTCCAAATAAATTTTCCAATTTAAATTTAATTAATCCAATTTAAATATCCATAAAAATACATACTTCCCCCTAATGACAGAATTTCGTCCTGAAATACGAAAAAGAAAAATACGTGGAAAAAAATCTAGATACTTCTCACGCATATCATTCTTGCATTCCCACATCGACTCGTCAGCATTATGATGACCCCACTAAACGCAGACTAAAGGTACTACTTTTTTTACCTCAAACGCCTCTCACTACGATCTATGATGGCAACTGGTTCCTCCTTATAATAATTATTTGGCTGTAGATCAATCTCCTCAAGTGCAATATAGTTGGATGACAACTCATCCCGATTATACCGGCATAACGAGGAAACATGAAACACATCATGAATACAATTTAAATGATCCGACAACCCACGTCTATAAGCCAGTGGTCCAATCCTCTCAATTATAGGAAATGGATTGTAGGTCCCTCTTTTTCAATGTGTGCTTTAAGGTGACAAAACAAATTTTCTTTCAAAAAACTTTTTCCAAATTTTAACACACACCAAGATTGTGAACCAATTTTACTTAAGACTAATTTTTTCTTTTTTAATCCTACACATGCATCTAGGTGATTAAATCAGGTAAAATAAAGTAAAGTTCACAACTCCGGATGTATGAGGAAACTCCTAAGGTAAAAAACCTCGGACGGACCAAGCCAGACAATCACTATGATATGGTTTTACAAAGGAAGACAGACAGACTTACACAATGACTCGATCCCCACAAGTCTTTATGCTCTTCTTCACTTTAATCCTTCGCATTTCCCACGTAAAAATCCTTGTACGATACTCGTCCACGGCCCACGCGTCCACAAGTGCCTTGATGTCCACTAATGCAACTTGGCAACCATCTACGATTTGGAACATGAACTTCACCGTTTCTTCACCGCAAAACCTAATGAATTAATTTGTTCAAAGTGATAAACAAACTCCAGATGGTGAAAACAAGATCTCTATAGAAAATATGTATGAAAGCTCGTATCTTGAAACTTTAAGGGTTGGTTTAGACTTTGAAAACCTTAAAAAACTTATACAGAAAAATTAAACAGTTGTAAATTGTATTTTGATTCGTCACACCTTCGAAATACTAAGAAAAAAATGCCTAAAATAAAAAACTTAAGTCAAAAAGTCATTCTAATGAGATCCACATGTCTTTCTAACGACTGTGAGATGTAGTTCGAACGACATCACAGTCATTTGAACCACATAAATCAAAGTTAGTGTTTCATACGACTCTAAACATTACATAAGCTCAGAATAAATGAAGATAAAACCTTTTGAAATCATTTTATTCATTTTAAATCATTTATAATAAAGTTTTCGTCCTTTAAAACTTTTTCCGAACTCCATAAACATATCGTGTTCATACCTGAGAGATATTCGGAATGCAATATGAATGAAGACGTGAAATGTGAACTAATAAAACTCGGCATGATATATCTTTGAAGCTTTTCCACTACGTCTTCTAAACACTAGGTCTTTTAAACAAACACATCATAGACTATGTGGGTATCGTGACAATATAAAAATCTATCTATGACTCAAATACGTTTTGTTTTGAAATAAGCCAATTACATACAAATAGACTCAATTGGAATTTTTTTGCTTACATGGCCTAACATACCTTGGCACTAATTTTCCCTTCTTACCAAATTTTATAACCCCTTTCATAGCAGATACTCGAATTAATACCTGATCTCCCATGCTGAACTCCTTAAACGTCTTATTATCATTTGTACAACTTTTTTGTCTGTCTTGAGCTATCCGTATACGACTCCGAACCAACTCAATATTGGAAGAAGTATCCTAAATGACCTCTGGCCCAAGGATTTTGTTATCCCCTACCTCTAAACAACAAGCCGATAGACGACAAGGTCTCCCATACAATACTTCGAAAGGTGCCATGCCTATAGTGTCCTGATAGGAGTTATTATATGCAAACTCCACTAGTGGAAGATATTGTTCCCATCGTCCTCTAAAATCTAGATACAGATCCTCAATATGTCTTCCAGCATCTGATTGGTCCGCTAGGTATGCCCGTCCATCTGCAAATGATAGGTTGTACTCAAATGCTATTTCGGACCTGCAACCTACTCAAAAAATTTCCAAAAAAAGTAAGACACAAAAATCTTATCCTTGTCGGACATGATATCGATCGAATTTCCATATAGTCTCACTATCTCAGTAATAAATAAGTTAGCATAGTGCATTATTGTATAATTTGTCCTCCCTGGAAGAAAATGGGCTACTTTAGTCAATAGATACACGATGACCCATATGAAATTGTGACCTCGCTGAAAAGTAGGTAACCCAGTGATAAAATCCATATAAGTGCTCTCCCATTTCCAAAAAGGAATCTCTGGTGGCTGTAAAAGTCCGAGTGGCTTTTGGTGGTCCACCTTAACCAACTAACATGTGGTGCACTGAGAGACAAATTTAGCAATGTCCCTTTTCACCCCGCTCCACCAATATTGTCGACGCATATCCTAATACATCTTATCTCCTCCAGGATGCACTAAAAATCTTAAACCATATGATTTTGTCATCACTGCATGATGCAAGACTTCACCTTCAGGAATAATGAGTCGACCATTAAAGTTCAAACCTCCATCTGATCCCACGGAATAAGATTCGGCTCCTTGAGGCAAGCGTTGATGTAATTTGTCCTGATAGAATGAGTTGATTACTTGAGTCTTCACAATTCTAGTAACAGTCTGGGGAGTGATGGTCATAGCAGATATGAAGGATCTAGCAACTGAATCTTGTTGTCCCAGCTCTTTCCATTTTACCTTTCTCACCTCAGCTACATCTTTAATCGACCTCTAACTCACTACAACTGCCACTACATTAGCCTTTACCGGATGATACTATATCTAAAAATGATAGTCTTTCATAAATTCAAGCCATTGGTATTTTCGTATATTCAGATCTTTCTATGTGAATAAATAGTACAATGACTTATGATCTGTGAAAAGACAAAATTTCTCCCTAGAAGATAATTTCTCCATATCCGCAATGCAAACACAACCGTATCTAACTCCAAGTCATGCTTGGATAATTATACTCATGAGGCTTAAACTTGCAGGAAGCATACACTATAGCCTTGTCATCTTGCTAATGTGCATCCGCAAGTCCTTATAAGGATGCATCGGTAAATACAAGATATTCTACCCCTGGCCTGGGCAATGCAAGTATGGGTGCCAAAGTCAATTTATCTTTTAGCTCATCAAAAGCTACCTGACAAGAGTCATCCCATAAGAATGGTACCTCTTTGCATGTCAAATTTGTTAATGGACCCTAAATCCTAAAAAATCCTCAAATAAATTGACGATAATAATCGGCTAACACCAAGAAATTGCGAACCTCGGTCAGTGTCATGGGATGTTCCCTCTCCATCACCATAAATACCTTACTCAAATCGACTGTTATTACCTTATCAGTGTCAATGTGACCCAAGAATTGTACCTCTCGAAGCTAAAACCCACATTTATTGAACTTTGCATACAACTAGTGTTTACGAAGTGTCTCCAGAATGATACTCAACTGCTTTGCATGATCCTCCTCAGTCTAAGAATAAATCAAAATATTAATAATGAAAATAATGAAAAATTGGTTTAAAAATTCCCTGAATTCCCAGTTTATCAAGTCCATAAAAACTACTGGAGCATTTGTTTGACCGAAAGGCATAACCGTAAACTCATAAGACCCATATCACTACAAAAATGCAGTCTTAGGAGCATCCTGCACCTTGATGCACAACTGAAGATATTCGGATTTTAAATAAATCTTAGAAAAGTAGGCGGCTCCACCAAGTTGATCAAAAAATCGTCGATACGTGGCAATGAATATTTATTCCATATCGTGACCTTATTCAAAACTGAAGAGATCCATCCTTCTTCTTTACAAATCGAACAGGAACACCCCAAGGAGAGGTACTCCTACGAATTAAAAAAGCTGCTCAATCTGATCTCTAAGATCTCTTATCTTGGCTGGAACCATATGGTATTATGCATGAGCTATCGGTCGAGTGCCTGGAGTTAAGTTAATAACAAAATCAATCTCTCTACTAGGCGGTAACCCTGGAATTTCCTAAAATACATCAGCGAACTCACAGACTACTGGTATCGTATCAAGGATATTATAACTCCTATAGATCTTTCCTCCTCTATATAATATAAATGAGTGGACGATCCTCCCTTTGGGCGAGGCATCGCCATTAGAAACATCCCCCGACCTCAAATAACAAAAATAATACTCCAACTGAAACAATCATTCATGGCTCTATATGATACTAACCAGTCCATTCCAATAATAGCGTCGTACTCTGACATGTGTAACACAATCATATTGGCAGGTAATATCAATTTCTCGATCTCTATACTCACATTCTGGAAAATAAAGTAAATAAGTGACCCACTGCCCAACAATGGGTCTACACGAGTAATGGTATTATCGGTCGTATCAAAGATCTCCTAAACAAGTCTAGTATCAATAAATGAATGTGACGTCCTAGTGTCAAATAAAATACACCCCATAATCCCATGAATAAGAAATATACCCTCAACTACATGTGGATCCAATGGGTTACTACCTAATGAACATTATACATGCGCCCATACTGAAGTTGTTCCAGTTGTCGTGGAGTTACTAGAATGGTAGGTAAAGCTAGAGGTGCCGTATGTGCTGGGAGGGAGGAGGGAAAAAAAGGGCTCTACAATTATTGATGAACACCTTGTTGTTGAGGCCATACTTGCCATAAATAAAGCAATTACTATAAAATTGGCCTCCTTTCAGGCCCTGCTGAGCTCGATCCTGTTGTCCCTTACCACAATTACGTTAGACCTAATGGACATTTCTAAATACATACTTCCCAGGTTTGAATCATCCAGAACAAAGTTGCTTAGCGTAATCCCCTGACTAAGAATTCCTCTCACCCTACTTTTGTTGATTTTAAGAACTCGCATTATTGTTACTAACCCCGGTTTTGCTCGACTAACTAGATTCACCACTCCTATTGTTACCTTCATGTGTAGACAATGATCAGCACAATGCAGTAGGGATGAATTGACCATATCTAGGTAAGTCACAAAGTCTGGATTACCCAATAAATATTATCGTATTCTCCAAGTCAACCCCTCTACAAAATGCTCTGCTTTCTTAGCCTCTGTATTAAAATCATCAGTCACAAATTCGGCCAAGCGCATGAATTCCTCTTCGTTTTCTGCCACAGTTTTCCTTTCCTAAGAAATGTCAAGAAATTTCTGCCTGATTTAAGTTTGAACGGCGGGTGGAAAGTTGTTGCAATCAAACCACACCCAGAACTCGTGGATAGTCATCACATCTGACTCCTATATAGTGGTGACTGATTCCCACCATTGTAGTGATGCCACTACTAGCTTGAAGGTATCCAATATCTACTTTTATGTATCAGTACTTTTGAACATACATAAATGCCTTTGGATATCTTTCTTCCATTGGCAAGTTGTTACCACATCAAAACTTCGTTGAAACTCTGGAGGGTGGCCTTTCATAAAGGCATCACGAACTCTCTCCCATACAGTTGGGAATTGCTATTCCTGGCCAGGTGCCACCATATGCTATTGAAGTGGCACCTAAGGTGCCTATTGAGCATGAGCTTTCATTGTTGCATTTACCACTTGGGCAACAATGGCGACAATGTGTGCAGTTGTTAGGTTTCCTTGTGCTTTAGCCTGTTGCGGCCCTGGCTGTGCTACCTCAGCCCTTGGTCCATGTCTGCGAGGCATTTGAGAATTTCATAAATCTACTACCTATTTTTATCACTAAATTTGAAGACATAGATTTCACAGTATGAAAAAAATAATCCTAATGTAAGGCTTTATATCAAAGGATGCTACGCTGAAACGTAATAAGTCCATACATACTGCTAAAAACACTAGAACTTGATGCTCTGATACCATCTGTGATACCCCACTAATTAAAATAATAGGTTATTCATCTTCTATTCAATTAAACATGATTCATAAATGGTCCATTCTAAGCATCACTCTCGAAAAACATTTTTTTCTTTCTTAATCACTAAACATCCTAAGCCGGATGTCAATTTTAATTAATAGAGAATGATAATAATTAAACAAAAAACTAATGAATAACACAACCACCATAATAATAATGACCACAATAAACTGAATAGAGTAATAATCAGATAACACATCCAAATCCAAATCTTTATACAAGCCAAGTATAATACCGAGACAAATCAGCTCATATAAAGGTAATACTAAAAAGCAAATGTAAAGTCTAGGCAATGACAAAAAAGGTTCAAATGGAAATACTGAATCATAATATAGATGACAAGAATGATAGATACATCTAACCTCAAGGTCCTGCAACATCAACAACACTGTAACACATCAACTCTGGAATGAATCTCCTAACCCGGATGTACCTGTGACTGGACACTAAAAAGGTTTTACAAAATTAGATTTGATTTGGGTCAGAGCCCTAAAAACAGTTTAAAAATATTTAACAAGTGCTTAAAATGTTATTTTATGAGTAATGTAAATATCCATGTTAGATGTGTGTACTCTCACATGTGTCCTCACTTTTCACTTAATGTGCACACCTAACATACTCTAATATTCCTTACTAGTTAAGCTATCGCCTAACCATTTATAGAACACTCGATTAATCCTTATTAATTTATATAAACCTCTTAACCCATCTTATCTTCATATAATATGTTAATATTTTCTTACTTTCTTAATGATATTATTCTCATTATTTTAACCGCTTAGGTTGACATACTTCAAGTACATTTTAAATATTCACAATAATCACGTATACAACACACAACATAGTAGACTATCATGAGTGTATGTATATGTATAGATTACACTATGTAATATATACATATATGAATACGACATCTAAACAATCAACTTGTGATGCATGCAGACTTTGCTATCTAGTCCCTATGTACCTCATGTACCAAATTAAGGACTAAGGCTAGGTGTGACACCTCAACATATAAAATGATAACATATAATGGAGGGGAACATAATCCTTAACACCATAAGGATGACCTCCATACTTAACCTATCCAAATAACCGTTAATACACTACCATCTCTCAAGGTAATGACAATGTAAGTACTATATTCTAGGGCACAAATCCAAATCCTCCTTAATTGACACACAAAGATAGGCTTACCCACTACATGTAACCTCGCATGATAGCAAGTAGATAGGTCTGAAATTATACATAATATCACAATCAACATAATATAGGCATGCACTCATCCTATACATACGTAAAGTATATTTCAAGTTTATCCCATAAACTAATAATTCACATTTTATTCCCATTTCCCATTATTTCTAACATCTCTTGTTAATCGAAGGGATTTAAAATATTTAATTAATTATTTCAGTAGCTACCCTCAACCCATACCTACTGGTCCAAAACCCAAAATCATTATAACAATCCTGAATTATAATTTAATTAGCAATAATCCTTTTTCTCGATAAAGTTACATTTTACTTAGAAATATAAAATTTTGATTTGAGGCTTTTCTGATCCGATTTTGAAGAAACTTAAAACTTCAAATTTTCTCATAACATGTTTTTATACAAGAGCACGCGTGTACACTACCGATTTTCTCTTAAAATATACCTAAAATCATCATAAAATGTTTGTCATTTTTTAAAACGATTTCACATGCGCTTGACTTTCAGGTTCGTATGAGTTCACTTCATTTCTAGCCAGATACTTTAATACCCAATTGAATCACATGATTTTATGAAATTTCAAAATCATGAATGAAATATGTAATCCTAATCATGAGTTCTATAATCTCAATTGATACTATCTCAAACCAAAACTTCCTAAACATGGGTTTTTATCCCGAAATCTTATAATCTAGCATGTGTTTCAACAAACTCATAATTAAGAAAATTTAAAAAACTTGCCTCCTAGGATGATTTAGAATTTCCTTTGAATAAGATTATGTGAGTTCCTCCTACTCGTTCTTCCTAAATTCTGACGGTGTATTGTTGTGGTACAAGGTGGCTATAGGTGTTGCTCCTCCTCTAAGACCCTTCACCTCCTTGCAAAAGTTTTCACTTTTCTTGTAAAAGATGTCACACTTTATCTCCTCTGGTTTCCTCTCATTTTAATTTTTCCATTCCCCATTTAATTAGCAAAAGATTTGGTTTTAAAGTATTTAACACCGTATCTCTTCATGGGTTGGAAATCCAAAGGTCAAAAATTGATTTTTCACTTATCGGGTCACCCCGAAAATGATCCAAGACCCTATACATATGCCCAAATATAGTTTTCTGACTATTTCGACCCTTACGAAAACTTCTCCGCGGTCGAAATGTCTATATGGGTTCAACATATTACACTTACATCATAATGCTCATATTAAGTCCTGACATATATCAAATGTGAATTTGGACTAAGTAATTAATAATTGACGTTTTTCTCACTTTCAACAGTGTAACACATTCCATAATTTATATTACTTATTCTCTCAATAATATACATTTTAATTTATAATATAAAATTGTTGGAATTTGAGGGTCCCCGTATTTTAAAAAAATTCTTCACAATTAAAAATCAAACTTGTGATTTCCTTTTAAAAATATGCGGAAGCGTAAACGTTGAATGATGTGATGGTTCAACACAAATACAAAAATTCCAATTTTAATTTAACATAAATAAAAGTGAGAATTAACTTAAACAAACTAAGTAATTAATTTACACTTTAAACAGATAAGTCCAATTAAATCCAAGTCCTAGAATTTGCCTAAGTCATGATTATTCATTTAAACAAAGTTAGGCCAAACCAATTTTAGTACGTGACTTGAATTAAACAATATTTACCAATATTTAAATATAGTCCAATTTAAATTAGTGTGATAGTTAAACCAAATTTTATCTTGAAATTAACCTAAGCATGCATTCTAAATTTTGTGCAAGATAAAATAAACAATGTCACACTACGCCGCGATGTACGAGGAAAAACCCAAGACGGGAAAAAATCTCGGACGGCCCTAGCCACAAGTCCACTAGATACGGAATTACAATTACAAGACAAAAGACTTACATCCTCGACTCGACCCCTCTCAAGCCTTGTTGCTCCTCCTTGTAGAAACCTCTTCCTGGCGGACAACCACGGAGCTCCACCGCGGTCTCGGAATCCACCGATAGGGCTTTGTATGGTCACCGTCACCCAAGATTGGAGCCTTTCTCCAATTGAGTAAAATCGCCGTAAAAATCTTCTTCTTTGTGGTGGGATGTAGAAGTAAACCCGAAACGTCTCTTTTTCACTTCGGTAGAGAAACACCGGTACCAAAAACTCCAAGTAAAGAATATGAATATAGAAACTTGGAATAAACAACTATTGGGTGTAAACTAGAGTGTGTATGAATTTTTCTTTAAGAACTAACACTCAAAAACTTGATCTTTTTCCCCAAATGAATTAGCTCTCAAACTCTCTCTATGAGATGGATATGGAATGAAAAAGTTAATTGGAAAAATGTGTTTCCCGCACATATTAAGTCTGGAAAAAGTTGGTTAAAAAACAAGTGGGGAAGATGGGTGAAAACTGCCAAAAAACTGCTCAAAACTGTTCCCGCCTGGCATCTCGTTCGAACGAACTTGACTCTCGTTCGAACGAGACTTCTAACGAGCGACCAGACTGGGCTCGTTAGAAACTCGTTAGATACCTCGTTAGAATGAACAAACTCGTTCGAACGACATATCGAACGACTGACCTGTTTAGGTTCGTTGGCAAACTCGTTCGAACGAAACCTGGTTCGAACGAAAAACTCGTTCGAACGAAAACCTGGTTCGAACGAAAAAACTCGTTCGAACGAGACTTCGAACGACTTCCAAAATTTTTTGATAAATTCAATTTTTGGCCTAGAAACTTTATGTACTTTATTTTAGAGTTCCAATTAAATTATTCTGAAAGTAAAACATGGTTTTTTATTAAACCTAACACCCAATAAATATTGTTCCAAGCTCCTATATAAATATAATTACATTCATACCTTGGGAGCATGGAACATTAGATGATGACGTAGAAACGAGGCACGCAAACTGGCATTTTGATGAAGCTTTATATTCTTTGCCGCTACGTCTTCAACACACACTTCATATGCTTGAGAGTATTACAATAAATCACTAACCTATGAATAAATGTTTTTGTCCGGAATTGAGCCAAAACTATATATGGACTCAATTGGAAATTTGTGTCCTTACAAATCTCCCCCTTTGGCTATTCCGGGACAAAAACCAAAACAAAAATCCTAACGGGCCGTCAAGCTCACTAGACTCAAAACATAACCCGCCCAAACTTGACTCAACCCAAGGATTAAAATCTTTGCCTTTTAAAGATGCCGCTTTAGTAGAATGCCTGCACACTTAAGCAAACTCATCAAATGCATAGGGAATATCAAAATATTAAATGCAATTAAATAATTACTCCTCCTAAAATAATTCTCCCCTTTATCAAACAGATGACATTTACTTAGAAAGACGTCTCCCCCTAAGATAAATCTCCCCCAAACTAAGATACAATAATAGTAGGTTTAGATACCATTTCTCCCCCTATCATCATTCTCCCCCTTTTTGTTCAGGAATAGGCAAAGGATAAAGAACTAATAAACAACATGTTGAAGCTTAAAGAAAAGACATGGTAGCATATGGGCAATAAAAGCAAGGCAAAGACAAACAAATATCATATATATATATATATACTATAAATATACCAATAAGTACTTGAATATATAGATAGATATAAACACACACATGACACAAAATACAATAAGTTTGCACACTCGTATGGCAAAAATGTGTCATATGGAAACGGAAGTGTAGGGGTGTGTACTAGCAACAATTAAATTTAGACCCAAACACTTAAGAAACGTTCACGGAGTTCTCATTTGATTGCAAACTTCATCACAGTTAAATATGACCTCATGTGACAATATAAAGATTGAACTAAATGAACAAACATACACAATGCATACTAGCTTAGCATGATGATGATTCTACAAACCAAATAGAGTCATGACATTAAAGACAACTAGGATAAACGGACATTGTGCAAACCGTTGATATACCATCCAATTCTCCCTCACTGGGCATATATATTCTTTTGTTTTTGAATGAATATATCAAACAAACATAGGCCTTGGCAATTTATTTTCTTTTTAATGCCAAATATTCAGTTTTTAGGCCTTTGGATCATGTATTTCTTTTAGATCCAATAAACGGTGGCTTACTATCGCAAAGGATTTAATTCATCCTTTCGGAGCCCTTCCCCGTGCATATATTAATTTATCATGTTTTTCATTTTTTCACACAAATCTCACATGCAACGGATTTTGACATGCACTAGTCCTCCTAGTTCATAGATATGTAGATGACTAGATTGATAGGAGAACACCTCAAAAAAGCTCAAATATAACATGTGACATTAATATTGCAAAAGAGCTCGTGCATGTGTGAAAGAGGCATATATATATAGAATCCATTTAAACAATACAAAATCCAACTACTCCATATAAAATATGGTAAAGAACATTTTAAGGATTGAAAATCTAAACCAAAAGTTCTAGCCACGTGGGAGCGTAAAAGATGGGATTCAAACACAAGTATATGCCACATAAAGTGTCAAACTAAAATACACACAATAAAATCTTTTTGAGTTTTTAACAATTTTAACCAAAATAAATATATATATATACTCAAAAGGATAAACAAAAATCATTTGAATCTTTCATTAAGCTCAAATTATCAAGAGATAAAGTCCAAATGATAAACAAAAATCTTTTTATATTTTTCATTTAAAGCAAACAAAATGAAAGAAATATAATACAAAAGATAAACAAAAATCATAATTCTAGCATGGGATAAGCATGGGTCAAAGACTTGAAAATGATTAAACAAGCATACATTTAGCATGTGAATATAGTATGTAGTACAAAAGCTAAAGTATGCAAATACTAACACATTCATCCTTTAGATTTAGCATGGGAGGAAGCATGTGAAAGTAAATGAGAATAAAAATCCCTATTTTGTAAGGCAACCAAATCGGATTTCCTAACCCAAATTAATGAAGAATGACAATCTTGGGGTGTAGGAACATTAGCTACCGTGGTTACTTTACAATGGGATTTTCTAGGAATTCGTTTAAGATCAAAACAAAATTTCCTAAGATGACCTTTTCGACCACAATGTGTACAAGTAAATACATGTCGAAAAGATTTACCTAAGGAGTGATCTTTAAATGCATTCCTAGTAGATTCTCCTAAAATGTTGGTTTTGACTTTAGGGTTAAATTCATTAAAAGTATTGAAGCCTAAACCAAAAGTGTCATTTTTAATTTGGACCGTGCCCAACATTTTATCAAGTTTTTCAGAACGACACTCCAAATCAAATTTGACATTACTAGAATCTTTTAATTTATTTTCCAATTCTAAAATGTTAGATTCTACTAAAAAATTACGCTCTTCAAAAACGAGAAGCTCCTTTTTCAAGGATTCCATTAAACCCCTAAGGCTATCTCTCTCGCCTTCTACATATTGTATCTTCTCTCGAAGAGTCCTCTCTCGTGTCCTAAGGTCTTCTATTAAGGCACTATCATCAACGACCTTGACACTTTCTCTTAAGCAAGCTTCTAACTTCAAATTAGCTCTTTTCAATTTAATAGATTCTTTATATAATTCATGAAAAGCATTTTGAAGTTCACTCTCATCAACCTCTTCTTCATTTTCACTCTATTTTTCTTCTCCACTCTCACTATCATCAAAAACAAGGGAATCATGAACAATGACCTTGGAAGTGGCATGTGCTATCGTGTCATCAATCAATGAGTTCTCACTATCACTCACATGACTTTCCATAAAAGCCACAAAATTTTTCTTTGTGGGGGAATCGGGCTTTTCTTCCATATCACTATCACTAAGGGTTACATTATATGAAATGGGTCGGTTACCCTCTTTCCTTAGTTTAGTGGAGCACTCATAAGCCCTATGGCCATAACCTTCACAACCAAAACATTTATTAGACTCGTCCCTATCAATATTTTCATTACTTGGTTTAGGGATCTTATCGTCTTTCGAAATCTTCTCGTTTTTATCATGTTTAAAAGATTAAAATTTCTTAAAATCATTTTTAAATTTATCTTTGTTGAATTTAAGAAATTTTCTAAATTTACGAGCAAATAAAGCCATATCTTCCGAGTCACTATCACTCTCGCTCTCTACTACTTGTTTAACCTCTTTTCGGGCTTTTAAAGCAACGCCCTTTTCGATTTTCTTTTCATTTTTAGAAGGAAACATATCCAGTTCATAGGTTTGTAAATCACCTACAAGCTCTTCTAATTTCGTAGAGGCTAAGGTGGGCAAAGAATTTAAAACGGTCACCTTTGGTATAAATCTATCGGGTAGGGACCTTAAAATTTTCTTTACTACACGGTCGTCGGGTATTTTCTCTCCCAAGTTAAAAGATGAATTAACAATATCAGAAAGTCTAGCATAAAATTCATCAAACGTTTCTTTTTCATTCATTTTGATAGTTTCAAATTGAGTGGTGAGGTTTTGGAGTTTAGAAGCTTTAACGACACTCGTTCCTTCATGAGTTAATTGTAAAATATCCCAAGCTTCTTTAGCGGTCTCACACGTCATAATGCGTCGGAATTCATCCGGTGTGACAGCGCTAAATAAAGTATTTAAACCACGGGAATTAAAATTTGCAAGCTTAAACTCATTTTCGGTCCATCTATCGACGGGTTTGGGAACACGTTCATTTTCAATTAGATGTGTTGGTGGGGTCCAACCGTTAACAACAGACATCCAAACACATTCATCGATAGATTTAAGTGCCGATTTCATGCACGCTTTCCAATACGCGTAGTTTGAACCATCAAAAATAGGAAATTTTGAAAATGGGGAAAATTCCATTTTAGCCAAAAATTAAAGGATCTTAACGAAATAATTTATCATTTTTGGCTCTGATACCACTTGTTGGAATTTGAGGGTCCCCGGATTTTAAAAAAATTCTTCACAATTAAAAATCAAACTTGTGATTTCCTTTTAAAAAGATGCGGAAGCGTAAACGTTGAATGATGTGATGGTTCAACACAAATACAAAAATTCCAATTTTAATTTAACATAAATAAAAGTGAGAATTAACTTAAACAAACTAAGTAATTAATTTACACTTTAAACAGATAAGTCCAATTAAATCCAAGTCCTAGAATTTGCCTAAGTCATGATTATTCATTTAAACAAAGTTAGGCCAAACCAATTTTAGTACGTGACTTGAATTAAACAATATTTACCCAATATTTAAATATAGTCCAATTTAAATTAGTGTGATAGTTAAACCAAATTTTATCTTGAAATTAACCTAAGCATGCATTCTAAATTTTGTGCAAGATAAAATAAACAATGTCACACTACGCCGCGATGTACGAGGAAAAACCCAAGACGGGAAAAAACCTCGGACGGCCCTAGCCACAAGTCCACTAGATACGGAATTACAATTACAAGACAAAAGACTTACATCCTCGACTCGACCCCTCTCAAGCCTTGTCTCTCCTCCTTGTAGAAACCTCTTCCTAGCGGACAACCACGGAGCTCCACCGCGGTCTCGGAATCACCGATAGGGCTTTGTATCGTCACCGTCACCCAAGATTGGAGCCTTTCTCCAATTGAGTAAAATCGCCGTAAAAATCTTCTTCTTTGTGGTGGGATGTAGAAGTAAACCCGAAACGTCTCTTTTTCACTTCGGTAGAGAAACACAGGTACCAAAAACTCCAAGTAAAGAATATGAATATAGAAACTTGGAATAAACAACTATTGGGTGTAAACTAGAGTGTGTATGAATTTTTCTTTAAGAACTAACACTCAAAAACTTGAACTTTTTCCCCAAATGAATTAGCTCTCAAACTCTCTCTATGAGATGGATATGGAATGAAAAAGTTAATTGGAAAAATGTGTTTCCCGCACATATTAAGTCTGGAAAAAGTTGGTTAAAAAACAAGTGGGGAACATGGGTGAAAACTGCCAAAAAACTGCTCAAAACTGTTCCCGCCTGGCATCTCGTTCGAACGAACTTGACTCTCGTTCGAACGAGACTTCTAACGAGCGACCAGACTGGGCTCGTTAGAAACTCGTTAGATACCTCGTTAGAATGAACAAACTCGTTCGAACGACATATCGAACGACTGACCAGTTTAGGTTCGTTGGCAAACTCGTTCGAACGAAAACCTGGTTCGAACGAAAAAACTCGTTCGAACGAGACTTCGAACGACTTCCAAAATTTTTTGATAAATTCAATTTTTGGCCCAGAAACTTTATGTACTTTATTTTAAAGTTCCAATTAAATTATTCTGAAAGTAAAACATGGTTTTTTATTAAACCTAACACCCAATAAATATTGTTCCAAGCTCCTATATAAATATAATTACATTCATACCTTGGGAGCATGGAACCTTAGATGATGACGTAGAAACGAGGCACGCAAACCGGCATTTTGATGAAGCTTTATATTCTTTGCCGCTACGTCTTCAACACACACTTCATAGGCTTGAGAGTATTACAATAAATCACTAACCTATGAATAAATGTTTTTGTCCGGAATTGAGCCAAAACTATATATGGACTCAATTGGAAATTTGTGTCCTTACAAAAATATTAACTCATATCTAACTAATTAATATTTAATTTATCCCAAATAAATTTTCCAATTTAAATTTAACTAACCCAATTTTAATATACATAAAAATATGGTGTATTACACCAACAAGTAGAATCTTGGGGCCATTTTCCTTGTTAATATGGCATATTCTTTTTCATCTAGGAAAACTCCATCTCTGGTGAAATCAATCTCGGGTTTCCTCCAATCTGTTTGCGCTTCGACAAAGTTACGTTTAGTTGGTTAGAAGAAAGTTTGATGCTTAACACAATGCCTTTGTATTATTGTTGCATCTTGCTTCATTATTGACCAAAATCAACCCACCCTTTGAATTCTTTGATAAAGGGGAATATCGGTGGTTGCACAATGATCATTGTGAGTATTTTTAACCATTCTTATGCTTCCTCTTTACCTGTGCATCTAGACAGCATGCCCCCGAGATTTTTGTAGTACAAACTTACTTAAAGAATGAAGTATTTTTCAGCTCGATAAGATTCATCTTAAAATATCTTCTCTCTAAGTGATTTCTTATCTCTCCCCTTCAATCTGAATTATCAACACATGTGAAGAATTGGAGCACAGACGATTGGGTTGTTATTCAATGGATCACCACTATTGTAGATGCACGATTTATGGCCATGTTTTGTGTAATTATAGCATAGGCATCAACATGATGATTCATCATTCATGGGTGTATCTCCACGTTATACCTTATGAAATTTCCCTATCCACCTCTGGATAATCATTAGGTAATGTGCCAAAATGAGATGCTTCAATGCATATTCACCATCGACTTGATTAACCATAAGGTTGGAGCGTACTTTGATGTAGATGGAATAAATGACTCTTCGTAGCGCTTCGAGAAATACAAAGATCAATGCCTCATGATCTTGCTCATTATTTGAATAAGTCCAACTTAAAAGATAGAGTAATCTATTCCTTCCCCCTAGAAAAGATAACTCATGCTCCTCCTTTGCTCTTAGAAGATGAACCATCAAACACCATAGACCACTCATCATAATCTGCATCATAAACATTAGCTTGTAAATCATCTCTTGGTTTATTTTCTTGAGGTGGCTCAAATAAGCCTAAGAGAAAATTGGACAAAATATGTGTGTAGGCTTGTCTCTTAATTGCGAAAGGAACCACACACTTCATATCATACTCAAAGAGAATGAGGAACCACCTTGATTGGATCTTAAAACTGTTCGCACTAGCAAAAACTTAATTGGATCATATATTGTCACTATATAAATAATGAAAGATAACGTATAATGTCTTATATTTTTGGATACAATAGCTAATGTCAGACATTATCTATCTATGCTTATATATATTGCCTCAGGAACATGGATAATTCTACTCAGATAGTAGACATGTCTCTCTTGTCCATATACCTCGTGTGCCTATAATTCAATGATGGACCTTATAGTTGAGGTATGATAGATAAACAAAAGTATCCCAACATGAGGTGGAATCGTCTTTTGGAGAGAAGTGAGCAATCTCTTGAGCTTGTTAAAGGCATCTTGATGTGATTCCTCCCATTGAAACTTGGAGGTCTTTAATAGAGGTTGCATTAATGGGCGAGGGATCTCAGATAGACCTAGAAATATCTTCTCATGTACGAAATTTTTTCAAGGAATTTTTTTAGCTTCCTTTATGTCGTTGGATATAGCATGTCAAGGATCATTTTTTATTATTTTGGTTCATCCTAACCCCTTGTCTATCCACCCCAAATCCCAAGAATTCTGCACTCATTACACCAAATGCACACTTGAGTGGGTTCATATTTAACTTATATTTCCTATATCTGTTGAAAACTCATATGAAATCTATTAAGTGTGAGTCTTCTTTCCTTGATTTGCTGACCAAATGATCCACATCAAACTCCAAGATATCATGAAAGAGGTCATGAAAAATGGCCATCGGTATTCTTTGGTAAGTTGCCCCCATATTTTTAAAATCAAAAGGCATGAAAATATAGATGGAGTTCCCTAAGGGGTCTTTGTTGGCCCGAAAATATACCCAAGAGAGGGGGGTGAATTGGGTATATGGGTTTAATGGACATTTTAAAACTTTCTCAACTTTTTTGTAAAGATTAATTGTAATATGATGAATAAATTTAATAACAAGAAATTAATAAACAATAATTATAAACAGTTAAGAGGGAGATATTAATGAAAGTTTGCAAACCAATATTTTAACGTGGTTGGCCACTCCCTATATCCACACTCGAGATGGTACTCGAGAAATTCACTATATATGGTTCATTTATGGCGGAACCAACGTGTTACAAGGAATACCACCTTGTAAATGGCAACCAATAATATGATACCTTCGTCCCTGCCTAAGAGATATCCATGCACTAGCCTAAGGACTTTAAACGCCTTGAGTACCTTCAGCAACAACACTTCCAACCGATAAGATACAATGAATTTTACCTATTAGTAACAACAATGATATTCATAATCACCTCGTAAAACAAAGTAGCTTTACTAAAAATAATGATGAAGCGGGTTTACTTTCTCTCTCTAAAAGTAAACAAACAAGATTCACAAGTAAGATGCTCAAATGGGTTTCAAGTATAGTTGTAGAACAAGTGGGTATTGGATTTGTGACTTTGCTAAAGAGGGATTGGAATGGAATCTTTTAGTTGAAGTGGGTTTTCTTGAAGATTTGGATTTAATGGAGTTTTTAGGTTTAAAACTCTCAAATGGGTTTTATTGATTTCTCTCTAGAAACTCAAGGATGGAATGACATAAGCTAGGATGATGGAACTTTACTCAGGAAGATGTTATTGTATTCTTGTGTGTTTTGGAATTGAAGAGGGGTCTTTATTTATAGTCTTAGGAGGAAGCCTAAGGTTGATAATAGGTTGGTAATTAGTTGGCAAAGATTGGGGTGCTAGGTTAAAAGATTTGAGGCTTTTACCAAAATTAAGGTTATGAAATTCTCAAACTTTTCGTCGACTAAACATCAAGTTTAGTCAACTAAAACTCCTTCTGTTTAGGATTAGTTAGTTGTCTTAAAGGTTTAGTTGGTTGTGAAAAAATTTATCTACTAAAATAACTTTTACTCGTTTAAAATAAGGTTTAGTCGACTAAACCTCCAAGGTTTTAGGAAAAAAGGGTGTTGGGTTTAGGGCCATACTTGAGGGAAGATTAGAGAGATTTATGGTAGGTTTGGGTGAGTAGATTGCCTAGGGCTTCTAGGGCTTGTAGGGAAACTCCCAACCCTGACGTTCAATAACCTAATACCAAACCTCATGATCTTCAAAATATATGGGGCAAATCTTTTGCAAGTGTTGTAGCCATTACTTCTTACAATTAACCTTACCTAAAAACCCCTTCTACCTTCAGAGTGTATCCAAATTTTCAATTTTCTTTCGAAAATATCCACACATTGGCTGAACAATTCATGTATTTGATAGTAGGTAAGTTTTCTCATGGGTATCCTGCAATGGATGATATTAGGAAAACTATGTTTACATTTAATCTAAAAATCCCATGCACTGTCGGTTTGATCGATTACAAACATGTTCTTATTAAACTTGGTTGTGAAGACTATTTTTTAGATTTTGGACCCCGATTAATAGTTCATTGGCCGATACCCTTTGTGCACTTTTAAATGGACACCAAAGTTTAGATTTGATGAAGAGATCTCACTTGTCCATGATTGGATTAATTTTACCAACCTTTCAATTCATCTATTTGATAAATCTTCTTGTTACTCCATCGCACAGTTGATTAGTAAACCTTTGAAAATGGATGCATCCACTTTGAATCTCTCATAACCTACTTTAGCACAGGTCTGTGTCGGGATTATTCTTATGCAGAAAAAACTAGAAGAGTTTGGATTGGAATTGGTGAACAATGGTTTTGGCGAGAAGTCATGTATGAAGAACTCCTTTAATACTACAAGAACTGCATAAAAAAGGGGCACAACATCGCAAAGTATATTTTCAATAGGCAGCGACAAGGTGGTACCAAGAAGGTTGAAAACCCTCCAACCCCTAACCCTAAGTAAGTTTTTAAGAATATCCCACCTAAAACCATAACCAAAGTCAATACCAATTCAAACAATGAATCTGAAGAACTTATATCTATTCATGACCCCCCCCCCCCCCCCAAAGTTTGCCTCTGGGTTAAAAAAAATTAGATGATCAAAACCTAGTCTCCATAATAATCACTCCTATTACAGCCAACAAAAAAGCAGAGACAATAGTAAGCCATATCCTCAAAATTCAGCATTGTGATATAACTTCAGAACAAGCCTACATTGTTGATAATATCACGCTCTCCCACATAGCCACAAATCTTCCAGATTATGATTGTCATCACGCCAAGCATAAACTTTGTGTTTTAGATTCAGAAGATACGAAAAAATCCCTACGCCCATTCATGAAGAGTTGGAATTGTTTGATAGTTTCTTTGACAAATATTTCAGTGATATTTGTTTTGCTAATCCGAAAAGTAACAAAAAGCCACACCACCAATAATTCAAAGTTTGAACTACTAATTCTAGTATATCCTTTCAGCTAGTTATTTTGAAAAATAATCCCCAAGATCCTCTATTTATATGGATAACAAGAACATCTCTGAAAGCTCCCACAAAATCTAACACTCCAATGTCTTAATGATTAATTTTTTCTTCTTGAATGTGAGGGGTGTGGATAGAAAGCCAACTTATACCATAATGAGAAGATTGATTAGATTGCATAGTCTGTCAGATATATCTCTTATAACCCTAAAGTAGACAAGTGTAAAATAAATAAGTATAAAGTGATATGGAAATTTGAGACAAGTTATTAATAATAAATAAAATAAAATTTCGTTTATCTGGAGATTGGGTATGTCTATTTTAGTGCTTTATGATGAGGGGAATTTTTTTACTTTTAAGAGTGATCCATCCAAGTTTTCAAATTGAGGTAATTTTTACTTTAATCTATGTCAAATAAAGCACAGAGGAGAGGATCCCTTTGTGGAATAATTTAAAAGATATTGGTAACATTTATGTTGGATTTCCTCATTTAGTCATGGGGCTTTTAGTGTTGTGGCTAATCATTTTGAAAACGTTGGTGGCAACATGATTGATATCCAAGCAGTGGAAGATTTTAATGATTGTATGAACTCTTATGGGCTCAGAGATTTTAGTTATTTTGGCTCTCGTTACCCCTGGTCTAACTATAGATCTGAATATAATTCCATCTTAGCGATATTAGATAGGGGAGTTTGCAATTTACAATGGTCTTTAATCTTCCATAATTCTTCAATATATCATCTATACAAGCATTGTAGTGATCATTGCCCCTTTTTTTAATCAAGAGTTATTTTTACTCTTCCCCTAAGCCATTTAAATTACAAAAAATGTGGTGCTCCCATAAGAATTTTGATCATACTATTCTTAGCCTTAGACCATTCTTACTTTATCTTCTCATATGCAGGCTTCTGCTTTAAAATTGTAAAAACTCAAGGGTGATCTTAAAATTTGGAATAAAAATGTTTTTAAATACATTTTCCAAAATGTGAGAGACCTTGAAGCCGGGGTTTTGTTTTATGAATCTTCTTTTGAAGCACTCCCTATTACTCATAATCGTGTAGTTCTGCAATTTGTTAAGGCAAATTTAAATTTGTCCCTTAAACAAGAGGATACTTCTTGGTAGTAGAAGTATAACATCAAGTGGTTCAATGAAGGATATATTAACACAAATATTTTTCATTCAGCTATAAAAGTTATGAGAACTTTGCTGGCTATTCATAAAATCAAAGACACATACGATGACTAGTTATATGAGAAAGAGGATATTAAAAATGATTGTGTTGCTCATTTTTCAAAATCAATGGAGTACTGAACAAAATTTTAATGAATTTGATATGTTGGATGTTATTCCCATCCTAGTAGTTAAAGTTATGAATGCCTCATTAACTGATACACCTACAGAAATAGAGATTCTCAATGAAATTAAGGATCTTAGTGTTCACATTTACCCTAGACCTGATGATTTTGGTTGTGAGTTCTATATTTCTTGTTGGGATATCATTAAAAATGACTTAGTTAAAGTTGTGCACTCCTTTTTCTTAGGGGTCAGGTTCCTAGAAGTTGGTCAAGTAATTCCACTATGATGATTCCTAAAATTCAAAAGCCAACTATTTTCTCCCATTTTAGACTTATTAGTCTCTATGATTTCTCTTTGAAGATCATATCTAGGATTATCAACTCTAGACTGACCCACATCCTCCCTATCATTACTCAACCAAATCAAAGTGGCTTTATTACAATGTAGACATTGTAGAGTTCTTTCAAATAATTGGTTCTCTCTAGTTGTTAATGGCAATACAACATGCCTTTTTCTAATCATCTAGGGGCCTCAAATAGGGGGATCCTCCGACTCCATCTCTAAGGACAAATTTCTTATATAGTTAATTTGTATGTATTTTGTCTTAATTCCGTGTTTGGATAAAACCCCTGAGTCATAGGTTAGGACTTTAGTGTGTTTACCTTTCAAGCCTATGACTTGTTTGTTTCACGATGTAGTGACCAAGTTAGAAGTTCTACATTCATCGTGTCATGTTTAGTGCCACATTTCATATTCATCTTCCGAGGATCTCTCTCGTATGAATGCATATATTTTTATCTTTGGATAATTTGGTTTTGGGTGTTGATTTTATAAAAATGCTTTAAAAAGTTTTTATCTGTTTTTAGAACAATTAGCAGGTTGTTAGAATGACATTGGCTATGTCATTTAAACAATCCTCTATAAATCGTTATAATAGTATTTAACAAACTTGGAATGACCCAATTTTTTGCAACACTGGTTTCTCATTAGGAAGCTAGTTAGAACGAGATTTATGGCTTCGTTCGAATGATATTGACCTCGTTCAAATGAGCTAAAGAATTTTTTTGATGTTTCGAGATTTTCTTCAATGTTTTAATTCTTATATTGATTTGGAAAATCTCCTATAAATAGTATTGTGAGGCAAAAAAATTATTTTAGACTTTTTCACGATTTTTGAGTTGTGTTGCGATGAAGAAGCGATGGATTCCGTGTTCGAATCCATAGACTATTGTTGTGCATGTTCAATGGATATTGAGGCATTTGTAGACACACACATTATGGCAGCTGTGTGGCTGGACTCTTGTGTGTCGCAGTGCAAGAGAGGTTGATGATCGAACACGTGTTAAGTCTTACGAGGTGGTCATGTCATTATGTAAGTCATCTGTTAAATTTAATAATTCCTTGTCATAGTGAATTTGTGTGGTTGGTTCGTCCGAGGGTTTATCCATTTGAGTTTTCCTTGTACATCGGGCGTTGTGGTTTGATTTACTTATTTTATTTTTCACTCACTTAGATGCATGTTTTTAGGTTAAGATAAAAATGGTAAATCGTTTACTCACAACAATTGATTTAATCGGTACTAAGTTTTAATTTGATAATCTGGTTAAGTTTAATTTAATTTTAAATAAATTTTGGGTATTTGTTTTTTGAACCAGTTATATTAGATTATGGAATATAGGACTCACAAGGGGTATCAGAGCAGGTACACTAAGTTATCATGCATACCCATCTTTTGGGCTTTTTTAGGGTGGTCTGTGTATCTCTCTTTTCTTCTTCTTTGTGTCACTTGATGGATCATCATAGTGATAAATCGTCCAATGTGTATAGTGATGATGACGATATTGATATTCGAGAAGAGTTTAATGATCTTCATAGTCAGGCTGAAAAATTAACTCGTTTGAATTTGAGGGTTGTAAAAAGAATTAAATTTCTTGAAAAAGTTTTTTTTGGCTTAAAATATGAAATTTAATTTTTGTTAGCTTCTCAAACTCAAAGAGATATGATTCGTGAAAACCTCAAGGACATGAAACATGATTTTCAAAATTTAGAAGTTTCTGAGAAACAGAGTAATGATAGAGTCCAGTTTTAGAGAATGAATTAAAGGACTCTAAAACATTGGAGGCTAGGGTTAATGTCTGTGTTGTTAAGTATAATAATAAATTGATGAATGATTTAAAGGAAAATGAGGAGACTCTTAGGGATAATTTTTCTTACATTGGGGGGGGGGGGGGGGGGGGGGGGAGAAAACCTTCTAGTTATTGTTAAAAATTTAAAGAAGGAGATCCTAAAGTTTGAAGACTTTAAATCTTTTCTTGATGATAGAGTTTTGAAGTTAGAAGATGATTTAATAGACTCAAGTAGTGATGGTACCCGCGTCAATGATTTAAATGCTTTCGATGTCAAAGCCAAGACAATCATTTGTTTAAGAGTGTCAATCGTTTCCCATGACGTAGAAAAGGTAAGCCCAAAGGTTGTTTTACTCATGTTTACACATGTTCGCATTTTGTTAGGAGAGGCCACCATAGGATATTTTATTATTATCTTAGAACAGGTCCGAGAAAATCTACATGTAGTGCCACCATGGTTATCAGAACCCGAGTCATTAAGTATTACTTTATTTGGGTTAGGATATTCATTTTTTAAGCGCTAAATGTTAAACTGGTTGAATCTCCCATTCTATCACATGATTACTCCCATGTTATATCTTATGAGTGATTGGGGTGGCATGTTTTCATACACTAGATTTTGTGCTTCATGATATATGTTATTACTAGTTGTACAATGTTTGAATGTTTTTATTTTATTTTTCTTTTATTCCATCTTATTAAGAAAAATACAAAAATATTTGTTTGTGTTTTGAGTTTTTTTTTTCATTTAGTGTCATAAACATTTAAACACACAAAAATATTTTTGTTTTTGTGTAGTTTAGTTTTACACATTTTGTGCGGCATATCGATGTGTTTGTATCTACTCCATTCCATGTTTCCATGTGGCTAGGACATTTGATTATGATTTTTAATGGTAGAATTGTTCTTAATCACACTTTCATGGAGTCTTTAGACCTTTATTTTTTCAATTAA
The DNA here is from genome assembly GCA_949130495.1 of Sambucus nigra. Taxonomy (NCBI): domain Eukaryota; kingdom Viridiplantae; phylum Streptophyta; class Magnoliopsida; order Dipsacales; family Adoxaceae; genus Sambucus; species Sambucus nigra. The sequence continues at coordinate 542,462,849 of OX422217.1, read as the reverse complement.
TTAATTTTGTATATTCCTCCGCACACACTGTACACGAGCTCATTTAGAATTTAACTTCACATATTGCACAAGCTTATTGAGGTGTTTTCCTATCAATCTTGTCATTATACATATTTGTTTGACTATCGTGGATTTGTGCATGTAAGAACCATTTCTCGTGAGTTTTTTTATTTTATTAGAAATATTAGGCTGCACGGGAAAAGGGTTATAAAAGGATAAATGTCCTTTATGTTAAAGGCCATCATTGGCAAGACCCTAAAAATATTCAGAGGCAAAAGAAAAGAAAATTTTTCAAGGCAAAATTTTTTGTCATAATGCTTCAAAAATAAATATTTTCGAAAGAAAGAGAGTAAAAAAATGTTAGATGATAATTTTGAGGGTGTTATAAGTTGAAGATCGATGGATTTGCACAATTTAACACCCCGCTTAAAATAATAACGGGTGGCCAGCCCTATACTACATTAAATCAGGAATTTCAGATGGTCCAATCTCAACATCAACTGTCGGTACAATATAATATAGATCTAACTACCCGGTATCATACAAGCGAGATCTTAAAATTAAATTAAATTTGCAACAGACAACCAACTAACACTACTAATAAAAGAAAGAAAGATGCATGAAAAAACTATAAGAAATGAAATGATAGAATAAAACGAAATAAATAACTACAACAGAATGTACTCCAAAAAGTAGACCCGAATAAGCTGTCGGGTCACAGCCAATACAAAACTGGAATGGAATAAATATAAACATGTACATAAATATTTCTTGGGTACAAACTCGAAATACAATATGAATCGTACCTAGAATTTTAAAGAAGTAGGAAGCGGCTACAAGATACATCCCGCAACAGTCCACACCTGTCACGGCTCCCAAGACTCTGGATAGAAGGTCATCCGGCATCCATGCGGTAGGACACCTGTAATAGTATATATATATATATATATATATATACAGGTAGGAGAGAAAAGTAAACGAGTCAGAGCCCGAGTTGTGAAAAATATTTAGCAAGTGTGTTAACCGTGCATAATAAATATCGGTGCACTATTTTATAATTAAAGTGGAACCGCACTCTCGTGAAACCCCAACTCACCTCTCATCTAATGGCCCGCACCTATTCGCATCCTCAACTTTTAGTTAAATTACCTCCATTTATAAGGACAACCTAACTTATCATAGGCCTAGCCTATACCCACGAGATCTACCTTCCTATCATAACCCAAGAATCCACCCCTTTTCTAAACACAATTAAGTATTTATTTTCAATCATATGTGCCTTATTAGGCTTAGTGGATTCCGGTTTATAATTTAACCATTTATAAATTTAAAAAGTTACCCAATATGCATTTGGGTTGAAACACATGATTTAATTTCTAATTAATAAGCATGTAAAATTATTATTGACACAACTTCCCTCCAATTTCAACGTTGCGCTGCGTTTCGTACGTGGGGTGTCTCGCAAAGCGAAATCCAAACAAGGAACCACCCCGTTACACTACTCCTTGTCGACGTCGATCCTGGAGATCTATTATGCCACACATAAATATCGACTGAACTTCTCTCTAATCTCAACAATGTACTACGTTTCGTACGTTGGGTGTCTCGCAAAGCGAAATCCAAACAAGGAACCACCCCGTTACACTACTCCTTGACAATGTCGATCATAGAGATCCATAATGTCGTACATACCATAATTGGCAGAACTTTTCTCCAATCTCAACACTGCACTGCGTTTCATGCGTGGGGTGTCTCGCAAAGCGAAATCCAAACAAGGAACCACCTCGTTACACTACTCCTTGATAATGTCGATCCTAGAGATCCATAATGCCATGTATACAATATTATACTACTACTACTACAACTAACATCTCCAATAATATCCTTGGGATGATGTAACCGAAATATTCCTTAAATGCGATACATCAACCCCCATCAATCTAGTACACCATAATCATACAAGATGTACTCCACAAAGATTCTATGTCCTTTCATCTATAGGATATATAAATATATATATAGGCATTTTATTCTCACCATATATATATATATATATATATAACAATCATCCAACCCATGACCAAGTGTACATATCTATCGTATAATAACACACGGGATGACTATAACCTGGGGAATATCCACACCCTGCTCTATATCCCAGGATGCTCACCCTCTGCGCGGAAACTTCCCAATGTTAGCATGAGCGGGGTATGCTTAACCACAATAGTATATATATCGCTCACATGCGCAGTATATGTACATCCATATGATCCCATCATATGATCAAATATTAAACCATCATATACGGTTTAGATATCCATATCATGTATGTCCACAACATAAATATATCTATCTATCTATCTATCTATATATATATATATACATATTCACATTTCCATATATCTATATATATAAACTAATTCTCGTTCATATGTATAAGATATATAAACCTGGCTATAAGTATACATAATCCTCAATATACAAGCCGTCACCACAATTTCCTTTAATTTACCTCGATATGTGAATACAATCCCTCACTTGAAACATATTCAATCATTTTTCCTATGATGAATAGTCTCCCAAAATCATATGTATTTATATATACATATATATTCAACCTTAGGGTTATCACCCAAAATTTTGTGTAGGAACCAATCACTGCACATTTAATCCATATTCGAAAGTACATAATTACCTTTAGTACTATTTAACCATAGGCACATATATGACTTAATAGTCTAAAACCTCAAATTATTCCAACCTCGTTTCAAGTATTGGAATCTCAATGGTTATTTCCCCACAATTACATGTAAACTATCCTAACTATAATTTATGCTAGCGCTTATTCTAGTCGATAGTACGATCCAAATCATTCCCAATTTCACCTATGGTTCAATTAATCGTATGAACCCTTACTCCTATTGAGTTATCAATTGTTCCTTAGTCTAAACATTCCTAAGGATATGAGACCCCTCACTCTCTAAGAGTTCTCAACCTCACATCACATTTATACCTTTTATCTAAAATTGGTATTCCCACCCTCAATGAGGTTTCCCCACAATCTCCATATGCAACTCCTATACATACATGGATACATTTCTCCCAAATTACTCTAAGGAGTCCCCAAAATCCTAATATGTGAGAAACTCCTTATATGTCTCCAAGAACATATCTCTTACATCATAAGAGAAGTCCCCCAAATCAATAAACCCAACCAAAAAGGGTTTGGAATCACTATGGAGAAAATACCTCAAAATGCCCTGTTTCCGAATCGATTCGGCCCAGCACCAAATCGATTCGGCCCATCCGAATCGATTAGGTCCAAGGGACCTGAGAGTCTGCTACTTACCGAATTGATTTTCTAGGGGCGAATCGATTCAGCCGTAAAGACCTGAGACTTCTGCAACATAGCGAATCAATTCGCTAGGGGAGAATCGATTCGGCTTGTGCAGCAAGCCACGAAAATGGTTGATTTTTCCAAAGTCCAAATTCTCCAAAATTCAATTTATACCATTTCTAATCCTTAATCTTCAACCTCAACATAATTTCAAACATCAAAACTCATCATTTAGCTAATCTCATCAATTTATTTCCCTTTATCCCAATTATAATCTTCAATTTCAAGATTTAAACCAAAATTTAGGTTTTGATGTTTATACCCAAAAACCATTTCTTTAATCCACAAATTATGAAATAAAATACACAAATGACTTATTTAGAAAGATTAAACACTTGCCTCAGATTTGTAGAGGTTGGATCGTCCTCGATGTCGTGATTGGGCCGGAAATCTCCAAGCTTTTCTTCCTCTCTCTCTTCTTTTCTTCTTCTTTCTCTTCCTTTATCTTTTCTTTCTATTTCTCTCTCTCTCAAATGAGAAGGCTTCATCCGTAAGCCTTTAAATCCCTTAAAATAATAAACCCAATTTTAAATGTTAATAAACACTTTAAATGACTCGTTTACACCAATTCGAGTCAAACTGACTTAAAATATTTCGGAGCCGAAATAAAACCCAATGACAGTCATTTTGACTATCTCGACCCTTCCGGGATCGATGGTACACTCAAAATCATCATCCGGAATACTTTAAAATATTCTCTATTTTTGGACCTCATTTCCCAAATTTTAAAATTCTCCAATTTAATTAAATTTTATTTTCCCAAAAATTTAATTTCCCAGTCTCCAAAAATCGTGGGGTGTTACACACAATGAGTCCTAGTTAATTCATGTTTTCCTTTAGTGATTTGAGAATCATCAATATTTTTTAGGCTAGTGCCAATTGTTCTTGTTTGTCCATTATGAGTTAACTTTACCTATCACTATGAGGATAAATATTTGTTTGATAAAGTTAATACGGTAAAATAGAAATCTTTATACATTTTTGAGTGATTGGGTCATAATTCTTTTGTTTCTAGTTCATGCCCCTTCACTCCATTTACCACATATTTTTTAGACACGTATTTTCCATACAAGTGTGGAAAGCTTATTGTGTTTACTATTTTTTGTGGTGTTTATACCTGTATATATATATATATATATATATATATATGCTTGTGCGTCATTGGTATTTTTTGCATATTTATATATATATATATGGTATCTTTTGTTTTGAGTGTTTGCGTTTTCAATTAAACCATGTATGTCACATGTTCATCTTTATTTTAAATAGTTTTTTTGGTATGCTATATGCTCACATTCATATCTTTAGTTTCTTTGTCAACATTGGTATCTTACGTTTTCTTGTGTATTCAAGTTGATTTTGCATGAAATTTGGTATTAATTCATCATTGCTTGGATTATTGGTGCTTGTGTTGACAAGTTGTTTGTCGTTGCTTGTTTCACTACACATCATTGCAAGATATACTTATTTTTCCTATATACTTACCCTTGTTTCATTTTGTAGGATAATTGGTTCTACTGGGGAGAAATGATTTTATTATGAACCTTTATTCTTTGTTTATTCCTGAACAAAAAATGGGAGAAATTGTATCGCAATCTTTACAGTCTAGTGGACATTTTTACCTTGGGGGAGATGTCCCAACTTAAGTAGACATTGTTAGACAAAGGGGGAGGGTTTACTCATATGCAAATTTATATTTTTATATTCTCTTTGCATTTGATTTTTTTTTCTTTTTTTGGAAGAGGGACGGAACCCCCACAAATTTTATTAGAAATAAAATGGAGAAAGAGCCTCTCTGGGTTTAAGTGTGTTTAAGTGTTCAGGTTTGTAACGATGAGATAATTTTTTACACAAGATCAAAGCTACTCAGATTTCGTGTCTGTCAAATGTCGTTACCTTTTTCTATTGGTGTTAGGGATTGATTCTTTTAGAGAGCTTGATGGCCCATAGATTTTTATTTTTACTTGTTTCCCATAATAGCCAAAGGGGAAGATTTGTAAGGACAAATTTCCAATAGAGTCAATTTGTATGTATTTTGGATTAATTATGTATTTAGAAAAAAAAAATCTTTGAGTCATATGCTAGGACTTCAGTGTGTTTACCTTTCAAGTCTATGACGTATTTGTTTGAAGACATAACGACCAAGTTAGAAGTTCTACATTCATCGTGTCATGTTTAGTGACATGTTTCCTTTTCATCTTCCAAGGATCTCTCATGTATGAATGTGTATATTTTTTATCCTTGGATAACTTATTTTTGGGGGTTGTTTTTATAAAAATGCATTAAAAAGTTTTGTTTATTTTTATAATATTTAAAAAAATTGGTAGGTCGTTAAAATGATCCAGTGCGAACAAGATGTGTGGCTTAGCTCAAAGGAGATTAACCTTGTTTGAATGAGCTAGTGCCTTTTTCAGTGTTTTGAGATTTTCTTTAATTTTTTTCATTCTTATATTGATTTTGGAAAACCTCCTATAAATAGGAGTGGGGAGCAATAGTTTTCTTTGAGTTTTTTTCATGATTTTTGAGTTCCCAAATTCTTCCAAAAAGCTATCCATTTTTTTTATCATTATGATGAATTTTTTTAAACTCAAACCTTTTTAAAACCCAACGGTTATAAAAATCCAAGTTTCATCTTTATATTCTTTGAGATCTTTTTTCTGGGCACCAAGAAAGTTTTTTCTCTTCATCTTGTTGAGAATTATTTCATACGGTGGACTTCGTACCAATTTGCTAATTACACATAGTGGACTTCGTGGTGTGGTATTGCAGTGAAGAAGTGGTTTATTTCTTGTCCAAATTCATTGACAGTTCTGAGTTTGTTGGGTGAATACTGAGGCATGTGTGGACTCACACATTGTCACAATAGCGTAGGTAGACTCTTGTGTGACGCTGTGGAGGAGAGGTTGAAGATCGAAGATGCGTCAAGGCTTGAGAGGGAGTCGAGTCATTATGTAAGTCATATTTCGACTTTTGTAATTCCATATTATAGTGAATTTGTATGCCTGTGCTATCTGAGATTTTCCCATCTTGGTTTTCCTCGTACCTCGACCATTGTATTTTGATTTACTTATTTTATCCTACAGTCACCTTGAAAGTGCTATAGGCACAAAAGGGTTCTAATATAGGAAAAGGGCGTGAAACAAACAAACCTACTTTTTTAAAATTTTCAATTTTAATTAACCCATGATAACGTTTCACCAATATTAAACGAGTTGTGATTAAACCGATTAACCAATTTTATCTTAATCTAAACATGCATCTACATGAGTTAAGGATAAAATTAGTAAATCAACCACAACGCCCGATGAATGAGGAAACCCCAAATGGGAAAAATCGCGGATGGTGCATCCATGCAAATTCACTATGTTAACAAAATTACAAAAGTCAACAGATGACTTACTCAATGACTCGACTCCCTTGTAAGCCTTAATGTGTCTTTAATATCCGGGTTAATTACACCTAGTCCCCCTAAACTTTGACCCCCCAGTACTTTACTACCCTACCTTTTGATTTTTCAAATTCATACCTTAACTTTAAAAACGACTGTAATTAGTTTCCTACCCTCCAACTCCGTTAATTTTTGGCGAGAAACGTTAAGCATGTGCATGGCACATGACTTAAAGTAGAAACTTTTTTTTTCCTTTTTCGCCTTTCCCCCCTCTTTCTTCTCTCTCCGTTTCACTTTTCTTTATTTCTCTTTCTTCTTTCTCTCTCAATCTCCATGGATGAGAGCTTCCCCCCATCCCCTCCCCCGCCAACCCTAACCCCACCTACTCGCACCCCCCCCCCCCCCTCCATCCCTCCTCACAATGTAACCCCCACCCACCCACCCCACCCCACCCCAACTTGCTCGCCTCCCTGCCACCCTACAACCACCCACCCAGCCCCAGCCCCTTGCCCCTACTCCCCAGTTAGATTTTTCTTTATTTTTCTCTCTCTTTATTTTTGGAGGTTTAGATTTGATTTTTGGGGAAATAATTCAAATCTATTTTTTTTTGCTGCAAATAATTTTTGGAGGTTTTGATCTGTTTTTTTCTCCTTTGATCTGTTTTTTTGATGAAAATTATTGCTGGAAAATATATGTATTTAATGGAAATAATTTATTATTGTTGAAAATCATCTTTTTGCTGGAATCATTTTTATATGCTCGAAATAATTTTTATTTTCTTTAAATAATTTATTATTGCTGGAAATCATTTTTGCATGCTGGAAATCATTTTTATACTTTTATATTGCTGGAAATACTTTATTATTGTTGAAAATCATTGTTTTTGCTGGGGTCATTTTTTTGCTGGAAACAATTTTTATTTGTTAGAAATAATTTATTATTCCTGAAAATAATCTTTTTTTTGTTGGAAATCATTTTTACTTTCTGAAAATCACTTTTATATGCTGAAAATAATTTTTTATTATTGGATATAATTTCTTTTTATGGAAATGAGTTATTATTGCTTTAAATAAATTTATATTTTTTATGAAATTCCTTTTTTAAATTTTTTTTTCCATTTTAATGTATTTTCTAATAAATATTAGTATTTTAAATATATTTTTCTACATTATTTTTTTAGAATTTTGCATGCTTGAAAACATATTTTATATGCAGAAAATAATTTTTATTGATGAAAATCATTTTTTTATTGCTGGGAATAATTTCTTTTTGTGGGGAATAATTTTTTCAGCAATTAGCTTTTATTCAGAATTTTAGAATTTTTCCACGGTTTTTTTATATTTTTAATTTTTTTTGTATTTTCTTAATTTTTAAATGTTATGGCGGTTATTTGAAGATTTTTTTCAAAAACAATTAGGTTTGGAAAAAAACGCCCTTGCTTAAAGTCATGTGCCACGCACATGACTAAAGGTTTTGGTCAAAAGTTAACGGAGTTGGATGGAAGGGGGTGAATTGTAACCTTTTTCAAAGTTAGGGAGGTGAATTGGAAAAAGTTGAAATATTGGGGGTGAAGTGTTGGGGGGTATAGTTCAAGGGGCCTAAGTGTAATTAACCCTCAATCTTCAATTTTTCCTCCACAATGACGACGTAGGAATGCACCCACTCAACTGCCACAACGGATGAGTCCACATAGGCCTCAATATCCACCGAACATCTTAGTAATCGTTACATACGAAGTCCATCACATGCACACACATCATCATATAGGGGTCCACTGAAATGCAACAATTCTCAGAAAGATATGGAGAATATTCGTTGGTTCCCAAAATAGGATCTTCAAAGCATGTATAAGATGAGGCTTGGATCCTAAACAACTTGGTTGAAAACTAGGATTTTGGAGAGCTTTTCTTAAGATTTTGGGAACTCAAATTATTAGTTTTGCTTTCTGTTGCCCAGATTATACTCAAGAGGGGGGGTGAATTGAGTTTTTACAAACTTTAATGTCAAATTTATATTTCAGGAAAATATTAAATTTAAATCACTTAAACAAATTTCAGATTAATAAATCTATAAAGAATAAATCCAATAATATCAAATAAATGCAACTAACTAATTTAAACAACTAGAGATGCAGATTTTAACACTCTAGAAATATTAAATTAATTTTCGTATTTAATTTAAAGTGATATACTGAAATTAATTATTTAATTCAAAAATAATTATTTTAACCTTAAAATAAATTTAGTCAAATTTCGGAATTAATTTATTAGCAAGGTAGTGTGCTGAAAATATTGACTCAAGCATGCATGTGCAAATAAATAAATAAGAGTGAGGAAAATAGATGACACCGAAATTTAACGTGGTTCGGCCAAATCCCGGCCTACGTCCACGCGCCTAGAGCCCCTGTCTCCTTTGCGCTTCACTAAACCTGATCCACTTGCGGGTAGGATCAAACCACCGCGTACAAATGTTTGCAAGCTAACTCCGAGCTTCAAACCCCGTGGCCCACTTACGGGTAGGAACCAATTACCGGTACAAACCGAAGCTTCAACAAAGCTTCACAATAAATCTGAATTTTTTGTAGTACAGAATAAAATACTGAAACTCCTTAAAATACAATTTGTAATCTGAGTTTCTCCTTCTTGAATCAGACTTCAATAAATGATGTTGAAGTTGACACAAATCTTCTTCTTCAATGATTTGAGCAGATGATAAAATTTATTGCTCCCTTGAATGTGTAGCTGAGTAGTAAAATAAATTGCTCTCAATATATTTCCAGTCTTGCTAATATTCTGTCTTGTTCATGTATGTGCTTCAATGCAGAACTTGAATTCCTTTTTAAATGTGTCTTCCAAAAACTAGCTGTTTAGACAAATGCATTTTGAGCATTAAATGCTCCAGATTTTCTGAGATGGAGTAGCAAAAAAAATCTTCCAATCTGATATACAAATCTTTATTTTGCTTCTCAATAAAAAATATGGCTGTTGTAGCATAAGAATGGCAACTTCAAAAGATTTGAAGTCTGAAAGTGTATCTCTCACTGTCCTCATTTTTGTATATTTTGATCTGCAAAATATTAGTCTATAACAAGCAAAAGAGATATCTAATGTGCAAAAGAAATATTCATTTTCAAAATCACATGGGATGGTACATTCCCTCTCAGATGAAAGTGACCACAAAGAGTATTAAACAAAGTATAATACATTATCAACTGCAACAAAAGAATTTGACAGCTCCGGTCAAATCGCTAGTACACCAGGTACTGCTCTTAATAAATGGGCAAGACATCTCTCAAAAGATTAAATTATAAGGCACAAAAACTATATTCAATATATACTTAAATCTAGGTACAATTGATAGCAGTAGGTAAGATAGAACATAGAAGGATTGAAACAACAATTGTCTGAGACAGCTGAAGACGCGTGGCTCAATGTTTTGCCAAACCAGACAATATATATATATATATATATATATATATATATATATATATATATATATATATATATATATAACAGATTTCAGTCAGATATAAGGATAAAAAAAATTGAATTGATATAAGAAAAACCGATTTTTCGGTGTAACAGGTATGGTCCTCAAATACGAAGCGGTACACAAAACAATTGCACGGTAATGCATAAAAGAAGCTGACATCAGGTTATGTCAACTCCTAATAGGGCAGGTGTAAACGACATGGAGCTTTAACAGCTATAATGGGTATAGCTCAAGGTTTTAAAGGCTGGTCAAAATCAAATAGCAGGAACAAGTTATAAAACTGGATTATTTAGATACAAAATCTCGGTCAAATCTATGGCAGTAAAAAGGTTATCAAACTTACGCCTATAAGTACTAGTCTTGCATTAGACTGCTTCTATGCGTAAAAAAGAAATTATGGTCTTGAGGTCTAGGATGAGTGATGACGTGACACTAGAGGACGAAAGAAAAAAAACTATGGTAACAGTTCTACACGGTCAATATCAGAAGGTGTTTTAGAGACAGACTCTCGGCTCAAAGACTTATAACATTACTGCTACGGTATGACAACACATCAACATAAGAGGACCTACACCTGTTATGTGAGTATTACCAAGGCTACACGCCATCTTCTAGAGGAGCTGCAACTATTATGTAAATATTGCCAAGGCTACACGCCAACTATTAGAGGAGCTACAGCTAAGGCATGGCAAAAGCAATGTCCTTATAATGTCACATCGCTGACAGAACAACTCATATAATACCAACTGTTTAAAAAATACATCCTATATAATATCTCAAATCGGCAAACCCTAAGAGTAGTACCTATTAGGATGTAAAGTGTAAATCTAGTGGGTCAAATCGTAACAGCAAAGAGAGTAGCCAAATGACATTTTAATAAACAAAACACTGTTTCAAAATAATTTCGAAAATTGTTTTAAATAGAGGTGCTTCAAAAAATGTAGTCTCATTAAAAAATGTTTCGGCTCATAATTAATAAGACACATAATTAAAATGTTTCGCCTAATGTGTTAAGTGCAAATGTGCACCACACGTGAATACCTTTTCTGAGATATGACATTGAGTAGAGTCGAGGCATGTTGTGTTGAGAAAAAATAAGATTTAAACATAAACTAGTATAACTCAGACAGAATAAATATGTAATCAAGGCAAAATGTCATGAATGCGAGTAATATATAATAAATATCATGGTATACGAATAAATTTATATTAAAAAATATTATACAATAAGAAATAAAAATATGTTTGGAATCATCAAAATTAATACATTAAGTTGAACTAAAATGTGAATTAATTAAACTAATTTAATTAATTAGGGATAAATAACATTTTCGTTAACAATCTCCCCCTTTTTTATGATGACAAACAATGATTCACATATATTCATAAAATGAAATATTAAGCACAAATAGTGAATCATAAATATTTCTCCCCCTTTGACATTATCAAAAAGATATTTCATATAAATTCAGTGTCACGAATAAAAAGCGAAGCTCCCCCTATCAAAAATAATTCGAGCATGAGATTCAACCATAAATCTCAAAGGGCATAAAATTTTCAATACGCACATGTGTCATCAAAAAATTTCATTGCATGTATTTGAATTTGTAGATAGATAAAAATATCATCAAATAATGCATAGGTCACCAAAATGAAAAATAATAAAAGATAAATGATCAATTTTTCAAAATGCATCAATGATAAATGATACCAATAGTTGTCTGATACCAATTGTTGTAGTCACACAAACCATGCGTGGCCAACAATAGTACCTCAGAACAGTTTTTTTTTTTTTTTTCCGCATAAATAGGAATCATAACTCAATGTTCTCAAATAGTGCAATTATGAGAAATATATCAATTAGCATAAATAACTTTCTCACTAATGTAATAAAATTGCAATGTATAAATTTTCAATAAGCGCAATATCAATTGTTGTATACATCCTCATGATAGAATAAGCTTTTAAGCGCACAACATGAAACATTTCATAGCTCGATGTTTTCAAATAATTTGAATTAAGCATATACCATGAGTTAGAAATAAAAAAAATATAGCATTTTGCTCAAGCTTTGCCGATTTCAAGATATGAGCTAAAATTCTCAAAAATATCAAAATTGATAATAATATATCAAGGTTATGATCAAGCATTTTTCGAACAAATAGTCAAACAAATTTTCAATAAACTTTTATCTCCCCTAAAGGGATACCAATTAAGGCAAATATGCATATAACAAATAATGTGCATCTTTTTCATGAGATAAAATAATTTCAGCATTTATTTCCATAAGATCAAAAAGTCTCACAAATGATATCAATTGTTGATCATGTGGGTTCTCAATTCAAACAAAAAAAAAATCATCGTGAATAAATATTCGAACAATGACATTAATCATGTAGTATGCAATAAAACTAACTCATAGAGATTAATATAACTATATCATCAAAAATCAACAAGAGAATGTTACAATACTAACATGAAGCTCTTAAAACTAATATACTAGAATGTACTCAAATGACATTTTCGTTTCAGATTTATATTCAATAAAATCATGAATATATCCAATCTTATTATTCATAAAAAATATATCAAGATGTAATAAAAAATTATGAATATTTACCAACGAAAAATTTATCATCAAACTCAAGTGTAAGTTTCATATAACATAAAATCATCAAAAATAATAAATATACAAATTCATATGTGAATACTAAATAATCAATCAACACGCTCATATGATATAACAAATATTCTATGTATGGAAATATATCATAAAATAAATCGTCAACAAATATATGATTTTAAATTCAAGAATGGTGTTCCTTACCACCTTACCAATACCAATGATATTTTCATGAAGATTTCTTCCAAGTGTGGCATTTCCAACATTAGGCAATGAAACTTGAAATTTATAATATGACCAAATCATATACCTTGAAAATCCACATCCCTTCTCAAAATGCAACCTACACAACTTTGAAAATTTTCTCTTTTGGTACCCAAAATGTGTGAGGTCCATAGGGGTTAGTATACATCTTGGTTCCTTTAGGAATCCATGCCAATTTTCTTTTTCTAAATTTATATGGACACAAATCTGAAAAATGTGTGTCTACCACAATAAGAGCATAAATAATTAGGTAGACTAGATGAGGCATCAAATTTCAATAAATTGGAATAAGTCTTTTTCTCATTTCCTTCATCATATCCAATACCATTATTATTAAATCGAATCCTTTGTGTCTCAATAATTTTATGAAAATACTCATTTCCTTTTGTAAAATTATCTAATGATTTCTTTAAATATTCAATCTCCCTTTTTAACTCAATATTTTCAATTTCAAAAGGAGAAGTGACAATAACAGATTTTTCCTTTTTCAAAGATTTAATTTCATTTTTCAAGGATTCATTTTCTAATTTCAACTCATCAAAATCATTTGACATATAATCATATTTAGTTGAAACTAATGAATGAGACTTCTTAAGTTTAATATATTTATTTTTAAGTTCTTCAAAACTTTCACATAATTCATCAAAAACATTTTGTAAAACTTCATAATCATCAACTTCATCATTATCACTATCACTAGAGTTAGGGTTAGAATGTACCCCATTTTCCATAGCCATGTAATATAGATGAGCAACTTCATTTTCATTTGAATCTTCATCGGAAGAGCTTGTGTCGGAGTCACTCCATGTTGTAGCTTTCAATGCCTTCTTCCCTTTCTTATATTTTGGACAATTAGGCTTAATGTGTCCAACTTCATCACAATGATAGCATCTTGGTTCAGATTTGGATTGATGATCATCATTGAACTCTTTTGAAAAATGTTTCTTTCTCCTTTCCTTGGCTTTCTTTTTAGAATTGAGATATTTTTTGAAATTTTTAGCCAATAGAGAAATTTCATCATCATCATCATCATCGTCATCTTCACTTTCTATATTTTTGCTTGAAGATTTGCGAGCAATAATTTTGTTTGCTTTTGGTTTCTCAACTTCAACAAATTCCTTAAGTTCCATTTCATGAGTAATTAAGGAACCCAATAGCTCATCAAGAGAAATAGGTCTTTCTCTAATCGCTTCCTTGATAGCCAGCTTCTTTGTCATATAAGCAGATGGTAGTGACCTGAGAAGCTTGCTCACTAATTCAGAATCAATATAGGATTTACCAAGAGATTTCAATCCATTTATAATATTTGAAAATCTAGTAAACATATCAGAAATAGATTCATCAGACATCATCTTAAATAACTCATAATTATGAACAAGCATACTAATTTTATCTTCTTTAACTTGACTAGTTCCTTCATAAGTAACTTCTAGTCTATCCCAAATTTTTTTAGCAGATTCACAACAACAAATTCTGTTATACTCATTTACATCAAGTGCACAATGCAGTATATTCATAGCTTTAGCATTTATTTGAATTTTTCTAATATCAGCATCATTCCATTCATTTTTTTCTTTAGGAACATTTTCATTATTAACAACTTTCATGGGGATATTAGGACCATTTATAATAACTCTCCAAACAGCATAATCATTTGATTGAATAAAATTTTTCATTCTATTTTTCCAATAGCTATAATTATTTCCTAAAAATAAAGGAGGTCTATTTATAGATTGACCCTCACCAAGAGATGAAACAGTAAAGTTTTCCATGGATCTTTAACTCTAAGATTGTTAAATCTAAAAATAAATAAGAAGAGCACTAGCTCTGATACCAATTGTTGCCCAGATTATACTCAAGAGGGGGGGTGAATTGAGTTTTTACAAACTTTAATGTCAAATTTATATTTCAGGAAAATATTAAATTTAAATCACTTAAACAAATTTCAGATTAATAAATCTATAAAGAATAAATCCAATAATATCAAATAAATGCAACTAACTAATTTAAACAACTAGAGATGCAGATTTTAACACTCTAGAAATATTAAATTAATTTTCGTATTTAATTTAAAGTGATATACTGAAATTAATTATTTAATTCAAAAATAATTATTTTAACCTTAAAATAAATTTAGTCAAATTTCGGAATTAATTTATTAGCAAGGTAGTGTGCTGAAAATATTGACTCAAGCATGCATGTGCAAATAAATAAATAAGAGTGCGGAAAATAGATGACACCGAAATTTAACGTGGTTCGGCCAAATCTCGGCCTACGTCCACGCGCCTAGAGCCCCTGTCTCCTTTGCGCTTCACTAAACCTGATCCACTTGCGGGTAGGATCAAACCACCGCGTACAAATGTTTGCAAGCTAACTCCGAGCTTCAAACCCCGTGGCCCACTTACGGGTAGGAACCAATTACCGGTACAAACCGAAGCTTCAACAAAGCTTCACAATAAATCTGAATTTTTTGTAGTACAGAATAAAATACTGAAACTCCTTAAAATACAATTTGTAATCTGAGTTTCTCCTTCTTGAATCAGACTTCAATAAATGATGTTGAAGTTGACACAAATCTTCTTCTTCAATGATTTGAGCAGATGATAAAATTTATTGCTCCCTTGAATGTGTAGCTGAGTAGTAAAATAAATTGCTCTCAATATATTTCCAGTCTTGCTAATATTCTGTCTTGTTCATGTATGTGCTTCAATGCAGAACTTGAATTCCTTTTTAAATGTGTCTTCCAAAAACTAGCTGTTTAGACAAATGCATTTTGAGCATTAAATGCTCCAGATTTTCTGAGATGGAGTAGCAAAAAAAATCTTCCAATCTGATATACAAATCTTTATTTTGCTTCTCAATAAAAAATATGGCTGTTGTAGCATAAGAATGGCAACTTCAAAAGATTTGAAGTCTGAAAGTGTATCTCTCACTGTCCTCATTTTTGTATATTTTGATCTGCAAAATATTAGTCTATAACAAGCAAAAGAGATATCTAATGTGCAAAAGAAATATTCATTTTCAAAATCACATGGGATGGTACATTCCCTCTCAGATGAAAGTGACCACAAAGAGTATTAAACAAAGTATAATACATTATCAACTGCAACAAAAGAATTTGACAGCTCCGGTCAAATCGCTAGTACACCAGGTACTGCTCTTAATAAATGGGCAAGACATCTCTCAAAAGATTAAATTATAAGGCACAAAAACTATATTCAATATATACTTAAATCTAGGTACAATTGATAGCAGTAGGTAAGATAGAACATAGAAGGATTGAAACAACAATTGTCTGAGACAGTTGAAGACGCGTGGCTCAATGTTTTGCCAAACCAGACAATATATATATATATATATATATATATATATATATATATATATATATAACAGATTTCAGTCAGATATAAGGATAAAAAAAATTGAATTGATATAAGAAAAACCGATTTTTCGGTGTAACAGGTATGGTCCTCAAATACGAAGCGGTACACAAAACAATCGCACGGTAATGCATAAAAGAAGCTGACATCAGGTTGTGTCAACTCCTAATAGGGCAGGTGTAAACGACATGGAGCTTTAACAGCTATAATGGGTATAGCTCAAGGTTTTAAAGGCTGGTCAAAATCAAATAGCAGGAACAAGTTATAAAACTGGATTATTTAGATACAAAATCTTGGTCAAATCTATGGCAGTAAAAAGGTTATCAAACTTACGCCTATAAGTACTAGTCTTGCATTAGACTGCTTCTATGCGTAAAAAAGAAATTATGGTCTTGAGGTCTAGGATGAGTGATGACGTGACACTAGAGGACGAAAGAAAAAAAACTATGGTAACAGTTCTACACGGTCAATATCAGAAGGTGTTTTAGAGACAGACTCTCGGCTCAAAGACTTATAACATTACTGCTACGGTATGACAACACATCAACACAAGAGGACCTACACCTGTTATGTGAGTATTACCAAGGCTACACGCCATCTTCTAGAGGAGCTGCAGCTATTATGTAAATATTGCCAAGGCTACACGCCAACTATTAGAGGAGCTACAGCTAAGGCATGGCAAAAGCAATGTCCTTATAATGTCACATCGCTGACAGAACAACTCATATAATACCAACTGTTTAAAAAATACGTCCTATATAATATCTCAAATCGGCAAACCCTAAGAGTAGTACCTATTAGGATGTAAAGTGTAAATCTAGTGGGTCAAATCGTAACAGCAAAGAGAGTAGCCAAATGACATTTTAATAAACAAAACACTGTTTCAAAATAATTTCGAAAATTGTTTTAAATAGAGGTGCTTCAAAAAATGTAGTCTCATTAAAAAATGTTTCGGCTCATAATTAATAAGACACATAATTAAAATGTTTCGCCTAATGTGTTAAGTGCAAATGTGCACCACACGTGAATACCTTTTCTGAGATATGACATTGAGTAGAGTCGAGGCATGTTGTGTTGAGAAAAAATAAGATTTAAACATAAACTAGTATAACTCAGACAGAATAAATATGTAATCAAGGCAAAATGTCATGAATGCGAGTAATATATAATAAATATCATGGTATACGAATAAGATTATATTAAAAAATATTATACAATAAGAAATAAAAATATGTTTGGAATCATCAAAATTAATACATTAAGTTGAACTAAAATGTGCATTAATTAAACTAATTTAATTAATTAGGGATAAATAACATTTTCGTTAACAATCTCCCCCTTTTTGATGATGACAAACAATGATTCACATATATTCATAAAATGAAATATTAAGCACAAATAGTGAATCATAAATATTTCTCCCCCTTTGACATTATCAAAAAGATATTTCATATAAATTCAGTGTCACGAATAAAAAGCGAAGCTCCCCCTATCAAAAATAATTCGAGCATGAGATTCAACCATAAATCTCAAAGGGCATAAAATTTTCAATACGCACATGTGTCATCAAAAATTTTCATTGCATGTATTTGAATTTGTAGATAGATAAGAATATCATCAAATAATGCATAGGTCACCAAAATGAAAAATAATAAAAGATAAATGATCAATTTTTCAAAATGCATCAATGATAAATGATACCAATAGTTGTCTGATACCAATTTTTGTAGTCACACAAACCGTGCGTGGCCAACAATAGTACCTCAGAACAGTTTTTTTTTTTTTTTTCGCATAAATAGGAATCATAACTCAATGTTCTCAAATAGTGCAATTATGAGAGATATATCAATTAGCATAAATAACTTTCTCACTAATGTAATAAAATTGCAATGTATAAATTTTCAATAAGCGCAATATCAATTGTTGTATACATCCTCATGATAGAATAAGCTTTTAAGCGCACAACATGAAACATTTCATAACTCGATGTTTTCAAATAATTTGAATTAAGCACATAACATGAGTTAGAAATAAAAAAAATATAGCATTTTGCTCACGCTTTGCCGATTTCAAGATATGAGCTAAAATTCTCAAAAAGATCAAAATTCATAATAATATATCAAGGTTATGATCAAGCATTTTTCGAACAAATAGTCAAACAAATTTTCAATAAACTTTTATCTCCCCTAAAGGGATACCAATTAAGGCAAATATGCATATAACAAATAATGTGCATCTTTTTCATGAGATAAAATAATTTCAGCATTTATTTCCATAAGATCAAAAAGTCTCACAAATGATATCAATTGTTGATCATGTGGGTTCTCAATTCAAACAAAAAAAAATCATCGTGAATAAATATTCGAACAATGACATTAATCATGTAGTATGAAATAAAACTAACTCATAGAGATTAATATAACTATATCATCAAAAATCAACAAGAGAATGTTACAATACTAACATGTAGCTCTTAAAACTAAAATACTAGAATGTACTCAAATGACATTTTCGTTTCAGATTTATATTCAATAAAATCATGAATATATCCAATCTTATTATTCATAAAAAATATATCAAGATGTAATAAAAAATTATGAATATTTACCAATGAAAAATTTATCATCAAACTCAAGTGTAAGTTTCATATAACATAAAATCATCAAAAATAATAAATATACAAATTCATATGTGAATACTAAATAATCAGTCAACACGCTCATATGATATAACAAATATTCTATGTATGAAAATATATCATAAAATAAATCGTCAACAAATATATGATTTTAAATTCAAGAATGGTGTTCCTTACCACCTTACCAATACCAATGATATTTTCATGAAGATTTCTTCAAAGTGTGGCATTTCCAACATTAGGCAATGAAACTTGAAATTTATAATATGACCAAATCATATGCCTTGAAAATCCACATCCCTTCTCAAAATGCAACCTACACAACTTTGAAAATTTTCTCTTTTGGTACCCAAAATGTGTGAGGTCCATAGGGGTTAGTATACATCTTGGTTCCTTTAGGAATCCATGCCAATTTTCTTTTTCTAAATTTATATGGACACAAATCTGAAAAATGTGTGTGTCTACCACAATAAGAGCATAAATAATTAGGTAGACTAGATGAGGCATCAAATTTCAATAAATTGGAATAAGTCTTTTTCTCATTTCCTTCATCATATCCAATACCATTATTATTAAATCAAATCCTTTGTGTCTCAATAATTTTATGAAAATACTCATTTCCTTTTGTAAAATTATCTAATGATTTCTTTAAATATTCAATCTCCCTTTTTAACTCAATATTTTCAATTTCAAAAGGAGAAGTGACAATAACAGATTTTTCCTTTTTCAAAGATTTAATTTCATTTTTCAAGGATTCATTTTCTAATTTCAACTCATCAAAATCATTTGACATATAATCATATTTAGTTGAAACCAATGAATGAGACTTCTTAAGTTTAATATATTTATTTTTAAGTTCTTCAAAACTTTCACATAATTCATCAAAAACATTTTGTAAAACTTCATAATCATCAACTTCATCATTATCACTATCACTAGAGTTAGGGTTAGAATGTACCCCATTTTCCATAGCCATGTAACATAGATGAGCAACTTCATTTTCATTTGAATCTTCATCGGAAGAGCTTGTGTCGGAGTCACTCCATGTTGTAGCTTTCAATGCCTTATTCCCTTTCTTATATTTTGGACAATTAGGCTTAATGTGTCCAACTTCATCACAATGATAGCATCTTGGTTCAGATTTGGATTGATGATCATCATTGAACTCTTTTGAAAAATGTTTCTTTCTCCTTTCCTTGGCTTTCTTTTTAGAATTGAGATATTTTTTGAAATTTTTAGCCAATAGAGAAATTTCATCATCATCATCATCGTCATCTTCACTTTCTATATTTTTGCTTGAAGATTTGAGAGCAATAATTTTGTTTGCTTTTGGTTTCTCAACTTCAACAAATTCCTTAAGTTCCATTTCATGAGTAATTAAGGAACCCAATAGCTCATCAAGAGAAATAGGTCTTTCTCTAATCGCTTCCTTGATAGCCAGCTTCTTTGTCATATAAGCAGATGGTAGTGACCTGAGAAGCTTGCTCACTAATTCAGAATCAGTATAGGATTTACCAAGAGATTTCAATCCATTTATAATATTTGAAAATCTAGTATAACATTACTGCTACGGTATGACAACACATCAACACAAGAGGACCTACACCCGTTATGTGAGTATTACCAAGGCTACACGCCATCTTCTAGAGGAGCTGCAGCTATTATGTAAATATTGCCAAGGCTACACGCCAACTATTAGAGGAGCTACAGCTAAGGCATGGCAAAAGCAATGTCCTTATAATGTCACATCGCTGACAGAACAACTCATATAATACCAACTGTTTAAAAAATATGTCCTATATAATATCTCAAATCGGCAAGCCCTAAGAGTAGTACCTATTAGGATGTAAAGTGTAAATCTAGTGGGTCAAATCGTAACAGCAAAGAGAGTAGCCAAATGACATTTTAATAAACAAAACACTGTTTCAAAATAATTTCGAAAATTGTTTTAAATAGAGGTGCTTCAAAAAATGTAGTCTCATTAAAAAATGTTTCGGCTCATAATTAATAAGACACATAATTAAAATGTTTCGCCTAATGTGTTAAGTGCAAATGTGCACCACACGTGAATACCTTTTCTGAGATATGACATTGAGTAGAGTCGAGGCATGTTGTGTTGAGAAAAAATAAGATTTAAACATAAACTAGTATAACTCAGACAGAATAAATATGTAATCAAGGCAAAATGTCATGAATGCGAGTAATATATAATAAATATCATGGTATACGAATAAGATTATATTAAAAAATATTATACAATAAGAAATAAAAATATGTTTGGAATCATCAAAATTAATACATTAAGTTAAACTAAAATGTGCATTAATTAAACTAATTTAATTAATTAGGGATAAATAACATTTTCGTTAACACTTTCCAATAAAGCCGATGTTCCGCACTCATATTTATATGAGGTTTTCCTAAATCGAGAGAATGATGAAACACTTTTAAGAAATCTCGAATCTAACAAAACATCACAGGCTCATTCGAATGAGGTATATCTCGTTCAAATGAACCCATGCATCTCGTTCGAACACCTTTCAAATGCACTTCCAATGAGACTCTAGAGCGGGCCAAAAGTTGCCAAAATTGGTCGCGTTCGAAGTTGTTCGAATGAGGTAAATGAACTCGTTTGAATGACATGCAATTTTATTTTAATGACCTCTCAAAAAAATATTTTTCTTCTAAAAAATATGAAAAAATTTAAAATTATTTAAAAAAAATTAAAAATAATTTATAAAAATTATAACACCCAAATATTAATTCTCTAAGGATAAAAAATACATATGTATTCTGTGGGTACCCGAAATTTAGAACTATGGGCCTGGACGAGTAGCCCAGTCCTGGCAGCCCAAAGTCCAGGCCCATCATCTTTTATAATTGATCCAGTCTCCCCCCACGATCCCATGAAGGGAAGTTATGAGGGAAATGGAAAACATGGAGGAACCCATCACCTCCACTCATCTACATGCACATGTATATATTAAACCCTAGGTCTGGGGAAAAAGGACAAGTTGTATTCTCTGTAATCACTCTCCGGAGTATATAGAAATAATATCAACTGCACCACCGTGGACGTAGGCACATCTTGGCTGAACCACGTACATCCTTTGTTGTGTGATTTGCTTCTTGTATTCCTTGTCCTCTTCTTGATAATCTTTCTCTCGTATTTATTTGTGTTGCATAATAACTGCTTCTACAATTGGCGCCGTCTGTGGGAAACGTTCATCTTTCCCTGAGAAGAGCCCACATCAAGAAAGGAGTTTAAGATGTCTGGTCACAGCAGCAATGCCCCCCAAGCAGGAGATATTCAAGAGCCACCTGCTCCTCGCAGGATTAGGTCTGAAGTCCGACGTTAAGATCAGAGAGCTCGCTTGGAAAGACCAGCCTTAGAAGAAAGTCAGGGACCAACGAGGTCCACGCAGATATCCAGGTTGATTGATGCGTACGAGGCAAGGCTCCACGAGCAGAGGGAGTCTTCTCGCAGATACGAGGCTGAGAATGCTCGCTTGAAAAGAAGACTGGAAAGACTAGAAAGGGAGATTCGCCCTGATAACCGAAGACGCCCATATCTCACTCCTAGCCCTCAGGCGAGCAAGTCTCGCAGCCGAGGAAGGAGCCCAAGGCGAGAATCTCAAAGGGATGAAGGAGGCGAATCAGACGATGACCTCCGCGAACAGCTGCGAAGAGCTCGCCGCCACCAGGGCCCTGCTCGCAGCGACGAGCACATATGAAACATGGTCCGCAGGGAGATGGACCAGCATCCCGCTCACCATGGAATAAGATCAACTAGAGAGCTCGCGAGGAGAGCTCTCAAAACCCAGATGAAGTCACCTTTCACAAGAGAAATCGAAGAGGAGGAAGCTCCCAAGAAATTTTCCATTCCAAGGTTCAAGATTTACGACGGAAAGACTGATCCCATCGATCACGTCAGGCAATACCGACAGGCCATGACCCTCTGGAGTCACCAGGATGCCCTGATGTGCCGTATTTTCCCCTCGAGCCTCCATGATGTAGCACATAAGTGGTTCGAAAGGCTCCCCCACCGATCGATCAAGAATTTCAAATCCCTAGCCTAACTCTTTACGGCCCGATTCATCACCAGTAGCTCCCATACCAAAAGGATGGATGTTCTACTAACAATGAAGAAAACGTCTCAAGAGACCCTCTGAGAATACGCGAAGAGGTACTGGGAGTTATTCAATGAGATCGAGGACTGCGCGGAGGAGGTGGCAGTGGCCTCCTTCAAAATTGGGCTCCCTAGTTCTTCCCTCCTCTACCAATCCCTGACGAAGAAGGAAGCTATGACTATTGACGACCTTATGGACCGAATCGAGAAATACGCAAAGGTGGAAGATGTCACCCGCTCTAATACAGGAGAAAATGGTCGAGCTAAGCTCACTACCAGGGTAGGTGAGAAAATTGAGAACCAGAGGAAAGGAGGAAAGAACGGAGGCAAAAATGTCTCCAAGAATGGAGGGAACCAGGACGCGTCAAAAGCATTCCAGGCGGTCAATACCATCTTCAAAGAACCAATTTATAAGGTTCTCGCGAAGATCAAGGATGAGCCATTCATCAAGTGGCCCAGGAAGATGGGGGAGATCCCTCGAAGAGGAACAATGCGTTGAGATGCGCTTTAAATAAAGAGGGAGGGCACAAGACCGAGCACTGTGAATCTCTTAAGTCTCACCTCGAAGAATTGGCCTAGTTCGGGCATTTGAACGACTTTATGGAGAAAAGGGCAGAGAAAGTGACTGCCAACAGAGAGATAAGACCCGACAATGTGCTGGAGGATGATGCTGGACATGAGTTCATCGTAATTCACGGAGTATCTGACGTCAAGCAGATACAAGGGAACTCAGCTCGAATGGAGATGAAAAGCTTACAGCGGTAATGCAGGCTTTTCAAATCGATCCAGCAAAGTCACAGTCAGGAAAGCATCGACGAGCAGAAGACGTCAACTATAACAAGCATATTGTTTTCACGGATGAAGATTTGATGGGAGTAAGGACCCCACATCATGATGCCCTGGTCATTACACTCAGGATAGCCAACTTTGACATTGACAAGATGCTCATCGATCAAGGAAGCTCATCCGAAGTAATGTACCTCGACCTGTTCAGGAAATTGAAGTTGAGCGTCGCCGACCTAAAGGAAGCTACTGTTCCTTTGGTCGGCTTCACTGGGAAAATGACCATGCCCCTAGGCAAGATAGTGCTACCAGTTCGTGCTGGGAACGTCTCTAAGATGATTGAGT
Source organism: Sambucus nigra (assembly GCA_949130495.1). Taxonomy (NCBI): domain Eukaryota; kingdom Viridiplantae; phylum Streptophyta; class Magnoliopsida; order Dipsacales; family Adoxaceae; genus Sambucus; species Sambucus nigra. Next base: position 542,438,410 of record OX422217.1, on the reverse strand, counting down.
TTTTGGTAGTTGACATCGAATCACCGTACCAGGCCATCCTCGACAGAGGATGGCTTTATGTAATGAAGGCGGTCTCCTCGACCTACCATCATAAGCTCAAGTATGTAACCGAGCGAGGAGTAATGGAGATCCACGGCGACCAAACGATGGCGAGGAAGTGCTTCATAGCAGCAATCCGACCAAAGCCAGAAAAGAAGGCTGGTCAACCCAGCGAGAAAGTTGAAGAGGGTGTGATACCTTCCAAATAGAAACTAAAGTATGGAAGACCAGGAGTAGAGAAGACCAGGCTCCTTCCCTCTGAGCATGTCATCGAGGACCTGGTAGAAGTTATAGCTGAAGTTGGTGACAGTAGCAGAGTCTTCTTGATTGGAGCATCTCTCACCGATCAAGAACAGAAGGAGTTGACGACCTTGCTGAGACACAACGTAGATGTTTTCGCATGGGAACCATACGAGCTGCCTGGAATTGATCCTGATATAGTCTGTCATCAGCTGCACGTCGACCCCACATTCAAGCCAGTCACACAGAAGGCATGAAGAATTGCACCCGAGAAGGCTAAAGCGGTCGAAAAGGAGGTCGAAAAACTACTAGATGCAGGATCCATACGGGAAGTACAATTCCCCAAGTGGTTGTCCAACCCAGTAGTAGTTCCGAAGAACAATGGGAAGTGGAGAGTTTGCATCGACTTCACTAACCTCAACAAAGCATGCCCTAAGGATAGTTTCCCCCTCCCAAAGATAGACCAACTAGTAGACGCCACTACAGCTCATGAGCGAATGAGTTTCCTGGACGCATACTCAGGATATCACCAGATCCCCTTGTATGCCCCAGACCAGGACAAAACGGCGTTTATCACGACGGTTAGGTTGTATTGCTACAAGGTCATGACATTTGGGCTCCAGAATGCAGGGGTAACCTACTAGCGGCTGGTCACAAAAATGTTCAAGGATTAAATGGGAGACACAATGGAGGTCTACATCGATGACATGCTCGTTAAGAGCAAGAAGAATGAAAATCACCTCTCAGACCTATCAAAGACCTTCGAAATCCTCAAGAAGTACCGAATGAAGCTTAATGCGAGCAAGTGTTCCTTCGGTGTCCAGTCAGGAAACTTTCTTGGATACCTGGTTAGTAAGAGAGGCATAGAAGCTAATCCGGACTAGATCGATGCAATCAATGGGGTACAACCCCCTCGAACAATCTGGGACGTGCAGAAGCTCACTGGAATGCTCGCTGCCTTAAATCGCTTCATTTCCAAATCCTCCGAGAAGTGCAAGCCTTTTTTCCAGCTTCTAAAAGGGAGTAAACCAATAGAATGGGGCCCGGACTACTCGCGAGCTTTGGACGAGCTCAAGTCTTACTTAATCTCTCCACCGCTGCTTGTCATACCACAGTAAATGGATTCTTTGTACCTATACCTCTCGGTATCTAGTCACACTACCAGCTCGGCGTTAATATGCGAGGTCGTAGGAATCCAACACCTCGTCTACTACGCGAGCAAGACCTTATTAGACACCGAGCAAAGGTACCTGCTATTGGAGAAGCTCGCCTTTGCACTAGTGATAGCCTCGAGGAAACTGAAGCATTATTTCGAAGCCCATACTATCATCGTCCTTACATCACACCCCCTTAAGGAGGTCCTAAGGAAAGAGGATTTGTCGGGCAGATTGTCTAAGTGGTCAGTCGAGCTCGGCCGATTCGACATCCAATTTCAACGAAGGACCGCTATCAAGGGTCATATCCTCGCTGATTTCATAGCCGAATTTATTGGCGAAGAACTCCCCAACCAACCTCAACCAACAAAGCAAAAGGAGAACCTAGCAATAGTGGAAACCTGGAAACTATTCGTTGATGGAGCCTCCAACTCAAAGGGGGCAGGCGTAGGCATCGTTCTCATCACCCCAGAAAACACCATCCATGAGCAAGGAATCAGGCTTGGATTTGCAGCCTCCAATAATGAAGCAGAGTACGAAGCCCTAATAGCCGGTCTCCAAAAGGTGCAAACTCTGGGAGCAAAACGTTTACAGGTGTTCGGCAATTCTCAACTAGTTTCCAATCAGATAAGTGGAGAATACAACGCGAAGGATGAAATAATGGTAGCCTACCTCGCCCTGGTGAGGAAACTAATGACGAGCTTTGAGGAGATCAACATCCAGCAGTTTCCCAGAGGGCAAAACAGTCATGCCGATGCCCTGGCAGCCCTAAGCTCGGCAGTTGATTCTAGTCTTAAAAGGGTCATTCCCATCGATTTCCTCATTTGTCCAAGCATTAACCACAACAGCAAGCTGCCAAACGTGGAACAAATACTCCAGGTGGGATCAGCCCCCAGCTGGATGGACCCCTTAAGAGACTATTTAAAGGAGGACACGCTCCCCGAGGATAAGAAAATCGCCCACCAGATAAGAGTCAAAGCTGCTCGCTTTCACTTATCCACAGGAGGCGACTTGTATAAGAAGTCCTTCTCCGGTCCCTACCTTAGATGCGTCCACCTAGGCGATGTCGAGCAAGTGTTGTGCGAGCTTCACGAAGTAATCTGTGGAAGTCATGTCGGAGGAAGGTCTTTAGCCTTTCGAGCAATGAAGGAAGGCTATTGGTGGCCATATATGCAAAAGGAATCCGCAGTATATGTCTGCAAATGCTCGAAATGCCAGTTTCATGCTCCAATGGTCCACAAACTAGCCAGCGACCTAAAATCCCTGACCAGCCCGTGGCCCTTCGCCCAATGGGGGATGAACATCGTGGGACCACTACCCACTACTGCCGGCAATCGCAAATACCTGTTGGTTACAACTGACTACTTCACCAAATGTATCGAGGAAGAACCATTGGCAAACATCAGAGATGCTGACATGATAAGATTCATATGGAGGAATATAATCACTCGATTCGGAATCCCCAGAACCATCATCACTGATAATGGGACACAATTCGAGAGTGGCCCCTTTCAGGACTTCTGTAACGAACACGACATCAGGCATAACTTTAGTTCGGTGGCCTACCCCCAGAGCAATGGGCAAGCAGAGGCTTCCAATAAAACTGTGATCGATGGATTGAAGAAGCGACTACAGCGAGCCAAGGGCGCATGGGAAACCGAGCTACCCCATGTCTTATGGGCATACCGAACAACTCCTCGGAGAGCAACAGGAGAAACCCCATTTTCGCTAACATATGGCATGGAAGCAGTCATTCCACTAGAAGCGGGCTTGCCAACAATGAGATCCGACCTTGTCGACCAAGGCCAAAATGATGGGGCGTTGCTCGCTGAACTCGACCTCGCCGACGAGCGTAGAGAACTGGCCCTGGTGAAGCTTGCGAGCTATCAGCAACAGCTCGCAAAGCATTACCACTAAAGGGTTAACCCGAGAAGATTCCAAGTTGGGGACTATATTCTAAGGAAAGTCCTGGGCAACACAGTAAGGTCATCAGACGGCAAGCTAGGCCCAAACTGGGAAGGACCCTTTAAAGTAACTAGGGACGACCTGCAAGGTGCATATCATTTGGAAACGATGGAGGGAAGAGAGATACCACGAGCATGGAATGCAGCTAATCTCAAGAAATTCTATTTTTAGAGTCTCAAGGAATTCTATTGTTGAATCTTTTTCTTGTATTTGTTATGTGAAAGGAACAGTTCATTCCCCTTATTACTAATGAAATCAGTAACTGCATTTTATCACACATCCCTTTCCAAATCACAGGCACGATGGTCGATATAGCAAGGGGATACCCCTCCTCAGGTCATCGTCATGAAACACGAGAGACCTCTTAGCATTGCCCCTGGCAATATATAAAGACCTACAGAGGATTCTTAGGCAATGCGACCAGATTTTATACTGGCCATAAAACCTACTTTGGTTGAGGAAAATCCTGACCGGATGAAGACATCCAATACCAGGTGTGTCCTCGCCAATTGCCCTACTTAGGCCTAAGGGAGTGTGACGACACAACCTAAAATGTAAAATGGGGCACAATGGTATTTTGGTACTATACTGGACTCGGGGGAAACTTGCATGGCAAAACAAAAAGAATTATGAAGCATCAAGAATATAAAAAGATCGGATGAACACGTTTAGTCGGCAAAATTGCCCAAAACAAAGACTTTTCATTAATCTCTTATATTTACAACAGTGATAATACACGTTTAGTCGGAGAAGCTCGCCCAAAGCATTTACATTATCAAAAGAATAACAACTTGTTATATTTACAACAACGATAATACACGTTTAGTCGGCGAAGCTCACCCAAAGCGTTTACATTATCAAAAGAAAAACAACTTGCAAAAAATTCAAGAAGGTGGAAGCCTCCGAACAAGATAGTCTGCCACTCTAGCTCTTCGTCCATCATCAGGAGTAGGGACCAGCTCTTCCACAAGCTCATCTGCGTCCAACTCTAATAGTTACCGAGGAATAGCATCAATGGGGATCCATATATCATCCCTCCTGAATGGATTGGGCATCAGAGTAGAGGAGGATATCTTGTGATGATACCATAACATCGAGTTCCTCGGGACCTGAAGCTCTTTCAAGGCACTCAACCACCCTCCGATGAAAGAAAGTTCCTCGAACTCGGATAGTCTTATGGGAGCATCTAGCCAGCCTTGATCATAATCGTCAGCCCACGCTTGTCGAGTACCCCTCTTAAATAAATGCCGCAATCGAGTATAGTCCCTTTGAAGCCCAGCAGTAGTTACATATGCTCGGCGGACATCATCACGGAGCTCTTCCATCTCCTTATCTTGTTGTTCTTCTGCTTCCCTGTTCCTGCCCCTGGTACTCCTACCATCTCGCGGGAGTGGAGGACGAGTGGAACCTCGCGGCATAGGAGGAGTATGTCCAGCTCGCGAAGACGAGGAGCCTTGCAGAACCGCTGAAACGGTGCTCGGCGCATACTCTCTAAGTTGTAGGACTTCCCTCCTCAGGTTTTCATTCTCCTGTTGCAGGAATTCCCCAACTTGATTTATCTCGGTGGCCTCCAGCAACCTATCTCTCAGTACATTGACTTCCTCTTGTACAAAGGCACCAATGCCTTCCATATCCTGGAGCCTGTCCTTCAGCCTAGCCACTAGCTTGGACTGCTCCTTATACTTTTGATTCCTTGACCTAAGAGACTTGCAAAGCCTAATAAAGGCCTGACGAACCTGAGGACTGGCATTGGGACCAAGAGTCCTGCCCAATTGAGATGTGAAAGGAATATACTCTTCTACATCAGTCAACTACAAGACATAAAAGGGCAAGGGAAAGAAAAATCAATCAATGCATTAGAAAAAGAAGCCTTTTTATTTCATTAATAAAGGTCAAGTACATCGAGCAGAAAATGGAAAAATTACAAGCAGAAGTACAAAAATAATCTTAAGAGAGGATTAACTAGCAACCTCAGGCTGCCCAGAGGTGGCTGGTTGCTTCCCCTTGTCAACAGCAGCAGAGGCATACCCCTCTACAGAGATGCCCTCATTCGCCTGGGCAGGACCAGCATCGACAGGATTTGTCTGAGAGGTAAGATCAACACCCTCGATGGCTGGGGCAGGGGCTTCTTCGTCCACGGTTGGCCTTGGACCCGGGTCATGCTCATCAAACAGAGGAGACTCAGCATCAACACCAGTAGCTAGGAGGGCCTTGTTCCATCCCTTCTTGAAGTTCAAACGGCTGATATAGCCTATCTGAACTTCGGTGTCTTCATAAGCAGCATTCCACTCGGAGTTGTATGAATCCTCCTTGATGGTGGCTACCTGGGACTCCTTCTCCTTCAGCTGCTCGGTTAGAGCCTTGTTCTCCTCCACAACACCCAGCTTGCTCGAGCAGACTAGGTCATAGGTCTGCCTCAGCTCGCTCAACTCCTTAACCGCCGCATCCCTCTCTCAGTTAGAATTGATAAGGGCCAGATCAGAGGAAGCTCGGGCGGCATCAGCAGCCTTCAAATTAGCCTCCAGCTGAGAACCCCTGACTTCCAGAGCGGACTTCTGCTTCTCCATCTCGCCATTCATTCTCACCAACTCGTCACGAGAACGGTAGAGCACGGCGAAGTCAGTCACAAACTGCCAAAAATAAAGAAGAAATCAAGAAGGAGAAACAATTAAAACTTGTTAAGGAATTGAAAAGGGGAGAGAACCTTACCAAGGCTAGTCTCTGGCTAGCTTGAAGGGCTAATTGATCAGACCCTAGCGCCCTCTGGTGATCTGCAGGAAGAACTGCCCTCTCGAGCAGTGCAGGAGCTAGCTGAGGGGAAGTGGCAACTGAGGCCCCCTCGGGCAAAGCTGACACCGGGACCAAGGCTTGCCCAGCCTTCGTCCTAGACTCCATCTTCCTCCTCTATTCCTCTATCTCCCTCTCCATCCTCTTCCTCTCCTCCACCCTCTTATTTTCCTCCACATTCTTTCTCTCCTCCTCCTTCCTTCTCTCCCTCTCTCTCACCTGCTCTTCCTATCTCCTCTTCCTCTCTTGCTCCTGAGTGGAAGACCGAGAATCAGTAGCCACGGCCCCAGAAGAAGACTTTTGTTTCTTTGACCTCTGTGTAAGAAGAACATGGTCCTCATCATCATCGTCTCTAATCAGGTTTTTTCTTGGAGGCATCTCTTCGCATGAACTACTGGAAGTGATCGACGATCCTCGAGCTTCAGAATCCTCTTCAGAAGAACTACTACTGTCAGAGCTCCCTCCACCCAAATTACTCGCAGCTCCTGTAGGCTCACTCTCAGAGTTGCTCTCCTCTTCGTCCAACTGGATAGGCTCAGCAGTAGTCTCTCTGAAAAAATCAAACTCTGGAACACTATCCACAGGTCGTGCTATGAAGCTGGAGCCCGCGTTCTTGTACTCGAGCAAAAAGGCAACAGACTTAGGATGCTCGCTGTCACCCAGAGGCTCCCCCATATTCCAAGCTTTCACCAACTCCGAGATACGAACCTCGCTGAGAGCAGGATCCAAATTCTTTGTCCTCGCTGTGGAAGAAAAAGCAAAGAGAGGTTAGAAAAGTCACAAGTCAGCAAAGGTTGAAACAACAGTACAATGTCTACCTATATATTCTTCCCCGTAAAAAGGGGCAGTGAACCTCTCAGACCTCGACCCTTCAAACTCGGGAGGGAACTTCCAATTCCTAACGAGGAAACCCTCTTGCTAGTAGTCCTTATGGGAATCAGGTAGGTTTACTACCAAAACTCTATCAGGACTCTTAGCTTTGAGGTATAAGACACCTGAGCTAGTTCGAGAGAAGGAATAACATAAACAGATCTCGGCAAGTCCTAACCTAGTACCATCCAACTGGTTTATTCTATGGATGCCATTTACTATCTTCCACACATTGGGCGAGCACTGTGCGGGAACAATATTGAAATAACCAAAAAAATGCAGAAATAGATCATTAGGGGGAAAAGTAAGTCCCCCCTGGGAGAGCAACAAAACATGGATCCAGTGGGCATCCTCTATATCCCTAACGTTCCTAGGAGGGGAGGCACAACATTCAATAACTACCCACTCAGGAATATTGTAGAACTTCCTGAACTCAGAGATTGACCTATTTCCAATCTTCGCCATTGAAAAACTCAAGAAAATCTACAAACTAAAGAGAAAGTGCAAAGAAAGGGCACGAGAAACTTACAAAATAGAAGATCGATTCGAGTGATGAAGAAGCACGAGCTCAAGACGACTAAAAAGCAATGGGAATGGGGATTCAGAGAAAAAGGTACGAGGTGCTAGAGTTCTCAGAAGAAGGAAGAGTACTGGAAATGATGAAACGACAGAAGAAAAAGTGGCTATCCCAACAAGCCTTCAATTCTAATCATAGCGCACAGATAGAGCGGGTGCCACCAAAGAAACTTCACAGTTTTCGAAGAATCACAAATCAGCCATAATGGCTGATAATTTAAATCCATTGGACCCATAAACATGGCCCAACATATTTAGGGGCAATTGTGGGACCCGAAATTTAGAACTCTGGACCTGGACGAGTAGCCCAGTCCTGGCGGCCCAAAGTCCAGGCCCATCATCTTTTATAATTGATCCAGTCTCCCCCCACGATCCCATGAAGGGAAGTTATGAGGGAAATGGAAAACATGGAGGAACCCATCGCCTCCACTCATCTACATGCACATGTATTTATTAAACCCTAGGTCCGGGGCAAAAGGACAAGTTGTATTCTCTGTAATCACTCTCCGGAGTATATAGAAATAATATCAACTGCACCACCGTGGACGTAGGCACATCTTGGCTGAACCACGTACATCCTTTGTTGTGTGATTTGCATCTTGTATTCCTTATCCTCTTCTTAATAATCTTTCTCTCATATTTATTTGTGTTGCATAATAACTTCTTTTACATATTCATACTAGGGATATCCTCTAAACATGAAGATAAAAAGGAAAACACGACACGATGATGTAGATCTTCTAACTTGGCCACTATATCTTCCAGTAAACACGTCATAGGTTTGAAAGGTAATACACTTACGTGTTAACCTATGACTCAAAAAGTTTTGTCTCAACATGGGATAAGGCAAAATACATACAAATTGACTCTATTGCAATTTTTTCCTTACAAATCTCCCCTTTGGCTATTCAGGGACAAAAAAAACAAAAACTCTTATGGGTCACGAAGCTTATCCTAAACTCAATCCCCAACCTTAATAGGAAAAAGTGTACACTTGATTGACTCCTAATCCTTGAGTAGGTTTTCTCGCTTAAAGTCGATAACACAATTGTGAATCTCATTAAACTCATCTCCAATATCAAAGTCATCGTCATCACTAAACACATAGGTCACTTATCACTTTGATGACCCATCGAGAGAAACAAAAAAAAACTAGAGAACTAGATAAACACCCAAATAACCATAGAATGCTTCTAAGTCGTAGAGTTTCTTGGAGATTTTGGGCAGAGGCGGTGTCTACCGCGTGTCACACGGTGAAAAGGGTTTACCTTCATCCACACACTCTTCAAATGCCTTATGAATTGTACACTGGAAAGAAGCCCAACCTTTCATATTTCCGTATTTTGGGGAGAAAATGCTACATCCTATAGGATAAAGAGAAATTAGGAAAGTTTGACTCCCAGAGCGCAGAGGGAATATTGTTAGGTTCTTCATCGACGAGTAGAGTAAATCGAGTTTTTAACCTGAGTAGCTCTAAGATTATGGAGTCAATAAACATCACCTGCAAGATGAAAAACTACCGGTGTTTGTTGATTCTAGCCTTTTGTATGAGCATAACGCACTTCCAGTAGATGATCCCATTGTCCCTCACACACCCAGGGTGTACCCTACTCCTGACTTAGGGGACATACCTGCTTGGTTTTGTAAGAGTTACCTTTCCGCCATTTTAGGAGATCCAACTTTAGGGGTCAAGACTTGTGCTCAACTAGAGAACGTGGTTAGCTTTTTGTACTACACATCTAAAGTCAAGACCAAGGACATCAAAGAAGTACTCAAAGATGAACACTGGATATCCTCTATATAGGATGAGTTGGTTCAGTTTATAAAGAATGATGTCGGGGAACTCGTCCCCCGACCTAGTGAGAAGAATGTTACTTGTACTAAGTGGACCTACAAGAATAAGATGGATGAGAATGGTACCATTATCTGAAATAAGGTTAGGTTGGTCGCTCAGAGCTACACACAATTAGAGGGTGTAGACTTTGACGAGACATTTTCTCATATTGTGAGCTTGAGTCCGTCCATTTACTACTCGCCATTGCATGTCATCTGTGCTTCAAGTTATATCAGATGGATGTCAAGAGTTCCTTTCTGAATGGAATTTTATGAGAGGAGGTTTACGTTGAACAACCAAAAGGGTTTGAAGACCCTAAGCACCATGATCCCATCTATTTTTAGAAAAAACCCTGTATGGCATGAAGAAATAACCTTGTGAGGCTTACTTCCTATCCCTTAGCCCATGGCTTCAAGAGAGTGGGAGTTGATAAGACGTTGTTTGTTAGAAGAGTAGATGGTACTATTTCGATTTTTCAAGTCTATGTGGATTACATAGTCTTTGGATCCACGTGCTCCCGACATGCTCATGCATTTGGGGAGGAGATGAAGAGTGAGTTCAAGATAAGCATGGTTGGTGAGCTTACATTCTTCCTTGGTCTTCAGGTACGTCACCTAGAGGATGGTATGTTCATCTCCCAATACAAGTATGCTAAAGACGTTGTGAAGAAATTTGGTTTAGACTCTGCAAAGCATGCACGTACCCCGATGAGTACCTTAACTAAGCTTAGCTAGGACACTTCGGGCAAGGACGTAGAGCAAACCTTGTATCAGAGTATGATAGGTAGTCTTCTTTACTTGACTTCCAGTCGTCTCGACATCACCTTTAGTATTGGAGTTTTTGCGTGATACCAGGCGTCCCCGAAAGAGTCGCACTTACTCTCTATTAAATGTATAATCAAATACGTGAGTGGGACTCTCTCGTACGGCATTTCGTATTCTTTTGATGTCGATAACTGTTTATTCGCCTATTCGGAGGCCGATTGGGCTAGGGATGTAGACGGAGGTAAGAACACTTCTGTTGGGTGTTTCTTCTTTGGTTATGCTCTTGTCTCTTGGTTGAGCAAGAAGCATAACTCCATATCTTTGTCCATTGCGTAGGCTGAGTACATAACCGCCAGGAGTTGTTGCACATAACTTCTATAGATGAAGTAGATGCTGGAGGATTATGGGATACCACAGGACACCATGACTATTTCCTGTGATAACACGAGCATGATACACATATCCCGCAATCCAATCAAGCATTTTCTAACAAAGAACATTAGGATACGCGAGCAGTTTATTCGTGGGTTAGTAGAAGAGAAAGTCGTGTCCTTGAATTTTGTGTCTACCGTCCTCCAGTTAGCCGATATTTTCATGAAACCTCTAGACGCCCTTAGACTCGAGAGTCTTAGGAATTTTCACAGTTGATTGAGGGGTGGTTACCATGTCTAGAATAGGATGCATTTTTCATATTCCTATCATATGATTCCTATCTCTAGATTGTATCATTTGTATCTTTTTTTGTATTATTTTTTATTTTTTATATTTTTAGAAAAATACAAAAAGATTTTCTATTTTTTGAAAAAAATATAAAAAACCAAAAAGATTTTGTTTTTGATAAATTTTTTGAAAAAGACAAAAATATATTATTTTTATAAAATTTTTGAAAAAACACAAAACAAGTTTTGTATTTTGTTTACACCTTTTATGGATGAACATTTAAGATAGCCAAAGTCACAACTTCATTTCCATCTTCCACATGATTGTTTGATAGTGATTTGAGAAACTACATCATTTCATCCATGTTCTTTATAATGTTGTGACACCCCCGCCTACTAAAATACTGGGTGGACAACCCGTCATCAAAATAAAACGTTGGTTTCATATGGCTCATTCTTACCATCACTATCGAAAATCTTTTTAAAGTTACTAAGGACCTAGTAATTTAATTAGACTGGTGCCAAATTTTATCTTTCATTAAATAGCAACATGCGGAAATAAATAATAATATAAATAATCAACACAAACTGATAACTGAATCCAACACAAATGAATGATATAATAAGATGACCGAATCAACTATTGATTCAACAATAAAATCCATAAATATCTGAAATCATAACCTAGATAAACAAGGTCACATAAATAAACGGAACACTAAATCTGAGAAAGACATGACCAAATGAGTACTGGAATAAAGTCCCTACACTAGGAATGAATGAACGAAGCGTCTAAAGCAAAGTACTACAACTTCCACATAGCTACAGCTGCGCATTCCTGGATAGAATCCTCAAGATGGGCGTCCATGTGGTTGGACACCTAAAAGGTTTTGGAAAAGATTTTTACATGGGTCAGAGCCCAAGTAAAACATTTTGAAAATATTTAGCAAGAAGTTAAATTGCAATAATTAAATAGGCATGCACACTCTTCATATTTAAGCTAGTGTCGAACTCTCTTGAGGTATAACTCACCACTCATCTAATGTGCACACCTAACGCTTTCCTTCTAACCTTCCTAGTTAAGCTACCCCACCTAACTAGCCGTATCACACCTCTTTCTACCATACTACTCTAACCCGAGTATTCTTACTTCAATTATTAAGTTATCTTCTCATTAACTTATTAATCGGTTCAACTATATTAAATCATACAACATTAACACGAGTTATTAAGGAAACCCCTTTTTAGTTCATATAACCTTCACACTAGTTATATATAAAGAAACTAATTTTAAATCGTATAACTTTCACACTAGTTATGTAAGAAATCCCTTTTTTAAATCATATACTTTCGCACTAGTTATATAAGACATAAATTCACGCTTATGTATTAATTCTGTATATAATTATCTAATCATATTATATACGTACTAGTATACTATAACATTCACACACATCTCACGTATAATAACCATCCTTTCCCATGTAATAACTCACTGGATGCTTTCTTTAAAATGCCATCATCCCTGGCATGCTCACTCTAACCCGGTTACTATAAGTCGGATTAACTCACACCGAACTTAGGTAAATTGTCGCAAACGTAGTGGAGGCTGTCATATTTCCCTGAAAGTGAGACCAAATCATACCCAGGATGTCTCACCTTGAAATTAAATTACACTATAAAACTCCTGGATGATATGACCTCGGGACTATACTCTCCCTGCTCCTCAAGCCAGGGGATTCACCCACATCGCAGAGCCTCCTATGATAGCACTAGAGGTGTATGTATTTCTATAAATATCATCCACACCGATATCTATAAAGCACGCAAATATATATATATATATATATATATATATATACACTATCACATTACCGTATACATATATTTAATAACAGACTAACACACGTAGCACTAACCCAAAAGTACCCATGTCTATATCTCGACTTGTAATTTAATTAATCACACATTAATTATTTTTCATTCTAGTTGTGTCACCCAGCTACAATACCCAGACTCGCTCCTTCGGTCCGTAACTTCATCTCTTAGAATTTGTTACACAAAGTCCCACTATCAAGTTTAACACTCTTCATTAATTTTAATATTCGATAATTTATTATATATCTCTATAATAAATTAAATCTTCTACCCCATAGCACTCCGCCTAAAAATATCGGAGTCACAACCCCGACTCTTAATTCCATAAATATTAACTTACATTCATATTTATATTCAAGATACTAAGCACATCTCAATCCAGCTCGTATCCTAATCTCATCCTAAATTTCCATTCAAATTTGTTCATATATTTTTTAGTGTTGTTCATCCTAAACACTTTAAATCCATACCCCGAATTCATTCCCATCCAATTCCAAGGTAAAAATAATGTTCCTTATTATTTTCGAGAGTCCTACACTCATGTACGAACATTGATGGAAAAAATAATGCGTCTATTGTGTATATCATTGTTGCAACTCATTTTCCATCAAAATTCCCTTCAACCTACAAATAAACTCAAAATATGCATAGAGTAAGTAAGGGAGTCAATCATAATCTAAGGATGAAACACTAAATATATGAAGACATGTGTAAATTCATTTGCATATTATTATTATTATTCTTATTATTTTTAGTTATTTTGTCAAGGGGTTATTAATTAACTAATTATACTAATTTTTTAAAAATAACTAAGATGTAAAAGCTAATTAGAGAAAAATGAGGTAAACAAAATTTTGCTAATAAGTAAACTAACTAAGTTGGACTCATGAGGGCTACAAAATTCATCCTTACAAAGGGAGATTTGCCCTCATTAATCATCATTCAAAATATAAACTAAACAAATTAATGCATGTTGGGATTGAAACAAAAGTAATTAAAGAGCAATAGATCAAACCCATATAAGCCTTGAATTGGAGAAAGTCTTCAATTACAAAGCCAAATTCTCTCAATTACAATCCCTCACTAATATATTTTATTCTAAAATAAAAACTAAAAACTAAAAAAAACTAATTACAATATACAATGGATGAATTCATAATGGCCTCTTGAATAATAAGAGAGATTTGCTAAAAATGCAAATCCTCAAATTATAAAATTGTACATTAGAATTCGACCAAGGAAGTAAATTATACATCATCACCTTATGCTGATATATTTGCTAAAAATTCAAATACTCACCATAAAGGAATGGAGAAGAAGATAATTCCAAAAGGGATGAATTCAAGCAATTCTACCACACCATTATATATTGAGATATTTGTTAAAGTGCAAATACTTTCTATAGAGGGGTGGAGGAGAATTTGTCACACAAAGTTAAAAACTAAAATGAGGATTGTCTTCAAATGCAATGAATTCTTCAATTTATAAGTGGAAGAGGTTAGGGGTAGTAATATGGGAGTTCTTAATGTTATGCATGAGGGGTGTGAGGTATGGGTAAATGGGGTATTATTAAATGTGCATGTGGGAAGTGGGGGTGTGAGGTGCCTTGAGGGTATAGTGGGAAATGGGGATAAAAGATTTAAAACACGTGGGGGTTCATGTGAGATTTGATTTTTATGTTTTATGCAGGTGGATTAGTCCTGGGTTTGTATGGGGTGGAAATTGGTACTTGGGTTTGAAATAAATGGGCATGGGCAGCTTGTTATGGAAGGTTAGTAGCTGGGTTAATGGGTTTCGGGCAAGGTTCAAAATAGGTATTGGGTTTAGTTGGTCTCCGGAGTGGGGCTTCAATTTGGGTAGGAGGGAGCCGGGTTTGTATGCATTTTTGAGTTGGGGTTTTGCGGGTGTAGGAGGAGGATTTCGGGTTAGGGAGTGGATTGGGTATGGGTTGGAGCTTGGTGTTTGGGTAATAATATTGGGTTAATGGTGGATGATTTGGTGTGGATTTTGGTTATGGAGTATGGAGAGAGGAGAGAGAAGATGTAAGGTGGGAGATGATGAATAGTAGATGAGGGTGTGTTTTGGGTGTGTGAGGGCGTATGTCAAAAGGTGTGGGTTAAGGTGAAGATTAGTTAGCGTGTGTGTGGTCTTATTTGTAATTAATAATTAAAATAACACTCCTAATATATATAACTAAACAATAAAACTAACAAAACAAAATTGATAAAACTAAAAATTAAGATATATTAAAATGAAAAACTAAACCTTAAAATTCTAACCTAATAAAACTAAACAATATAAATTCTAAAAAAAATATTCCTAATCCTAAGAATAAAAAGACTTAAAATAAAATAATACTAATAAACCCACCCTAAAAAAAATATTATATAATAAAACTAAACTGATACTAAAAACTAAGAAAACAAATAAAAATAAAGCTCACACCAATATTATTTACAGACATGGACTTAGTACTATATACAATGATACATATACTCACACGCACTATTATATTTACATAAAACGGCAAAACACTAAAGAAAATTAAATTAAATTAAATTAAATAGTAAAAATGACTCGAAAAATATAAAATACCCCCCCCCCCCCCCCCATAGGGCAATTTTAGGACAGACTAAGGGTGGAATTGGTTTTGTTCGGAACAAGTTTAGGCTATGGGATTGGGTTTAGGATTATTTAACTGCATTACTCCCACATCTGATGTATTTGGCCACTTATCTATAGCAATTGCCTCGAATTAAGCTCGTTTGACACTGCAATGCTTATTGACCTACAAAACAAACAAGTACCGACATAAGTCCGATTTTTCTGAGAATTAACAATTAAAAATTAACTATTGGGGTATTATTTAAACATTTTTGGGTGCTTATCACACCACCCCAAACAGAATATTTCTAGTCCTCGAGCAAAAATATAGAGAGAAATAAAGATAAGAAACCAAAAGTGTACCACTTTTGCACACACTTGCGATTTTACTAAGCATGTGCAACAAGCTGATGAACCTACAGGTTGCCCTACAGTACGGATTTTTTCTCGTGAGGGCTGGCAAGGAATATACCCACAAATTTTTTTATTTGCAAACAATAATAAATCTCTTATTAGACGTAGAAAAATTGCACAATCCATCACGAGATAGATATTTTGAGGAATACAAGCTAGAAGTCTATAAAAGGTCTAGCTAAGTGAATACTCAAGGCACATCCTTCCTAAAACTCAACGTGTATGTGTGAATCAGTCAAAATGGGTCGAGTATCATAAGAGTAATTCTTAGATGGCCTTTTTGGAATCAATGCTTAAACTTCAAAATCTCACGAATATCTCTCTCTCAAATGAACTCATGTGATTTGGGTAAGTGTATCGCTCTTGTGTGTTAGTAAGTGAGTAAATGTAAGCAAGGTCAAACGTCTCACACACATATAAGAAATAATGAACATACAAGAAAGAAAAATGATCTCATGAAAGAATGCTACTCACTATAGTGAGAACATCGAATGATTCACCACGTTGACCTTTATTTGCCTAAACACCTAGGGGAAAACATGGATTTTTATGGGTGAGGGGGAAGTGAA
This sequence comes from Sambucus nigra, assembly GCA_949130495.1. NCBI lineage: Eukaryota > Viridiplantae > Streptophyta > Magnoliopsida > Dipsacales > Adoxaceae > Sambucus > Sambucus nigra. Next base: position 542,422,057 of record OX422217.1, on the reverse strand, counting down.
ATGGGAAATAGGGGATGATATGAGGTTGGATGGTGATATGACGGATGGTTAATAAGAATGTATTACACTTGGAACAAATGTCTTTATTTCACAAGATCTTGATTGCAACTTTTTTTCTCTCTTTCCAAATACTCATCAATGTATGAGATAAATCTGCTAAAAATACAAATAACCCCAACATAAATTTATATCAAAATTTTCTCCATCTGAGTCAAATTTTGGGAGAGATATTCGCTAAAAATGCAAACACTCTCCATGACGAATCTTCTCCTTTTACTTTCCCTTTTTTTCTTCTTTTTCCAAATGCGCATCAATGTTTGAGAGAAATCTGGTAAAAATACAAATAATCCCAACGTAGATTTGTATCAAAATTTTCTCCATATGAATCGAATTTTGGGAGAGATATTCGTTAAAAATGCAAACACTCTGTATGACGGATCTTCTCCTTTTACTTTCAACACTCTTTCATTTTTCAATATGGTGTGGAAAACGGAATTGATATGAATATGGTTGGTATGGTATATGGTGATGATATGGAAAATGGAAGGTGTATGGATGTATGATAAAATAAAATTTGGTTGGTGTATGGGTGAAAGTCTGGTGATCGGAACAACTTCAGGACACATGTTTCTTACAACTCGAAAGTGATGTCGTTCTCAGTGACCAAGCCAAAAATTTAATGAAGAATAATGAGATCATACAACGATTCAAGTGCGGACCCAAAGGAAGCTGAATCAACTTGTGACTTGTAGATTGCGTAAAACTCTCAAAAAGGGTGAAAGGAACAAATCTCATAGGCTAAAGTCTCCACTAGTGATCCCTAAGGTTTTCTTGAGAATTGTAGTACTCTTCAACTCTAACTCGTAGTGACGTGATAAGTGCTCAAATTTTGTTAAGTCTATAAATTTATGGTGCAAAGCCCCTTCATACGCATTACAAAAGCTATTTAGAAAAAGATAAATCCTCTAGCATGATTCGTAGACTTAAAAGATGGACGATAGAACATTCACGTTAATGAGTGAGATGAAAGAAACTGCACGAAAATTTAAAAAATAAAATCAGGTTTTGAATTTTTTTCAAAAGAGGTACGATTTTGATAAAATTCCCCACCCCAAACAAAAAGGAACACCGGCCTCGATGTTAAATAAAATGATTTTTTTAATTTGAGAGCAAAAGGGAGGAAAGGGATTACCATAATCAACTGCTAATGAAGTCTATCAAATGGATCCAAGAAGAAACCTGAATAAGTGATAAGAAAAAATATGTACAAGTCAATAATCATGGTAAAGCATTGGGTGGTGTGAAACACCACCCCCAAACAGGATAAGATTCATACTAGGAAACAGCAGGCTACCTCCCGATAACGCTAAGTTTAATGTGTTTAGCCAGACCGAACCTATTCTCACTCGAAAGATAGGAACTAAGAAAGCGCGTGGTGGCAGAATAATTGGGTGATGATAATCACCCCCAAACAAGACTGAAGTGTTAGTCTTGTTGGAAAAAAAGGCCACAAGGTTAACACTTGTATGGAAAAGTGTTTCATGCGATGCAAAACATCGGTGGACCATGGGTGGGTGGGGATAAGTGGCAACGGTGAGGGTGAAGAAGCACCAATCACGACCTTATTATTATTATTATTATTATTATTATTATTATTATTATTATTATTATTATTATTATTATTATTATTATTATTATTTTATTTAAAAAAAGAAGGAAAATATTTTTGAGATTTTTAAAACAATATTTTTGGATTTTTAGAAGAAAAGAAAAGGAAGAGTATTTTTTTATTTTTTTGGAAGAAAAGATGGGAGAAAAATATTTGGACTCTTGTATTGGACAAACTCACTAAAATTAACTACCTAAAGATTGAATTAGACACACACAAGTCAAGGATAAATCCTAACTAACACATAGCCAATTCTTATCTTGAAAATTAGTGAAAGGGGTAGTCAAATTTTAGTTAAGTCCGCGGGCAATAAAAATCACCGAATTTATCTTAGTGATCGCCTTTGCAAAAATGTTCTCCTACTGGGTTAGCTAGTTGAATGATTTTAAATTTAATGATAGCTAGGGTAGCACAAAAAGGATAAGCGAGTGAGTTGGGTGATGAAAGCTAGGGTAGGGGGTGATTATCATCACCCAATTATTCTGCCACCACGCGCTTTCTTAGTTCCTATCTTTCGAGTGAGAATAGGTTCGGTCTGGCTAAACACATTAAACTTAGCGTTATCGGGAGGTAGCCCGCTGTTTCCTAGTATGAATCTTATCATGTTTGGGGGTGGTGTTTCACACCACCCAATGCTTTACCATGATTATTGACTTGTACATATTTTTTCTTATCACTTATTCAGGTTTCTTCTTGGATCCATTTGATAGACTTCATTAGCAGTTGATTATGGTAATCCCTTTCCTCCCTTTTGCTCTCAAATTAAAAAAATCATTTTATTTAACATCGAGACCGGTGTTCCTTTTTGTTTGGGGTAGGGTAGCACAAAAAGGATAAGCGAGTGAGTTGGGTGATGAAAGCTAAGGTAGCACAAAAAGGATAAGCGAGTGAGTTGGGTGATGAAATACCTTGTTGTGAAGGACCGGGTGTAGGTCTTGATTGATTAATTCATCACACACATTCAAAAATAAATGCGAGAATAAAAATCAAATAAGAGCACGTACTCTAAAATAATAAAAATAAATGCTAGAATAAAAATCAAATAAGAGCACGTACTCTAAAATAATATCGACTCGCTTCCAGGGGAATTGCGATGGTTTAGAAATGTACCTCCAACGGTTTTTACACATATGGGGTGATGATCGTTTTGAGTGGTAGCACAAAAAGGATAAGCGAGTGAGTTGGGTGATGAAAGCTAGGGTAGCACAAAAAGGATAAGCGAGTGAGTTGGGTGATGAAATACCTTGTTGTGAAGGACCGGGTGTAGGTCTTAATTGATTAATTCATCACACACATTCAAAAATAAATGCGAGAATAAAAATCAAATAAGAGCACGTACTCTAAAATAATAAAAATAAATGCGAGAATAAAAATCAAATAAGAGCACGTACTCTAAAATAATATCGACTCGCTTCCAGGGGAATTGCGATGGTTTAGAAATGTACCTCCAACGGTTTTTACACATATGGGGTGATGATCGTTTTGAGTCGACCGGGAGGAGATCTCGCCCCACAAAAAGGATAAGCGAGTGAGTTGGGTGATGAAATACCTTGTTGTGAAGGACCGGGTGTAGGTCTTAATTGATTAATTCATCACACACATTCAAAAATAAATGCGAGAATAAAAATCAAATAAGAGCACGTACTCTAAAATAATAAAAATAAATGCGAGAATAAAAATCAAATAAGAGCACGTACTCTAAAATAATATCGACTCGCTTCCAGGGAAATTGCGATGGTTTAGAAATGTACCTCCAACGGTTTTTACACATATGGGGTGATGATCGTTTTGAGTCGACCGGGAGGAGATCTCGCCTATCTCAGTCGGCCTCGGGAGTCCTAGGGTAGCACAAAAAGGATAAGCGAGTGAGTTGGGTGATGAAATACCTTGTTGTGAAGGACCGGGTGTAGGTCTTAATTGATTAATTCATCACACACATTCAAAAATAAATGCGAGAATAAAAATCAAATAAGAGCACGTACTCTAAAATAATATCGACTCGCTTCCAGGGGAATTGCGATGGTTTAGAAATGTACCTCCAACAGTTTTTACACACATGGGGTGATGATCGTTTTGAGTCGACCGGGTAGCTAGGGTAGCACAAAAAGGATAAGCGAGTGAGTTGGGTAATGAAATACTTTGTTGTGAAGGACCGGGTGTAGGTCTTAATTGATTAATTCATCACACACATTCAAAAATAAATGCGAGAATAAAAATCAAATAAGAGCACGTACTCTAAAATAATATCGACTCGCTTCCAGGGGAATTGCGATGGTTTAGAAATGTACCTCCAACAGTTTTTACACACATGGGGTGATGATCGTTTTGAGTCGACCGGGAGGAGATCTCGCCTATCTCACTCAGCCTCGGGAGTCCTACTGACCACAAAAAGGATAAGCGAGTGAGTTGGGTGATGAAATACCTTGTTGTGAAGGACCGGGTGTAGGTCTTAATTGATTAATTCATCACACACATTCAAAAATAAATGCGAGAATAAAAATCAAATAAAAGCACGTACTCTAAAATAATATCGACTCGCTTCCAGGGGAATTGCGATGGTTTAGAAATGTACCTCCAACGGTTTTTACACACATGGGGTGATGATCGTTTTGAGTCGACCGGGAGGAGATCTCGCCTATCTCAGTCGGCCTCGGGAGTCCTACTGACCCAAAGTAGAGAGTGTTCTAAATCCTCGCCTTTGGAAGCCCTCTCCTTACCTTGTCCGGTTTCCCTATCACACTTTTCTTCTTTTTATTACAAATTTTAATAAAAAATAAATGGTGTCTCCAAGCACCGCAATATAAGAAAAATAATAATGTCCTAATACAATCCTTTTAAGAAAATGAAAAATAGTACGAAAAACGAGAAATAAATGCCAAATGAACTACACTCCAAAATCTTCACAAGTGCTTAAAACTCCAAAGATTGGCAACATCGCCATTTGATAGAAAATATATTGTACCTCCCCAGCAAAGACGCCATTTGATAGAAAAAAATTGCGTCTAATGTGTATGTCATTGTTGCAACTCCTTTTCCATCAAAATTACCTTGAACCTACAAATAAACTCAAAATATGCATAGGGTAAGTGAGGGAGTCTATTTTAATCAAAGGATGAAACACAAAATATATGAAGACATGTGTAAATTCATTTTCATCTTATTATTTTTTAATGATTTTATCAATGGATTATTAATTAACTAATTATACTAATTTTTAAAATACTAACTAAGATGTAAACAAAATTGTGCTTATAAGTAAACTAATTAAGTTGGACTCATGAGGGCTTCAAAATTCATCCTTAGAAAGAGAGATTTTCCCTCATTAATCATCATCCAAAATATAAACTAAACAAATGAAAGCATGTGGGGATTGAAACAAGAGTAACTAAGGAGGAATATATCAAACCCGTATAAGCCTTGAATTGGAGCAACTCTTCAATTACAAACCAAAATTCTCTCAATTACAATCCCTCACTAATATATTTTATTCTAAAATAAAAATAAAAACTAAAAAAACAAAAACTAATTACAATATACAATGGATGAATTCATAATGGACTCTTGAATAATAAGAGAGATTTGATAAAAATGCAAATTCTCAAATTATAAAATTGTACACTAGAATTCAACCAAGGAAGTAAATTCCACATCATCACTTTATGTTGAGATATTTTCTAAAAATGCAAATACTCACCATAAAGGAGAAGTAGTCAATTCCAAAAGGGATGAATTAAACAACATCACTCTATATTGAAATAGTTGCTAAAATTACAAAAATTCACTATAAAGGGGTGGAGTGAAATTCATCCAAAACATAAATTCTATCACACCATTCTATATTGAGATATTTGGTAAAAATGCAAATACTCTCTATAGAGTGGTGGAGGAGAATTTATCACACAAAGATAAAAAATAAAATGATAATTGTCTTCAAATGCCACCAACTCTTCAATTTATAAGTGGAAGAGGTTAGGGGGTAATATGGGAATTCTTAACGGTGTGCATGAGGGGTGTGAGGTATGGGTAAATGGGGTATTATTAAATGTGCATGTGAGAATTGGGGGTGTGAGGTGTCTTGAGGGTATAACGGGAAATGGGGATAAATGGTTTAAAACACGTGGGGGTTCATGTGGGATTTGATTTTGGGTTTTATGTAGGTGGAGAGGTCATGGGTTTGTATGGGGTGGAAATGGGTACTTGGGTTTTAAATAAATGGGCATGGGAAGCTAATTATGCAAGGTTAGTAGCCGGGCTAATGGGTTTTGGGTAAGGTTCCGAATGGGTAACGGGTTTAGTTGGTCTCCGGAGTGGGGCTTCAATTTGGGTAGGAATGAACCGAGTTTGGATGCATTTTTGGGTTGTGGTTTTGCGGGTGTAGGAGGAGGATTCCGGGTTAGGCAGTGGATTGGGTATTAGTTGGAGCTTGGAGTTTGGGCAGTAATGTTGGGTTAATGATGGATGATTTTGTGTGGGTTTTGGTTATGGAGTATGGAGAGAGGAGAGAGAAGATGTAAGGCGGGAGATGATGAAAAGTAGATGAGGGTGTGTGAGGGTGTGTGTTAAGAGGTGTGGGTTAAGGTGAAGATTAGTTTGTGTGTGTGTGTGGGTGTGTGTGTGTGTGTGCGTGTTCTTATTTGTAATTAATAATTAAAATAACACACCTAACATATATAACTAAAAAATAAAACTAACAAAACGAAATTAATAAAACTAAAAATTAAGATCTATTAAAATGAAAAACTAAAACTTAAAATTCTAACCTAATAAAACTAAACAATATAAATTCTAAAAAAATATAATTTTCCAATGCTAAAAATAAAAATACTTAAAATAAAATAATACTGATAAACCTGCCGTAATAAAAATATAATATAATAAAACTAAACTGATACTAAAAACTAAAAAATAAAATAAAAATAAAAACTCACACCTATATTATTTACAGACACGGACTTAGTACTATATACAATGACACATATACTCACACACACTATTATATTTATATAAAATGATCAAACACTAAATAAAATGAAATAAAATAGTAGAAATGACTCGAAAAATATAAAATATCAACACACACAGAGGGCAATTTTAGGATAGGCTTGGGGGGAACTGGGTTTGATTTGAGACATGTTTAGGCTATGGGATTGGGTTTAGGCTTATTTAACCACATCACTCCCACATTTGATGTATTTGACCACTTATTTATAGCAATTTCCCCGAATTAAGTTCGTTTTATACCGCAAATGCTTATTGACCTGCAAAATAAACAAATACCAACATAAGTCCGATTTTATCGAGAATTAGCAATTAAAAATTATCTATTTGGGGTATTATTTAAACAATTTTGGGTGCTTATCAGACATCCCTAAGTAATTCATATTTGATTTATTACAAAGGATTTCAGTTTCAGATACCCTTATGTAATAAATTCATAACTAATTAAAAAAATTAGAAAAATATGAAACTGGTGGCCATGCGTTCGTAACGAGAAAATCTATCTCCATGTCCAAAACCATAGTTGTTTGAATGAGATAACAATCTTGCTCGAACGAGATACTAATCTCATTTGAACGACTTCCAGTGTCGTTCAAATGACCTCCTTCATTTTCCAGCCCTTCGTCCTTCTCCTGTTGTTTCCACCATTGACGAACCTCAACCTTCCTATTTTCTTAACAGTACGAAACTAGAGTATTTACAACGCTTATTATTCATCCAAAATAGGTTATAATCATACCTTTTACATTCAAACGTCACCGATTCACCTTAACATCCATTATTCAACGATTTTGGTTCATATACGGTTTATTAAATCCTCTTCTTAGATTCAACTACATGTTCCACAAATCAACAATCCTAACCTCTCTATCTCGAATCTAAACCTAATTCAAATAGTGATTGACAGACACCCATCACCAATTTCATATTTAATCGACCCAATATACTCAATTTATCAAAACCAAATTCATATAATAGCCCATCCCCAAAAATGGATTTCTTTAACGCACCCACTATGATATCAATCGAAATAATGAAATTGAATTGAAAGAAAGTTTAACTACTTTCCTGTTAACATTCGTAGAGTTTGATTTCCTTTGATGTAGATGAATATTTGACGAAGAACACTCCAATTGCTTCTTGATTTGGCTCCCAAAAGCTCTCCCAATTTCTCCCTCTTTTCCCTCTGTATAACTAGGGTTTTCTTAATGAATTGTGTCTTCCACAAACTCCCTAATGTAGGTTTTATATCACTAATACCTAAATTAAGCCTATGGGCCAAGCCCAAATGACCCGAACAACCCCGTGTGAGCTCGGTTATGCCTAAAAAGGCCCCGATGCCCAATTACTACCTCGAGTACTCTTTTTCGACTATCTCGATCTATTCGGAATATACCGTGCACTCAAAATCGCCATCCGAGTTACTTTACTAAAATTCTCCAATTTCGACCTCAAATTACCACACATGTAATTTTTAAAAATAACCCAATTTAATTAAATTATATAGATAATTTAAAACCTTTATCGCCAAATTAATTAGATTCTATATCCTAAAAAATATGGGGTGTTTATAGAGTCAATGAGATGTGATTAGCGATATATTTCAACATGGTTGGCTTCCTATCTCCTTTAATGCACACATGCATGATTTTATTTGAATTTTGTACTTGTCTATCACATGTCGGTTTGAGTGTTTCCATCTCAATTCTGGCTATACAACAAACGAAATGTGATAAAATGAGAATAATAATAGTAGTGCATGATAGAGGAACTTGTCGGTATATTTCACCGTTGCTTGAAAGTTCTCTAATCAAAACCTCAAATACCTATAAAAATAATATCAAACTCAAGTGTAGAGGTAAGCAAGGGTATCAATCCACATCAAGGGGGTATTTAGAGGTGGAGGGAAGATAGGTCTGAGGGGGAAGGTCTCAGCCCTACGATCTTCCTCTTGGGCTAGTTTTATCTGCCTAATTTTTGTAAATGTCTTCTCTCTAAGAGAAGGGAAATCTTCTATGAGCTTGTACAGAGGTCTTAGCATAAATCAGACGACCCTACACTTTGGGACCCTAACCACAAACAAACAACTGGGCACAACCTAGATTAAGGATCAAACTTGGTTTTTGAAAAATTTCAAACCAAGAACAGTCAAGAACAGGTTCACCAGAAAACTCAAGGGGTCACCAAAAAACTTAAACTACATCGAAAAATTCAAGGGGTCGATGAACGTTGGGTAATAAACGTTTGAAAGTAAATGAAAGATTTTTCCCAACAATTGCTAATTGTTTGACCGTGCGCGTTAATGTGAAGGAATGCTAGTTTTTAAGCATAATGATAGAAAATGATTCTTTATAACGATAAGGAGAATAAACGAGTTAAATGACATTTTTGGAATAAAACGGTTTAATACATCGGGATAAGTATTTTCAAAGGTATATATGTGATATATAAGAACTTTAACATGCATGTAGCGTAGCGTGTGAGTATTATTTTATGCCATTTATTTCTAAACTGCATTTGTATAGTTCCCACTGAGCATTCTGCTCACATCCCTCTATTTGTTATGGCAGGTTGTATGTTGTTTCATACTTTGAGAGCGTTATATAGATGAGTAATTATTTATATTTACGATTAGTGGCTCTGTTTACTTGGCCTTGGGGGCACTTCCTTTAGGTCCTAACACGTCGTTGATGAAAATTAGAATCGCATGCTAATAAGAGTAATATTAAATAATAATAAAATTAGACTTGAAATATTATTTACGTTGTTTCACCGCACTCCACAATTAACGTACGAACCGGAATGGGTTGATATTTTATTAACCCTTAAATTCGGGTCGGGGAATTACATGTTTGATGGTTTAAAAACTTCTTTTATAGTTCAAAGAGGATAGTACTCGTACATCAAGAATGTATTGAGTGGGACAAGTGTGAGCTTCGAGTCTATATTCTAACTAGATTAGACTTGCACAATCTTATAACATTAGGAAAGGGAGCATAGAATCTCAATCACAATGGATTATGATGATTCTAATATCCACTTAGTTATTTATTTGATTTTTATGGGTGCGATCCAATTTATTGTGTCTAAATCTTCATCAATTGGGAAATGATTGTGTGGATATGTATGAGATCATATTCCCCAGGAATTCACATATGAGAAACATCCTAGATTGTGATACCCCATTGATAAACTTATAAGTTTTTATTCTACCAGTAAACCCAATCGGTGGATATTATAATTCGTTAGAGTATAAAATAAATTAAGTTTAAGATCAAGGAATACATAAGATGTTGGTGAAAATAAACTAGTGACAAATTAAATTTCACCAAGCGGGTATTGTAAGCTTTACGCTGGGTGTCACATTATGTGCTATCTAACCGATATGCCCAAATTTCACCTGCCAGCTCAGAGGCATTAACCTTGGCATGTATGATGATCAAGGTAACAATAGTTTAGGATTACCCACTAGTGATGTCATCCTTCACCAGGTCAGCCACAACCGACGTTGCAAGTACCACCATGATTGGGCATCAGTCGAGGTCTACATGACTCATGGGGTTAGTTATCCATCAGGTCCTCCACAGTCGACGTTACAAGTATCACCTCGGTGGCTTGGAACCCATGGACAAATCCATTATAACTGAATCATTCCCTCCACGTGAGGGAATATTGAGGTCATCATTACTTAGTTGAGATCATCCAGATGTCATCCTTGCACTGGCTGGATCGCACATGCACATTGCATGCTTGGGATACATTACACCCCCCAAGAACTATATATTGAGGTCATCCTCAACATTATAAAGGATCGAGAATTACAAACCTAGCTAAAACTGTATCAATTAACACAGTAGAGAGAGAAAGATTGAGAGATTGTATCTATGGCCGTTAGTGCCTTATTTCAGTGACATTACTCACTCACTTGCACAGTGGACGTAGGCCTAATTGTCTAAACCACTTATATTCAAGTGTTCATCCTCTTCTCCTCATCTCCTTCTACATATACACATATATACATTTTTCTGAGCTACCATTGTTATCAGTTGCTTGAGCTTGTAAACATCCTACCTCATGGTGCTATTTCCGGCATCATCACTAACTCTACAAACAATATCTTATTATTCTGAGTGATTTTAAGTTAATTAACTTGGAGTTTAGTCCTGATTATCCAATTGAATTAATTGCGATTAAATGGATAAAATAAATAAATTACGAAGATGTAATTTTGGATTTCTGAGAACCTTTTTGGAAACTAATTTAGTTATTTATTCTCGGGTCGCTAGTTTAGTCCATTACCCAAGTAGTAGGCCTAAACTCTCTTGAAACACTAATTGGCCCAAACACACTTTATGTGCTTATTTATATAGGTCACGGTAAAGGTTCTAAGTTGTAAAAAATATTATTTAGGGTTAGATAGAGAGAGTAAAAATACTATTCACATTTTTATGAAGGAGTAAGAGAGATAAAGTGATTTGTATCATATTTCATTAAGTTTTCATTTACCTGAGTGCCCACACACAAATCTTACGTTAGGAGATCATATACTAGAAGATATAAGACTTTTGGTGGATTATAAAAAGAATTTTGGAGACCTTATGAAGGTATAAAGATCATCATTTTATTATCAATTTCTCCTCATTCGTATCAACTACAAGATCCACAAAAGTATCTTGATTTGAAGCCCTGAGTTTATGATTTAAACCTAGTTCTGTTGTCACTTTCTATTGCACGATCAAATGAATTTTTTTTGGTTTGAAAAGTATGTATGCGTATGTTAATCCCCATTAGTAAATTTGTTGTTCATCTTGGATCGAGGTTTTTTCCCGTTACCTAGTTTTTACTCCTACATTCAAGATCATCTGAATTTTTTTATCTTTCTGCATAATAAAATCACATGCCTTAAATTGAAGATAAAATTTGATTAGATTATAATATTGATAAAACACTTTTGTCGCATAGACTTTTAGGATGATTTTAACCCATCGATTAATTTTTCATACCTCAACCGATAATTTAATTTTAATTGGGTAGCTATCATCGAGAGCTCGCAGTCTCATCTCGTCATGATAAGTCTGGTTCTTAGTTCTTACTATGATTATAGGAGCTCGTGAGAAGACTATTTTCATGAGATTCCATCGTGAGAAGAATTTTTTCTTTTGAGGTCTTCAACATCGAAATAAATCCCTTGTTAGGTAAGATTTTAGCACAAGGTCATCTCTCATTTGAATGAGAGACAAAAACTTTCAGAATCCATTGTAAAACGTTCCTGACATGATAAATGAACCATTTAAAAAAATGACTTTGTCTTATTAATTTTTATCTTCAAAACAAAATTTAAGGTGTTTATAAAATCAAGAGTTAACCAAACCACCGATGAAAGTGAAAATGCCTAGTTCAGTATTGCAGTGTCTTTATGCTTTATCTCCATCTTCAAATTCTTCAATTATAACTCGAGACTCAAAATACACCTCAATCTAGTTTTGTTAAGGGGATGTAAAATCAAAATCGAAATAATTAAGTGATTTAAAACCATATTCTTACAATAACACTATTATGTGATAAAAAATGCCCCTTATTTTAGACACTCAAAATCAAATACACATTACCCCATCTAATCAATTCAACATACATCTTCCATAAATAAAATACCTAAAAAACACACATTACACGAGCAGAGAAGTCAATGAGCACTCGTAGCACTCACCTAAAAATAAAAAAAATAAGATGAGTGACTACTTGAACACTTACGAAGTAAAAAGTAAAGGTAAGCCAGTTTAATACTTGAGGCTCTACGGCTATAGGAGCATTCATAGGATGGTAGTGGTATTGGGGTCTGTGAACCACTGCAAATGGGTGAGGCATGAACCACTTGAAAGGAAACTATCTTCAAGGTAATAATATTTTGAGACAAAAGAAGAAACCAAAAACCCACTTTTTAATATAATAATAATGTTTCTGGTTCCAATAATGAGCAAACAATGATAGAACATTAGTGTAAAAAAATGATGATCTTATCGGTCATGATGCCAAAAGTACTAATTTGTATGTTTATAAATGGATGCTTGGTGAACAATTAGAAAATGTGCGAGTGACCTTGAGGGTCACTCGCCATTGGCTTTGTTAAAATGTCTTACGAGCAAGTCATTGATTGCTCACTAATAAGTAAATGTGGGCTATGGAATGTGAGTGAGTGCGAGTGACCTCTTGGGTCCCTTGACTCAGTATTTTCTCTATACTATAATATTGAAGTGGTTGAGCCTTATCTTTCTTAACATGACTTACCTCATAGTTTCCAAATCAAAACTGTCAAGAGATTTTAACTGGTCATTTGCTCGGACCCTGCTTGTTCGGTTAAGTCTTCTTGTTAAGTAAACATGTGTAAAAATAACACTAAGTGTTAGTAGATGAGGTTCTCGAATACATATATCTGTGTTGCTTGAGTAACTTCTCATAACTTTACTTCACTAGGCATACAAAGACTTTTCATGCACTTGTTCTTATTCGGAGAGCTATCTTGGGGTTGCTCAAGAAGCCCACTCTTGCTGATACTACATGCCTTAATTTTAGAGATATGGATGGTTCGAGCACCCTCCTTTGCTAGTACTTTTCGCATAACTTTTGGATTTTTAGGTTTATTTAGCAACATCAATTATTGGTACAACAAATTTTGTGGGGTTACTCGTGTACCCATCTACACAGTCCATTATGTGAACTCAAACAAATTTTTCCCCACAACCCACCTCGCATATATTGACAACGTCACATACACAAAAATATGTTTCATAGTCTGTATATAAAATATAATATTCATATACCATATTTCTTTTTCTCCTTCTCTCTCTCTACACACACACACACACACACACACACACACACACACACACACACACACACACACATATATATATATATATATATATATATATATATATAGAGAGAGAGAGAGAGAGATTCTCTTGATATCTCGATGTCTATTTTTCCTCTTATCTCATACTATGTTTTCTAGAGATTGGGTGAAACCAATCCTTTTTGTTTTAAGAGAGATACGATAGGTGGTTATTGTGTGAGCTTTGAAGTGTTAAAGAGCAATATGTTTATTGGTCTGATTTTGGTTGATATGGGTTTTGGTTAAGATTGGTTTGATTTTTTGAATGATGGTTGAGATGGATTTAATTTAGGTTGAGTTGGGTTTGATGTGACATGAATGATGTGAATTTTGTTAATGACGAGTTTGTTTTATTTTTCAACTCTACTTCTTCTTTGTTTGTTAAAGTGGAGGTTTGTTTGTAGTTTTTTCCTACTTGAAGAAGGATTTATTTATTGGATGGTTTTGATTTCTTTCTAACTTTATTTCTTTCTTTGTTCTTCTTCTTCTTAAAGTGAATGTTCATTTCTCTGATTTCTTTTCTTTGATTTTCTTATTTTTTTCCAATTTGGCTTCTTTTTCAGATTTCAACCGTTTTGGTATTGAATTCAATGATTTATAGGTGAAGAATTATATTGAATATTCTGCAAAAATAAAAGTTTTATGAAATCAATTGGGGATAATTGGGTAATTTTACTTTGGATAATGATTATTATAGGGGTATTTAAGTCAATGTACACTAAAATAGTGGGAATATAATAATATTTGTTAGTTTTCATGCGATGAAAGCTTATGGTTAACTTTTTGGATTTTGAAAATAAGGTGAGTAACCCATAAACCCAAAATAGTTAAGGCAGTTTAATTTAATTTTCCCTATAATTTAATTATTGTGTAATGACTTTTTTTTCTTTGGATTCTATTTAGAAGAATTAACGTATGAGAGTAGTAATTTCACGTGTAATCATTGTGTTTGTATTTCATCCACCTTCTCACGAATGAGTAATTTGACTACTTTGTGTCCCACAACCTCAATACAAGCACATCAATTTTCGGGGAAAATGAAAATTTAATCATAAAATTTGAGGTCATTTTCAATAATAAACCTAGTGTTTTAAAACTTGCAATGTTCATCCCAAATTTTAAAAATGCTTCAGTTGAACGCATCCTTACCTTATCGTTAGAAGATGTAATGGAGTTGTTGGCTAGATATCTTATTTAAAAAAAATATGTTTTCCAATATGAGGTTAACACATTGATCCTCTTTTAACCCTTAGATCTTTACCTTTTCAACTCTAAATACCATGCCATATTTTTCCCCACTCTTTATTCCCCTCCACTCCCCACAAAACCCCATTCCCTACGAGGCTCCATCATCATTGTATGCAATATGCAGTCACACCTATATCTCTCTCTTTCTTACCCTCTTTCTAGATAAATGATATCTCTTTCTTTCTCTCTACATACACATCAACATATATATATATATATATATATATATATATATATATATATATATATATATATATATATATATATATATAATAAGTTACAATCGTGTTTGACTATTCATAAGTTTGGAAAACATTTAACGGTTCGAATGAAAGCCAACAAGGCTAGAGATGGAGGGATGAGATCATTTCGATGCATTTTCCTCTTTTGCCTATTTATTTTTGGTTTCCCCCTCTTTTTTAAGACTTAATTCCCTTTACCCCTCTTACTAAAAATTCAAAAACATGGGTAAAATAGGAAATTAAACCTTTGGTCCCCATACAACAAAGAAACACACAAACACTACACCCCGTTCTCCTCTCTCGATCGATTCTCAACTCTCTCTCCTCTCTCTCTCTCAAATCAGCAGGTAACTCTCTTTTCCCTCCCTCTCTCTCTCGAACTCGATCGATCATATGGATTTTAGACTCCTCCTACATGTAATCTCCCTCACACGCACACATAGACACACATACACACACGCACACACTCACTTAAGTTCTCCATCTCCTATAGTACATATGCACATAAATGGGATTTAGGGATTTGAAAATAGATCTGAGAACATAGGGAGATTAGGATTTGATTTGGGTTTATTTTAGGTCTTTCGATTAAGATCTATTTCGATTTTATTCATTTTGTTTTATATATGTTCACATGTATGCTTATGTCTTGAAATCTAATTATTTTTTTTGTGTTTTGTTGATTATTTTTTCTTTTACAGGTTACTGATTATACTTGGAACTACCTAAACAGGTATACTCATTTTCTTCTCTTTATTATGTGTCTATTTATAGATTTAATGTTTTTCCCCTGTAGCGATGGGAAGTTTTATGCATTTTAGGTAATATTTTTAGTGCTAAAATGCATATTTTAGGTTTTGGCAGTTCAAAAATTGGGGGAAAAGTTTATTTCACAAGGGTTCACTTCAATGCAGTGGTGGGTTAGGTTTCAATATAGAGCGATTAAGTTTAATTAGGTTTTTCGGTGTATGAAAAGTTTCAAGTTATTATTTTTCTTCTTTGTCGTCATCCTCATTTGATTTCGTTTCTCACGTGACGTATTTTAGTGTTCTCAAATAATTCTCTAAATAATATAAAGAAGTTGTTCTATACTAGAAGGCATTGAAGGTTATTATACTTTTGCAAAGTTTTTCTTTTATTTTTTGGGTCGTCTTTATATTTGTTAGTAATGATATTCCTTGGTCTAGATATGGTCCCAAAGTCTAGATATGGTCCCAATTTCCACTGACCCGACTATACTCTGTTTACTTACTGAATACACTTTTTTATTTGATTGAATATCTTATGTTTTTAATTTTTTTTTTAACTAAAGAGAACCATGGGGTTACTGAACATTCGTAGGTGTTCAACACTTTAATTGGTTCTTTTATTTAACTTGAATCGTTGGTTTTGATTTGATTTGATTTTGTAGATATTAGATTCACACTCAATGGTTTCAAAATATGCGAGTTCCATTGTTTAGGGTTTAAAATTAAGGCCTTTAGTAATTGTTGTAAAGTTTAGAATTTAATTTTGGTTTTGTAATTTTAATCAGGTATACTCTCTCTCTCTCTCTCTCTCTCTCTCTCTCTCTAAAATAGACGTTTTCACTTTAGGATGTTTGATTTTCGATTTTTAAGTGTATATTTTTGTTAATTTTGATTTTACATGTACCATTTGGGTTTTAAATATGGTAGTTTTCCGATTTAGGTTGTTATGACTTGATTATCTAGATTCTATTTTTAGTATACTTGGGTTATTCATCCATACATAGGTTTTTGCTTCAAATGCATATTCAGATATGGGAACGAGTCGACGTTGGTTGCAAACCATTATACATTTTGTATAGAGAACGTATGTAAGTATTTACTTTTACCAAATTTCAAAAGGTCATTTTTTAGTTTACTTCTAATTCCTTGATTACCTCCTCTTATTAATCATATGTATTATATGTGGAACCTAAAATGATTTTTCAGAAAGAGAGGTATTTGAGGATCATTTGAGTCCTTTTGAGTTCCACAATTGTTCATCTACTTGATTTACATCAGTTTATAAGTTATTTGTCTTCACGACAAGTGTTACTTTCTCCATGTGAGTATTTTTATTATCAAAGTCCATCTCCCTCTACGGTGTGCCATTTTAATCATATATTATGAAATGTGGACTAACAAGAACATATATATGCTCTTTATACGAAATAGGAGTGATCGACAGAGACTCTATCCCATAGTACAATAAATTGTGATAAAATTAAAGAGACAAGGTATTATTGTGCTTTTGGCATTAGCATGAACATACACATAATCTCCCTAAATTGGTCACATCGATGACATTGGAATCAAAGCCAGCTGATCTACAATCACAGCTAGAATCTCCAGTGGCATCGACGACGCCGACTTGACTGTCACGGATTAATCTATGCCTCTTATATGATAATTCTTGGTGTGAGAAATTTGAGGCTGATTAAATTTGTGCATATACTTTTGCAAGTCTATAAACGAGTTTACTGTTCAGTTCAAAAATTCTATTAATTATTTTTCTCTGTCATTTTCGTTATAGGAATCGTAATGTGCATGTAAATTGGGAGATTTAATAAGGTATACCATTTACGTCCTTTGTTATAATCCATTTCCAGTTAGACCATCGTTACAATGGACATATTACCATTGACAGGTTGTGTGAATAGCAAGGTGTTAACGGTGCGTGCGACTGATTTTCTGGAAGATATACATTTTGGAATGTAACTTAAATTTTGACATGTTTATTATATGTTGGTAATCATTTTAATCATCTATAAGCCCAATCATTTGGGCCGATGGTAGTATCAAGATACTTCTTTTTCTTTATAATAGTTGAAAATTTATATCTTTTCTTTGTTTTGGATTCCTATTTCTATGGTATTTTTTATATTATGAAGAAATTCAATAACAATCTGATTAATTACATTTTTTGCTATTGGGTGTTAGGAAGAAATTCCATAAGAATCTGATTAATTACATTAGTTTATAGAGTTTTAAAACTAGGGTATTGATACTCTCTACACATTATTCATTCTAGGAGTTTGTTGTGTACTATTACTGCTTGGAGAGTAATGTTCACTCAAATGCTAGCTGTTATTAGTGCTGCTTTTTATATTGTTTGACTATATATCTATATCCTCTGCTAGCTACTTGGAGAGTAATGTTTATTCATTCTAACCATTGAGACACATTTTCTGGTATTGTTTACTCAAATGCCCAACATATATCTGTTATTAGTGCTGATTTTTATATTGTTTGACTATATGGCTATATCCTCTGCTAGTTGTTATGTTAACATTGTTTTGATTCCATTTAGCTGATTGCTTTGCATATGGGAAGAATTTGAGAAGATTGCCCTCCATTTTACCTCGCTTCAGTGTTGCATTCAAATCATCATGTCTATTGTCAATCAGATATTCCTTGAAGAAATTCGTAATAAATGACAAAATTATC
Source organism: Sambucus nigra (assembly GCA_949130495.1). Classification (NCBI taxonomy): domain Eukaryota; kingdom Viridiplantae; phylum Streptophyta; class Magnoliopsida; order Dipsacales; family Adoxaceae; genus Sambucus; species Sambucus nigra. Next base: position 542,403,559 of record OX422217.1, on the reverse strand, counting down.
CCTTTACCCACGAGGTCATACTTGAGCAGGACTAGAACACGATATCAGGAGGTAGACCCGATAGCTTATGGTAAAATGCAAGTGCCGTGAAAATTTCTAGCTTCTTCCTTTCGTTTTCCGCAAACATCTCTTAGGATTGGAGGAATATTCTTTTGTAGATAACAGATGGTAAAATAGTGTTGAATTTCGGCTCATAGTCTATTATGGTGAAATACTATTTTATATCTACTAAATAGTATTTTTGTATTCAGATATTTGAGGTGATATTTCGTTGTTTGTTGAAATTTCAATAATAAATACAAAGCCCCATTTTAAATCTTAGATGTTGCGTAAACTCATTTATTATTTGTTTGTGTTGGAGAGTATGGGATTTTCTTTTGTTGTTCACTAGCAAAGATTTAAAATGGGGCTTTGGTTGTTCATATACCCAAATAGGGGTTTTCTGTTTCAAATAAAAGTTATAATGGGTATTTGATGTTCTCCATATATCTATTCGTTTTTAATAAAAACACGCTCTGTGACAATGAACCCCCTTTTTAATGATTAGTTCCATTTTTCACTTTCCTTTTTATAGTGGTTTTAACTGGTCAAATGTAGAGATAGACAAGACTATAGTTTATGTTATTTGAGTTTTATTTCTTTACCAATAGATAAGACTTGAGGTTTTTGGAGTTCGGTTTTTCTAGGTCCAGGTCTATTTTTATTCAGTTTTATTGGGTTCAAAGTAACTCTGTTTGTTATATATTATTTATTGATTTTAAACCTTTACTTCTACATGATGTGTGAGTTTTGGTCGTTACATTTCTAGATGTATCTTCAGTTATATGTTATTATAAATGTGCAAGATTTCCTCACTAATACAATCATTGAATACATTGATAAGGTAAACTAGTTGATCTTTGATACGACCTCTGTTTGGTAGGTGCTGTTGACAAGAACATATTCGACTTCTCTCACTCATAATGAGTATTTAGTCGTACATTTTTAACATTTTGGAATGGCATAGTGACAGAAAATCGTTTCAATGATATCTTTCTCATTGTTTGCATGAAGGACAGACACCGACGGGTGATGTGAAACCTTTTCCAGTAGCACATTGAGGGTTCCCATCGAGATATGGTGGGTCTCTCCAAGAATGGGATTTAAGGGCGCCACCCCAAACATTAGAGGACGCAAGGTAGATATGCTCCATGCAACAACTGTTGTGAACCTATCCACTGAGCTTTCTCTGTTGGCACACCTACTAAGCATATCATTACTAACACAGTATACTGATTCCCCATAACACTGAAGTTATGACTTGGGAATGTTGAAGAGAGGTGGCAGCTGGAAGCGGGTGAGATCAAAACCAAGGTGCATGCTTTTCAAGAGACTTAAAATATGCTGAATAATATTTGGTGCTCTGTAGTTTGTTTCTGATTCCCCATCTAACGATAAGGGTGACGACAAAACATCCCTCATTTCCCCTACATCATCATCATCCTCGCTCACCTGTACCATAACCACTCATATGTATATACTCATAACAATAATTGTACGCTGTCTCACAAATGTGACAAACTCACGTGTCGCACTGCATTGGTCTGCGTTTGGGTGCCACTTCTGTTGGACCCCTAATATAGCACTAACATTGTGAACCGACACTAATATAGCACTAATATCAGTAGTGGTCAGTTGATCCGCACATGACTATTTTTTTGTTTTGATTAATAAAATACTGAAGTTGTGTTGTGTTTGCTAACCATTTTATTCTAAAAGTAAAATGTCTCCATACCTTTATTGTTATTAGTACATTTTCATATATTTATTTCTATTTAAATCTGGGCTTGATCGTTATATATGGATCATCAGGATGATATATGCCTATTTACACCCCAATATTTAGAAGTGACACTTTGCTTTTTGCATTCTATAGCCCCCTCCAATCCCTGTCTCCCAACCATACAGGAGAGGCCGTATAAGATAGAATACTATCATAATTCATGAAGATGAGAGACTTCATACTATCACAATGTGCACTATTTTAATAAGTTCATATTTATTGGTTTATTATTTATATAGTCTTAAGAATTATAGTATTATTATATTCATACCCATGTTACATTGTATGCATTGTTAGGCTTTGATTGTGTGTGTTAGGTGGGATAGTTGTGATGAATTAGTGATCAAATGACTTATTTTATATCATGGTTTTTGGTTTTGGTTTTGGTTTTGGTTTTGGTTTTGGTTTTGGTTTTGGTTTTGGTTTTGGTTTTGGTTTTGGTTTTGGTTTTAGTGATTTCTTCGTTTATATCTTCTTAATCATCATTTTCGTTTCCAGTTAATTCAATTATCGACTCTATATTTTGCAGCTACTTATGAGTTTCCTATATGATGAGTCTTAGAATTGAGAATGTTGTAATGACATGAAGAAGAATAAGGAGATGGTTTCGTACCTATTTTTTGTAAAGTATTTTAAGTCTTTAGAGTTTTTGCAATTATTGGTTCCTTCTATTGCGTACCAGATTATAGCAGTGCTACTATTTGCCAATAAGTTAGTTATTATGTTTTGTTTTTGTTTCTTTTATATGGTATGTTTCATTTTACTTTTAAGTTGATAGATTTATGTACTATGTACATTGTTGTTTACTTTTTTCTTAACAGGTGAAATGAGCTTCTCACTATTTTTAGAGGATATATTCTCATGTGTTTCCAAAGTTGGCCAGTCGAGGGAGAGTTTCTCACCATTTCTAAACATGTGAAATGAGCTTCTCATTGTAATGGTGTTATGCTCCTATGTTTCCAACGTTTAAATTTCATAGTACCCTTACTAGATCCAATATTTTTGTGCAACATTCGAATTAGAATAGGTTCAATTACATTATGTTTTGTTTATAATAATTATGTTTCAAGTCGATCTGAGTTGAGATTTACTATTATTTAATTCAAGTATAAGGCATGTGCTTCTGTATTTTTTATATATTGAACAATAGCTGACTTCAGATTTTGTATTCTAAATTTGCAGGTACGGGGAAGTTGGCTTGTAGAATGATTTAGACTTCAGTTGGTTGTAATTCCAGCATGATAGGCAAGCTTAGAGTTATTTCTACTCCTTCAGCAATAGTATTCATTGGTAGCACCATATCATATTCCAACATATTGGTCAGACACTCTATGAATACTGGAAACCTCTCATTCTAGAATGCTCTAGAGCTGATAGGGAATATCTCCAAACGTTTATCCGACCCTGCATAAAAACTATAATTCCCAATCTGTTTTAATGTGTTATGAATGTAGTTTTTTGGTATGAAATGTTTGATCTACCCGATTTATGTTTTAGCAACCCTAATTATAGATTTTTGTTGTTTCATATTTTCAAAATTTAGATTTCGGGCAGAAGAAATTTTGACTTGAACGAGTGTTGTAACCCTCACAAATGTGACTGTCTTTGACAATCCGACGTCGTTTCTAGCCCCATTCCAGTTTGAGATATCCTATGAGTGTATCACTCCCCTCAAAGAAGATTTAGAATGGAAACTCGTGTATGCTGGCTTAGCTGATGATGAATTTTATTACCAACTTTTAGAAAATGTCTTTATTGGTCCTGTAAAAGTTGGTACTTTTCGTTTTGTTCTCCAGGCCCTCCGAATCCATCAAAGATGCTCGAAAAAGACATAATTGGTGTGACAGTGGTGCTGTTAACCTACTCTTATTTGGGTTAAGATTTTATCCGAATGGGCTACTATGTGAACAATGATTAAGGCTCTGTCTAGCATGCGACTTAATACCTTAGCATAAAGGACATTTTTAAGCCCAATATATTAACTTGAATTAAAGACCTCCCATAGCCAATGAGAAGGGATGGTGTAGAGACCTGGAGAGAAAGCGTTGTTGAAGTAATTTACATAAGATTTACACTTTTCTTGAACATCTTTCATTTACACTTTTCTTGAACATCTTTCATTTTATGAAAAGTCAATTAATAAATACTATCCCCATCTCGAATTAAGAGTTAACATATGAAGTAATTTACATACGATTTAATACATTGAGTTTTCAGGTACTGCTGAAGGACGCTTTGATCCGCTCCCATCACTTTAGTTTTACTACAATAAAACATGGCTTTTTCTTATATTTAACCGAAGGTAAGCAGAGAGAGGGTGCGAAGCTAAGATTATTAAGGAGTTGGAAGAAATAGAAAGAGAAGTAAAGGAGCTTTGGAGAACAACCATTGATGCAATCATCTTCACTTTTCTCTATTGTTATTGTTGCAAGGAGATTTGAGAGTGTTAACAATAAGAACGATACAATAAGCTTCCGCCACAAATCCAACTATATATGGTATTTCTGACCTGTATGAATTTTTGCAAAAATAATGCTTTTATTGTTCCATCCATTTCTTGCATATAATTTTGAACATTTATGATTTATACTGTCATTTTATATAACACTACATCTGCTATATATATGCTTGGTTACTAGATCTTGGAAGGAGAAATTTCTAACATGAAACGTGTGCACATAACCGTCTTGTACAGAACCTGCTTATTACATCAGTTGAATGGAAGATAGGAAATGTGTGCACAGAACCGTCCTCGAAGCCCTTCACGAACGAATCACCGCCTTGCTTGGGAATTTGCTCTTAAGGTCCATCACTCTCCACTATTTTCTTTACATTTTAAATGCTATATCTTTGCCAAATGAATGTATCAATTTTAACCTTATACCCATTTCTTATTGAATTAATGCTATATCTTATTGAATTAAGACCACAATTGGAAAATAATAAAAATGATGATAAACCATCACTTGCCCGGGCATGTCCACAGTCCAAAGTGCGAATATTTAAAGTAATAAACGAGCATAGAAAGACGGAGGCAGGTCCACAGTCCAAGTGTAGCATATCAGGCCATAACAGCAGTAAGTATGCTGATAGATCTGTGTAGGGGGAAGCTCATGTAGCAGAGGCATGTCCACCAAGATTTAGCAGGCATGCTGAAGCTTATGTAATAGAGCAGGTATATGTGTGAGTCTCCAACATGAGACATTGGGAAGTTGAAAGGATAAAAGGTCTCCACTTTTATTTCAGTGTTATGATGTTTCTTAGGACCTGATTAAATGTGTGAACCTGCAATTTGTTAGCATCTAGCACTTGTATTCTATTAAAACATTTGAACATACATTGATGTACTGTCTAGATACATATATGGTGCGAGTGTGTCTTTTGCAGATTGGCCTCGGGGTGTTTCAGATTTAGAAATTTAACATGAAGAAATTATATTTTGGAATGTCAAATTTCTTTCCAGATTTAATATTTTCCAAGAGGTATCGAGATTAATGGAAGGTTAAAATGTATGTTGTAACACCTATGTTACTATTATCTTGGTACATATCTATCATTCATTGTCTTTATGGAGTTTAGAAGATATTTTTTTATTGGGCTCAAAAGATTAATAATGTATTGATTGCTTTTTACGTTAAAATTGCATGTTTGGTGTTTTTGTCATAGCTTTGTTTTAAAAAATTTAATGGATAAAGAAAATATGATAAATTGACTTTATTTTGTCTCCTCTTCAATAAAAGAAGTAAATATAAATACAACGCAGAGTTCAGCTACATGTGTTGTCACCTTTGTCCCATTTTTTCCTTTTTTTTGGTTTTGTGATAACACATGTTGATTTTGTTCAGAACAATTCATATGTTTTTTTTAATTAATATGTTTGTTTATATGATCACAGGATTGATGTAGGAAGAGTTGCGGGGTGAGAAATCCACTTTTGGGCATATGATGAGCTGAAATGCATTTAAAGAGCGAGCTCATCGTCAGGCGGGGCCTCTACAACTCTAAGAGCTGATCTAATGAGAGTGAAACTCATCTTCTTGGAAGCAACCATTTGGATTGTTGTGTCTTGGCATATTACATTCACCCCTTCGAATTGGCTAACACAGTTTCTTCTTCTTTTATAGTTTATTGTGATTATAGTGTTATATCTATTGCTCGAAATGGAACATAAATGTTGAACATGTGAATTGTTGTCCTAAAAAATCTCATATGGAACTATGTACCCCATCAATTTGCTAATACGTTAATGATAAATAACATTTTTAAATGGACTATTAGTATTGTTGTTGTTGGAGTATATTTTTAGTTCTTATACAGGGGGGATAGTCCTGTAAACAAAGGAAATTATGGCCAATTTTTTTTAAATTGCACTTTGTTTTGTTGCGGAACAATTTTTTTTTTGCGATTTTGGAATTTCAAAATTTGGAAATTTTTGTCGTTTTGCGACTATGTACTTTGAAAGTTTTTGCCGTGTCTTCAGGCACGGGCATACCCTAGTATATATATATATATATACACACAAATATTATGTATGTATGTGGATGTATATTTGTGTGCATTGTTCGTAAGTAAGTGTGTGCGTAAATGTGGTCATGTATGCATATAATTCATGTATATTTGTGAATTTATGTGTATGATTGTGTATATTTGTGCATTTGTGTAAGAATGTATGTTTAAGAAGGTAGCATAAGGCATAAAAGGATATATGGTGATTATTGAAAGAGGGGGAACGAGTTGGTTTCTATTTTTACTCTACCTTTTCACTCACGTATTTAGTTTATTTTTCTTCCCACATTTAATTTTCATAATTTTAATTTTCTTTGCATTTTCATTTAATCATTTGTTAAGCCACGTATCTTATTTTTGGTTAGTTTATTAAATCAAAATTCTAACTTATGTGCTTAGTCAAGACTCATTACATTTTGAATAACAAGGTAACACTGGATCTAATTGAACCAAATTTAAAGTTTAACGTTAACATAACAACTTGTAAAATATCAAATATCAAATATCAAATAATAATAATAATAATAATCCTAAATCTATTATATACTTTAATGCAAAACCTCCCATCAATTTTGAAAACCATTTAACTTTCCACGTGGCACTTCTCTTTAACTCGCTTTGTCTTGTTGAATTTTATACATACTTTTGCATTAGTTTCTTATAATTTTTATACCACGCACCCTTACATAATACCCCTCATGACTCTATCTTTCCCTACCCTCTTTATTTCTGAAGTAGAATGGTTTACTCCATTTAAGTACCCTTTTTTTACCCAGAGCAACCCAAAGAGTCTTTTACTATTCTCCTTCTCATATTCAATCATAAATGAAAGAACCCTTCCTCTATTTTCTATACCGACGTAAGGAACTAGACTAAAATCCCATTCTTCTTTCTTCCCATCACCCGTTCATTTATGTTCTTGGTGTAAGTTAATAAATAATTTCTCACTTTCACTTTGTAGTTTAGCTTTTCTTTTTTTTTCTTTTTCTTTTCTATTGTTATAGTTAATATGTTGGGGATAATATCAAAACACTATCTTTACACCTTTTTATTTTCTAAGGAGTGGATGCTCACTCAAACTATTGAAGATGGTATTGTTGGTGTATGATCGTTCTCTTGGAACGATCACTCTTCAAAATCAGGTTGCAGTATTCTCCTTTAAAGTAAATCATTATGAATTTTTCAGTGTAATATAATGATTATTGCATTTGTGTTTTATGATTATATATTCCTATACTTGTAGGAATCCTTATGTGTTTATTTTGTATGATCGGCCCTTAGGTAAGCATGTGTATTTTCGTGCAAGTTTATGGTTTAAAATTGATCCATTTATGGCTACTAACTCGACCAAGGACATAGTTGGCAAGTTTGTCATTAGTTGCTCGTCAATTGTTATATTAAATTGGATAATTCAATTTTAAAATGGAGAAAACATATGAAGGATGGAAAATATATTTCAAAGTTTTAGTGCTTGCTAAGAAGAATGGATATGGTTTTGTACTAATAAAATATTTTATTAAGCTCTATTTAAGCCAAATAAATTAAATTTTATTATGCAAGATTTTAAGACTGAAATTCTATTAACTCGTTTTCTAAAATGTTGATTATATGTAGAATATTTATTTTACATGTTTATGGTATATATTTTGTAAAAAAAAAAAGTCTATTCAGATTTCTACTTAGGATTTAAATTATTTGATAAGTATTTTATTTAATTTAAAAATAATTAGTTACTGTAAAACACCCGTGTATTGTGCGGGTTGCACACTAGTATACTATAATACAAAAGACTTCATTTAAGTATTCTTACCATTTATGGCGCCACATGTCACCTAATGAGACCTTTTTTTTGTACCCCTATTTCCACATATATATCTAATCTATATAACTATATAAAAATTGTTTCCCCAAATCGTGTGAGGCTGACACGTAGTAGATGTATTAAATATCATAAGTCTCAAATCTTTCTCCCGCTCTCGATGTTTAGGCTGCCTCATTTACATCCTTTTATCTGGATTCTTCAATTCTTCAAATTCATTAATTCATTTAGACTTTTCAAGTGATCGAGGAATCACGAATTCTAAAGAGGCGGAGAGAGAGAGAGATGGATGGTTGGTTATGATAATTTTCGGGTAATACTCATTAACACGAGAAGGGGAAGCGACCCCATTTGGATACAAACCTAAAAACCCCTTTCTATGTCATACCCCGCAAGCCTACCAGTTTCTCTGAATTCACATAGAACATACCATTACAAACAACCCCAAAACAAACAACATTGAAATCAAATGGGAATCTCTGGATTTCCATCCATTTAGTTGATAAAGAATCATAAATTTCACTGGAATCTAAGGGCAAATTGATCCCAAACTCCAAAGCGGACACGCCCCTACTTGTTATCGTCGACTCCTCCTGCCTACTCCGTCGACTCGCCGAGCTTCCCTGCCTGCTTTTTTTGCCGCCGGTGAGAGGTAAGGTTTTATTTTGGTTTGGATTTGATGTGGGTTTTGGTATTTGAGATGAGATGAGGTGGGTTTTTGGTTTTGGTTTTGATTTTGATTTAGTACCTCTGTTTTGGTTTTGATTTGATGAGATATCTTAGATATATTTGTTTGGTTTTTGATATTTGAGATGAGGTGAGTTTTTTTTATGTTTGATGAGATGAGATGAGATGGGTATTTTGATGAGATGAGTTTAGTTTAGTTACTGATTTTGATTTATGTTTTGTTTAATTTAGACTTTAGATATTAAATTTATGTAGTGCCTAATTATATTTAGGCATACTGATTGTTTAAATCATAATACTAACTGTTTAAATTGTATTTTTAGGTTTTTGATTTTATTATTCTAATAGTCATGTTATTTCAATTTGTGATTCGGAATTGGTTTGCCAACAATGAATTTGCGCATTTTTCATAATTTTACTCTTCTAATATATATAGATATACAATCTCTTACTACTATAAAATGCAAAACAAGGCATTAAAACTCCTCTCCAACCAGCATATCCACGTAGGCAAAGAATTTAAGACTCAAATCCAAACTATCCACGTGTCAATAAAAACTCTCTTGAAGCATTGAATGCTCCTAAATTTAGGTTAATCCACATCACTCTTCTCTATTCTCTATGAGTTTCTCTTTCATCCTAATTAATAACTGATTTTTACTCTCCCTATGTCACCCAATCCGACCCATCCTCTTCCCTATGGAGACTTTTGTATACTCTTCCCCTTATTTCACCCACTTTCTCTTCCTCTATTATATTTTCCTCACTCTACGCCTCTGTTACCCCATTTCTAACATGAACTCTCAAATATCTCTTCTCACGGCAATGTTTCACCACCCGAAAAGGTAAATCGTTTCTCTCCCGTTTATATTTTTATGATATTAATATTTATTGAGGTATATGTTATGGATTTATATAGACTGTATTAGGCCAATGGTTCTTTATTATGGTTGCTTTTTCTCTCTGTTTGAACACGAGGCCTTTGCCATTTGCACTCGTTTAAGCTGCGGAGATATTGAGGTTGAAACCACTGATAATGTTCCACCTGAAGAATTTTTTCTTGATGAAGACTGAAAAGGACAGAGAGGAGGCAATGGATCCAAGAAGTCTAGGTCTGCACGCAAGTCTGATAAATTTTTAAAAGTGACGATTCACTCTCTTCGGTGGAATTTCAAGAGCTCTCTTTAATTAGACAACCTCTCTCATATTCTCTCACTTCCACGATTCATCTTCTCCCAACCTTTAGTATATTTTTAAATATAGTTTCTGAGATAAATATTCATACAGATAAATATTCATACAGGTTGGTGCCTTGGGAGAAACATGTAAGGATCTGAACTAGAAATCTCCTTTCTCCGGCAATATGTTAGCGTTTCAGGCAACTTGGATGAAGACTCTAATGTCGCCGTTGATCGAAACAGGTGGTGTTGTGAAGGGACAATCTTTCCATCTGAGAAGAGTTCATTGGTGTGGAGCATCATCATGGATCTTCAAGTCTGAACTCGAAATCAACGAGATCTAATGCATCCGGTGGATTAGCCGAAGAAGGAGAGTTGATGCCTATAATCTTTATTTTTCTTCATTCTGATTGTCTCAGTTGCAAAAGACTGTCGGACTAGGGCTCACCATGCATAAGATGGTTAGGTAGTGGAACAGTTCAAGAAATTTTCCCCAGTGTTGATTACGCAAGCTGAAGCAATCTCCGGCAGTCATACAACTAAAAAAGCAATCGTACAGTGGTCGGAATCACATTGATAGAAAATGCCAAGCACATATGCCAGTGGAACTGTTGGAGATAGTGAGGTAGGAATCGTTGATTTCAAGAAAAGGGATTTGTAATTTTCTAATTTTATATCCCTAACTTTTAGATTTGTATTTATCTCAATCAACATAAAATTGATGCATTCAATCATGTAATTCTAAGGTGTCGTATTTAATTTTTTATTTCACTTTTTGAATAGTGGTTTTATATGTAATTTTTTCATATTAGATATATTAATCTTTTTCTTTTAAATTTCTTTCAGGTTGCTTTGAAGGTGAAGCCTCTATAATTTTTTATCGTTTTGAATGCTTTTGCTATCTCTCAATTTTGGGGTATTAGGAGTTTGTATATTTTTGTTGAAGGTATGGATAGAAAGAGAGAGAGAGTATGGGAGGAGGGGTGCATCAGATTATTTTAGAACTCTACTAAACACTTTAAAATAAGGAAAAGGTTTTTTATTTTGTTGTTGTTGGCAGGTGCTACAAGTTCATAAGGTTTGTTGTCATATTTTTTTACAGATTCAAATTTGTATTCATATGTATTTTTTTTATTTTAAGGAAAATATGTGATTTCATTTATTGTATGTTGTATTTGTGATTTAATCTGTTGTGTGTCATATTTTTTAGTGTATAACACTGGGAGTTTGGTGCAATGACTATTTTTCCATGTTTTGTCAAACATGATTTGGTTAAAAGGTCCCATTGCTTTAAGAAGCAAGCTCAACGCTTTGTAGGAAGAATAATGTTCATTTGGTTCTAAATCAGTGCAAACTTAATGGGGCAAACATGTTTAAAAGAAAGTTTTAGTACAAATTATGAATTTGGTGCTTTGATTGTATTTTTTTTAGTTGCTATTGAAGGAAGAAGTGGTTGGGATTTGTTGAGAAGTTGTGCGGAAAACTTGGGTGTGGGTTGGATTGTAGTGTTTGATTGTTGGCCCTTTTTGTAACTTTAAGATGTATATATATATATATATATATATATATATATATATATATATATATATATATATATATATATATATATATTTTCTTTCAGTTGGGAGATTCGTGTATTATTGGCATTTGACAATGGTAAGTTTTTTATTGGAATGGGATGTTAATTGCTTTACATGAGAGATCAAATATGAGGCAAAACATACAATACAACCCTGGTAGTTTTAGCAGTAACAAATTCTCTGTACGACAGCAACTTCTAAGTTAAAACAATGGTGCTAATATGGCATTTTAGTTTTAATCAATTATGATTTACCAGTTGATTTTTATAAATTGAGGATAATTTTTTCTAATCTGGGTCTTTTGGGGGTTTTAGATCTCTCACCTGTGTGAATTGTTTTTGTAGTGTTTCTTAAGATTTTAGATGTGTTATTGAGTTCAACCCACACCTAAAATCCTCCACATTATGTGTATTATGTTCGAGATTTTGGAAGTGTACTTTCATTGCATAATGGTATGTGAGGGGTATTGCATATTTCACATTGGGTAATGCTACAAACAACTCCCAGTACTAATCCAGTACCAATTGTTCTTTAAATGCATTGTCCCATCATGGGACCTACACTTTTGTACAATCATTTAAAGCACATTCGGTACTCGGTTGGTACTAAGAATAGGTGTATATATCATTATTCTTTCACATTAGACATAATTCTTATGTGTTGTGACTCAAACTTATGTATCATGGTGGTTGTTGATACCAAATTTAATCTGCTGACGTGGATCAATTATGTGGAGGCACATGTCAATCTACATGGCACCCATAAACACTTTTTGAACAATACACTGACTCCGAGGAACTTAATCTCCCCGACCAACTCAGGCGTTCCAAGCAACAAGTGTTCTCCAAGGAACTTCATTGTACCGAGCAACTTATGCATGTCGAGCTACTTAGGCGGTCCGAGCAGCTTAGGTGGTCCGAGCTACATAGCGTACAGAGCACTCACATCAGGATAATCAAGGAGACGACTACGCATTAAATGCTCATTATTATCATACAGATGTACATGTCTACTAGAGAACAGCGCATTATCCTTTAATTTGTACAGCCTCAAGGCTATAGATACTTTGTAACCTCCTCATCAAAAGGGGACTTGAAATTTCTTGGTAAAATCCATTATCGATAATTCTAAACAAACAGTCAGCAATAACAAAAATAGTGGACGTAGGCCATTCTTTCAAGGCTGAACCACTTTAAAAATCTTTTGTCTTATTTACTTATTCATTTTTATCTGTGATTAAAATAATTAGATCAAATCGAGTTTTTTACATCAACAGATTGGTGCCGTCTGTGGGAAACGACTATAATTATCGTTTTTCACCAAAACCATTCATCATCAATGGCTTATCATCCATAATCCAGTAATCGAAATGCTGGGATTCCTTCAAATCCATCTACTCCTCCAAATGTCGAAGATCTGGCTGGAATAATGGCTAATTTAGCCCAGGGCCAGACGACCATGCAAGAGACCATGCGATAACTCATGCAAATAATCCAAGGTGGAACGCCGGCCCAGTCAGGACAGCGAAGAATTCAGAGAAATACCGATTACCTTCTTCACGAACTAGGCGAACGTTATTCCCAGAGGAATCTCGATCCAGACGCACCGATTCATATCGTACTGAGAGATCTCATGATCCTTCTTATCAGTCTGGACGGACTTCCTCGGTACGAGCTACAGACACTCAACAAAATATTACTCTATCTCCAGAAAGGACAAGTGCTCTTGGAAGGTTGAGTAGAGTCTCTCCTTTTGATCATTTGGGTCCTAGGAGTAATAGAAGTCCCCCTAGGATTGTGCCGAGGAACTCTCAACGACCATCTGATTTAAAGGAAGGCTCTGCCCAATCACGACCAGCTGCTCGTCATGAAAGATCCCAAGATGCAAAATTCAACACGATCAGTTGCTCGAACCAATAGGATAGAGGAAGAAAATGATGCATGGAAGGGCTCAATTCAAAGGTTGGAGGATAGATTAGGGGAGATGGCTAAAACTAAGAATCCTCTACAAAGGACTTTTATCCGAGGAACACCATTCGTACAAGAGATTGTGGACTTTCCCACACCATCAAAATTCAAAGCCCCAGGTTTAACACCAAAATACGATTGAAAAACTGATCCTGTTCTCCATATAGAACAATACCAAGCTGCTGCTGATATCTATGCAGTTCCAGATGAGATGAGATGCAGGGCATTTTTAGGAACTCTTACCGGATCTGCTCAAATATGGTATAACAATCTTCCTCGGGGGAAGATTGCGACTTTCTTTCCACTGGCCGAGCTCTTTATTGGAAATTTTTGTTTTGGAGCAAAACCTGTTAAACGAGTAGCACACTTGTTGAGTGTTAGACAAAAGGCAGGTGAAAGCACCAGGGGTTACATTACTCGTTTCAATAACGAGAAATTGGAAGTAATTGATTATGAGGAGAAAACTGCGATTACTGCTTTGATGAGTGGACTGTTGCCCAATAAATTATACTACACTTTGGCCAAAGATCCGCCCAGGACCATGGCAGAACTGATGGAAAAAGTAACCAAAATCATGAATGCCGAGGAAGCTATGGCTGTAAAGAAGAATATGGACACTAAAGAGACCAAAGTTGAGGTCGATAAGGTTGAGAAGAAGGAGTAGAAGAATAATGGTGGCAACAAGCAATTAAAAGCAAAACAGGCATTGGAACAATTGAAGAAATTTAGAAATTATACTCCTTTGAAGGTAGATATAAACCACATTCTGGAAGAGATCAAGAACAGTGAGGAATTAACCTGTCCTGAAAAAATGAAGGTAGAACCTGACAAGAGGAATATTTCCAAATATTACGAGTTCCATAAGGACCATGGTCACACGACCAAAAACTACATAGCTCTCCAGAATGAAATTGAAGCACTCATTAGACGAGGAAAATTGACCAAGTATGTTGATCGTCAAAGCGGAGGTCGAACCAGCGAAGGAGGAAGGCAAAGTTCTAAATCTCCTCTTCGGACAAAAGACGACAAGAAAAGAGATCATGAAGATGATCCAGAAGATGACCCCGATCTCCCCAAAAGACCGAGACAACCAGAACGTGAGGTATTTTTAATTCGTTTTGGATCATTTGATTGCAATGTTATCACAGGTGGAGATGCAGGAGGTGGAGATCTTACTGCAGAGAGGAAAGCTTACCTCAATGAGGCTCAAGATTGCTCATATATACAGCGAATAAATTTGGCTAAAGATGATCATCCTAGGAAAGTGAATAAGGACAAACTAGTCATTGGTTTCTCTAAGAATGACTTAGCAGGTGTATTGTATCCTCATGATGACCCATTGGTGATCAAAATGAGAATGAAGGAAGTAATGATCTCAAGAGTACTGGTGGATAATGGCAGCTCGACGGACATCATGTTTTACTCATGCTTTGACAGCTTAAATCTGAAGTTATCTCAGTTCGAGCCTTATCACAGGCCCCTCCTCAATTTTACCGGAGAAAAAGTCTTTCCACTTGGGACGATCAAGTTGGATATGCTTATCGGTACATGACTACTTGTCGGACAGAAAAAGTATGCTTTTTTATAATGGATAAAAATGTCCAATCAGCCTATAATATTATCATGGGAAGGGTAGGTCTAAAAAAGTTCGAAGCAGTGCCATCTACTGTACATCAATGCCTAAAATTTCTAACCAATTTTGGAGTAAGAATTGTGAAAGGCGATAAAAAAGTAGCTCGGGAATGCTACTATTCATCTGCCGAACAGGAGGAACTGGAGGAATCTAGGAAAAAAGCTATTAAAAAATCGTTCAGTAATGGTTGGGATAAAGGCTGGAATAAGGGCCTGGCTGCCATAACTTCACAAATGGAGTATGCTAGCCTCAGGTACTTTAGGGACGGATGGGTTGCAGCTTTGAAAGAGATGAAAATTGCTGAGAATTCAGAATTATTCCAGCAACACATTCATGGCCCTTCTCCCTCTCATGGGGAAGAAGAAGAGGACGAAGCTGCCTCAGAGGAATCTTCCATGATGATTGGAGATCAAGTTCCTCCTGTTCCAGTTGTTCAAACTTTCTACGAGCAACTTCAGCCCACCAGTACCTTAGTCGAGCAACTTCCACTATCTTCTGAGCAACCAACCTCCTCATCCTAGCTTCCCGAGGAAGTTGTAAAACACAAAGAGAAGGTGTAAAGTTGCTCGAGTTTTAATTTTATTATTCCTTTGAATGTAACCTTAAGCTTTGTATTTACCTTTTGATGAATAAAAATTCGAACTTTTGGTTGTTCATATTGACTTTCTTCTTCTTACCCTGTCTTTATCATTATTGATCATGTTTATGGCTTCCCTTTGCTAGTTTATGGCCAGGATGGAGCTATTATCAGCTCATGACACAGAATTGATGAAGAAATGCAATGACTACTTTAAAGCTGGTCATGAAGATCTGCATGAGGCCCAGATAATCGACATCCTCGAACCAGGTGTTTCTGACCAAGCAGTTGAGGCTTACCAATATCTGAAATGTTTTCTCGATTGTGCAGTTACCAATAATGTGGCATATTACGAGATGATTGAAGATCTCCAGGGTACCATGAGGAACTTCAACAACAATATAAGGAGTCTTCTACCCTTTTTCATCAAGGGTATGAGAAAAAATTTCAGCAACTAAATGCTGACAAAGGATATGATAAGTTTATCTCTACTTATGAGAAGAAAGAGAGCATTCTGAAACTTGAGGTTGAAGAGCACAGGCAAATCGCTAAATTGTTGGAGCAGGAAAATAATGTTTTGCAAGAAGAGATATCCCAACTAAAATCTGCAGCATCTTCCTCGGGAGCCTTGGTCCCTGTCAATGATGAAGGTTTCTCTTTCTTGGAGGTAGAGAATGCCAACTTAAGAGATGAGTTGAAAACTTTAAAAAGGGATGGACCCTCCTCGTCTACTCGCGGATGAGCAAGGTCTTCTTCTCATGGACGAGCAAGGGCTGTTCGAATTTCAGTTGAAGAGGCGAGTACTCAATTAGCCTTGGAGAACCAGGTATTCCAGTTGATGGCGAAGAACCAAGCCTTAGCAGAGATGTCTAAGAAGATTCTGAACCTCAACGAACAACTTTCTACACAAAGCTCTGCCTTGGAAAATAAAGAAATTCTGGTGAAGAATCTTCACGAGCAACTAGAGAGGTTAACTTACCAATTCCATAAATAGCCCAGAGAGTTTTGGATGGCTGGTTACAATGAATCCATCTACCATCTTGATGACCGGATCCAGCAGTCAAATAACGAGAGGTACAAGCAAGGATGGTTGAATGCACTGGGTGTGCTGAAATTGGAGTGGAGTCAGTACTTATGGGATTATTATGATCCTGGATTGCTTGAGTTGCCCGTGCCTCCTTTTAAGCTCGACATGAGTTGGATTCCTACTCGGGAAATTCCTCAGTGCTTGATCTCAAAGTACCTCGGCGATTACAGCCTTCATTCAAATTTTGACATATCTCGCCCAGAGCATTTGCTTGATCGGCCATCAGTGATGAATGTTCGAATGCTTCGAGATATAAATTTCATAAACTCTCCTTATGCCTTAGACGATCCTCCTGCTAGAGTAGAACCTGTTTCAAAGGCAGAAGGGAAAAAACCAATAGAGTAGGGTCTTTGATGTAATGACTTGTAGTTTTTACAGCATATGTAATTCTTCTTAATTTGAATGAAGAAATTTTTTCATCTTTTGCTATTTTATTTTCTTCTCAGTATTTTGCAGAACGTCTTTGTTTGTGAATACATGCATATTTTGATATGTCATAGTGACTTATCACTCTTTGATTCTAAGCAATGAAATGACTTACATCCCATGATCCTGCTTAATTTAACCAGCCGGAGTTAATTGCAATTGATTTATCGACCAACCGGAGTTGGAGGAGATTGATTCCCAACCAATCGGAGTTGGTGGAGATTAATTTGCCGACCAATCGGAGTTTGTGGATATTTGTTCCTAACCAATCGAAGTTGGAGGAGATTAATTTTTCGACCAACCGAAGTTGGTGGATATTTGTTCCCGACCAACCGGAATTGGAGGAGATTAATTTGTCGACCAATCGGAGTTGACGGATATTTGTTCCCGACCAACCGGAGTTGGAGGAGATTAATTTACCGACCAACCGGAGTTGACGGATATTTGTTCCCGACCAATCGGAGTTGAAAGAGATTAATTTTCCGACCAATCGGAGTTGGTGGATATTTGTTCCCGACCAACCGAAGTTGGAGGAAATTAATTTTCCGACCAACCGGAGTTGGTGGATATTTGTTCCCGACCAACCGGAGTTGGAGGAGATTAATTTGCCGACCAACCGGAGTTGGTGGATATTTGTTCCCAACCAACCGGATTTGGAGGAGATTAATTCTGAACTTGATGCGTAGTGTGTAGCACTAATACTCTGAAAAATTTCAACAAAAAGAGAGAACTGGGTAAAATGTTCAACACTTTATTCATACTGGAGAAAACTTCATTTACATAGGAATCCCAACTACTGATAATACTTGCGTAGATGCTCTGCATTCCACGCATTCTTAAATTCTTCTCCCTCCAAGGTTTCAATCATGTATGTTCCTGGTCGAACAACTTCTGTTACTCTGTAGGGTCCATGCTAGTTAGCTTCCAGTTTATTGTGCTTTTGAATTACTTTCATTAGCACATAGTCTCCTTCCTTCAAATCACACTTCTTTACCCTCTTGTTGTAAAACAGAGCTGTTTGTTGTTGGTATGCAACATTCCTAATTGCTGCTTCTTCTCTAACTTCTTCGAGCATATCTAGATCTAATCGCCTCATCAAGTCACTGATAGGAGAATTGAAATTCAGCACCCTGTGTGTGGGGAGGCCCAACTCTGTAGGTATAACATCTTCACTTCTAAATGCCAGCATGTATGGAGATTCTCCTGTTGCTACTCGCGGCGTAGTACGATAAGCCCACAACACAGAATGTAGCTCGTTAATCCAATTTGCCTTCGCATCATTCAGTCATTTTTTTAAACCGTTCTGTAGCGTTATGTTCGTCACCTCAGTTTGCTCATTGCTCTGGGGATGGCCTGGTGCAGAATAGGTCTTCAATATGTTTGACTGATGATAATATGCAACGAACTCCTCGTTATCGAACTGAGTTCCATGATCTGTGATGAATTCATGGGTAAGACCATATCTACAAATGATATTCTTCCAAATAAATTGATACACCTTGTCATACGTCATATCAATAAAAGGCTCAGCTTTTACCCATTTAGTAAAATAATCCACAGCGACCACAAGGTATTTAAATCTTCCTCGGGTCGTTGGAAGCGGCCCGACCAAGTCTATTCCCCATATGGCGAATGGCCAAGGAGACGTGATGGGTGTTAGCAATGCTTGGGGAGTTCTTCGGATAGAGGAGAAATGTTGACATTTATCACATTTCTTGGCATAAGCTATACAATCAGCTCTCATCGTCGGCCAGTAATACCCTTGCATTGTCATTATTTGCAAGAGTGTACGACCTGCTACATGGGCTCCACAAGACCCTTCATGGACCTCTTCAATCAAATTTTTCACCTCGGAGGGGTGGACACATCTTTGCAAACCTGCTATAATTCCTCGTCTGTATAAAATGCCATTAGTCAATAAATAATGAGCAGCTTTAAACTTTAGTTTCTTGGCTGCGAGTTTATCAGTTGGTAATGCCCCCTCCTCAATATAGGCCCTGATGGGATCCATCCAAGATGGTCCTAAATCAAGGGAAATGAAGCTCATTATCATATCCTTGTCAATGCTCCTGCTAGCCAAGATTTCTATTGGGATTGTTCTTCGTAGCTCGGTGCGTGTGGCTGAGGCTAACCGAGCTAAGGCATCTGCTCTTGCATTCTCCAATCTTGGTATTCTAATCAACTGCACTGCGTTAAAGCTCGATACAATCTCCATTGCTTTCGCATGATACTTGATCATTAATTCTCCTTTTGTTGCGTATACCCCCAGCATTTGTTCCCGACCAACCGGAGTTGGAGGAAAGTACTTGAGGTTAGCATACTCCATTTGTGAAGTCATGGCAGTCAGGCCCTTATTCCAGACTTTATCCCAACCATCACTGAACGATTTTTTAACAGCCTTTTTCCTATTTTCTCTCTCCGAGGAGGTCCTTTCCCTAAGGAGATCCTCAACAGCCTTTAACTTCCCTTCCACCTCCTCCTTCTGGCGATCAACCTCATGAAGTCTACCCACTTCCTCTTCAGCAGTTTTGAGATTATTCTCAAGCTCTTCAGCATTCTTGAGCTTCTCCTCAAGCTCTTTATTGTTCTTCTCAAACTCTTTCATCTTCTTCTCCAACCCCTTCGAGGCCTCCACAGCTCGATCTCTCTCTTGCTCAATGGACTTGAGTTTCTTCTCCCAAGCCACTTTATCTTCTTCATATTTCTGACAAAAGTCCTTTAAGGACTGAGTTAGATCGATAAAAGCTTCCTCTACACCTCCCGAGGAGCTTGAAGCTTTAATAGCATCATCCTTCTTCAGAATACTGTTAAAATATGTTACCAACTGAAGAAAGAAATAATTTTGAGTCAATACAAGGACATAGCAGTGAAAGTGAAAACTTAGACTAGTAATACTTACTGAGGCAATATGTTGAGCAGCCAATGTAGTGACCCTGTCACGAGAAAGAGTGTCTTCAATACCTTGGATTTCTGGGATAATCCAAGACTTCACTGAACCCATGGCAGAGCTCGGAGGAACAAAAGTGGGAACACCACTTTCAGCATTTAAAGGCTGAGAGATAGGTTCAGCGAGTCTATCCGAGGAACTTTTCTTTTACTTCTTCGGAGGAGCAGGAATATTTTCAACCAAAGAAGTCTTGGTTGGTGATATGACAATAACCTCACTAGGAGGAGAAATAACCACAGCCTTGCTCGGAGCCACAGGGGGCTTCTCAACAACTTTCTTGGCAACAATGGGAGGGGGTACATTAATGTTTCTCGTCCCTTCCTCTGGAACATCCTGCTTATTTTTCTTTGCCTCCACATTGGCAGAGTCTGATTTGTCAAACATAACAGGAGCTCTTCTTCCCTTCATTAGGTTACTAATGGGAATATTCGATTCAGAGGAGGAACCTTCCACACCACTTTCAGAAGCTGGTACTTGATCGATGTCAACCACCACTGGACGAGCAGTGAAGGATGAAGTATAGCTCTTGTACTGCAACAAATAAGAGGCTGATCTAATATGTTCGTCAGCAATGGATTGGTGTAAACTCCAGATAAGTTTCAAATGCCTTAAATTAACATTAGTTTATTTGGGAGACTTTCTTTTGCTGTCAACTGCAAATAATCAAAAATTAAATGTCACTGACACATTTTATCAAACACAAAGAATACATAATTTTAAAAATAAAATAAAAATAAAAACAACCTATCCCATTGCCATAAGGAGGACATCTAGGACCTTGATATACATCGTCTCCATTTAATGGAGGATGTTGCCAATTTTTCATTACCACTCCATGTTCAAAATAATCCATGTTGGCGTCAGGAAGATTGACAACTAATGCCCTATTCAAAAACCTAGTTTTTAAATAAAAAGTACTATCGCTGACAACCCATCTATAGCAATACATTATCTCTGGAATCCCTAAACGGGTTCCATAAAGTTAGTTTAACCTATGAACTCCATTAACTATCCTCCAGGTATTTGGTGCTATTTTTGCAGGTACAACGTCAAAATACTGACAGAACTCCAATCATAAAGGATTTGGAGGAAAAGAAAAGCCACATTCGGCCACAAAGATACTTGGGAACCAATGTCCCTCAGCCAAAGAAAAATAGTCAGAAGGTTCAGAAAGTTCTTCCAATATGACCCATGAAGGAATTGAAAATTCAGAACGAAATTTGTTAAGCGATTCAACAACGTAAACCATGATGAACAAAGTAAATAAAAGAGAAGGAAGAAAATCTTACAGGAAAAGAGTGAATCAGTTGACAACGAACGACATAAGAAATGAACGCACAAGATAGAGAAGAAATGAAGAGTTCAAAAAATACAGATTTGAAAAAGTAAAAGACGATAGGGTTTTCTGTAAGCGCTTAAATACCTTACCTTGCGAATGGAGAAAAGTAATGATTACAAAGACAGTCGTTTGCGTTATCGGCGGCTAAAAGGAGAAAAAGGGCACGAAAACCGAAGTAGTTAGAAAAATTCAAAATATTTATGAAGTCTGATTCTATGGATTTAAAGAAGAAATAAATACAAGGAAAGCACTCCTAAAATTCAGGGTGACTATTTAATCCCGCCATATTTCGAGAAGAATGTTCCACACTCCTCCTCAACCTCGAACTGTGAAACATTGGGGGCTTCTGTTGATATCAAATTTAGTCTGCTGACGTGGATCAATTATGTGAGACACGCGTCAATCTACATGGCACCCACAAACACTTTTTGAACAATACACTGACTCCGAGGAACTTAATCTCCCCGACCAACTCAGGTGTTCTGAGCAACAAGTGTTCTCCGAGGAACTTCATTGTATCGAGCAACTCATGCATGCCGAGCTACTTAGGCGGTCCGAGCTACATAGCGTACAGAGCACTCACATCAGGATAATCAAAGAGACGACCGTGCATTAAATGCTCATTATTATCATACATATGTACATGTCTAGTACAGAACAGCGCATTGTCCTTTCATTTGTACAGCCTCAAGGCTATAAATACTTTGTAACCTCCTCATCAAAAGGGGACTCGGAATTTTTTAGTAAAATTCATTATCGAGAATTCCAAACAAAGAGTCAGCAATAACAAAAATAGTGGACGTAGGTCATTCTTTCAAGGCTGAACCACTTTAAAAATCTTTTGTCTTATTTACTTATTCATTTTATCTGTGATTAAAATAATTAGATAAAATCTAGTTTTTTACATCAACAGTGGTGGTACAATTTTTTTATTGTTTGAGTTTCAATTGAAAAGCATCTACCCATCCACGCAAAATGATGGTTGATTATCATATTGAATAGATATTGCTCTCAACATTATTCCCTCTCCCACCACACAAATAAAATTAAAAATCACAAATTTGTCGTACATTGTGTGTTGCCAGCGCATCGCGTAGGTTTAAACCTAGTATATATATACCTCTAAAAGAGTAGTAGTAGAGGTATAAATGGTATTAATGATTCTTTAATTTCTCCAATTAAAAATGAAGCTAAACGAACTTGGAAAACAAAACGTCCTCCCACCGATTGAGTTCCCCCTCCCCAAAGCCTCGATTAGCCCATTCGTTCTTCCAACCTGTCTAGATTCTGATCTTTGTATATATGTGTATGCACGTCATTTCTCTCTCTATATATACTCATGACAACGAACAACCACATTGTTTCTTTTCTCCAGTTTCCACTTCGACCCAACTCTCTATATCTACTCCAGACAATGAACAATCGCACTGTTGTATTTTTTCTGTAGTTTCCACTTCAACCCAAAACAACACAAGTTGTTGTTCTTACCATTTGGACCCAAAATGAACTTCTCAAATTCAGCATCTTATTCTTCCATCAAAACGAAGAAGAATAAGGAAGGGAAGCTACACAAGGAGAGGTCAAACTTCTACTCAAAATCGGCGCCATTATATATGAGCCCTAGATACACCTTTCCATGTGTGTTACTGTATTGGTCTCTCTCTACATTCTGTCACAAAGTTGTGGGGCTTTTCTATATTCATGTTTTTTGTGTTTGGGCGTAGAGTTGGTTTCAATTATGGGAAAGCCCTTCATTTTGAATTGGATGGAAGGTAAATGTGGTAATATAAAAGAAGGTTGAAGTGAGTTTTAAGATTGGGAGTATTTTAATAACCCAGTTCAGTTTTTGTATGTGTTTTCATTTCTAAAAACTGTTGTGTTATAAATTATTGTGTATAATAAAACAAATATTTAAATCTTCAAAGTTATAAAAATTATTTGTAAAGTATATTAAATAATTTGTTATAGATGTCTAACATATTGGTAGAAATTTACGTAAAATGCTAAGTGTTGTCAAAGGGGCAATAATGAAATATGATTATTCTCAATTTTATATCGATAGTTGAATGCATCTATAGATTTTAAGTGTTCATTTTAACTCCGAAATATGTGATATATCGAATAATAATTCATTTTTAAGTCAATTGTTTAAGGATTAGCTCATGAAAATAGATTGCCACATTTATACATTATAATATAATAAAAATATTATATGAGTCCGCGCATCGCGCGAATTACATGTTAGTTTAGATAAATTTAATCACGCATCGTGTAACCTGCATGCTAGTATCTAAATATAAAAATAATGTCTCCAATTGTGAGTTTGACACGTGGCTTGTAATTAAGACTACATGAATCTTCTTAACCAAGTGTACCTACGACCCATTATTTTAACCTCTAATATGTGATACATTGTTCATAGTCGTAACTTTTCACCTTCAGAGACATTAACTGCCTTTTCATGTGCAACTCTTATTATACTATTCACAAACATGAGTGAAAATATGCAAGCCTTTTCATATGCGTCTGACCTCCAGCGTTCTCACTGGCTGCTGCTCTCTAAACAAATTTGAGGAAGATGGCCAGGTCATTATCTAATATACTTTTCAACGGCATGGGGGGCGTTACAACTACTGTGCGATTGCCTATGGATCCTTCTACCAGCATCAACTAATAAGCTCGAAATTTCAAACAAAAAAATGGTTTTTGACAACCATTTTTTTGTTGGTATAAGAGTTGTTCGATGGTTTCATTTTTTTTCAACAGTCATAATCCATAGTCTAGAATGGTTTGAGAATGGTTCTGACAATGATTTTTGTAGATCTGAACTTTTTGTTTGAGAATAGTTCAATGAGCCATTTTTTGTTTTCCATTTTTTAATCAATGGTTCTTTTTTTATTGTTCCAATCATATTCTGGACTCTCTCTCTCTCTCTCTTTTGTTGTTGCCGAGTCATATTCTGAATGCTTTTAATATTTTTTTATTCTATGCATTTTTTTGAGTTTTTTTTTTAGGCTGAAATAAATAATTCTATGTGTTGTTTATAATTTTTTCAGTAATTTCTAGATTTTTAAATAATATCTAAGTTAATTTGATATTTTGAAAATAGTTTTCTGCAAAGTTGCAATTATTTGGCAAAGTTTTTTTTCAATATTTTTATATTTTAAAAAAAATTATCTGTTTTTTTGAAACTTTTAAAATCTAATTTCTATTATTTCCAGACTTTTGTAGAAACTTGTTTTTCATTATTTTTCATATTTTTTTAAAAGTTTAAATTCTTTTCCCCAGAAAATTACTTTTTAAAAAAACATCGTTAATATTTATAAAATTTATAGTTTAATTTTTTAGGGTTTCAGTGTTAGACATTTGTAAATTTTTATGCGGTTGGATTGCTTATCAATTTGGTTGGGATTGAAATCCATAAATTTACTGGATATTTCATTTGTTAAGGTTGATATTTTAAATCCTCTAGTTTATTTTTTTAAAATCTTGTAGTTAACTCCATGCAATCCTTTGCATAGAGAGCGAAAATATTGAGAGACAAATCGAAGGACAGAGATAGATGGGGTCTTCATGCAAGGTAAATCCATTATATAATTGCATATGAACATATATATATTTGGTTCTAAACTTTCGATCGTTGTATAGGTTTAACTGTTTATGTTAACCAATTTGATTTTTACGTGGTACATGCGTGTGTACAAATAAATATTTAAGTTCAATTACTCTCAATGAAATTATAATGAGCTTTTGTGTACCCTGATAATCTGTTGTAATTTCTAATTGGCACACTCTTCTATTTATAGAAGTATGGGTATTGTTTCCCATCAATACTTAATTAATCATAGGTTAATGCCCTATTGATTTGCTATATGGTAAGCCCCTTCCTAGAGCTCATTGGCTACTGAAAAAATGCTCTATCATTTCTTCCTCAAGTTTTTTTTGTTCTGTTACTTTTTGTGTGATAATACAATATTAAAGAACCCCTGCAATAGGTGGTGTGTCTAAAGATTAGGAAAAGTCCATAGTGTGTCAAGCAAAAAAATTAGAATACTTAGTCCAAGTGTTTGCATGGATGATTTTAATATAAATAAGTCATAGGTGAAGGGTGATTTTAATATAAATAAATCATATGTGAATAAAAAAAATTGTGCATCATAACAAGTATTAGATGGTGTTTACTATTTAACTTCCTATCCGTTCATGTTTACAACTTTGTCAATTTATAAATAATTTAAAAACTGACAAATTTTGATCGATTTTTTTGAAATAGAAAAAAAAGTCATTTTGAGTTGTTTTTTTATGGTCATACTGAAATATTTAAAAACCATAAAAAAAAATCAGTCAAAAAATATTTTTTTTACTATTTTAAAAAAATGGTCTGCATTCAAAGTCTTCAAATTGGAACCTTATGAGATCGTATTACACACACACACACACACACACACACACACATATATATATATATATATATATATATATATATATATATATATATATATATATATAAAACAAAATTTTGATAATTTGGTTTTAGTTTCATCTCAATAGTTTTATTTGGCACGCATCTCTTCTTTAAAAACAAATAATGTCTCCGCAACAAAACATTCGTATCTGAGAAGTTTTTTATAAATAAAATTTATTAGTATCTTCAACTTAAAAAATACTTTTACATGTATAATATATAATATAACTTTATTTAATTATATGTATCGTAAAATTAAGGTGTTTGAAAATCTAAAATTTTGTCAATTATTTATGTTTGATTATTCAATAAGATACTTTCGTAGGAAATACTATTTCAATATGTTTATTACGATTTGACCCTTTGATTTGGAATAACATAATTTATATATTAGAATTGACTAGAGCGGGACGTAACATTAGACAAAGTTGTATAATTTTTTACAAAATATTTTTTCATTTAAATAATCTGTTAATTAATAAAAAATATATGTGTATGTTTATTTAATTTTATAAAAGCTAAATTATACAATTCAATACAAATAAAAATTCAAAGCTCTCGCATCGCGCGGAGGTTAAATCTAGTGTTACTTGGAAACGAGTAAAGTAGAAAAACCAAAGGTTAATCACTTTATTCAATTCTAAATGCCATCTCTCCATTGATGCCTTACCTCTCCCTTTCTTTTACTGTTAATACCCCTATATCTTCATTTGTCCAACAATAGCAGTCACTTAATAACACTTTTCCAACTACTATCATGAGGCTGCTAGGTTTATATCCCCTCTAACCTTTTCACACTGGTTCATCCGATGATTAGAATCATTTAACAGACTTCTTTCTTTCTAACACTGGCCACAGGATATACAGCGGTTGGGACACTGTAGGCCGCCAAAAACCCTTACGGGCTCATATACATTCCTAGGCTCCACAAGGAAGGTGTGGGTGAAGACCTCGATTGAAGAATCTGCTAATAAGGATAGTGGGAACATATACACATATGGTGTTTATTATTTTATACTTCTGGGAGTGTATTTAGATTTTAACATTTCCAAGCATAGAGTTCTAGATTTGAGTGAGGGTATTAAAATTAATGGAATTGAAATTTTGGATATTTACATCCGCTACACATTTACCCAATTTTAAGTGTCAAAATGGGGGATTTTGGAGTTACGAATATAAGACAACAAATGTTGTGAAATAACCTCTAATCAGAATCGGGTTTTGATTTTGATATTTTAAATGTGTTTTTTTTATCGTTATCTATAGTTTGGATTGTAAAATAATTTTTAAGAACAACATAATATTAATCAAGAAAAAATTAATTTAATTAAATTTTCACATACAAATGTTTTTAATAAAAGGATTTTGGATCTTCATGATTATCACATAATGGCTCTTGGTATTTGGAGTACCCTTTCATTAACCAAAGTGACTCTTAGAATTAATATAATTATGAAGCACATAATGGAGAATTATACAAAATCATTCTAACAGTCTCCCACTTGATCCATAATTATCATAAAGCGCGCAATAATTCTTGAGTCATCCTTAAATGATTTTTTATAAGCACCTTCATCAAATAAATCATCAATGCGAGTCATGGCGCTCACACACTAATTCAGGAGCCTGATCGCTTCCATGTACCACAACATTAACAACTCATCCAATAAGGTATATAAATAGGATTATTCCATAATGGTCCGGTAATGTCTTTGTAAAAGACTATTTATGTCACATTCTTTCATTCACATGCATGTGTACAATAACGACAGAAATAAATGATTCTGAAATATTGTATGATATCATATGGTAGTGTCAAAATAAGCACTAAAAAATCCACCACATCAAGATTCTATTGGCTATATTTAAAGACTCGTATCTTAAGCATGCTTCGTTAATGTCTTTCACGATAACCCAATCATGTGAATTTTCTATATTAACACTTGTACAAATATGTTAATTGACACTTGGTTGAGAACTTCTTCTTTAAAAGGTATTTACATTCAATGTGCTTAGTTCCTCATATAATACCTAATGTATCTTAATAAAGAAGATTGTAACGACAATATCATAATATTTCAGCAACTTGGCAATAGTGTCGAAAAATCCAAGTCCCAAAATTTAAATTACGTTTCCATAATCAATAAGTTATAGCATCAAAGCATGCTACAGATTCAGATTTTCATAATAGTCAATGGATTGTATTGCACTCCTTCATTATATTGGTCGTTAAACCAAAATAAATATAAGTAGATAAGAGTGAACTTCACACTTTCCACAAAACTAGTAAATCTAAGTTGTAATAACTGTTCGCCCAAAAATGAACAGTCAACTTTAATGTGAGCATATAATATTTTAGTATCTCATAACTTCATCCATTACATATTGAAAATTTATATAACATTTTGTTTCTCTACTTTACAATAAATTGAATATATAAACTTACTCCCACGGATCATAAGTTGTATAAATTGAATATATAATGATTAGAAAATATAATGGTATTACTTCTGAAAATACCATAGGTGGAAAACTTAATTAAGTTTATAAAATCATTTCTATATAACATGTGTAAAATATCATAAGAATAATAGTTCTCACATACACTAAATGTAACTCTCATCATAATGATTTGCTCACCTCATAAGAATTGTACGTCCTTAAAAAAATGACGTCCTTGGAAAGGTGAGAAGGTTCATTTATAACCCTTTTCTCATTACACGTAAAATGTTTGACTAATAATTCTTTATGACCTCTTCATACTCAACTTAAATGTAATTTAATGAGATCTCGTAATCTAGTTACTTCTTATGATTGGTGAATACAAAACCAAATATTTATTTATCCTTATGCCAAATTCATATTTATGTAGATACACCACATAATCACTTAGAATAGTAGACTCCGTTTAAGATCTTCGTAATACTATTCCTTATGATTTTATCTACATTTGTCTCATAGTGACAATACAATAATTTAGTGGTCGATCATTTATTTGTTCTTTGTTGTTTAAGCAATCCAACAACTAAAAGAACAAGTATTGAAGAAAGTTATCGGTAATGGGATAAATACCCTACATTCCTTTATAATCACATTTTACGATTTCAACTCCCACCAATTTCACTATTCATAATGAATTTGGTTTTCTATAATGCAATAAGTACATGTTAATGATGATTATATGATCTATGTAGGTCTATTTTAAGGGAATTCTCAAAATCTCCCACTTGGACCACATAAGTCATCCTTGTATTATATATTGTAACACCTTAAGTGCATAACATAATGATCAATATTTATTACAGATATTGCAAAAATCTTGTCCATAAAATTATCAAAAGAAGTCTAGATTTAATTTGGGACAAGATTAAAGAGTTTGATAAAAAAATATTGTGATTATTATACAAGAGCAAAACAATCTTTAAAAGAAATATATTCAAAACTTTATTTTATACAAAACATCAAAGGAATACCATAACCTTTGAGAAGGACTAAAAGATGCCTTTAAAAAAATATCCCTCATAATCAAGTCTAGACAAATATTTTTCAAGAAAATTGGAAGCATTGAGGGTTTATGAAATGACAAATGACTTGATTCCCCAAAAATGAAAGAGAAGAAATCTTATTTGCATTTCTAATTTGTTTTGTAAACAATTATGTCATCAAAAGTAAATACTTTATGTAACACAATACGTTTAACTGGCAAACTCTACGAAGATAAAACTCATTTCAAATCATAAAAGATATATATTATCTCTATCATTATTAGTCCGAATGTGCAACAGGTAAACAAACTTAATTTGTTTTATTACTTCAAATTTTATATGAAGTGTTCCACATAATATTGATCATCATTAGTGGGCTAAAAAAATCCAACATAATAATCAAGAGAAACAAAACTATATCATAACATGTGAAAGATATGAGATAAATTGCTCACTACATTAATGCTTTGATTTGACAACACATATGTTAATATCTCACTAGTACCTAATGTGGATTTTATATTTCTCATTAGTAACCATTGATTATCAATTATACGATGCTTGTAGATACTGGAGTATTAAATATACATGATATATACTTGAATAATGTATATGTTATATAGAGTTTATTCAAACAATCAAAATCAACTCCCTGTAAGGAACAATCTTGTTTGATAATTAAACTCAATATACTCCACAATTATAACCATCAAAGGTTACTATTGCTATCATCTTTACATTTAATATTCATTTTCATTATAGTTGGGTCACTGTGGTGACTACCAAATGTTTCATAATATGAATATTACATTAAGTAAAGACTTACATACATAAGTCAAATTATTCATGTTTGGGTTTCATACACTTATTTGGTGATATCATGATGAAATAAATAATGACATCTGCATTTGATGACCATTATTGCCTTTCCAATATATATATATATCACCACTTAATTTTTGCTTAATAATTATAATTGGACTTGTAGGCTACTAAATCACAATAATTGAATAAACAATAATATGTATGCAACATCATAATCTTAGCATTCAATATCATACATGGACCAGTAGGCAATCCAAAATATGCATGATATCAACCCATTAGTCTAATATTTATCTAATATGGAATGGAGTACTTTAACGAACACCAATCCTTACATTATATAAATATTAGAGATAAGCATACATGTCTAAAATACCCGTAATACATGAATAAATTAAATAATTGTCTATTTCATAATTTGAAATTCACAAAAAAAAAACTATACTTAATGTGAAAATCAAATAGACAAGGAGTTCACATGAGATATTACACGAATAGTAGTAAATGAAAAATATGAATCATTTACTTTCTCTTTATCACTTATGTATGAGTAACAAATTAGAAATATTGATCCAAATCATTCATGGTCATACTAATGCACAATACGGTTATAATCACAACTACCACACTAGTGGTATTTGTAAATATGACTATATAACTTTTGATGTCAATTATCTAATATTCACAAAAATTCCAATGTTTATTTGATTCAAATTTCAGCATGTGTTGCGCTACAATTTAATCTTATAACAGACATTAGGATAATCTGAAATGACTACAAGTATAATATCTTCACATGTAATCTCGGCCTGTATTTGGACTTTGATTAAACTGAATGAATACCTACTTATAAGTCTCAAAATTACAAACCATGCGTTCAAATATGCATGCATGCAATGAAATCATAAGTTTAGTATCCGCACATATGAATTGTGGCCTAGGTTTGGCATTTAATTAAACTTAATGGGAGTACTAGCATTAGAATAAACAGTAATTATGATATTCAACTACATGAATCGTTCGCCTGTGTTTGGTACGAGACTCATTAAAATACGAATATCATAATATTCAAAAATATGAATCATTGGCCTGTGTTCGGCACGAGACTCATTAAAATACGAAACATAATATTCAATAATATGAATCATTGGCATGTGTTTGGCACGAGACTCATCAAAACATGAATATTAATAATAACATAATATTCAATATTATGAATCATTGGCATGTGTTTTGCACCAGATTCATAAAAATATTAATAAAAAATTCTAATATTCAATGTTATGAATCATTGGCATGTGTTTTGCACGGGACTCAAAAAAATATGAATATTAAATTCTAATATACTTAATATTCAATGTTATGAATCATTGGCATGTGTTTTGCACGAAATTCATAAAAATATAAATATTAAATTCTAATATACTTCATATTCAATGATATGAATCATTGGCATGTGTTTTGCATGGGACTCATATAAATATGAATACTAACTATAACATAATATTCAATAATATGAATCATTTCCCTGTGTTTGACACAAGATTCATCAAAATATGAATATTAACAATAACACAAGTCTAATATCCTATCATATGAAATATGTTTTACTCGTGTTTGGCATTTAAATGCACGTAAAATATGAATATTAGTCTCAAAATATATTCATATATTCAATATTCACGAAATGATCATAACACGTGTTTGGTTTCTAATCCAACACAAACATGCATTCATGAATAAATAAAACAACTCCCATAGTGAAAACACACGCATAATATATGACAAAATCGTAACTTTGCCCCTCCCCCCCCCCCCCCCAAAAAAAAAAAAAAAAATAGTCAACAGAATGGGATGTAGATTATTACTACAAAATCTCAAAATAAATTGTGGAATTCAAAAATCAATTTTCTGGAATGAGATATTGTCGTAAACATTATTTATGTAAAATTAATGCCCTAAGAAAAATTACGATTGCATGTTAATACTTGTTGCATGTTAATCTAATTTAATTAAAATTGACAACTCACTTTTTAAATATTAGGTGGCTAGTAACCGTTAAAATATTTTCGAAAGTGATGCTATGAACTGAACCAACTTGATATTTTGTATTAATTGGAATAAAGGAGTAGCTACCCGGTATTTAATTAGTCGGGGTGTCACAATTTAATGTGTTAATATCATTGCATACGATCAATTAAATAAAATTATTAATTGTCCCAACATGATATAAGGAACAAAGCTCTTTAGTTTCAAAGATGTTAACCATGGTGGAAACTTATGTGTAAAATACATTACACAGCCATATATAGCTGTAATATGGCAAAAGCGGTGGCACCCCGCCGTGACATATAAAACCACGGTAACACCACACTGTGAAGGATGACCTCACGGTTCCCTATAGATGTTATATTTAGACAGTGTTAGGGGTAAAAATTCTAACCTTAAACCACTGTGTCATCTCATCGTGTAACTCAAACTCATGGTTGGCTCATACTATGAAAGATAACATCATAATTGCTTCAGGGCATGTTGTTTATACAGTGTTGGGGGTAAAAATTCTAACCTTAAACCACAGTGTCATCTCACGGCGGTACTCAAACTCACGGTTATCTTATACCGTTAAGGATAACATCATGGTTCCTTCAGGCCGTTGTATTTAGACAGTGTTGGAGGGAAAATTATAACCTTAAACAATGGTGTCATTTGACTATGGTACTCAATCTCACGGTTGGATTAAACCATGAAGGATAACATCACAGTTCCATCTGGCAGTGGTATTTAGACAGTGTTGGGGGTGAAAATTTTAACCTTAAACCACGGTGTCATCTCACAGTGGAACTCAAAATTACGGTTGTCTTATACCATTAAGGATAACATCACAGTTTCTTCCCGCCGTGGTATATAAATAGTGTTGGGGGTAAAAATTCTAACCTTAAACCATGGTGTCATCTCACCGTGGAACTCAAACTCACGATTGTCTTAGACCGTTGTGTTCAAATCCAACAACATGGTACATACCATATGCTTTCACAAATATAACATTAATTGGTCAAATCTAAAATACAACCACTTTGTTGCAAATCACATATGGTGAAATTTAGTAAACACAACATAATATATCTAAAACAATAACACTACATCCAAAATTGTTTCAACAACATACGAAATCAAGAATAAATTTTTTGAAAGACTGTTATAACCACTTTTACTTGTAATACCCCGTATTTTCATGGCTTTTAAATTTAAGGATTTATTAAATTTAATTGAGATAAATTAATTTAATTTTAACCCGGAATGTTGTTTTAAATATTTACTAGCGTGACAAGAGTTAGTAATTATTGGAAATTGTCATTTGTTGAATATTACTGGATGAGTATAGTAATATATGAGATTTATTTTTATAATATTGTCATGTGTGAATAAAATGACAATTGTGGAAATTTAAGTCGGGACGCGCCTGTGTCGTGTCGGGACTAAATGTTGATTAATAAGTGAATCTTTTATAAGTTGTTCGTATGGTCATTTTGAGTGCGCCAACGCCTCCGGAAGGTTCGAGATAGTCAGAAAAGTGTACCCGGGGGTTTAGTTTGGGTCTCGAGGCGTTTTTAGGCCTAATTGGTACCCCGGGAGGGCGTTTTGGACATTTCGCCTTTTTGGGTAATTAAAACCACGAAAATTCAAAGGGTTAAATCAGATATCTGGATTATCATCTAGGGTTAGAAACTCAAAACACAAGTGACGGCCATAGGAGAGGAAGGAGAGAGCTCTCAAGGCAAATTCAAGCCCGAAATCCACCCGTTTGCACCGCAACCACCACCAACGCGTAGATCGCGCAACAGGCTACGTAACCACACCAAAAATATCTGCAAATCAGAACGTCAAAAATCCCAGGCAAGTGTTTATCTTGCTTATTTCGTTGGTGCAATTTTCATATTAGGTTAGGGATGATTAGGGATGAATTTCATTGAAGAAAACTTAAATTGTGATAGGAATTTGCATGTAGTGATGACTTAAACCTTATTCTGGAAATTGTTGGTGATGTAGGAGAATAATCCATGAAATTTTAATGTAGTATAAGAAGGAATTTCTGGAAAAACAGATTGGAACCATGATTTAGAGATTTCTAGGGTTCTTGTATGTTTAAATGAATTATGGCACGATTAATCAATGTTTAGTGACATAAATTGACATGCTTTACGTTGAAAATAGCTAATATGATGATATAAGGTTAGTAGTATCAATTCTGGGACGATTGGGATTAGAAAGTATGGAAATTGTTGAAGTTTGGAGATGAAACCCGTAACTGCGGAAATTCAGTTTTCGTAGAGCTGCTTGATCGATCGATCGAGCCCAGAGCTTCGATCGATCGAAGGTTCGATCGATCGAGCCCCAAACCTCGATCGATTGACCCCTCCTGGCAGACTCCTATTTACTTTTTAAAATGAGTTAAATTCAATTTATTGTGAGATAATTCTTGGGCACCCTTAATAAAATGTTTTGGGAGATAGGGAGGACCAGTAGGACATGTGAATAGATTTTGGGACCCTTGATGTCGGGCAAAGATTATATTTTGGGATAATTACATAAGGGTCGGTGAATTTATGATTTAAAGAGAGAGACACGTAAGAGAGTTACTTTGGGACAATTGTGTATACCTACTGAATTTTATAATTGGGAGGATAGAATCCATGAGGCGTTATGTAGTAAGTGGAAAAGTTCCTCAAATTAAAGTAAGATGTGAATGGTTATACGTGATAACTATATAATGAGAAATAAATGCAAATGACGTAATTATGGGAATTGGGAATTTACCCATTATTGATATGGTAATATTAGTATAGTTATATGATTGTGTATGCATATACTATCTATGTGTGAAAATCATGCCCACGCTACTTGCTATCCCCGAGGTTTCCGCGCTGGGACAGTCTTATATCGAAGGGACCTTTATGAGGGATATTGACTTATACCCTAGAAGATAGATATCCTTGGTACAGGCTATCGGAATGATAGTTCAGACGGTCCTAAGAGATGCGGATATGTTCTTTCCTCTTAGAGACTTGGAATCTATGCTTCGCCTCATATTGTTTGTGTATAGGTATCCTTGGTACAGGCTATCGCAGTGATAGTTCAGACGGTCCTAAGAGACTTGGAATCTATACTTTGCCTCAATATTATTTGAGTATGTGTTAATACAGTTCGAGAGTGATTCCGAATTTGTATTCCCTTAGTACGAGTGATACGGGGATTGGATAGTAGAGTATGCCCGCACCATAGTTATTATTTGGGGTGCTGTTAGGATATATATATTTTCGAGTAGTTAATATATATATGATATTTTTAAATCTGGAATTGCCTACTGTGATTTGATATGTAGAACATGGTTGATGACTCAAATTGTAAATACTTTCTTTGAGAAAGTATAATATGACATTGGAAAAACTTTATTGATTAATAAAGTCAAAATGAGAACTTTGGTTACTAATTGAATTATTCCTTTCAAACAATTGAATCGTTAAATTTTGAATCTTACGAGTAATCTAAGATAAGTAAAATCATTGGGAAGATTAGTGCGATAAATGATAAGATAAACCGTTGGGAAGGTTAGTGCGATAGGTGTGCACATTAGAAGAGAGGTGAGAATTTCCCAAGAGAGTGTCGCACTAATATGTTGTTGCATTGGCCTGTATCAATTTAAATACTTGCTAAACGTATTTTAAATCAAACACACTATCGGGCTCTGACCCATTTCTTTTTCTCTCTCTCTCTTGTATATATATGTATGTATCACAGCTGCCCAGCCACAGGGGCGTCTTGCGTAGGATCCCTTGGAAGGAACGCGCTGCAGCTTAGGTGGAAGTTGCAGGTCTCTTGATTAGACGGCTTCGTTCATTCGGATCCACTCTTAGTACTTTCATTTAGTTGGGCATGTGTAGCTCTTTCCATTATTCCGTTGTTATTGAGCATTTGTATTTCAGTTATTTCCAGTACTGTTACTATGGGATTTACTCAGTTTGGATTTGTGACTTTAGATTTCGTATGTTAACATTCGGTTGACGAATATATTAAATTAATTGGATTATGTTGCAGAATTTAATGTGGTGTGATTCTTACTTATTGAATGTTGTTAATAAAATGTATGACTTTTCTTTAAATAAAATTTGGAAAGTATGTATGAAAATGGTTTTGACACTTAGCTTAATTAATTAGGGTGTTAAATTGGAAAATTTTATTTTTCGACAGTGATGCTAAGAATGGACCAACTGTTCACCTTGATTTAATTTAATAAAGGAGTGATCGCCCGGTATTTAATTAGGCGGGGTGTCACAGGTGGTATCAGAGCATCAGGTTCTAGTGTCCTTAGGATCTGTACGGCTTATTATGCTTTCAGCGTTGCTTTGTTTATTATAGAGCCCTATGTTTAGGATTGTCGATTCCTTTGATGAGATTTCGTTCTCATGCTATAATGTGTATACATTAGTATATTCTAATTTCATTCGGATGTGTGCGTATACCGAGCGATGACGGATGTCATAAGAGGACCGTTAAGCGTACATCAGGAGGCAGGGCTCAGTTGAGATGATAAAATATATCCGAGGATGATGACCGTAGTCGAGGTCACCTCCATTATGGCACGAGAATCCATGACTAGAAAGGCGACTAAGGTGCAGCAATGATTTTTCAAATGCTGTTATAGTCAAATGAGGTGCGAGGGTAAACTTACCCAACGTATTACAAAAACGTGTAGAGACTGTCAATGGGAAATTTTAGAAATGCGGAAATTATATGTGTCTTTACCAAAGGAGGTAATGTATCCAAAGGCGTAAATATAGGACGGAGTGTGGCAAACTGAAAGTAAAAATTTAGAGAAAATTTTCTTGGCTTTCGGGACGAAGTTATAATGGTTGGAGTCAACCATCAATTTTGTAAATGGAATGTTATACCTATAGGAGAACCTAGGTACAGTGATGACCGTATGTTCCTTCCTTAACTGTTCAGGATTAGAAGCAAATGTGGTTCTGAACTCATCGAGAGAGGGCATGTCAGGGGTCCATTCATGAATATGAATCTTAACCGTTAGCGAATTTTGTATCGGAAGATGTAGATACAAGTGGGGGGAAACAACTCCGAGTGGGAGATCGACACGTAGAAATAGTTGATAATACTCGAGGAAGAGATTTTGATGGATGACCGATTCAGAGGTTGACAATGTCATATTTTGTCAATATAGATGATAACGCTTCTTTGTGGGGGAAGTTAAAGGAATCGAAGAATTTAGTCGAGAATAAGACTGAATACGACGGTGGTGGTATAACACCACAAAAGGATGTGGATACACATCAGGAAAACCATTTAAATGCTTCAGATAGTTAAATTCTTACCAAGTGATGGTAAATTCAGTAAGTACTATTATAGATAGTAACCTAATCTTTATGGCCTAAAAAGCTAAGGGAACAACCGGGATGGCTAACAGGAATCAAGTCTACTAAAGTCCGAGAGAAGGACAATCCTAACCTGGTTAGTAGGACAGGTGATAAGTGGATTATGTGTTGAGGTATTTTGGTGCGGTGTGAAATTACTCACGATAATATGTTCCAAAGTGAGAAAAAGGGGCAAGAATACGATGCCTAATAAAAGACAACGATTAAAGAAATTTTGTTTGGTTTGAGTAGACGTGTTACGTCCAGAAACCACTTGCGCAGTCAAAACGATTGCCAGGATGGAAGTATAAGTTTTTTCCTTAGAGGATGCGGCGTGTTTATGTGACACGAGCGAGTCACCATATTTTGTTCATTGCTAGATTAGCATGTGAGACGAGCTTAATGCATATAATTATGAATGTTACTATTATGTGAATATTTTTCTCTAGTGTAGCGGGATTTTTCTTTAGTGCTATCCGCGGAGGATGAATGAGTATATTAACAGTGTCATGTATTTTTTTTTGAGATTACTCGTTGTAGTGATGCGATACACGATTATGATATTATCTTTGTTAAAACATTATAGAAATGGTTATACGATAGTGGGCATTTATTGCAAGACTATCGGAGTGGTTGCATTAGTGCAACATGTTTTATGTTTATTTTGGCGAGGCTTTACCTGTGAGAAGGTTGGACTCGCACTTATATTATCTATCCTAGAGACTTCGGAGGAGATAGTGGGCTCGAGATATTCGATGCCAAAGTATGTATAGACTTTGTCAGTATAATTCCGTATGTATCGGGATTTACCGTTGGGCGAAAAGATTTGACTCAGTATTATGTTTAGCACTCCGGACTTAGTGATAGGAAGAGTGCATTGTTATATTTATCCTTTAGAGATGTGGGAGTAAATATTTATACCCCTATTATTAGGGAAAGGAATTTTGAGAATTTCGATCGTATGTATCCAAGGTTTATAGAATGTAATTACTATCAACCAATACAGGACGATAGTGAAATTGGTGAAACGTTCTTTGTTAAGCATAATTACGGGAGAAATTGTAACTTTTCTGTCAAGGGACGGAATAAAAGGGTATATACTATGGACGGAGGACCTAACGGATTTCGATAACCGACAATGCTAGGTAGTAGTGTATCGGGGGGGTTCCTTATTTGGATTTCGCTTTGCGAGACATCCCACGCATGAAACTTAGCGTAAGGCTGGAAATAGGGAGACGTTTGGTCACTATTCCATGAGTTCGGTACCCTGGTCGAAATGGGATCAAGTAATTATGTATGTAAGTTGGAAGTTGAATTTTGTTTTAAGGTCATTGGAGCCGTATTTTTGTGGTAGGAAAGCATTGAAAGTTATCCCCACGAGTTGAGGGGTGGAACGATGATAAGGAGAATTTAAGAATTTTGATTTATAGGGTGATTGAGAGTACCCAAATGTCATAACCGCGTACAGAAAACAAGGTGAATAAAGAGTTGGAATGATTTTTAGCACAAATTATCTGGAAAGAACTTTATTATACAAAAGAGAGGACCTGTAATTATTTTGATGAATAGAGCGATGGTGATTTATTTTGGTTGTTGTACCTATTTGGGAAAATTGTTGTACTTATCTGAGGAAGGTTGAGGATTATTATTCCTCTTTTATTGTCATGGAATTTGAATGCCCTATTCCTTCTATTCCGTTGAATTTAGTTGGTCCTACAGATGAGTAGAACGCCGTTCGCTCTCCCAGGGCGGTCGGAGTGTTGCAAAAATGTGGGCATCTTAGTTAACTACAGTTAAAATAGTCCGAGTCGAAGGGACGTGGTAATAAACGTGTGAAATATATGTTCGTGGGACTAGTATAACGAAGTGGAAGTGATAGAGTGGATTAGACGTCACATGAGGGGCGATAATCCAAACATAAGTGTACAATTAAAATAGCACGCCCTAACTTGATTGGAAGGCTGTAGGAAGCCATTCAAGAATTGGTATTCCTTGAATAGAGTAGAATTTAATTGTTATGAAGCACACCCGGAGCGGAGTTGTTATTAGTCAAGAGTGAGAGCGACTTGCGCCTACAAAGAGTAATGTTGTTAGTATAGTATAAGAGATACAGAAGTGCGGTTCGTGGACAGAAGAGCACGGGTCGGAACTTTCGTCATACTCCAAGGAAGGAAGGGGAGTATTACGTGTCATTTAATGTGAGACATTTCAAGGGAAGAATCGATGTTTAGCGAGACGTAGTTAGTAGTCTCTACATGCACCGCCCATAGGTAAGGTTTGGTTGAAAGAGGAGAATCAACCAAAGAATTTTGTGTTTATCGAAAATTCCTGAACTTGGAAGAGGTCGGTAAAGCCGGTTAAGTTCTTGAATGAGTTGCCATCCTCAAAACAAGATCAAGGCTTTATCCCGAACATGTAAATTAAGTCGCCGAGAAGGAAGTGATTGATATTCCTTTGGGCTGGCTTACAATATTAACTAGTATGCCCCAGACTTCCTTCGAAAGGAAGGATCGCGCCAGTGCATGGTCGGACGCAGTATAAATTTCTAAATCAGGATGAGATTGGTGAATCCCAGCTTTGAAATGGGATTTCAGGAACCATCGTGGATAAGATTTCGTTTCGAGTAGGATGTATCACCCTTATCCAGGGAATAAGCGCATGGTGATTGAGAGTGCAGCAACAGCGGAAATATTGCGACTTCTCAAATAAAAAACCAATTTCAATTAATCCCAAATTTTAGTTAAAACCCTAAGACATGCATCTAGATGATTTATCAAATAAAATATAGCATGCAGGATAAAAACAAACAATTTCAGGAAAAATCCCCGCAGGGCAAAACCTTGTATTTCACTATGAATATACAAGCCGCAACTTACAATTACATAGAGAAATCTGCAATGGATTAACGCGCAGCCAACCCACAAAGACACGCAGTCTTGAACTCAGCAAGAGAATACACGCAGCACCCTCCAAGGACTCGCAGCCCAAACAACGAAGAAAGAACCGCAGCTCTCCTCAATGACACGCAGTCATAAAACTTTGTAGAGACTCCCTCAGCAATGACACGCAGCCCTCGTTTGCAAAGATCTCTCCACAAAGATGAACAGTAGCAAAGCTTGTGTTCTAGGATTCCAAAAGATTCACAAAAGTAATTGGGATTTTTGGTGTGAATCAAAAAGATGTTTGGCACATCAAAAAGGTGAAGACTTAGAGCATTTAGAACTCTGAAAATCGTGTTGAAAAGTCTTAAAAAATAACTCCCCGAAGTTGGATTTAAATAAGAAGTCTTTGAGCCTAAAAAATCTGCAGCGAATCTGGCAGTGATTATCCCCGTCGGATCGGTCCGGATTGAGGGCGGATCGGTCCGATTTGACCGGATCGGTTCTTTTATTAAGAGGCGGATCGGTCCGAATGAGGTCGGATCGGTTCGGCTATATCTCCTCATCGGTTTGCCATCGGTCCGGGGTATACTGGCCTTCAGCAAAACGGATCGGTCCGTTTGTGACCGGATCGGTCCGGTTGACCCAGAATAATAAATGCCTCATATTGCTTGAAAAAACTTACGCCTTATTTTTATAAAAAACATTTTATAAAAATTTCCCAATACTAAATATGAACTTTAAGGAACGTAGAAACAAAATTTTACCAAGTTCATTCTCGCAGAGGCTATGATGTTGAAGACGCTTTGATATTCGGATCCGTTCATGTAGATGCAATCTTGAATTTCTTCAACGGTGTAACGGCGTATGACATACATATTGATAATGGACAAAAATGTCCTTACAGTTCTCCCCCTATGTCTATGCCGGTACATACATAAAAAAATATCCGAATTATCAACTAATGACCTATACAAATCTACCCTCCCATGAACCCTAAAAATGGAAAGATACAAAGGTATAAATCTTCATCGTTTGTTCTTCAATCTTCAACAATGATCAAATCTCAAAGCTTTTCTCATCAGGGTGTGCAACATATTGATCTTCAATTTTCATACCTACACACATGAGACAAAGCAAATACCACGTGACATATCGAGTTTGAAATGAGATAAACATGGATATCAATATATGATAAAAACATAAGCAACATCTCAAAAACTCCCCCAAAATTCAAACTCCCCCATAATATGATAATTCTTTCTCCCCCTTTTTATGATGTCCCCAAATAGACAAATGAGAAGAATGAATCAAATAAGCAGAATCGGGGTGACACGGTACAAAACAAATACAAACTATTTTTGATTTTTCAAATTTTTCATACAAAGATAGGATACCAATTTGAACAAATATGATACAAAAATCACACCATGGATTTAGACTCAAACAACCAAGTCATGGAGACGGAATGAATGGGTGTGAACACATTCTATAGGTAAATCAACGCAATCAATCATATGTGCATGATGCATATGTGTACCCCTAACGAATGAACATCAAAAGTATCCTTAGGTGAAAAGATTGTTGAATTTAGATGACATCGTCTTATGCAAATCAACAAATCAAAGTCAAATGATTTTCACACCAATAACGTCCAAAACTATATAGCGCATTTTCAAGAATTTCAAGGACGTGCAAACCCGTTTTAATTCTCCAACCAAACTCCCTCATATAAATTTTCTTTTAGAGGTAATCTAAATTCTCAAACTTTGGAGAATTGGTGCAAAAACCTAAATGGCCCATATTTGGCATGAATTTCTTTTTATTGCCTTTCAATTTTTTCGGGCTCTTTGAACCTCTTTGGACCTCGGATAATAAAATTCCTCCATTTTTTAGGTCCAATTTAACGGTGGCTTAGTATTCGCAAAGGCTAAAGAACCTTTCGCAGCCCTTCCCCGTTTTCAAACAAAGCACACAAACTCACAAAACGGTTTTTATATGCACAATTTCCTTATCAAAATTATCGCGCTTGGTTCGTTTTAAGGACAGGATTGAAGTGAAAACACCCAACCAACATGTGATAAGACAAGCACAATAATCAAACAAATCCGTGCATGTGTGCAATAAAGGAAACATGAGTCAAACATGTAGGAAGTAACACTTAATTACATCTTAATGACTCCAAACATTATAAAGCACATGGATGAATTGACCTATTGTCTCAAAACACTATCAAATAGTCACATGAAAATAATGGAATGATGTTGTGACTCGGTCATCCACAGTGTTCATCCATAAACGGTGTAAACTAAAAAATAAAAATCTTTTTGGATTTTTCAAAAGTTTTATCAAAATAAAATCTTTTTGTATTTTTCAAAAAAAATCAAAAACAAGAATTTATACAAAAAGTACAAGTCATCACACTAGTAAAAATATATCATGAACCTACAACTAGTGTATGA
Source organism: Sambucus nigra (assembly GCA_949130495.1). Classification (NCBI taxonomy): domain Eukaryota; kingdom Viridiplantae; phylum Streptophyta; class Magnoliopsida; order Dipsacales; family Adoxaceae; genus Sambucus; species Sambucus nigra. The sequence goes on along the minus strand of OX422217.1, from coordinate 542,360,451 downwards.
CAAACATGCAATCACAATCAACCAAAAGATTTCACATGGGGTGAATCACGTGCAAGCAAACGGGAATCGTGGACAAATAAACCATAAGCCTCTAAATCCGATTTTCTAACCCAAATTGATGTGTAACGAAGTGTGGGGGTTTTGGGAATCGAATTTATTCTTTCATTAACCTTCCTAGGTCCATTTAAAAGCTTGTAACAAAATCTCCTAAGATGACCTTGCCTACCGCAATGTGTGCAAGTGTAAATCGGGCGGTGTGTGTTACCTAAAGGTGGCCCTCTCCTCAATTTCCTAGGTGGCGCTTTCTGAATTTGCTTAGGTGGATCTCTCCTAATGATCCTAGGAGGCACTCTCACGATGTTCCTAGGGGGCTCTTTCCTAACACCCGTAGGTGTCTCTTTCTTAACAAACCTAGGAGGCTCTCTCACACGTGTGGGAATGGGTGCAACATATTTTTCAAGACCAATCCCACCCCTATCAGTTTTGATCTCGACTGTGCCTAAAATCTTATCAAGTTTTTCAGACCTAGACTCCAAATCAAATTTCACTTTACTTGAATCTTTCAATTTCACCTCAAGTTCACCTATCCTAGATTCAAGTACTCGTTTAGAATCCTCAAACTCTAAAAGCTCCTTTTTCATAGTCTCCATCAACCCTCTAAGACTATCTCTCTCACCCTCGACGTACTCAAGCTTCTCTTTCAAAATTTTCACATGAGCCCTAAGTTCTTCAACTAAAAAATCATTATTTTTTATGGCACACTCTTTCAATTGAGCTTTCAATTTCAAATTTTCTTTCTTTGTTTTCAAAGTTTCAGCATAAAGTTCATTGAAAGCAGTTTGCAAGTCATGCTCATCTACACTTTCCTCCTCACTTTCATCCACACTCCCATCACCTTCACTATCACTAATCACATGGATGGGAAACTCTCGCCTAGAAGCATAAAAAACTTCTTCTTCCGAATCACAATCACTAAGGGTAGAAACATGAGAAATCGGTTTATTCAATTTCTTCTTTAAATTTGTGGTACACTCATGTAACGTGTGACCAACACCCTCACAACAAGGACACCTCTCAGATTCGTTTTCAACAGAAGATTTAAAACAAGAGTTCGTGCGAATTTTCCAATTAATTTTTTCAAAAATTTGACATCGAAGATCATCAAAACCATCAAAAGCCATTTTTGCAAAAACAGGATCAAAGCACAATAACTTAGTGCAACAGGCTCTGATACCAATTTGAAAACGTGAGTAGACAAATTGTATCAGAAAGTAAATCCTCGAAAAATCAGGATCACGCGATAAATTAGCGTAACCCGCTCTGATACCAATTTGAGAGTGCAGCAACAGCGGAAATATTGCGACTTCTCAAATAAAAAACCAATTTCAATTAATCCCAAATTTTAGTTAAAACCCTAAGACATGCATCTAGATGATTTATCAAATAAAATATAGCATGCAGGATAAAAACAAACAATTTCAGGAAAAATCCCCGCAGGGCAAAACCTTATATTTCACTATGAATATACAAGCCGCAACTTACAATTACATAGAGAAATCTGCAATGGATTAACGCGCAGCCAACCCACAAAGACACGCAGTCTTGAACTCAGCAAGAGAATACACGCAGCACCCTCCAAGGACTCGCAGCCCAAACAACGAAGAAAGAACCGCAGCTCTCCTCAATGACACGCAGTCATAAAACTTTGTAGAGACTCCCTCAGCAATGACACGCAGCCCTCGTTTGCAAAGATCTCTCCACAAAGATGAACAGTAGCAAAGCTTGTGTTCTAGGATTCCAAAAGATTCACAAAAGTAATTGGGATTTTTGGTGTGAATCAAAAAGATGTTTGGCACATCAAAAAGGTGAAGACTTAGAGCATTTAGAACTCTGAAAATCGTGTTGAAAAGTCTTAAAAAATAACTCCCCGAAGTTGGATTTAAATAAGAAGTCTTTGAGCCTAAAAAATCTGCAGCGAATCTGGCAGTGATTATCCCCGTCGGATCGGTCCGGATTGAGGGCGGATCGGTCCGATTTGACCGGATCGGTTCTTTTATTAAGAGGCGGATCGGTCCGAATGAGGTCGGATCGGTTCGGCTATATCTCCTCATCGGTTTGCCATCGGTCCGGGGTATACTGGCCTTCAGCAAAACGGATCGGTCCGTTTGTGACCGGATCGGTCCGGTTGACCCAGAATAATAAATGCCTCATATTGCTTGAAAAAACTTACGCCTTATTTTTATAAAAAACATTTTATAAAAATTTCCCAATACTAAATATGAACTTTAAGGAACGTAGAAACAAAATTTTACCAAGTTCATTCTCGCAGAGGCTATGATGTTGAAGACGCTTTGATATTCGGATCCGTTCATGTAGATGCAATCTTGAATTTCTTCAACGGTGTAACGGCGTATGACATACATATTGATAATGGACAAAAATGTCCTTACAGTTCTCCCCCTATGTCTATGCCGGTACATACATAAAAAAATATCCGAATTATCAACTAATGACCTATACAAATCTACCCTCCCATGAACCCTAAAAATGGAAAGATACAAAGGTATAAATCTTCATCGTTTGTTCTTCAATCTTCAACAATGATCAAATCTCAAAGCTTTTCTCATCAGGGTGTGCAACATATTGATCTTCAATTTTCATACCTACACACATGAGACAAAGCAAATACCACGTGACATATCGAGTTTGAAATGAGATAAACATGGATATCAATATATGATAAAAACATAAGCAACATCTCAAAAACTCCCCCAAAATTCAAACTCCCCCATAATATGATAATTCTTTCTCCCCCTTTTTATGATGTCCCCAAATAGACAAATGAGAAGAATGAATCAAATAAGCAGAATCGGGGTGACACGGTACAAAACAAATACAAACTATTTTTGATTTTTCAAATTTTTCATACAAAGATAGGATACCAATTTGAACAAATATGATACAAAAATCACACCATGGATTTAGACTCAAACAACCAAGTCATGGAGACGGAATGAATGGGTGTGAACACATTCTATAGGTAAATCAACGCAATCAATCATATGTGCATGATGCATATGTGTACCCCTAACGAATGAACATCAAAAGTATCCTTAGGTGAAAAGATTGTTGAATTTAGATGACATCGTCTTATGCAAATCAACAAATCAAAGTCAAATGATTTTCACACCAATAACGTCCAAAACTATATAGCGCATTTTCAAGAATTTCAAGGACGTGCAAACCCGTTTTAATTCTCCAACCAAACTCCCTCATATAAATTTTCTTTTAGAGGTAATCTAAATTCTCAAACTTTGGAGAATTGGTGCAAAAACCTAAATGGCCCATATTTGGCATGAATTTCTTTTTATTGCCTTTCAATTTTTTCGGGCTCTTTGAACCTCTTTGGACCTCGGATAATAAAATTCCTCCATTTTTTAGGTCCAATTTAACGGTGGCTTAGTATTCGCAAAGGCTAAAGAACCTTTCGCAGCCCTTCCCCGTTTTCAAACAAAGCACACAAACTCACAAAACGGTTTTTATATGCACAATTTCCTTATCAAAATTATCGCGCTTGGTTCGTTTTAAGGACAGGATTGAAGTGAAAACACCCAACCAACATGTGATAAGACAAGCACAATAATCAAACAAATCCGTGCATGTGTGCAATAAAGGAAACATGAGTCAAACATGTAGGAAGTAACACTTAATTACATCTTAATGACTCCAAACATTATAAAGCACATGGATGAATTGACCTATTGTCTCAAAACACTATCAAATAGTCACATGAAAATAATGGAATGATGTTGTGACTCGGTCATCCACAGTGTTCATCCATAAACGGTGTAAACTAAAAAATAAAAATCTTTTTGGATTTTTCAAAAGTTTTATCAAAATAAAATCTTTTTGTATTTTTCAAAAAAAATCAAAAACAAGAATTTATACAAAAAGTACAAGTCATCACACTAGTAAAAATATATCATGAACCTACAACTAGTGTATGACAAACATGCAATCACAATCAACCAAAAGATTTCACATGGGGTGAATCACGTGCAAGCAAACGGGAATCGTGGACAAATAAACCATAAGCCTCTAAATCCGATTTTCTAACCCAAATTGATGTGTAACGAAGTGTGGGGGTTTTGGGAATCGAATTTATTCTTTCATTAACCTTCCTAGGTCCATTTAAAAGCTTGTAACAAAATCTCCTAAGATGACCTTGCCTACCGCAATGTGTGCAAGTGTAAATCGGGCGGTGTGTGTTACCTAAAGGTGGCCCTCTCCTCAATTTCCTAGGTGGCGCTTTCTGAATTTGCTTAGGTGGATCTCTCCTAATGATCCTAGGAGGCACTCTCACGATGTTCCTAGGGGGCTCTTTCCTAACACCCGTAGGTGTCTCTTTCTTAACAAACCTAGGAGGCTCTCTCACACGTGTGGGAATGGGTGCAACATATTTTTCAAGACCAATCCCACCCCTATCAGTTTTGATCTCGACTGTGCCTAAAATCTTATCAAGTTTTTCAGACCTAGACTCCAAATCAAATTTCACTTTACTTGAATCTTTCAATTTCACCTCAAGTTCACCTATCCTAGATTCAAGTACTCGTTTAGAATCCTCAAACTCTAAAAGCTCCTTTTTCATAGTCTCCATCAACCCTCTAAGACTATCTCTCTCACCCTCGACGTACTCAAGCTTCTCTTTCAAAATTTTCACATGAGCCCTAAGTTCTTCAACTAAAAAATCATTATTTTTTATGGCACACTCTTTCAATTGAGCTTTCAATTTCAAATTTTCTTTCTTTGTTTTCAAAGTTTCAGCATAAAGTTCATTGAAAGCAGTTTGCAAGTCATGCTCATCTACACTTTCCTCCTCACTTTCATCCACACTCCCATCACCTTCACTATCACTAATCACATGGATGGGAAACTCTCGCCTAGAAGCATAAAAAACTTCTTCTTCCGAATCACAATCACTAAGGGTAGAAACATGAGAAATCGGTTTATTCAATTTCTTCTTTAAATTTGTGGTACACTCATGTAACGTGTGACCAACACCCTCACAACAAGGACACCTCTCAGATTCGTTTTCAACAGAAGATTTAAAACAAGAGTTCGTGCGAATTTTCCAATTAATTTTTTCAAAAATTTGACATCGAAGATCATCAAAACCATCAAAAGCCATTTTTGCAAAAACAGGATCAAAGCACAATAACTTAGTGCAACAGGCTCTGATACCAATTTGAAAACGTGAGTAGACAAATTGTATCAGAAAGTAAATCCTCGAAAAATCAGGATCACGCGATAAATTAGCGTAACCCGCTCTGATACCAATTTGAGAGTGCAGCAACAGCGGAAATATTGCGACTTCTCAAATAAAAAACCAATTTCAATTAATCCCAAATTTTAGTTAAAACCCTAAGACATGCATCTAGATGATTTATCAAATAAAATATAGCATGCAGGATAAAAACAAACAATTTCAGGAAAAATCCCCGCAGGGCAAAACCTTATATTTCACTATGAATATACAAGCCGCAACTTACAATTACATAGAGAAATCTGCAATGGATTAACGCGCAGCCAACCCACAAAGACACGCAGTCTTGAACTCAGCAAGAGAATACACGCAGCACCCTCCAAGGACTCGCAGCCCAAACAACGAAGAAAGAACCGCAGCTCTCCTCAATGACACGCAGTCATAAAACTTTGTAGAGACTCCCTCAGCAATGACACGCAGCCCTCGTTTGCAAAGATCTCTCCACAAAGATGAACAGTAGCAAAGCTTGTGTTCTAGGATTCCAAAAGATTCACAAAAGTAATTGGGATTTTTGGTGTGAATCAAAAAGATGTTTGGCACATCAAAAAGGTGAAGACTTAGAGCATTTAGAACTCTGAAAATCGTGTTGAAAAGTCTTAAAAAATAACTCCCCGAAGTTGGATTTAAATAAGAAGTCTTTGAGCCTAAAAAATCTGCAGCGAATCTGGCAGTGATTATCCCCGTCGGATCGGTCCGGATTGAGGGCGGATCGGTCCGATTTGACCGGATCGGTTCTTTTATTAAGAGGCGGATCGGTCCGAATGAGGTCGGATCGGTTCGGCTATATCTCCTCATCGGTTTGCCATCGGTCCGGGGTATACTGGCCTTCAGCAAAACGGATCGGTCCGTTTGTGACCGGATCGGTCCGGTTGACCCAGAATAATAAATGCCTCATATTGCTTGAAAAAACTTACGCCTTATTTTTATAAAAAACATTTTATAAAAATTTCCCAATACTAAATATGAACTTTAAGGAACGTAGAAACAAAATTTTACCAAGTTCATTCTCGCAGAGGCTATGATGTTGAAGACGCTTTGATATTCGGATCCGTTCATGTAGATGCAATCTTGAATTTCTTCAACGGTGTAACGGCGTATGACATACATATTGATAATGGACAAAAATGTCCTTACAGTTCTCCCCCTATGTCTATGCCGGTACATACATAAAAAAATATCCGAATTATCAACTAATGACCTATACAAATCTACCCTCCCATGAACCCTAAAAATGGAAAGATACAAAGGTATAAATCTTCATCGTTTGTTCTTCAATCTTCAACAATGATCAAATCTCAAAGCTTTTCTCATCAGGGTGTGCAACATATTGATCTTCAATTTTCATACCTACACACATGAGACAAAGCAAATACCACGTGACATATCGAGTTTGAAATGAGATAAACATGGATATCAATATATGATAAAAACATAAGCAACATCTCAAAAACTCCCCCAAAATTCAAACTCCCCCATAATATGATAATTCTTTCTCCCCCTTTTTATGATGTCCCCAAATAGACAAATGAGAAGAATGAATCAAATAAGCAGAATCGGGGTGACACGGTACAAAACAAATACAAACTATTTTTGATTTTTCAAATTTTTCATACAAAGATAGGATACCAATTTGAACAAATATGATACAAAAATCACACCATGGATTTAGACTCAAACAACCAAGTCATGGAGACGGAATGAATGGGTGTGAACACATTCTATAGGTAAATCAACGCAATCAATCATATGTGCATGATGCATATGTGTACCCCTAACGAATGAACATCAAAAGTATCCTTAGGTGAAAAGATTGTTGAATTTAGATGACATCGTCTTATGCAAATCAACAAATCAAAGTCAAATGATTTTCACACCAATAACGTCCAAAACTATATAGCGCATTTTCAAGAATTTCAAGGACGTGCAAACCCGTTTTAATTCTCCAACCAAACTCCCTCATATAAATTTTCTTTTAGAGGTAATCTAAATTCTCAAACTTTGGAGAATTGGTGCAAAAACCTAAATGGCCCATATTTGGCATGAATTTCTTTTTATTGCCTTTCAATTTTTTCGGGCTCTTTGAACCTCTTTGGACCTCGGATAATAAAATTCCTCCATTTTTTAGGTCCAATTTAACGGTGGCTTAGTATTCGCAAAGGCTAAAGAACCTTTCGCAGCCCTTCCCCGTTTTCAAACAAAGCACACAAACTCACAAAACGGTTTTTATATGCACAATTTCCTTATCAAAATTATCGCGCTTGGTTCGTTTTAAGGACAGGATTGAAGTGAAAACACCCAACCAACATGTGATAAGACAAGCACAATAATCAAACAAATCCGTGCATGTGTGCAATAAAGGAAACATGAGTCAAACATGTAGGAAGTAACACTTAATTACATCTTAATGACTCCAAACATTATAAAGCACATGGATGAATTGACCTATTGTCTCAAAACACTATCAAATAGTCACATGAAAATAATGGAATGATGTTGTGACTCGGTCATCCACAGTGTTCATCCATAAACGGTGTAAACTAAAAAATAAAAATCTTTTTGGATTTTTCAAAAGTTTTATCAAAATAAAATCTTTTTGTATTTTTCAAAAAAAATCAAAAACAAGAATTTATACAAAAAGTACAAGTCATCACACTAGTAAAAATATATCATGAACCTACAACTAGTGTATGACAAACATGCAATCACAATCAACCAAAAGATTTCACATGGGGTGAATCACGTGCAAGCAAACGGGAATCGTGGACAAATAAACCATAAGCCTCTAAATCCGATTTTCTAACCCAAATTGATGTGTAACGAAGTGTGGGGGTTTTGGGAATCGAATTTATTCTTTCATTAACCTTCCTAGGTCCATTTAAAAGCTTGTAACAAAATCTCCTAAGATGACCTTGCCTACCGCAATGTGTGCAAGTGTAAATCGGGCGGTGTGTGTTACCTAAAGGTGGCCCTCTCCTCAATTTCCTAGGTGGCGCTTTCTGAATTTGCTTAGGTGGATCTCTCCTAATGATCCTAGGAGGCACTCTCACGATGTTCCTAGGGGGCTCTTTCCTAACACCCGTAGGTGTCTCTTTCTTAACAAACCTAGGAGGCTCTCTCACACGTGTGGGAATGGGTGCAACATATTTTTCAAGACCAATCCCACCCCTATCAGTTTTGATCTCGACTGTGCCTAAAATCTTATCAAGTTTTTCAGACCTAGACTCCAAATCAAATTTCACTTTACTTGAATCTTTCAATTTCACCTCAAGTTCACCTATCCTAGATTCAAGTACTCGTTTAGAATCCTCAAACTCTAAAAGCTCCTTTTTCATAGTCTCCATCAACCCTCTAAGACTATCTCTCTCACCCTCGACGTACTCAAGCTTCTCTTTCAAAATTTTCACATGAGCCCTAAGTTCTTCAACTAAAAAATCATTATTTTTTATGGCACACTCTTTCAATTGAGCTTTCAATTTCAAATTTTCTTTCTTTGTTTTCAAAGTTTCAGCATAAAGTTCATTGAAAGCAGTTTGCAAGTCATGCTCATCTACACTTTCCTCCTCACTTTCATCCACACTCCCATCACCTTCACTATCACTAATCACATGGATGGGAAACTCTCGCCTAGAAGCATAAAAAACTTCTTCTTCCGAATCACAATCACTAAGGGTAGAAACATGAGAAATCGGTTTATTCAATTTCTTCTTTAAATTTGTGGTACACTCATGTAACGTGTGACCAACACCCTCACAACAAGGACACCTCTCAGATTCGTTTTCAACAGAAGATTTAAAACAAGAGTTCGTGCGAATTTTCCAATTAATTTTTTCAAAAATTTGACATCGAAGATCATCAAAACCATCAAAAGCCATTTTTGCAAAAACAGGATCAAAGCACAATAACTTAGTGCAACAGGCTCTGATACCAATTTGAAAACGTGAGTAGACAAATTGTATCAGAAAGTAAATCCTCGAAAAATCAGGATCACGCGATAAATTAGCGTAACCCGCTCTGATACCAATTTGAGAGTGCAGCAACAGCGGAAATATTGCGACTTCTCAAATAAAAAACCAATTTCAATTAATCCCAAATTTTAGTTAAAACCCTAAGACATGCATCTAGATGATTTATCAAATAAAATATAGCATGCAGGATAAAAACAAACAATTTCAGGAAAAATCCCCGCAGGGCAAAACCTTATATTTCACTATGAATATACAAGCCGCAACTTACAATTACATAGAGAAATCTGCAATGGATTAACGCGCAGCCAACCCACAAAGACACGCAGTCTTGAACTCAGCAAGAGAATACACGCAGCACCCTCCAAGGACTCGCAGCCCAAACAACGAAGAAAGAACCGCAGCTCTCCTCAATGACACGCAGTCATAAAACTTTGTAGAGACTCCCTCAGCAATGACACGCAGCCCTCGTTTGCAAAGATCTCTCCACAAAGATGAACAGTAGCAAAGCTTGTGTTCTAGGATTCCAAAAGATTCACAAAAGTAATTGGGATTTTTGGTGTGAATCAAAAAGATGTTTGGCACATCAAAAAGGTGAAGACTTAGAGCATTTAGAACTCTGAAAATCGTGTTGAAAAGTCTTAAAAAATAACTCCCCGAAGTTGGATTTAAATAAGAAGTCTTTGAGCCTAAAAAATCTGCAGCGAATCTGGCAGTGATTATCCCCGTCGGATCGGTCCGGATTGAGGGCGGATCGGTCCGATTTGACCGGATCGGTTCTTTTATTAAGAGGCGGATCGGTCCGAATGAGGTCGGATCGGTTCGGCTATATCTCCTCATCGGTTTGCCATCGGTCCGGGGTATACTGGCCTTCAGCAAAACGGATCGGTCCGTTTGTGACCGGATCGGTCCGGTTGACCCAGAATAATAAATGCCTCATATTGCTTGAAAAAACTTACGCCTTATTTTTATAAAAAACATTTTATAAAAATTTCCCAATACTAAATATGAACTTTAAGGAACGTAGAAACAAAATTTTACCAAGTTCATTCTCGCAGAGGCTATGATGTTGAAGACGCTTTGATATTCGGATCCGTTCATGTAGATGCAATCTTGAATTTCTTCAACGGTGTAACGGCGTATGACATACATATTGATAATGGACAAAAATGTCCTTACAGTGATTAAAGATTAGTGGAGCCACGTGAAGGAAATTTTGGAATCTTGGTACGATGATTTCAAGCATGCTCTGTAGAAGAACTCGTACCTGTTTGTCGCGTACGAGGTACTTATTAAGGTTTTGTTATGGAAGAACCTCGACTATTCTCCTTCCGTATGTTTAGAGGAGAGTAGATAACCAGAATTTTTGATCGGTCGAGAAAATATCCAATATCTATGGTGGAATTCCACGACTGTTTTAGGCAGTCAAGAGTGGTCAAATGTTCATATGATCTTCTCAAAATGGGATTTTTGTGTATGAATAAATACGATTAGTTTGTCATGTAGTGAGGTGCGGCCTCCTAATGAATGTGAGATAAGGAAATTATAACGTATAGGCGTGACTTACGCGAATGTTGTCGGGTGGGAGCACAATGTGAAGTGTCTCCAATGAGAATGTAAAATAATGTTGTTGTGAGGAAAAAGCTAGAGTGATTGAGCGCCATACTATGTAGATAGTTTGCGTACTGACAAGGATATCCAGAATTGTGCTACCTGGTAGGCCTTATTTTTCCGAATTTCGGGACGAAATTCCGTTATTAGGGGGGAAGTATGTAATTGTAACACCCCGCCTAATTAAATACCGGGTGGCCAGTCCCATACCAAATTAAAACAGAATATACAGTTGGCTCATTCTTAGCACCACTGTCAAAAACGTTTACAACTCACCCAATACCCAATTAAGCTGGTGTTAAAAACTTTCCAAATTTAAATTTCAACAAAACCATTTTTAGTTTACGAATAACACTACACATTTTATTCTACAAAACTGGTAACACAATAAATAACAAAAAAGAATTTAAATGCAATTGGAATAAACATTCCCAAATAATATAAATCCTTTACAATAATCCCAACAATGTCAAATGTATTAAAAAGACAAGAATACAATAGTATTTAACCCCGATAGAAAAGATAACTGAATCCTTTGGGCGACATGCCCTAACTAAGAATACTGTGAATCAAAAGATGAAAGGCGTCTAAGAAAAAACTCCATAGCTCCATAGTTCAACATAATCCGCTAAGGTTGGCGTCCCTGTTGCTGGACACCTGATATAGAGATACAATAGAAAAGAAAATATGCAAGGAAACGGGTCAGATCCCGAATGTGTAGATGATTTTTAAAACAACAAGTATTTAACAAGTGCAATAAAGCATTTATTATGTACATGTTAGATCCAACTCTCACTTGCAATTCTCACCTCTCAACTAGAGTGCACACTTAACGTTTCCTATTAACCTCCTAGTTAATGGTCCCTCTTTTCTAGTCTCCATATTATAATTCCATTCCCATATCATAATCCCCGTATGTCCCATACCATACGTCACATTATTATTCATTTACATTTCTCCTTTATATGATTAGTTTCTCATTAACATGAATCATTACTCATCAATATGAATCGTTTCTCATTAACATGAGTTAAGCTTTTCAATTCTATAAGCATAAACATTCATTAACTTAATTCCATTATCTTTCTCTATTCACCGTTATCTACAATTATCACCGTAGATAGATTTAACCACAATATATCCATTTAATCCTTTAATCCATTATATATATATATATATATATTCAAATATAATACGGCACCCCGAGTCACAGCTGTGGTGCAATACATTACTCTGCTATCATGTCCCATCATCGCAGGTCGCCGAATAGGGGACTAAAGGTTCGGTAAGATTCCACGAACCACAAACAACAACAAACAAATTGGAGGCAAACATAGTTCTCGTATCCAAGGGCCGCGCACATACCTACGTACCCACAGTCAGCGGAATTATCAACTCCCCGATAAGTCTTTCATAGACCTATGTTCTCGAGCGACAAATCAAAGATCCCATGGATTCATCAGGATATGACTGCCCTCACGCGCAAACCTCCCACCGATAGCAAGTAAGCTAGGTATGTCATACACATAAATCATCAATCAATCCAATAGGTATTATCATACCTATAATATAATATCGATAAGGTAATTATCACTACCCTAAGATATTTCCCATACGTAGCATTATATCTCTTTTAAATTCCACGTATTAACATATCATATCTTTACTTCATAATTTAATTATCCTCGCATCCTATAACATCTCTCCAATCCCGACGTCATTAAGGTTCATGCGCGGAGCATCTCGCAAAGCGAAATCCAAATAAGGAACCCCTCCAATACACTACTACTTAACTGTGTCGATCAAGGAGGTCCGACAACTTCAACTATGCGATCAGGATAACCTCATACCCTCTTTCAACCAAATGTGTTTTAAACTCCCATCTCTATCTAGGAGACACACCACTATGCTCTTGTATTACACTCCGTCCTTACGAAATCACTATTGAGCTTAAACTCAGTCCTTGATGTTCAAATTTTAACCCTTAGCCTACCCTCACTTAAAACACATGATTCAAATAGGTATTTCCTCAACATATATTCAGTAAGAATTCACTAATATCCTACTGGTCCATAACATTATATCTCCCGAATTACTACGAGTTTAGTTCTCCTTTTAATTAAGGTTAAAACCGATAGTTTCAATTCTCTTATAAACACATATTCTTTCACTTAGGATTAAACCCTCTTGTAAACTTAAGGATACCCAGGTGTTATATTAAATCACCCCTACTGGTCCTATCTTAAATCCTCATACATCCCCATTTGGAATTTAACAAATGAATCTAGCAACCGAAATTCCATTCAATATAATTTTCATCATTTAAATCACTTGAATGCAAATCAATTTAATTCAAATCTTATCAAGGGTTTACTGATATTTTCTAGGTCCCATAATATCCAAATAATAATCACCAAAGATCCACAAAAGGTTTGGGATAAGAATCAACATTTAAAAAGAAGTAACTTTACATAATCTGGGGAGGTCGATCGATCGAAGGTAGGGGTCGATCGATCGATCCCTCAGGTCACAGCCTGGTTTTTCTGCAATTCAGCAACTACAGGTTTCACCATTTTTACTCATTCAAAACTTCATATTAACCTCCAAAATGAGTATAATTATTACTACTTGATATGCCAACATATATGAACGATTTCCAGTACTCTAAACATCTTAGGATCATTAAGGGATTGGATTAAAAAGCATGTTTATCTCCTTATTTCCAGAAAATTATCATCATAACATCTTCAAGAACACATCAATGGTTTCCATAATTCCTTCAACAGATTCATAACTATTTCGTGGATTATTATCATCCTAAAACATGAGTTAAATTCCTATATCATTTTAGTTTTCCAGAAATCCATTTAATACTCCATTATTTCTTCCAAACATGAATAATCTTCTCTTTTCATACTATTCTAACATGGACAATATACGAACTTAAATTGCCATTATCAAACACTTGCCTTTACTGTAGGTCTGATCCTTTGGTGCGGTATATCTCAGTTGGTTGTCCCTTCTCCGGTCAAACTCCGGTGGTGGTTGGTGGTGGTGAACCTTGGTTCTTGTTCTTCTCCTTCCCAAGTGGCTTTTCCCTTCCCAAGCACTCTTACACTCTCTCTAGGAAGATGGCTTCTCTAATTTGTGAAGAGGAGATGAATAACCCCCATACACTTAATCTACCAATACTTATAATAGTTCCAAATCCGAAATCACTATTCATCCCCCCTAGAAAATGACCAAAATGCCCTTTCGGGTTGTCTATTCATTTCAAAATGACCCGAGACTCAAAATTAACATCCAAATAGACTTTTCTGACTATTTCGAACCTTCCAGACGCAATGGCGCAGTCGAAATGACTATTTGGTCTATAGAAAATAAATTTCCTTTTTAATTTAATAAACTAGTCCCGACACGTCCCATACCGCGTCTGACTAAAAATATAAATTACCGAATTTATATCATACAGTCATATCAATGACATCACATTCATATATTACCTAAGTATCTTTAAGTAATATTCAGAATCATCCATTTTAATATCCACAGTCCGGATAAAACCCAAATGAATTAATTAATAATAAAATCCAATTAATCCATTAATTTAAAATATAACCCATTTTAAAAGTCATTTAAAATTATGGGGTATTACATACTTCCCCCCTTATAACAGAATTTCGTCCCAAAATTCAGGAATATAAGTCATACCGGTAAGGTCAGCTCCGAGTATAAATCTCACATCGCAAGAAATCTAAGATGTACCGCCCATACAGTACATTAACAAAATCCCTATCGATGTTATACGCCAAGCCTCACCATATAGTTTCAACTGAATCAAATTTAAACTTTTCCCAATCTTCCCTATACCATCCTCGTGACAAACTTTGGGAAAACTGATCCTCTTGTAGTGAACAAATAAATCCTGAAGTCACAATTACTTACCTTTTTCACAATTTTGAAAAAATACGACAATTCAATCATCCAAGGCGCCCATACACCCTGTCGTACCGCTTTCAATATTAAAATTTTTGCAAAGGTTTTAAACTTGTTTCCCAAAGACCTAACTTATTTCGACTCCCAACGGTTATTAGTTTCATGCGTGGGGTGTCTCGCAAGCGAAATCCAAACAAGGAACCACCCCGATACACTACTTCCTAAAGTAGTCGGTCATCAAAACTCCTAAGGTCCTTAGTCAATAATAGTATATAAAAATTTTGGTTTAAAAAATATCAGGTTTATCGATTTAAACAAAAATTTGTTTTTTTTTTGATTTCAAATAGAGTCTACGCATCTACTCTCTTATAGAAGACAAGATGCAGACATATGCTCTCATATACCACAAGTCAATGCATGCCGATAGTCACATCACGCTCGGACATGCCCAAGGTAAGTAATCCCATAAAAATTTAAACCCACGTGATAACAAGTAATATATAGGTGTCCCACACCCCTCAGTGAGTCTACGTAAATAACGATGCCATAGGCTAAGTTTAACAACCATTTTTCCCACACAATATCAATCACTACAAAAATCAATACGCCTCATACATCCTTAGATATGAAACATACCCTCATTTGCGGGTGATGGTTGTTGAATCCCAATATTATAACTTTGCTCTGATGAGTCAAGAAAAATTTTACCCCAAATTTTCAGTTCTAGTTAACCACACTCCACTATATACCCCAGCCTTTCAATATATTGCCTTCGTTAGGGAACATACACAATTCACGCATTTCAAGAACTTCTACTGATGACTCTCCTCAATTTTTCCATAATAGGGGTGACCTCGACTTCGATCATCATACTCGAACATACTTCATAACCTCCTAAGTAAGATCTCTGCTATTCGTCCAATGTCCCTCATCTGCCATACGTACGCAATGAAAGATTTCCCAATAAATATTGTCGAATTTTATAGTTCCACCCATCAGTGAACATTAGGACTCTCATCTCCTCAGTAGGTACTTCAGCTGGTACCAAATTAGTTAATCTCGTAAACTCTTCCTCATATTCCGCCACAGTTTTTTTCTTCCTGTTTCAAATCAAGTAGCTTCCGCCTCATCTCTGTCTGGATGGCGGAAGGAAAATACTTCCCATCAAACCGTATCCAAAAGTCTTGGATAGTCATTATGTCCCTCTCCTCCATAGTGGTCGTAGCTTCCCACTATTGCAAAGCTGCCCCTACTAGCTTGAATGTGGCTAGTATTTGACGTTGAACCTCGGTGCATTCAATCCTTCTCAAGTGCCGTTGGATATCTTTCTTCCATTGGCTAGCAGTCACAACATCTGATCCTCCCTGAAACTCAGGTGGGTGCGGTTTCTGAAAGGCATCCCTCGCTCGTTCCCATGCAGTAGGAAACACTTTCCCTTGCGCGGGTGGCACAACCGGTGCCGGTGATGGAGCCTGCTGAACAGCAGCTAAAGCCGCATTGACTGCCTGAGCGACAATTGCAGCAACTTCGGCCGCAGTCATCGTACCTTTGTAGGCGTAAATAGAAAATCAATAATCCTACTCATAGGGCTCTACATCAAAGAACGCTAAGCTGAAAACACAGTAAGCCGTACAGATCCTAAAGGACACTAGAACCTGATGCTCTAATACCACCTGTAACACCCCGCCTAATTAAATACCGGGTGGCCAGTCCCATACCAAATTAAAACAGAATATACAGTTGGCTCATTCTTAGCATCACTGTCAAAAACGTTTACAACTCACCCAATACCCAATTAAGCTGGTGTTAAAAACTTTCCAAATTTAAATTTCAACAAAACCATTTTTAGTTTACGAATAACACTACACATTTTATTCTACAAAACTGGTAACACAATAAATAACACAAAAGAATTTAAATGCAATTAAACATTCCCAAATAATATAAATCCTTTACAATAATCCCAACAATGTCAAATGTATTAAAAAGACAAGAATACAATAGTATTTAACCCCGATAGAAAAGATAACTGAATCCTTTGGGCGACATGCCCTAACTAAGAATACTGTGAATCAAAAGATGAAAGGCGTTTAAGAAAAAACTCCATAGCTCCATAGTTCAACATAATCCGCTAAGGTTGGCGTCCCTGTTGCTGGACACCTGATATAGAGATACAGTAGAAAAGAAAATATGCAAGAAAACGGGTCAGAGCCCGAATGTGTAGATGATTTTTAAAACAGCAAGTATTTAACAAGTGCAATAAAGCATTTATTATGTACATGTTAGATCCAAATCTCACTTGCAATTCTCACCTCTCAACTAGAGTGCACACTTAACGTTTCCTATTAACCTCCTAGTTAATGGTTCCTCGTTTCTAGTCTCCATATTATAATTACATTCCCATATCATAATCCCCGTATGTCCCATACCATACGTCACATTATTATTCATTTACATTTCTCCTTTATATGATTAGTTTCTCATTAACATGAATCATTACTCATCAATATGAATCGTTTCTCATTAACATGAGTTAAGCTTTTCAATTCTATAAGCATAAACATTCATTAACTTAATTCCATTATCTTTCTCTATTCACCGTTATCTACAATTATCACCGTAGATAGATTTAACCACAATATATCTATTTAATCATTTAATCCATTATATATATATATATATATATATATATATATATATATATACGGCACCCCGAGTCACAGCTGTGGTGCAATGCATTACTCTGCTATCATGTCCCATCATCGCAGGTCACCAAATAGGGGACTAAAGGTTCGGTAAGATTCCACGAACCACAAACAACAACAAACAAATTGGAGGCGAACATAGTTCTCGTATCCATGGGTCACGCACATACCTACGTACCCACAGTCAGCGAACTTATCAACTCCCCGATAAGTCTTTCATAGACCTATGTTCTCGAGCGACAAATCAAAGATTCCATGGATTCATCAGGATATGACTGCCCTCACGCGCAAACCTCCCATCGATAGCAAGTAAGCTAGGTATGTCATACACATAAATCATCAATCAATCCAATAGGTATTATCATACCTATAATATAATATCAATAAGGTAATTATCACTACCCTAAGATATTTTCCATACGTAGCATTATATCTCTTTTAAATTCCACGTATTAACATATCATATCTTTACTTCATAATTTAATTATCCTCGCATCCTATAACATCTCTCCACTCCCGACGTCGTTAAGGTTCATGCGCGGAGCGTCTCGCAAAGCGAAATCCAAACAAGGAACCCCTCCAATACACTACTACTTAACTTTGTCGATCGAGGAGGTCCGACAACTTCAACTATGCGATCAGGATAACCTCATACCCTCTTTCAACTAAATGTGTTTTAAACTCCCATCTCTATCCAGGACACACACCACTACGCTCTTGTATTACACTCCGTCCTTACGAAATCACTATTGAGCTTAAACTCAGTCCTTGATGTTCAAATTGTAACCCTAAGGATACCCTCACTTAAAACACATGATTCAAATAGGTTTTTCCTCAACATATATTCAGTAAGAAGTCACTAATATCCTACTGGTCCATAACATTATTTCTCCCGAATTACTACGAGTTTAGTTCTCCTTTTAATTAAGGTTAAAACCGATAGTTTCAAATCTCTTATAAACACATATTATTTCACTTAGGATTAAACCCTCTTGTAAACTTAAGGATACCAAGGTGTTATATTAAATAACCCCTACTGGTCCTATCTTAAATCCTCATACATCCCCATTTGGAATTTAACAAATGAATCTAGCAACCTAAATTCCATTCAATATAATTTTCATCATTTAAATCACTTGAATCCAAATCAATTTAATTCAAATCTTATCAAGGGTTTACTGATATTTTCTAGGTCCCATAATATCCAAATAATAATCACCAAATATCCACAAAAGGTTTGGGATAAGAATCAACATTTAAAAAGAAGTAACTTTACATAATCTGGGGAGGTCGATCGATCGAAGGTAGGGGTCGATCGATCGATCCCTCAGGTCACAGCCTGGTTTTTCTGCAATTCAGCAACTACAGGTTTCACCATTTTTACTCATTCAAAACTTCATATTAACCTCCAAAATGAGTATAATTATTACTACTTGATATGCCAACATATATGAACGATTTCCAGTACTCTAAACATCTTAGGATCATTAAGGGATTTGATTAAAAAGCATGTTTATCTCCTTATTTCCAGAAAATTATCATCATAACATCTTCAAGAACACATCAATGGTTTCCATAATTCCTTCAACAGATTCATAACTATTTTGTGGATTATTATCATCCTAAAACATGAGTTAAATTCCTATATCATTTTAGTTTTCCAGAAATCCATTTAATACTCCATTATTTCTTCTAAACATGAATAATCTTCTCTTTTCATACTATTCTAACATGGACAATATACGAACTTAAATTGCCATTATCAAACACTTGCCTTTACTGTAGGTCTGATCCTTTGGTGCGGTATATCTCAGTTGGTTGTCCCTTCTCCGGTCAAACTCCGGTGGTGGTTGGTGGTGG
The DNA here is from genome assembly GCA_949130495.1 of Sambucus nigra. Lineage (NCBI taxonomy): Eukaryota > Viridiplantae > Streptophyta > Magnoliopsida > Dipsacales > Adoxaceae > Sambucus > Sambucus nigra. The sequence continues at coordinate 542,341,054 of OX422217.1, read as the reverse complement.
TGAACCTTGGTTCTTGTTCTTCTCCTTCCCAAGTGGCTTTTCCCTTCCCAAGCACTCTTACACTCTCTCTAGGAAGATGGCTTCTCTAATTTGTGAAGAGGAGATGAATAACCCCCATACACTTAATCTACCAATACTTATAATAGTTCCAAATCCGAAATCACTATTCATCCCCCCTAGAAAATGACCAAAATGCCCTTTCGGGTTGTCTATTCATTTCAAAATGACCCGAGACTCAAAATTAACATCCAAATAGACTTTTCTGACTATTTCGAACCTTCCGGACGCAATGGCGCATACGAAATGACTATTTGGTCGATAGAAAATAAATTTCCTTTTTAATTTAATAAACTAGTCCCGACACGTCCCATACCGCGTCTGAGTAAAAATATAAATTACCGAATTTATATCATACAGTCATATCAATGACATCACATTCATATATTACCTAAGTATCTTTAAGTAATATTCAGAATCATCCATTTTAATATCCACAGTCCGGATAAAACCCAAATGAATTAATTAATAATAAAATCCAATTAATCCATTAATTTAAAATATAACCCATTTTAAAAGTCATTTAAAATTACGGGGTATTACAGTAATACCCCGTATTTTCATGGCGTTTAAATTTAAGGATTTATTAAATTTAATTGAGATAAATTAATTTAATTTTAATCCGGAATGTTGTTTTAAATATTTACTAGCGTGACAAGAGTTAGTAATTGTTGGAAATTGTTATTTGTTGAATATTACTGGATGAGTATAGTAATATATGAGATTTATTTTTATAATATTGTCACGTGTGAATAAAATGATAATTGTGGAAATTTAAGTCGGGACGCGCCTGTATCGTGTCGGGACTAAATGTTGATTAATAAGTGAATATTTTATAAGTTGTTCGTATGGTCATTTTGAGTGCGCCAACGCGTCCGGAAGGGTCGAGATAGTCAGAAAAGTGTACCCGGGGGTTTAGTTTGGGTCTCGGGGCATTTTTAGGCCTAATTGGTACCCCGGGAGGGCGTTTTGGACATTTCACCTTTTTGGGTAATTAAAACCACGAAAATTCAAAGGGTTAAATCAGATATCTGGATTGTCATCTAGGGTTAGAAACTCAAAACACAAGTGATGGCCATAGGAGAGGAAGGAGAGAGCTCTCAAGGCAAATTCTAGCCCGAAATCCTCCCGTTTGCACCGCAACCACCACCAACGCGTAGATCGCGCAACGGGCTACGCAACCACACCAAAAACATCTGCAAATTAGAACGTCGAAAATCCCAGGCAAGTGTTTATCTTGCTTATTTCGTTGGTGCAATTTTCATATTAGTTTAGGGATGATTAGGGATGAATTTCATTGAAGAAAACTTAAATTGTGATAGGAATTTGCATGTAGTGATGACTTAAACCTTATTCTGGAAATTGTTGGTGATGTAGGAGAATAATCCACGAAATTTTAATGTAGTATAAGGAGGAATTTCGGGAAAAACAGATTGGAACCATGATTTAGAGATTTCTAGGGTTCTTATATGTTTAAATGAATTATGGCATGATTAATCCATGTTTAGTGACGTAAATTGACATGCTTTACGTTGAAAATACCTAATATGATGATATAAGGTTAGTAGTATCAATTCTGGGACGATTGGGATTAGAAAGTATGGAAATTATTGTAGTTTGGAGATGAAACCCGTAACTACAGAAATTCAGTTTTCGCAGACTTGCGTGATCGATCGATCGAGCCCAGAGCTTCGATTGAAGGTTTGATCGATCGAGCCCCAGACCTCGATCGATCGACCCCTCCTGGCAGACTCCTATTTCCTTTTTAAAATGAGTTAAATTCAATTTATTGTGAGATAATTCTTGGGCACCCTTAATAAAATGTTTTGGGAGATAGGGAGGACCAGTAGGACATGTGAATAGATTTTGGGACCCTTGATGTCGGGCAAAGATTGTATTTTGGGATAATTACATAAGGGTTAGTGAATTTATGATTTAAAGAGAGAGACACGTAAGAGAGTTACTTTGGGACAATTGTGTATACCTACTGAATTTTATAATTGGGAGGATAGAATCCATGAGGCGTTATGTAGTAAGTGGAAAAGTTCCTCAAATTAAAGTAAGATGTGAATGGTTATACGTGATTACTATATAGTGAGAAATAAATGCAAATGACGTAATTATGAGAATTGGGAATTTACCCATTATTGATATGGTAATATTAGTATAGTTATATGATTTTGTATGCATATACTATCTATGTGTGAAAATCATGCCCACACTACTTGCTATCCCTGAGGTTTCCGCGCTGGGACAGTCTTATCTCGATGGGACCTTTATGGGGGATATTAACTTGTACCCTAGAAGATAGATATCCTTGGTACAGGCTATCGGAATGATAGTTCAGACGGTCCTAAGAGATGCGGGTATGTGCTTTCCTCTTAGAGACTTGGAATCTATGCTTCGCCTCATATTGTTTGTGTATAGGTATCCTTGGTACAAGCAATCGCAGTGATAGTTCAGATGGTCCTAAGAGACTTGGAATCTATACTTTGCCTCAATATTGTTTGAGTATGTGTTAATACAGTTCGAGAGTGATTCCGAATTTGTATTCCCTTAGTACGAGTGATACCGGGATTGGATAGTAGAGTATGCCCGCACCATAGTTATTATTTGGGGTGCTGTTAGGATATATATATTTTTGAGTAGTTAATATATATATGATATTCTGAAATCTGGAACTGCCTACTGTGATTTGATATGTAGGACATGGTTGATGACTCAAATTGTAAATACTTGCTTTGAGAAAGTATAATATGAAATTGGAAAAACTTTAGTGATTAATAAAGTCAAAATGAGAACTTTGGTTACTAATTGAATTATTCTTTTTAAACAATTGAATCGTTAAATTTTGAATCTTACGAGTAATCTAAGATAAGTAAAATCATTGGGAAGATTAGTGCGATAAATGATAAGATAAACCGTTGAGAAGGTTAGTGCGATAGGTGTGCACATTAGAAGAGAGGTGAGAATTTCTCAAGAGAGTGTCGCACTAATATGTTGTTGCATTGGCCTGTATCAATTTAAATACTTGCTAAATGTATTTTAAATCAAACACACTATTGGTCTCTGACCCGTTTCTTTTTCTCTCTCTCTCTTGTATATATATGTATGTATCACAGGTGCCCAGCCACAGGGGCGTCTTGCTTAGGATCCCTTGGAAGGAACGCGCTGCAGCTTAGGTGGGAGTTGCAGGTCTCTTGATTAGACGACTTCGTTCATTCAGATCCACTCTTAGTACTTTCATTTAGTTGGGCATGTGTAGCTCTTTCCATTATTCCGTTGTTATTGAACATTTGTATTTCAGTTTTTCCAGTACTGTTACTATGGGATTTACTCAGTTTGGATTTGTGACTTTAGATTTCGTATGTTGACATTCGGTTGACGAATGTATTAAATTAATTGGATTATGTTGCAGAATTTAATGTGGTGTGATTCTTACTTATTGAATGTTGTTAATAAAATGTATGACTTTTCTTTAAATAAAATTTGGAAAGTATGTATGAAAATGGTTTTGACACTTAGCTTAATTAATTAGGGTGTTAAATTGGAAAATTTTATTTTTCGACAGTGATGCTAAGAATGGACCAACTGTTCACCTTGATTTAATTTAATAAAGGAGTGATCGCCCGGTATTTAATTAGGCGGGGTGTCACATTACTTTCAATAATTGTTTATTTTCTCCTAGATCACTTTTTTGGTGTGTGTGTGTGGGGGGGGGGGGGGAGCATTTTGCTGGGGGGCCTTTTGGAGTAGCTGTATCATATCGTGCATTTGCCCTCATTTCACGACACTTGGGTGACTTTCTCTTTTCTTATTGGTTGTCGCGTTCTCTTTGCCTCGAGTAGGATATCAATTGTTGCATATGGAATCAAGGACGTCAAAAATATCTTAGGCTGATCCCGTATCAATTGTCTCCTCTAGAAGATTGATAGCTGCGGCAATCTCGTGAACCTAAATATATAACCACCAATGCAAAAATGAGAAGTCCATTTATGAATAATTGTAACTTACCATTTTATCGGAGTGTTTTACTTTAGCCTTCCTAATACAGTGAACGATATTTTGACGTATGGATGGGATCTTTCTAGGTACCATGACATATAACCATCCACACATTTCCATGGCATGTTCATCGCTGCAATCGACTGTCTAGCATAATAGAGAACATGGTCCACCCGGTTAAGTTGATATCATTTCTCGATATTAAACTTTACCTTTTAGAGTGCATAGGTCTTTACCATCTCTTCCAATAATGGGTGCACTGAGAGTCTCAGAATTATTTGTATATGAGCAGCCTGACGTAACAGCCTCCATGGATAATAAGGTTCACTAATATCATAGAAAATGAGGACGTCATTGTACCACGAGACCTCCTAAAAGGGGTATGCCTCAGGATTTTATATGTAGGTATCCCAGATAACCTACATGCTATTGTAAATGTTAACATATATAATAGAGCAAGAGAATTGTGTTTAAAATAATTAATTTTTAAATAATACTCACGTCAGATGGTTTTAGATCATTTAGGGTCTTCCTTAACTCTACCATTTGTGCAAACACATCACCTGACATCGTTTGTGCCTTCCATTTGCATAGAAGCGGCTATGAAGGATGGGACTTCAATTTTAGTACACCCTTTGCCAAATTAAAGTGTTCTTATATCCACCTCTGCATCGATATTGATAAATTAATTGGTAAATTTATATATAACCCAAGATAAATGAACTATAACATGATAAGTAAAAAACGTTTACCACTAATAGAGGGAGATATCCATCCACCTGTCGTATGTCTACACGGGAATGCAACCCCAAGCTGCCAATACAAATGAGACAATATACACATCCCCCAAGCGTATTCATTTCACTTTCTAACTTTACGTAATGTTTGTAGGTAGTAAATCGAGATCTGGTTCCTTGATTTGTCTAGGAACAATAAACACCCGATCATGAGCAATAAGTACCCCGTGTCGCTTGCTCAATGTCTCTTTGGGTGACATCCTCCTCCAACTTTTTCACATTTCCCTTGCACTAATGCATTAGACAATTAAAATGGACCGAATAAAAAGGCTTGCATTCTTCCAACGCCTCCTCCTCACTATAACCAATGTATTTGGTTAGCCATTTAATTTGTTTAGCCTTGCCTTCGTCTTTTCTAAACACCATCCCATAGATAGATTTACTAACGATTGGGATGTTGAGGATATGGTACATATCATTTAGGGTGATAGTTATCTCACCATATGGCATATGGAATGAATTCATCTTCAGTTTTCATCGTTCGATGAATGCCAACACCGATACATAGTCAATGTACCGGTACGAGTGCTTTACGAATCCTCACAAACCCAAGTTTTTAACCAACTTAATCACCCGCTCACCCTCCTTTTCTATATCCCACTTGACTAATTTTTTAAAGTGGTACACATGTTTTATCATGCCCCTCTCCTAGTCGCGATTCCATATCAAATAAGCAATATGGTTCTAATTTTTTTTAAGCAACTTGGGGTTATTTAGCGTGCACTCCTCTAATGGTTGTGAATATGAGTGGCTAATTTTCTTTCGAGGTTTCTTCTAAGGTGTTTTTGCGGATATTGCCTGCTGTATTTTCTCTTTCGAAAAGGAAGACTCACTGCCAGTCTCATCTCCTTGTCCTCCTTCACACCCTGCCTCATGTTGTCCTTCCTTGACTTCCGCGTGTGAACCACCCTTCTCTACCCCCATTCCCTCGTACCTCATCAATCACCTTCTCAATAACCTTTCTCTAATGAGAATGAAGGAGAATACTCTTTACTTTCTTCACTCTCACTATCTCTCGGTGATGCAGGTTGTTTATCTCCTTTAGCCGCCTCCAACCTCCTCTTTTGCTCTGATACGGTACGAAGATTTCTGAATCTTTCCATTTATATAACCTATAATTTCAATAACAAAAGATTACATGAGACTAAAAGTAGATGTTTAAGTGTTCATATTATTAGAAGAAACCATAAGAGAACAAAAATGGTAAGATATAACTGTATATGGAAAACAACGGTTAGATATAACCGTGTATGGAAGACCATAGTTAGATCAAACCGAGTAAGAGAATCTGGTGACTTATAACCATATCCAACAAATAACGGTGATAATAAACCATTGTGGTTCACACCACGACTACCTTAAACCGTGTGTATAACTGCTACATTTTGTTATTGCTGTTTTTATTCAAACATTAAAGTGCTTGTCACTTACGGTTACTCATCACCGTAAGAAACTTCTCATGGTTACTCCTCTTCATAACTACTTCACCAATCCAGGATGTCACCTAAGATGATTGTCACCTATGGTGTCATCGTATGTTTAGCATTTTTTTTTAGTTTTTTGTGATTCACAGGTGTTTTATTCGCATTTAAGGAATATAATTGCAAGGTTGCAATAATATATGATGTAAATTCCATTCAAAAGTGTTTGTGTAGGTTGAGAGAAATGATTAGAGAGAGAGAGAGAGAGAGAGAGAGAGAGAGAGCAATGTTTAAAAAAAATTGGTTTATATATGATACCAAATTATGTGGTGTTGAGTTTTTATAGTGTTTGGGAGAAATAAGTGTTACTTATGTGGTGTTATGGAGAAAAGGGTGATTGTGAGATATGTTTGGGTAAAATTATCACGACCCTTTGAAAAGATGCATTATGGAAGGAGAGGAAAAGTTTTGAGGTGAGAATTTTTCTTCACTATTGCAGAGGTGGTTTTTGAGCAGCTGCATTTGAGAGAGGTAAAATTGTGGGATAATGAATGGCATAGTAAATTAATTAATTTTCAAGGGTAAAATAGTCAAAATAGTAGAATTGGTTACTAAATTATTAAAAAGTTCCTTTAATGTAATGTTATTCATGAAAATTTTGAAGAATCGAGGGTATAATTGTCAAATTATCATAATTTAAGGTTTACATGGTTTTTAAGTCGTTAAGATTTCTCAACAACCAAACGTAATTAGTAATTTATACATCCAGATTCTGATCACTAATATTTCAATGTAGTCATTACATATTGAAGTCCACAAAGAAGTTCCAAGAGATGTTAGTTGTTGTTTTCAATATTGTCTTTGGGAGAAGTTGGTGTGAAGGGTGTTGTAAAGAATCATAGACGTGGATTCTTTTTTTTTTTATGTACAACATTGGAAGCTAGAGCTATGAAGGAAAAAATAAGTCTTTTGTCACATACAAATATGGATAGATTAATATTGTTTTTTCAAGTATGTAGTTTTTAAAAATTGTATCTAATGATTGCTGCGATATATATTTTTAGGGGGTTTTGAGAAAAAGTCCTCATAATTCTCAAAGTGTATAAAAATAGGACACTTCACATAATTTTATAGCTGTAGTCCCTGTACGAAAAACACCATGAAAAATAGTGCCATTGACGCGTACCAAAAAAATGAACTCATAACTCTAAAGGGACTACACAAATAAATGCTATTGTACCACAAAGAATATATTTATAAACTTAATAAAAATTCAAATATAAAAAAAAACATAATTCTCTAATATTTTTAAATGCTCATAAATAGTCTAATGCTCATCTGGTCACACAAATCTTTTTGCACAGTAGTGTCTTGCAATCATGCATTATTTTTTTATATGTATTTATCATTGTAAAGTTCAATAGATTTTTTTTTTAGTACTGTAAGTATATCACACAAAAATTGTAATATGCTAAGGAATCGTGCGAATAACATATGCTAAAAAAGGTTAAATTTACTTTTCCCGTACATGTTATGTTTTTGTAGATTGGTTGAGAGCAAATCAAAGAAGTCCCTCGTAATTGCACTTGGCAGTCCGAAGATTCCATATACGCTAAATACGGATGATTCGAGACAAAACCCTTTACGTGGAAACAGCGCTTCAGTTACAAAACTCCTCTTTGGCTGCTAAATAATTACGTTAAAGTCCGTGTTGGCCCTGTTTTACACAACTCAACTGATTTGAGTCCAATGTAACCAATCCCACCTCCAAATGTACCCATTCTTCTTCCTCCTCTACTTACCCTTTTTCTCTCTCTTTTCCACCTCCACCTCCACCGCCACCCACCGGACCCTCCTCCAAACCACCAACACCACTACCAGATGTCCTTTAGACTTTGAATCCCTCCGCCGCCTTGTCCGTGGGTCCGGCCGCCTCAACCAGGACCGCAACACCGAGTGCCAATACGTCCGGCAAGGCCTCCGTCTAGTCCAATCAGAATATCTCCGGCGCACGAACTTTTTCCTCCCACCTCTCTCCTCAGCTGAATCTTGCTGGGACGAGTACCAACTTCTCGTCAACCAATTCGCCTCAAACTTCGACATTCGAACCACTTGCGGCTTCCAAACCGAATGGATCTCCGACGGGTGCATGAACATCACAACCCGTTCAGAATTCGAATCCAACGTTTCAAGATCTACCTTAGACGACATCTCGCGAACGTGTAACCAATCTTTATTAAACAGTTCCCCGTGTGCTTCGTGTACCACGAGTCTTTCTACTCTCCAAGCCTCTTATCTCACTGGCAGATCTATAGGAAATGTTTCTGATTGTACGGCGTACCCTTCTATTTACGCTGCTGCTTTTGCTAACCAGTTTGGTCCCACGGATAGAGGGACTGCTCAATGTTTATTCTCTCTTCGTGTAACCACGTCGCCTTCCAGTTCTAAACAGCGCAAAATTGTAATTAGTTTATCGGTTGTCGGGAGTTTTGCTGCTTTGTGTGTGATTCTTTTTGGGTTTTGGTTTATGAGGAAACGAAAGAGGGAGAGGATGATGAAAAAGAGGGCGATTGAGAGGATTGATACTGGGTTTGGATCGAGGTTGGATTCCATTAGTGGGAGTACTACACTTGTTAGGTTTACGTTTGATGATATTAAGGAAGCTACTAAGAATTTCTCTAGGAGTTATATAATTGGGAGGGGAGGGTATGGGAATGTGTACAAGGGTGTTTTGCCCGATGGGTCTGAGGTTGCGTTGAAGAGGTTTAAAAATTGTTCCGAGTCGGGCGATGGGACTTTCGCCCATGAGGTGGAGGTTATCGCGAGTGTTCGTCACGTCAATTTAGTTGGGTTGAGAGGCTATTGTACTGCTACGACGCATTTCGAGGGGCACCAGAGGATCATTGTGTGCGATTTGGTGAAAAATGGGAGTTTACATGATCATTTGTTTGGAGGGGAGGGGACGAAGTTGAGTTGGCCTATTCGACAGAAGATTGCGCTTGGGACGGCTAGAGGGTTGGCCTATTTGCATTACGGTGCCCAACCGGCTATTATTCATCGCGATATAAAAGCGAGTAATATACTCTTGGATGACATGTTCGAGCCTAAGGTTGCGGATTTTGGGCTTGCGAAGTTTGCACCCGAGGGGATGACTCACATGAGCACTAGGGTTGCTGGAACAATGGGTTATGTGTCGCCTGAGTACGCATTGTATGGGCAGTTGACTGAGAGAAGTGATGTTTATAGCTTTGGTGTTGTGCTTTTGGAGCTTTTGAGTGGGAAAAAAGCACTCATTGAAGTTGACGACGGCCAGCCGGTGCTTGTGGCTGATTGGGCGTGGGCGTTGGTGAAGAGAGGGAGAGGTTTAAATGTTATTGAAGAGGGTATGCCAGAGTTGGGACCCCCCGACATTATGGAGAAGTATGTGTTGCTTGCTGTTCTTTGTTCCCACCCCCAATTATACGCCAGGCCAACAATGGATCAGGTTTTGAAGATACTAGACACGGACCTACCGGTTCCCTCGATACCCGAAAGGCCGATTCCTCTTATTTCGGGTATCGATGATATTGAGAGGTCAGTTGGTAGTAGTGATTCGGGTCACCTCTCTACTTCTACTGGCTACCAGCCATATAGGTTTGAGACGGACCGTCCTTCCACTCCAAAGGAAGAAGTGGACACTTTAGGCACTAGGTAATGTTGCCGTGAAATTCACACGATGGGTTACTTTGTGAATTTAGATTGTAAGGTTGTTGAAATATGAATCACTGACACCCACTGTAAAAGGAAAGATATGTATAGCCAAGGCTGATTAGATTTCTTTTGAGAAATAAAGTATAATCACCACAGCAAAAGACCATAGAAGAGCAGCCAGGGGACTTCTTTGGTGTTACTTTGTTTCTCTAATGAAATCAATTCTTATTCAAGCTAAATGCCTTGTTCATTTGGTATCCTCGATGCATTCGTGATTGTTGTATTGCTATGTTAAGAGCTGGGTGGTACCCGAGGTAACTTAAGGCAGAACTTGAAAATCTTATTTAAGGGCTGATATAGGGGTTAATTTCTCCTCCTTAAAGATCGTGGATTCGTGGGTGTGATCTACGACCATTTGTGGATCCCATACATGTAAAGTATGGATAACACATCAAGTGCGTTATGAGGTCTCTTTAGTATTACTTTTTGGCGAAAATGATGGAATTGGACCATTATTGCAACAGATTTGTGGCTTTCCATGCATGGGTTTCTTGCAAGAACTAAGCTTAAGCTTGTTTCAACCATTCAAGTTCATTTCCAAAAGCAGCTTCTATCCAACACGAGTCTTTTTGCTTCTTTAATGGGGGTACGGTTATATATTTGAGCCTTGTTTTTTCTCTATGGACACTTTGTTATTGAGCTGCTTCATTATTTGATCCAATCATGCCTTGTAATGGCACTTAGTTCATTATTTTGATTAAATTACTTGTAGAAAACAGTTATGAAATGATAGTTTTCTCTGCTAGAAAGAATCAATAATGTTGTCACATCGGTCGTGCATGTGGTATTTGTTGTTGGCCAGAAAATTTGGGGTGTATATTTTGACAAAAACGTTTGTTTCTGTTGCGAATAGAGATGGATTCTGTATTTCATATGCATACTGCGGCATGAAATTTTCCTTCTTTGTGGATTTCTTTGTTCGCGTTCATTTATTACTAACTACTAGTAAAAGCAAAAAAATATACAGAAGCTACGCAAATCTGATGATATATGCCTTAAAAGTCTAAATCACATGTTACCGGTTTCTTCTCTTCAGTCAACATATAGCACCTATCATCCTTTGGAATTTTCAATGGAACTAGTCTACGGGCTCAATTATTTTCTCATTTCCTAATTCTTATTCCCTCGTGTGCACAATCTTATAATTTTATATTGCTAAATGTCGTGTGATCATTTCAATCTCATTATTAAACTGAAGAATCTGAAGTAATTTATGTTGCCAATAGTAGATGAAATTATGGTGGTCTCCATTTTTCGATCCCTCTCTTGTAAGAACTGCCGAAGAAAATAATTTTGATCTCATTTGGGTGTATTAAAATTGTAAATTGACTAATTAATAAATTGGTTAATTTACAAATTGATCAATTAATTGTGTTTGGTTTCATTAATGAAATGATTCATTAATTACTTTATTTTAGTTCATGTATGAAATTAGAAATTTGATTATTTAAAAAAAGCGTAAAATGAATCAATTTAAAATAAAAATTACATAAAGTGCATGCGTTATTTCCTCCTTCCCTCCCTCCCCCCCTCTCCTGACTCTGTCCTCCCTCTTTTAATTTGTTTTTATCTTTTTTTTTTCTTATAGAACTTTAACATTAATTTCAAATTACCAAACATTGCTTCAAAATGAATTTAAACTCATTTCAAATTCAACCATTTATAATTCACCAATTCACAATGAATAAATTTACATAATCAAATAATTTGCACAATCAAACAGGGTGTTAGAATATAGAATAAGCTATAAAAAATAATGCAAAAATTAAGCGTACCATGTGAGGCTAGAGCGATGGTATAAGGATCTTCATCTCATTCTCTCTCTTACCCTCTTGCTGGTCACTCTAGCTTTTTATGGGATATATAGAGAACTTTATGACATTCACATAATATGATAGCATGGTTTTGAAAATTTTTGAAAAATATCTTCACTTTTTGTATGTATGATATTTTTCTCTTTCATGTCCATGCATGAAATGTTCTGCTAAAGTTTTTTATTTTTTATTTTTAATAAAAAAGGTTTTGTTTTTGTTTTTTTAGAAGGGAAATAATTATTTTTAAAAAGGGAAATAATTTTAAATAATTTAATTTATATATTTTTAAAAATATTTATATTTTTTATATTTTTTTAATTTATATTTTTAAAAAAATATTTTTTTATCACGGGGGGTAAATTTATCGCCGTGCCCTCGGCACGGGCATCCGCTAGTATATTTATAAGAGAGGAGAGGGGATCCATACATTAATCATAATCCTTATGGGTTCCCCCATCACAGTTCAATAAGAAATTCTACACCAATAGCCCTGTAATAAAATATGTATGTAGTGGATGTCCATTTGCATACCATAATTAATAAGGGGTCTTTTGAGATACGGTCATTTGTACTATAAATAGGGGTTATACCCTTTAAGTATACAATACCAATAATATAAAAAACTCCCTCTAAATTTTCTGTGTTCATTTTATTTTATAACACATTATCAGCATGAGCACCCCAATATATTTTTTATCGTTGAGTGCCACCACCCACCAAACATACTATCTTTATTCCACGAACGTTTTCAATCCTAGATCAGATCTACTTGGGGAATTTGGATGACTTCATGTTTTACTTGGTTCCAAGCTTCAAAATGCTGATTTATACAATTCTCATCCGGATTTTGATATTTCAACTATCATTGTAAGTTTGCAACTCAAAAAGGTACTTACAATTCTTTATACATCTAATTATTAACCCCATAAGTTTGGTTATTCATAAAATTTTACATATTCAAATTTCGAATATTTAATTATGAAATTGTCATTTAAATTATGAAACTAGAAGTTTCCTATAATTTTTTATTAGGACCCGAAGTTCCTAATTATCATTAAAAGTTGAGACCCAAAGTAAATTTTGTAATTTAAATTGGATCTTTACTATTTTAAATTTGGGACCTGAAGTTCCCATATAGTATTTTAATTTGGAACCCAAAGTTCCCATATAATATTTTAATTTAGTGCCTGAAGTTCTAAAACCATTTCAAATTGGGATTAAAGTTCGCAATACTCTTTATAGTTTGGACTTGAAGATCAAAATAATTTTACCCCTTATCAAACTTGAAGTTTGAATATAATTGCGTAGAGACTTCAAAATCCCTAGATATTTAATGTTGGGATATGAAGTTTTCCTAATTGTTTACAATTGGGACTTGAAGGTCCCAAATAATTATTCAGATTTGAAAAATGCATTTTTCTCCATTTTTTTGACCTGAAGTTTCAAAATTATTTTTGCCCTAAAGTGTTAAGGTCACAATCAAACCTAAAATTTTGATTATCTAATTGGATGGATGTAGACCAAGAGTCCCCCAATTATAATTGTGATATGAAGATTTATTATTATTATTGTGACTAGAAGTTCACTAATTATTATTTGTAATTTGGATATAATTTTTTCTAATTAATTTTGAAAATATGAGGTCTCCCGGTATTTCAAAATATTTGGCCTGAAGTTCCAGCAAAAATACACTATAAATCAAAACTTGAATTTTGATTATTTATGGGGTATAAATTTTAAAGTTCTCAAATAACTATTTACAATTTGGACCCGAAGCTCCAAATATCTCATTTTTTTGGGATTAGTTTCAAAATATATTGGATATTAGAACATGTCTTTTCATATTCTTGACTTTTCATTTTTGTTAATAAATGAAATAACATTTTACATATTATTTTAATGGTTAAATGCCCCTCAAACAATCATGTTAATGGTTTTACCATTAAATATTTGTTTCTTGATCTTTGACTTTATTTGAGTATTAAATTACTTTTTTAATGGTATTTAATTTTAACTCATTTTCACATTCCAAGCATTCAATATACATTGAAGTCTTGGGAACGTGTAGAGACTGTGAAAATAAGCCCCTCATTTTAAAGGTAAATTGTATTATTATCGGTTAAAGTTGATAGAAATATTTGGTACTAGTTTAAAAGATTCTCTATCATTTTTACCCATATATAAACCTGAAAGTTCTGATATAAAAAGGATAGAAACCTTAATGTCCTTTGACATTAATAATGTTGAAACCGAAGTTCAACTATTTGTATAGATCCAGATGTTCTCGCACACAAACGATAAAACTTTGAAAGTTTATATTTCCCGTAATTCGCATTAGTCAGTTTGTGAATTGTTTTTATTCAGAACCTACAGTCCAAGGTTTTATTTATATGGTTATATGAAGTTAAAGTATTAAAATTTAATTGTTCAATTTTTCCTCTTTTAAATATACATCCCGATTTAATATCCGTATAGTTAAGATTTTTTGTGCTTAATGCATAATGATTAAATTATGATTTGTGTTGATCCAAAGTCATCAAAATTCATGATTTTTAGACATATATCTCATTGGATTTTTTCCATAAACGATCGATATCCTCCAATATGAAATTATTTTAAGTATTCAAGTATTCATTGTTACAAAATTCAAAGTTTTTTTTATCCATCCCATTCTTTAATATCTGATAATTATTTGATACAAGTTTTTTTAAATTATTCCATTTTTTAAAGTTTGGTCACCAAAAGCTTGATCGTAAAATATATTATTGTATTGTTAAACATCCCTATATTTGGACTAACTTTACACACTTTATAACCAATCTTGACTCTTAAAGGTGGCAATTGTGAATTGTCATCATATGATGACATTTATCTAGTAGACAATGAACAACTCACATTATTCTGGAAGCTGAAAGTTTTTCAGGTATTTAATATAGTAAAGGTTTCAACCATAATTGAATTGGTATTTAACATAGTAAGGGTTTCAACCATAATTGAACCTAAGGCTCCAAAAGAGCTTTTGTGACTTGTTATTTGGTACCCTCCCATACATATGCAATAAGTTATATGAAAACAATTCTTGAAGAAATTTATTTTGTTTTATGGGCATAAGAATACATGGGTACCATATTGAAATATATAATGAAAAGTAATTTTGTATTACTTCTAGTGTTGGAGGCGAGAAGCTCACACTAGAAAGCAATCATTTCATTATTCACGGGGTTATACTATACAACATATATTGTTGTAGAATTGCACCTTATCATGGACCTGAAAATTCATGGTCCAATTAGGTGATATTATACCATAACTATTTTGATCACCTCATTTTCATATGACTTTATAATTGCGAATGATATCCAGTGATTTCTTTTACAAAATATAATGATTTTAATTAATGTTTATATTTACTATCACAATGGTATATATATATAGTGCTTATGATTTACCCTTTATTGAATCATTAACAAATATAGTGTTTATCGCGTATGTGCAATTTTATTTTAATGAGACACTCTTCCCATCATAAGGGGGAGGATAGAACGCACCTGAAATAAAAATTGTTCCTAAAGAACGGTCTGTTCCTGAAGAACAACGAGAATTATCATGGAATACTTCGACTTTGTCTCATAAAATCTCCTGCATCGCTCAATGTAAAAATGAAGTGTAAATGATATTGCAACATCAAATGTCACATGGACTAGTTGCAAATGTGCTTGATAAAATCATTGCCCATGACAAAAAAATAAATTCGCCAACAAATAAATGTATTACACGCCAGAAGCGTGACAAACCTATAGGTCCTAACTACTTGGCTCCCTAGTAGTGGAGGTAAAATAAAATCATGCCCAAATAACACTTAGAAGAGGTTATACATAACGCTCAAGAATAGGTTATGAACAAAAGTTTCACTTTATCTAAAACCCCTGAAGAGATTATTGTCTATAATAAGACATAAGTCCAGGAAGTGACTATAAAGCCCCTGAAGTATGTAAAGGTACCTGATATTAATGAGATCATTATGTTTTATACATATATAAGAGAAAATTGAGATGGAAATAGATGATCATCGATGATATAATTATATATGTTGTTGTGAGTGCAAATAATCACAATGAATGAATCTAAAAAATTTGGAACCAAAAAAATAATAAAATAATCTCACAACAAAAGGATTTACGTGGTTCGGCAACTGCCTACGTCCACGGGGTGTTTCTCTCTGTCTATTAATTATTTATTATTCGTAAAACAAAGCATTACATGCTCTTTTGCCTTGGGGTCGGGCTTTTATTTATAGCCATAAAGGTAATTGAGTTATGCTGGACTTCTCCCAGCTAAGGGTTAGCTCATTTATTGATTTATGCTAATCTCTTTTCAGATTATCGATAACAAGATTGAGCTCTTCATACTTATCCCTTGTGACATTAATCTTGACTTGAATGATACGCTTCTTATTTTCGAGTTGGTCCCACTTAGGTTGCAGTGATTTGGGCTATTACGGTTTGTACCTCACAATTGCCCCAAAAACTCTTTGGCATAAATCTAGAGAGTTTTGTATGCTCTCTTGGCCCAAATGGTTGGTCAGACCATGATAACTTAGAGTTTAGTTTTTGTGGGGGTATGCTTTATAATTAATCTGTCACGATGAGGGGTACACTGGTCCAAATTTTAAAATTGAATCGCCAGTTGCATTGATGATCTTGTTCTCTGTTCCATACGATTGGATTTTTGATATTTTTCTTTTCATTTAATTAAAAAGTCTGCACCATCATTTGCGCACTTTCCTTCATTCAAAAAGAACATTTGGAGCTTCTGTCTTCACACTTCACTTGTAAGTTCTCTTTGTCTCCTATTTTTTTTGCAACTTTTTTAAGCTTTACAACTTTTTATGATCATCTCTATTTCCGTTAACTAGTCCTTTTCTTTCATTTCTTCTTTCACAAAATGGTTTATTCTATTAGTGAGAGGACTGTAGAAAAATTTAGGAATATTTAATTCCTTTTTGGGTAACGATTGAGTGTTCCCCGGTTCTTAAAAACTGTGCTACTGTTGATGGTGGTAATTGAATTCATTCCCTCTCAGTGGTTGAGGGGGGAATATAATTTCCCCCAAATCAATTGTTCTTTGAGTTTTATGAGTTTTTTGAAGTGGTTCCCTCCCAATGTGCTCCGAACACATAGCGGATCATTACCAAAGTTCATATAATCATTGAGCGTATGGGATCAAAATAGGGATCCCAAATATCAGATACTGCTATTTTTGGTCCCACACAATAGATGGAGTTTTATATCTAAAGGAGAGTTAGGATAACAAAGTATGAGTTGTCAACCTTTCTGATTCCAATAAGGGTTATTGGGATCAAGATTTCATCGCTAGAAATTAATAACACCCACATCTTCATGAGGGTGAGCAGTATCGCGAGTTTCAGTTCCCGGAGAGGGGAAGTGACATAGGTTAACTTTTATTTCTCTTTCTCTGAGATTTATTTGATAATATCGTTACTGATGGCTTTCTCTCTCTTTTATCTAACTCGATCAAATAAGAAGTAAACCTATCCCTCTCATTTCAATAGGGAGGAGTTACTCAAAGTTTGGGGATTGATGAGGCCACTTATTTCTGGTGGTGATCACCCAATGTTTACCTATTCCTTGATTGATTACAAGAAATCCACAAGAAGCTTTAATTCTCGCCTAGTAGATGTAATTCTAGATGTTCCCCTTCCTTCATCAAGCGAGGAATATTCTACCTCCTCCTCTTTCGAATCTATGAACGTTGAATCTATCCCCTCTATTGAGGAAAAAGTAATAACTCCTAAGAGAAGTATTCTATTGGTAGTGGATGATGACATGACCCCCATTTCCCCCAAGGCTAAGGTTCCCGAGAGGACTAAGCTTGAGGGTCTCTTTACCCCCCATATATGTTCTGGACTCATCACTTTGAGAACATAATAAGAAGGAAAATACCCATTATTATTCAATGACCATGATGCCTTCTAACAAGGGTGATACCCAAAACTCTAGCAAGGTTCACTAAGTGATGTCGGTGGCCAAAAATCCCCTATTGGCCTTTGGTCTATTTAAGGGGGAGTGCTTGCGCTCGATCGGGAGCAAGTTAACCAATTGACACACGATCAGTTTTTTACCCATCCTGCTCAGGTGTGGTCACTGGTAAATGAAATTTTCTTTTACTCCATTTAGATTGTTGAATCTTTTAAAATTCTGACATAATCCTTATTCTTCTCATCGCATCTTGTGCGAACTTTTTCACCATTTTGGAAAAATGCTTCGATCAGTCCTAGGTCACCAATGTCCTCACAATGGTCTTGAATAAGTCCAAGGAGGCTCTTGCTGCTGCCCAAAGGGCGTACGATGCTGAGAAGAAATCCACCAGCTTGGCTATGTACAAGATGAAGATTGAGCGTGACCAGCTGAAGGTCGTGCATGACCAACTAAGATCGAACATAATCAGCTAAGGTCATATATGATCAAGTGAAGATCGACCACGACTAGCTAAAGACTGAATGTGACCAGTTAGCTGTGGCTAGGGATGCTAGCTAATGACAAGGAATTTGTTGAGGCCTTTAATAACGCCAAATGCCAATTGGCTTTTATTAGGAAGTCCAACTTCAAAAAAAGTTGGGATGCTTCATTGAAAAATGCCAATATCCCTGTTGAGTCTAAATTTTTTGGCGAGCACAATCTGGGTTCCCCACCAAAGGCAGATGAAGATATTCATGCAGATCCTTCTGCCTACTAGGAATCCTCTAAGGCTTATGGGGGCAAAGTCCCAAAAACACAAGAGCAAAGGAAAGGAAGCTCAAAGCTAATTAGGAATAGTTAGCTTGTGAATCTTTGTATTTCCTTTTGTTCTTGTTTATTTATAAGGGCCTTGCCCAATTTTTGTTTATAATGAAACATTTTACTGATGTTTGATTTTGTCTTCCATTGTTATTGGGTTATTTTATTTTAATCTTGTAGCATATCAATTCTCCTGGAGAAATCCCTTATTTTGCTAGTAATTTAGGTACCATTCTTGGTCGGGGAGCTAGTGTTCAATCTTATCGTGTTCTATTTCTATTTGGAAGGCTCTTCAAAAGATAACCAAGGCTTATAAGGATCAGTCTGCCTTAGTGGACAAACTGAAGGATGGTGTGAAGGACCTTGGCGATGTTGGCACCCTTACGCAGGAGGAGATGAATTCTTTAAAAAGGTAGCTCGCTGAGACCAAACATATTAGTGATGTTGATGAATTATTGCAAAACGAGAATGATTCTTTGAGAAAACAGATGGAATAAGCCAAGGAATACTTGAGGAGGGAGGGGATGATTAAAATAGGGTTAGGCCGATATATAATCAAACTCCGTACCTCTTCAAAAAAGTTTCTTGTGGTGTATGGGCTTCTGGCTATAATGAGGATTTTATAGATTCCCCTGTTAGGATGGACGAAGCAAAGCAATTGTCCTATAAACACGAGTAGTTGAATGCTTTGGGAGATTTGAAAGTTTTAAGAGACTTTGAGCTTTGGTATTAGTACAAGTTGATTGCCAGACCGATCGCCATCCCCCCTTAGGAAGTGAAGAGATTTGGATTCCTCCAGATGCCATTCCTCTTCAATTAGCTAAGTATTACTTATCATCACATAAGAGTGATGATGAATTTTGACCAAATACCGATGATGGTCGAAAAGCGTCCGTTGCTTAGGTGATTGATCGTGAGGGGTAGTGATTCCACTTGTTTTGTTCATTCAATGTTGTAAATGATCTTTATTAGGTATTATAACTTTATGTAATAACATGGTGTTTGCATAGTTCTATATTTAGCATTTTCCATTTCGTTATGCCAAGCGCATGTTTATTGTCTCGCTTTAGCTTTTAGGTCATGTCATTACACTATCTTAGGCCTAGAGCAAACTCTGGCAAAAGTGCACCTGATTTTAGAGCCATCTACCCATTCAAGATTTTTATCTGACCAAGGTCGGGTTCACTTAGTGCCTAGGGATGCCCCGAAAATATTTTATTTGCCTCATCAATTCGTGAGGTTTTTTCATTTTTCATGATGAAGACTATGGAACCTTGAGTTTAATTGTAATCAAAATAAGGTGATATTGATCAATTTTTTACCATTAATTAAAGTTTAAGCCTGCCACTTTGAAGAAATATTAAATAGATAAATGAACCACTTGGGCTTGTACTTTATTGGGAAAACTAGAACAGACTGCAAGCATAATAGGTTTTGGAATAAAAAATTGCAAAAACTAACTAAACTAAAAGTAACTAAGCTAGAGAAAATTTAAAAACAAAACTTCTTAGGTTGGCTGCATTTTATGGCCTTGCTATCTCCCCACCCTCCAGTGTTTCCAAATGGTAAGATCCTTGAAAATCGTCTCTGATGACCTTGAACGGTCCCTCCAAATTACGACCTAACTTGACATCCAAAGATTTTTTAGCACTGCTGAGGACTTTCCTGAGGACGTAGTTGTCGATCTAGAATTTTCTCGGATTAATGCCCTTGTTGTACTGCTTAGCTAACTGTTATTGGTAAGAGGCCAACTTTATCAAGGCCTGATCCCTTAGCTCATTGGTTAGGTCAAGTTCATTCCTCATGGCTTCCTCATTCAAACCCTGCTCGACAATGGTGGTTCTTATAGTTTGCAGACCATCTTCCAAAGGAATAATAACCTCCATCCCATATGTTAGACCGAAAGGCATTTCCCCAGTAGGTCTTCTGGGCATAGTACAATATTACCATAGGACACAAGGAAGGTCATCCGCCCAAGCTCTTTTTTTATTCTCTAATATCTCCTTCATACCATCGAATATCATTTTGTTGGAAGCCTCCTCTTGCCCTTTGCTCTGGGGGTAGGCCGCAAAGCTGAAGTGATGCTTGATGTTATGGATGTTAGAGAAACCTTGGAATTGTCCACTTTAAAACCGTGCTATTATCCGTGATGATATCCCTAGGTACGCCAAACTATGTCACGATGTTACTCCAAATGAACCTGATATTGTCGGTGTACTGATGCTTGCCAATGGTTATGATTTAATCCACTTTGTGAAGTATTCTATGCTAACTAAGAGATATTTTCAGTTTCCTAGTACTATTGGGAGTGGACTAACGATATCCAAACCCCATTGGGCAAATGGCTAAGGGCTAGTTATTTTTTAAGTCGTTGGTCAGCTAATGGAGCATGAGGGAGAAATTTTGGAATTTCTCACACTTCTTGAAGTAGGAGGCTGCATCTCTTTGCATATACGACCATCAGTACCCTTCTTTGATGGATCGAAAATCCAAGGGCCTCCCTCTCGCATGGCTACCGCAAATTTCATTATGAAGTTCATACAAAACTTGGTCGACGTCACTTGGATGCACACACTAGAGGTAGGGACTGGTGAAAGATCTTTTGTAGAGTTTTTCTTTGAGTGTTAGGTGGAACATTGTAGATTTTACCCTAACTTGGTGGGATTACTTTTTATCGGATGGTAGGATGTCACTTTGCAGATAAGTTATTATTGAGTCCATTCAGGTGGGGCTTTTCTGCAAGGCAAGAATCTGTTCGGTGACCACAAGCTTTGTGATGCTGGGATTGGGGATGAATTCCACTTCAATGGTTCTTCTGATATCAGAGTCCACTGCTAACCCCAAGGCTGCTAACGCATCGTCATGGCTATTATACCCCTGGGAAAAATATTGAATATGGACTTCCTCAAATTTGGTCATGAATTCATGGGTGACCTGGAGGTATGCTTCCATTCGCTCATCTCTGGCGTTGAAATATTATGTTACTCGATTGGATACCATCTTTGAGTCTCATATATATATTAAGTTACTTGCCCCTAGTAAGTGAGCATTACACAGTCCAACAATGAGGGCTTCGTATGCAGCCTCATTGTTGGAAGCTTCAAAGCCATGTCTGATCTCCTGCTCTATCATTACATTTTCTAGGAAAATAAGCACGATTCCTACTCCCACCCCTTTGAATTGGATGCACAGTATATGCAAAGTGTCCACTTTTTGGACTAGTCAATCTCCCAAATTCTTAATTGATTGTCTATCTATTAGTCGCTGGGCTCATCTCCTCCAGTAAATTCTGTCATGAAATTCGCCAACACTTGACCCTTAATCGCCGTTTTTGGTTGATAGTGTATTTAAATTCTCCCAAGCTCGATTAACCATTTGGACATCTGCCCTGATAGCCTGGCCTTCCGAAGAATGACTTTGAGGGAAAAGGAAGTGATGACTATGATTGAGTGAGATTCAAAGTAGTGCTTCAACTTGCGCAATGTGATAACCAAAGGATAAACTAATTTTTCAAGGGGGGGTTAGCGTTGCTCGACATCGAAAATTGTTTTATTGACGTAGTAAATGAGGGATTGATGTCCCCCTTCTCGTAAACTAAAATCGAACTAACTGTATGGATTAAGTTTGCTAGGTAGAGAGATAAAGAGGATATCTTGGGACTAGAATAGTCAACAAATGAGGTTTTCTCACATAGAATTTAATTTCTTTAAGGGCCTTTGAGCATTCCTCGTTCTAGGTGAGGCCTTTTTCCTTCTTCAACAGCTAAAAAAATGGTCAACATCATTTAAAAGACTTTGAGATGAAACGATTAAGGGTTGCTAATGTAATACCCCGTATTTTTATAGCTTTTAAATTATGGGATTTATTAAATTTAATTGAGATAAATTAATTTAATTTTAATCCGGAATGTTGCTTTAAATATTTACTAGCGTGACGAGAGTTAGTAATTATTGGAAATTTGTTAATTGTTGCATATTACTGGATGAGCATAGTAATATATTATATTGGTTATATTGAATGTCATAAGTGAATCAAATGACTATTTCGGAAATTTAAGTAAGGACGTGCTCGTGTCACGTCGGGACTTATTTTGTTAAATAAAAAGTGAATGTTTTATAAGTTGTTCGTATGATCGTTTTGAGTACGCCAACGCGTCCGGAAGGGTCGAGATAGTCAGAAAAGTGTACCCGGGGGTTTAGTTTGGGTCTCGGGATGTTTTTAGGCTTAATTAGTGACCCGGGAGGGCATTTTGGTCATTTTACAAAATAGGGTAATTAAACCCACGAATTTCAGCCAACCTATATCAGCCATTAGGTCAGCCTCTTAGGGTTAGAACATTCACAAATCAAATGACGGCCATTGGAGAAGAGAGGAGAGAACTCCAAGGCAATCCAAGGCCAAAAGGCCACCGTTTGCACCACCGTCACCACCAACGCGTAGATCGCGAGGAGGAGAACGCAACCACACCAATACCAGCAGGAAACCAGACCTCTGAAATCCCAGGCAAGTGTTTAGCTTGCGTATTTTCGTTGGTGCAATATTCATATTAGTTAGGAATGATTAGGAGTATAATCTATGGAAGAAAACCCCACTTTTTGATAGGAATTTGCATGTAGAAAAGATTAAAACCATATTCTGGAAGTCTTATATGATGTAGATGATTAACCCACGAATTTTGATGATTATGTAGAAGGAAATTCTGGAGAAAAACTGATTAGAATAGAAGTTAAGAAAACTTAGGGTTCTTGATGATTAGATGAGATTTTAGGTTGTTTAATCATGTTTAATGATGGTTATACGCATGCTTAACGTTAGAAACATCTGGTAATATGTTATTATGTTTGTGGTATAAGTTTTGGGACGATTAGGGTTGGAAAATATGAATTTGAATGAAGAATTTTGGTGAAACCCGCAACTGCAATTCGACAGAATTTTCGCAGACCTGCTTGATCGATCGATCGACCCTAGAGCGTCGATCGATCGAAGGTTCGATCGATCGAGCCCCAGCCGTCGATCGGTCGACCCTTCCTGGCAGCCTCTTATTTCCCCATGTTTAATTAGTTGAATTAATTTATCATGGAATAATCCTTGGGCATATTAAATAAAATGTTTTGGGATATAGGAGAGACCAGTAGGACATATGATTAAGTGTTGAGAACTTTATTATGATATGATTATTGTGTTTTAGGGATAATTAATTAAGGAATGACGAACTACGTATTCCAAGTGAGGGATTATGACGAATACCTACGATAGTGAATAGATGTCTACCTACTGAATTTGTTACTTGGATGGATAGAACCCATGAGTGTTCCATAACTAGTGGGAAAACCCTTCGAGTTAAGGTTAGAGACGAAACCTTATGCGTAATACTAATAATGTGAAATTAAGGATAAATGTTGTAATTATGGGTAACGAGAGTGACCTATATTAATATGATGAAAGTAGTATATTTATATGATTGTGTGTGCATATATTATATACATGTGAAAAACGTACCCGCGCTACTTGCTATCCCTGAGGTTACCGCGCTGAGACGGTCTTATCCTGTGTTGCCTTATGGGGGATATTGATTCGTACCCTAGAAGATAGGAATCCTAGGTACAGGCTATCGAATCGGTAGTCACGGTCCTAAGAGACGCGAGGGTATGTGCTGACCTCTTGGACTTGGAAACTATACTTCGCCTCAATATTGTTTGTATTTGTATTGATACAGTTCGAGAGTGATTCCGAATTTGTATTTCCCTTAGTGCGATTGATACGGGGATTGGATAGCAGAGTATGCCCGCACCATAATTTTTATGTGGGGTGCCATTAGAATATATATATATTACACGAGTATTTAATATATATATGAAGTTCTGAGACTTGGAACTACCTACTGTGATTTGGTAAGTAAGTCATGTTTGATGAATCAGATTGGAAATACTTGTTTTATATGAGTGTAATATGACACTGGGAAACTTTATAAATTAATGAAGCTAAAACGAGAGTTGTACTACACTTTGAAAGTACCCTTTTCACACGTTGACATTGTTCGGTTTTTAAAACTTGTGAGTAAGTTAAGATAAACTAAATTATTGGGAAGGTTAGTATGATAATATGTTAAGTTAAACCATTTGGGGAAGGTTAGTACGATAGGCGTGCACACTAGAAGAGAGGTGAGAATTTCTCAAGAGAGTGTCGAACCAATATGTTATTGCATTGGCCTGTATCAATTTAAATACTTGCTAAACTAATTTTAAATCATACACACTTTCGGGCTCTGACCCGTTTTATCTCTCCCTCTCCCCCTTGTATATATATATATGTATGTATTTCAGGTGCCCAGCCACGGGGGTGTCTTGCTTAGGATCTTTTGGAAGGAACGCGCTGCAGCTTAGGTGGGAGTTGCAGGTCTTTTGATTAGACGACTTCGTTCATTCAGATCCACTCCTAGCATTTTCATTCAGATGGGCATGTGTAGCCCTTTCCATTATTTCTTTATGTTGGGACATTGTTATTTCTGTTGTTTCCTAGTTCGTTATTATGGGATTTTGTTCGGGATGGATGTATTACTTTATTTTCTCGCATGTTGACATTCGTTGATGGATGTTTTATATTTTGGATTTTTGGTTCCAGTTTATTGTGGCGTGAATCTTATTCATTGACCTTTGTTAATAAAATAAATAAATCTTTTCTTTAAATAAAATTTGGAAGTTAATGTTTAAAATTGGTTTTGACACTTAGCTTAATTATTTAGGGTGTTAAATTGGAAAAATTATTTTTATCGACAGTGATGCTGAGAATGAACCAACTGTTCACCTTGATTTAATTTAATAAAGGAGTGATCGCCCGGTATTTAATTAGGCGGGGTGTCACAGCTAACATCCCTATTAACTTTTGAATCTCGCGCAGCATCTTCGAGGGAAAACGATATTGATCACAAACTTTTTGAACTAAAATCCAAAGGATCATTTAGCCGCATTGAGCTTCATCTAGTATTGCTTGGGGATCTCAAAATTCTTCGCTAAATCCTTTAGATAATTGGCTTTGAGCTTTCTCTTGATGAGCATGTCATCGATGTACACCTCTATTTTCTCTCCCAAATATTTCTTGAACATCCTTATAACCAATATTTGGTACGTGGCTCCTGTATTTTTAAGGATAAAAGGAATGACCTCATAATAATACAAGCATAGAGTGGTTATGAATGAAGTTTTGTCTTGGCCGGGGCCAAACAAAGGGATGTGATGATACCTTAAGTATGCATCCAGAAAACTCACTCGTCCGTAGCTGACTGTGGCATCGACCAGCTGATCTATCTTAGGTAGAGGAAAACTATTTTTAGGGCATGCCATATTGAGATTGGTGAAGTCCACACATACTCTCCAGTAACCGTTACTCTTTTTTACGACCACCGAGTTTGAGAGCCATTTTGTAAATTGAACATCTCTGATGGACCTTGCCTCCAGAAGTTTTCCTACCTCTGTTTTCACCGCCTTTGCTTTCTCTGGGGTACTTCGGTGAGCCTTTTGTGTAATTTGTGGATATGTGGGGTCATTGTGAAGTTTGTGGCATACAACTTTAGGGTCGATCCCAGGCATATCATAAGATTACCATGCGAATACATCTTGATTCTTCTTCAGCAAAGAAATTAACTACTCCATATCTTGATTGGATAATGTGGTGCTGATCAGGAATTGATTTTCTGGACGAATCTCATCAAAGACTATCTATTTATTTTCTCCATGCCCTATCAGTGGGGTCAACTCTCATCTCTTCCACTCTTAGTCTTTCGTACTTTAGTTGCTGTTGATACCAAATTTAGTCTGCTGACATGGCTCAATTGAGTGAAGACACATGGCAATCTACGTGGCAACAACAAACACTTTCGAGGAACTCACACGCTCCGAGGAACCATACTACAACGAGGAACACTGCTTCCCCGAGGAACTCATACGCTCCGAGGAACAAGAACTCTCCGAGGAACTCTTGAGTACCGAGCAACTCAGGCGGTCCGAGCTACACCTCGAACAAAGCATTAATAGCAGGATAACCAACAGTTTGACTGTTCATTAAATGCTTATCATTCAGACGCATACGCTTAAGGGGCATTGAATGTATTACCCTTTCATATGTACATCATTTAATGTATTACCCTTTGACATTACAGCCTCAGGGCTATAAATACATTGTACAATCCTCATTGTGGGGGACCGAAATTTCTTGATAGAACTTGTAATCGAGAATTCCCAAACACTCAGCAATAACAGAAATAGTGGACGTAGGCCATTCTTATAAGGCTGAACCACTTTAAAACTTCTGTGTCTCATTTATTTTATCTGTGATTAAATAATTAAATATGATCTAATTTTTTACATCAACAGATTGGCACCGTCTGTGGGAACGACTGGTAATATCATTTTTCACCAAAAACAATTCATCACCAATGGCTGATATTCCAGAATCCAGCAATCGAAATGCTGGAAGCCCTCCAAATCCATCTGCTCCGCCAAATATTCCAGATCTGGCTGAAATAATGACAAATCTAGCTCAGGGCCAAACCATCATGCAAGAAACTATGCGACAACTCATACAAACCCTCCATGGCGGTGCACCAACCCATTCAGGACCACGAAGTATTCAAAGAAATACCCGTGCGCCTTCTTCGCGTACTAGGCGTACCAATTCATATCGTAATGAGGAGTCTGAAGATTTTTCTTATCAACCTGGACGAACTTCGTCAGTGCGAGCCACAGATACTGAACAACGTATCACTCTCTCCCCAGAAAGGACCAGTGCGCTAGAAAGATTAAGCAGAGTATCTCCTTTCGATCGATTAGGTCCTAGGAGGAGCAAAAGTCCTCCTAGAGCCCCATCGAGGAGTTTTCGACGACAATCAGACTTAAGGGAAGGATCTGCCCAGTCGCGACCAATTGCTCGCCAAGATACATCCCAGGAAGCCACCTCAACGCGATCAGTTGCTCGAACCAACAGGCCCGAGGAAGGAAATGATGCATGGAAAGGCTCTATTCAAAGGCTGGAGGATAGATTAGGGGAAATGGTTAAAGCTAAAAACCCTCTACAACGAACCTTTGTTCGAGGAAAACCTTTTGTCCAGGCCATTGTAGATTTTCCAACACCATCAAAATTCAAAGCACCTGTTGTGACCCCCAAATATGATGAAAAGACTGACCCCGTCCTTCATATAGAACAATACCAAGCTGCAACTGACATCTATGCTGTTCGAGATGAGATGAGATGCAGGGCATTCTCGGGAACTCTTACCGGATCTACTCAAATATGGTATAATAATCTTCCTCGGGGAAAGATCTCAACTTTTCTTCAACTGGCCGAGTTATTCATTGGGAATTTCTGTTTTGGGGCAAAGCCAGTTAAACGAGTAGCGCATTTGTTAAGTGTTAGACAAAAAGCTGGTGAGAGCACCAGAGATTATATAACTCGTTTTAATAACGAGAAACTTGAAGTCATTGATTATGAGGAGAAGACAGCGACTACCGCCTTGATGAGTGGATTAGTGCCAAACAAGTTGTACTACACTTTAGCCAAAGATCCACCTAGAACCATGTCGGATCTGATGGGAAAAATGTCCAAGATTATGAATGCCGAGGAGGCTATGGCTGCGAAGAAGAACATGGATGCTAAAGAAACCAAGGTGGAAGGTGATAAAGCTAAGAAGAAAGAGCATAAGAACAATGGTAATGACAAACATTCAAAAACTAGGTCGGTATGGGACGTAATGAAGAAATTTGATAATTATACTCCTTTGAAGAAGGATATCAACCATGTTCTAGAAGAAATCAAGAACAACGAGGAATTAAACTGGCCAGAGAAAATAAAGGCAGACCCTGACAAGAGGAATAAGGCAAAGTATTGCGAGTTTCATAAAGATCACGGCCATATGACCAAAAATTGCATAGCTCTTCAGAATGATATTGAAACACTCATCAGACGAGGAAAGCTGGCAAAGTATGTTGATCGTGGAAGCGAAAGAAGAAACAACGACCAAACAAGAGAGAGGTCTAGATCTCCTCGTCGAGCAGAGGAGAACAAGAAAAGAAACCATGAAGTTGATCCCGAAGACGACCCCGATCTTTCCAAGAGTCCAAGGCAGCCAGAACGAGAGCTATTTTCAATACGCTTTGGGTCATTTGACTGTAATGTTATAACAGGTGGAGATGTAGGAGGAGGAGACCTTACTTCCGAGAGAAAAGATTACCTCTGTGAGGCTCAAGCTTGCTCATACATTCAACGAATAAATCTAGCTGAGGAGGATCGCCCGAGAAAGGTAAATAAAGAGAAATTGGTCATTGGTTTCTCAAAGAATGACCTCGCAGGTGTTCTATATCCTCATGATGACCCATTGGTGATCAAAATGAGGATGAAGGAAGTAATAATTTCAAGAGTACTGGTCGACAATGGTAGCTCGACAGACATCATGTTCTACTCGTGCTTCGATAGTTTAAATCTAAAGCTATCTCAACTGGAGCCTTATCATAGACCCCTCCTCGGTTTTGCTGGAGAGAAAGTATTTCCACTTGGGACGATCAAGTTGAATATATTCATTGGTACGTGGCTTGCTTGTCGAACAGATAGAATATGTTTCTTCGTGATGGATAAGAATGTTCAATCATCATACAATATCATCATGGGAAGAGTAGGATTGAAGAAGTTCGAGGCTGTACCATCTACATTACATCAATGCCTAAAATTTCCAACAAATTTTGGAGTAGGAGTTGTGAAAGGTGATCAGAAAGTAGCTCGGGAATGTTATTATTCATCCGCCGAGCAAGAGGAACTGGAGGAATCAAGGAAAAAGACTACTACCTATCAAGTGGATGAAGGTGCAGAAATTGAAACATTGAATCCTAGAGATGAGTCTCAACTCATGAAGAGTCAAGTGGTGGAAGCTAATGAAAACATCATTCTGGACGACGAGCACCCTGAGCGAACTACTCAAGTAGGTTCGTCGTTGGAAGCCTCACTAAAATAGGAATTGATAACTTTCCTAAGAAGCAAAAAGCAAACTTTTGCATAGAGTCATGAAGATATGCCCGGAATAGACCCAAATTTCTTATGTCACGAGCTCAATGTGACTAAGGAGATCAAGCCAGTGAAGCAGAGAAGAAGAGTGTTCAGCCCCGAGAAGAATCAAGCTATACAGGAGGAAGTCAAGAAGCTCCAGAAAGCTTGCTTCATTGAAGGTGTTAAAGATCCAGACTGGTTAGCCAATGTGGTGATGGTAAAGAAGAAAAATAACAAGTGGAGGATGTGTGTAGACTTCACCGACCTCAACAAAGCATGCCCAAAGGATCACTTTCCATTGCCCCGAATTGATCAACTGGTCGATGCTACCTTGGGACACGAGCTGTTGAGCTTCATGGATGCTTATTCTGGGTACAATCAGATTAAAATGAAACCTGAAGACAGGGAGAGTACTTCTTTCATTACCCCTAGGGGAACTTATTGTTATAATATTATGCCTTTTGGTTTAAAAAATGCAGGTGCGACATATCAGCGGCTGATGAATAAGGTCTTTGCTGAACAAATCAGTTGCAATATGGAAGTCTATGTTGACGATATGCTGACAAAGAGCAAGAAAGCTGCCGATCATCTAGTCAACTTAAGTCAGACTTTTGATCAACTCGATAAATACCAAATGAAGCTGAACCCGACGAAGTGCATATTTGGAGTACGAGAAGCCATGTTTCTCGGGTACATTATCAATCAACGAGGCATTGAGGCAAATCCTGAAAAGATCAAAGCTCTATTAGGGCTGCGATCTCCAACGACGAAGAAAGAGGTGAAAAGTCTTACAGGACGAGTAACAGCACTCAATAGATTTGTATCACGAGCAACTGATCGATGTCTCCCATTCTTCAAGACACTCCGAAAGACTTTTGAGTGGAATGATGAATGTGAGAAGGCTTTTCAAGACTTGAAGAAATACTTGGGAGCACCTCCACTGTTGTCCAGGCCGGTGATGGGAGAAAAATTGTACTTGTATCTAGCAGTATCGAAGGATGCAGTTAGCTCGGCGTTGATAAGAGTGGAGAATGGAGTATAAAAACTAATCTACTACACAAGGCCGGCCTTCCGAGGAGCAGAGATCAGATATCCAAGGCTGGAAAAGTTAGCACTGGCATTGATTGAGGCGAGTAGGAGAATAAGGCCATACTTCCAGGCTCATACTATAGTCGTATATACTGATATGTCGTTGAGGCAAGCCCTTCATAAACCAGAAAAATCAGGGAGATTGATGTACTGGGCAATAGAGCTCGGTGAATACGATATAGTCTATGAACCCAGATCATCGCTTACAGGGAAAGCTGTAGCGGATTTTATAGCAGAGTTCACCTATCCTGATACCCCCGAGGAGCAAAATTTGCTCGCTGATCAACCTGTGGATGTTACAGGATCAACAAACATAAGCTCAGACCAACTTAGGTTGGTAAAAGGGCAAGTGGATGTTACAGGATCATCAAATTCGAGCTCAGACCAACTCCGGTTGGTAAAAGGGCAAGAAAAGATGATCGACGAAGAGCGAGAAATATCAGGGGAAGATGAAAGGAAGCAACAAATATTTCACCGAGGAACTCTGACAGATCAGAAGTTTGAAGATGAGTTACCTATATGGAGGCTATATATAGATGGCTCATCTTGCACAACAGGCTGTGGGGCGGGGATAGTTTTGAGCACTCCGGACAAGGTCGACATGGAATACGCCCTACGTTTCCAATTCAAAGCTTCCAATAATGAGGCTGAGTATGAGGCCATGATTGCAGGTCTTAGTTTGGCAAAAATTATGGAGGCGCAGCAGGTTATTGTTTTCAGTGATTCTTAATTGATCGTAAACCAAATGATGGGAGTATATGCAGTCAAAGGAGAATTAATGATCAGATATCACGCAAAGGCAAAGAAGCTGGTGTCGGAATTTGCTGCTATTCAGCTAGTCAGAATACCGAGAATGGAGAATGCGAGAGCAGACGCCCTAGCTCGATTAGCCTCAACTACTCGTACCGAGCTCCGGAGAACAATCCCAATTGAAGTTTTAGCTGGTCGGAGTATAGATGAAGATCTGACGATGAACTTTATTACCCTTGATTTAGGACCATCTTGGATGGATCCCATCATAGCATATATTGAAGAGGGAGAATTACCAATTGACAAGCTCGCAGCCAAGAAATTAAAGTTTAAAGCTGCTCGGTATGTATTAACTAACGGTATTCTGTATAGACGAGGAATTATGGCAGGTTTGCAAAGGTGTGTACACCCCTTCGAGGTGAAAGAATTGATTGAAGAGATCCATGAAGGGTCCTGTGGAGCCCATGTAGCAGGTCAGACGCTTTTGCAAAGGGTGATGACGCAGGGATACTACTGGCCGACGATGAGGGATTATTGTATAGCCTATGCCAAGAAATGTGATAAGTGCCAGCGCTTTTCCTCCATCCGAAGAACTCCACAAGCATTGTTGACACCCATCACTTCCCCTTGGCCATTTTCCATGTGGGGGATAGATTTGGTTGGGCCACTGCCAACGACCAGAGGAAGGTTCAAATACCTCGTCGTCGCAGTGGATTATTTTACTAAGTGGGTAGAAGCTGAGCCTTTCATTGATATGACGTACGACAAGGTGTACCAATTTGTTTGGAAGAACATCATTTGTCGATATGGTCTTCCTCATGCCTTCATCACAGACCATGGAACACAATTTGACAACGAGGAGTTCGCTGCCTATTGTCACAAGTCAAACATTTTGAAGATCCACTCAGCGCCAGGCCATCCTCAAAGTAATGGACAAACTGAAGTGACGAACAGAACGTTGCTAAATGGCTTGAAGAAAAGACTAAGTGATGCGAAAGCAAATTGGATCAACGAGTTACAGTCAGTATTGTGGACTTATCGTACTATGGCTATCCAAGTAATACTGTCTGAATGCATCTTAATTTTCCAGAAGCCTGATTTGCAATCAAACTTACTGAATATAATTCTATCTTCAATTAAATTGATCGAATTATTCTTGTCTGGTATCTTATAAGAATTAAATTCATAATTCTTATTTAATTGTCTATAATCTATAACCATACGTCTTTTTCCTCTTTTACGTTCAGAATCATTTTGAATATAGAAGGCAAGCATATTATGTCTACTTTTACTTTCTCTAATAATACCTAACTTAAGCATTTCATCTATGTCTTTCTTGAATTATTCTCTGTCTTCTTGTAAATATCTTTTCTTATAGGTTCCACCATTAATAGTGGCGTCTGGGTTAATAGGGATGATTTCACCATAACTTTGGTCTTTATCCCACTTAGCGATGGGATTTTCTCCTAAAGTAGGCTCTACAAGTTTCATAATCTTCTCCTAAAGTAGCCTCCCAAAATTGCTCGTAGAGAAAAAATTCACTAACTATGGCTGCTCGGGGATAAAAACCCACTAAATGTAGTTGGTCGAAAAGGAAAATTTACCGACCTTGGTTGGTCGGAAACATTTTATGAAAACGAGAAAGTGATCGAGCAACATTTTTGATATTCGTAACTTTTTACTAAGTTGATCGAGAAACAAAACATCATTTTTGTCAAATGATTACCACAAATTCAAACTACTCGACAATAAGTTGGTCGACGAATAACACAATATCATTATCTTTTTAACAGATACACATGCACAAATATAAAGTGTTTTACAAGACAATAGCAATTAAGATTGCGAACAAAAGTAAAAGTCTTTCATTAAAATAAAAAACAAATTACATTGAGAATGAAATGTATACTAACTATCACATCAAAATTCCTACTCTATTGGTTTCTTCCCCTCTGCTTTTGAAACAGGTTCCTCGCCAGCAGGCGGATCATTTAAAGCAAGAGGAGAATTTATAAAGTTCAAATATTTTAACATCCTGATATTTATCACGGATGGTCGATCTAGGAGGTGCTCGGGATGAGATATCTCGACATTTGAATGGAGATTGTAGTCGCCGAGATATTTGGAAATCAAGCATCGAGGAATGGCCCGAGCAGGGATCCAACTCATATCCAGTTTGAATGGTGGCACGGGTAGGTCGAGCAACCCAGGATCATGGTAGTCCCACAGGTAATGACCCTGTTCGAGTTGCAGCACACCTAAGGCATTCAACCAGCCTTGCTTGTAGCCCTCATTATTGGAATTCTGGATACGATCGTCCAAGTGGTAGAGAGCCTCATTGTACCCAGCCATCCAGAACTCCCTGGGCTATTTGTGGAATTGATATGCCAATCTTTCCAGCTACTCATGGAGATTTTTGACGAAGAGTTACTTATTCTCCAAGACTGACTTCTGCGCAGAAAACTGCTCTTCCAGGTCCCTGATCTTCTTTGACATTTCAGCCAACGCCTGGTTCTTTGCCATTAATTGGAAAGATTGGTTCTCTAAAGCAGATTGAGTCCTCTATTCCTCGACAGGAATTCGAGCTGCTCTTGCTCGTCCACGAGAAGATGTAGAGAGGCCAGCTCTCTTCAAGGTCTCCAATTCGTCCCTCAAGTTGGCGTTCTCGACCTCTAAGAACGAGAATCCCTCATCAGTCACTAGGATCAAGGATTTTGAAGTGGAAGCTGCAGACTTCAACTGTGACAACTCTCTTTGCAGGTTGTTATTCTCTTGCTCTAATAATTCAGCTATTTGTCTGCACTCCTCGACCTCAGCCCTCAGAGTTCTCTCCCTCACATCGTAGCCATCAAAACGCTTCTCGTATCCCTCGTCAGCATTGAGTTGCTGATACTTCTTCTCATACCCCTCGTGCAAAAGGGCAGTGGATGCTTTGTATTGTTGCTGAAGGTCTTCAAGAGTGCCTTGGAGATCCTCGATCATATCATAATAAACCACATTATTGGACACTGCACGATCAAGCAGACACTTCAAGTATTGGTAGGCCTCAATTGCCTGTTTCGAAGCATCTTGGCCGAGGATGTCGACGATTTATGCTGCACTCAGATCTGTGTGACCAGCCTTAAAATATTCATTGCATTGCCGCAACAGCTTTGTATCATGAGCAGACAGTAATTCCATCCTGGCCAGAAACTAGTAGAGGAAGAAAAAGCAGTAATCAATAATCAAAACAGAGCATGAAGAAGAGACAACAATATGAATAAACACAAGTTCAAGTTTTATTATATCATAAAGGTCAGAAGTACAAGGTTCAGAGTTACATGTTCAGGATTACATTTGTTAAAGAAAAATAAAATAGAGAAATCCGAACAACTCTACACCTTTTCCTTGTCTCCCAAAACTTTCTCGGGAGGATGAGACGAGGAAGTAGGTTGCTTGGATGGAGCATATAGTAGTTGAGGAAGTGCTGGAGGTTGATCGGAGGAAGTTGCAGGTAGTTGAAGTTCCTCGTCAGCGGGCTGGATAGTCGGGGGAAGAGAAACCTGATCTCCCATCACCATGGAAGACTCTTCGGAGGCAGCTTCGTCCTCTTCTTCATCTTCAGGAGTTGGAGGGGGACCAGGGATGTGTCGCTGGAAGAGTTCAGAGGTTTCATCAACCTTCATCTCCTGAAGAGCTGCGACCCACCCATCTCTAAAGTATTTAAGGCTGCCATATTCTACTTGAGACATTATGGCAGCCAAGCCCTTGTTCCACCCCTTGTCCCAGCCAGCGCTGAAAGACTTCTTCACAGCCAATTTTCTCTTTAACTTCTCCGAGGAAAGCTTCTCGGACAGAAGGTTTTCAGTAGATTCAATTTATTCTCAACCTCCTCCTTCTGCTGATTTACCTCCCGAAGCTGACCCAACTCTTCCTCAGCAACCTTGAGCTTATTCTCAAGCTCTCCATCATTTTTGAGCTTCTTATCGAGCTCTTTATTTTTCCCTTCCAAGTCCTTTATTCTCTTCTCCAACTCCTTGGAGACTTCAATAACTTGAGCTTTCTCCTGCTCGGTGGAGGTAAGTTTCTTCTCCCAAATTGCCTTATCAGCATCGTACTTCAGACGAGAATCTTCCAAAGACTGCCTTAGGCTCACCAGAGCTTCCTCCACACCAGATGAGGAGCTTGAAGCTTTAATAGCTTCATCTTTCTTCAAAATTGTATTGAAGCAGCTCACTAACTGTGAAAAGAAAATGAAAGCAAGTCAGAGACAGATATAACAAGGGAAAGATGAAAAGTTCAAAGTAATAAGACTTACAGAAGTAATATGGCGAGCAGCCAATGAGGTGACCATGTCCCGAGAAAGGTTCTCCTCAATACCTTGGATCTAGAGAATGATCCAAGTCTTCACCGAGCTCATGGCAGAGCTCGGGGGAACAAAAGTAGGAACACCAGTTCCAGTAGTTGGGGGCTGGGAGATGGTTTCAGCCAAATTGACCAAGGAGATCTTCTTCAGCTTCCTCGGGGGAGCAGGAATAGATTCAACCAAGGAGGAACTCTTGGTCGGTGATATGACAATCACTTCTCCTGGAGCAGCAGCTTTGCTCGGGGCCACTGGGGGCTTCTCTACAACCTTCACAGGAGCAGCCGAGGAAGGCGCATCAACTTTCTTTGTCCCTTCTGGGACGTCAATCTTACTTCTTTTTGCCTCTCCAGCACCAGAGGCAGGTTTCTCGAAGAGAGTGGGAGGTCTTCTCTTCTTCATCCTTTCACTTAAAGGAACGTGTGACTCAGGCGAAGAACTGCAAGAGGCTGCAACTGGCTCTGCGTCGCTTATTACCGGACGAGCAGTAAAAGAAGTGGTGTAGCTCTTGTACTGCAGTAGATATGAAGCTGACCTAATGTGCTCGTCGGCAACAGACTGATGCAAACTCTAGATAAGTTTCAAATGTCTTATGTTAACGTCTGCCTCTTTTGGACACTTTCTTTTACTGTCAACTGCAAATAAATAAACATTGAAATATCAGTGGCACATTTTATCAAACATAAAGGAAGCATAATTTCAAAATAAATAAAATAAAAATAACCTATCCCATTACCATAAGGAGGGCATATGGGACCCTGATACACTTCAGATAAAGGAACATGTTTCCAATTTTTTATGACAACCCCGTGCTCAAAATAGTCCCTATTGGCATCCGGGAGATTGACCACTAAAGCCCTATTTAAAAATCTAGTTCTTAAATAAAAAGTGTTATCCCCAACAGCCCATCTGTAACAAAACATGATTTCTGGAATTCCTATGCGAGTTCCATGGATTTGATTTAATCTATGAACCCGATTAACTATTCTCCATGTATTGGGGGCAATTCTTGCAAGAACAACGTCAAAGTATTGACATAATTCCAAACATAAGGGATTGGGTGGAAAATAAACCCACACTCAGCAACAAAGAGACTGGGGAACCAATGTCCCTCAGCCAAACGGAAATAGTCAGAAGGCTCAGAAAGCTCTTCCAAAACAACCCAGAAGGGAATAGAAAAATCAGAGCGAAATTTATCAATCGATTCTACAGGATAAACCATGATGAAAGAAGGAAATGAAGAAGAAGGAAGAAGATCTTACAGAAAAAGAGTGGATTTGTTGACAACGAACGATGGAAAAGATGAACGCACAAGAGAATAAGACAATGGAAAATTCGAAGATACAAATTTGAAAAAGTAGAAGACGATGGGATTGTCTGTGACGCTTAAATACTCTGCCTTGGGAAACGATAAAGTTAATGATTACAAAAAGAAACGATTACGCTACCGGCGGTTAGAAGGACAAAAAGTACGCGGAGATCGAGGCGGTTATAAAAAATTCAAAAAAGCCTGATTCTACGAATTTGGAAAGAGAAATAAATACAAAGGAAACACTCCTAAAATTCAGGAGGACCATTTAAAACTGCCATATTCCGAGAAAGAATGTTCCACACTCCTCAAAGTTCGAACTATGAAACATTGGGGGCTTATGTTGATACCAAATTTAGTCTGCTGACATGGCTCAATTGAGTGAAGACACATGGCAATCTACGTGACAACAACGAACACTTCCGAGGAACTCACACGCTCCGAGGAACCATACTACAACGAGGAACACTGCTTCCCCGAGGAACTCATACGCTCCGAGGAACAAGAACTCTCCGAGGAACTCTTGAGTACCGAGAAGCTTAGGCGGTCCGAGCTGCACCTCGAACAAAGCATTAATAGCAGGATAACCAACAGTTTGACTGTTCATTAAATGCTTATCATTCAGACGCATACGCTTAAGGGGCATTGAATGTATTACCCTTTCATATGTACATCATTTAATGTATTACCCTTTGACATTACAGCCTCAGGGCTATAAATACATTGTACAATCCTCATTGTGGGGGGACCGAAATTTCTTAATAGAACTTGTAATCTAGAATTCCCAAACACTCAGCAATAACAGAAACAGTGGACGTAGGCCATTCTTATAAGGCTGAACCACTTTAAAACTTCTGTGTCTCATTTATTTTATCTGTGATTAAATAATTAGATATGATCTAATTTTTTAGATCAACTGTTGCTATTTAAAAGGTGTAGATCCATCTTAAGACGTTTAAGGAATAACCTCATTTTCTTTATTCTTCTCTTATTTAGGACTAATAGCGATGATAAAACACTTCCGAGCAATAGATTGGTTGCCTCTAATTTCCATTATTCCTCGCTCTGTGATTCACTTGAGTTTTTGGTAGTAAGTGGAGGGAATAACCTACATGGCGTGCAACTACCCTTTCCCAAGAATGGCATGAAAGGCGAGTCAATTTCTACCACTAAAAACTCGATCAGCTTCGAGATATTCATGGCCCTAATTAGTAGGACCAACTTTACCAATGATATAGTCATTTTTCCAGCGAAGCTGACTAGAGTTATGGTTTCTTCCTTTAAGTACTCTAACTTAAGTTTGAGCTTATAAAAAAAGCTCTAAGTACATGACTTCAGAGGAAATACCTTGATTGACTAGTAGCTTATCCACATCCCAGTTTATTTTCCTAAGGGTGATTACTAGTGCATCATGGTGTGGGGTCCTCACTACGATCAAACCTAAAGACTATATGATTATTATAGTCGATGTATTTTGGTTGCATATGCTTGCTATCTGGGATATTTGCAGGGTTAATTTGGGAGGCCTCCATAACTGTAGTGCCCTTCTCGAGTTGCATCTGAGCAATATTTCTTTAAATATATTTAGGATTTGAAACATCGTGGATAATAGGGAATTCATTCCCTAACTCTTCCTCCAAAACATTATCTAGTTTTTGGTCAGTGCCGGGCGAGACATTGTCACCTTTAATTTCTACGTACTCGCTTAAATGACCTACTTGGGACAACTCCTATAGATAGGACTTGAAGGACTTACAATTCTCCGTTCTGTGCACGTACTCGTTGTGATAGGAGAATCCGAGTGAGCTATTTCTCTTACTTGGATATCCTCCCATCTTCTTCGAACACTTAAGGGACTGCTGGTCTTTGATCTTACCAATGATCTTATAGATGGGTTCTTTGAAAATGATGTTGATTACTCGAAAGGCTTTGGAAGGGTCTGCCTTATCTTCATTTTTAGATCCCCCGCTCTACTTTTCGCCCCTTATTGAGGGTGATCTCTTTTTCATTTCCTTTGGTCACCTTCGTGCGACTGCTATCACCTTGGCTGAGGGCGACCACATCTTCCACCCTGGATTACTTTCCTCAAACGAGATATCAAATTATCACAAGCCGAGTTCCCTCTCAGCCTTATATATACATACTAACAACCACCCATTATCTGAATACACATTCACACATAAGAACTCTTGTGTAACCACACCGGTTTAACTGGCGTTCCTACATTTGTCACTAATACCATTTCCATACCTAAGAATATATCTACTTTTTAAGGGAGTCTCAAAAGGTATCTCAATATTTTTTAAAATAAACTTAAAAAGAAATCATAAGTGTTAAAAAATGAAAACAAGTATATATATATAAGCACAAAGAACAAGTGGGGTTCCTAATACCTTACCCACTTGTAACCTAGTTATCAAACCCACATCAAGAATCTTTAGATCATTCGTAGGCCTCAACCTAGGATTACCCCAAAAGGTCTAAACCTAGAAATTTTATTTGGTTTTATAAAAAATAAACTGGAAACTCTGAACAACTGACAACCCCTCACATGAAGACTTAGTCTTATGCCTAAATAGGTTCTTGCAATAAAAATTTAATATGGCATCGAACAACTTCAAAGGAGAAATAATCATAACTTAAACCCTACCTCAGGGTTAAATGGCAGACTAAGAGACAAGCACTATCATGTCCTCGCAAGGATAAAACACAATAACAAATGTTATCACAACATCCCACTTCTCCCTCCCGTATGGGGACCATAACACCACAATTGTGTTCTAATGATTCATGTGTTCATTGTTGCAAGGATCTTCAATTATCTAATTGACATCTTTAAACCCTGAAAGACAAGGTTTAAGAGTCTATATAGAAATCTCACCCGTTAAATGAGCTCTCTAACCTCAACCATTTAAAAAACCTTAAATTCATATCCAAAGGAGAGGAAGGGAGAGGCCTAGATGTCATTTGTCATTAGGCCAGAATCGAAGATGGACATATCCTTCTTTATTTCCAACAAGTATATTTTCCTAATCCTAAGGTTTCTTTAGGTTGTTATTAATTCCTTTTTTAAGATTGATATTTTAGTGGGATGCTTGGTTTATTTTACATCCGAAGGTGAATGTGTCGAGCAACTTTTCATGTTGCCCTTCAGAGGGCCAATGCTTGTCTAAGTGCCTCCTAGTAACAAGTTGAAAATGTTCCAAAACTGATCAAGCACTTCAAACTATTTTGGGGGATATAGAGAAGGATATTAAGGAGAAGACTACGATATTTACTGCTCGGATTGCTACCAAATAGTAGGTCAATCGACTTTGAGAAGAGAACGCCGAGTTGAAAAGGTGTGATTCTCCAAATTGGCCATTCAGGCAAATAGGTCTCTATCTCTTCTTATTCAATTCAGGTACCTTAGGTACATTTTGAACTCCTCATACCTTATTTTCAATAATTCTTGAATGGGTATAAGGAACTTCAAAATCATGTTAAGGTCGATCGAATAGAGGTAGACCTCTTTCGATACGATTTAACCGACTATAACGATACTGATGAGGATCTAATGTCTTATCCCTCATTCCTTGATCTTGAAGGGATAGAAGAGTATCAAAGGCTCCTGATCGAGTCTTGGTCTCTTACCGAATTGTGTAGTTCCAAAGACCCATCCTTGGTGATATGCGAGGTACTTGGCAGATTTATACCGACCCTTCAGCTTCTTCCCCTTAGGAATTTTTCCTATTTTATTTTGTAAAAGACTTAAGGCTTGTATTCTACATTATTTTTTTCTATGCTTGGACAAATACACTGTCTGGTTGTAGACGAATACTTTTTATACCGCCTGTAAGTTTTAATGTTTTTTGTACTATCTGTTAGCTCGATTAGACCTTATATGTTTATTGTTCGTTAATTTATTGAGATCCTACTTGTGAATTTTTTTTACCGTCAACTGGTTAAGATCATATTTATGAGTATTTTAAGCTTTTGTTATCAATTTAATGAGGCACCACATTCTTCTCTCAATTCAATCATGTTAGTTTAAGTGAGATGATTATTCTTCCAAAGATCCGAACTACTTGAATAATTAACTAACTGAGGTGACTGTTCATCCAAACCTTTGAACTCTTCAATTACCAATTGTCAGTCAGTTTCTTTAAGTTGATTCATAGTAGCATGTGTCGTACCTCCTACTTCTCTAAGCCGATTGGTTTAGTGGTTGCGAGTACCTTCCATAACCATGGGCATAGGGGATACAATATTCTCCTATTTTAGTCAAGATCGCTCCGATCAGATGGATCAGATCTGATTGGGATCAAAAAATTAATTCTGTAATCAGTTGAATTTGTTTTGGACTTGGCATCTGGAATAAAGGGTTCGAGATTATATCCAATTTTTAGCATTAATCCAACCATAATTATTAGCTTTATTGTTAGTCAGTTAAGTATTTTCCAAAAAAATTAAGTGGATAAATATAATGGACACATATAGCAAGCCTGAATTTTATTCTACATTTGGATGTATTTCGGGTCAGACCGTTAACAAGGATAAATCTACTATTACTTTTGGCCCTTCTACTATTCGTGCCATTAAATAAGAAACTTTACGCCAACTGGGAATTCATGGGTCTCATGGACTGGATAAATATCTTAGATTACTTCTTATTACGGGTAGGGTTACGCGCCAAATGTTATCCCAGCTTACGAAAACGCTCGACAAGAGATTACATGTCTGGTACAATAATTTCTTGTCCTATGCTGGTCGCACCACTTTAATTAATGTAGTGTGTATGTGACAACCCGAATATAATTATGATAAATTATATTTAAATCATGCTTATCTTATGTGATATGAATAATGTGATATTAGTATATCTAATGTTAAGTGATTATGTTTATTATAATCCTACTTTCATAAATCATGAAAGGTCGAATTATTTACAAACACAAATTTTGTTGTTTTCGGTGGAAAGGTTCCCGTTAGAGACTAGTTTTGACCTTTATAACATTATAAATGACTTGAGGTGAAAACTAGATAGTTGTATACATGTGAGTTAGGGTTGTAATACAACAAGCGGATCATCAAATGGATGCCCGAGTAAAGAGTTATACTGAATTTACGAACAAAGGGCAAAGTTGTCCATTCCCTTTAAGTGGTATTTTGTCTTTTTTAAACCAAATGGTTTAATTTGATTGGTTGGCTTGGGAGGCAGACTTGGCCGACCTTATACCCTTTAAATAGCTTTATCCTTCAGCCAAAATCAGCCATGAAAGGGTTTCACCTTGAGGAAAGAGAATTAGGGAGTTTAGGAAGGAAAAGTGAGGAGAAAAGGTGTAGAAAAATCCGTAGAAATTACGTAAAAAGCGCTGAAGGTAATCCTAATTACAATTCTACTTATTTATCTTATATTACTAATTTATATGATCTAAATCATCATAGGTTTACAAAAGTTTCAGCCGTTTATATATATTTATGGTTAGATGCAAGTTTATGTTAAGTTGAGTGTAGAAGCCCTTAAAATTGTTTTGTATTGAAACCCCTTGTATTCAAACTTGCATATCTCTTTGTGTGCTTACTGGAATTGAGAAATTCTAATTTTATATAAAATTGGACTCATATATTCATATCATATCCGAAAATTAGAATTTATATCCTTGTGGTTAGGCCGTAATGATGATTTAAAGTTAGTGCATAGTTTTTGTTTGTATACTTGATTTCGGTATGCCCTGAGTTTAGTCAAGATTTTGAGATAGCAAATGAAGTCAAACATTTATGAAACTTTAATTCTATACTATTAAGTATGTGTAATAAAAATGGGTTGAAAATCATGGAAATATATGCTGGAAAAAAATTATGAAAATTCTTGGAAGTTGAAGGAACAATAGAGGAGCTTGTAGGGCAGATTTCTTGTGTTGTAAAGAAATGTCCATAACATGCTCTAGGAAGCTTGAAAAATTACACCGTAACTTGTACCAGAAAGTATATTCATATATGTTTTCATATTGATAAGGTTGGACCCCTGTATTTATACAATTTAGGAATATAGGATGATTAATTATGTAAGACAATAATTTCAGGCCATACTGGATACCCCTTGAATGAATGTTTGTATTTCATCCTTACAAAGAGTACTTTGAGTACATGTTTCATGTGTATATACATTGAGAAGTATAATTTCATTTTTACTTGACTTTGGTTATAAATTCCTTATAAGGTATTTCCTACGGTTGAATGTCCATAACTTTATCAACATGTATATCATTGTTTTGCCATTACTTATATTTTATGGAATGTGACTTAATTGGAATTATATTGTTGATGTATAGTCATGGAAAGTTACATAATTATGTTAGGATAATATTTATGATTGAGGTTCAGTACTAATTTAGTTGGATTGACAGGTGTAAGGTCTAA
This sequence comes from Sambucus nigra, assembly GCA_949130495.1. Classification (NCBI taxonomy): domain Eukaryota; kingdom Viridiplantae; phylum Streptophyta; class Magnoliopsida; order Dipsacales; family Adoxaceae; genus Sambucus; species Sambucus nigra. The sequence continues at coordinate 542,297,493 of OX422217.1, read as the reverse complement.
TCAACCCAGTTCAGCTTCACGAGAAGGAAACGTGAATACATAGTTGTCAACCAAGGTGAGTGTACTGACTGGAAAGAGATATTTGTATCGTGTTGTTGGTATGATCATAATATAATGAATATGAAATTGTTCATTTAGGTTTACCAAAATGGGAGGTTACTCCTCGACCCGGAATGGGGGAGATTTGTCTATTAATGACAAGGGGTTACTCCTCGACCAGGAATGGGGGAGAATTGTCTATTTAGACAGGATATGTGAATCATGATTCGGAAAAGTTGGTCATTCATTATGAATGAGCTAGATAAGTTAATACATAAGTATATGGACATGATTTATTGCATTTGAATTCATGCAGTAGTTTAGTAGTGATGCATTCACTGGGCTATTTTTGCTCATGGTTCCTATGTTCACATTTTTCAGGTAATGCGATGTCACTGCCAAATCTAGGAGGTCGGGTTGGGTTAGCCAGGAATGGGAGAAACTATGATTTTGTGTAAATGTAAATGATGTAATTAAGTTAACTTATCCTTCAAGAAAGTTTTTATGGACATGATTACTCTGATGTTGTAAAAAGGTTTTCAGTTATATGGATTTACAATGATGACTCTGAAATCAAAACTCGTGATTATGGTTTGGTTAGATTAATTATGGTTTGACTCACTTTGACTTTCAAGTTTAATTATAAGTAACTGGGTTGGGGTGTGTCAGTGTACTTCACTTTCATCTTATTACATGTCTGCATATCCTATTCCTCCTCATATTATTACTATGTTATCCGATAAAATTAAATCATTTTTCTGGAATGCTTCCAAAACTTCTCATAAAACAACTACAGTACCCTGGAATATGATCACCCTTCCCAAACAATTTGGTGGTTTGGACATAAAAAATTTACACTCGTTAAATAAAGCCTATATGGTCAAACTTCTTTGGAAACTTTTCACTGAGCCCCACAACCTTTCGACTAAAACTATGACACATAAATATTTTCTTGGTACACATTTATTGGCGGCCACTGACTCGTGGTTCTGGGGAAAAGTCTACGCTTTAATCCCTTCCTTAGCCAATGGAATTAAATGGCGACTTGGGTCGACTTCTATTTCGTTTGGAAATCACATTTGGATCCTGCAGGAGTCTTTCAATCACATCCACCCGCATATTCCTCCTCATATTTTAGATGCCCCATTAACACTTTCATCTCTAATGGGCAGTGGGATGTTACGACCTTAGCGCAGTGGCTACCATTGGAAGTAATTCAGCATATTCGTGCCCTATATGTCGCATCCCAAACATCACCGGATGTTCCGTATTAATGGCCTAGTTCTGGCAGTACTTTTACTCTTAAATCAGCCTATCATTGGCTTCAATGCCAACTATATGCCCAGAACCTTCCCGTGCTTCCTTGGGGGTATTTATGGAAAAGTTCTTTGCCCTTTAAACTAAAATATTTCCTGTGGTTTCTAATTCATAGGGCCTTACCAACGATGGACCTAATCTTTCATTACCATAAAGTTCTGTCTCCTCTGTGCAGTCTTTATGAACTGGATGACTGTAACACGCATATTTACTCTAATTGTCCTGCATTTTTCCAACTTCGACAATCACTGCATCCGTTGGACCTTAGTTCTACAACTATCTTTACTCAGCTCTCTCACATACAGTACACGACTCGGGTCGCAATCAATCAACTCCACCCCTTTTTCCATCTTTTGGTTGTTCTGGCTCACACACAATGAGGAGATTGTTTAACATACACCAATAACTTTGTCTTCTTTCAAGTCCACCTTATCTCATCGCATATGAAACTATTACCAGGCACGTCAATTAGTACGACCACGTTTATGCCCCCTTTTTGCTTTTCCTATTTCATGGTCAACACCGCGCCTTCATTCTTTAAGTGTAATACAGATGGGGATAAATAACATACTACGGGCGTGCTGCAATTGGTGGTATTATTTGAAATTCTCAAGGGGAGTTTGTCTGTGCTCTCTCCAAACATCTTGGTTTTGCATCATCAGTCCTTGCGGAGAAATCGGGGCTCAACCTTGCCTTTACTCAAGGCATTACTTGCATTGAGTTGGAAACTAATAGTCAAATTATTTTCCATATGATTCACAGGAACAATGCCCAGCATCCAGATCACCTGAATTTGATACAGGCCATACGTGATGGCTTCAGGATATTTCACCATGTTACTTTATGCCTATGTTTCAAGGAAGCTAATGCGTGTGCTGATGTTCTCGCCGCTCACTCAGTCTCTAAATTATTTTCTTCTATGGTGTATCTTCAGGTTCCATGTTTCATACTTCAGGAGTTGAGTCCTGATATGTGTCATATCACGAAGGTATGATATTCACTTTGTAATATTACTTATAAAATTCCCATAGTTTAATAAATTTACTGCTTTGACAAAAAAAACCCTGAATTTTATTGACCTAGTATTGATTACAAATGAAATAAACGAGAATAAAATGAGAACTAGAACTAAAAAATTTCATATCCATATTGCTAGGCTAGGTAATGATAGTATATCTTCAGGTTTTTGTTTCTCCACAGACGAGGGAACACTGGTCCTTCATAATACTTCATCTCGTATGTTTTTGGCCACATGATACGAGTGACAGCATTTGGTCCCTTCCAGTTGTCTACCAATTTGCCTTGGCTAGCATTCTTGGTCGAGTGCGTCACTTTCCTTAAAGACAATATCACTCACTTTGAATGTTCATTTCCTAAACCCACATAGACTTTACACGTTAACCAATGGTCCAACCCCATATTGACCCACATTTTGATTTGAGCTGCTGAGAGCTCGACAGCTTAACTAATCCAACGATCCACATCGCGACAACACATTAAAATATGCATAAATTTCTTATTTTCGTCCAATCGTTCGAATGACTTTGGACCTCATTCGAACGAGAGCCCATCTCATTCGAATGAGAGTTGTAATGAGGGTCAAACATAGGCTAATACCCTGACTTTGTCCTTGGGTGTAGATTGAACATGAGGTTTGTCATAGCTAATATCATGTTTATTAAAATGAAGATTGAGTATAAGGCAAAATCATTTTTCCCAATTTCTTTTATCTATCTTCTATGGTAACTTTCACATCCTTAGAGGAGATTACCTCATTTTCAAGAGAGGTTATTTTCTCATCCAAAAAGTCATTTGAAATTTTACATTCCTCCAACTCAGATTGTAAAAAATTTATCCATGCTTGTAAATCCTTATTTTTATTCCCCACCAAAATGGGACTTGTTCTAGGATAGGATTATTAAAATTCCACATTTCTCAAAGGGGCCCTTCAATTTTAAAAGAATCATTTTTTTTTCACATTTCTTAAGTTTAATGGAAGTTTTCAATGAACTTCTCTTAACTCTAGCATTTTCAGAAAAAATTTTATCGTATGCATGTTGAAGGTCACCATATTTTTCATTAATGGAATCATTGCTAGAATAGTAGGAAGAAGACAAAATATCAATACTGGTAGATAATTTATCATCAATATATGAAGACTGACACAACTCTTTATGACTTGATGAAAAACCAACAAAAGAGCCAAAAAATAGGTAGTTTGAACAATTTCCTAAAAAATATCCATACCTCAAAACATGACATTGTTCTCCATATTTACCCAAACGAAAAATCTTCCTCTAGGGTTTTTAAATCTTATCAAAAGAGAACCAATCTCTGATACTAGTTAAGTGTGTGTATTGCGTACCGAAATGGAAACCCATACAAAATTATTTTAGCACACCTAAAAGTGTATGTTCAAATATTCACCAAATCAACCAAATCAAGTTTTAATCTTATTTTAGCATGTGGGTGATAAAATATGCGAAAAAGGAAAATAAAAACATAACACCGGTTGTATGATGAAAAAGCCCATTAACGGGAAAGTGTAATACCCCGTATTTTTATGCTATATTAAATTGGGGATTTATTAAATTTAATGTGAGTTAATTATTTAATAAAAATTCGGAAATTAATTATGTTATAATTATTAATGTGACGAGAGTTAGTAATTATGGAAAAATTTGTTGAATATTACTAATGAGCAAAGTAATATATAATATTGGTTCTATTAAATGTCACGAGTGAATAGAATGACAATTATGGAAATTTAAGTCGGGACGCGCCTGTGTCGCGTCGGGAATAAATGTTGATTAATAAAAGTGAATATTTTATAAGTCATTTGTATGGTCATTTTGAGTGCGCCAACGTGTCCGGAAGGGTCGAGATAGTCAGAAAAGTATACGCGGGGGTTTGGTTTGGGTCTCGGAGCGTTTTTAGGCCTAATTAGTACCCCGGGAGGGCGTTTTGGACATTTCACAATTATGGGTAATTAAACCCATGAAATTCTTAGGGTTATATCAGATGCCTAAGGTTGTCTTATAGGGTTAGAACAACCAAAGGCAAGTGATGGCCATAGGAGAGGGAAGAAGAAAGCTTCCAAGGCAATTCAAGGCCCAAAATCCACCCGTTTGCACCGCAACCACCACCAACGCGTAGATCGCGCAACGGGCTACGCAACCACACCAAAATTATCTGCAAATCAGAACACCAAAAATCCCAGGCAAGTGTTTATCTTGCTTATTTCGTTGATGCATCTTTCATATTAGTGTAGGAATGATTAGGATGGGTTTTATGGAAGAAAACCTAAGATTTGAGATAGGAATCGCATGTAGTTATGGTTTAAATGATAATTCTGGAAACTCTTGCCATGTAGAGGAATTTACCCACGAAATTATGATGTTTATAAGAAGAAAATTCTGGAAAAGATGGATTAGAACCATGTTAATGAAATTTTAGGGTTCTTGAAGTTTTATATGAATTTGGGGCTTGTTAATCCATGTTTAATAGTAGAAATCTACATGCTTTACGTAGGAAATGTATAATATCATGTTAGGATGTTAGTAGTACAAATTTTGAGACGTTTGGGATTATAAAATATGGATTTGGTGTAAGTTAGAAGATGAAACCCGTAACTGCAATTCTGCAGATTTCGCAGACCTGCTTGATCGATCGATCGAGCCTAGAGCTTCGATCGATCGAGCCCCAGACCTCGATCGATCGACCCCTCCTGCCAGACTCCTATTTCCCTTTTTAAATGAGTTAAATTCAATTTATCGTGAAATAATTCTTGGACATCCTTAATAAAGTGTTTTGGGAGATAGGGAAGATCAGTAGGACATATGAATAATTTTGGGACATTTAATATGAGACGAGAATAGTATTTTTGGGGATAATTACATAAGGGTCGATGAATTTATGTATTAAAGGGGGGAGATACATAAGAGGGTTACGTTGGAACATAAAAAGGACACCTACTGAATTTTATACTTGGGAAGATAGAGTCCATGTGAGTTACGTAATAAGATGGAAGAATCCTTCGAATTAAGGTTAGAAACGAACCCTTATACGCAATACCAATAATGTGAAAATAAGGATAAATGTCGTAACTATGGGATTTGAGATATACCTAATATTTTTATGGTAATATTAGTATATTTATATGATTGTGTATGCATATACTATTTATGTGTGAAAATCATGCCCACGCTACTTGCTATCCTTGAGGTTACCGCGCTGGGACAGTCTTATCTCGATGGAACCTTTATGGGGGATATTGACTTGTACCCTAGAAGATAGATATCCTTGGTACAGGCTATCGACGTGATAGTTCAGACGGTCCTAAGAGACACAGGCATGTGCCATCCTCTTAGAGACTTGGAATATATTCTTTTCCTCAATATTGTTTGTGTATGTCTGTTAATGCAATTCGAGAGTGATTCCGAATGTATTCCCCTTAATATGAGTGATATGGGGCTTTGGATAGTAGAGTATGCCCGACCATAGTTTATTTGGGGTGCTGTTATAATATATATATATATTATACGAGTAGTTAATATATATATGAAATTCTAAAATCTTGAACTGCCTACTGTGATTTGATATGTAGGACATGGTTGATGACTCAAAATGTAAAAACTTGTTTTGAGAAAGTATAATATGACACTGGAAAAACTTTATTGATTTATAAAGTTAAAATGAGAACTTTGGTTACTAATTGAAATATTCTTTTCAAACAATTAAAATCGTTAAATTTTGAATCCTGCGAATAATCTAAGATAAGTTAAACCATTGGGAAAGGATAGCGTGTTATATGATGAGATAGACCATTGGGAAGGTTAGTGCGCTAGGTGTGCACATTAGAAGAGAGGTGAGAATTTCTCAAGAGAGGGTCGCACTAATATGTTATTGCATTGGCCTGTATCAATTTAAATACTTGCTAAATGAATTTTTCAAATCATATACACTATCGGGCTCTGACCCGTTTCCATTTTTTTTTCTCTCTGTCTCTTGTATATATATGTATATATTTCAGGTGCCCAGCCACAGGGGCGTCTTGCTTAGGATCCCTTGGGAGGAACGTGTTGCAGCTTAGGTGGGAGTTGCAGGCCACTTGCTTAGACGATTTCACTTACTTGATTCCTCTTCTATCATTCTCAGTTATTGGGCATGTGTCGCCCTTTCCACTATTTATCTGTTTTATTGGGACATTTGTATGTCAGTTATTTCTAGTACCATTACTTTGGGATTTATTCAGCATGTATGTTTTACATTAAGTTTTAAATGTTGGGATTTTGGATGTTGAATGTTTAAAGTAATTGGATTATGTTCCAGGATAAATTTTGTATGATTCTTACTTTTTGAAAATGTTGTTACTAATTAAATAAATAATTTTCCTTAAAAAATAAAATTGGTCCGAAATGTTGAAAAATGGTTTTGACACTTAGCTTAATTAATTAGGGTGTTAATTTGGAAAAAGTTATTTTTACAACAGTGATGCTAAGAATGAACCAACTGTTCACCTTGATTTTAATTTAATAAAGGAGTGATCGCCCGGTATTTAATTAGGCGGGGTGTCACAGGTGGTATCAGAGCATCAGGTTCTAGTGTCCTTTAGGATCCGTGCGGCCTATTATTCTTTCAGCGTTGCTTTCTTTGATATAGAGCCCTAAATACTAGGAATGTTGTGTTCATTTCTATACATTGGGAATTCTTGCTTCTGCGATTTGTTTATTTGAATGATGAACTCATCCAAATGTATTTAAATTTTCAGATAGACCGTCAAGAAGAACTAGCTAGAACGGTTAAGGGAGTCAACGAGCAAGATCGACTCACACCTCAGGTATCCCCAGAGAGAATATCAACCGCCGAGTTAGCAGGTATCGTAGCACAAGAAGATACCACTGCGGTCTTGCAGTATCAAGAACGCAACACACAGCTCATGGGGGGCAAAAGATCTAGAGAGTACAATCAGTCTGTCATGATTGGAAATAACAAGTGTGTGAAGACACAAAAATCGTAACAACAAGCTCTTCAGGCCCATAAAAGCCACGAGGGTAACAAATTGTGCGGGGAAACCCAAAAGCGTCAGGGTCAACAAAGCCAAGGTCCGAGTGAAGTGACAAAGAGGTGTTTCAGTTGTGGAATGGACGATCATAAATGTAAATCTTGTCCGAATCAGACTGGGGATAAACTACAATCCGACCAGCGGAGAATTTCGAAACTTTTCTATAAATGTGTACAGCCGGGTCACAAGTGGATGGATTGTCCTCACCCTGACATAGTTTTTCTGCAAATTTCCCCTCAAGGCTAGCAAGACCAAGGAAAAAGTGAGTCTAGTCAACAACGTGGTAAAGTGAAGCAATTTCGAAAGAGGAATAAAGTTCCAAGTCAGCAAAGCCGACACCGACAACAGCAGGGTCGGAGGGGGAGTAACTTCGAAGGCCGATGTTTTGGGTGTGGTAAGCACGACCATAGGCACCAGGATTGTCCGGAGGGATATAGGGCCCCACAACAGCAGGGTGCCCGTAATGATCCATAGGGGCCACTTTTTCCAGTCGCTCTCCCAGCACCAGCTCAGGTACCATCCCTACCAACCTTTCCAGTAGCTCCAGTGCAGCAGGGGAAGTTACAGTACAGACATATCTATAATGTCCACCAGGCAGCCGCCCCACAGGCACCACCCGCGATTTGGGGTATGTTTTCTATCCATGAAACTTTGAGTCGAATTTTGTTTGTTACTGGGACAACGCATTGTTTTATAGCTACATATTATGCGAAGACCTTAGGGTTATTAACCACAGTAGAGAGCACTGTAACGTAGGTAGACTCACCACTGGGGAATGGTTCACTTTTCTTTATATGCCGGGGAGTGGGGGTAGAGATTGGTAGTTTGGTATTACCTGCAGACATGTTAGTCTTAGATATGCATGAGCATGATGTTATTATTGGTATGGATTGGCTCGCAACTTATAGAGCCATGATTGATTGCTTCGGTGGGAGCATTGTTTTTGCCATTCCGGGGCAAGAGATGTTTGTAGTGGCGATGCCTCACCCAGAGGGAGGTTCGACCGCTCATTTATAATAAATAGAGGAGGATACCTCTACGGAGGTTATGATTCCGTTAGACTCAATTCCAGTTGTTCGTGAGTATTCCGATGTGTTTCAGGAGATACCAGGCCTACCCCCAAGTCGAGAGATAGACTTTGTTATAGATTTATTGACAGATACTAGACCTATAGCACGCGCTCCATACCGTATGGCTCCGGAGGAGATGCGAGAGTTACGAGATCAGATAGAGCAGCTGTTAGGTCAGGGCTTCATTCGCAGGAGTACCTCACATTGGTGCGCTCCAGTTCTGTTTGTGAAGAAGAGAGATGGTTCACTGAGGTTGTGTGTGGACTATCGGGAGTTGAACAAGGTCACGATATGGAATAAGTATCCGTTGCCTCGAATCGATGATCTGTTCGACCAACTGAGGGGAGCAACTTTCTTTTCAAAGATAGATCTGAGGTCGGGGTATCATCAGCTACGTATTAGAGAGCAGGATGTTTCAAAGACTGCCTTCTTGACGAGATATGGGTCTTACGAGTTCAGAGTGATGCCATTTGGTCTCACAAATGCTCCAGCCGTATTCATGGACTTAATGAACCGAGTATTCAGAGAGTTCTTGGATCAGTTTGTCATCGTCTTTATAGATGACATTTTGAGATATTCACACTCCGAGGAGGAGCACGCCGAGCATTTGAGGCAGGTTCTTCAGACTCTACGAGAGCATCAGTTGTATGCTAAGTACGAGAAGTGTGGATTCTGGTTGCGGGAAGTACAGTTCTTGGGCCATGTTGTTTCTGAGCAGGGGATAGCAGTTGACCCGAGTAAAGTGTTAGCGGTGAGGGAATGGGGACAGCCCACGACACCGATGGAAGTGCATAGTTTCTTGGGGTTAGCCGGATACTATAGGAGATTCATTCGGGGATTCTCCAAAATAGCGGGTCCATTGACGAATCTGACTCGCAAAGGGGTACCATATGTTTGGGATGACGCTTGTCAGTTGGCTTTCGACGAGCTGAAAGACAAGCTTACTTCAGCGCCAGTCCTTTCTTTACCAAAGCCGGGTGCGGAGTACCTGGTTTACACCGATGCCTCTTTACGGGGACTTGGGGGAGTACTTCAGCAGGAGGAGAAGGCTATAGCTTTTGCCTCCCGCAAGCTTAAGCCGCATGAGAAGAATTACCCCACCCACGACCTGGAGTTAGCAGCGGTCATTTTTGCATTGAGGATATGGAGGCACTACTTATTGGGGGAGAAGTTCCGCTTGTTCACAGACCACAAGTCACTGCAGTATCTATCCACTCAGCGAGAGCTGAATATGTGACAACGAAGATGGTTAGAGTTTGTGAAGGACTATCAGTTTGATATACAGTATCATCCGGGGAAGGCCAACGTAGTTGCTGATGCGTTGAGCCGTAGACCGGTAGACAAGGTAGCGGGCGTCTGGAAAGCAATGTGGAAGGAGTTAGGCCACCAGTACGCAGTAGCCCGTTCCTTCATATCTGTTATGACAGTCACACCCGAGATTGTTATGAGGGTAATACAGGAACATACCACAGACCCTTTTTGCCAGGAGAAGATTGTACGACTTTTAGCTGAGGGTGCTGAGTCCTACTCTGTTAGTTCTGATGGGGGTTTGAGGTTTAATGGGGATTAGTGGGTCCAGAAGGAGCAGAATTACGTCATGCAGTGATGACCCAGTCTAACGGGTCCCGATTTGCAGTACATCTTGGAGGAGATAAGATGTACCAGGATATGAGGAGGCAATACTGGTGAAGTGGGATGAAGAAGGACATTGCTAAGTTCGTGTCCAAGTGTTCTACCTTCCAGCTGGTGAAGGTGGACCACCAGAAATCGTCAGGATTGCTTCAGCCATTGGAAGTACCCGCGTGGAAGTGGGAGAGTATTTCCATGGATTTTATTACAGGATTGCCTACATCACAGCGGGGCCACGATTCTATGTGGGTGATTGTAGACCGGTTGACCAAGGTGGCTCATTTTCTGCCGGTGCGGACAGACTATACCACGGGTCAGTATGCTCAGTTGTTCATTGCTGAGGTTGTCAAATTACATGGGGTGCCCCTGAATATTGTGTCAGATAGAGACAAGATTTTCGTGTCGCGTTTCTGGGAAAGCTTTCAGGAGGCTATGGGTACTGAGTTGAGGTTAAGTTCAGCTTATCACCCACAGACAGAGCATACTAATCAGATGTTAGAGGATATGCTACGCATGTGTGTTCCTGATTTTGGAGGAGGTTGGGAACCACATCTTCCACTGGTAGAGTTTGCTTATAATAACTCTTATCAGTTTACGATTGGTATGGCTCCATTTGAGGCTTTGTATGGCAGGCCTTGTCGTTCTCCAACTTGTTGGCTCGAGGTGGGGGATAACAAGTTGCTAGGACCGGAGGTGATTCAGGAAACCTCCGCGAGGATTGAGATGATTAGGAGTCGCATTCGAGTAGCCCAGGACAGGCAGAAGAGCTACGCCGATGCGAAACGGTTCTTCCGGGAGTCTAATGTGGGGGACCAAGTGTTACTGCGGGTATGTCCTATGAAAGGAGTGATGAGGTTCGGGAAGAAAGGGAAATTGGCCCCGAGGTACGTGGGACCATTTCTCATCATCGAGAGGATTGGGCGGTAGCATACAAATTGGGACTACCAGAACATTTGCATCGCATTCACGATGTATTCCACATCTCGTCGTTGAGACGGTAGCTTCGGGAGATATGGCCCATTCTCATATTGCGATGGATGAGATAGACTTACAGCCTGACAGCTCTTACAAGGAGAGACCGGTGGCTATCCAAGACTATAGTGAGAGGAGATTGAGGTCGAAGATAGTTCCACTTGTGCGAGTACAGTGGGAGCATCATAATGTGGAGGAATCCACTTGGGAGCGCGGGGCCGATATGCGCGAGAGATATCCAGATTTGTTCTTACCAGGTATGCCTTATTTTTCGAATTTCGTGACAAAATTCCGTTATTAGGGGGGAAGTATGTAATACCCCGTATTTTTATGCTATATTAAATTGGGGATTTATTAAATTTAATTTGAGTTAATTATTTAATAAAAATCCAGAAATTAATTATGTTATAATTATTAACGTGACGAGAGTTAGTAATTATGGAAAAATTTGTTGAATATTACTAATGAGAAAAGTAATATATAATATTGGTTCTATTAAATGTCATGAGTTAATAGAATGACAATTATGGAAATTTAAGTCGGGACGCGCCTGTGTCGCGTCGGGAATAAATGTTGATTAATAAAAGTGAATATTTTATAAGTCGTTCGTATGGTCGTTTTGAGTACGCCAACGCGTCCGGAAGGGTCGAGATAGTTGGAAAAGTATACTCGGGGGTTTGGTTTGGGTCTCGGAGCGTTTTTAGGCCTAATTAGTACCCCGGGAGGGCGTTTTGGACATTTCACAATTATGGGTAATTAAACCCACGAAATTCTTAGGGTTATATCAGATGCCTAAGGTTGTCTTCTAGGGTTAGAACAACCAAAGGCAAGTGATGGCCATAGGAGAGGGAAGAAGAAAGCTTCCAAGGCAATCCAAGGCCCAAAATCCACTTGTTTGCACCGCAACCACCACCAACGCGTAGATCGCGCAACGGGCTACGCAACCACACCAAAATCATCTGCAAATCAGAACACCAAAAATCCCAGGCAAGTGTTTATCTTGCTTATTTAGTTGATGCATCTTTCATATTAGTGTAGGAATGATTATGATGGGTTTTATATAAGAAAACTTAAGATTTGAGATAGGAATCGCATGTAGTTATGGTTTAAATGATAATTCTGGAAACTCTTGCCATGTAGAGGAATTTACCCACGAAATTATGATGTTTATAAGAAGAAAATTCTGGAAAAGATGGATTAGAACCATGTTAATGAAATTTTAGGGTTCTTGAAGTTTTATATGAATTTGGGGCTTGTTAATCCATGTTTAATAGTAGAAATCTACATGCTTTACGTAGGAAATGTATAATATCATGTTAGGATGTTAGTAGTACAAATTTTGAGACGTTTGGGATTGTAAAATATGGATTTGGTGTAAGTTAGAAGATGAAACCCGTAACTGCAATTCTACAGATTTCGCAAACCTGCTTGATCAATCGATCGAGCCTAGAGCTTCGATCAATCGAAGGTTCGATCGATCAAAGGTTCGATCGATCGAGCCCCAGACCTCGATCGATCGACCCCTCCTGGCAGACTCCTATTTCCCTTTTTAAATGAGTTAAATTCAATTTATCGTGAAATAATTCTTGGACATCCTTAAAGTGTTTTGGGAGATAGGGAAGATCAGTAGGACATATGAATAATTTTGGGACTTTTAATATGAGACGAGAATAGTATTTTTGGGGATAATTACATAAGGGTCGATGAATTTATGAATTAAAAGGGGGAGATACATAAGAGGGTTACGTTGGAACATAAAAAGGACACCTACTGAATTTTATACTTGGGAAGATAGAGTCCATGTGAGTTACGTAATAAGATGGAAGAATCCTTCGAATTAAGGTTAGAAACGAACCCTTATACGCGATACCAATAATGTGAAAATAAGGATAAATGTCGTAACTATGGGATTTGAGATATACCTAATATTGTTATGGTAATATTAGTATATTTATATGATTGTGTATGCGTATACTATTTATGTGTGAAAATCATGCCCACGCTACTTGCTATCCCTGAGGTTACCGCGCTGGGACAGTCTTATCTCGATGGGACCTTTATGGGGGATATTGACTTGTACCCTAGAAGATAGATATCCTTGGTACACGCTATCGACGTGATAGTTCAGATGGTCCTAAGAGACGCAGGCATGTGCCATCCTCTTAGAGACTTGGAATCCATTCTTCGCCTCAATATTGTTTGTGTATGTATGTTAATACAATTCGAGAGTTATTCCGAATGTATTCCCCTTAATATGAGTGATATGGGGCTTTGGATAGTAGAGTATGCCCGCACCATAGTTTATTTGGGGTGCTGTTATAATATATATACTATACGAGTAGTTAATATATATATGGAATTCTGAAATCTGGAACTGTCTACTGTGATTTGATATGTAGGACATGGTTGATGACTCAAATTGTAAATACTTGTTTTGAGAAAGTTTAATATGACACTGGAAAAACTTTATTGATTTATAAAGTTAAAATGAGAACTTTGGTTACTAATTGAAATATTCTTTTCAAACAATTAAAATCGTTAAATTTTGAATCCTGCGAATAATCTAAGATAAGTTAAACCATTGGGAAAGGATAGCGTGTTATATGATGAGATAGACCATTGGGAAGGTTAGTGCGATAGGTGTGCACATTAGAAGAGAGGTGAGAATTTCTCAAGAGAGGGTCGCACTAATATGTTGTTGCATTGGCCTGTATCAATTTAAATACTTGCTAAACGAATTTCTAAATCATATACACTATCGGGCTCTGACCCGTTTCCATTTTCTCTCTCTCTCTCTCTCTCTCTTGTATATATATGTATATATTTCAGGTGCCCAGCCACAGGGGCGTCTTGCTTAGGATCCCTTGGGAGGAACGTGCTGCAGCTTAGGTGGGAGTTGCAGGCCACTTGCTTAGACGATTTCATTTACTTGATTCCTCTTCTATCATTCTCAGTTATTGGGCATGTGTCGCCCTTTCCACTATTTTTCTGTTTTATTGGGACATTTGTATGTCAGTTATTTCTAGTACCGTTACTTTGGGATTTATTCAGCATGTATGTTTTACATTAAGTTTTAAATGTTGGGATTTTGGATGTTGAATGTTTAAAGTAATTGGATTATGTTCCAGGATAACTGTTGTATGATTCTTACTTTTTGAAAATGTTGTTACTAATTAAATAAATAATTTTCCTTTAAAAATAAAATTGGTCAGAAATGTTGAAAAACGGTTTTGACACTTAGCTTAATTAATTAGGGTGTTAATTTGGAAAAAGTTATTTTTACGACAGTGATGCTAAGAATGAACCAACTGTTCACCTTGATTTTAGTTTAATAAAGGAGTGATCGCCCGGTATTTAATTAGGTGGGGTGTCACAGAAAGACATAGATCCAATGCAACGATCTCACGAAAAACTTCGTAAATACTTATAAAGGGGACTAATGACTAACACTCCTTCCACGCTAATTCACCCCTCAAACTTTTTCCACCAATCCGTAGCAAGATAGATATCTTTGTATGCCGATACAAGTTCTCAAAATCTCTTATGTCTTAACACCCGTAAACAATGTTGCATAAGACTTTGTCTTCAAACTTGGAGTTCAGAAATGGTTTCAACCCAAAAAAGGGCCTAAAAAATCATAACACTATTTTCGGGGATCCTAAAGTGTATGGAAAAGGTGATTTTTGAAAATGTTCTCTTAGTAAAATTTTTATCTTTTTTGATATTAATCAACCTCGAGAAAAAGAGGTGATTAAATTCAAAGAAGAGAAGAAGGAAAAATATGAACTAGAATTGGAAAAATGAGTTCCTTCTTTTTTTAAAGTGTGTTTTTATCTCCTTAGAAAAGAACAAGATATAACGACACAAAAGCTCTCTTGGTATTTTTTTCTCTTGAAATAATTTGGGACATATATTTTGAAATGAAGATCAATAATGGTTTAAATATGTAAATCGATCTAAGTGGGTTTACCTAATACCAAGGCAAGCTAAAAAAATATCTTACACAAAGCATCTATGTGAGAGTTTGGGGGATCTAATGATCAATCAGTACCCAAAAACTGACCTTACCATTAAATCAAGAAGATTCTCAAAGATATTAAAAATAAATATGTCCCTTTATATGCATCGCTAACTTGATTGCTGCAGTAAAGAAATTCTTCATTGTAGAAAACTTGTAATGAAGCAAGTCGCTTTAGTGTCTAGGGATTTTTATCAGGAGATTCAAGTGGAAGTTTAACCAACGAGGAAAAGTATAGTTGTAGCGACAACTTTCCCTGCAGAGAAGTTGCTCGCGCCTTCAGATACGATTTTTTTTTCTAAAAGATCAACTTCAGCTCCCGGCAAGTGAAGGAAGACCTTCACTGCAGTGAATATGTTAGATATCACTCATTTTTCTTATCTTTTAGATTTTCAAATATTTTAAAATAATAAAAGTTAGGGTGGCAAAAAATGTTTTACACACACAGAAGTTTTTACAAAGATGTAAGGCATTTGTAAAAACATGCGATGTAAGTGTAGGGATTCTCCAATATACATTTCATATAAAATGTGATCCGTGAGTCATGAGGATTATAAAACCATCTTCAAGATCTTAAACATTAATTAAGCTTTTCTGAGAGGTAAATCAAGAACCCGAAGTGTTCTGGAAAATGAGAACAAGACAACTTCTTGTGAGGGATCAAATGAGTATGTGAATGCTCTTACACACCGTCTATTTATTTTACATCATTTATATTTTAAATCCTCAATATGCCAATGATCTTCTATTACACACACACACACACACACATACACAGATTAATGGCCTCCCATTATACAAGTCGAGCCTCGTCTTATCTGTCAATACAAATGATAAATGGCCACCCGTTACTCGAATACATATTCACACACAAGCACTAGTGTGTACCTATATCGGTTTAGTGATGTTTCTATACCTCTCACTAGCGATGTTTTTATACATAAGCATCTACCTACGTTTAAGGTTTTTTCAAACTAAGGTATCTCAACATGTTATAAAATAAACTAAAAGTAATTAGAAATGTAAAATACGATAATAAGTATATAGATAAGGAAGCATAAAGAATAAGTGGGATGCATGATAACTTCCCCACTCATAACTCGATTTTCGAACCCATAACAAGAATTTATGGATCATTCATAATCCTCAGCCTACCTCAGGGTATGCACGAAAGGGATAACCCTGCCCATTTTATTTGTTTTTATATAAAATAAACTCGAAACTCAGAACAACTGGAAACCCCTTGCATGAAGATTTAGGCTTAGGCCTAAATAGGGGTATGCAATAAAACTCGATATGGTACTCAGGGCATAATCCCAACAAACCCGACCTCCAGAGGAAACGAAGATTAAGAGACACCCATTCTCTCATCTCTGTATGGAACACATATTGAACTCCCATGCATACCAATGCAACACGCCTCCATTGCGCACCCACGTAGTCATATAGCGCTCCTTACCCCTTAAGTTTGGTCTCGGGCTCGAAACACAACAGTGGCGACTCCATTGGGGATACAGTAAGAGAGCCCAACTATAATTATTCTTACTTTATATATAGTAAATATCGCACTCGTTCATGACTACTTTATGAAAATTTTAGAATTATTTAGAGGCCTTAGTTTTAGAGTCCCTCAAAGCGTAGTGACGTGCTTAGGTCCACATATACAACTTTGTACATTTATCCAAACATATAAGGCAGCGAAAAGGACCTCACAATAAAACAAACATCAAAGCATGTAAAAATAGGGATTACCTATTGTGGTGACAATTAAGTTCAACACAAATTAATAGGAAAAGACAACTACCAAAGCAAATAAGGAATGTAAAGAATGCCAATCACACAACACAATATGTACGTGGTTTAGCAAGAATGCCTACGTCTACGGTGGCGCTCTCAGTATTATTTCTTTGTACTCCGAGGAGTATTTTACAGGAAATATATCACGTGCCTCTTGCCCCACGCTTAGGGTTTGTTATATTCATGCTTGTTCTCATGGAGTGGGGATGTTGGACTCCCCCACGTTAGTCTATCACTTCCTAGAATATCTCCTTATGAGATTTTAGGAAGAGACTAAGTCATAACTGACTTCGATAAGGATGCGGTGCTCCCAGGCTTTGGGCCTTTACCGGGCTACTTGTCTGGGCCCGCGGTGGCTAAACTGGTGCCCACAATTGCCCCTAAAGTTGTTGGGCCATAATTTGGGCTCAATAAATTTAAATGATTTGTCATAATGGCTTCCTTGTAAATTATGCGTCTCTTCACAGGATTAAAAAATGATTTAGGCGGCAGCTTGCTTCGTGTCATGTGCACGATGATTAGAAGCACTTAAAAGTCCTTTGGAATGGCAGTTTGTAGTTGTCGTTTCAAACTTCTTCAAATCTTCTCATCTTCTCTAAGATCCTACCGTTGCGCCCTCGTTCCCAGGTCATCGTCTTTCAAGCTCAATCTCCTCCATCGTCTTCGCTTGTGACTTCGCGTCGTCTCAAGACAAGTTTTTATTTTCTAAGTTCTTCTTGTTCTCTTTCTGTGCTTTTTTCTTTTGCAATCTCCTCGCATTTTTAGTTAGGGTTTTGCAAATGGTGAAAATAGGTAATAGGCCGATAATTGAATTTAGGAAATATTACAACATCCCAGATTGGGTAGACATTGAATGTGCCCCTCTCCCTAAAAATGTTAGAGAAATAGAAGGTGCTCACTGGATTCACGTTCTTTTGCTGTCTCAAGGGGGGCTCACTTTCCCCCTAAGTATTTTTTTTTGTCACTTCTTTGGTTACTTCAATATTATCTTGGAACAGTGTTCACCAAATGTTTGGAAGATAGTTAATGGTGTCCATAGAATAAATCAACTATATGGCACCAATCTAGGGCTTGTTGAGATATTCTTCTGGTACTCTTTCTCGCGAACAAGTTCTGGTCTTCTTTACCTCAAGGCCAGGAGTCCTGACAGGGTATTGGTAGTAAATCTACCTGATTCCCATAGGGATTACTAGCAAGAGAGTTTTCTTGATAGAAATTGGCAATTTCCTCCCCATACTGAGGGGTCGAGGTCTGACAGGTTCATGGCTCCCTTCTATGGGGAAGAGTTCATAGGTAGGCTTAATTTTTGCTCTTCTCTTCGATCTTCCAATTTATGTATGATTTCTCTGATATTTCTCTCTTTTTCTTTTCAGCGAGGATGAAGAATTTGGAACCTGCTCTTAGTGAGGTTCGAGCTGTCAAGCTGATCAAAGCTTGGAACATCATAGAACCCTTGGCTAACGGTGAACATCCTCGATTTGCTGCTTTTCTTCTAGAGTATAAGAATATTAGGTCTAGTTTCATCACACGACTTATAGACAGCATCCATGAGTTGGACATTACTGAGGAAGTTGCTGCAGAACCCATCCAGTTGGACGAGGAAGAGAGAAACTCTGGTGACGACAGTGAAGGTGATACTAGGGGCGCTGCTGAAGGTGGTTGTAATACCCCATAATTTTAAATGACTTTTAAAATGGGTTATATTTTAAATTAATGGATTAATTAGATTTTATTATTAATTAATTCATTCGGGTTTTATCCGGACGGTGGATATTAAAATGGATGATTCTGAATATTACTTAAAGATATTTAGGAAATATATGAATGTGATGTCATTGATATGACTGTATGATATAAATTCGGTAATTTATATTTTTAGCCAGACGCGGTATGGGACGTGTCGGGACTAGTTTATTAAATTAAAAAGGAAATTTATTTTCTATCGATCTAATAGTCATTTCGACTGTGTCGTTGCGTCCGAAAGGTTCAAAATAGTCAGAAAAGTCTATTTGGATGTTTATTTTGAGTCTCGGGTCATTTGGGAATGAATAGACAACCCGAAAGGGCATTTTGGTCATTTTTCTAGGGGGGATGAATAGTGATTACGGATTTGGCACTATTATAAGTATTAGTAGATTAAGTGTATGGGAGTTATTCATCTCCTCTTCACAAATAAGAGCAGCCATCTTCCTAGAGAGAGTGTAAGAGTGCTTGGGAAGGGAAAAGTCACTTGGGAAGGAGAAGAACAAGAACCAAGGTTCACCACCACCAACCACCACCGGAGTTTGACCGGAGAAGGAACAACCAACTGAGATATACTACACCAAAGGATCAGACCTACAAGAAAGGCAAGTGTTTGATAATGGCAATTTAAGTTTGTATATTGTCCATGTTAGAATAATATGAAAAGAGAAGATTATTATTGTTTGGAAGAAATAATGGAGTATTAAATGGAGTTCTGGAAAACTGAAATGATATAGGAATCTAACTCATGTTTTAGGATGATATTAATCCATGAAATAGTCATGAATATGTTGAAGAAAAATCTGAAATACCATTGTAGTGTTCTTGAAGTTAATATGTTGTTGATTTTCTGGAAATAAGGAGATAAACATGCTTTTTAATCCAATCCCTTGATGATTCTAGGATGTTTAGTGTACTGGAAATCGTTCATATATGTTGGTATATCATGTAGTAAACATAATAACTCATTTTGGAGATTAATATGAAGGTTTGAATGAGTAAAAATGGTGAAACCCGTAGTTGCAGAAAATGCAGAAAATCAGGCCTGGACCTGAGGGATCGATCGATCGACCCCTGCGTTCGATCGATCGACCTCCCCAGTTTATGTAAAGTTGTTTCTTTTTAAATGTTGATTCTTATACCAAACCTTTTGTGGATCTTTGGTGATTATTATTTGGAGATTATGGGACCTAGAAAATATCAGTAAACCCTTGTTAAGATGTGAATTAAATTTGATGGGGATTCGAGTGATTTAAATGATGGAAATTATATTGAATGGAATTTCGGTTACTAGATTCATTTGTTAAATTCTAAATGGAGATGTATGAGGATTAAAGATAGGACCAGTAGGGGTGATTGAATATAACACCTGGGTATCCTTAAGTTTACAAGAGGGTTTAATCCTAAGTGAAAAATACGTGTTTATAAGAGATTTGAAACTATCGGTTTTAACCTTAATTAAAAGGAGAACTAAACTCGTAGTAGTTCGGGAGAAATAATGTTATGGACCAGTGGGATATTAGTAACTTCTTACTGAATATAGGATGAGGAAAAACCTATTTGAATCTTATGAGATGGGAGCTTAGAATACATTTGTTTTAAAGAGGGTATGAGGTTATCCCGATCGCATAGTTTAAGTTTTCGGACCTCCTCGATCGACAAAGTTAAGTAGTAGTGTATTGTAGGGGTTCCTTGTTTGGATTTCGCTTTGCGAGACGCTCCGCGCATTAACCTTAACGACGTCGGTAGTGGAGAGATGTTATAGGATGCGAGGATAATTAATTTATGAAGTATAGATATGATATTTTAAAAGAAATATAGTGCTACGTATGGGAAATATTTTAGGGTAGCGATAATTACCTTATTGATATTATATTATAGGTATGATAATACCTATTTGATTGATTGTTAATTTATGTGTATGACATACCTAGCTTACTTGCTATCGGGGGGAGGTTTACGCGCGAGGGCAGTCATATCCTGATGAATCCATGGGATCTTTGATTTGTCGCTCGAGAACATAGGTCTATGAAAGACTTATCGGGGAGTTGATAAGTCCGCTGACTGTGGGTACGTAGGTATGTGCGTGATCCATGGATACGAGAACTATGTTCGCCTCCAATTTGTTTGTTGTTTGTGGTTCGTGGAATCTTACCGAACATGTAGTCCCCTATTCAGCGACATGTGATGATGGGACATGATAGCAGAGTAATGCATTGCACCACAGCTGTGACTCGGGGTGCTGTATTATATATGAATATATATATATATATATATATATATATATATATATATATATATATATATATATATATAATGGATTAAATGATTAAATGGATATATATTGTGGTTAAATCTATCTACGGTGATAATTGTAGATAACGGTGACTAGAGAAAGATAATGGAATTAAGTTAATGAATGTTTATGCTTATAAAATTGAAAAGCTTCACTCATGATAATGAGAAACGATTCAT
The DNA here is from genome assembly GCA_949130495.1 of Sambucus nigra. Classification (NCBI taxonomy): domain Eukaryota; kingdom Viridiplantae; phylum Streptophyta; class Magnoliopsida; order Dipsacales; family Adoxaceae; genus Sambucus; species Sambucus nigra. Next base: position 542,276,369 of record OX422217.1, on the reverse strand, counting down.
ATTAATGAGTAATGATTCATGTTAATGAGAAACTAATCATATAAAGTAGAGATGTAAATGAATAATAATGTGACGTATGGTATGGGACATACGGGGATTATGATATGGGAATGGAATTTATATATGGAGACTAGAAAAGAGGAACCATTAACTAGGAGGTTAATAGGAAACATTAAGTGTGCACTCTAGTTGAGAGGTGAGAATTGCAAGTGAGAATTGGATCTAACATGTACATAATAAATGCTTTATTGCACTTGTTAAATACTTGCTGTTTTAAAAATAATCTACACATTCGGGCTCTGACCCGTTTCCTTGCATATTTTCTCCTCTATTGTATCTCTATATTAGGTGTCCAGAAATAGGGACGCCAACGTTAGAGGATTATGACAGGCTATGGGGTTATGGAAGTTTTGCTTAGACGCTTATCATCTTTTGATTCACAGTATTCTTAGTTAGGGCATGTCGCCCAAAGGATTCAGTTATCTTTTCTATCGAGGTCAACTATTATTGTATTCGGGACTTTTTAATACATTCAACATTGTTGGGATTATTGTAAAGGATTTATATTATTTGGGAATGTTTATTCCAGTTGCATTTAAATTCTTTTGAGTTATTTATTGTGTTATCTGTGTTGTAGAATAAAATGTGTTGTGTTATTCTTAAACTGGAAATGGATTTTGTTAAATTTAAATTTGGAAAGTTTTTAACACCAGCTTAATTGAGTATTGGGTGAGTTGTAAATGTTTTCGACAGTGATGCTAAGAATGAGCCAACTGTATATTCTGTTTTAATTTGGTATGGGACTGGACACCCGGTATTTAATTAGGCGGGGTGTTACAGTGGTGCCAGTGAGATGAGTTCTAACGGTGGAGGGTCTTTCGGCTAGGAAGAGGCTTCAAAAGCTCTAGAGTCCTCCAGTGAGTTAATTACTTCCAGTGAGGAAGATATGGTTCCTCCTAGGAAGAACCTGATCAGGGATGATGATGATGATGTGCTCCTTTTTAGGCAGGCGAAGAAGCAAAAGTATGGCAGTGGAGAAGTTGCCACTGGTTCTCAGCCTGCCGCCAATGAGAAGGAGAAGAAAAGGAGGGAGGAAGAACAGTTGAGAGAGAAAGAGAGAAAGGATGAAGAGGAGAGGAAGAAGGTTGAAGAGAAAAAGAATATGGAACATGGGATGAGAGATGAGAGGGAGAAAGAGAGGGAAGAGGAGAGAAGAGAGTAGAAGTGAGGATGAAGGTCGGGCAAGCCTTGTTGCCCGTGTTTGTGTAGCCCGAGGGGGCCTCTGTCACCACCTCTCCCCAACTGGCTCATGCACTGCTCGAGAGAGCAGTTTTGCCTACTGATCGACAGAGGGCAATGGGGACTGACCAGTTAGCCTTGCAAGCGAGTTAGAGTCTAGCCTTAGTAAGTCTGTTTTTTCTTTTCAATACTTATAATATTATATTAAATGCTTTCTTCTAATGCTCTCTTTTTACTTACAGTTCGTGACTGAATTCGCTGTTCTATACCGTACTCGCGACGAGCTGGTGATTAGGAATGTGGATTTGGAGAAGCAGAACCTTGAAATGAAGGGGAAAGGCGTCGAGCTGGAGGCCAGTTTGACGGTCGCCAGTGAGGAATAAAAGTCCTCTGATCTCGCCCTCGCTGAAGCCAACAGAGTGAAGAACGCGATGATCAATGAGATAAATGAGTTACGACAGTCCTATGATCTGGTCTGCACGAGCAAGTAGGTCGTGGTCGAGGAAAATAAGGTGCTAGCAGAGAAGGTGAAGAAGATGGAGTCCGAGGAAGCCACTATTAAGGAAAGTTCATACAATTCCGGGTGGGCTACCGCATATGAGGACGTTGATGTTCAGATAGGATACATCAGCCGTCTGAACTTCAATAAGGGCTGGAATAAGGCTCTTATGGCTGTCGAGGTGGATATTGACTCACCCTTATTCGACGAGCATGATCCAGGCCCAAAGCCTATTATAGATGATGCGCCTGCCCCAGCCATTGAAGGTGTAGTCCCTGTCTCTCAGACCGTTCCTATTGGTGCTTCTCCTGCTCAGGGAACAACAGTTGTTCCATCCGATGGAGCTGTCTCTACTGCTATTGACAAGGGAAAGAAACTAGCGACCTCTGAACAAACTGAGGTTGCTAGCTAGCCTGTTCTTAGGATTTCCTCTGTATCTTTTGCATTATTTGTACTGCTCTTTTTTAATTATCGATGTATTTGGACCCCTTTATTTGAATGAAATGAAAGTACTTTCTTTTCTGCACATTGATTCTTTTGCTTCTTACTGCTTGTATGGCTTGTAGTTGATTGATGTAGATGAATATATACCTGCCACCTCTCAACTGGGAAGGATCCTTGGTCCTAATGCGAGCACCCAAGTTCGTCAGGCCTTTAGTATTTGCAAGTATCTCAAGTCAAGAAATAAGTTCTTTAAGGACCAGTCTGAGCTCGTTGCCAAGCTGAAGGATAGACTTTAGGAGATGGAAGAAGTTGGTGCCTCTGTTCAAGAAGAAGTGAACACTTTGAGAGCGAAGCTTCTAGATGCCTATGAAATCAATCAAGTCAAATAAGTTCTTCAGCAGGAGAATGAGACTTTGAGGAGGGAGGTATCGTGAATCAGGGAGCATGCACCGAGCATCACACCTCATGTTTTACGAGGTTCCTCTTCGTCGACTGTTCCGCGAGCTGACACAGCACCGAGTGATTCTCCCCTAGTTTTGTGAGGTTCTACCTCATCGACTGTTCTGCGAGCTGGTCCGGATGGAGGGTGTCCAGCTAGGGATATGGACGACTACTGGTCTTCAAAGGGATGTCACACGACTGAGGCATCTGTTCAAGAAAGGTCCTCCGCGAGTGTGGGCTGATGGTTATGACCAAGGTTGGACAGATGCTCCGATGAGGTTGACAGAGTTTGAAGAGCTCTCCTTTATTAGGGGATGGTTGAGCACCCTCAGGGATCTACAAGTCCCTTGTAACTCAGTACTCTGGTATCGTCATGAGAATTGTCCTTCAACTCCGAGGCCTAATACTTTCAGTAGGGATGACTAGTGGGTCCCTATAGATGCTATTCCCAGGCAGCTATTAGAGCAAGATGCGAATGAAGTCGAGGAATAATTGGCCCCTCATCCGGACGATGGTCGGAGAACGCAAGTGGCTGATTACCTTACTCAGAGGCCTATCCCCCATTAAGATTTTCTTACCTCAATATAAGTCTTTGTAAATGAATGAAGTAATGAAATATTTATATTTTGGGCATTTTGCCGACTAAACATGTGTTGTGTATTTTTACTTCATTAATTTTTCATTTGATTATCTTGGGCTCTTCGTAACTGACTAGATTTGATGTAGGTAAAGTTGTTTCGTTGTGTGAGTACCCTCCCAGTCCAGTATGCTTATGAGATACCATTCTTCCCTACTTTACCTTTTAGGTCGTGTCGTCACACTCCCTTAGGCCTAAGTATGGCAATGGTGAGGGCACACCTGGTGTTGTATGTTCTATCCGATTAGGCTTTTTGAGCTAAACATTGTTTGGCGACCAATTCGATTTGGCCGAACTGCGTAAGGGTCCCTGTAAAGCTTCATATATTTCCAGGGGCAATGCTTAGAGGTTGTTCGTGTTTCATAACGAAGACCTGAGGAGGATGATTCCCTGCTTTTGCATACTTAGTAATATGCCTGTAACTTGGAAAAGGCGTGCAAGTTATAAAGTTCATAATAGAAAATTAACACTTCACTGCCAAACAATCTTTTATTAATCATAAGAAATAAAAACTGAGTTGCCAATTCCAAAAATGCGATAAAAGATGAATGAAAAAACTAGAAGTAGAATTTTTTCAGATTGTCTACGTTCCAAGCTCGGGGTATCTCTCTTCCCTCCAGCGTTTCTAAGTGATAGGCTCCTTGTAGGTCGCCCCTTGTCACTTTGAATGGTCCCTCCCAGTTTGGACCTAGCTTGCCATCAAATGGTTTTACTGCTCTGCCAAGAACTTTCCTTAGGACGTAGTCCCTAACCTAGAATGTCCTTGGATTGACCTTTCTGTTATAGTGTTTTGCGAGCTGATGCTGATAGCTCGCTAATCTCACTAGGGTTAGTTCTATCCGTTCATCTGCTAGGTCAAGTTCAGCGAGTAAAGTTGCATCATTCTAGCCTTGGTCGACCAAGGTGAATCTCATGGTTGTGAGGCTAGCTTCTAGAGGGATGATTACTTCCATTCCATATGTTAGTGCAAATGGGGTTTCCCCCGTTGCTCGTCATGGGGTAGTGCGGTAAGCCCACAGAATGTGTGGCAGCTCGCTCACCCATGCGCCTTTGTCTCGCTCAAGTCATTTCTTCAACCCATCGATCTCTGTTTTATTGGAAGCTTCAGCTTGGTCATTGCTCTGGAGTAGGCAACCGAGCTAAAATGGTGCCTGAACCTATGGTCGTTGTAAAAACTCGGGAAGGTGCCTCTTTCGAACTGCATTTCGTTATCAGTGATGATGGTTCTGGGGATCCCGAAGCGGGTAATTATAATTTTCCATATGAATCTCATCATATCTGCATCTCTGATGTTCTCCACTGGCTCTACTTCGATCCATTTGGTGAAGTAATTTATTGCGACCAACAGATACTTTCGATTACCGGCAGCGGTAGGAAGAGGGCCTACGAATTCCATTGCCCAATGGGAGAAAGGACAAGGGCTTGTAAATGTTTTTAGATCACTGGAAGGTTGGTGGACCATAGGATCATGTAGTTGACATTTCTCACACTTGTGAGCATATACCCCAGAATCTCTCTGAGAAGTGGTGATCGCTTAAAAAAAAGCTCTGATACCAATTTGTGAAAACGTGACTGTGTGATAATTGATTAACTTCGCAAAAATCTAATTTGGCAAACTTATTTAATTAGAGTCTATTTTTTAATCAAACTAATTCAACCCCTAAACATGCATCTAAATATGATAAATCATTCAAACCATGCATGAAAAATAAAGACGACCGATATAGGAAAAAACCCCTTTCGGGTAAAAACCTTTTATAACACTTTGAAGAATTCACAAGACCTTTAACTTACATACAACCTGAAATCTCCCACAAGTGTGTAATGCATGGTGCCTTCAGCTAATCTTCAAAGATACGAGAGATAGTGAAATACCCTCCAGGCGTCGGTTCGTCGTCTTCGGCTCGTCCACACATAGAATGACTACGCTCGGTATCCACCGATCAAAGATGGAGATGCCTTCTCCACAGAGGTTGAACAAAAGCAAAGTTGTTCTTAAACACCAAACAATTCACTAAAGCATATGGGAGTTTTGTGAATTGAAAACCAAAAAGGGATTAATACCCTTTAGGAAGAAGCCAAAAAGGATTCTGCTTTCACAGTATTTTTGTTCGTCAAAACGCTGTGACTTCTTAATGAAAACGTTACCAAATAATGAGATTTTATATAAAATAGCGCCGCCTCAAAAATAGAGCTTGTTCGAACGAGATCAGAAAGTCGTTCGAACGAGATCTAACGACATGCTATGTCGTTTGAACGACAATTGCAGGTCGTTCGAACGACCTATCAAACGAGATTCAGCGTAACCTGTAGAAATTTTCGATACGGACACGTGGCCGCCAGTTTCGTATCATTCTGATTTTTATGAATTAGTTATGATTTTTTTACGGAAAGGTGTTCGAAAATAAAATCTTTAAAAAAATATTTGGTAAAAATATCCCAAAAGCTCCAAGTGAAAAGTTAAGGTATTTAAAACATAACCTTACTAAAGTAAACTTCGCGGAGTCTTGAATGATGAAGAACTTGAGTAATTCGGATCCGTCTTTGATGTAGATGTCTCTTGAATGCTCTTCGACGGTGTAGCGGTATATGACATAATACATTGATAACGGACCTATGAAAACATGTCCTTACAAATCTCTACATAAAAAATCCGAATTATCAAAAACCAAATTGCTTATACAAATCTACCCTCTCATGAATAAATTTGCAAAACCTCAAAACTGTTCTTCAATCATCTTCGTCAAATCTCAAAGCTTTTCTCATCAGGGTGTGCAACATCATGATCTTCAATCTTTGTACCTACAGACATGAGATAAAGCAAAATACCTTCGTGACGCATCGAGTTTGAAATGATATAAGAATAAAGCATTAATAATCAAATCTCCCCCATAGTGCAAAAACTCCCCGATAACATGATAATTCTTTCTCCCCCTTTTTATGATGTCCCCAAATAGACAAATAAGAAGAAATAATCAAAACATGGAGGGTCATGAAAAAAATGCATAGCAAACATGGATCAAGCTGCGCACATGCAAAGGGATATCTCAAAAATCTCACAAACAATTTTTGGATTTTTCAATTTTTCATACAAAAATAAGATACCACTATGAAAAATATGATACAAAAAATCACACCATGGATTTAAACTAAAACAACCAAGTTATGGAAATATAATGAATGGCTGTGAACACTTTCGATAGGTAAATAAACTCAATCAATCATATGTGCACGATGCATATGTGTACCCCTAACGAATGAACATCAAAAGTATCCTTAGGTGTAAAAATTTGTTGAATTTAAATGACATCGTCTTATACAAATCAATAAATCAAAGTCAAATGATTTCCACGCCAATAACGTCCAAAACTATTTCACGCATTTTCAAGACTTTTAAGGACGTGAAAACCCGTTATAAATATCCAATCAAACTCCCTCATATATATTTTCTTTTAGAGGTAATATAAATTCTCAAACTTTGGAGAATTGGTGCAAAAACCTAAATGACCCATATTTGGCATGAATTTCTTTTTATTGTCTTTAAATTTTTTTCGGGCTCTTTTAAACCTCTTTGGACCCCGGATAATAAAATTCCTCCATTTTTTAGGTCCAATTTAACGGTGGCTTAGTATTCGCAAAGGCAGAAAGAACCTTTCGCAGCCCTTCCCCGTTTTCAAACAAAACACACAAACTCACAAAATGATTTTTATATGCACAATTTCCTTATCAAAATTTATTCCGCTTGGTTCGTTTAAAGGATAGGATTGAAGTGAAAACACCCAACCAACATGTGATAAGACAAGAACAATAATCAAACAAATCCGTGCATGTGTGCAATAAAGGAAATCATGAGTCAAACATGTAGGAAGTAACACTAAATTACATCTCAATGATTCCAAACATTGTAAAGCACATGGATGAATTGACTTATTGTCTCAAAACACTATCAAAAAGTCACATGGATAAATGGAATGAAATTGTGACTCGGTCGTCCTAAGTGTCTATCCATAAACGGGGCAAACAAATTTTTTTTTTTTTTGTATTTTTTCAAAATTTTTCAAAACATATATATACAAAAAGTACATGTCACAACGCTAGGAAAAATATATCAAAAAGCATAACTAGCGTATGAAAAACATGCAAACACAATCATCTATATGATATGGCAAGAGAATAATCATGTGCAAGCAAATGAGAATCAACTTGTCTAAAATCTAGTGCCTCTAAAAGTGATTTCCTAACCCAAATAGATGTGAAACGTCGTGCGGGGGCTTTGGGAATCACGGGAACACTAGACATAAACTTCTTGGGACATTTTCCAAGATCAAAACAAAATCGCCTAAGGTGACCTTTCCTACCACAATATGAACATGTGTAAATGGGTGGAACGACACCTATGGGATGACCTTTTCTAACATCCTTGGAATTAGTTGACCCTCTAAAACAAATAATGGTTTTGGCTTTAGCATTAGAAGCATGAGAACAAGATGAGCCACTACCATCACTATCAAACTTACTCGAGTCTGTCAAATCATTTTTTAACTTCAAAATTTTTGACTCGAGAAAAGAATTAGACTCTTCCAAATTAAGGGACGCTTTTTTCAAGTTTTCAATAATTCCTAAAAGCGTATCTCTCTCTCCCTCAATTAAAGCAAACTTTTTCTTAAGAGTCTCTTCACGTTCCACAAACTCATTGACTAAAATATGTTTATCATCTTTGGCACAAACACAAACCCTTGAATTTTTAAGGTCCTCCAATTCTTTTTCTAAAAATAGGACCTTATCATCACTCTCCTTCTTGGACGATTTTAAAGAAACAAAGTCATGGTCCAAGGAAACAAGTTTTTCACTATAAAAATCTCTTTAATTTTGAACCGTTTGAAAAAGATCCAACACGGATTTAAAACGAGAATTTTCTTTTTCCAAAACTTTAATTCTTTTTGCAAACGTTAAATTCAAACGATTTATATCATCAAAATTCTGACTCATGTCATCAAAGGGGGGCATCCGATTAGATAAGTACTCCATTGAAAAAATTACGATTTTCACAAAAACTGATTTAAAAAAAAATTAATATCACACGATTTTGTGGAAAATAGGAATACGCGATAAATTAGCGCAACCTGCCCTGATACCAATTTGAGAAGTGGTGATCGCTTAAAAAAAAGCTTTGATACTAATTTGTGAAAACGTGACTGTGTGATAGTTGATTAACTTTAATTAGAGTCTATTTTTGAATCAAACTAATTCAGCCCCTAAACATGCATCTAAATATGATAAATCGTTCAAACCATGCATGAAAAATAAAGACGACCGATATTGGAAAAACCCCTTTCGGGTAAAAACCTTTTATAACACTTTAAAGAATTCACAAGACCTCTGACTTACATACAACCTGATAATCTCCCATAAGTGTGTAATGCACGGTGCCTTCAGCAAATCTTCAAAGATATGAGAGATAGTGAAATACCCTCCAGGCATCGGTTCGTCGTCTTCGGCTCGTCCAGACATAGAATGACTACGCTCGGTATCCACCGATCAAAGATGTAGATGCTTTCTCCACAGAGGTTGAACAAAAGAAAATTTGTTCTTAAACACCAAACAATTCACTTAAGCATATGGGAGTTTTGTGAATTGAAAACCAAAAAGGGATTAAAACCCTTTAGGAAGAAGCCAAAAATGATTCTTCTTTCGCAGTTTTTCTGTTCATCAAAATGCTATGACTTCTTAATGAAAATGTTACCAAATAATGAGATTTTATAGAAAATAGTGCCGCCTCGAAAACAGAACTCGTTCGAACGAGATCAGCAATTCGCTCGAACGAAGGACAAACTACGTTCGAACGAGATCTAACGACATGCTATGTTGTTTGAACGACAATTGCAGGTCATTCGAACGACCTATCAAACGAGATTCAGTGTAACCTGTAGAAACTTTCGATACGAACGCGTGGCCACCAGTTTCGTATCATTCTGATTTTTATGAATTAGTTATGATTTTTGTACGAAAAGGTGTCCGAAAATAAAATCTTTAGAAAAATATTTGGTAAAAATATCCCAAAAGCTCTAACTGAAAAGTTAAGGTATTTAAAACATAAACTTACTACAGTAAACTTCGCGGAGTCTTAAATGATGAAGAACTTGAGTAATTCGGATCCGTCTTTGATGTAGATGTCTCTTGAATGCTCTTCGACCGTGTAGCGGTATATGACATAATACATTGATAACGGACCTATGAAAATATGTCCTTACACTCTCTGCATGTATGGCCACCAGTTGCCTTCCTTCGTTGCTCGAAAAGCTAATGACCTTCCTCTAACATGGATTCCACATATTCCTTCATCGTGGAGAACTTGTTTGAGGTCCTTCGGGTGAACACATTGAAGGTAAGAGCCGGTGAATGATCTTTTGTATAGTCTTCCCTCAGGAGATAAGTGAAAGCGGTCATTTTTGGCTCTTATCTGATGAGAGACCTTCTTGTCATTTGGAAGTGTACCATCCTTTAAATAATCCCTCAGGGGGTCCATCCAGCTGGGTGCTGACTCAATCTAGAGCATATATCCTACGTTCGGTAGCTCGTCGCTCTGGTTGATGCTCGGAATGGCGAGGAAGGCGATGGGGATTGTTCTCTTTAAGTCAGAATCGATTGCTGAACTCAGGGCAGCCAGGGTGTCGACATGGCTTTCTGTTCCCTGGGAAAATGTTGGACACTGACTTCCTCAAAGCTGGACATTAACTTTTTTGCCAGGGCGAGGTAGGCTGGCATTCTTTCGTCTCTTGTGTTAAAGTCCCCACTTATCTGATCAGAGACTAATTGCGAGTCGCTGAACCCCTGCAGCTGCTTTGCCCCCAACGCCCGTGCCTTCTACTGGCCGGCTATCAGAGCCTCATATTCTGCCTCATTGTTGGAGGCTTCAAAACCAAGTCTAATTCCCTACTCGAGGATTAGGGGTGTGCAAAAAAACCGACTGAACCGAAAACCGAACCGAACCGAACCAAAACCGGCAGTTTTTTTTAGCCCGGTTCGGTTTACGGTTTAAGGATTTAAAAAACCGACAATATCGGTTCGGTTGCCGATTTTTTCATCGTCGGTTCGGTTTCGGTCTGATTTTTTCCAAAACTGAACCGATCGGTTCAGTCTGAATTGCGGTCCAAAACTGAACCGAACCGACCCGTGCACACCCCTATAGAGGATTGTATCTTCTGGAGTAAAAAGTATAATGCCTACTCCTGCCCCTTTTGAGTTGGAGGCTCCATCAACAAACAGTTGCCAAACCCCTTATGATGAGTGATCTTCCCTTTTCTTCATGGACTGAGGTTGTTCGCCCGTGAACTCCGCGATGAAATCAGTGAGGACTTGCCCCTTGATCGCATTCCTGGGTTGAAAAAGGATGTCAAACCGTCTGAGCTCAACTGACCTCTTGGATAGTCTGCCAGATAGATCTGCTTTCCGCAGGATTGCTTTACGGGGGTGTGATGTAAGGATGATGATAACGTGGTCTTCGAATTAGTGCTTTAGCTTCCTCGAATATATCGCAAGTGCAAAGGTGATTTTTTCTAGTGGTAGGTACCTCTGCTCGACGTCCAATAAGGTCTTGCTTGCGTAGTAGACTGGGTGCTGGATTCCTGCTTTTTTGCACACTAACGCAGAACTGACGGCGTGGATGGAGATGGCGAGGTATAAGTATAGGGAATCACTTTCTTGAGGTATGACGAGTAAGTGTGGTGCGCTGAGATAAGCCTTAAGCTCTTCCAATGCTTTCGAGCAATCTTGAGTCCACTCTACTGTCTTTTTTCCTTTTAAGAGTTGGAAGAACGACTTGCACTTTTCAGAGGACTTCGAGATGAAACAATTTAAAGCGACGAGAATGATCGTGAGCTTCTTTACATCTCGTATCATGTGAGGGGGATGTAATCTTTTGATTGCATCGATCTGGTCTGGGTTGGCCTCAATGCCTCTCTCGCTAACTGAATACCCGAGGAATTTTCCTGACTGGACACCGAAAGAACACTTGCTCGCGTTGAGTTTCATTCGATTTTTCCTGAGGATCTCGAAGGTATTTGATAAGTCTGAGAGATGGTCCTCCTTGCGCTTACTCTTGACGAGCATATCGTCAATGTAGACCTCCATGGTATCTCCCATTTGGTCCTTGAACATCTTGGTGACTAGACTATGGTAAGTTTCTCCTGTATTCTTGAGCCCAAAGGGCGTAACTTTATAACAGTATAAACTGACGGTGGTAATGAACACGATCTTGTCTTGGTCTGGTGCATATAGAGGAATCTGGTGATACCCGAAATATGCATCTAGAAAACTCATTCTCTCATGAGCTGCTGTAGCATCTACCAATTGGTTGATCTTTGGGAGAGAGAAATTGTTCTTAGGGCATGCCTTGTTTAGGTAAGTGAAATCGACACAAACTCTCCATTTCCCATTATTCTTCGAAACCACTACTGGGTTGAACATCCATTTAGGTAATTGAACTTCCCGTATGGATCCTGCATCCAACAGATTCTCTACTTCCTTCTCTATAGCCTTGGCCTTCTCTGGCGTAGTTCGACGTGCCTTCTGCATGATAGGTATGAAAGTGGGCTCGACATGCAACCGATGACAAACCACACTAGGATTAATTCCAAGTAGCTCGTACGGTTTCCACGCAAAAACATCTAGGTTACTCCTTAGTAGAATCGTCAATTCTTTCTTTTCTTTATCTGTGAGAGATGTTCCAATCAATAAACTCCTGTATTTTTTGTTACCATCGGCTGTGACTTCTTCTAGGTTCTCAACGACCCACTCAGAGGGGAGGAGCCTGGTCTCCTCCACTCCGGGTCTTCCATACTTTAACTATTATTTTGAAGGTATCATATCTTCTTGCTCCTCGACCCTTTCTCTGGCCTTCTCGGCCTTCTTCTCTGGTTTCTAACGGATGGATGCTATGAAGCACCTTCTCGCCATCGCTTGATCTTAGTGAATCTCCATAACTCCTCGCTCAGTCATGTACTTGACCTTCTGATGGTAGGTCGAGGGGACTGCCTTCATTGCATGTAGCCACCCTTTGTCGAGGATTTCTTGGTATGGAGAGTCAATGTCTACTACTAGAAACTTGATCATCTTGGAGACACTCCCTGCCCTTACAGGCAACATGATATTTCCCAATGGAATAGTTACTTTTCCAGTGAATCCAACTAGAGGGACAGTGACTTCCTTCAAGTCGACAACACTTAACTTTAATTTCTTGAATAGGTCGAGATACATTACCTCGGATGGCTTCCCTGGTTGACGAGAAACTTGTAGACATCATAGTTGGCTATCCTGAGCGTAATGATTAAAGCGTTATGATGCGGGGTTCTCACCCCTACTAGATCTTCATCTGTAAACACGATGTGTTTGCTGTAGTTGATGTCATCTGCTCGCCGATGCTTTTCTGACTGTGTCTTCGCTAGGTCGATCTAAAAATCTTGGATTACTGCTGTAAGCTTTTTCACTTCCATCCGAGCTGAATTCCTTTAAATCTGCTTCATATCAGATGCCCCATGAATTACTGCAAATTCATGGCCAGCATTATCCTGGAGTATGTTATCGGGCCTCGTGTTTCCATTGACAGCAACCTTCTCTACCCTCTTCTCCTCAAATTCGTTCAGATGCTCGGTCTCGGCCAATTCTTCAAGGTGAGACTTAAGAGCCTTATAGTGCTCAGTCTTATGTCCTCCCTCTTTATGAAAAGAGCATCTCATCGCGCTGTTTATCTTTAAGGGATCTCCCCCCATCTTTTTGGGCCACATAACAAATGGCTCATCTTTGATCTTTGCTAGGATCTTATAGATTGCTTCTTTGAAGACAGTGTTTACTGCCTGAAATGCTTTCGAAACGTCATTCTTGCCTCCATTATTAGAGCTACCCTTGCCCCCATTCTTGCCTCCTTTATTCTGGTTTTTGGCCTTATCATTTCCATTGGAAGCAAGCTTAGCCCGTCCATTCTCCCTTGTACTGAGGCGGGTCACATCTTCCACCTTGGCGTACTTCTCGATGTGAGCCATCAGGTCATTGATGGTTGTGGCCTCCTTCTTCATCAGGGATTGGTGTAGAAGGCAAGAGCTGGGTAGGACGATCTTGAAAGAGGCCACTGCTACCTGTTCCGAGTAGTCCTCGAACTCATTGAACAACTCCTAGTACATTTTTCCGTACTCCAGGAGGCTCTCATGTGGCGTCTTCTTCATTGTTAGCAAAGCATCCATCCTCTTTGGATGGGAGCTGCTGGTAATGAAGCGAGCCATAAATAGCTCAGCTAGGGACTCGAAGATCCTGATGGACCTGTGAGGGAGCCTCTCGAACCACTTTTGGGCCACATAATGCAGGATCGAGGGGAAAATCCGACACATTACTGCATCCCGATGGTTCTAGAGAGTCATGGCATGCCTGTACTGCCTAACGTGGTCGATAGGGTCAGTCTTTCCGTCATAGATATGAAATCTCAGAATAGAAAACTTCTTGGGGGCTTTATCTTCTTCTATCTTCCTTGAGAAAGGGGATTTCATCTTGGTCTTGAGAGCTCGACGAGCAAGTTCTCTAGTTGATCTGGCACCCCGATGTGCTGGGTGCTGGTCCATCTCTCTTCAGACCAAATTTCGTATATCCTCATCACCTTGAGATGGGATCCTATAACGGCGAGATGGTCACTGTTACTTGAGAAAATCATCATCCGACTCGTGTTTCTTGCTTTTTTGGGATCCACGTCTAGTGCTCCTTCCTCAACTGCGAGACTTGCTCACCTGAGGGCTAGGAGTGCGATATGGACGTCGTCTAGTGCTGCGATGGAGTTATTTATCCATCCTTTATAATTTCCTTTTGATGCCAGCATTCTCAGCCTCTTTCTTGCGAGCTAAATCCCTTTATTCTTAGAGCCTTACCTCATAGTCATCAATCAATCTTGAGATTTGTGTGGACCTCGCTGGTCCCTGGATCTCCTCTGAGGCTGGCCGATCTGGGCTAGCCTTTTGGGTGTCAAACCAAGAGAGGAAGAAGAATGAGCTCTCCACCTCCAAACCGTAACCTAAACTATCTTCTAAAAATAAGTATATCTATCTATTACAACAAAATTGGTTTTTATAGTAAGTGGAATTAAAATAGAAAAGAAAAGGGAAAAGAAAAGAAAAGGAGCCGAATTGCCAAATATCTGTCAGGATCGATCGATCGACCAGGACCATCGATCGATCGATTGGGCAGGTCCCAACCTTCTGTATCCATTCGTGGGCTTAAATTTGAATCTTGGTCAACCAGGGTACCAATGCCGATCGATTGGCACTCTGTTTCAAGCAGCTATTGGTCCATGAAGAGGGGGGAGGGTTGCAAACAGAAATGACCATATCTTCTTCGTCCGAACTCCAAACGATGCACCATTTGTGGCCACGCGATGCTACATCAATGAACTACACATCAATGGAATTTTCATGAGCTAGAGAAGAAATATGAATTGACTAAAATACCCTTAAAGTAGCATCTAGCGACGGAACTTCTCCGAAATGCAATGATTCCTCACTTTTAGCATTCCAATACCTACAAAAGCACAATTAACCCCTGCAAAGCATATATATATCCAAATCCAAGGTTGTATGGTTAATGACCATACATATAGTCATTTAGGATCGTAAAAGTTCTAGAATGCATAAAGATAAAGGGCAAAAATATGCAATATTCGATACGAATCAGGCCCCAAAACCCAACACTAATTCATTTTTCAAAAATCTCTTCTCCCCTAAACGTGATCTTGAGACTCTTTCAAATGCACCATCTTCTGAAATATATATTTCGAAAGAATATTTCAAAGCCCAAAAAAGTGTCTGTCCCTTGTTGAAGTTCAAAAATTCGAAGTTCCTTAGTCAAACCTCTGCCCGAAAGTGCGACCAGTTCGTCTTGAAGCTAATTTCACATCAAGCCATGTTTAATCTTCAAGGGTAAATGTTTTAAAACTCTCATCTATGTATTACATAAATATTGGGATATAGAAATGTACATCTCTGAGTAGTAATATAGTTTGGCCCCCATCAAGGGATCGTGTATTCATTTTATAGCATTTATATTTTAAAGCCGGGTTTTTCTCAAGAAAGTCTCTTTTTTATCTGAATAACATACTCATATGCTAAATAATGCCAATCAGAATTGGTACAATTGAGTATAACATGAAAATATACCTCCAAAACCTTTTTCATGAAAGTTTATATGAATCGAATTACTTTGAATTATTTGCTAAAACCAAAGTCTAAAATCTGAATACTCTTAACAACTTATCCGAGCAAACATTCCAATCTCAAATGCGATAACCACGAATCTGTGTTTCCCTGGAATATTAATCAAACACCCATCTCTAATTACCTATTTTAACATACGAATATAATACTCCATCTCATATTGCAAATGTTTTATAAAGGACTGCGTTTCATAAACACCATAACGTTGTATAGTTTGTACCTGATATCCCATTGCCTAGACCAGTAAATATTTCCCCTATTGGAAGTATGTAGGCTTTGAACCCAGTACTCCCTGGATGCATAGGCGCAATACCTACCTACACTCGTAATCCCAACACTTATTATACATCTCGACATATTATCTATAGAGATGCCTCCATGTCTGATTCAAATCCGCATCCCTGTTTCCCGTAGGTGCATGCGCATACATAAATACCCACCAGACTACATAGGCTTTGATCTTTTGGATACACAGGTACATAGTAGAAATACTGAGTCTGTAATGCTCCAAAGAATTTATGGTTACCTGTGATCAACCATGTTCAACCCGAGCGTTAGGTGTGAAGTGCAATGAGACAACCTACATAATGTTGCTAATCTAATGTTATTTAATCAACATTTCACTTGTTTAGCATGTGATTTCCATTTCAAATAAAGATGAGGGGACCATGGGAAGAATCCTCAAAATCCAAGCATACAGAGCAACTAACGTGAAATAAAAAGAATACTTACCTATGCAACGCTTTCAAACTAGGGAACCGCATCCAACTTGTCATAACAAATATGAGGGAATAAACCGAATGCTAGTGGAAAAATACAAGAATGCAATATGGAATCAAACGACATAAAGGAGACTCTAACACGTATATCTTCGTGCACATGCAACTAACTTATATATATATATATATATATAACCATTTTATACCAAAAACATTACTTAACCCGATTGATTCACCTTATTCTCGTAAAAGAATTTCCCTTTTACTTGACATTTATTGCTTGATTTAACACACTCGGTTAAATACTTAAAATAATTACATTATGTTTAAGGAATAACATTTCTTTCCTCGAAATTACCCCTCTTTTTATACTAATTCACGTTTGTATTTTCATTGAAATTCACCCTTTCAACACACGCAAGCACTGTGTCAGAAAATACTTATTTTTCCTTTGAAAACCATTCATTAACATACCCTTGTGTTAATTATAAGTTAAATCTCTTTAGGTTGCTTAACTACCCATTTAATTCCTTCACTTTACCATTCGTTTACCTTATGGACATTAATTAATTTTCTCTTTATATGTCCACTTTGTCCTTTACCGGAACATTTATTAATTCATTCAAGTTAGATTTTCTTTTCACATATTCACCACACAATTCATTTCTTGATACGTTCCATTTTCATTATCGTTTTCTTGGAATCTTCAAATATCCGTATACTTTAACAGGCTCCACACCATCGGCTATGCTACCATATACTCTGGCCAGTGATTTTGGGTCTCTCACCCTAGGCTTCAGGTTCTCTTAAATTATTCCCAGTGTCATCCCAGTCCTTATTTATGTATTTTACCATTTTTCAAATTTTCACACTATTCCACATTTTACTTTTTTCCAGCCGAAGCCAAAACCCATGGTTTCACCCTAACTTATGTTACACTTTAGAAGTCATCATTTATTGTCCTTTTTTTACTCTAACATTGATTTTATCCCAAAATCATGTTCGTTTAGGACCAATTTATGTAACATCTTTTCCAACATTTTTTTATTTTATAAAAATGATCCACTTTACGTAAAATTTCCATTTACGCATTTGTTTCTAAACTTGTCCTTTTCTCTATTTTCATAAGTGTTATATCTCAAAACACCCTTATGTTACCCACTCTAACTGATTAGGTATTTTTAACTCATTAACACTTCTTTAACACTTTGTAATAACATTCCTTTTATGTTGGAAACATCTGTAAGAGCGGTGTGTGATACCGATCAAATTAATTTGCAAATTCCAAAAACACTTATTTAATTTAAAACATATCAAATTCAATTTAAAGTACAACCCCTAAACAAGCATCTACGTGTCAATTCAAGTCTCAAATTAAATCATTCGATGAACAAGATGACAACACCAAATTTCAGGAAAAAATCCCCGCAGGGTAAAAACCTTTTATTTTCACTATAATTTGTAAAGTACTGGTTACAATCGGATTACAATGAAAATACACTTTGACTTACGAAAAACTCGCAGGTGTTGGTTCATAGTCGTCAGCCCAGGAACACCGCAACACTCCATATGACACGCAGTCCGGAAGCTTGGCATAGTCTCCTCCCACAATAGCTTGCAGCTCTCGATTGTAGAGATCACTCTCCAAAGATTGAATCATCCCAATACCTCCCGCAAGTGTCACATATGATCAACCCAATACCTTTCCAAGGCACCTATGAATAAGCAACAAAACTCCCAGCAAAACTATGTTTTGGTTCCATAAACAACTCACACAAAAAGTCTGGGATTTGTGAATTGTAAAAAATAATTTTGAACCCTCAAAAGTGATGGAGAATAAACAAAAACACTAAAAGCGTATTCTGATTGAAACCAGTGTTTTCTCCACACAAAATAACGAAGTCTGTCACCCTATTTATAAAACTTTTCAGACGGTGACGTGTGAACAAAAAATACTTCTCGTTGGAACGAACTAACAAGTCGTTCGAACGACATCTAGTCTCGTTCGAACGAGATAGGATATCGTTTGAACAACTAGGCACAAATATCTAGATTCAATTTATAGAGTTTTATAATATTTGGGTACTTAGCACACAACACGCTTACGCATCTGAGAACAATTATCAAAAAGCTTTTATGATAAAAATGTTTTTGAAAAGATAAAGATCCATTTAAAATAATTCAAAAATCATTTTTCATAAAAGGAAAAATATTTTAATTTTTATATAAAATATCCCAACACTTTTATGCAAATTCTAAATCGAACTTAAACACATTTACCAAATCCGTCCTCGTTGTGCATGGTTGTTGAAGTTGACTTGAAATTCGGATTGTAGATGTATGCTTTCCAATGCTTCGACAAACTTGTAGCGGAATACGACCTACTAAGTGTGACGAACTATGTCCTTACAAATCTCCCCCTATGTCTATGCCGATACAAAATAAAAAGAGCCGAATTATCAAACTAAAAAATAACCTATACAAATCTACCTTCCCATAAACTCAAATGTGGAAAGATAAACTGAACAAGTCTTCAATCAAACTTGACTTCAACAATATACTTTTCAAATCTCCAAGCTTTTCTCATGAGGGTGTGCAATCCAAAATCTTCCCATTTTTATTTGTCTGGAAATAATAAACCAAATAAATCAAATGATGGTGTCACGGATAACAAACCAAACATACTATTTTTGAATTTTTGCAATTTTTTTATAAAAAATAAAAAATATCACACACCTTGCATTTATACTAAGATGACCAAATCATGGAAACATAATGAATGGGTGTGAACAACTTCGATAGGAAAATAAACTCAATAATATCATATGTGTAAGATGCATAAGTGTACTCCTAATGAATGAACATAAAAAATAGTCATTTGTTGTAAAAATGTTAGACATAGATGACATCGTCTGAAATCAAAATCAACAAATCAAAGTCAACATGATTTTCACACCAATAACGTCCAAAACAATTTCATGCTTTTCAAGATTTTTAAGAACGTCCAAAGCCGTTTTAATTCTCAAACCACACTCCATCATATATATTTTCTTTTCTAGGTGATCTAAATTCTCAAACATTGGAGAATTGGTGAATAAACCTAATGGCCCATTATTGGCATATATTTCTTTTTATTGGCATTATATTTTTTTCGGGGCTCTTATAAACCTCTTTGGACCACGGATAATTGAAATTCCTCAATTTTTTAGGTCCAATTTAAATGGCGTCTTAATCACAAAGGATAGTTGT
Organism: Sambucus nigra; assembly: GCA_949130495.1. Lineage (NCBI taxonomy): Eukaryota > Viridiplantae > Streptophyta > Magnoliopsida > Dipsacales > Adoxaceae > Sambucus > Sambucus nigra. The sequence goes on along the minus strand of OX422217.1, from coordinate 542,256,896 downwards.
GTACCTTTCATAGCCCTTAACCATTTTAAAAATTCACACAAACTTACGGCAAAATGGTAAAAACATGCACACCTTTTATTATCTTATTTTATCGCATTTGGTTCGTTTTAATAGACAGAATTGAGATGAAAACACGTAACCAACATGTGATTTGAGTTGAAAAAATGTCCAATAAATTCTTGCTCGTGTACAATAAAGGACATAATGAGTCAATCATGTAGGTAGTAACACTATATTATCTCAAAGACTCCAAACTTTATAAAGCACATGAATGACACAATCTATTATCTCAAAACACTATCAAACGTGTCTCATGGATATGGCATGAAGTTGTGACTTGGTCATTCTAAGTGTGCATTCATAACAGGTGTAAACAAACAACAAATTTTTTTTTGGATTTTTTCAAAATTTTTGTCAAACTAAAATCTTTTTGACTTTTTCAAAATTTTTCATACAAAAATCCAATACAAAAAGTACATGTCAACACACTAGCAAATATATATGATGAAACCACAACTATTGAGTGACAAAAATCATGCAAGCAATCAACAATATGAAATATCAAGTGACAAATCATGTGCAAGCATGTGAGTCTCAAAATATCTTATGTCTAGCGTATCCAAAAGTGATTTCCTAACCCAAACAGATGTGACACGTCGACACGGATTTTTGCGAACCAACAAAATACTAGACTTAGACTTCCTAGGACCTCTTCGAAGATAAAAACAGAAATGCCTACGGTGACCTTTCCTTCCACAATGTGAACAAATGTAAATGGGTGGAACGACACCTTTGGGTTGACCTTTTTTAACGTCCTTGGAAACGGTTGACCCTCTAAAAAAAATAATGGTTTTGGCTTTAACACATGAATCACGTGAACAAGATGAGCCATTACCATCACTATCAAACCTACTTGAATATTTTAAATCATTTTTCAACTTCAAAATATTCGATCCAAGCAAAGAAGTAGACTCTTCCAAAATTAGGGATTTCTTTTTCAATTTATCAATTAAGGTTAACAGTTTATCGCGCTCACCCTCAATTAAAATAAACTTATCCCTAAGAGTCTTTTCATGTGCCATAAATTCTTGGATTAAATCTTATCCTCTATGGCACAAACAAAGTTGTTGGATTCTTCTAAGTCCTTTAATTCCTTTCCTAAAACTAGAACTTTTTCATCACTCTAGTTTTTGCACAATTTTAAATCATTAAAGTCCTGGTCCAAAGAACCAATTTTTCCCGATAAAAATTTATGACAAATTTTCTAAAATCAGATTTTTTAAACAAAAATCAATATCACACAAGTTTGTGAAAATAGGAATACGCAATAAATTAGCGTAACGTGCCCTGATACCAATTTGTAAGAGCGGTGTATGATACCGATCAAATTAATTTGCAAATTCCAAACAAACTTATTTAATTTAGAACATATCAAATTCAATTTAAAGTACAACCCCTAAACAAGCATCTACGTGTCAATTCAAGTCTCAAATTAAATCATGCGATGAACAAGCTGACAACGCCAAATTTTAGGAAAAAATCCCCGCATGGTAAAACCCTTTTATTTTCACTATAATTTGTAAAGTACCGGTTACAATAGAATTACAATGAATATACACTTTGACTTACGAAAAAATCGGAGGTGTCGGTTCATAGTCGTCAGCCTAGGAACACCGCAACACTCCTTATGACATGCAGTCCTGAATCTTGGCATAGTCTCCTTCCACAATAGCTTGCAGCTCTCAGTTGTAGAGATCACCCTCCAAAGATTGAATCATCCCACTACCTCCTGCAAGTGGCACCTACGTTCAGCCCAATACCTTTCCAAGGCACCTATGAATCAACAGCAAAACTCCCAACAAAACTATGTTTTGGTTCCACAAACAACTCACAAAAAAAGTCTGGGATTTGTGAATTGTTAAAACAAATTTTGAACCCTCAAAAGTGATAGAGAATAAATAAAAACACTAAAACCGTATTCTGATTGAAACCAGTGTTTTCTCCAAACAAAATAATGAAGTCTGTCACCCTATTTATAAAATTTTTAAGACGGTGACGTGTGAACAAAAAATACTTCTCGTTGGAATGAAAAAACAAATCGTTCGAACGACATCTAGTCTCGTTCGAATGAGATAGGATATCGTTTGAACGACTTGGCACAAAAATCTAGATTCAATTTATAGAGTTTTATAATATTTGGGGACTTAGCAAACAACACGCTTATGCATCTGAGAACAGTTATCAAAAAGCTTTTATGATAAAAATGTTTTTGAAAAGATAAAGATCCATTTAAAATAATTCAAAAATCATTTTTCATAAAAGGAAAAATATTTTAATTTTTATATAAAATATCCCAACACTTTTATGCAAATTTTAAATCGAACTTAAACACATTTACCAAATCCGTCCATATTGTGCATGGTTGTTGAAGTTGACTTGAAATTCGGATCGTCGATTGTAGATGTATTCTTTTCAATGCTTCGACAAACTTGTAGCGTAATACGACATACTAAGTGTGATGGACTATGTCTTCACAAATCTCCTCCTTTGTCTATTCCGGTTCAAAATAAAAATATCCAAATTATCAAACTCAAAAATAACCTATACAAATCTACCGTCCCATAAACTCAAATGTGGAAAGATAAACTGAACAAGCCTATAATCAAACTTGACTTCAACAATCGACTTTTCAAATCTCCAAGCTTTTCTCATTAGGGTGTGGAATCCAAAATCTTCCCCTTTTTATTTTCCAGGAAAGAATAAACTAAATAAATCTAAATGGGGTGTCACGGAAAACAAACCAAACATACTATTTTTGAATTTTTGCAATTTTTTTTATACAAAACAAAAAATATCACACGCTATGGATTTTTACTAAGACGACCAAATCATGGAAACGAAATGAATGGGTGTGAAAAAATTCGATAGGAAAATCAACTCAATCATATCATATGTGCAAGATGCATAAGTGTACTCCTAATGAATGAACATAAAAAATAATCATTTGTTGTAAAAATGTTGAACTTAGATGACATTATCTGAAATCAAAATCAACAAATCAAAGCCAACATGATTTTCACACCAATAACATCCAAAACGATTTCATGCTTTTTCAAGATTTTTAAGGATGTACAAAGCCGTTTTAATTCTCCACCCACACTCCATCATATATATTTTCTTTTCGAGGTGATCTAAATTCTCAAACTTTGGAGAATTGGTGAAGAAACCTAATGGCCCATTATTGGCATATATTTCTTTTTATTGCCATTCAATATTTTTCAGGGCTCTTATAAACCTCTTTGGACCCCGGATAATTAAAATTCCTCAATTTTTTAGGTCCAATTTAAATGGCATCTTAATCGCAACGGATAGTTGTGTACCTTTCGTAGCCCTTCATCGTTTTTAAAATTCACACAAACTTACGGAAAAACGATAAAAACTTGCACACCTTTTATTATCTTGTTTTATCGCATTTGGTTCGTTTTAATAGACAGAATTGAGATGAAAACATGTAACCAAAATGTTATTTGACAAAAACAAATGTCAAACAAATTCGTGCTCGTGTGCCATAAAGGACAGAATGAGTCAATCATGTAGGTAGTAACACTATATTATCTCAAACACTCCAAACTTTATAAAGCACATGAATGACACAATCTATTATCTGAAAACACTATCAAACGTGTCACATGGATATGGCATGAAGTTGTGACTTGGTCATTCTAAGTGTGCATTCATAACAGGTGTAAACAAAAAAAAAAATTCTTTTTGGATTTTTTCAAAAATTTTGTCAAACTAAAGTCTTTTTGAGTTTTTCAAAATTTTTCATACAAAAATCCAATACAAAAAGTACATGTCAACACACTAGCAAATATATATGATGAAACCCCAACTATTGAATGACAAAAATTAGCAAGCAATCAACAATATGAAATACAAGTGACAAATCATGTGCAAGCATGTGAGTCTCAAAATATCTTATGTCTAGCGTATCCAAAAGTGATTTCCTAACCCAAACAGATGTGACACGTCGACACGGATTTTTGCGAACCAACAAAATACTAGACTTAGACTTCCTAGGACCTCTTCGAAGATAAAAACAGAAATTCCTAAGGTTTCCTTTCCTTCCACAATGTGAACAAATGTAAACAAGTGGAACGACACCTTTGGGTTGACCTTTTTTAACGTCCTTGGAAACGGTTGACCCTCTAATACAAATAATTGTTTTGGCTTTTGTGACAACCTGCTTAAAATAATAGTGGGTGGCCAGACCTATACTAAAATAATCAGGAATCTCAAGTGGATCATTCTCAGCATCAACTTACGATTCTAAAATAAACACGGCTAACTACCCATTACTACAAGAAGAGTGTGTCAAAATTTTTAAAACATTATGATTTACATTTCTAAAACAAACCATGCAGCAACTAACTAACAACATAACTTATAAATATGATAAGAGATACACAAATAATAAAAATAATATAAAAGAGACTAATAGAGGAGTACAACACAATGTACAAAACTAAAATACCCGAATATGTTGTCGGGTCACATACAATACAATAATCTGAGTGAGAAAATATAAAAGTGCTACACTACAACACTTGGGTATAAACCCGATATACAAACTGAATCCTAATCTAGATCCACATAAGATAGGAATCTACTATATCAAACTACCGCAACAGTCCGCTACTGCCACAGCTCCATGAATACACTGAATGGATAACATCAATGCTGTCCTTGCGGAGGAACACCTAGAATAATACAATATATATACATAACAAGAGAAAATATAAACGGGTCAGAGCCCGAGGTGTGAAAACATTTTTATCAAGTGCATTAAAATGCATAATAATTACAAATACGTTATAACGTGATTAAAAAGGAGTCGCACTCTCCATAAAATTTAACTCACCTCTCAACTAAAGCGTGCATCTAAACGTATGCATATGATCACAAAAATTGCCCAAATCTAACTAGGGGCAAAGTAATCTAACTTACTCCCAATTTATACTCATTTAAAATTCATCTAAATTATATCCCTCAACTTATACTATTTCCAAACTCAAATATTCGTCGACTACTAACATATAAAATCTACATAAACATTCTCTTTTACTAGAATTTCTCATGTATATGAGTTATTGGTATCTAGGTGCTAAGGACTAAAATTCTCCCAATTCTCAATACTGCACTTTGTTTCGTGAGTGGGAGATCTCGCAAGCAAAATCCAAACAAGGTAACCCCCCGATACACTACTCCCTGGCAATGTTGGTCGTTGAAGTCCATTATGCCCTCGATACCCAAAGTAATATGTATATACTCATATAATTATCTACGCTTCATTTTCTCTTTAATATATTCATCACAATATGTCCGGATAAAATCTCCCTGAATGAGATTCAATCAATCTTCTTATATCTCTTTACTCTAGAGACAAATATATGATATCTCATAATCATATACAAATAATATACTATTCACACAAGTATAATAATAACCATCACAGTGAGCTATAACTCGAGGATGCAGGTTCTCAATGTTATCATCAACTAGGGAATCACTCACATATCATCATGGGTACCAACGGTCGTAATCTCACACCATCTTGCCAAAAACCATATAACAACTTACGGGAAGCGATAATAGTTTCTACCTGAAAATGAGACAAAACATACCCACCACGTCTCACCCCTAATAAAAATCACACAATAATAATGGATGCTATGACCAGGGGACTATACGCTCCCTGCTCCTCAAGCCAGGGGCCTCACTCACATCACACAACTTCCCAAGATAGCATAGAAGGGGTATGCTTCACACACTCACACACACACACACACACACACACACACACACACACACACACACACACACATATATATATATATATATATATATATATATATATATATATATATATATATATATATATATATATATATTTATATCATTCACACAAGATATACATACATCATCACATCATATAAATGTATACCATCACACAATATATATGTCACACTATTTACGTACTCTTATTATGCTCTTAGGCGTAAGTGAAATAATATCATTATTTAATATATTTTACTCTCGATATACTATTCATCAATAACTCACATAACTTCCCCACTTTGTATACACTATACTATTTCTCAATTGAAGTTTACACCTCACTTCTATTTGTATGAATCATCTCTCAATTCTACTTAACGTTGAGGATATTATCTATATCCTTGTGCACATCGATCAGCATTTATCATTTATATGAAACATCTCCCAATTCAATTTATGGTAAGGATATTCTCTATATCCGTATGCACATCGATCAACATTTATTATTCTCAATCCATAATATGGTTCGATTTATCGTATGAACCTTTAAAGTTATCCCATTTTGGGATTTAATTCTAAAATCCATTATCAATAAGCGCATTCTAACTCTCTGTTATACATTCGTAATTATCTCCAATAGAAATCTCAATGATAGTGGGCTTCCCCACTAGTCGGTACGATACACTCCAATCGGCATTCTCTCAAAATAAGTCCATATGTCCCCAACAAATCTCATAAGGGAAACTTCCTAAAAATCTCCAAAACATACTTCTCATAGGTTACATAGAGATTGCCAATCGATAACCTCAAACGAAACGGGATGAAACTCACCCTAGAAAAACATCCCCAAAACTGTCCTGTTTTCGAATCGATTCGGCCCAGCGAATCGATTCGGCCTCCAAGGCGAATCGATTCGGGTCCAAAGACATAGGCTTCTATCTTAGGCCGAATCGATTTGGTCACTCAGACCTAGGCACCTGCAACATTCCGAATCGATTTGGCAAGGATGCCGAATCGATTCGGCCTATCAGAAGCTACAGAAATGGATATTTTCATCAAAGCCAAAAATTCCCAAAATCATTTTTATCAACTTCTAACCATTTCTGTTCAACCCCAAACATATATCTAACATTAAAACTCATCAAATAACACACCTCAACTAATTTGTAACCTTAAATCCATATATTCACATCAAATGTAAGATTTTACCCAAAATCTAGATTTTAACATTTTAAACCCAAAATCCATAATTTTATCCACAAATCATGAAATAAATGATACACAATAATTATTTAGCAAGTTTAATCACTTGCCTCAGAGTTGTAGAGTCTGAATCTTCCTCGAGACCGCGTAATGACCGGAAATCCCAAGCTTTTCTCTCTTTCTCTTCTTCTTTTCTTCTTCTCTCTCTTTCTCTCTTTCTTTCTCTTTCTCTCTAATGAGATTTCTGTCTCCCATAGGCTTTTTAAGCCTTATCTCCAAAATACACAACTTTAAATGATAATACACACTTTAAATGACTCGGTTACTCTAATTCGAGCCAAACGAACTTAAAATATTTTCGAAACCCAAATAAGCCCCAAGTACTATCATTTTGATTATCTCGACCCTTCCGTAATCAACTACACCCTAAGAATTGTCATTCGAATCACTTTCTAACATCTCCAAATTTTGACCTCAAATACCAATTTAATTATTCTCCAATTAAATTAATATTTATTTCTCCCAAAAATAAATAAATTATTGTCCCCAAAATCTCGGGTTGTTACAGAGTTCCCCACTTACAAGAATTTTGCCCTCGAAATTAAGCTAAGCCTAATACTCCAAAGCTCAACTAGTTTCTACTACACTTACCCTCATTAACACTATACCCAATCCTCCCACTTCTCACGACGAATTATTTTAATTTTTATAAAACCAATTATAACTAATAGGGCGCCCATACACCCTTTATTCGAGCTCTACTCGTATAAACATAATTGGATTTCACTTGCCTTAAATAGTACAATAACTCTAAATATATTAAATTATACTAACGTACTAATAATATAAGAATTTTGAAAGGTCCAAAGATTTAACTCCTCAATTCCTGACATTCGCTACTTTCATGCGGGGGAGGTCTCGCAAGCGAAATCCAAACAAGGAACCCTCCCAATACACTAATGTGTAGCGACGTTGGGGATTGAGAGTTAGTTAGATCGGGACTAAAGCTTAAAAATATTTTTGTGTAAATCATTTTTGATATGGCCCAAAGGCCTATATAAAGTTTATTTTGAAAACAGTTCATTTTAAAACAATTTATGTCTTTCGACATTTAAATAAAATACCTTATGCCCATGACACAAGGTTTTAATAATTTTCATATTCATAATAATATATAGTTCTCAAAATTAACATAATTATGAGCTAAATTCTCTCTCTCAACAATAATCCACTAAATTCTCAATCATTTCTGTAATAATCTCTTATCTCATAACAAAATATTGCCATACACTAGGCTCTTCCATAGCTGGAATACAATAATTATATAAGTCTAGCACGACTATAAAACAAATAACTTTATCATTACTTCTCAACACATTTTAACAATTCTCATCTTCACAACAAAGTTATAGCTCTCTATTAGCACAACATAAGATAATCTATTCCCTCAAAAGATAATAATATAAGAGCCTCACTTGATCAATATTCCCTTACGGGTCATTCCATACATAATTGGGTTATAGCACTACCCTCTCATATTAATCTCACACACAATAACCCCAAAGCTTCATATAACATAATCCTATTCATAAAGGAAAATAACTTACATCATACCTCTCTAGTCTGATTGCCTCTCTTCATCAATGGGTTGCCACACAAAGTCCCCTGACCTAAAATGGCCTCGAATCTGCTGTAAGGGTTTCACATCCAAAACTTCCTCAAAATGTGGTCCTCTACCTATTTTAGGACAATCTCTCTTCCTATGGACAATTCTTTACAAAAGAAACATTTAGCCGCAAATCCTCTCTGCCCATCGTGAGGAACAAAATGTTGTTGCGACCCCCTATAATCTTGCTTATACCTTCTAGCATTACTGGCATTCTCTTCACCAGACCTACTTGATGAACCCGAATCTCTAAAGTTCTTACCCCCTTGCGAACGAAGATGATATTCATGACACTACAATAGTGTCGCATTCACTACCTCGGCGAAAGACACTAACGCTGGGTTCCCTAACAAATGCTGCCAAATTCGCCAATTTAAACCTCGTATAAACTTCGATATTCGTTACTCTTCTGTATTTACCTCATCAGGTACTAAATTTTCCAATCGAGTAAATTCTTCTTCATACTCGACCGCTGTCCTATTACCTTGAAACACATCCATCAATTTCTTCCTTATTTGCTTCTGAATCGCAGAAGGAAAATACCTTCAATAAAAAAGTTCCTAAAAATCTGTTATGGGTAATGTATCTCTCTGTTCCTATGTGGTGACAGACTCCCACCATTGGAGAGTTTCTCCCATTAACTTAAAGGTGCCAAGAAATTGTTTCTGCACCTCACTACATTCAACCATACGAAGGTGCCTTTGCATACTATTCTTCCATTGACTTGCAGCCATCGCATCAAATCCCCCTGAAAACTCTGGAGGATCCCCCTTACTAAAATCTTCCCATACTCTTTCCCATAAAGACGGTCCTGGATAGGTTTGGGCTACTGGAACTGCAGATTGATACGTCATCACAGAAATGGAAGCAGTTATTGCTTGTGCCACAATACTGGCAACTTCATCTGTAGTCATAGTCCTTTGAGGCAATTGGGGTTCCACGCTCTCGGCCCATTTATTTGCCCTATCTGAACGACCTTTCTTCGGTGGCATCTGAAACAAGAACAATTGTATCATAACACATTTTAATTATTTTCTCATCATAGAAGAAAAATGGACGTATGAACACAACAGTCGTAATAATAGGGATCAACATCAAGAACGCTTACAGAAGATCGCAGTAAACCCACACAGATCTTAAAGACACTAGAACCTGATGCTCTGATACCACATGTGAAAACCCCCTTAAAATAATAATGGGTGGCCATCCCTATACTAAAATAATCAGGAATCTCAAGTGGATCATTCTCAGCATCAACTTACGATTCTAAAATACACACGGCTAACTACCCATTACTACAAGAAGAGTGTGTCAAAAATTTTAAAACATTATTATTTACATTTCTAAAACAAACCATGCAACAACTAACCAACAACATAACTTATAAATATGATAAGAGATGCACACATAATAAAAATAATATAAAAGAGACTAATAAAGGAGTACAACACAATGTACAAAAATAAAATACCCGAATATGTTGTCGGGTCACAGACAATACAATAATATGAGGGAGAAAATATAAAAGTGCTACACTACAACACTTGGGTATAAACCCGATATACAAACTGAATCCTAATTTAGATCCACAAAAGATAGGAATCGACTATATCAAACTACCATAACAGTCCGCTACTGCCACAACTCCATGAATACACTGAATGGATAACATCAATGATGTCCTTGTAGAGGAACACCTAGAATAATACAATATATATACATAACAAGAGAAAATATAAACGGGTCAGAGCCCGAGGTGTGAAAACATTTTTATCAAGTGCATTAAAATGCATAATAATTACAAATTACATGATTAAAGTGGAGTCGCACTCTCCATAAAATTTAACTCACCTCTCAACTAAAGCGCGCATCTAAACGTATGCATATGATCACCAAATAATTGCTCAAATCTAACTAGGGGCAAAGTAATCTAACTTACTCCCTATTTATACTCATTTAAAATTCATCTAAATCATATCCCTCAACTTCTACTATTTCCAAACTCAAATATTCGTCGACTACTAACATATAAAATCTACATAAACATTATCTTTTACTAGAATTTCTCATATTCTAGTTATTAACATATATATATATATATATATATATATGAGTTATTAGCATCTAAGTGCTAAGGACTAAACTTCTCCCAATTCTCAATACTGCACTGCGTTTTGTGCGTGGGACGTCTCGCAAGAGAAATCCAAACAAGGAACCCCCCCGATTCACTACTCCTTGGCAATGTTTGTCGTTGAGGACCATTATACCCTCGATACCCAAAGTAATATGTATATACTCATATAATTATCTACGCTTCATTTTCTCTTTAATATATTCATCACAATATGTCCGGATAAAATCACCAGGAATGAGGTTCAATCAATCTTCTTATATCTCTTTACTCTAGAGACAAATCTATGATATCTCATAATCATATATACTATTCACACAAGTATAATAATAACCATCCCAGCGAGCTATAACTCGAGGATGCAGGTTCTCAATGTTATCATCTACCAGGGAATCACTCACATATCATCCAGGGTACCAACGGTCGTAATCTCACACTGCCTTGGCAAAAACCATATCACAAATTACGAGAAGCAGTAATAGTTCCTACCCGGAAATGAGACGAAACATACCCACCACGTATCACCCCTAATAAAAATCACACAATAATAATGGATGCTATGACCAGGGGACTATACGCTCCCTGCTCCTCAAGCCAAGGGCCTCACTCACATCGCGCAACTTCCCGTGAGAGCATAGAAGGGGTATGCTTCACACACACACACAGACACACACACACACACACACACACACACACACACACACACACACACACACATATATATATATATATATATATATATATATATATATATATATATATATATATATATATATATATATATATATATGTATATAAACATATATATATACATATGTATATATATATATATACATATATATGTATATATATATATATATATACATACATCATCACATCATATAAATGTATACCATCACACAAGGTATATATATCACATTATTTACATACTCTTATTACGCTCTTAGGCGTAAGTGAAATAATATCATTATTTAGTATATTTTACTCTCGATATACTATTCGTCAATAACTCACATAACTTCCCCACTTTGTATACACCATACTATTTCTCACTTGAAATTTACACCTCACTTCTATTTGTATGAATCATCTCTCAATTCTACTTACGTTGAGGATATTCTCTATATCCTTATGCACATCGATCAAATTTTATCATTTATATGAAACATCTCCCAATTCAATTTATGGTAAGGATATTCTCTATATCCGTATGCACATCCATCAACATTTATTATTCTCAATCCATAATATGGTTCAATTTATCATATGAACCTTTAAAGTTATCCCATTTTGGGATTTAATTCTAAAATCCATTATTACTAAGAGCATCCTAAATCTCTCTTATACATCCATAATTATCTCCAAATAGAAATCTCAATGGTAGTGGGCTTCGCCACTAGTCGGTACGATACTCTCCAATCGGTATTATCTCAAAATAAGTCCATATGTCCCCAACAATTTCTCATAAGGGAAACATCCTAAAAATCTCCAAAACATACTTCTCATAAGCCAGATAGAGATTCCCAATCGATAAACTCAAACGAAACTGGATGAAACTCACCCTAGAAAAACATCCCCAAAGCAGCCCTGTTTCCGAATCGATTCGGGCCCAATCCGAATTGATTCGGCCCAGCGAATCGATTCGGCCTCCAAGGTGAATCGATTTGGGTCCAAAGACATGGGCTTCCGTCTTAGGCCGAATCTATTCGGTAAGGGGGCCAAATCGATTCAGTCTATCAGAAGCTACGAAAATGGCTATTTTCATCAAATCCAAAAATTCCCAAAATCATTTTTATCAACTTCTAACCATTTCTCTTCAACCCCAAACATATATCTAACATTAAAACTCATCAAATAACACACCTCAAGTAATTTGTAACCTTAAATCCATATATTCACATCAAATGTAAGATTTTACCCAAAATCTAGGTTTTGACATTTTAAACCCAAAATCCATAATTTTATCCACAAATCATGAAATAAATGATACACAACAATTAATTAGGAAGTTTAATCACTTGCCTCAAAGTTGTAGAGTCTGAATCTTCCTCGAGGTCGCATAACGGCCGAAAATCCCAAGATTTTCTCTCTTTCTCTTCTTCTTCTTTTCTTCTTCTCTCTCTTTCTCTGTTTATTTCTCTTTGTCTCTAATGAGATTTCTATCTCCCGTAGGCTTTTTAAGCCTTATCTCCAAAATACACAACTTTAATGATAATACACACTTTAAATGACCCTGTTACTCTAATTCGAGCCAAACGAGCTTAAAATATTTCGGAACCCAAATGAGCCCCAAGTACAGTCATTTTGATTATCTCGACCCTTCCGAAATCAACTACACCCTAAGAATTGTCATTTGAATCACTTTCTAACATCTCCAAATTTTGACCTCAAATGCCAATTTAATTATTCTCCAATTAAATTAATATTTATTTCTCCCAAAAATAAATAAATTATTGTCCCAAAAATCTCGGGTTGTTACAGCTTTAGCACTAGAATCACGTGAACAGGATGAGCCATTACAATCACTATCAAACCTACTAGAATATTTTAAATCATTTTTCAACTTCAAAATATTCGATTCAAGCAAAGAATTAGACTCTTCCAAAATTAGAGATTTCTTTTTCAATTTATCAATTAAACTTAACAGTTTATCGCGCTCACCCTCAATTAAAATAAACTTATCCCTAAGAGTCTTTTCACGTGCCGTTTATTCATGTATTAATTTTTACCCTTGATGGCACAGACAAATATACTGGATTCTTGTAAGGCCTTTAATTCCTTTTCTAAAACTAGGACTTTTTCATCTCTCTTTTTTTTTGCACAATTTTAAAGCATTAAAGTCATGGTCCAAAGAACCAAATTTTTCACGATAAAAATATCTTTGATTTTGAACCGCTTGCAAAAGATCCAAAGCGGATTTAAAACGAGAATTTTCTTTTTTCAAAAAGACAATTCTTTTAGCAAACGTCAAATTCAAATGATTTAAATCGTCAACACTCTGATTCGAGACAACAACTAGGGGCATCAAATTAGATAAGTGTGCCCTCAGAAAATTGTGACAAATTTTGTAAAATCATATTTTTCAAACAAAAATAAATATCACACAAGTTTGCGAAAATAGGAATACGCGATAAATTAACGTAACCTTCTCTGATACCAATTTGTAAGAGCAATGTGTGATATTGATGAAATTAATTTACAAATTCCAAACACACTTATTTAATTTAGAACCTATCAAATTCAATTTAAAGTACACCCCCTAAACAAACTTCTACGTGTCAATTCAAGTCTCAAATTAAATCATGTGATGAATAAGTTGAAAAAGCCAAATTTAAGGAAAAAATCCCTGCATGGTAAAACCCTTTTATTTTCACTATAATTTGTAAAGTACCGGTTACAATCGGATTACAATGGAAATACACTTTTGACTTACGAAAAACCCGCAGGTGTCGGTTCGTAGTCGTCAGCCCAGGAACACCGCAACACTCCCTATGACACGCAGTCTTGAATCTTGGCAGAGTCTCCTTCCACAATATCTTGCAGCTCTCAGTTGTAGAGATCACCCTCCAAAATTTAAATCATCACACTACCTCCCGCAAGTGGAACCTATGGCAAGCCCTGTACCTTTCCAAGGCACCTATGAATCAGCAGCAAAACTCCCAGCAAAACTATGTTTTGGTTCAAAAAATAACTCACACAAAAATTCTGGGATTTGTGGATTGTAAAAACAAATTTTGAACCCTCAAAAGTGATGGAGAATAAATAAAAACACTAAAAACGTATTCTGATTGAAACCAGTGTTTTCTTCACACAAAGTAACAAAGTCTGTCACCCTATTTATAAAACTTTTATGGCGGTGACCTGTCAACAAAAAATACTTCTCTTTCGAATGAACTAATATGTCGTTCGAACAACGTCTGGTCTCGTTCGAACGAGATAGGATCTCGTTTGAACGACCAGGCACAAATCTCTATATTCAATTTACAGAGTTTTATAATATTTGGGGACTTAGCAAAGAACACTCTTACGAATCTGAGAACAGTTATCAAAAAGATTTTATGATAAAAATGTTTTTGAAAAGATAAAGATCCATTTGAAATAATTTTTCATAAAAGAAAAAATATTTTTATTTATATAAAACATCCCAACACGTTTATGTAAATTGTAAATGGAACTTAAACCCATTTACCAAATCCGTCGTTGTTGGGCATAATTTTTGAAGTTGACTTGAAATTCGGATTGTCGATTGTAGATGTATGCTTTCCAATGTTTCGACAAACTTGTAGCGGTAAACGACATTCTAAGTATAAAGGACTATGTCCTTACAA
Source organism: Sambucus nigra (assembly GCA_949130495.1). Classification (NCBI taxonomy): domain Eukaryota; kingdom Viridiplantae; phylum Streptophyta; class Magnoliopsida; order Dipsacales; family Adoxaceae; genus Sambucus; species Sambucus nigra. Next base: position 542,241,730 of record OX422217.1, on the reverse strand, counting down.
GATATATATATCATTACTTTCTTTTCCAAGAAATCGTTGAGCATATAAAATTACTTTATAGTAAAAATACCATTTTCTTTATTAATTCATGTAGTCTTAAAACCATACTCTTATCACCTTTTCAACACCTTTTTAACACACTTTGAGGGCTCAAAATTTTAATTTCTTTATTTCATGTTTAAACCCAATACAACCCTCATTAAACTTGGTTATATATTCAACCTCAAGATACTACAAGTTTATGTGCGTGAGAAGATGGATTTTAAGTCGAAAAATCCTATTAAATGGGTCTACCATGTGATTTACTCTAGAAATTTCATCATACTTTCAAAAATACATTTTTCAATACTAAAGGACATTTTTATTCTTCAAAACTTCGACAAATGTCCAACTTTATAAAATCTTTTATTTTGCAAGAAACTTTAAAACATTATTCACTCAAAATATCTTTAGCAAGATAAATATCATTTTCAAATATTTTATTCCATAAAATTTTGATACCAAACTTCTTAAAATGCATCATTTATTAAACATTATTAAATCATAGTATTTTTCTCAAAACATTTGAATTTTTTTATAAACCATTTACACAAACCATAAGAAATCATCTTTTTAACTCAAATTATGTATTTGTCTGTAGCAATTCTAGCTACAAGATTTCTAATGTGTAAAATAAAATCTTAAACTAACAATTGAGTTTTTCGATCTCAAATGAAGCTCCAAAAATGGTGGATGAAGAAGAATAGGATGGTACCCCACCCTCCAACACACACTACCTCCAGAAGTGACCTCAAGTAGGTTGCCTAGCTCCACAAGCATACTCCAAGAAAAACTCCCTTCAAGACTCCATAAATTTCTACTCTCCCCCCCCCCCCCCCACAAACAATACCCCCAAATTCATAGCTCTACCTAACAATGGAGGAAATGGGTGCATAGGCTTATTTATGGTGAGATACTAGTAGAATATGGTGGCATAAGGTGAATACATGGTGGTTTAAGGTGGTTTGTGGTGGTGGGAGAAGGGGGAAATCTCCCAAGAGTAAGAGATTGGAAATAATGCTAAAAATTATGGGGAAAACCACCCCCACTCTCTCTATTATTAACACTAAAATAATCCCCCAAATAACCCAAACAAACCCTTATAAAACCCACTCTAACTCTAAAATCCCATTTTTGGGTCATCTGGACTCACCAGGATTGGACACATCATCGATCCAGTGGCCCAAAATGTAATAGCACACAAGTGCATCCGATTTTTAAAATTTCTAGGCCGATCGTTAGAATGAGAATGGGACCTCGATCAAATGTGATCTCAGCCTCGTTTGATCCCCTCATAGAAGGACCTTCTAATGAGTCAAAAAAACCTATGCGGTGGCATCTCGTTAGATGCTCGATGGAACCCGAATTCGAATAACATTGGACTCTCATTCGAATGTCTTTTATTTTCGTTCAATCTTGCCATATTTCTTAAATATTTAATCTCACTCAATAACTTCAAACAATTACCATCAGGGCCCAAAGAATAAGCAAATATAGAAATAAAATCCCATACAGATAATTCAAATCCCAAGGGTTTCATATTATTACAATTTGCATGGGAAAATAAAATTAAATGTTGGGCAGAGGTGTTAGATTCTTCCCTCCTTAGGAAATTTTGTCCCTAAAATTATCGATCCGCCAATTCCTCAAGTTCATGGGATTTACTAGCTCCCATTCTAAATTACAGAAATCCTCCATGACTAAATCACTGAAGTATTTAATCACTAAGATTACATCATACTCTCTTCCATAGGGTTGTCACTAAAAGTTCAACATACAACATGTTCTAACGCTCACCACTATACTAATTGTCAATGTCACATAACCATCCTCGAGTCTCCGCTCACTTGATGATCATGCTCAATCAAGTCATAGGACTACCTTTTCTAATACCCAAAGCATATCGACGCTTTTGTCGGGCAACCCTCTCTAGTGATCGATACTCACCAAGAGTGAACTGTAATACAATCAATCATCAAACTCATCATCAAGAACCATGTCGAATCTAAGGACTACATATTCTGAGTTTCCTCAAATCCTCGGGTCATCATGGACACATTAACTCATTTAAGCTTAACCTCATATCATAAGTCACTCACTCCGTGGATCAACACATACTGACCAAATCATCATTATGCACTCGACTGACACCTTCTGATGCATCAGATGACCCTAGCATTACTCTAGGCTTCTAACTTTGGAGCACACACCTGAGTATTATTCCAATCCACTCACTATGGTAAAATAACACAATGTGTTAAGTGTCCTCGAGTTTTAACACTATATTATGTCCTCAATTCATCATCATTCTCTGTACAACCAGAGCCCCTGACTGCCATGCCGGCCAGTCCTAAGGTCACTAATCCTAAGGAAAGCGAATACTATGAGCATACCATGAGGCCAAAGTTTTACCCACCCGTAATCTGAACTTTATGTAGACTCTACTGGGCCAAACTGCGGCGTACCATGACATGGTACAAATTCGACATACAACAGTTATCGAAATACCAATACCTCAATTATCGGAACTGAAAGTGACACACACAATTAAATGAAAAAAATAATTGGTCCTAGAAAATTCGATCCTTACCCAATGGACTATGTTCTACGAAAAGTGAACCCAAGTACAATTCCTCTCAAACATTCTCACTAGGTACTAACCTAGACACATCCGGGCTCGAATCGACAATCATGACGAAACGGATCTCAATCATTCATTCATACCAAATGAAAGCAACATACGATCCTATCATCCTTTGGGAAGTCAAACACATGACTTTCCTCCTTAAGGGTAAGACTCCCTCCTTTTGTCCTTGGCAAACGTGAGCCACACCGGCCAACGAATGCGAATGCTTTTATCCATGTTGTGACAAACCAAACACACCTAGGTCATTATCGATATTATCATACCATGGTCGTAGCCCAATGTCTCCTTAGGAAGATTCCTGTTAAGCAAAACATTCACCTTATAATAACCTTTACTTGCACGAGCACTACACTAAAAACTGAAAATGGTCACATAAATGGGGTCATGGCCAAGAGCCATGACCAGTTGGTCACGGACCAAAGCCGTGACTACATGAAAAATGAGTGTGAGATCTCCAAGACCCAGTGTGGTCATGAATCGACTTGTAGGTGGTCACGACCTTTAACCGTGACTCGCATGGTTCATGAATGACAACCGTGACCCAACTGTGACCATTATGGCACTAAGTTTCCCACCAAGTGTTGTCATGGATGGGGTCACGACTTATGACCGTGACCAGGGGCCCAAATACACACCACTATAGTCACTTCTTAGGACCGTGACCATTCTAAGGATCGAGTCACGGCTTTTGACTGTGAACATGGTCTTGTTTCCACGCTGACGTGTTAAAAATAAAGGGGTTACGTCATGGGGTCATGAACCTAAGATGTGACCATGATCTTTATACTTAAAAAACACAGAACATGTTTTCATTTCCCTCAAAAACTTCTAAACACTTTTCACTCCCTCTCTCCGGCGATTTCCCTCCCTCTCTCCGGCGATTTCATTTCCCTCAATCTCAAGCTCCCTCATTCTCTCAATCTCAAGGGTAATCCAAATCCTAGTTATTTCATTGTTATGTATTTCACTATGTGCATGTATTTCTCTGTGTATTTATGTGTGTGTATGTGTGTATACGTGTGTGTATTTTGTGTGTATACATGTGTGTATTTCTCTCTGTGTGTGTGTGTATACGTGTGTATATAATCTCAAACACTTATTAATTATTTCATTATGTGTGTGTATGTCCAAACCCTTATTATTTATTTCATTGTGTGTGTGTATATATGTGTGTGTGTATTTTCGTGAGTGTGGGTGTATACGTGTGGTACTGTGTACGTTGGTGTGTATAAATTATCATTGTGTATTGTGCCTATATTATAGAAAAGAAATACATATATATGACTAATGTTGGTTGAAGTTTCAAACTAGGGAAAATTTTAATTTAATGGATATTGTTGGTTTAATTTTCAAACTAGAGCAAATTTTAATTTTATGGATATTATTGGTTTAAGTTTGGGGATGAAATATAAAAAAATACCTCTCCATTAAAAAAATACCGGACCATTAAAAAAATACCAAACATAAGGGTTAATTTTAGGGATTGTTGGGTTAAATGACAAAAGTAGGTGTTCTAAACATAATAAATTAACGATTGATGATTCATTAGAGCCATTTTTATTGGAATCATATCCACACCCTCGTACACAATAACTAGTTAATGATTCATTAGAGCCATTATTTATAGGAATCATATTCACGCCCTCGTTCATTATTCTTAGGAAAAATGAGTCACGGTGATAATCGATGCCAACAAGAGGATGAAAGGTTGCAATTGGTCTGCACTCGTACCTTTTTCATTAATGATCCTCATAAAGTGGGTACTCCAATTTATTGGTGCGGGAATAGGAAGATTGAAAAATTTAACTACCTGATAATCTGTGGAGTTGATTTCTAGCAAGAGTACTTGTTCGATCGTATTCTGTTTTTCCTTCCACAATTTAACTACATTGTAAATCTAATTTGAAGGATACTTTAGTTTATTTAGAGGAAGATTGAGTATCAAAATCTTATGTTAACCTTGTGAATCTTATTTGTATCCTATTTTGATATTGACATTGTTTTAGCGCTTTACTTTGATGTATGAATGTTTAGTTACTTTTACGAATGTTTAATATGATTTATGTAAGTTAACTTTTGATAATATGTTATGCTCAGTCGAATAATTATTGGTTCTGTTTGGTTTGGCTGTTGGATAATTATTGGTTGTTGGCTTGTTATTGGATAGTATGTCAGAAGGAGTACGAGATAATTATTGGTTTTGTTTGGTTTGGTTGTGGGATAATTATTGGTTGTTGACTTGTTGTTGGATAGTACGTTCGAAGGAGTACGGGATAATTATTGGTTTCGTTTGGTTTGGATGTTGGATAATTATTGGTTGTTATCTTGCTGTTAACTTGCGAGTTACGTTGGTCCCGTACGAGGTGTTCAAACTTATTTAGGGGTTGTAGGGTGGGCGTTAAGGGGTTTCCCCTCTAACGACTCGTTTTGAAGCCTAAGTGTGGATTTTTTCAAATTATCGTCATATTCTTAAACCGTGGGTCCCGTTACCAAGCGATCGGTTCCTGCGAGTTACATTGGTCCCGTGCACGGTGATCGCTCCCTTAAAGGGGACGCTTGGGGTTTTGCCATCTAACGGCACGTTTTCAAGCATAAGTGTGGATTTTCTCAAATTATCGTCATTTTTTGGAACTAGGGATCCCGTGACCACACGGTCGGTTCTTGCGAGTTAAATTGATCCCGTAAGAGGTGTTTGCGCCTCTCACGGGGCCATTTAGTAGGTGCTTTTGATTTTCACCCTCAAAAGGCATGTTTGGTAAGAAAATCTAAACAGTTATGGCACGGGAACACTAGAACCATGCTCTGAACGGTCTTTGGAGTTTTGTCTGGGCAGTCTTTGGACCAGCGAAGCCACATAGTCTCCCATGAGTGAATTCCTAAATTTTTACAACTATAGCAAGTGTTCCATTACTAATTTTTGATGGTGGAGTTCGATTTTACTGAGTAGAGTGAGCGGTAATGTTTGTAAGGGACTAATTTCAGGCTGCAGGGAACTCAACATTACAAGGTGGCCTCTTGGTAAAATTAAGAGTTTGACAACCCCCGGTTTGAGAGCACGACCCATATTTCAGAATGCCTACCATGTGGTCACGGGACCCCTCGATTTGAGAGCACGGGACCCCCGATTTGAGTGCACAGGACCTCCTCGAGGTCACCCAAGGAGCACTTGCAGCAACTGACCGATTAGCCTCCTGATTCGAGGATTTTTTTTATTATTATGAAAACTGGTCACGGCCTAAAGCTGTGACAATATTTTATACACAGTAAGTACAGTCACGGCTCAAAGTCGTGGCAATATTTTATTCACAACAAGGATGGTCATGACCTTAAGCCGTAACAATATCATATAGACATTAAGTTTGGTCATGACCTTTAGCCGTGAAAAATATGGATGGCACAGAGAACTGGTCACGGTCTTAAGCCGTGAGAAATATGGATGGCACTGAGAATTGGTCACGGTGGAAGTCTGTGACCAGCTGGACTTTAATCTTGACGTGGTCATGAATTTGGGACATGACCGCACATATAATTAGGGTCAGGGTTATGGGCCTTGACCACATCTATGACTATGAGGGATCCGTGACCAGACTCTGGGTCAGGGATTTGGGCCGTGACCACCGAAATTGGTCACGCCCGCTTTGGTCACGGATGAAATCCACGACCCACCCTTCCTGGTTAGGGATAAAGTCTGTGACCATTAGCCCAGTTTTGGTGTAGTGGAGATCATCACCGAGCATATCTCCAGGTTCTACCCAAACTGAACTTACGTGACTACCGCACCGATCACCATTCGCATTCTAAGGGTAGTAATCAACACATAGGTATACTTATTCTAATCCGTACTGGCTTGGTAAGATGTGTCGAGAACTAGTCCCTAACTTGCTAGGGCTATCCCAAATTATACTGTCAACACATGAAGATATTATAATCATGCCTCGATATCACACTTGGGGTGCCATTTCAAGTCTTTATTATGACATCATCAATCTAAGTCTCGAATACATTTCCCAGTACTCATCAAAACAAAGTTTCACACTACCCACACTAGTCATTCCATGACACCCAAGCATCGCGCTCACTCACGAAACAAGCTTCCAGTTTCACTTAGACATTTACATCACCCATCTGTGACAATTCAGATGATAGCACCCAGCACATACATTATTCGACTCTTTTAAACCTTGGCCAACAACTTGAAATCATTACCTGACCTCCAACGTGATCATCTGTACCACACTAGCACTTCTTCACATCGAACTTAACTGGTTTTCTAAGGACAACAAAGATAGTCCATATAAAAGTCCTCAAACCCGATAAGATTTCATCATCCATGACATTCTCAACATAGGTACGCTTTACAAATTTCTCAATACCTAGATCGTGATTACTAGGTGCTCATAAATACACTAGTCCATGAGATTCTACATATAACGCACCTTAACTATTGAACACCTTAAGACACCCTAACAAGTCAATTTCTATTTCCAATGATGCCGCACACAATTAGTCCAAGGGATACTCTAAGATGCCCTCAAACCACACTCACACTAGGGTTACCTCGTATCTAGCCATTACTTAGACCGCTAAAATGGGCCCTGACACTTAGATAATAATCTTATCTCCCTTTCAAACGGTTGTGGCCATAGGCCATGTACCAAACTGCAAATTGACGCTAATAAGGATTTTTTGCAGAATACAGGATGTCGCCCATAACCCATAAACCTATATGTATGCATCACAAACATAACTAAAGATCCTATCCCTCATAGTTGCATCATATTTTCTAAAACCCTGACGTTGAAGACGATCTAGAGTTCGCTCCTAACTCTCCTTAGCCATCATTGTTGAACACGTAACATGCCTACCGCAATTTTCCCTTGACTCTCACTATACCTTGCAAGGTACAACTTTCACTCAACTACTATAAATACACTTACAACTTGAGTATTTCGTTGACTCAGACCAAGTACACATCCCAAGTGTTGACTAACACGGTCCCTCACGCTTATTGAATGGTGAATTATCCAATGACGTGGTAATACCCCAAGGATTGAATTTGACCAATTACATCATCATTCTTAACTTTTCAAATGTACTGCATTTCAGAACTTAATGCACCCCTATCATAAATCAATACTGCTTAGGCAAGGCACCCTAGTCACCTAACCTCCATAGTTAGCTTTACGACATTCATGTTTCTAATTCAGTGGATGTCAATGACCATTATTAACATCTTAATTGGCCTCTCATATTAACAAGGATGGACACACAAGCACCTCAGACTAATAAGAGCGGCGTTTCCACTATTGGCTCACACAGACATTTGAAAATTACTAATATATCTAAATCATAATCCCAGAACTGATTAATGATAACCAACTTGGTCGCGTGACACTTGCTAATGAATCACCTATCGTGTTAATCTCTTTGACTCTACGGTCGAGAACACGAACTAAAATCATCATCAATCTAGCATGATCGGCCTAAACTAACACCTACGTTGAAAGATCCACTACTAACCTCACCATATCATTCCCAAAAGGAACATTGAACCTAGATCTCTAATACCATTTGTAACGCCCTGACTTGAATTTATTTGTTACTCGTGGTTAAGCTAGTCCGACCCGAGCATTAGGTGTGAAGTGAAATGAAACAACCTACATAATGTTGCCAGTCTAGTTTTATTTAATTAACATTTCATTTGTTTAGCATGCGATTTCTATTTCTAATCAATCTACTTGAGGCAACCATGGGAAGCGTCCCCAGAATCCAATCATACAGATCTACTAGCATAAAATAAAGAGAATACTTACTTCTTCAATGCTCTAAAAATACGGAACCGCACCCAACCTGCCATAACAAATATGAGGGAATGAGCCAAATGCCTAATGGGAAAATACAAGAATGCAGTATAGTAATGAATGGAGGAAAGGAAACTCTTACACGTATATCTACATACACATGCAACTACCTTATATATATATATACTAGGGTGTACCCGTGCCGATGGCACGACGATAAATTTGTTCCCGTGATATTTTGTACCCATGCCGATGGCACAACGATAAATTTGTTCCCGTGATAAATGTGTACCGGTGCAAATGGTATTTAACATCTCCAACAAACTATTATAGTATGGATACATGTCCCATGATATTTAGCATCTCGGGAAAACTATTCAAAAGACTCATTTTAAAAACTTGCACTTAGTATCGTACTCATACTCATGCCAATAACACGATAAAATTTGAGATTACAAATGGATCCAAATAAAAAATAAAATAAAACAGTCTTGTTCGAATCATTCTAAATGAATAAAAGATGACCAATCAAATAAAAAGATTTGGCAAAACATTCTTCATTACCTAGCTTCCAGAAACCATAAAACAACATTTAAAGCATCAAAAATAAATTCCACGATTGTAAAAACGTTCTGAATATTTCGTGTCAAAATTACAAAATTTGTTCTTGTGGATTTTGGGCTTGAAAAATCGGTGGATACCAGATGGCGCGAGCTACGGATTATAGAAGATGGAATAAAAATTGACAGAAAAAAAAATTGAATACATAAAAGTAACTATCATCCCATACATAAAACTGAAATGTTAACAACCAAAATAGAAAAATCTAAAATACATCCCATTAAGTACATTGCCGAGTCACTATAGCTATCTTTATCAACACTTGAACCTTCGGCATCCTCAGTCCTACAAAATAGATGAAAATACACATTGTTATGTTTTTCTAATTTATTAAAACATGGAGAAATGACGTCTCGTTGTTACGTGCTGAATTTTATCATTATATCCATTATATTGAGATCTGCATTTCCCATGGAAAAATAGAAAAAATGATGCCTCGTTCGAAGACTGCTTTGTACCATCAAATACCTTTGATAGTGTTTTGAGGCAATCCATACCAAACGAAATTTCTAACCTTTAAACCCATTTCAACCCTTTCACATCACGCCAAGGTATAACCACCCAAACTAACATACTGTCATTGTAATATTAGCAACATGCGTATCTTAGGTTAGGTGTGATAAAAAATGAAATAAAAGTGTTTCAAAATAAAATTTTCATAGACATGAAACCTCTATTATAATTTTTGAAAAACATTTTGCACTTTAATTTTCCAGGCAAAGAAATTTTTTCAAAATAAAATTATAATAAATTGTTTCAAAAAAAGATATACATAAAAAATATTTCAAAACATTCTTTGTAATAAAAAAACTGCATATTCGAAGAATTTTTATTCTTCAGTAGTAATGATATTCATGGACTCCACTTGTATACAATGTTATACAGCTCGTTAAAAAAACCAAACGGTGTTGCAATTTATTAAGGATGCTTTATAATTCTACATCATTTATTCGAAGAATGTTATTAAAACCTTGACTATTGATATGGTGAATAGAGACAGAGGTGCTGCAGTTCATTAGGACTGCATGGGTTAAAATGAACTGACTTCTATGAATATTTTAACCCAGTTCCTAACTGAACTCAACATGAGGACTGGGTGCATCAAGACTCATCAACATTCATCTCTCTTTCTTTCTCTCACCTCAAACATGGGTCTCTCTCTCTAAAATCCGAGACTCCCTGTTCAGACCCTCCAAACTGGACATGGATATCTCTCTCTCTATGTGTATGATTCTTAACTCTCACACTTGCAGATGAGCAAATTTTCACCCACCCGGGTTGTAGTTGAAGTTTTGTTGGATAATGTTTATAAACTTTCCGATGAGTTGAGTTTCTACCCAGCTGTAAAATAATGGTGGGTACGTTATGACTCAGTTCTAAACTTCAATTTCTACCCAGATGTAACATGAGTTTCTAAACGTTAGTTTTACACCGCCGGTATTCTAATTAGCTGGGTGCGTTAAGACTCAGTTCCTAACTGTAAAACCCCAACCCCAACCCCTCACCTTCTACGTGCTCCTAACTTCTATGCATTAAGACCCAGTTCATCAGAGTTAAGATTCCGTTCCAAACGCTTTTGGTTTTTTCATGTTAAGACTCAATTCACCCGATATTCTTAGCTGGATGTTAAGACCTAGTTCTAAACGTTTTTGGTTTTTTACATGTGAGGAAATGATTTTTTAACTTCTATTCATTAAAATGATGGGATCTTTAAACCTAGTTAGGAACATTATAATGACTGGATGTTAAGACCCATTATATGCGTGTCTGTACAGGTGCAATATTTTTAGACAGTTCAACTGCCTTAATTTTTGTTCATGCGTATCAATGTAGACTTTTGAAACCCACGTGTGGATCTAAGTCACATTGGAAGAGCAATATAAAAAATGTTCATGCGTATCAGTATATCAATGAGCGCCCTAAACCTTCGAAATAATGTTTGATGAGATAAGTTATATATAGACGAATTTTTTCACAACTTAAATCACACGTGCTTATATGAACACAAAAACTTTCAATAACTCTCAACCATAAAAAAACACAAAAACATAGTTTCGCAAAGCATATGTTTATAACACACAAACCTAGTTACACAAAGCATATGTTTACAACACAAAAACCTAGTTGCTCAAGACCCGTTACACAGTTTCGCTACACAAACCTAGTTGCTCAAGACCCGTTACAACACACAAACCTAGTTACATAATTTTGCTACTATGTATCTTAGAAATTCTATGATGCATTAATACCCAGTTGGTAACTGAAAAACCCCTACCCTTCACCTTATATCCGTTCCTAACTTCTATGCCTTAAAATAATTGAATGTTAAAACCCAGTAAGGACCATTGTAATGAGTGGAAGTTAAGACCCCGTTCCAAACTGTAAAACCCAGTTCCTATGAAGAGCAAAAATATTTATCACTGTAGAACCCTAATATTATTTGAGATGAATACCAAACATTATTCCAGATTAAAACCAGAATGAAACATTATTTGAGATTAAAACCAAACATTATTTGAGATTAAAACCAAAACCAAACATTTAATATCAACAACAAAAATAGAAGACATAATGCATATCTAATAACTGGTTAACTCAAAAACAGAAGACAAAATGTAAAAATAGAAGATAAAAAACATGTTTTGTTCATTTGAGTGAATATTGGTCCCATACAATCAATGCATAAGTTATAAACCCAGACCCCACACCTTCTATGCATTAAAATGACTGGATGTTAAAACCTAGTAAAGAACATTGTAATGACTGGATGTTAAACCTTGTTCCAAAAGGTAAAACCCAGTTCCTATGGACAGTAAAAATATTTGAGATTAAAACCAAACATTCTTTGAGATTAAAACCAAAAACAAACATTTAATATGAACAACATAACTCAGGAACAGACTACATAAAAACCCAGCTCGATACAAGCAAAACACATACAGTGTTACTCCAAAAGAGGTGAATTATAACTCACCGTAAGATTGATAACGTACAGTTCTCTCCCAAACTCCAAACTCTTCAGTTGCACGTTGTTCATAGCTCTATTGTCCTCGAGATTGTGTGCATTAATATTTTGTGAAGAGATGTAGAAAGTACACATCATAGGTTGTGCAGATTGTGTGAAGAGATGTAGAAAGTACACATCATAGGTTGTGCAGATTTATGTACTTCAGCCACTTTAACTACTCTAGCCTCTCTGTCGTACCGGATTCTAAGGGGACACATATTGGTTTATTCTAAGCCATTGGATTCTAATCCCTCTTATTCAATCTCGGCCCTCACTTGATAAACACCAATATGTGTCTTTAGAGAAAGATGTTATCTACTCCGTACCAGCGTGGGTGTGAATGGCAGATTTCAAGTACCAATATGTGTCTTGAGCCTTGTGCTGCTACAGCAAAGCAAATCGTTTATGATCGTTAGATTCAAATCAGTAAGATTAAATCTGAACCATCAGTTGATAAAGACCAAATAGTTAGATACAAAACCTGTTTATATAGGTTTTGTATACACCCTCCTCCTTTATTATATAGATATACTAGGGTGTACCCGTGCCGATGGCACGGTGTGAAATTTGCTCCCGATTGTATGTGATTATGGGACATTCATACCCGTGTAAATGTCACAATCAAAAATTTACTGCCAGTTATTTCGTCTTTGATGCCATGTCACCGTAGCGTGTCAAAGTACCCGTGCCGATGGCACAATGTGAAACAATTGTATGTGATTATAACACATTCATACCCGTGTAAATGTCACGATGAAAAAATTACTCTCGCTTATTTCGTCTTTCATGTCATGTCACCGTAGCGTGACCAAATTTAAATTTAGAAGTATAGATTTTTTACAAAATTAACTTCTAATTTGCTAATTTAATGGTTATTTAAATCAAATTTAAATTGAACATTACACATTTATATATACATCAATTTCAAATCAATTACAACGAACTGATTCTTTATATACCAGATTTTAAATGTAAGCCAATAAAACACAATTTTTTAAAGAATGCATTGGTTACGAGCGTATGACGACACGTTGACAATTCCCCAAAGTATGAATCGTGTGGTTAATTTCCTTAAAGGACATATTTTTTTCAAAATTATTTAAACATGGTTAATTTTTCTCCCAAGTATTTGTGATAAATTTATCACCGTGTCATTAGCAAGGATATGAAAGTGCCCATGCATATGGCAAGATAATAATAAAAATCTTATAAATAGTCAAATATGTGATGGCAAATGGTAAATTAACAAAAATTAAGTCAATTTTTTTCAGGCATATTAAAGTACTCAACCCCATAGGTCTAATGTTGTTTTTAGTGTTCCAGTGTTGTATCTCAGTTAAAAAAAATTAATGAATTTATTTTGTCAAACAACAATTTTTTATAGGAAAACATTTTTTTAAGGTCCCAATTTCTACTTCAATCATTCCCAAACTGTTTCACTTTTTTAATAAAAAAGTGCTTTTAGAAGAAATTACTTTGAAGAAATAAACAAACTATTTTTTTCTTGAAAAAAAGGTTTCAACAATTTTTTTAATTGTTTTAAAAAATATTGAACATATTTTTTAACAATTTTTAACATTTTCCTTTTCAATATAAAAAAAATTACTTTTAAGAAATAAACAAACTATCTTTTAGTGAGTGTCTAATATGTGTGTCCCATTTGTGTGTAGCCCTATAGTTTTCCTTTTCAATATAAAAAAACCTAGATTATAAATTTTGCTAGCTAAAAAAATGTCACTTCAAGGTTTCCAGAATGGCCTATATGTATTCATAAAAAAATAAACATGCACTCTAACCTTAATATCAACATATTAATATATTGTATAATACATTCTATATAAAGGATTCTCCTGCATAAAGAGTGCTCCAATACCCAAGTTAATGAGCTTTTTAGTGGTTCTTTTTTACCGTATCAAGTTGCCCCAATTATGTATATACATGAACTTGAAATATTTTAAGAATTAGTTAGTCTTTCCAAAAACTATCTTAAACTTGCAGATTGGTACTGAAATACAATCAAATAAACAGCAAAGCATTAGTTGAACTTTCTCTATCTAGAACAAACACTACCAATAAAACACTGAAAATATCTTTCCCTAGTACTGTATGTAGAGATTTATATCAACCCGTCAATTTCCAAATATTAAACTAAAATCATCCATAAAACTACAAATATAACTTAAAAAAAAACTAAAACTATATATGAATAAATCATTTTGCCCTATGTACATGCACTAAAATCCTAAACAAAACTCAATACTAACTTTTTGCTGCACCTCAAATCGGATCTTTGCTGCAAATTAGTTTTAAGAAAACATCAAAGCCCAAAAAACACAACATAAAAACAGAGATACTCACATAAAGTACAAATCCAAAAACAAACCAGAAAAAAATACACATCGAAATGTAAAACTTTGCACTGTGAAGCTAAGAGGTGTGATTACCTCAAAAGAAAGATTTGGGAAAACCCAAAAATAAAAAAAATTACTGCAGATCTGATCATGGTAGAAGCTATGCAAAAAATAAAAATTGAGTAAATCTGATGAACGGCGTCGGCATGGCAGCAAACATGATAGCAGATAATGGTGTGGGCAACGTGAGAAGGTTAAGGGTTTAATCTGGAGCGTTGCAAGCTAGTATACATTGTAAGCAGATCTGAAAAAAATAAAAACTGGGTAAATTCATGGTAGCAAATGAAATTGTTGGTTTAAAAAAAAACAGTCGTACAATAGATCTAAAATAAACACACCATTCGCGAAATAGATCTAATATAAAAGAATATGCGTCAACTTGGTGCGACTGTGAGCACAACATTCGCAGCTGAGTATCAATTTCTACTACCCATACCCAGCTAACGAAGTAGTATTGCTAGTAACAAAGACTACATCAGATGACGACAAACACATTTCCGATAACTACAACAGTCGCACAATAGATTAAAAAAACACAAATCCCACCAATCTTAAAACTACATAAGCCTGACAATATATCTAAAAAAATATAAATCTCACCAGATTCTATTAAAGACAGATTCTTTATTAAAGACAGTTTTTTTACCTCAGTCTGGCTACTCATCATCGGCAAGCTCAATCACCAACATAATAAATCGCGTGAAAAGATCGAGGAAGTTTTTGCATCGTGTGTGATCTGAATAATAGAATAAATCGTGTGGGATCTGAATAAAAGAATAAATCGAGCAAGCTCAATCGCCAACATAATAAATCATCGGCAAGCTCATTCAAATGGTGTTTTTGCAGAATTTGTTCTTCTAGAGAGAGAGACTGACTTGCAACAAATCCCTAAAAAAATCCCTAAAAATCCATAAAAAACCATGTCTTGCAACAAATCTTCTTTCTAAAAATCTAGATCTAAAATATTAAAAAAATAAGAACCTACATCAAATGCCAAAAACGTAAGTCCATGATTGGAGTATACCTTTCAAGATTTGATACCCCATCAAGACGTTACCTCATAGAAGGCTTCTCCTTTTAATTATCTTATCTGCAAAAGAGTAAATAGTGGAGAACCAAATAATATGGGAAAAACCCAATACACACCCAAATATTCATAGATCAGAAAAGAATTGATTATTTAAACTTAAACCTGTACACGAACAAATTCTCCTTTTAGAAAAATGTCTCCATTGAAGAGAGAAAAAGGATCCGTGAGGAACACGGACGGAGCATTGCTCGGATTTGCTGAAAAAAAGGATCCATGCTGGAAAATCTAGACTGAATCGGATTTTCTCTTGATTTTGACTGAACCCACAATCGAAGACGCTGGAAAATCTTGACTGAACCCACAACCGAACTCCACACTGGTCGAATTTGCTCTTGATTTTAACTGAATTGAACTGCTCTTGCTTGTTCAATGAATGGGTCTGTGCGTTGAGTGAGCGGGATAATGAAATGCTGTAGGTGGTTCCGCAGTGTGATATTGAAAGGTTACTACAAAATATGGAGATATTAAAGAAGGATAAAGAGAGGGGCGGTGAAGTTATGTTTTAGAAAGAGATGGGAAACGTGTGATGTAAAATAAAGCAGATCTGTGCTGTAAATGTGTTTTAGAAAGAGATGGGAAACGTTTGAAGAGACGACCCTATTTTTTGAGCCTTGTGCTCTGCAAAGTATGGGCAGCTCTGTGACAAAGTACAATAGAGTAGTTGGGGGAATGTGCGAGGCTTCTTTGTTCTTGGGTGCTAATGTTCCAGCATTTAATTGCCACGTGTCATTAAACTTCACCATTCTCAACAATCAATCTGAACCGTGAGTTGATAAAGACCAAACTTACCATCTTTTGATCTCAGCCGTCAGTTGGGGGAGACCAAAAAACCCTCATCCTTTATTTTATATATATATATATATATATATATACCTGTATGCATGGAACCATTTTTGTTCCAAAAAATTACTAAACTCGATTAATCCACCTTATTCTCATTAAAGATTTTCCCTTTATACTTGACTTGTGTCACACCCCGCAAAATTCGACAGACGGGGTGGCCAGCCACCGCCGCCGAACTATGCCGGGCGTGAACTAAATAAAATACCATTCTTAGCATGAGACAGATATGAGACATAAATAATCAGTCCATAAGATAAATAATTGAATCAATCTCAAATAATCACAAATAACTAAGCGATAAAATATCCATCACATGCTGACTCCAAAAAAATCCAATCTCCAATAATGATTAAATAAAATCTGAATAATCCCAACAGAAATCCTCTAAACAACTTTAGAACCGAATGGCCCAATAAAACTCCAATGAAGTCTCATAATACGACTGGAAAAGAAAGTCTAACTAAACTATGCCATAAAGTAAATAACTCCAGCTGCACCTCCAATGATAACTCCGATAAACTTATGCAGCTTCCCCAAATCAAATCCTGAAAAAGATTAGTCAACGTATGGGTCAGAGCCAAAGCCCTGAGCAAGAATACACACTACTCTCCTCAAATAGGATCCTTGAATCCAGAGAGTAGCATTATACGCAATAAATATCACAATAGAATATTTTAAATTAAACGGGATAATTAAACGCGATAATTATAATCTACTAACTACCCTAAAAAATCCCCATTTATAAAGGCACACCAATATGATTTTAAATTCCCAAGTCCCACGATGTTAATTTAATTAAATTAACCAGCTTTTATTATAGTTCTCAATTTTTATTAAAGTGTCACACTTCCCCTTTGTCAATCGTCCTCTGACCCGTTTACTGTCGGCCCCGACACATGATAAGGTTCCCCCTTATCAATCGTCCTCTGACCCGTTTACTGTCGGCCCCGACACATGACAAGGTTCCACACACGACACGACATAAATCGTCCTCTGACCCGTTTAAACTGTCGGCCCCGACACATTATGTCGCCACAAATTTTAATACCCATTTTTATCTTAGGCATTAATTCTCAAGTTCTCAATTTATAATCACCCCACCCTTTTAATCGATGTGAGATCCTCAAAATACCCCTTAGTCCCATACCTAAGGGTCCCCAAGTTATCAATACGTCTTATCCTATGTATAGGAAGATTTTCTAACATAAATCTTAACTTAGTCTCGTACTTAGACTACCGTAACGACGATAAAGTATCAAAAATCATCCCACCCCCAAGATGATAAAAACGCGATAATCTACCCTCACTAGTCCCATACCTAGAAGGCATCCTAAAGTATAGGGATAGCAAAAATTACCCAACAACCCGTCGTCACAATGATATTTAATAATACCAACAAGTCACACCAACAAGAATAATTAATCAATGTATAAAACAACGCATGATAGTCCAATTCAATTAAATATTTAATTTAATTATCACAACGTCAACAATACCCAAATAATCTCATTTAATTATTTTAAATTAAATATACCAAGTTTTCATCATATATATATATATCAAAACCCAAATTTTATTATCTCTACATGTATTACATGAGTTGTACGCACCCAAAAATCATTTATTTTAAAGCTAGGGTTTTTCTACATGCAACCTACACCAATAAAATCCAAAATCACTCATGAATTCTACGTACCCAAAGGTTATGAATATTATTCAGATTAAAAGATTATATAAAAACAGCCCCATAATTAGTATTCAATTTTTCTAATTAAGTTACTAATTATTTTTAAGAAAACATGTAATTAAGTGTTTAGGTGACACTTAAAATGCATAATACTAAAGGAAAAGAATAGAGTATTCATGCCTGTAAAGATCGTGTTGAAAATCTGATTAGAAATCTGGATTCCTCTCGAAAAATTAGCAAAAGAGTGTTCTTGAACGATCGTGATTAAACCCCAATTAAGCCGTCAAAAACTTGTGTCAAAACTTGTGACAAAAACTTGATTTTGTTGAAGGTTGATGATTATGAGTGAGAGGAAAAATATTTGGAATTGTTCTCTAGTGAAAAACTGGAGAAAAAGTGATTATGAGAAGTCCTCCTACGGATTAACAAGGTTATATAGTGATTAGGAGTCCTAATCCTACACAAACTCTTAAAAAAACAGCTTACAACACACGTTTTCTGGGAGGGTCGATCGATCTACCCCCCCGTCGATCGATCGATCACCCCGAAAAACTGACAGTTTACCCAAAAAATGCCATAAGGCAAAAATATTGTAAAATCAATATAAAATCCGTTTTAACTCCGATTTTAATTCCGCCTGAAGTTTTGTTCTTCTAAAATCATAACCAACATACTTAGCCAATAAAAATTTTAAAATTCAAAAATTTATTTTTCTCGAAAATTCCAATTAATTAATTAAAATAATAAATAAAAATACGGGGTGTTACATACTTCCCCTCTAGAAAAGAATTTCGTCCTCGAAATTAGATGAAGCATACTCATAAACGCATAAATCTCACAAAAGAAAATAAGGATCATATATGCCTACCCGTAGAATGCCATAATTGGGCGCCCATCCACCCAATCCTATGCGCAACTTCCGCACGAACAACAAAATAATATATATTACCTATATACATACACATAACTATGAAAATAATGGCGTACCACATGCTCTCACGAATCCCCCAATCGATCCTATATCCGAAAGTCATCAAAATTCTAACTTCCTCAAATTAAATCTCAACATCAAAAATCGATACATACGGCACCTAACATCTGTACTAAAATCTCCAAAATAATTATTATCTCCAAAATCCGTTCTAAGGATCCCCACATCAAGCTTACTAATTCTAAACTCAATTTCTACAACGTCCTTAACTAAAAACTTCACATCTCCAAGAAACACATATAACATGTATGCTAGACCCTCTACCTTTAAGAAGTACGAATCATCAAAGGGAATCAAAGTTCGGCAATGCGGAAGCTAAACGGACTCATAACCTACGAGACCTAAGACCATGCTCTGATACCATCTGTCACACCCCGCAAAATTCGACAGACGGGGTGGCCAGCCACCGCCGCCGAACTATGCCGGGCGTGAACTAAATAAAATACCATTCTTAGCATGAGACAGACATGAGACTTAAATAATCAGTCCATAAGATAAATAATTGAATCAATCTCAAATAATCACAAATAACTAAGCGATAAAAGATCCATCACATGCTAACTCCAAAAAATCCAATCTCCAATAATGATTAAATAAAATCTGAATAATCCCAACAGAAATCCTCTAAACAACTTTAGAACCGAATGGCCCAATAAAACTCCAATGAAGTCTCATAATACGGCTGGAAAAGAAAGTCTAACTAAACTATGCCATAAAGTAAATAACTCCAGCTACACCTCCAATGATAACTCCGATAAACTTATGCAGCTTCCCCAAATCAAATCCTGAAAAAGATTAGTCAACGCATGGGTCAGAGCCAAAGCCCTGAGCAAGAATACACACTACTCTCCTCAAATAGGATCCTTGAATCCAGAGAGTAGCATTATACGCAATAAATATCACAATAGAATATTTTAAATTAAACGGGATAATTAAACGCGATAATTATAATCAACTAACTATACTAAAAAATCCCCATTTATAAAGGCACACCAATATGATTTTAAATTCCCAAGTCCCACGATGTTAATTTAATTAAATTAACCAGCTTTTATTATAGTTCTCACTTTTTATTAAAGTGTCACACTTCCCCTTGTCAATAGTCCTCTGACCCGTTTACTGTCGGCCCCGACACATGATAAGGTTCCCCCTTATCAATCTTCCTCTGACCCGTTTACTGCCGGCCCCGACACATGACAAGGTTCCACACACGACACGACATAAATCGTCCTCTGACCCATTTAAACTGTCGGCCCCGACACATTATGTCGCCACAAATTTTAATACCCGTTTTTATCTTAGGTATTAATTCTCAAGTTCTCAATTTATAATCACCCCACCCTTTTAATCGATGTGAGATCCTCAAAATACCCCTTAGTCCCATATCTAAGGGTCCCCAAGTTATCAATACGTCTTATCCTATGTATAGGAATATTTTCTAACATAAATCTTAACTTAGTCTCGTACTTAGACTACCGTAACGACGATAAAGTATCAAAAATCATCCCACCCCTAAGATGATAAAAACGCGATAATCTACCCTCACTAGTCCCATACCTAGAAGGCATCCTAAAGTATAGGGATAGCAAAAATTACCCAACAACCCGTCGTCACAATGATATTTAATAATACCAACAAGTCACACCAACAAGAATAATTAATCAATGTATAAAACAACGCATGATAGTCCAATTCAATTAAATATTTAATTTAATTATCACAACGTCAACAATACCCAAATAATCTCATTTAATTATTTTAAATTAAATATACCAATTTTTCATCATATATATATATATCAAAACCCAAATTTTATTATCTCTACATGTATTACATGAGTTGTACGCACCCAAAAATCATTTATTTTAAAGCTAGGGTTTTTCTACATGCAACCTACACCAATAAAATCCAAAATCACTCATGAATTCTACGTACCCAAAGGTTATGAATATTATTCAGATTAAAAGATTATATAAAAACAGCCCCATAATTAGTATTCAATTTTTCTAATTAAGTTACTAATTATTTTTAAGAAAACATGTAATTAAGTGTTTAGGCGACACTTAAAATGCATAATACTAAAGGAAAAGAATAGAGTATTCATGCCTGTAAAGATCGTGTTGAAAATCTGATTAGAAATCTGGATTCCTCTCGAAAAATTAGCAAAAGAGTGTTCTTGAACGATCGTGATTAAACCCCAATTAAGTCTTCAAAAACTTGTGTCAAAACTTGTGACAAAAACTTGATTTTGTTGAAGGTTGATGATTATGAGTGAGGAAAAATATTTGGAATTGTTGTCTCGTGAAAAACTGGAGAAAAAGTGATTATGAGAAGTCCTCCTATGGATTAACAAGGTTATATAGTGATTAGGAGTCCTAATCATACACAAACTCTTAAAAAAACAGCTTACAACACACGTTTTCTGGGAGGGTCGATCGATCTACCCCCCCGTCGATCGATCGATCACCCCGAAAAACTGACAGTTTACCCAAAAAATGCCATAAGGCAAAAATATTGTAAAATCAATATAAAATCCGTTTTAACTCCGATTTTAATTCCGCTTGAAGTTTTGTTCTTCTAAAATCATAACCAACATACTTAGCCAATAAAAATTTTAAAATTCAAAAATTTATTTTTCTCGAAAATTCCAATTAATTAATAAAAATAATAAATAAAAATACGGGGTGTTACATACTTCCCCTCTAGCAAAGAATTTCGTCCTCGAAATTAGACGAAGCATACTCATAAACGCATAAATCTCACAAAAGAAAATAAGGCTCATATATGCCTACCCGTAGAATGCCATAATTAGGCGCCCATCCACCCAATCCTACGCGCAACTTCCGCACGAATAACAAAATAACATATATTACCTATATACATACACATAACTATGAAAATAATGGCGTACCACATGCTCTCACGAATCCCCCAATCGATCCTATATCCGAAAGTCATCAAAATTCTAACTTCCTCAAATTAAATCTCAACATCAAAAATCGATACATACGGCACCTAACATCTGTACTAAAATCTCCAAAATAATTATTATCTCCAAAATCCGTTCTAAGGATCCCCACATCAAGCTTACTAATTCTAAACTCAATTTCTACAACGTCCTTAACTAAAAACTTCACATCTCCAAGAAACACATATAACATGTATGCTAGACCCTCTACCTTTAAGAAGTACGAATCATCAAAGGGAATCAAAGTTCGGCAATGCGGAAGCTAAACGGACTCATAACCTACGAGACCTAAGACCATGCTCTGATACCATCTGTCACACCCCGCAAAATTAGACAGACGGGGTGGCCAGCCACCGCCGCCGAACTATGCCGGGCGTGAACTAAATAAAATACCATTCTTAGCATGAGACAGATATGAGACATAAATAATTAGTCCATAAGATAAATAATTGAATCAATCTCAAATAATCACAAATAACTAAGCGATAAAAGATCCATCACATGCTAACTCCAAAAAATCCAATCTCCAATAATGATTAAATAAAATCTGAATAATCCCAACAGAAATCCTCTAAACAACTTTGGAACCGAATGGCCCAATAAAACTCCAATGAAGTCTCATAATACGACTGGAAAAGAAAGTCTAATTAAACTATGCCATAAAGTAAATAACTCCAGCTACACCTCCAATGATAACTCCGATAAACTTATGCAGCTTCTCCAAATCAAATCCTGAAAAAGATTAGTCAACGCATGGGTCAGAGCCAAAGCCCTGAGCAAGAATACACACTACTCTCCTCAAATAGGATCCTTGAATCCAGAGAGTAGCATTATACGCAATAAATATCACAATAGAATATTTTAAATTAAACGGGATAATTAAACGCGATAATTATAATCTACTAACTATCCTAAAAAATCCCCATTTATAAAGGCACACCAATATGATTTTAAATTCCCAAGTCCCACGATGTTAATTTAATTAAATTAACCAGCTTTTATTATAGTTCTCACTTTTTATTAAAGTGTCACACTTCCCCTTGTCAATAGTCCTCTGACCCGTTTACTGTCGGCCCCGACACATGATAAGGTTCCCCCTTATCAATCTTCCTCTGACCCGTTTACTGTCGGCCCCGACACATGACAAGGTTCCACACACGACACGACATAAATCGTCCTCTGACCCGTTTAAACTGTCGGCCCCGACACATTATGTCGCCACAAATTTTAATACCCGTTTTTATCTTTGGCATTAATTCTCAAGTTCTCAATTTATAATCACCCCACCCTTTTAATCGATGTGAGATCCTCAAAATACTCCTTAGTCCCATATCTAAGGGTCCCCAAGTTATCAATACGTCTTATCCTATGTATAGGAAGATTTTCTAACATAAATCTTAACTTAGTCTCGTACTTAGACTACCGTAACGACGATAAAGTATCAAAAATCATTCCACCCCCAAGATGATAAAAACGCGATAATCTACCCTCACTAGTCCCATACCTAGAAGGCATCCTAAAGTATAGGGATAGCAAAAATTACCCAACAACCCGTCGTCACAATGATATTTAATAATACCAACAAGTCACACCAACAAGAATAATTAATCAATGTATAAAACAACGCATGATAGTCCAATTCAATTAAATATTTAATTTAATTATCACAACGTCAATAATACCCAAATAATCTCATTTAATTATTTTAAATTAAATATACCAATTTTTCATCATATATATATATATCAAAACCCAAATTTTATTATCTCTACATGTATTACATGAGTTGTACGCACCCAAAAATCATTTATTTTAAAGCTAGGGTTTTTCTACATGCAACCTACACCAATGAAATCCAAAATCACTCATGAATTCTACGTACCCAAAGGTTATGAATATTATTCAGATTAAAAGATTATATAAAAACAGCCCCATAATTAGTATTCAATTTTTCTAATTAAGTTACTAATTATTTTTAAGAAAACATGTAATTAAGTGTTTAGGCGACACTTAAAATGCATAATACTAAAGGAAAAGAATAGAGTATTCATGCCTGTAAGGATCGTGTTGAAAATCTGATTAGAAATCTGGATTCCTCTCGAAAAATTAGCAAAAGAGTGTTCTTGAACGATCGTGATTAAACCCCAATTAAGCCTTCAAAAACTTGTGACAAAAACTTGATTCTGTTGAAGGTTGATGATTATGAGTGAGAGGAAAAATATTTGGAATTGTTCTCTCGTGAAAAACTGGAGAAAAAGTGATTATGAGAAGTCCTCCTACGGATTAACAAGGTTATATAGTGATTAGGAGTCCTAATCCTACACAAACTCTTAAAAAAAACAGCTTACAGCACACGTTTTCTGGGAGGGTCGATCGATCTACCCCCCCGTCGATCGATCGATCACCCCGAAAAACTGACAGTTTACCCAAAAAATGCCATAAGGCAAAAATATTGTAAAATCAATATAAAATCCGTTTTAACTCCGATTTTAATTACGGTTGAAGTTTTGTTCTTCTAAAATCATAACCAACATACTCAGCCAATAAAAATTTTAAAATTCAAAAATTTATTTTTCTCGAAAATTCCAATTAATTAATTAAAATAATAAATAAAAATACGGGGTGTTACAACTTGACATTTGTTCCTTGATTTATCACATCAGGTTAAATACTTAAAAGAATTACATTTCATTTAAGGAAAATCATTTCTTTGCCAGAAATTACCCCTCTATTTATACCAATTCACATTAGTATATTAATTGAAAACCACTCTTTCAACACACACAAGCATCTTGTTAAAAAAAACTTTTTTTCGTTTGAAAATATTTTATAAACACACCCTTGTATTAATTATGGGCTGAACCTCATTAGGTTTCTTAAATACCCTTTTAATCCCATCAGTTTACCAAATCTTGACTTTATGAATATTAATAAATTTTCTCATTACTTGTCTTCTTTATCCTTTGCCAGAACATTTATTAATTCGTTCAAGATAGATTGTTTTTTCATAAATTCACTGCACAACCCATTTCTTGATATTTTACACTTTCACTATCTTTTTCTCAGAATCTTCTAATATTCGCGTACTTTAACGAGCTCCACACCACCGACTGTGCTACCATATGCTATGACCAATGATTTTGGGTCTTTCACCCTCAGGCTCCGGGCCCTCCTTAATTCTTCCCGGTGTCATCCGTGTCCTTATTAATGTGTTTTAATATTTTACAAATGTCCACATTGTTCCACATTTTCCTTTTTCCCGACCGAAGCCAAAACCCAAGGTTTCTTCCCAACTTGTGTTACACTTTGAAAATCATCATTTCTTGTGTTTTTTACTCTAACATTGATTTTATCCCCAAAAAATGTTCGTTTTGGACCATTTTGTGATAAATATGTTCCACTTTATGTAAAATTACATTTTCCCATTTTTTTCCAAACTTTTCCATTACTCCATTTTCATAAGTGTTATTTCCCCAAAACACCCTTAAGTTACCCACACTAACTTATTAAGTGTTTTTAACTCATTAACACTTCTTTAAAACTTTGGAATAACATTATTTTCAAGTTAAAAACATATATACTTCATTACTTTCTTTTCCAAGAAATCATTGAACATATAAGACTACTTTATAAGAAAAAATCCATTTTTTATTAATTTATGTCATCATAAAACCATATACTTATCACCTTTTGAACACCTTTTTCACACACTTTGAGGGATAAAATTTCTAATTTCTTTATTTCATACTTAACACTAATAAATCCCTCATTAAACTTGTTTATATGTTCAACCTAAAAATACTACAAGTTTATGTGCATGAGAAGATGAATTTTACGTCCAAAAATCCTATAAAATGGGCCTAACATGTGATTTAGTCTAGAAATTTCATAATACTTGCAAAAATACATTTTTCAAGACTAGAGGACATTTCTATTCTTCTAAATTTCCACAAATATCCAATTTAATAAAATCTTAATTTTTCCAAGAAACTATAAAACATAGTTCACCCAAAATATCTTTAGCAAGATAAATATCATTTTCAAACATTTTATTCCATTTAATGTTTAATACCAAACTTCTTAAAATGCAACATTTATTCAACATTATTGAATCATAGTATTTTTCTCAAAACCTTTGAAAGCATTTATAAACCATTTACACAAATAATAAGAAATCTTCTTCTCAACTAATGTATTCATTCTACTCTAGCAATTCTAGGTACAAGACTACTAATGTGAAAAATGGAGTCTTGAACTAATACTAGAGTTTTTCCACCTCAAATGGAGCTCCAAAAAAGGTGGATGAATAAGAAGATGAGGGAAACCTACACCTCCTAAGGTGGCCTCAAGGAAGTTTCCTATCTTCACAAGCATGCTCCAAGTAAAACCCCCTTTAAGACTACATAAATTTCTACTCTTTTTCTTCTCCAAAACCCCCCAACGACACCTACAAAATTCTTAGCTCTACCTAAGAATGGAGGAAATGGGTGGATGAGGCTTATTCATGGTGAGATACTAGTATAATATGATGGCATAAGGTGGATACATTATGGTTTAAGGGGTTTTGAGTTGGTGGGAGAAGGAGGAAATCTCCTAAAGTCTAGAGAGAGTGGAAGGAATGCTGGAAATGGTGAGGAAACCCACCCCTACTCTCTCTCTTCATCACACTCATATAATCCCACAAATAACCCTAAAAACCCCTTATAAAACCTACGCCAAATCTAAAATCCCATTGTCATCTCGACTCACCAGTCATCGACCCATCATCGATCCAACGACCCAAAATGTAACAACACATAAGGGCACCTTATTTTTGAAATTTTATTGCAGGTTGTTCAAACGAGAATTGGAGATCGTTTGAATGAGATCTCAGTCTCTTCTATTCCCCCATGAAACGACCTTTTAATGAGGCAAAAAACCTATGCAATGGCATCTCATTAGATGCTCGTTAGAACCCAACTTCTAACGACATTGGACTCTCGTTCGAACCACCTAATTCTCACTTTCAAGTTCGTTCGATCTTGCCAAATTTTTAAATATTCAATGTCAACAATAACATCCAACAATTATCATCAAAGACTAATGAATAATCAAATATAACAATAAAATCCCATACCAATAATCCAAATCACAAGGGTTTCTTATCATTACAATTTACGTAGGAAAATAAAATTAAATGGTGGGCACGGGTATTACAGAGTCTTTCTCGTGAGCACAAGACTTTGTAATATTTATTTTATTATATTATACAAATATAGTTGCTTCCATATCTCACTTTCATCACTCCTCACGAAAGAGATATCAAACTATCTTAAGTCACAACCTCTCGCACATATCCATATAATACAAACACTTCAACGAACCTACGGTCTTCCGTTACATAAATATTTACATTAACAACCTTTTTTTATACAATCTGAGCGTCCTCACTCTGGTCCATACACATGATAAATGGCCACCCATTATCCGAACACATATTCACACACAAGAACTTTTATGTACCTTTACCGATTTAGTGACATTTCTATACCTCACACTAAAGCCAATTTTATACCTAAGTATCTATATGCGTTTAAGGGATTTTAAAACTAAGGTTTCTCAATATGTTATAGTATAAAATAAAAGTAATTACAAGTGAAAATGAAATAAGATGTATATAAATGAGGAAGCATAAAGAAGAAGTGGGATTCCTAATACCTTCACCACTCGTAACTCGATTCTCGAACCCACATCAAGAATCTCTTGATCATTCATAGGCCTCAACCTGCCTTAAGGTAAGCCTGAAAAGGATAACCCAACCCATTTAGTTTGTTTTTATATAAAAATAAGTTGGTGACTCTAAACAACTGATAACTCATTGAATGAATAATTAGACGTACACCTATACAGGGGTGTGTAATAAAACTAGATATGGTGTCGAACACCTTCCAGAGGCACAATCACAACAACCCCGTCCTCAAGGGAAATTGGTATTGATAGATAATAACTCTCGAATCCTCATAGGGAACATATGCTAAAACCTTACACAAATTAGCTCAGCAAGCCTCCCTTTCACACTCACACACTCACATCCCGCTCCCCCCTCGAGTCTCGTCTGGATACCATAATAGCACAAGAGAAAGCAAAATGTACTTGAGAACAACAACATTTCCAAAGGTAAAATTTAATTCAACATATTTAATACAAATAACTTTAGTGGAGTGGGAATCACGTTACAATACTTTTTTTCTTTAGCCTCAAAATAAGTCTTAAATATGAATCAATCATAGTAGACATGGCGAGAAGTGCAAGTTTCCCCCCACCTCACTTCAAGCCTCATTCATAATATTAATTTTAGAAAGAATAAAACATAATTTCACTTTGTCTAGTTTTTCCTGGGGAGTAGGATGATCGCTATTACGATAATTCCATGTCATATGTCCTGGATTGCTCTAATTGAAGCATGCAAACTACCCATTGTCACTAGCCTGGCCATTTCTAGAAGGGTGGTTCTTCATTTTATTTTTATTTGATTTCTGTGGTGGTTCTCATTATTCATTTTCCACTTCTTGTCATTTGGTTTTAGATAAACTGAAGTTTGGTTTTTATTATAATCATTATTATTAGACCAAATAAGAATCTCATCTTTAAATCTTGTTTTCAGACCTCTTCCTCAATCGTCAAATGAGTGAAGAAACTTTGAAGATAAAATATTTAGATTTATGACCTAATGTATTTTTCAAATCTTTCTAACCAGGAGTAAGTTTTATCAATCATAATAGCAACCTGCAGTTTCTTATCCAACATCCATAAAGAAGAAATATAAACAACTACAAATAACCCCTGGGTATAACCCCGATATACAACCTGAAGCCTATCTAGATTTACAAGGGAATAGGAAGCGACTACAATATAAATCCCGCCACAGGTCGCAACTACTACAGCTCCCAAGACTCTGGATCGAAATGCATCCGGTATCCAGGCGGAAGGACACCTGTAGTAAAATATATATATATATATATATATATATATATATATATTGCAAAAGAGAAATATAAACGAGTCAGAGCCCGAGGTGTAAAAATGTTTGCAGCAAGTGTGTTAACCGTGAATAATAAATAACCAACTTACCTCTCATCTACAGAGCGCACTTAATCGTGTCCTGTAACCTTAATTTAGTTACCCCATCCACTTAAGGACAACCTACCTTACCATACGCACGGTCTCTGCCCGCATGACCTGCCATCCTAACGTAACCCATGAATCCTTTCCATTCTAACCACACCTAAATATATATACACATATATGCCTTACTAGGCTCTTGTGATTCCATTTATTAAATTAAACCAGTTATAGTCTTAATACGTCACACATCAACATTTGGCTTCAATATAAGAGTTTCTTATCTAAACAACATACATACAGTTAATAAGGACAAAACTTCTCCCCACTCTCAACATTGCACTACGTTTCGTGCGTGGAGCGTCTCGCAAAGTGAAATCCAAACAAGGAACCCCCCGATACACTACTCCTTGACAATGTTGATCGTAGGGATCAATTATGTCATCCACACAAATTCTATTACTGCAACTACTATACTTATAGACTACTATCTAAGAACATAATTAAAGTCTCCATTAAATCCTTGGGTCGATATAACCGCAATTGTCTCTAAGTACGATCCTTCGACCCCAATGAACTAGTACACCAAAATCACCCAAGATGTACGTCATATAAATTGCATATCCTCTTCACCTATAGGATAGATAAATATATATATCCAATCATTCATTCCTATAACCACGTATACATAACACACATAATGTACACTTTGCAATACACATAACATAAACGGTTATAGGATACCAAAATACTGCACCATGCTATCATCTTCCAGGAATTACTCACTTTCTCCTGGGGTCACCACCTATCAGACTATTATCACACCGCCATGGAGACAAAATCAATCATAACGTATGGGAAGCGGTCATAGTTCCTCAAGCCAGGGGAATATCCACACCCTGCTATGACCTGGGGAATATCCACACCCTGCTCCTCAAGCCAGGGGCTCACCCTCATCGCGCAACTTCCCATGATAGCATGTGCCGGGTATGCTTCAAACCATAAGTATATATATCATTCACACACACTATATATATATATACATCCATATGATCACATCATATATAGAAATCATCGCACACGGCATAAGTATTCACGCCATATCTACACACATATATACATATCTACACATATATATATCCACATATACACATATATACACACACTATCTCTCGTCCGTATGTATGAGATTTATAATCTCGACTATATGTGTACATAGTCCTCATTATACTAGCCGTCACTCCCAGCATATTAACTTAATTAGTTATATAAATACGATCCCTCACGTAAAGCATATTCATCGATTACCCCTATGATATGAATAGTCTTCCAATACATATAACAATGAGGTTACTAACTCCCAAGTTTAACATTTATAACAATCACTATACATTCCATCTATATCCGAATACACTTCGATATATCTAATAATAACCCCGACTATAGGTGTGCACATAACTAATAGTATAAAACCTCAAGCTCAATCCAAAATTCATTCCATGATCCCATCCATTATTGGAATCCCCATTGTTAAACACAAACAGATATATAACAACTATCCCGACTAGATTTACAACACACCCTATTCTAGTTGATAGTATGATCCAATCGCTCTCAATTCCGACTACGATTCAATTGTCCCTATGAACCCTTAACATTAACGCATAAACAGGAAATAACTAACTCGACTAGAAGTACACACATAACTATTCTATTCGATAATAATCTAACGCATATACCGTAATACCTCTTGACTTCAAACGCACATAAATAGAAAGGGATTATCTCTACAATTTATAACTATTTCACGATAGCCCACCACCATCATATTTAGATAATCCGCCTATCATTCAACCCCATAATCATTTCCTTCCTAAAAGAGGCATCCTTAATCCAATTCTAACACAGGTCCGAAATCCCCTATTCATCTTAAGGTACAAATCCCTTAACATTATATCATAACCCTCCATAGTAAGTCCGTTGGGAAGTCCCCTAAGAATAAAACCCCAAAGAAAAGGGGTAAAAGAAAATCCCATCCTTGGGCTAAAAATAGAGGACCGGTCGACCAGTCCCAGACCCCCGATCGATCACGGTTCTAAATTTTTCCCTACGAAGAATGCAGTAGGCTCTTCCCTTAGGGCGCGGTCGACCGACCCCCCTGGCCGTGGTCGACCGGCCATACCAGATTTCTTGTCCTTTTTCCATTTTTGAACAAAACCAAACTCTCTAAACACTCCAAATATTATCATCCGACCCTCAATTTTTAACTCAATCATATTCCTCACATCAAAACCCAACCTACATCTCATCTCATCTCATCAACATAAATGCCATCAATCCCATGTATAAACATCAAATTCAAGTTTTAGTCCCAAAAATCTAGGTTTTAACATATAACCCAAAAATCCATTTCTTTTATCCACAGATTATGAAATGAAATACAAAAATAAATTATTTAGAAAGATTGAACACTTGCCTCAAAATCGTAGTGGTTGAATCGTCCTCGAGATCGCTTGTTGGCTGGAGTTTCCATGCTTTTTCCTCCCTCTTTCTTCCTTTCTTCTTTTTCTTCTCTTTCTCTCTCTAGGGTTTTATCTCTTTCTCACAAATGAGATAGGCTGATCCGTAAGCCTCTTAAGCCTTTAAAACATAAGTCCCGGTTTTAAATGGTAATACACAATTTAAATGACTCATTTACTCCAATTCGAGTCAAACTTACTTAAAAATATTCTAGAATCGAAATAAAACTGAAGGACAGTGATTTCGACTATCTCGACCTATCGGGGATCAATGGCGCACTCAGAATTATCATCCAGAATACTTTATAACATCCTAAATTTTTGGACCTCACTTTCCAAATTTTACAATTCCCCAATTTAAATAAATTTTATTTCTCTCAAACATTTAATTTCTCAGTCCGAAGGTCAAGGGGTGTTATAGACTTCCACTCTTATAACAATTTCGTCCTTGAAATTTAGGTTATACCTATGACTTTGAATCTCATCTAGTCCTTACATCTACCCTCACGATCATTATACCTATATTTTCCACTTCTCACATCGAATAATTTAAACTTAAAAATCAAATTAGCTACCCAGGGCGCCTATACACCCTTTACCCGAGCTCAACTCGTGAAAACATAACCCGGCTCCACTAGCCTCAAATCGTAATATAACTCTCGACAACTTAATCTATAATAGTGTACTAAGTATATAAAAAGTTTGAAATTTACAATGGTTGAACTCTTCTCAATTCCTGACATTCACTACTTTCGTGCGGGGGAGGTCTCGCTAGCGAAATCCAAACAAGTAACCCTCCCAATACACTACTATTTAGCTATGTCAGGGGTTGCGATCAGTTGAATCAAGATTTAGGCTTTATAAAAGATTTTCAAGTCATAGATATTTCCCAAAGGCCTATATAACAATACAATATAAAATAATTCCATGTATTTAGACACACCACATAAACACCTTATTGTCAAGACATAAGGCCTCAACAAATACAATACTCTAACCAATACCTAGTTCTCAAAACTAGCACAACCCTGAGCTAAGTTCTTTGCTCAACAATGAATCTACTGAACTATGAATCTTCTCAGTTATACAAATCCTTTACATCCCATCAAAGCATTTCCGCAAGGTAATTCCTTCCATAATTGAATACTACAATCACCTTCCCTAGTCTATCTATAAAATAATAACATCATAGTCACTAGTCAACAAGTCTTAACAGTCCGTACCTCCGGAATTCAATAGCACATCTCTCTACTAGCTCATCAAGAGACGGTTTATTATCCCAAAAGATGCCATACAAAAGCCATACTCACTCGCTCCTTCCTCCAAGGAAAGTTCGTACACACTATGGATATAACGGCTAACCACTCATTATACCTTACATGCTACGCTCCAATTACCGCATAAAGCGTGACCTTAAACCCCAAAAAAATATTCTACCTTATACTTCCATAATCCAATTGTTTCACTTCATCCATGTATCCCTATTCAAAGTCCTCTACTTCTTTCAGTACAATCTTTCTTCATAAAGCCTATTTCTCCATAAGAGAAACATCTTCCCTAAAATCCTTCCTAATCATCCTGAAGGACAAAACGCTATTGCGACCCCCGATAATCCTGCCTAATACCCTAATGCGACGATGATCTTGCTCCGCTGGTATCAACCCCTTCAATACTAATCAATGAACCCGAGTTCCCAAGTTTTTTACTCCTTTCTTAAATGAAGACGATACTCCTGAAAATGGGATAACGCCACATACCTTTCACAGGTAAAAGTCAGCAACACTAGGTTTCCTAACAACTATTGACTAATTCCTCAATATAAACCTCCCCAGGACTTCACAATTCTCTTATCCTCAACACTTAATTTATCGATCGCCGAATTCTCCATTCGAGTCAATTCTCCTTCTTACTCTACCACCGTTAGATCACCTTGAGTCACCCCTATAAATCTTCTCCTTATCTCCGCCTGAGTCACAAAAAGGAAATACCTCCAGTCAAAGCATACCCAAAATCTATTATGGGTATTGCATCTCTCATCTTGCCCCTTCCTGGATGACTTATTTTTGGCGACATCTGAGACCAAAGCAACAATGTCAGAACATCGTTCAAATGAGTACAACTCGAAAAAAAGTCAAAAGTAGTGAACACAACAATCCTAATAGTAGGGATCTACATCAAGAATGCTTACGGAAGAATGCAGAAAACCCACACAGATCCTAAAGAAACTATAACCTGATGCTCTGATACCATCTATGACACCCCGCTTAAAATAATAACGGGTGGCCAACCCAATACTACATTTAATCAGGAATCTCAGATGGCTCATTCTCAGCATCAACAGACTATAGGAAAATAGATAAGGCTAACTACACGAAACTATAAAAGCGAATGCCAAAAATATTTAAATAAAACATACAATGGATATTGTAGAGGGGTGTCTACCTACAAATAAATAAATAAATAAAAATAATTTATTATCGGCCATATATTTATGGAACCCACCTAGGTCCCGACAGAAACTCATATTGAGCAGGAACCCCCAGGGTCCCGACGGAAACTCATATTCAGAAGGAACCCACCCAGGGTCCCGGCAGAAAGTCATATTGAGCAGAAACCCCCAGGGTCCCGGCAAAAACTCATATTCAGAAGGAACGCACCCAGGGTCCCGACAGAAACTCATATTGAGCAGAAACCCCCAAGGGTCTCGACAGAAACTCACATCTAGAAGGAACCCACCCAGGGTCCCAGTAGAAACTCATATTGAGCAGAAACCCCCCAGGGTCCCGGCAGAAAATCACATCGAGAAGGAACCCACCCAGGGTCCCGACAAAAACTCATATTGAGCAGGAACCCCAGGATCCCGGCAGAAACTCGTATTGAGAAGGAACCACCCCAGGGTCCCGGCAGAAACTCATATTGAGCAGGAACCCCCCCAGGGTCCCGGCAGGAACTCATATTAAGAAAAACCCACCCAGGGTCCCGGCAGAAACTCATATTGAGCAGGAACCCCCAGGGTCCCGGCAGAAACTCACATTGAGAAGAAACCACCCCAGGGTCCCGAAAGAAAATCATATTGAGAAAGAACCTCACCCAAGGTCCATACAGAAACTCATATCGAGAAGGAACCCTCAAGGTCCCTTCAGAATAGAAAATGTCAGGGCGAGGAGCAGTCAAGGTCCTCCCCCTTAACTTCCAGAAAAATAGGCCAGGATGAGGGAGTGGCTACCATGAGCAACTCCCCACCATGAAACGTTGTTAACACTTTGATTTCTTGTACAGGTAGCCTAGTTGAGCAGGCAGGGCTCGAATAGGCCAGTTGGGACCTCCTGGGAGTATTGGCTTGGCGGCTGAGGAACAAGGTATGTTGAGCAAGCTCAACCACTTAGCACTATAGGATTGAGAGAATACTAGTAGGAAGACCCAGAAGTCACTCAAGACTACACACACTTCTCACAAGTGAAGTGACTAGCCAAAGAGCTGGCTTCTCACAAGGAATAAACTCTTTATAAAAATGACTTTTCCAGAAGAGGGGTTCCTCGAGGTCCCTCTCAAGAAAAACAATAATTTTAAGAGAGGGGTCCTTAAGGCCTCCTCTCTCAAGATTTGCAAAAATTTCACCACAAGTTACTGTTTCAGAAGATATTTACAAAATCAGATATATTGTCTTCATTAGGAGACATATGTGCTTTTTGACTTTGGTTGGCGCCAGGTGGCGCCTGCAGGAGGGGATAGGCAGGGATGCCTGCAGGTAGGGACAAATGGTACACTTCAGACATTGTCCCCCACCAACCCTCTCAATTTTGGCACCTAAAAGTGCCAACTCGGCCTTAACGCCCAAGTATAAATAGACCCCTGGGCAATGCCAAAAGAGGAGACAGACAATTGAAATTGCGCTGTTAGTTTGCCAAAATACCATCAGACCTACCTAAGTATTCTCTCCCTGCTCATTCTCTTAGTGCTGAGTGCCTTGTTACTTCACTCCCCACTGACAACCATCACTCTCAAGTGTTTCCCTTGTGAAAAATACTATTTTTGCTGTGAAAGTTCATCTTCTTGCTGGGAGTAAGTTGAAGCTTGAGTTCCATTGTTACCATAAGGAGAATTTTTCTTAAGAAGTTGCACTGGGAGACTTTAAAGACCTTACAGGCAGTGTCCATTGGAGTGGGTCACGCCTCACCCTTTCCAGTTATTCATAGACCCTAGTCTCACTACCCTCCTTTATTTGGCGACTCTGCTGGGGAGGTATTATTATTTCAATGGACAAAGAAGGTTTCAATATCCCTAAGCAATTGGTTTTTGAGGACACTCCATCTGGTAATGGAGCTCACAGTGACCAGACTACACAGGAAGAAGTGGTGGTGATCGGAGTCAAGGCGCCTGCGCCTCAGGGAGGGCAGACCAGTTCGCCGGAAGTGGCTTCAACGGCAGGTATGAATCTTATGGCAATGTTTTTTGACTTCTTGAAGTAAAATAACGTAGACCTATCAAGTTTGGGTCGAGGTTGTGTGACACCAGCTGATGCCCCTTCTGGAGGGGTAACCACCATAGTTACGATTCTGGCGGAGATGATTTCATCCCGAAAAGTAGCACCGGAGCAGGCGGTGGTGCAATCAGGTTCGCCAGCTGCTAAAATCAAATGTGTGGAGGAGTCACCCTCTAAGGCTGTTACCATGGAGGAAGTGAGGAAGATACTCTCCTCCTCTCAGAGGGAGGGTCCTCACCTATATGAGGAGTTACAAGACCCCTATCCGCAGGAAGTAAATGAGAAGCCATACCCTGAGGGGTATGTCCCACCAAAATTTATCAAGTTCGGCAGAAGGGGGGAGAACCCTAGAGAGCACGTGAAGAGGTTTGTCGAGTACTTGGGAATGCATGCTGGTGACAAGAACCTGAGATTGAGGGAGTTCTCTAAGACCCTCACTGGAAAGTCTTATACATGGTATTCCCATTTAGCGCCTAACAGCATCCCTACTTGGGAAGAGATGCACAGGTAGTTCCTCTAGAAGTTCTTCGTAGCGGAGGATGAATTTACATTGAGACACCTAGCGCAAGAGGTCCAAAAGCCAGGAGAAGAGTTGATGCATTACATCAAGCGATTTCTTGAGAGGGCTTTAGACGTCCACGAGGATGTGGCGGAAGCCAGGTTACTGCAGATATGCGAGGAAGGACTCTTAGAAGAGTACAAGTTGTACTTGATCAATGAAACTAGAGACACAACTTTTATAGAGTTCACCAGGGCTACTAGCAACATAGATATGATAATCAAACCAAGGGCCCCGGGTTAGAGGACGCAAGTGGAACTGACTTCCAGGAGGTTTCAAGTTTCGAGGACGCAAGCGGTTAACTATGTGGACGGGAGTAACAAAGGGAAGAAGGGAGGCTCTGGGGCCAAGACTAATAGTCCTGGAAATAAGAGAAAGTTTGGGGAAGATGCCCCACCGCCACTACCATGCAGCGTAGCTGAGGCTATGGATTGTTACCGCACCTTAGTACGAGAAGGTGTAGTAGGACCTCCTCACCTAAAAGTAGAAACCCCCACTGCGGCTAACAAGGCCAATCCAAAAGTACTGCGAGTTGTACCAATGAGTGCAACACTCTACCAAAGATTGTTACTACTTGCGAAGGATCATTGGCGAGCAGATGGCCAGTGGTACCTTGTAGATACCCCCTGTGGATGTTAACGAGAATCCATTTCCTGCACATCACTTTGGCACCGCCAACATGGTAGTTGCTTATGATAAAGAAGCTACCAAAGGTATAATGGAGTGGGAGAGCGGAGATCAGTTATGTGAGGAGTTGGGAAATCTATCACTAAGCATATTTGAGCTAGAAAGAAAGCAAGAGGAGTGGTTCTTCACTCCGGAATAAGAAAATGGAAGTGGGGAAGTTGAGGAAGTGACCCTCTCAGAGGGTGAGGTAGATGTCATTCTCGCTCTAGATGAAGGAGGGACCTCCAAAGCGGAGTATGTTTGTAGTGCCCAGACGTACGAAGTAGACTTAGATTCTGAATGTGAGGCCATAGAAAGGATCCCCAAGTTCAAGTGGTTTTTCGACCAGATAGGGGTGATGTACGACACAAGAGTGTCCATCACGAGGAAAGTATTGGAGGCAGTGTAGCAGCGGGGAGATCCTTCGCTAAATTGGCAGGGGCCAATCGGAAGGATGATTAAGAAGTATACTTCTGAAGTGGTGTTTTCATAAGCAGATAGGTTGGTGTCTTACTTCCACAACCGCCCGCTGTATGTTACAGCCACGGTTAATGGAGTCTCATTTCCTGGGGCGTTAATGGATGGAGGAGCATCTATTAACATCATGCCCATCAGTACATTATATGAAACAGGAATTGACCAGGGGAAGGTGGTTCCGGTACCACTAGTAATTTACGGATTTTACAATGCCAGAATGCAGTCTATTGGATACGTGAATGTGGGAATCAAGTTGGGAAATTTCACCTCCCACATCAAATTCCATGTTATTAATGCTAACACTAGCTACCAATTACTCATTGGAAGGGTATGGATGCACACTCATGGCATAGTGCCTTTCACCTACCATCAATGTGCGAAGGCAAATATTAGAGGTACGGAGATAGTGATCAAGGCCACGCAGAGACCCTTCACCGTTAAGGAGGCCCACCTGGTAGATGCTACCTTCTACACTGATTTAGATGAGGAAAGAAAGGTCTCTGGAAGAAAATTCGAAGGGATCAAGCTAGCCGAGGGAAGGGTCTTGCAGGAGAAGTCCGTTCATGACCGTCTAGGGGGAAGGGTAATTCCCCACATGGCAAAAGGCAAGAGGAAAGTAAAGGAGGTAGCTAGACCCCCTCGAACTTGTAAGAAGGTGGTCTTGCCTGATGGAAAGATCATCTACCGTTTATAACGGTCTGCGCAGGTGGTGTTCTGGGATGAGAGCATCGACCTGGCGCCCGAGTGTTTTATCATTGATGAATCCCATATTGTTGAGCATGTTGAGGAACCAGAAGAAGCTCCAGAATGCATGCAAAACGGACCCAGAGAGCAGCTACAATAATTAGAGGAAATCAAGTTGGGGCCAGAAGAGGGAGATAGTAGACCCATTCTAATCTCCAAGTGCCTAGAACCGAAGCAGAAGGAAGAGGTCATTGTGCTACTTAAGGAGTTCACTGATGTATTTGCCTGGAAGTACACGGAGATGCTGGGAATAGATGCAGAAGTGAGCTCTCATAGATTGAACATCCTTCCCAATGCCCTTCCGGTAAGGCAAGCCACACGTACATACAAAGGGGACCTTGATTTGAAGATAAAAGCTGAGGTGGAGAAGTTGTTAGCAGCAGGGTTCATCAAGCCTATTCAGCACCCCATATGGCTTTCCAGCATAGTGTTAGTGGCAAAAAAAGCAAGAGCCAAATCAGAATCTGCGTTGATTTTTGTGACTTGAACAGGGCATGTCCTAAGGATGAATTCCCATTACCAAGTATAGTTAGCTTAGTTGACGCCACCGCAGGACACGAGATGTATAGCTTCATGGATCGGTACGTTGGCTACAACCAGATTAAAATGGATCATGCCAATGAGAAGAAGACCACCTTCTGCACACCGTTAGGGAACTTTCACTATACAGTCATTCCCTTCGGATTGAAGAACGCCAGGGCCACATACCAGCGAACCATGATGGCAATTTTTCATGACCTATTTCATGATATACTAAAATTATATGTGGATGACCTGGTGGTGAAGTCTAAGAAAGAAAGCAAGCATATACAGGATCTCAGGAGAGTATTCGAAAGGTGCCACTGGTATAAGATGAGGATGAACCCCTCAAAGTGTGCCTTTGGGGTTACTGCAGGGAAGTTCTTAGGTTTTGTTGTGAATAGACAAGGGGTGCAAGTGGATGCAGGGAAGATGAAAGCCATTGTGATGATTCCAGCGCCCAACAGTCAGAGGCAACTTAAGAGCTTCCTGGGAAAGGTATCCTACCTCCGGAGGTTTATACTTGCACTTGAAGAAGTAACTCATCCGTTCGGGCCTCTACTAAAAGACAAAGCCAAGTGGGTTTGGGGAGAGAGGCAGGAGAAAGAGTTTGAGAAGATTAAAGAAATCCTAGCCTCCCCTTCCATGATGATTCCCCCTGAAGCCGGAACACCGCTGCTTCTCTACCTCACTTCTACAGAGAGATTGATAGGGGCCCTCTTGGCGCAAGAGAAAGAGGGAATAGAAAATCCATTCTACTACCTGTCAAGAGTGATATCTGGGATAGAATCGAGGTACACCAACGTTGAGAGACACAGACACTATCTTCTAGCCTTCACACTTAATATAGTCACCAAGTGTGACCCCATCAAGTATCTCCTTGCACGGACTATACTCGTGGGATGACCAGCAAGGTGGTTTCTGATCCTGTCAAAATTTGATCTAAAATGTGTAGTGCCTAAAGCCATTAAAAGCCAAGCAGTAGCAGATCTTCTTGCCCGCTTCCCAAGTGGAGTTTTTAAATCGCCCAATGAAGAGCTACCCGGGGAGAGCTTTCAAGCATGCTTGGCGAAGGAGGTGAAGAAGTGGTCGATGGAGTTTGATGGTTCTAGTGATCAAGGAACGGGGGGAGCCGGCATCATACTATCAGATGGGAAAGAAAAAATC
This sequence comes from Sambucus nigra, assembly GCA_949130495.1. Taxonomy (NCBI): domain Eukaryota; kingdom Viridiplantae; phylum Streptophyta; class Magnoliopsida; order Dipsacales; family Adoxaceae; genus Sambucus; species Sambucus nigra. The sequence goes on along the minus strand of OX422217.1, from coordinate 542,201,390 downwards.
ACCCTCTCCTTCAAACTAGATTTTAAATGCTCAAATAATGAGGCTGAATATGAGGCCCTCATTCTAGGGATGCTGGAAGCACTCAGAAGAGGGGTCAGGGTATTGTGTATACGAGGGGACTCCAACCTGGTAGTGAGGCAGGTCAATGGGGAGTTTTACCTTAAGCACGCCAACTTAGCGCCCTACAGACACATCATCCAAAGGCTGCTGGGACAATTCTTAGAAGTAACTGTGGAGAGGTATGCGCGAATAATGAACAGGCACCCTGATGCGCTCGCCACCATAGCATAAAAGTTGGACATGGAGGAGTCAGAGGTGACCATCACAGTGAGGCGGAGAACGGTACCCACTACCGTAAAATCTTTGTTCCCAAATAACGAGCCAGAAGATTGGAGGCATCTGGTGGAGAAGCAACTTGATACTAGAGAAGGGATAATGAAAATGTTAGAGTTATCCAACTATCATGTGCTATAAGGAACTCTCTACTTTAAGAGTCCCAGAGGGTTTCTGGCAAGGTGCGTCGGCAAGAAAGAAGCTAAGGAGAGGTTAATAGAAATGCACCAAAAGCACTGCGGAGATACCGATGTTCCTCTTTATAGACAACTGTAGCGAGGTGGGTATTATTGGCCTGCCATGAGCGCAGAAGCGGCCCTCTTGCAACATAGTTGTTTAAAGTGCCAAGCTAATTTTGACCAGCCGATGGAGGCTAACTTTGTGGAAGCCTTCGAAGATTGGAGACAACCGTACCTAGCATATCTAAAAAATGGAGAGTTGCCCGCTGAGAGAGAGGATGAAATTTACCTTAGAAAAATAATAGCTCGTTTCTACTTGGTCGAAGGAGAGTTATATAGGAAGGGATACAATGAGAAGGCATTAAGGTGCGTAGCCAAAGAAGACATGGAGAGAGTGCTGAAAGAAGCTCATGAGCCCTCCCACATGGGGGCGCCAAACTGTATGATCAACTGATGATGCTGGGATACTACTGGCCGACCATGGAGGCTGATTCCATTGGGTATGTGAAGAAGTGTAGAGCATGTCAAGTGCACGGGAACATGGTGCACGCTCCCTCCGTCAGTCTGAAAAACATGGCAGCTCCTTATCCCTTCCATACATGGGCATTCGACCTGGTAGGAAAGATAACCCCGACATCTCATGGCAAGGATTTTATCATTGTGGCTACAGAATTGTACACCAAATGGGTGGAGACCATTCCTTTAAGGAGATTCACCGCCCAAGTGGTAACCCAGTTTATAAAGGAGTATATCATATGCAGGTTTGGTATACCCAAGGTGATCTTAACGGATAATGGGAAGCAATTTGTATGCAAGGAGATGGCCCTCCTCACAGACAGGTATAAGATTGTGCATAATAGCTCAACCATATCCTACCCCAAGGGCAATGGCCAAGTAGAGGCTACCAATAAGACCCTGATAAACATTTTGAAGAAAATGCTAGAGGACATGCCGGGAGCATGGGATGAGCAGTTGCCTATGGTGTTATGGGCTTATCGTACTTCGAAAAGAAAGTCAACAGGGTTCACTCCCTTCTCCCTAGTATATGGGACCGAAGATGTCCTACCAGTGGAACTGGCGGTACCTTCAGCCATAATTTCTCTTAGCAATGGGCTCATCCCTGACCCAAGGCACGTACAGCTGGAGGCGCTGGACGAGCGTAGGGACAAGGCGAGAGAGAATTTCAAAGTCTACACTCTACAACTGTCCAGGGCCTACGAGAACTTAGTCAAGCCTAGAGAGTTCCAGGTGGGAGATTTAGTCCTGCGAGCATCAACTCACCATCTCCGTAGCATGTCGACATCAAAATTCAAACCTAACTGGGAAGGCCCCTTTGTCATCAGAGGAGTGGGGAAGTCGGGCTACTGCCAAATATCAGAACCAGAGAGTGATTGCCTCCAGTCCATCAACTGCAAGTGGCTGAAGAGGTACTATGATTAGTAACAGCTAACAAATTTTTGGTGTTTGTCATATCTGTAATGGATTTCGAGGATTGCTCATATACCAGAAAAGTTTTTTTGTAAATTTTTTTTAGAGAAATACTACATTGTAAGTAGCACACAAAAGTAAAGAAATGAAATAGCAACACTTTTGATCATTATTGATGCCTGTTTTGTTTACTCATATATATATATATACATAAATATATATACACTCCCTACTAGGTTAGAAGAGAGTACAAAAAAAAAAATCAGGAACTTTGCTCACTACACTTGGGAGGTAAGTCCATCCTAAGAGAAAGTATACTGAGCAAAGTCCCCCAGACATAAATTAATAGAAAATATAGAGGGGGAGTTAAATTCCTCCTCTTTAATATTTCAAAGAACAGTGAAAATCTTAAAAAGAATATAGAGAAAGAACCCCAAAGACTAGGGGCTAGCTAATTCAAGTAGTTTTCAATGAAACCAGACTTTCTGGAAGGGGACAGGGGTCACCCCCCTCTCCAACCTAGCCTTTATGAATATAAGTAGTAGTGTGCAGGAGTACCCCCACAGACAGGAGGGGCAATCCAAGACAGTAATATGCAAATACCTCACAGTTATAAGAGGTGAATTATTTTGAAAAAATATATACAATATATATATACATAACTTCTCACGTTAATGCAAGTACCCCGCAGTATATGGGGAAACCATCAGTAGGCTAAATGCTCACATAAATTAGAGAAAATCATATAAAACAAACACCCACAATATAAACGGAGAACAAGGGAAAAGAAAAGTCCAGAAGAAACAAAGTGTCTCATTCATGAATGATAAGTGATGTACACATAGAATTCTGAACACTACAAAGCAAGAAGTAGCCTATCTACTAGAAAATACAAAAAATAAATCATCACGAGCGATGGCATCGGCATACGATGGACCAGCCTCCCGCAGAAACTCTTCCTCCAACCTAGCGAATTTAGCCTCGTCCTCCTCATCACCAGACTCGAGTCTGACAAGTTTCACCTGTAGTAAAGCGATCTGATTCCGGATTCTTGTGGCCTCAGCCTACCGCTACTCAACCCTAGACTGTCGGGAAGTGTGAAATCTCACTATTTTTAGGAAAGGTACACTTAGAAATGGGCGAACTCCTGTATCAAGCTAATCTAAACAAAAATGACAGAACTGCTGCAAGTCGCGAAGAGCATCCAAGAATAGTGAAATAGAAGAGCTAGTCAACTTAGCAGGAGAGGTAGCTAAGAACTCATGAACATGGCTAGAAAGAGCCTTCAGGTTGAAGGCCGTGAGACTGTCAATCTGAGGTATACTCTAATAAGTGAATGTCTCGGGGTAGTGTTCTAAATTGAGGTCCAAGAACTAATGCTCATGTGTCCTGAATCATCCCAGTAACTCCTCACGCCATAGTCTACCCGCAATGGTTGCAGTATCCTCCACTTCACCATCGCCGTCGGAGTAGCGAGACCCTATCTCAGAAGGGAGGAAAGAAGACTCTCCACCAGAATCAGCATCATCGACCGGGGGAGTGGCCTCAGAACTATGGTCTCTCTCCACAGCCAGCCCACTGCTAGACTCCAAAGTCATCGGAGTACTCTCATGCACTTGGAAACAATGAAACAAAGGTGAAAGGAGAACGCTTGCACAGTATACGCAAGAAGAAAAGAGGGAATCGTAAAAAGAGGGGTATGATAGTTTAATACCTCTCTCCCAGTTGCCCCACTGCCAGACTCCACAGTCATCGGAGTACTCTCATGCACCTGGAAATAATGAAACAAAGGTGAAATGAGAACGCTTGCACAGTATACGCAAGAAGAAAAGAGGGGAATCATAAAAATAGGGGGTATTCTATTTTAATACCTCTCTTGCAGTTGCCCTACTGCCAGACTCCACAGTCATCGGAGTACTCTCATGCACCTGGAAGTAATGAAACAAAGGTGAAATGAGAACGCTTGCACAGTATACGCAAGAAAAAAAGAGGGGAATCATAAAAAGAGGGGGTATGCTAGTTTAATACCTCTCTCACAGTTGCTCCACTGCCAGACTCCACAGTCATTGGGGTACCCTCACGCACCTGGGAAATAATGAGACAAAGGCGAAGATGGGAATGCTTGCACAATTTAAACAAAATAATAAAGACATAAGAATGACATGAGGGAAGTAGATACCCTTATACACTGTACATGAATAACTCTCTCCATAATGGTCAAAGGAGGAGGTGCAGGAGCTCCCGAATGGGCTGCCACACTAGTCGATGCTCCTGTAGGGGCTGTCTCAGCGACCAGTGCTTCTGAAGAGGTGGCCTCAATCTCGGGTGCTCCTAAAAGAGATACCTCAAAGATGGTAGTCGCAGGGGGTTCTCCTAAAGGGGCTATCTCAGTAACCAGTGCTCCTGAAGAAGCTATCTCAACCTCAGACGCTTTCAGAAGAACAACCTCAGCAACGGCAGCCTCAATGGGTTGGAGAGGCTGTGAATGTCAAGAAAGGGCAAGAGTTAGTAAATCACTACCTCATGAATGACAAATACCTCAACTAAAAAGAGGGAGAGGGAAATTACTCAAGGGAACAACAAAGATAGCTACCTGAAGGGGTGCGATAATAGGGAAAGATGGCCCGTGCATAGGGGCTGCTGAAGAGACAATAGTAGGAGCCACACTCGAAACAACACCAATGGATAACTGCATAAAAAAAGGTGAAAGAGGGCTATGATAAGTACAGTCTGGATAGAGAAGAAATATATAACTAAGAAAATAGGAAAGTACCTGAGCCCCATCCAGAGGGGAAGAACGTAAAAGGACGGTCGGTGCAGTAGGGGCTGTGCCGGTAGCTTGGAAAGAATGAAAATATGTTATTCATCACATGTTCGGGAAAAAGAGATTCCATGCTCCAATGGAAAGGCCTAACCTGAAGTGTGGGCTCACTGGTTGAAGCCACAATAAATATTGGTCCATGAGAAATTTCCTGAACTAAGGGTCTTCCATCCATAGATATGCGGACCCGAGGGATAAAAATCCACCCTGAAGAGGATAAACCTGGGATAACAACGTCAGGTAAGGGAAGAGTCCCTCCCTGAGAAGAAAATCCAAAAGCCATTAGGACCTTATGCTGAAAGGAAAGAAATATTCAAAAAAAATATATATATACATACCTTAGATGAAGAGGTGCCCAGGGGCACAGCTGCAGAAGTGCCCACCGCCGAAGTTAGAGAAAATGAGGTGAAAACACCGGAAGGCACAACCCTCTACACATTATGAATGGGTAGATAAAAGGAAGAAGTAAAAAGGAAAAGGGCACAATGAAAGTTTTGAGAATGGCGAGGCATACCTGAGCAGAAGGAGAAGTCACGAAAGTGGTCCTGGTACCGGTAAAGTGCACAGATGAAAGCTGTAGGGAAATGCTAGTATACACAACCAAAATGTAATTGGAAGACTAACAAATTTCATTAGATGTTAAAAGAAATAAGGAGATAGCAAACCTCTCTAAAAAGGCCTCGAGAAGAAACGAGCATGGAGTTCCTCTCCCGCTGAAAAGGCATCAGTCGTAGTGGGGGAAGGGGAGAACTACTTGCCTCCATGGAAATGACCTGCAAAATATGACATGGTACTTTCATTAACAAATAAAATAATGAGGGGGAAGAAAGAAAATCATATGCATAAAAAAATCTCCAACAAAGGGGAACACTTACAGCAGCAGGGCGCGTGGTCTGGCCATAAGGGAGATGGGTGGGGCTAACTTCCCCAGGAGAATGGGATGCCTCATCATCACTAGAAGACTCTCTCGAGATTGATAATAAAGCATAAGTGTCAGTAGTGCCTTCGTTATGGAAACCCAGGCCGCCCATGTCAAGCGAAGAAGAACTATGGTCGTCATAGGAAGGGGTTCTTCCATAATATACTAGTTCCTCTTCCAATGAAGGGGAGGGAGATCCAGGAAGTGAAACTCTGAGAGAACTAGTTCCACTAAGTAAAGAATATCGTGATATAGTACCTTCTGCAATGGGAATAGATGCGACCCGCGCCTCCTGGGAAGAAAGGCTCGATGCTCTATAACCTTTCTCTTTCACTATTCGTAATGTCTCCTCCACCCCAAGATCGCCAGTATCAGACTCTTGGTCCACCGCGGAGGAAGCAGTCATGACAACACCATTCCCTTTCTTCTTCTTGGCAGCCCGGGTCCTCATGGGAGAAAGGGGAGGAGAAGCGGTAGTAGCAGGAACAAAATTAGATACATCTGTATCAGGGTGCTTCCTTTTGCTTGCGGTAGAGGCGCTCACTTTCCCTCTACTTTTTGGTCGGCATCTGGACTTCACAGGGGAAGCTCAGTCGGCAGAGGCCAAAGTGACTCATCAAGAAGAGGCTTCACTAAAATGGAAATGGCCTGCTCCAAGGGTGGTGTGGAAGTGGTGTTGAGAAACCAAGGATCTTTCTGTGTCCGCCTAACCAAAAACTGGGCTTTGATATATTTTATTGGGTTGGTCTCATGAGGAGGACCAACTACATATTTTTGGATAAGGAGGACCTGCTGCTGCCAAAGAAGGAACCAAGACGAAGTAAATAAAGGATGGTAGTCGCGAGGAGGCACGTAGAGGGCCCCTAGACCGCTAACTCTATGGAACAATCCCCGGAGAGTGAAGCTAGTGCACGCCTCTGAAAACGCCTCAGAAGGATAGCTGAAGGTAGGAAGAGGAGGGGTGTGAACGCCCTAATCATATCCAAACTGTCGTTTTGCCCTCTCGAAATGATATAACTCATCACGCGGACCCAACTCGGTCCAAGAAGGGAGGTTTCATGGTAAGATCATCATCACCACATTAATATAAGGACAGGTAGAAACAGACCCCACCGTTGAAGGGCAATAGAAAGTCCCTCCATCGTCAGGGAAAGAAAGCCAGCTGAAAGTGCCCCCAGGGCGCTTGGTATAAGTTTGAAACTCAAACTCCTCAATATCATCAATCAGTATTCCCAAAGATTTCTTCAGAATTTTCTTGGGCCACAGGAGAAGTCTCGCAACATCGCTATGACAAGCGTGAGCCCTTGAGGTAAAGTGGGGGAAATGCTCAAATAAAAAGGCCGTTAAGAGAGCGGCATTGGCATAATTAGAAACATCATACCGACCACAAGACCTATCTACATCTATGTGTGCTCGGTCCATCCAGGTGTAAAAAGAACCCAAAGTCTAGGCATCCATAGGTATTGACCTTCCATGAGATAATCGTATAGCCAATCTAAAAAGAAGTTCACGGGGGCAATCTTCAGGATTACCTGGCAGGAGGAACCGAGTCAGAAACGTAACCAAAAAAGCGGCTAAATGTGAAGGAGAGTGGAGCTTGGGACCATCCTGGGTTCTGGGGGCTGCGCATGAAGTCTCCCCCTTCTGTAACTGCTAAAAATCTCTGAACCAGTATCTTTTCCATTTGGCAAAGGAATGCTTGGAATGACCAGTTATATTTATAGATACATATTTCGAGCACTCTCCGAGAGCTGACCGTAGCTCCCCTACCATCTCCTGCTCCAAAGGATCCTCGAAGTCATCAGAAAAGACCTATTTCCCAAAGAAAGAAAGAGCGTACAATTCACACACATCCTCTAGGGTGATGGTAAATTAGCCCCAGCCTGTGACAAATTTGTGAGACTCCATACTCCACCGAGACAATAAAAGATTGAGTGAAGAAATATGCTTAGATATCGTGCATGACTTCAGGCTACTAATGACGGTAAAAAGACCCACTTCCCTAAGAATATCCACGTAATCAAGAATGCTCAGAACATATTCAACCCAGCTAGCCCACTCCTCCATGGGATCCCCCGTAGCTCTAGCTTTAATATTGGAATAAGGAAAGTACCCGTGGTCAACTCGGACTCAGAGGATAGAGTCTGGAGAAATAGTAGAGGGATCGACAGATTCACTTATCCCCACATGAGGACGCTCGAGGACAGTGTTACAAAATTTTTCCTTAAATTCGGAAAGAGAAACCATGAAGTTGTCAACAGGACCAAAAAAAGGAGCACGACGATAAGTACCAAAATCCCGCCCTTGGCGAATGTGCATATAGTACTTCCATGCCCGAGAAGAGGATGATGTAGCCGAAGAACTACCAAGAGCCATTGTCTCAAGAAAAGAAATCATCCTGGTAGGGACACCGAGTGAGGGACCCTGGGTGTCCCCTGTCACAAAAAAAGAAGTGGAAGTGGCAACCCCTGTAAAAACATCAAGGTGTGAGGAGCCCCGGGTCAGAAGCATAGTCTCCATAACGCCAATAATGGGTGAGACACCCTGGGTCATGGAATCCTCGACGTAATAAGAGGTCGAGAGCCCCCCACCCAAAACAAGTGGCAAATTGCGCATTTCCCAGAACGCAACACGACCAGCCAAAGAATCGTCAACACCATGCGGAGACGAGATACCCTTAGCCGCCAATGATTGATTAGGTGAGGAATCTTTGGTGGGGTGACGCGAGGAACCACCCATGTTAAGCGCAAAGCGCGAGGAACCAACACCAACATAAGTGGGCGTCGAAACACCCTTAGAGGTGACGTCAGCGGGCGAGGAACCTCCCTTGTCACGGCTGGCAGTTTACCTAACATAGACAGGTTTCGAGACACCCAAAATAGAAAAATCCAATGGAAAGTAATGCCCGGTAGTACTTCCAATCACCGAGACACCCCCAACAACCAACACTTGATTTGGCGAGGGACCCTCCATACCTAGAATAGAGCGTGAGGAATCGCTACCAATTTCAGCAGATGTTGAGACACCCCCTCTCAACATAGTGGGGGTCGAGACACCCTCACCCAAAATACCAAGTGCCAATGACGCTTCCGGCGAGGAACCCATAGTACGAAAAGGGTCTCGTGAAAAATTTTCAGCAAACAACACTGTTGATGTAAAAAATTAGATCGCTCTAATTATTCAATCACAGATAAATAAAATGGGACAAAGATTTTTAAAGTGGTTCAGCCTTATAAGAATGGCCTACGTCCACTGTTATGTTATTGCTGAGTGTTTGGGAATTCTCGATTACAAGTTCTTTCAAGAAAATCCGGTCCCTTTGAATGAGGGTGATACAAGGTATTTATAGCCCTTAGGCTGTACATGAAAGGGTTGATACATTAAATGATATACATATGAAAGGGTAATACATTTAATGCAGCGTGTGTGTCAAGATGATAAACATTCAATGAATGGTTGAACTGTCGATTATCTGGCAGTTTATGCTACGGCCGAGATGCAGCTCGGACCGCCTTAGTTCCTCGGAGCGCTAGAGTACCTCGGAGTGCTGAAGCTCCTCGGTGTGTCCTCGTGGCTCATAGGGAACATGACTTGGTCGGGGAAATGAAATTCCTCGTTGTTATTGTGCCACGTAGATTGACAAATGTCTTCGTATTATTCGCCCACATCAGCATATTAATTTTGGTATCAATAGAAGCCCCCAATGTTTCATATTTCGAACTTTGAGGAGTATGGAACATTCTTTCTCGGTATATGGAAATATTGAATGATCTTCCTGGGTTTTAGGAGCATCGTATTTGAATTTATTTCCAAATTCACAGAATCCGCCTTTTTTCGAATTTTTACGAGCGCTTCGATCTTTGTGCCCTTTTTGTCCTTTTAGCCGCCGGAAGTTCCATAGTTTCTTTTTGGTAATCATTTCTATCGCCATTTCCCAATGCACAGTATTTAAACTTCCCAAATAATTATACCATCCTCTACTTTTTGCAATTTTCTTGCTTTTCGAATTCTTCAGTCTTTCTTTCTCTTGTGCGTTCATCCTTGTTTTCGTTCGTTGTCAACAGACCTCCTTTCTTCCTGTAAGATCTTCTTCCTTCTTCTTTTATTCACCATGGTTTATATTATTGAATCTATTGAAAAATTCCGTTCTGATTATTCTATTCCGTCTTGGGTAACTCTGGAAAATCTTCCTGAGCCCTTTGATTATTTTCGTTTGGCTGAGGGACATTGGTTCCCCAGCCTTTTTATTGCTGAGTGTGGATTTTCTTTTCCACCCAACTCTTTATGCTTAGAATTCTGCCAAAATTTCGATGTTGTTCCTGCAAAAGTAGCCCCCAATACATGGAGAATAGTTAATGGGGTGCATAAATTAAATCAAACTCATGGAACTCGCATAGGAATTCCTGAGATTATGTATTGCTATAGATGGGCTGTTTTAGACAACGTTTATTATTTAAAAACTAGATTTTTGAATAGAGCTTTAGTAGTCAACCTCCCTGATGCCAACAGGGATTATTTTGAACATGGGTTAGTTTTCAAAAATTGGCAACATGCTCCTTTAGTCGGAGACAGAGTGTATGAAGGTCCCAAATGCCCCCCCATATGGCAATGGGATAGGTTATTTTCATTTTATTTTATTCTTGAAATTGTGACTTCATCATGTTTGAATAAATGCATGATTGACATTTCATATTGTTTTTGTTTGCAGTTAACAGCAAGAGAAAAACTCCTAAGGAATCGGAAGTTAATATAAGGCAATTAAAACATATCTGGAGTTTGCATAAGAAGGTTGCAGACGAGCATATCAGGTCTGCCTCATACTTGTTGCAGTACAAGAGCTATACGTCGTCTTTTACTGCTCGCCCTGTGGTCAGCTCTAGTGATCCAGTGCAAATTCCTGAGGACTCTGATCCAGAATCTCATATTCCTTTGAGCCAGTAAATGGGCAGGAAAAGAGCTCCTCCTGCTCTATTTGATGACACTACTTCTGCTGCTGAGGCTAAGAAAAGCAAAACTGATGTCCCAGAGGGGACTAAGAAGGTGGATGTTGCACCTTCCAAAGCTGCCGAGAAGCCCCCAGTGGCTCCGAGCAAGAAGGTTGCTCCTGTGGAGATGACTGCTATCTCTCCGACCAAGAGATCTTCCTTGGTTGAAATTGCTGAAGTTACTTTGAGGAGATTGAGGAAATCGTCCTCAGTCAATGTGGCTGAAACTGCCAATCTGACTAAAACCATCTCTTCTCTACCAGCTGGTGGTGTTGGTGTTCCAACCATCATTCTTCCGAGCTCTGCCATGAGCTCGGTAAAAACTTGGATCATACCCGAGGTCCAAGGAATTGATGAAAAGATTTCTAGGGATATGCTGACATCCCTAGCCACTCGTCACCTTGCTTCAGTAAATTTCTCACACTTTGAATTTCCTTTCTTTCTTTGAATACTTTTATTTTTGTACTGACCTGTCACTTTTTCCTTTGTTTAGCTGGTGAATTGTTTTAACAACATCGTGAAGAAAGACGAAGCTATTAAAGCTTCCAGCTCCTCGTCCGGTGTAGAGGATGCTCTGCTGGGTTTAACCCAATCTTTGAAGGATTCTCGTCAGTAGTATAACGAGGACAAAGCTGAATGGGAGAAAAAGTTATCTATAGTTGAGGCCGAGAAGGTGAAGATGGATGAGATCTCCAAGATGGATGAGATCTCCAAGATAAGATGGATGAGATCTCCAAGATAGGCCGAGAAGGCCGAGAAGGTGAAGATGGCCGAGAAGGTGAAGATAAGCTGAAAAAGGCAGGGGAAGAGTTGTCCGCCCTGCGGGATATCAAGGGCCAAAAGGAAGAATTGGATGTGAAGCTCTCCTCGGAGAAACTGAAAAGAAAGCTCGCAGTTAAAAAATCCTTCAGCGCTGACTGGGATAAAGGATGGGACAAGGGGATTGTTGCGATGACATCCCAAGTTTAATACGGGAAGTTGAAATACTTCCGAGATGGCTGGGTAGCTGCCCTGCAGGAAATAAAGATCAAGGACGACTCTGGGCTATTCCAGCTACACCTCCCTGGTCCTCCCCCACCAATTGTGGAAGAAGAAGAAGATGATCATATCTCTGATGAATCTTCCATGGCCATCGGTGATCAAGTCCCTGCATCTCTATCTTCTGCCAACGAGGACATTTCTTCCATGCCTCCTCCTCCTGAGAAAATTTCAACTCATGCTGATCAAGTTGCTGTTACCACCGAGCAACCAAGCTCCTCGTCCCAGCCTCCCGAGAAAGTCTTGGGAGACAAGGAAAAGGTGTGAAGTTATTCGGTATCATTTTTATCTTTCATTATTTGTAATCAAACAATGTAATCCATTTGTGATCTAATAAAATACATCTTTGTTCATCTCTGTTGTTGATGATTTGTTTTTGTTGACTGTTGTCTTCTTTTCATCATTAGTTTGTGGCTAGAATGGAACTGATATCTGCACATGACACAAAGCTGATGCAGCAATGCCATGAATATTATAAAGCAGGTCATACAAATTTGAGTGTATCAGAAATTGCTGACATCCTTGGCCATGATGCTTCAGAACAAGCAATTGAGGCTTATCGGTACTTGAAGGATTTACTCGACCGAGGTGTGGCCAACAACGTGGCCTACTATGAATTGATCGAGGAACTTCATTGTACCTTAGAAGATCTACAACATCAACACAATGAATCGACTGCTTTGCTGCACAAGGAGTATGAAAATAGATATCAACAGCTTTCTTCTGAAACAGGCCATAAAAAGATCCTTGCTGGATACGATGTTAGGGAGAGAACTCTAAAAGGTGAAGTTGAGGCCTGCAGGCAGATTGCTGAGTTGCTGGAACAAGAGAACAATAATTTGCAGAAAAAGCTGGCACAGTATGAATCTGCAGCGTCATCTTCCACTGCTTTAGTACAAGTTACCGATGAAGGTTTCTCGTTCTTAGAGGTTGAGAATTCCAAATTAAGGCAAGAATTGGATAACTTAAGAAGATCTGTTATTCCTGTGACTGCTCGGGGACGAGGAAGAGGGTCTCGGGGGAGAGGAAGAGCTATTCAAAATGTTGTCGAGGAGCAAAATTCACCACCTGCTCGGAGTCGATCAAGAGTTTTCAGCCGTAATGTTGAAGAAGCTCGCACTCAGTCTACTTTGGAAACTCAAGCATTCCAATTGAACGCCAAAGTTCGGGCTTTATCTAAAATGTCCAAGAAAAACCTATCTTTGGAAGATCAACTTACTGCGACGAAGTCTGCTTTGAATGATAAAGATGTTTTTCCCAGGAACCTTCACGAACAATTGGATAGATTAACCTTCCAATTCCATAAACAGCCCAGGGAATTTTGGATGGCAGGATACAATGAAGCCCTTGTTCATTTAGATGCTCGTATTGAACATGCCAATAATGAAGGTTATAAGCAGGGGTGGTTGAACGCCTTGGGTGTACTAAAATTGGAGCAAGGGCATTTTTTATGGGATTATCATGCTCCAGGGTTACTAGACTTGCCTGTGCCACCTTTCAAATTGGACATGGAATGGATCCCAGCTCGTTCCATTCCTCGGAGTTTAATTTCAAAATATCTTGGTGACTATAGTCTTCATTCTCAGACTGAATTATCTCGTCCCGAGCATCTCTTGGATACACCTTCTGTGATGAACGTCAGAATGCTCAGAGATATTAATTTCATCAATTCTCCTCTTTGCCTGGAGGATCCTCCTGCTGGCGAGGAGCCTGTTTCAAAAGCTAAAGGAAAGAAACCAATAGAATAGGTTTTTCAATGTAACAGTTAGCACATATATGTAGCTTGTAATTTATTTTGATTTTAATGAAAGACTTTCATCTTCTGTTTGCAAATCTGTATTGCTATTGTCTTGTAAAATGCTCTACATCTGTGCATATGTATAAGTTAAAAAGATAACAATATTGTTGTTCATCGACCAACTTAATAAAAAGTTACAAGTATCAAGTTTGCTCAATCACTTAATAATAAAGTAATGAGTATAAAATGTTCAAAATGTTTCCAACCAACCAAGGTTGTTAGATTGTGTTTGTCGACCAACTACAGTTGATGGGTTTTTATCTCCGACCAGCCATATTTGGTTCATCAAATGTTCATAAGGTGTGTCCGACCAACCAAGGTCAATAATTTATCCTCGTCGACCAACTACAATTAGTGGGTTTTGATCACCGACCAACTATATTTGGTTCAGTTTAGAATTTTTGTATTTTTGAAGAACTTTTGTAATAATCTTACCTCCCGACCAACATAAATTGGAATGTGAGAGCATATTTTCAAATCAACTAATATTGTTCTTCCCTCAACCGTAGTTGATTATTGAACTATCAGGTTCTTTCGAACTATCTTGTCCACTAGTTATCTTACCAACCTTAGTTGATCACGCTAGTGTACGCCTCCTAACCAAAGGAGTATATTTTTTGGTTCTTTCGAACTATCTGTCCACTAGTTATCTTACCAACCTTATTTGGTCACGCTAGTATATGCCTCCTAACCAAAGGAGTATATTTTTTGGTTCTTTCGAACTATCTGTCCACTAGTTATCTTACCAACCTTAGTTGGTCACGCTAGTGTACGCCTCCTAACCAAAGGAGTATAATTTTTGGTTCTTTCGAACTATCGTCTTCTTTTTGCTGTCGAGCAGCGTAGTGTACAACACTAGTATTCCCCGAAAAACTTTCAAACAAAGGAGAGGAAAATGGTGAAAACATCATCGTTTTATTCATATTGATGGAACCGTTGTACATTTTACATCATTGATAATACTTGCGAAGGTGTTCAGCATTCCAAGCATTCTTGAATTCTTCTCCTTCTAGAGTTGCTATTCGGTAGGTTCCTGGTTGAACAACTTTTGTAACTCGGTAAGGCCCATGCCAGTTTGCCTCCAATTTATTGTGCTTCTGAATTACCTTCTTTAGCACGTAATCTCCTTCCTTTAAATCGCATTTCCTCACCCTTTTGTTGTAAAAAAGAGCTGTTCGTTGTTGATAAGCAGCATTCCTAATGGCTGCCTCTTCTCTGACCTCCTCGAGCATATCCAAATCCAGTCTTCTCATCAAGTCACTGACAGGAGAATTGAAATTCAGTACTCTATGCGTTGGAAGACCCAACTCGGCAGGTATTACAGCCTCACTTCCAAATGCCAGCATATATGGTGATTCTCCAGTCGCTGCTCGGGGAGTTGTTCGGTAAGCCCACAATACTGATTGTAGCTCATTAATCCAGTTAGCTTTAGCTTCACTTAGCCTTTTCTTCAAACCATTTAGAAGTGTTCTATTCGTCACTTCAGTCTGTCCATTGCTTTGAGGATGGCCTGGTGCTGAATGAACCTTCAAAATGTTCGACTGATGACAATAGGCAGCAAATTCCTCGTTATCAAATTGGGTTCCATGGTCTGTGATGAAGGCATGAGGGAGACCATATCGACAGATGATATTCTTCCAAACGAACTGGTATACCTTCACGTATGTCATATCAATAAGCGGCTCAGCTTCTACCCACTTAGTAAAATAGTCCACTGCAACGACGAGGTACTTGAATCTTCCTCGGGTGGTCGGCAGTGGTCCAACCAAATCAATTCCCCACATGGCAAATGGCCAAGGGGAAGTTATTGGTGTCAACAATGCTTGTGGAGTTCGTCGGATAGAGGAAAAACGTTGGCACTTGTCACATTTCTTAGCATAGGCTATACAATCAGCCCTCATCGTCGGCCAATAGTATCCTTGAGTCATTACCCTTTGTAAAAGTGTTCGACCTGCTACATGAGCTCCACAAGACCCTTCATGGATTTCTTCAATCAATTCTTTCACCTCGGAGGGATGTACACATCTCTACAAACCTGCCATAATTCCTCGTCTATATAAAATACCATTAGTTAATACATACCGAGCAGCTTTATACTTCAATTTCTTTGCCGCGAGCTTGTCCTCTGGCAATTCTCCTTCTTCAATATATGCCCTGATGGGATCCATCCAAGACGGTCCTAAATCAAGGGTAATAACATTCATCGTCAGGTTTTCATCTATGCTCCGACTTTCCAGTACTTCAATTGGTATTGTTCTTCGTAGCTTGGTACGAGTAGCTGATGCTAGTCAGGGCAGTACGTATGCTTGTGCATTTTCTATTCTGGGTATTCTGATCAACTGAATGGCATCAAATTCTGCCAACAATTCCATCACCTTTGCATGATACTTGACCATTAGTTCTCCTTTAACTGCATATGTTCCCATCATCTGATTCACAATCAATTGAGAATCACTGAATACCATCACTTGTTGCGCTTCCATAATCTTTGATAAATTAAGACCTGCTATCATGGCCTCATACTCAGCCTCATTATTGGAGGCTTTGAATTGGAATCGCAAAGCATATTCCATGTCAATCTCGTCTGGAGTATTTAAAACAATTCCTGCCCCAGAACCTGCTGTGCAAGATGAGCCATCTACATATAATCTCCATATGGGTAACCCGTCTTCAAATTCCTTATCTGATAGAGTTCCTCGGTGAAATATTTGTTGCTTCTTTTCATCCTCCCCTGACACTTTTCGCTCCTCGTCGATCATCTTTTCTCGCTCTTTTACCAACCGGAGCTGGTCTGAGTTTGAATTTGATGATCCTTCTACATCCACAAGTCCTTTTACCAACCGGAGTTGGTCTGGATTTATGTCTGTTGATCCTGTAACATCCACAGGTTGGTCAGCGAGCAACTTTTGTTCCTCGGGGGTATCAGGATATGTAAACTCTGCTATAAAATCTGCTACAGCCTGCCCTTTCAATGATGATCTGGGTTCATACACAATATCATATTCTCCGAGCTCTATTGCCCAGTACATCAGTCTTCCTGACTTTTCTGGCTTATGAAGGGCTTGCCTCAATGGCATGTCGGTATAAATGACGATGGTATGGGCCTGGAAATATGGCCTCATTCTTCTACTTGCTTCAATTAATGACAATGCCAATTTCTCTAGCTTTGGGTACCTGATTTTCGCACCTCGGAAAGCTTTACTTGTGTAATAGATTGGTTTCTGGACTCCATTCTCCAATCTGATCAATGCTGAACTAACTGCATTCTCTGATACTGCCAGATACAAGTATAACTTCTCTCCTGTTATTGGCCTGGACAACAATGGAGGTGCTCCCAAATACTTTTTCAAGTCTTGAAAGGCCTTCTCACATTCCTCAGTCCACTCAAAAGTTTTTCGAAGTGTTTTGAAGAATGGGAGGCATTTATCAGTTGCTCGGGACATAAATCTGTTGAGTGCTGCAACTCGTCCTGTAAGACTCTGCACTTCTTTCTTCGTCGTTGGGGATCGCAGCCCTAAAAGAGCTTTGATCTTTTCTGGATTTGCCTCAATTCCTCGTTGGTTGACGATGTATCCGAGGAACATTCCTTCTCGTACTCCAAAGGCGCACTTCGTCGAGTTGAGCTTCATTTGGTATTTATCTAGTTGATCAAAGGTCTGACCTAAGTCAACTAGATGATCATCATCTTTCTTGCTTCTTATTAGCATATCGTCGACATAGATTTCCATGTTGCAACTGATTTGTTCGGCAAAAACCTTTTTCATCAGTCGCTGATATGTTGCACCTGCATTTTTTAAACCAAAAGGCATGACATTATAACAATAAGTTCCCCTTGGGGTAATAAAAGAAGTACTTTCCCTGTCTTCAGGTTTCATTTTGATCTGGTTGTAGCTAGAATATGCATCCATGAAGCTGAGCAGCTCATGTCCCGAAGTAGCATCCACTAGTTGGTCTATTTTGGGCAATGGAAAATGATCTTTCGGGCATGCTTTGTTGAGATCAGTGAAATCAACACACATTCTCCATTTATTATTCTTCTTCTTTACCATCACCACATTTGCTAACCAGTCTGGATATTTCACAGCTTCAATGAATTGGGCTTTCTGGAGCTTCTCGACCTCCTCTTGTATGGCCTGATTCTTCTCGGGACTAAACACTCTTCTTCTCTGCTTCACAGGCTTGATCTCCTTATTCACATTGAGTTCATGACATAAGAAGTTTGGATCTATTCCTGGCATGTCTTCGTGACTCCATGCAAAAGTATTCTTCCTATTTCTCAAGAAAGTTATCAACTTATGTTTTATTGAAGCATCCAACGACGAACCTATCTGGGTTACTCGTTCAGGGTGCTCCTCGTCCAGAATAACATTTTCTGTAGATTCTACCACCTGTCCTTTTACAAGTTGGGATTCATCCCTGGGATCAAGAGTTTCAATTTCTGTACCTTCCTCCACCTGGTAGGTAGTAGTCTTTTTCCTTGATTCCTCAAGCTCCTCTTGCTCGGCAGATGAATAATAGCATTCTCGAGCTATTTTTTGATCACCTTTCACAACTCCTACTCCGAAGTTTGTTGGGAATTTTAAGCATTGATGCACTGTAGATGGAACTGCTTCGAACTTCTTCAAACCAACTCTTCCCATGATGATGTTGTAGGCTGACTGCACATTCTTGTCCATCACAAAGAAGCGTATTCTTTCTGTTCGACAAGCAGGCCAAGTTCCAATGAATATGTCCAACTTGATCGTCCCAAGTGGAAAAACTTTCTCGCCAGCAAAACCCAGAAGGGGTTTGTGATAATGTTCCAATTGAGATAATTTCAAATTCAAGCTATCAAAGCATGAATAGTACATGATGTCTGCCGAACTACCATTGTCCACCAACACCCTTGAAATCACCACATCTTTCATCCTCATTTTGATCACCAAAGGATCGTCGTGAGGGTAAAGAACACCTGCCAAATCATTTTTTGAAAAACCAATAACTAGCTTCTCTTTATTTACCTTCCTCGGACGATCATCCTCGGCAAGATTTATTCGTTGAATATATGAGCAGGCTTGAGCCTCTCCGAGATAAGCCTTTCTTTCTGCAGTAAGGTCTCCCCCTCCAGCATCTCCTCCTGTAATAACATTACAATCAAATGACCCAAAACGTATGGAAAATACCTCTCGTTCTGGCTGCCTTGGCTTTTTTGGAAGATCGGGGTCTTCATCTGGATCATCTTCATGATCTCTTTTCTTTTTCTCCTCCGTCCGACGAGGAGATCTGGAACGGTCTCTAGTTCTATCATCATTCTTCCTTTCACCTCTGCGATCTACATACTTTGACAACTTTCCTCTTCGGATGAGCATCTCAATCTCGCTCTGAAGGGCTATGTAATTTTTGGTTTTATGGCCATGATCTTTATGGAATTTGCAATATTTGGCCCTATTCCTCAGGTCAGGATTGGTCCTCAGTTTAACTGGCCACTTGATTTCTTCGTTATTCTTGATTTCTTCCAAAACATGATTAATACCCATTTTCAATGGAGTATAATTATCGTATTTCTTCAAGACTTCCCATGACGTCCTATTATTCTTGGAGTGCTTGTCACCACCATTACCTTTTTGCTCTTTCCTCTTAGATTTGTCAACCTCCACCTTGGTTTCTTTATCCATATTTTTCTTCGCAGCCATAGCCTCCTCGGCGTTCATGATTTTGGCCGCTTTTGCCATCAACTCCGACATAGTTTTAGGTGTATCTTTGGCCAAAGTGTAGTATAACTTGTTAGGCAGCAATCCACTCATCAAAGCAGTGATCGCTGTCTTTTCTTCGTAATCTATGACTTCCAACTTCTCGTTATTGAAACGAGTTATGTAATCTCTAGTACTCTCACCTGATTTTTGTCTAACACTTAACAAGTGCGCTACTTGCTTTACCGACTTTGCTCCAAAACAGAAATTTCCAATGAACAACTCGGCTAACTGAATAAAAGTCGAGATCTTACCTCGAGGAAGATTGTTGTACCATATCTGTGCAGATCCGGTAAGAGTTCCTGAGAATGCTCTACACCTCATCTCGCCGGGGACGGCATATATATCGGCAGCAGCTTGGTATTGTTCTATATGAAGAACATGATCTGTCTTTCCATCATACTTAGGGGTCACTATAGGTGCTTTGAATTTCGATGGTGTAGGAAAATTCACAATGGCCTGCATAAAAGGTGTCCCTTGAACAAAAGTTCTCTGTAAGGGATTCCTTTCTTTAGACATTTCTCCAAGTCTATCCTCCAATCGATGAATGGAACCTTTCCATGCTTCATTTCCTTCCTCGGGTCGCTTAGTTCGAGCAATTGATTGTTCTAACATAGCTTCCTGAGATCTATCTCGACGAGTAGCTGGTCGTGATTGTGCTGATCCTTCTCTCAGACCTGATGGTGGTCGAAAGCTTCTCGATGGGGCTCTAGGTGGACTCATATTTCTCCTTGGTCCTAACCGACTGAAAGGAGACACCCTGCTTAATCTTTCCAGGGCGCTGGTTCTCTCCGGAGAGAGAGTGATATGTTGATCTGTATCCGTAGCCCGTATCGATGAAGTTCGCCCAGGTTGATAAGAAAAATCATTAGATTCTTCATTACGATATGACCCAGTACGCCTGGATCGCGATTGCCCACGATCACTCCTTTGCCTTTAATGGGTAGGTGCACCACCGTGAAGAGTTTGAATGAGTTGCCTCATTGTTTCTTGCATGGCGGTTTGTCCTTCAGCCAGATTCGTCATAATTCCAGCCAGATCTGGAGGTGCAGATGGATTTGGAGGGTTTCCAGCATTTCCAGCATTTCGATTACTGGATTCTGGATTATCTGCCATTGATGATAAATGATTTTTTGGTGAAAAACGATAGCAACAGTCGTTCCCACAGACGGCGCCAATCTGTTGATGTAAAAAATTAGATCGCTCTAATTATTCAATCACAGATAAATAAAATGAGACAAAGATTTTTAAAGTGGTTCAGCGTTATAAGAATGGCCTATGTCCATTGTTATGTTATTGCTGAGTGTTTGAGAATTCTCGATTACAAGTTCTATCAAGAAAATCCGGTCCCTTTGAATGAGGGTGATACAAGGTATTTATAGCCCTTAGGCTGTACATGAAAGGGTTGATACATTAAATGATATACATATGAAAGGGTAATACATTTAATGCAGCGTGTGTGTCAAGATGATAAACATTCAATGAATGGTTGAACTGTCGATTATCTGGCAG
The DNA here is from genome assembly GCA_949130495.1 of Sambucus nigra. NCBI lineage: Eukaryota > Viridiplantae > Streptophyta > Magnoliopsida > Dipsacales > Adoxaceae > Sambucus > Sambucus nigra. The sequence continues at coordinate 542,180,648 of OX422217.1, read as the reverse complement.
TTTATGCTACGGCCGAGATGCAGCTTGGACCGCCTTAGTTCCTCTAAGCGCTAGAGTACCTCGGAGTGCTGAAGCTCCTCGGTGTGTCCTCGTGGCTCGTAGGGAACATGAGTTGGTCGGGGAAATGAACTTCCTCGTTGTTATTGTGCCACGTAGATTGACAAATGTCTTCGTATTATTCGCCCACATCAGCATATTAATTTTGGTATCAACAAACACATTTCGCAAAGTCCCCCCAGGAGCATCAACATCTGCGTTGCCACACAAGAAACCACCAGTCAACGTCGAGACCCCCCTCTCGCCGATGTCGAGACCTCCAGCTTCTGACGAGGGACCCGCGGACATGATGACAGACCATGAGGAACTCTTAGTTGAATGGGAAGTCTGCGAAGATGAGACCACCATGCTGTCACAGGTCGAGACCCCCATTTTCGAAAAATCCGAAGACATCGAGACCCCTTCCCCTTGAAATAAAGAACATGGGGTCGAGACCCCTCTCTCTCCAAGAAAAGTCACAACCGCGCTGACACCACCCTTCAACATAGTTGAGGACAAGACACCACAACCCAAACTAACTTGAAAATTTTCAGAACCCAAGGTCGAGATACCTCCACCAATAGCAACTTGGGTGTTGAAAGAACCCAAGGTAATCTGCGAGGAACTCTCGGATGTGGAGTCCACTCGCGGCAAAACCTTGGTAGCAGCCATATTAGACGAGACACCCTTTTCCCCCAAAAAAATATCACTGGTCGAGACACCCCTCGCTGTCAACAAAGATTCGGACGAGACACCCTCTTTTGCAAACAAAAACACACTGGTCGAGACACCCCAAGTCGTCCACAAAGATTCAGTCGAGGAAGGGAAGGGCGAGGAACCCATGAGGGTTCTCGACCGAAAATCAATATCACCAACAAAGGCGTCACCAGACAAAGAAAATGCCGGCTGCACAGAAGCAGCGGCGCTATCAATATAACGCGACCAGAGGTCACCGACGTTCATAGTACCAAGGGTCGGAGCAGTTAGGATGGGTAATGAAGAAGGCATGGATCCAAAAGTCATGGGAGCTATGGAGTTGTTTACATTTGAAGAGGTATTTGATTGATTTGAAGACATTAATGGGGTGTTTTGGGAAAGCTAGAAGAAAATAAAAGGGATTGGGGGTTGTTGATACCAAGTTTATTCTGCAGACATAGACCAATTATGTGGAGACACGTGTCAATTTACATAGCACTCGTAAACATTTTTTAACAACACACTGATTCCGAAGACCTCAACCTCCCCGACCAACTCAGACACTCTGAGAAATAAGTGTCCTCCGAGGAACTCTACTGTACCGAGCAACTCATATTTACCGAGCTACTTAGGCAGTCCGAGCTGCATCTCGTACAAAGCATTTATAACCGGATAATTAAGAGGATTAAATGCGCATTAAATGCTGATTATTATCATACATATGTACACGCCCATTGGACAGCTATGTAATATTCTCTCGCATGTACAACCTCAAGGCTATAAATACATTGTAACCTCCTCATTAGCAGGGGACTCAGAATTTCTTGATAAACCCATTATCGAGAATTCTGCAAATAGTCAGCAATAACACAAACAGTGGACGTAGGCCATTCTTTCAAGGCTGAACCACTTTAAAAATCTCTTGTCTTATTTATTTTTTTATCTGTGATTAAATAATTAGAGATAATCTAATTTTTTACATCAACAGATTGGCGTCGTCTGTGGGAAACGACTGTAATTTTTGTATTTCATCAAAATAACTCATCATCAATGGCTGATAATCCAGAATCCAGTAATCGAAACGCTGGAAAACCCCCAAATCTGTCCGCTCCACCAAATATCCATGATCTAGCTGGTATAATGGCAAATTTGGCCCAGGGCCAGACCGCCATATAGGAAACCATGCGACAACTCGTGCAAACTATCCACGGTGGGGCGCCAACCCAGCAGGACAACGGAACATTCAGAGAAATATCCGTTTGCCCTCCTCACGGACTAGGCGAACGTTACTCCCGGAAGAATCTCATTCTAGACGCACTGATTCATATCGAACTGAGAGATCCAACGATCCTTCTTATCAGCCTGGAAGGACTTCCTCGGTACGAGCTACAGATACACAACACAATATCACTCTCTCTCCAGAAAGTACAAGTGCTTTTGAAAAATTGAGTAGAGTTTCTCCCTTTGATCATTTGGGTCCTAGGAGGAATAGAAGTCCCCCTAGGATAGTGTCGAGGAACTCTCAACGACCCTATGAGTTAAAGGAAGGCTCTGCCCAATCACAACCAGCTGCTCGTCGTGAAAAATCCCAAGAGGCAAATTCAACAAGATCAGTTGCGCGGACCAATAGGCCCGAGGAAGGAAATGATGCATGGAAGGGATCTATTCAAAGATTGGAAGACAGGTTAGGGGAAATGGCTAAGGCCAGGAATCCCTTACAAAGGAATTTTATCCGAGGAACACCATTCTTACAAGAAATTATAGATTTCCCCACACCATCAAAATTCAAAGCCCCAGTAATAACACCAAAATATGATGGACAAACTGATCCTGTTCTACATATAGAACAATACTAAGCAGCTGCTGATATATATGCTGTTCCAGACGAGATGCGATGCAGGGCATTTTCAGGAACTCTCACTGGATCAGCTCAAATATGGTACAATAATCTTCCTCGAGGGAAGATTGTAACTTTCTTTCAACTGGCCGAGCTCTTTATTGGGAACTTTTATTTTGGAGCAAAACTAGTTAAACGAGTAGCGCACTTGTTAAGTGTTAGCAGAAAGCGGGTGAGAGCACCAGGGATTATATTACTCATTTCAATAACGAGAAGCTTGAAGTTATTTATGACACCCCGCCTAATTAAATACCGGGCGATCACTCCTTTATTAAATTAAATCAAGGTAAACAGTTGGTTCATTCTCAGCATCACTGTCGATAAAAATAATTTTTCCAATTTAACACCCTAAATAATTAAGCTAAGTGTCAAAACCATTTTTCATACAAACTTCCAAATTTTAATTAAAGAAAAGATTTATTTACACAAAACACATTTCTACAATATGGAACCACACCACTATGAACTAAAATAAAACCATACATTCGTCAATCGAATGTCAACATAATAAAACTAAACATCATAAACCATCCTGAATAAATCCCGTAAAACAATACTGGAATAACTGAAATATAAAATCCCAACAATAAATGAAATGCTGAAAGGGGCGACATGTGCCCAATAAATGAGAGTAATAAGAGTGGAGTCAATAACAGAAGCCGTCTACTCAAGTGACCTGCAACTTCCACCTAAGTTGCAGCTCGTTCTTCTCAAAGGATCCTAAGCAAGACGCCCCTGTGGCTGGGCACCTGAAAATATACATATATATACACAAGGGAGAGAGAGAGAGAAAGAAAGAAACGGGTCAAGGCCCGAAAGTGTGTTTGATTTTAAAAATACGTTAAGCAAGTATTTAAAATGATACAGGCCAATGCAACATCATATTAGTTCGTCTCTCTCTTGAGAAATACTCACCTCTCTTCTAATGTGCACTCCTATCGCACTAACCTACCCAACGATTCGTTTACCTTAGCTTACGCATATATTTTCAAAACCGAACGATGACAATGTTTTAAAAAGTTTACTTTCAATATGTAGCACTCCTCTCATTTTAGCTTCATTAAATATAAGCTTCCCAGTGTTTTCTCATACTTTCGCAAAACAAGTATTTAATAATCTGAGTCAACAACCATGTTCTACTTATCAAATCACAGTAGGCAGTTTAAAGTTTATAACCTCATATATATATTAACTATTCATATAATATATAGATATAACAGCACCCTAACTAAACTATGGTGCGGGCATACTCTGCTATCCAATCCCCGTATCGCTCACACAAAGGGAAATACAAGTTCGGAATCACTCTCGAACTGTATTAACATATACAAAACAACGTTGAGGCGAAGCATAGATTCCAAGTCCAAGAGGTCAGTACATACCCACACGTCTCTTAGGACCGTCCGACTATCAATCTGATAGCCCGTACCTAGGATCTCTATCTTCTAGGGTACGAATCAATATCCCCCATAAAGCAACACAGGATAAGATCGTCCCAGCGCGGTAACCTCAGGGATAGCAAGTAGCGTGGGTAAGTTTTTCACATGTATATAATATATGTACACACAATTATATAAATTTACCCATTTCATCATATTAATATAGGATTCTCTCGTAACCCATAGTCATAACATTTATCTTTAATTTCCCATTATCATGATTACGTATAAGGTTTCGTCTCTAACCTTAACTCGAAGAGTTTTCTCACTCATTACCTAATACTCATGGGTCATATCCTTACCAATCTAAAATTCAGTAAGTGACTTTATTTAATTCCAACGTAACTCTCTTACGCACCTCACCCTTAAGTTTCATAAATTCAACCTAAAGTAAATATCCCATAATTACCCTTCTCGTTGAAGATTAAAGGTTCTAACATTTATCCCTATACCCTACTGGTCCTCAATATCTCCCAAATCCTTTTTTTTATAATGCCCAAGAAATATTCCACGGTAAATTAATTCAACTAATTAAACAAGGGGAAAAAGAGTTTGCCATGAGGGGTCGATCGATCGACGTCTGGGGCTCGATCGATCGAACCGTCGATCGATCGACGCTCTAGGTTCGATCGATCGATTAAACAGGTATTTAGATTTCTGCAGAAGTGCAGTTACGTGTTTGACTAATATTCTTCATTCAAATCCAAAATTTCCAACACTAATCGTCCCAAAACTTATACTACAATCATGGTAATATATTTCCAGATGTTTCTAACGTTAAGCATGCATATAACCATCATTAAACATGATTAAACAACCTAAAATATCATCTAATCATCAAGAACCCTAAGTTTTCTTAACTTCTGTTCTAATCAGTTTTCTATAGAATTTCCTTCTAACATAACATCACAAATTTGTGGGTTGATCATCTACTTCACATATTATTTTCAGAATATGGTTATAACGATTTCTACATGCAAATCCCTATCAAAAATTGGGGTTTTCTTCCTTTAATTATACTCCTAATCATTCCTACACTAATATGATTATTGCACCAACGAAAATACGCAAGTTAAACACTTGCCTGGGATTTCAGAGGTTTGCTTTCCTGCTGATATTGGTGTGGTTGCGTTCTCCTCCTCGCGATCTACGCGTTGGCGGTGACGGCGGTGAAATCGGTGGTGCTTTTGGCCTTGAATCACCTTGAGAGCTCTCTCCTCTCTTCTCCAATGGCCGTTCTAGGGTTCTGAATGTTCTAACCCTAAAAGGCTGACTTAAAAGGCTGTTAAGGATGGCTGAAATTCGTGGGTTTAATTACCCTATTTTGTAAAATGACCAAAATGCCCTCCCGGGTCACTAATTAAGCCTAAAAACATCCCGAGACCCAAACTAAACCCCCGGGTACACTTTTCTGACTATCTCGACCTTTTCGGACGCATTGGCGCACTCAAAACGACCATACAGACAACTTATAAAATATTCACTTTTTAATTAACATAATTAGTCCCGACGTGGCACGGGCACGTCCCAACTTAAATTTCCGAAATAGTCATTTAATTCACTTATGACATTCAATATAGCCAATATAATATATTACTATGCTCATTAGTAATATTCAACAAGTTTCCCATAATTACTAACTCTAGTCACGTTAATAATTATAACATAGTTAATTTTCGGATTTTAATTAAATAAATCATCACATTAAATTTAATAAATCCCCAAATTAAATATAGCATAAAAATACGGGGTATTACATACTTCCCCCCTAATAACGGAATTTCGTCCCGAAATTCGGAAAATAAGGCATACCTGGTAAAAATAACTCTGGATATCTCTCGCGCATATCTGCCTCACGCTCCCAAGTGGATTCCTCCACATTATGATGCTCCCACTGGACTCGTACAAGTGGAACTACTTTCGACCTCAATCTCCTCTCACTATAGTCTAGAATAGCCACTGGTCTCTCCTCGTAAGAGCTATCAGACTGTAAGTCTATCTCGTCTATCGCAATGTGAGAATGGGCCATATTATCCCGAAGATATCGTCTCAACGACGAGATGTGGAATACATCGTGGATGCGATGTAAATGTTCTGGCAATCCCAACCTGTATGCTACTGGCCCAATTCTCTCGATGATGGGAAATGGTCCTATGTACCTCGGAGCCAACTTCCCCTTCTTCCCGAACCTCATCACTCCTTTCATAGGAGATACACGCAACAACACTTGATCTCCCACATTAAACTCCCGGAAGAACCGTTTCGCATCGGCGTAGCTCTTCTGCCTGTCTTGGGCTACCCGAATACGACCCCTGATTATCTCAATCCTCGCGGAGGTCTCCTGAATCACTTCTGGTCCTAATAACTTGTTGTCTCCCACCTCGAGCCAACAAGTTGAAGAACGACAAGGCCTGCCATACAAAGACTCAAATGGAGCCATGACAATCGTAAACTGATAGGAGTTATTATAAGCAAACTCTACCAGTGGAAGGTGTGGTTCCCAACCCCCTCCGAAATCGAGAACACACATGCGTAGCATATCTTCCAACATCTGATTAGTACGCTCTGTCTGTCCATCTGTCTGTGGGTGGTAGGTTGAACTCAATCTCAACTTCGTACCCATAGCCTCCTGAAAGCTTTCCCAGAAACGTGACACAAAAATCTTGTCTCTATCTGACACAATATTCAGGGGCACCCCGTGTAATCTGACAATCTCAGCGATGACCAACTGGGCATACTGACCCGTGGTATAATCTGTCCTCATTGGCAGAAAATGATCCACCTTGGTCAAACGGTCTACAATCACCCAGATAGAATCGTGGCCCCGCTGTGATGTAGGCAACCCGGTAATGAAATCCATGGAAATACTTTCCCACTTCCACGCGGGTATTTCCAACGGCTGAAGTAATCCCGACGGTTTCTGATGGTCCACTTTCACCAGCTGGCAAGTAGAACACTTGGACACAAATTCAGCGATGTCCCTCTTCATCCCACTCCACCAGTACTGTCGTCTCATGTCCTGGTACATCTTATCGCCTCCCGGATGTACTGCAAATCGGGACCCATGAGAATGAGTCATCACTTCATGACGTAGTTCCGCTCCTTCTGGGACCACTAATCTCCCATTAAACCGCAACCCTCCATCCGAACTAACAGAATAGGACTCAGCACCCTCGGCTAGAAGTCGTACAATCTGCTCCTGACAAAACGGGTCTATGGTCTGTGCCTGTATCACCCTTGTAACAATCTCGGGTGTGACTGACATGACGGATATGAACGAACGGGCTACTGCGTCTTGGTGACCCAACTCTTTCCACTTTTCTTTCCAAACGTCGGCTACATCGTCTACCGGTCTACGGCTCAACGCATCAGCAACTACGTGGGCCTTCCCCGGATGGTACTGTATGTCGAACTGGTAATCTTTCACAAACTCTAACCATCTGTGCTGACGCATATTCAGCTCTCGCTGAGTGAACAGGTACTGCAGTGACTTATGGTCTGTGAACAAACGGAATTTCTCGCCCAATAAATAGTGTCTCCAAATTCTCAATGCAAAGACGACCGCAGCTAACTCCAGGTCGTGGGTGGGGTAATTCTTCTCATGCGGCTTAAGCTTGCGGGAAGCAAAAGCTATAGCCTTCTCCTCCTGCTGGAGTACTCCCCCAAGTCCTCGTAAGGATGCATCTGTGTAAACTAGGTACTCTACACCCGGCTTCGGTAAAGCAAGGACTGGTGCCGAAGTAAGCTTGTCTTTTAGCTCGTCGAAAGCTAATTGACAAGCATCATCCCAAACATACGGTACCCCTTTGCGAGTCAAATTCGTCAACGGACCTGCTATTTTGGAGAATCCCCGAATGAACCTCCTGTAGTATCTGGCTAACCCAAGAAACTACGCACTTCCGTCGGTGTCGTGGGCTGCCCCCACTCCCTCACTGCTGACACTTTGCTCGGGTCAACTGCTATCCCTTGCTCAGAAACAACATGGCCAAAGAATTGTACCTCTCGCAACCAGAATCCACACTTCTCGTACTTAGCATACAACTGATGCTCTCGTAGGGTCTGAAGAACCTGCCTCAGGTGTTCGGCATGCTCCTCCTCGGAGTGTGAATATATCAAAATATCATCTATGAAGACGATGACGAACTGATCCAAGAACTCTCTGAATACTCGGTTCATCAAGTCCATGAAAACGGCTGGGGCATTTGTGAGTCCGAACGACATCACTCTGAATTCATAGGACCCATATCTCGACAAGAAGGCAGTCTTTGAAACATCCTTCTCTCTAATCCGTAACTGATGGTACCCCGACCTCAGATCTATCTTCGAAAAGAAATTTGCTCCCCTCAACTGGTCGAATAGATCATCGATTCGAGGCAACGGATACTTATTCCGTATCGTGACCTTGTTCAACTCCCGGTAGTCCACGCACAATCTCAGTGAACCATCTCTCTTCTTTACAAATAAGACTGGAGCGCCCCAAGGTGAGGTACTCCTACGAATGAAGCCCTGACCTAATAGCTGCTCAATCTGATCTCGTAGCTCTCGCATCTCTGCCGGAGCCATACGGTACGGTGCGCGTGCTATAGGTCTCGTATCCGGCACTAAATCTATAACGAAGTCTATCTCACGACTGGGCGGTAGGCCTGGTATCTCCTGAAACACATCAGAATACTCCCTAACAACTGGGATCGAATCCAAAGGAATCATAACCTCCTTAGAGGTATCCTCCTCTATGTAATATAAATGAGCGGTCGAACCTCCCTCTGGGCGAGGCATCGCCACTACAAACATCTCTTGCCCTGGAATGGCAAAAACAATGCTCCCACCGAAGCAATCAATCATGGCTCTATAAGATGCGAGCTAATCCATACCAATAATCACATCATGCTCGTGCATGTCTAAGACTAGCATGTCTGCAGACAATACCAAGCTACCAATCTCTATCCCTACTCCCCGGCATATAAAGAATATAAGTGACCCACTCCCCAGTGGTGAGTTGACACACGTCACGGTGCTCTCTGCTGTGGCTAATAGCCCTAAGGACTTCGCAAAATGCGTAGCTATAAAACAATGCGTTGCCCCCGTATCAAACAAAACTTTACCCATAGTACCATGGATAGGAAACATACCCTCAATCGCGGGTGGTGCCTGTGGAGCTGCTGCCTGGTGGACGTTATAGACACGTCCATACTGTAATTGCCCCTGCTGTACTGGCGCTGCTGGAATGGCTGGTAGGGCTGGCACCTGGGCTGGAGCTGGAAGGGCAGGTGGGAAGAGTGGTCTCTGGGGCTCATTACGGGCTCCCTGCTGCTGTGGGGCCCTATCGCCTTCTGGGCAATCCTGACGCTTATGGCCGTGCTTGCTGCACACAAAACACCGGCCTCTGAAATTACCTCCCCTCTGTCCCTGCTGACCACGGCCCTGCTGGTCGTTACCTCCACGCCATTGGCCCTGTTGGCCCTGATGTGTACGCTGTTGGCCTTGCTGGCCCTGCTGCTGACCCTGCTGATTAGGCTGGCCCTGCTGGCCCTGCCTGAATCCTCCGAATCCCTGCCTAGAATCACCTGAACGGAATCGCTTAGCAGGGTCCCCCTGATGGGAACTCTGCTCGTGCTGACGAGTCTGTCCATGAGTTGGTGCCCCACCGGCACTATTACCCCTGGTCCTGCCCTGCTGACTGGACTCTCCTGCTCTCTTGCTTCCCTGAAGATGGAAGCGGTGATCCTGGCAATGTAGTAACGCTGCATTGAGTACATCCGTGAAAGTACTCAGGGATAGATTTCCAATAAGGTGCTGACGGATCCTCCAAGCTAACCCGTCGACGAACAGCAAAATCTTCTTGCCCTCAGTGGGTGCCTCATCCGGCACAATAGTGAGAAGTCTCGTGAACTCCTCCTCATACTCAGCTACAGTAAGGTTCTCCTGCTCCAGATTTAGTAATTTCCGCCTCATCTCAGTCTGCACTGCGGGTGGAAAATACTTGCGGTCAAACCGCTCCCAGAACAACTGAATAGGGATCGTGTCCCTCTCCTCCAAAGTAGTAGTGGACTCCCACCACTGTAATGCGGCTCCCACCAGCTTAAAAGAAGCCAATAACTGTTTTTGTACCTCGGTGCACTCATACATGCGAAGATGCCGCTGGATGTCTTTCTTCCATTGGCTAACCGTGATAATGTCGGAGCTACCAGAGAACTCAGGGGGACGTGCTTTTTGAAAAGCATCCCGAACCCTCTCCCATGCAGATGGAAGCTGTGCTGGTACTGGTGCCACTGCCTGAACCTGGGGGGAAGATTGTAACTTTCTTTCAACTGGCCGAGCTCTTTATTGGGAACTTTTATTTTGGAGCAAAACCAATTAAACGAGTAGCGCACTTGTTAAGTGTTAGCAGAAAGCGGGTGAGAGCACCAGGGATTATATTACTCATTTCAATAACGAGAAGCTTGAAGTTATTTATGACACCCCGCCTAATTAAATACCGGGCGATCACTCCTTTATTAAATTAAATCAAGGTAAACAGTTGGTTCATTCTCAGCATCAGTGTCGATAAAAATAATTTTTCCAATTTAACACCCTAAATAATTAAGCTAAGTGTCAAAACCATTTTTCATACAAACTTCCAAATTTTAATTAAAGAAAAGATTTATTTACACAAAACACATTTCTACAATATGGAACCACACCACGATGAACTAAAATAAAACCATACATTCGTCAATCGAATGTCAACATAATAAAACTAAACATCATAAACCATCCTGAATAAATCCCGTAAAACAATACTGGAATAACTGAAATATAAAATCCCAACAATAAATGAAATGCTGAAAGGGGCGACACGTGCCCAATAAATGAGAGTAATAAGAGTGGAGTCAATAACAGAAGCCGTCTACTCAAGTGACCTGCAACTTCCACCTAAGCTGCAGCTCGTTCTTCTCAAAGGATCCTAAGCAAGATGCCTCTGTGGCTGGGCACCTGAAAATATACATATATATACACAAGGGAGAGAGAGAGAGAAAGAAACGGGTCAGGGCCCGAAAGTGTGTTTGATTTTAAAAATACGTTAAGCAAGTATTTAAAATAATACAGGCCAATGCAACATCATATTAGTTCGTCTCTCTCTTGAGAAATACTCACCTCTCTTCTAATGTGCACTCCTATCGCACTAACCTACCCAACGATTCGTTTACCTTAGCTTACGCATATATTTTCAAAACCGAACGATGACAATGTTTTAAAAAGTTTACTTTCAATATGTAGCACTCCTCTCATTTTAGCTTCATTAAATATAAGCTTCCCAGTGTTTTCTCATACTTTCGCAAAACAAGTATTTAATAATCTGAGTCAACAACCATGTTCTACTTATCAAATCACAGTAGGCAGTTTAAAGTTTATAACCTCATATATATATTAACTATTCATATAATATATAGATATAACAACACCCTAACTAAACTATGGTGCGGGCATACTCTGCTATCCAATCCCCGTATCGCTCACACAAAGGGAAATACAAGTTCGGAATCACTTTCGAACTGTATTAACATATACAAAACAACGTTGAGGCGAAGCATAGATTCCAAGTCCAGGAGGTCAGTACATACCCACACGTCTCTTAGGACCGTCCGACTATCAATCTGATAGCCCGTACCTAGGATCTCTATCTTCTAGGGTACGAATCAATATCCCCCATAAAGCAACACAACATAAGATCGTCCCAGCGCGGTAACCTCAGGGATAGCAAGTAGCGCGGGTAAGTTTTTTCACATGTATATAATATATGTACACACAATTATATAAATATACCCATTTCATCATATTAATATAGGTTTCTCTCGTAACCCATAGTCACAACATTTATCTTTAATTTCCCATTATCATGATTACGTATAAGGTTTCGTCTCTAACCTTAACTCGAAGAGTTTTCTCACTCATTACCTAATACTCATGGGTCATATCCTTACCAATCTAAAATTCAGTAAGTGACTTTATTTAATTCCAACGTAACTCTCTTACGCACCTCACCCTTAAGTTTCATAAATTCAACCTAAAATAAATATCCCATAATTACCCTTCTCGTTGAAGATTAAAGGTTCTAACATTTATCCCTTTTCCCTACTGGTCCTCAATATCTCCCAAATCCTTTTTTTGATAATGCCCAAGAAATATTCCATGGTAAATTAATTCAACTAATGAAACAAGGGGAAAAAGAGTTTAGGGAGGGGTCGAACGATCGACGTCTGGGGCTCGATCGATCGAACCGTCGATCGATCGACGCTCTAGGTTCGATCGATCGATTAAACAGGTATTTCGATTTCTGCAGAAGTGCAGTTACGGGTTTGACTAATATTCTTCATTCAAATCCAAAATTTCCAACACTAATCGTCCCAAAACTTATACTACAATCATGGTAATATATTTCCAGATGTTTCTAACGTTAAGCATGCATATAACCATCATTAAACATGATTAAACAACCTAAAATCTCATCTAATCATCAAGAACCCTAAGTTTTCTTAACTTCTGTTCTAATCAGTTTTCTCCAGAATTTCCTTCTAACATAACATCACAAATTCGTGGGTTGATCATCTACTTCACATATTATTTTCAGAATATGGTTATAACGATTTCTACATGCAAATCCCTATCAAAAATTGGGGGTTTCTTCCTTTAATTATACTCCTAATCATTCCTACACTAATATGATTATTGCACCAACGAAAATACGCAAGTTAAACACTTGCCTGGGATTTCAGAGGTTTGCTTTCCTGCTGATATTGGTGTGGTTGCGTTCTCCTCCTCGCGATCTACGCGTTGGCGGTGACGGCGGTGAAATCGGTGGTGCTTTGGGCCTTGAATCACCTTGAGAGCTCTCTCCTCTCTTCTCCAATGGCCGTTCTAGGGTTCTGAATGTTCTAACCCTAAAAGGCTGACTTAAAAGGCTGCTAAGGATGGCTGAAATTCGTGGGTTTAATTACCCTATTTTGTAAAATGACCAAAATGCCCTCCCGGGTCACTAATTAAGCCTAAAAACATCCCGAGACCCAAACTAAACCCCCGGGTACACTTTTCTGACTATCTCGACCTTTCCGGATGCGTTGGCTCACTCAAAATGACCATACGGACAACTTATAAAATATTCACTTTTTAATTAACATAATTAGTCCCGACGTGGCACGGGCACGTCCCGACTTAAATTTCCGAAATAGTCATTTAATTCACTTATGACATTCAATATAGCCAATATAATATATTACTATGCTCATTAGTAATATTCAACAAGTTTCTCATAATTACTAACTCTAGTCACGTTAATAATTATAACATAGTTAATTTCCCGATTTTTATTAAATAAATCATCACATTAAATTTAATAAATCCCCAAATTAAATATAGCATAAAAATACGGGGTATTACATTATTGATTACGAAGAGAAGACAACAATCACTGCTCTGATGAGTGGATTGTTTCCAAATAAGTTGTACTACACTCTAGCTAAAGATCCGCCTACAACCATGGTAGAGTTAATGGCAAAAGCAGCCAAAATTATGAATGCCGAGGAAGCTATGTCCATAAAGAAGAGTATGGACACTAAGGAGACTAAAGTTGAGGCTGAGAAGATTGAGAGGAAAGATCAGAAGAATAATGGTAGTAACAAGCAGTCAAAATCAAAGCAAGCATTGGAACAGTTAAAGAAATTTGGAAACTATACTCCTTTGAAAGTAGACATAAACCATGTTCTGGAGGAGATCAAGAACAACGAGGAGATGAACTGGCCCGAAAAAATGAAGGCAGATCCTGACAAGAGGGATAAGTCTAAATATTGCGAGTTCCATAAGGATCATGGTCATATGACTAAAAACTGCATAGCTCTCCAGAATGAAATAGAAGAGCTCATCAGACGGGGAAAATTGAGCAAGTATGTAGATCGCCGAAATGGTGGTAGGAGCAATGATCGAGCATGGCAGAGATCTAGATCTCCTCATCGAGCAAAAGAAGATAAGAAGAGAAATCATGAAGAATATTGAGAAGATGATCAAGATGATCCCGACCTCCCTAAGAGACCAAAACAACCAGAACGTGAGGTATTTTCTATCCGTTTTGGATCATTTGACTGCAATGTTATTACTGGTGGAGATGCAGGAGGTGGAGACCTTACGGCAGAGAGGAAGGCTTACCTCAATGAGGCTCAATCTTGTTCGTATATTCAACGAATAAATCTAGCTGAAGATGATCGCCCGAGGAAGGTGAACAAAGATAAACTGGTCATCGGTTTCTCTAAAAATGACCTTGCAGGTGTGCTATATCCTCATGATGACCCATTAGTGATCAAAATGAGGATGAAGGAAGTAGTGATTTCGCGAGTATTGGTGGATAACGGTAGTTCGGCAGATATTATGTTCTACCCATGTTTTGATAGTTTGAGCCTAAAGCTATCCCAGTTGGAGCCATATCATCAGCCCCTCCTCGGTTTTACTGGCGAGAAAGTTTTTCCACTAAGGACGATCAAGTTGGATATGTTCATTGGTACATGGCCTGCTTGTCGAACAGAAAGAGTGCACTTTTTTGTGATGGATAAGAATGTTCAATCGGCTTACAATATCATCATGGGAAGGGTAGGATTGAAGAAGTTCGAAGCACTACCATCTACTGTACATCAATGCCTAAAATTTCCAACCAACTTTGGAGTAGGAATTGTGAAGGGTGACCAAAAAGTAGCTCCGAAATGCTACTATTCATCTGTCGAGCAAGAAGAACAGGAAGAATCTAGGAAAAAGACTACCACCTATCAAGTGGATGAAGGTGCAAAAATTGAAACGTTAGATCCTAGAGATGAGTCGCAGCTCGTAAAAGGTCAGGTGGTGGAAGTTACTGAAAGTGTCATTCTAGACGATGAGCACCCAGAACGAACAACTCAAATAGGTTCGTCGTTGATACCTCACTAAAATAGGAATTGATAGTTTTCCTAAAAAGCAGAAAACAAACTTTCTCATGGAGACAGGAAGATATGCCAGGAATAGACCCAAATTTCTTGTGTCACGAGCTTAATGTGAACAAGGAAATCAAACTTGTGAAGCAGCGAAGAAGAGTGTTCATCCCCGAAGAACCAAGCTATACAAGAGGAGGTCGAGAAGCTCCAAAAAGCTTGCTTTATTGAAGATGTCAAATATCCAGACTGGTTAGCTAATGTGGTGATGGTGAAGAAGAAGAAAAACAAGTGGAGGATGTGTGTAGACTTCATCGACCTCAACAAGGCATGCCCAAAGGATCATTTTCCTTTGCCCCGAATTGATCAATTAGTGGATGCTACCTTGGGACATGGGTTGTTGGGCTTCATGGATGCTTATTCTGGCTACAACCAGATTAAAATAAAACCTGAAGGCAGGGAAAGTACCTCTTTTATTACCCCTAGGGGAACTTATTATTATAATGTTATACCTTTTGGTTTGAAAAATGCAGGGGCAACATATCAGCGGCTGATGAACAAAGTGTTTGCGGAGAAAATCAGTCACAATATGGTGGTTTATGTTGATGATATGCTAACGAAGAGCAAGAAAGCTGCTGACCATCTAATTGATTTAGGTCAAACCTTTGATCAATTAGATAAATATCAAATGAAGTTGAATCCTACCAAGTGCATATTCGGAGTACGAAAAGGCATGTTCCTCAGGTATTTTGTCAACCAATGAGGAATTGAGGCGAATCCTGAAAAGATCAAAGCTCTATTGGAACTGCGATCACCAACGAAAAAGAAGGAAGTGCAAAGTCTCACAGGGCGAGTTGCAGCACTTAATAGATTTGTATCATGAGAAACTGATAGATGCCTCCCATTCTTCAAAACACTCCAAAAAATGTTAGAGTGGAATGATGAATGTGAGAAGGCCTTTCAAGAATTGAAGAAATACCTGGGAGCACCTCCGTTGTTGTCCAGGCCAGTTATGGGAGAGAGACTATACTTGTATCTGGCAGTTTCAGAAAACGCAGTAAGCTCGGCGTTGATAAGAGTGGAAGACGGAGTGCAAAAGCCAATTTATTACACTAGCAAGGCCTTCCGAGGAGTAGAGATTAGATATCCAAGATTGGAAAAGTTAGCACTGACACTGATTGAAGCCAGTAGAAGGATGAGGTCGTACTTTCAAGCACACACTATAGTGGTTTACACTGATATGCCGTTAAGGCAAGCCCTGCACAAACCAGAAAAATCAGGAAGATTAATGTACTGGGCAGTAAAACTTGGTGAGTATGACATAATTTATGAACCAAGATACTCGCTAAAAGGCCAGGCTGTGGCAGATTTTATCGCAGAGTTCACCTATCTAGATACCTCCAAAGAGCAGAAATTGAATACCAACCAGCCTGTGGTCCCGACCAACTTAGGTCGGTAGACAAGCTAGAGAAGATGGTCGATGAGCTACAGGAAGTGTTAGAAGAGGACGGAAGGAAGCATCAAATATTCTACCGAGGAGTACTATCTGATCAAGAATTTGATAATGAATTACCTGTGTGGAATTTGTATGTAGATGGTTCTTCGTGTACTACAGGTAGTGGAGCAGGAATTGTTTTGAATAGCCCAGATGAGATAGATGTGGAATATGCTTTGCGCTTTCAATTTAAAGCTTATAATAATGAAGCTGAATATGAAGTTATGATTGTTGGTCTTAGTTTGGAAAAAACTATGAAAGCAGAGCAGGTCATCGTATTTAGTGACTCACATTTGATCGTAAATCAAATGCTGGGAGTATATGCATCCAAAGGATAATTAATGATCAAGTATCATGTGAAAGCAATGGAGATGGTATCGAGTTTTAACACACTACAGTTGGTTAGAATACCAAGATCTGAGAATGCAAGAGCAGATGCCTTAGCTCGGTTAGCCTCAGCCACGCTCATCGAGATATAAAGAACAATCCCAATAGAAATCTTGGCTAGTCAGAGCATTGACAAAGATCTGACTATGAACTTCATTACCCTTGATTTAGGACCGTTATGGATGGATCCTATCAGGGCCTATATTGAGGAGGGGGCTTTACCAAGTGGTAAACTCGCAGCCAAGAAACTGAAGTTTAAAGCTACTCGTTATGTACTGACTAATGGCATTTTGTACAGACGAGGAATTATAGCAGGTTTGCAAAGATGTGTGCATCCCTCCGAGATGAAAGAACTAATTGAAGAGATCCATGAAGGGTCCTGTGGTGCTCATGTAGTAGGTCGAACGCTTTTGCAGAGAATAATGACGCAGGGATATTATTGGCCGATGATGAGGGCTGATTATATAGCCTATGCCAAGAAATATGACAAATGTCAACGTTTATCTTCTATCCGAAGAACTCCCCAAGCATTATTGACACCCATAACATCCCCTTGGCCATTTTCTATGTGGGGTATAGACTTGGTCGGGCCACTCCCAACGACCAAAGGAAGGTTCAAATACCTCGTCGTCGTTGTGGATTATTTTACTAAATGGGTGGAAGCTGAGCCTCTTATTGATATGACTTATGAGAAGGTGTATCAATTTATTTAGAAGAATATCATTTGCAGATATGGTCTTCCCCACGCATTCATCACCGACCATGGAACTCAATTTGACAACGAGGAGTTCGCTGCATATTGTCATCAGTCGAACATATTGAAAACTCACTCTGCACCAGGACATCCCCAGAGCAACGGACAAACTGAGGTAACAAACAGAACGCTGCTGAATGGTTTGAAGAAAAGACTGGATAATGCGAAGGCAAACTGGATCAATGAGCTACATTATGTGTTGCGGGCTTATCGCACTACACCACGAGCAGCAACAGGATAGTCTCCATACATGCTGGCATTTGGAAGTGAAGCTGTTATACCCGCCGAGCTGGGTCTCCCAACACACAGAGTGATAAATTTCAATTCTCCTATCAGTGACTTGATGAGAAGGTTGGACTTGGATATGCTCGAGGAAGTTAGAGAAGAATCAGCAATCAGGAATGCTGCATACCAGCAACGAATAGCTCTGTTCTACAACAAGAGAGTAAAGAAATGTGACTTGAAAGAAGGGGACTATGTACTAAAGAAAGTAATTCAGAAACACAATAAACTGGATGCTAACTGGCATGGACCCTAC
This sequence comes from Sambucus nigra, assembly GCA_949130495.1. Taxonomy (NCBI): domain Eukaryota; kingdom Viridiplantae; phylum Streptophyta; class Magnoliopsida; order Dipsacales; family Adoxaceae; genus Sambucus; species Sambucus nigra. The sequence continues at coordinate 542,162,481 of OX422217.1, read as the reverse complement.
AGAGTGACAGAAGTTGTTCGACCAGGGACATATAGGATTGAAACCTTAGAAGGGGAAGAGTTTAAGAATGCATGGAACGCAGAGCATCTGCGCAAATATTATCAGTAATTCAATCCTCATGTAATGCCATTTTCTTCGATATGAATAAAGCTCTGGATGTTTTACCCAATTCTCTCCTTTTGTTAAATTTTTTTCGGAGTATTAGTGCTACACACTATGCATCAAGTCGAGAAATAAAACCCCACCAACTATAGTTGGTCGGTCTACCAACTACTAACTATAGTTGGTCGGTCTACCAACTACGGTTGGTCGATAAATAAAACCCCACCAACTATAAGTTGGTCGGTCTACCAACTACGATTGGTCGATAAATAAAACGCCACCAACTCTAGTTGGTCGGTCTACCAACTACGATTGGTCGATAAATAAAACCCCACCTACTATAGTTTGTCGGTCTACCAACTACGGTTGGTTGATAAATAAAACCCCACCAACTATAGTTGGTCGGTCTACCAACTACGGTTGGTCGATAAATAAAACCCCACCAACTACAGTTGGTCGGTCTACCAACTACGGTTGTTCGATAAATAAAATCCCCTAACTCTAGTTGGTCGGTAAGTCAATTTCAATCAACTTCGGTTGTTTAAATTAAGCAATACCATGATGCGTAAGTTGTTCTATTATTTAGAATTAAAGATTGATAAATCACTGCAATAAGATCAGTATGTCGCAAGCATATATATATATATATATATATATATATTGGCCAACCAACAAGCAAAAACATTCTATAAATCAATGAAATGTCAAAAGACAAATTTTCATTCATACAAAGATAAATTTTCATACCAAGGAAAATTACAAATGACATGACAATTTTTCATTCAAATGAAATAGAATTACAAAAATGATGAAAAGTACAAATCATTACATAAAATCCTATTCTATGGGTTTCTTTCCCTCTGCCTTTGAAGCAGGTTTCATTCCGGAAGGAGGATGATCTAAGGCATAGGGGGAATTTATGAAGTTTATGTCCTTCAACATTCGAATATTCATCACAGAAGGATGAGAAAGCAGATGCTCTGGCCGAGATATCTCAAAATTAGAGTGAAGATTGTAGTCGCCGAGATACTTTGAAATCAGGCGTTGAGGAATGGCCCGAGCAGGAATCCAGCTCATGTCGAGTTTGAAAGGTGGCACTGGCAGGTCGAGCAACCCAGGATTATGGTAATCCCATAAATAATGACCTTGTTCCAACTGCAGCACACCCAAGGCATTTAGCCATCCTTGCTTATACCTTTGTTGTTCGACTGCTGGATCCGGTCGTCAAGATGATAGAGGGACTCCTTATAACCAGCCATCCAGAACTCTATAGGCTGCTTGTGGAATTGGTAGGTTAATCTTTCTGACTTCTCGTGGAGATTCTTTACCAGATTCGTTTTATTCTCCAAGGCAGAATTTTGGGCAGCCAGTTGCTCGTCGAAGGTTTGAATCTTCTTAGACATCTCAGCTAATGCCTGGTTCTTTGCCATCAATTGGAAGGATTGGTTCTCTAGGGCCGATTGAGTTCTTTGTTCCTCAATAATAATCCAAGAAGCTCTTGCTCATCCCCGAGAAGCTCTTGCTCATCCCCGAGCAGAAGTAGAAGGCCCAATCCTCTTCAAGGTTTCTAATTCGTCTCTCAGATTGGCATTTTTGACCTCCAAGAAAGAGAACCCATCGTCGTCCATAGGGACCAAAGCGCTCGAGGTAGAAGCAGCAGATTTCAGCTGAGATACCTCTCCTCGCAGGTTATTATTTTCCTGCTCCAGAAACTTAGCTATATGCTTGTGCTGTTCGACCTCGGTTTTCAAAGTTCTCTCCTTCATGTCATAGGCAGCGACCAACTTATCATATCCCTTATCAACACTTAGTTGCTGATACGTCTTCTCATATCCCTGGTGCAGAAGAGTAGTAAACTCCTTGTACTGTTGTTGAAGTTCCTCGAGGGTACCTTGAAGATCTTCAATCATCTCATAGTATGCTACATTGTTAGCCACTGCACGATCGAGCAAGCATTTTTAATACTGGTAGGCTTCCACTACTCGCTCTGAAGCATCTGGACCGAGGATATCAACGATTTAAGCTTCAGTCATATCTGCATGACCAGATTTGAAGTATTCATTGCATTGTTTCAGCATTTTTGTATCATGAGCTGATAACAATTCCATCCTGGCCATAAACTAGTAAAAAGAAGAGATAGCAAGAATCAGTAAGAGTGCAAACAGAGCAAGAAGAAGAGAATCAACAGTATGAATAATCAAAATTTCAAATTTTATTACATCATAAAAGAGAAGTACATAGTTCAGAGTTATATTTGACAAAAACAAACAGAGAGAAAAGTCCGAACAACTCTACACCTTCTCCTTGTCTCCCAAAACTTTCTCGGGAGGCTGGGACGAGGAGGTAGGTTGCTCGGATGGCAAAGATGGTTGTTCGGTGGGTGCTGGAAGCTACTTGGCTGAAATGTTGGTTGGTTGAAGCTGCTCATGGGAAGTCTGGACAACTGGGGCATGAGAAATCTGATCTCCAATCACCATGGAGGATTCCTCGGAAGCAGCTTCATCCTCTTCTTCTTCCCCAGGAGATGGAGGGGGGGCCGGGGATGTGTCGCTGAAATAGGTCTGAATTCTCATTAACATTTATCTCTCTTAGAGAAGCGACCCATCCATCCCTAAAGTAATTGAGACTACCGTATTCCATTTGTGAAATCATGGAAGCCAAACCCTTATTCCACCCCTTATCCCAGCCAGCGCTAAAGGATATCTTAACAGCCCTTTTTCTTTTTTCTCTCTCCGAGGAAGTCCTTTCCCTGAGGAGCTCCTCGATAGCTTTCAATTTATTCTCCAATTCTTCCTTCTGACGACCAACGTCACAAAGCTTGCTTAACTCTTCCTCAGCAGACTTGAGCTTACTTTCAAGCTCTCCAGCATTTTGGAGCTTCCCCTCGAGCTCTTTATTCTCCCTTTCCAAATCATTTATTTTCTTCTCCAATCCCTTGGAGACTTCAACAGCCTGATCCCTCTCTTGCTCGGTGGAATTGAGCTGCTTCTCCCAAGGAGCTTTATCATCGTCATACTTCTGACGAGAATCCTTTAAAGACTGCGTCAGACCTACAAAAGCCTCCTCCACACCTGACGAGGAGCTTGAAGCTTTAATAGCTTCATCCTTTTTCAAAATTGTATTGAAATGAGTCACCAACTGGAAAAAAAAGACAATAGTAAGTCAGTGCAAAGATATAACATTGAAAAATGAAAGTTTAGATTAATAATAGTTACAGAGGCAATATGTTGAGCTTCCAAGGTCGTAACCCTCTCCCGAGAAATATTTTCTTCAACACCTTGGATCTCTGGGATAATCCAAGACTTCATCGAGCTCATGGCAGAGCTCGGAGCAACAAAAGTGGGAACACCACTTCCAGCAGTTAGAGTCTGAGAGATGGATTCAGCCAAATTATCCGAGGAGCTTTTCTTCAGCTTCCTCGTAGGAGCAGGAATAGTTTCGACCAAAGATGTGGTCTTGGTCGGGGATATAACTACAACCTCGCTTAGAGGAGAGACAACAACGACTTTGCTAGGAGCCACTGGGGGCTTCTCGACAACCTTCTTAGTAGCAGCTGGAGGAGGTGCATCAATTTGTCTTGTCCCTTCTTCTGGGACATCCTGCTTACTTTTCTTTGCCTCTCCAGCGGTAGAGGCAGACTTATCAAAGAAGGCAGGAGCTCTTCTTCTCTTCATTATGTCACTGAGAGGAATATGTGATTCAGGAGAAGAATCTTCAGGAACTGGTACTGGTTCTACGCCACTTATCACTGGACGAGCAGTAAAAGAAAAGGTGTAACTCTTGTACTACAACAAGTACAAAGATGATCTGATATGTTCGTCGGTAACAATTTGATGCAAACCCCAGATAAGTTTCAGATGTTTTAAATTAACTTCTGTCTCTTTAGGAGACCTTCTTTTGCTGTCAACTGTAAATAAATGAAAATTAAAATATCAGTGACACATTTTATCAAACACAAAGAAATCATAATTTCAAAAATAAAATAAAGTAGAAACAACCTATCCCATTGCCATAGGGAGGGCATCTAGGACCCTGATACACATCATTTCCAGTTAGTGGAGCATGTTGCCAATTTTTTATAACAACACCATGCTCGAAGTAATCCCTGTTGGCATCTGGGAGATTGACCACTAAAGCCCTATTTAAAAACCTAGTTTTTAAATAAAAATTACTGTCACTAACAACCCATCTATAGCAAAACATAATATTAGAATTCCTATACGGGTTCCATGGATTTGATTTAACCTATGAACTCCATTAACTATTCTCCATGTATTGGGGGCTATTTTTGCAGGTACCACGTCAAAATATTGACAGAGTTCCAGACAAAAGGGGTTTGGGGGAAAAAAAAGACACATTCGGCCACAAAGAGACTGAGGAACCATTGTCCCTCAGCCAAACGAAAATAATCAGAAGGCTCAGAAAGCTCCTCCAAAATGACCCAAGAACGAATTGAAAACTCAGAACGAAATTTGTCAAGAGATTCAACGACGTAAACCATGATGAACAAAATAAATAAAAGAGAAGGAAGAAGATCTTACAGGAAAAAGATGAGTCAGGTGACAACGAACAATGGAAGAAACGAACGCACAAGACAGAGAAGAAGTGAAGAAATTCTAAGATGCAAATTTGAAAAAGTAAAAGACGATCGAGTTTTCTGAAGCGTTTAAATACTTTGCCTTGGGAAAGAAGAAAAACAATGATTACCAGGAAAGACGATTGCGTATCCGGCGGCTAAAAAGAAGAAAAATGCACGAAACACGAAGCGGTTATTGAAATTCGAAATACTTTAAAAAAACCTGATACTCTGTACTCAAACAAAGGGGTTATAAGCAACGAACATTTGTCTAAAATCCATAAATTTTAGGCAGCATAATGTTCCATACTTTTCTTCAACAATCAAACTACGAAACATTGGGGGCTTCTGTTGATACCAAATTTATTCTGCTGACGTGGACCGATTATGTGGAGACACGTGTCAATTTACATGGCACTCGTAAACATTTTTTAACAACACACTGATTCTGAGGACCTCAACCTCCCCGACCAACTCAGACGCTCTGAGCAACAAGTGTCCTCCGAGGAACTCTACTGTACCGAGAAACTCATATATACCGAGCTACTTAGGCGGTCCGAGCAGCTTAGGCGGTCCGAGCTGCATCTCGTACAAAGCATTTATAACCGGATAATTAAGAGGATTAAATGCGCATTAAATGCTGATTATTATCATATAGATGTACACGCCCATTGGACAACTATGTAATATTCTCTCGCATGTACAGCCTCAAGGCTATAAATAAATTGTAACCTCCTCATTAGCAGGGGACTCAGAATTTCTTGGTAAACCCATTATTGAGAATTCTGCAAATAGTCAGCAATAACACAAACAGTGGACGTAGGCCATTCTTTCAAGGCTGAACCACTTTAAAAATCTCTTGTCTTATTTATTTTTTTATCTATGATTAAATAATTAGAGATAATCTAATTTTTTACATCAACAGGGGTTATGGTGTTTAAATTTCTTCTTTTTCATTTTCTCTCACTACAAACTCAAGGACTCTCTATGAGGGTTTTTGGAACAAGATGAAAGAATTTAAAGAAAAAGGCCTTATATTTTTTTACACCAAAATGGGAAAATGTGCCAGAAGGAAAAAAGATTATGACATTTTCCCCTAAATGATGGGATGAGAGTTCCCACACTGACGCGTGGGTTCTCAAAAATCAAAAACCTCAGATGAAGGGACACTGCACTTAATGATCCTAGGGTCCGTCCAAAAAACTATTGAAATCGACTATATGGCTTACAAAGCTTTTTCTGGTCTACCCAACCTAAAAAAAAAACTTTGCACGAGGGGATAATGTAGAGGGGTGTCTACCTATAAATAAAAAAATAAATAAAAATATTTTATTATCAGACATATTTTTATGGAACCCACCTAGGGTCCCGGAAAAAACTCATATTGAGTAGGAACCCCCAGGGTCCCGGCAGAAACTCATAGTCAGAAGGAAACCACCTAGGGTCCCCGTAGAAACTCATATTGAGTAGAAACCCCCAAGGGTCTCGACATAAACTCACATCTAGAAGGAACCCACCCAGGGTCCTGGCAGAAACTCATATTGAGCAGAAACCCCCAGGGTACCGGCATAAATTCACATCGAGAAGGAACCCACCCAGGGTCCCGACAGAAACTCATATTGAGCAGGAATCCCAGGGTCCCGGTAGAAACTCGTATTGAGAAGGAACCAACCCAGGGTCCCGACAGAAACTCATATTGAGAAGAAACCCCCCAGGGTCCCGGTCGAAACTCATATTAATAAGGAACCCACCCAGGGTCCCGACAGAAACCCATATTGAGCCGGAACCCCCAGGGTCCCGGCAGATACTCACATTGAGAAGAAACCACCCCAGGGTCCCGACAGAAAATCATATTGAGAAAGAACTTCACCCAAGGTCCATACAGAAACTCATACCGAGAAGGAACCCTCAAGGTCCCTTAACAACAGAAAATGTCAGGGCGAGGAGCAATTAAGGTCCTCCCCCTCAGCTTCCATAAAAATAGGCCAGGATGAGGGAGTGGCTACCATGAGCAACTCCCCACCATGAAACATTGTTAACAATTTGCTTTCTTGTATAGGTAGCCTAGTTTAACAGGCAGGGCTCCAATAGGCTAGTTGGGACCTCCTGGGAGTATTGGCTTGACGGCTGAGGGACAAGGTATGTTGAGAAAACTCAACCACTTAGCACTATAGGATTGAGAGAATACTAGTAGGAAGGCCCAGAAGTCACTCAAGACTACACACACTTCTCACAAGTGAAGTGAACAGCCAAAGAGCTGGCTGCTCACAAGGAATAAACTCTTTATAAAAATGACTTTTCCAGAAGAGGGGGTCGTCGAGTTCCCTCTCAAGAAAAATAATAATTTTAAGAGAGAGGGGTCCTTAAGGCCTCCTCTCTCAAGATTTGCAAAAATTTACCGTTTCAGAAGATATTTAAAAAATCAGATATCCTGTCTTCATTAGGAGACATATGTTCTTTTTGACTTTGGTTGGTGCCAGGTGGTGCCTGCAGGAGGGGACGGGTAGGGGTGCCTGCAGGTAGGGACAAATGGTATACTTCAGACATTGTCCCCCACCAACCCTCTCAATTTTGGCGCCCAAAAGTGCCAACTCAGCCCTAATGCCCAAGTATAAATAGACCCTCGGGCAAGGTCAAAAGAGGAGACAGACAATTGAAATTGCACTATTACTCTTCCAAAATACCATTAGACCTACCTAAGTATTCTCTCCCTGCTCATTCTCTTAGTGCTGAGTGCCTTGTTCCTTCACTCCCCACTGACAGCCATCACTCTCAGGTGTTTCCCTTGAGAAAATTACTATTTTTGTTGTGAAAGTTCATCTTCTTGCAGGGAGTAAGTTGAAGCTTGAGTTGCATTGTTACCAGAAGGAGAAGTTTTCTTTAGAAGTTGCACTGGGAGACCTTGAAGACCTTACAGGCAGTGTCCATTGGAGTGGGTCACGCCTCACCCTTTCCAGTTATTCATAGACCCCAGTCTCACTACCCTCCTAAAATATCAAACCAACAATGTATAACTACTAACAAAGGTAAAACATACACAAGTACTATGATAATAGAAGTCCTGAACACCAAAAAATACACATGAAGAAATATACCCGAATAAGCTGTCGAGTCACAGACAGTACAACATCCATAAAGAATAAATATAAACAAATACAAATAACCCCTGGGTATAACCCCGATATACAACCTGAATCCTATCTAGATTTATAAGGGAAAAGGAAGCGACTACAATATAAATCCTGCCACAGTCCGTAACTTCTACGGCTCCCAAGACTCAGGATAAAAACGCATCCGGTATCCATGCGGAAGGACACCTATAGTAAACAATATATATATATATATATATATATATATATATATATATATATATATATATATATATATATATATAGCAAAAGAGAAATATAAACGGGTCAGAGCCCGAGGTGTAAAAATGTTTGCAACAAGTTTTTTAACCGTGCTTAATAATATAAATGAACTATTTCATAATTAAAGTGGAGTCGAACTCTTGTGAAACCCCCAACTCACCTCTCATCTACAACGTGCACCTAATCGTGTTCTGGAACCTTAATTTAGTTACCCCATCCACTTAAGGACAACCTACCTTACCATACGCACAGCCTCTACCCGCATGACTTGCCATCCTAACATAACCAAGAATCCTTTCCATTCTAACCACACCTAAATATATATACACATATATGCCTTACTAGGCTCTCGTGATTCTATTTATTAACTTAAACCAGTTATAGTCTTAATATGTCACACATTAACATTAAGCTTCAATATAAGAGTTTATTCTCTAAACAACATACATACAGTTAATAAGGACAAAACTTCTCTCCACTCTCAGAATTGCACTACGTTTCGTGCGTGGAGCATCTCGCAAAGCGAAATCCAAACAAGGAACCCCTCGATAATATACTCCTTGACAATGTTGATCGTAGGGATCAATAATGTCATCCACACAAATTCTATTACTGCAACTACTATACTTATAGATTACTATCTAAGAACATAATTAAAGTCTCCATTAAATCCTTGGGTCGATATAACCACAATTGTCTCTAAGTATGATCCTTCGACCCCAATGAACTAGTACACCAAAATCACCCAAGATGTACGTCATAGAAACTTTATATCCTCTTCACCTATAGGATAGATAAATAAATATTTACTCTAAATATATATATACAATAATTCATTGTTATAACCACGTATACATAACACACATAATGTACACTTTACAATACACATAACATAAACGGTTATAGGATACCAAAATACTACACCATGCTATCATCTTCCAGGAATTACTCACTTTCTCCCAGGGTCACCACCTATCAGACTATTATCACACCGCCATGGCGACAAAATCAATCATAACGTATGGGAAGCGGTCATAGTTCCTAACCGGTAAGTGAGAACAACTCATACCCAAGACTTATCACTCCCAAAAATATAAAATTACACAAATAATAATGGACGACTATGACCTGGGGAATATCCACACCCTACTCCTCAAGCCAGGGTCTCACCCTCATCGCGCAACTTCCCATGATAGAATGTTCCGGGTGTGCTTCACACCATAAGTATATATATCATTCACACACACACACACACTATATATATATATATATATATATATATATATATATATATATACATCCATATGATCACATCATATATAGAAACCATAGCGCATAGCATTGGTATTCACGCCATATGTACACACATATATACATATCTACACATATATATATCCACATATACACATATATACACACTATCTCTCGTCCGTATGTATGAGATTTATAAACTTGGCTATACATGTACATAGTCCTCATTATACTAGCCGTCACTCCAGGCATACTAACATAATTAGTTATATAAATACGATCCCTCACTTGAAGCATATTCATCCATTACCCCTATGATATTATTAGTCTTTCAATACATATAACAATGAGGTTACTAACTCCAAAGTTTAACATATATAACAATCACTACATTCCATCTATATCCGAATACACTTAGATATATCTAATAATAATCCCGACTATAGGTGTGCACACAACTAATAGTATACAAACCTCAAGATCAATCCTAAATTCATTCCATGATCCCATCCATTATTGGAATCCCCATGTTAAACACACACAGATCTATAACAACTATACCGACTAGATTTACAACACACCCTATTCTAGTTGATAGTATGATCCAATTGCTTTCAATTTCGACTACGGTTCAATTGTCCCTGTGAACCCTTAACATTAACGCATAAACATGAAATAACTAACTCGGCTAGAAGTACACACATAACTATTCTATTCGGTAAAAATCTAAAGCATATACCGTAATACCTCTTGACTTCAAACGCACATAAACATAAAGGGATTATCTCTACAATTTATAACTATTTCATGATAGACCACCACCATCACATTAAGATAATCCGCCTATCATTCAGTCCCATAATTATTTCCTTCCTGAAAGAGGCATCCTACCCTCATAATCCAATTCTAACATAGGTCCGAAATCCCCTATTCATCCTAAGGCACAAATCCCTTAACATTATATCATAACCCTCCATAGTAAGTCCGCTAGGAAGGCCCCTAATAATAAAACCCAAAATAAAAGGGGTAAAAGAAAATCCCATCCTTGGGCTAAAAATAGAGGACCGGTCGACCGGTCCCAGACCCCCGGTCGACCGCGGTTCTAAATTTTTCCTTACGAAGAATGCAGTAGGCTCTTCCCTTAGGGCGCAGTCGACCGTCCATACCAGATATCTTTTCCTTTTTCCATTTTTGAACAAAACCAAACTCTCCAAACACTCAAAATATTATCATCACACCCTCACTTTTTAACTCAATCATATTCCTCACATCAAAACCCAACATACATCTCATCTTATAAATATAAATGCCATCAATCCCATGTATAAACATCAAATTCAAGTTTTAGTCCCAAAAATCTAGGTTTTAACATATAACCCAAAAATCCATTTCTTTTATCCATAAATTATGAAATGAAATACACAAATGAATTATTTAGCAAGATTAAACACTTTCCTCAAAGTCGTAGTGGTTGAATCGTCCTCGAGATCGCGTGTTGGACGGAGTTTCCAAGCTTTTTCCTCCCTCTTTCTTCTTCTTCTTCTCTTTCTCTCTCTAGGGTTTTCTCTCTTTCTCATAAATAAGATAGGCTGATCCGTAAGCCTCTTCATCCTTTAAAACATAAGTCCCTGTTTTAAATGGTAATACACACTTTAAATGACTCGTTTACTGCAATTCGAGTCAAACTTACTTAAAAATATTCCGGAACCAAAATAAAACCCAAGGACAGTCATTTTGACTAGCTCGACCTATCCGGGATCAATGACGCACTTAGAATCATCATCCGGAATACTTTATAATGTCCTAAATTTTTGGATCTCACTTTCCAAATTTTAAAATTCCCCAATTTAACTAAATTTTATTTCTCACTCCCAAGGTCACGGGGTATTACAGGCATGTCCTCTTGGGAATTTTAGGTATTTAACCTCCAAGGGTTTGGGGGTATGTAAAGGGTGATTTGGCCCATTCTAACCCATTTTAATAATATTCTTTCTCTCTCTCTCTCTCTCTCTCTCTCTCTCTCTCTCTCTCTCTCTCTCTCTCCTTACCTCTTAAGAGTTCCTCCACTACCTACCACCACTCCCCCACCGTAGAACCACCATATTTATCATATATTCTACCACATTTAATCCTAGAGAACCCATATACTCCACATGTTTTGCAAGATATAAATTTATGGATATGTTGTTGGAGATTTTTGGAGAAGAAAAAAAAGAAGAAGAAACAATGGAGTTTGAAGGAGTTTTTCATGGAGCTTTCAAGGTGCAAGATAGTGGAGCTTGGTAACCTCTTTAAGGCTACCATAGGAGGTGGGAGGTTTGCATCATCTTCTTCCTTTTCCATCCATTTTTAAAGCTTCATTGAGGTGGGGAACTTTACTATTTAAGTTGAATAACTTTATTTGATTAGTATTTGGTCTTGTATATAGAGTTTTAGGAGTAGAAAACATGTATATTGTAAAATGTTATTTTCTCATTATTCATGTAAAATGGTTCTACAAATGGTTTCAAAATTTGAGAAAATGACATGTTTCAAGAAGACTTAGTATTAAATATTTTATTAAATAAAATGTTTTAAATGGATATTTGTCTTGTTAAGATATATTTATGCACCAAATCCTAAAGTTTTCTTGTAAAAATGGAATTTTATAAAGTTAGATATTTATTCATGTTTTGAAGAATAAAAATGTCTTTTAATCTTGAAAGTCATGTTTTTCCAAGTATTATGAAATTTCTTCAATAAATCACGTGTTAGACTCATTTTATTGCATTTTTGGACTTAAAATCCCTTTTCATATGTATATAAACTTGTAGTAATTTGGCAATGAGCATATGGACAAGTTTAGTAAAAGTTTTAATGAGTTTTAACATGAAATAGAGAGAATATATACTTTAGACCTTAAAGTGTTACAATAAGTGGAGAAAATGTGATAAATGTATACTTTCAGGACTACATATGATGATAAAGGAAAAGCGGTGTTTATCTTGTAAAATAGCCTTTAAAATGCCAAATGACGTCCTTGATAAAGGAAGTACTAAAATAAAGAGATTTCCAACTTGAGAAATGTGTTACGCCAAGGTTTTAAAGAAGCATTAATGAGTTAAAAATATTTAAGAAGTTAGTGTGCATAAAAAAATAATGTTTTTGGAAAACTAACGCTTGTGAAAAGGGAGGAAAATGCAAGTCTGGAAATAAATGGGCAAAATGGTAATTTTACGTTAACTAGAGAATTTTTATGAAATAAAAATATTAAAAACGGTGTTTTACAAAATGGTCCTAAATGGGAGTGAATTTTAAAATGAAATCAACGTAAATATGTATAGGACATGAAATGGTGATTTTCTAAAGTATAACACTAATATGGTAAGTAGTCCTCGGGTTTTGGCTTCGAATGGTAAAAATGGAATAATGTGGACATTTGCAAAATGTTAAAATACATTAATATGGACTTAAATGCAACATGAAATAATTAAGAAGGGCTCGGAGCCCTGGGGTGAAAGACCCAAAATCATTGGCTAGAGCATATGGTGGCACAACCGGTGGTGCGAAGGCCGTTAAAGTACGTAGTATTTGGGGTATTTCTAGAAAATGATAAGGATAAAAGGAATTTGAATACTGGAATTGGTGAAGTATTCCGGTCAAAAGAAAATTAATAAAAGTCTAACAATATAAAGAAATCTGTTGTGCTAACAAAATGAGAAAAGACAACCTAACGTGAAATAAAATTAGTAAATGTTTCGGTTACAACGATAATATCGACAAGAAATATGAGAAATTTACTAATGTCCATGTGAACTGAAAATAATGGTAAAGTGAGGTGATTAATTAATAATTAAGAAACCAAGGATGGTTTAACCCATAATTAACACAAGTGTGTGTTTTGTAAGGTTCTAGGAGGGGAAACAAGTATTTTCTAACACCTTCTAACACCAAGTGTGCATGTGCTGAAAGTGGTTTCCAAGGAAAACACTAAAGTGGATTTGGCGTGAGTAAATGGGAAGTTTCGGTAAATGAAATGTTTTTCCTAAACAAACCCTATTTTCTTTACATATTTAACTGGGTTCGTTAAATTGGGAAATAGATGTTAAGTCAAGTAAAGAGGGCAAAAAGGGGTCTTTTACAACATTAGTGTGATTTAATCAACTCAAGTAACGTTCAGAATAAACGGGTCCATCCATTAGTATATGTATATGAATATACCGTATTTGCATGCACACGTAGGTGCTACGTTATGGTGTTTCTTTTCTACCATTTGATTCTATGTTGCATTGTTATATTTCCCACTGGGAATTTGGATCATTCCCTTTCCTTTGTTACGATTGGCTACGCGTATTTTTGTATTTTGAGAAACTTATAGAGGTAAGTATTTTTTTCATTTTACGTTAGTTACTATGTACGCTGGGATTACGGGGATGCTTCCCGTGGGTCCCACACATAGCTTGATATAAATTTGAATCGCATGCTAAACGAGTGAAATGTTAATTAATAAAATGAGATTATCAACGTTATTTAGGTTGTCTAATTCCACTTCACACCTAACGTTTGGGTCGGGTTGGATTAACCCATGGATAATCCTTGAATCCGGACTGGAGCGTTATGTAGGTATCAGAGCACTAGGTTCGAGGTTCCTTTTGAGAGTGATGTTATGAGGTCGGTAGTGGACCTTTGACGTGGGTGTTGGTTTTGGGTCAGTCATGATAGACAGGGGATGGTTTTGTTTGTGTTCTCGACTATGGAGTCAAGAAAATTACCACGATAAACAATTCAATGCCAAGTAGTAGGTGGCCAAGTTAGCTGCCATTAATAGTTCTCAGCACTTCTGACGTAGAAGTGTTAGTAACTTATGAGTGTCTATGTAGGCCATTAGTGGTGACATCACATTCTCTAGTGTGAGGTGAACTTTTTCCATCCTTTGATGAAGTGAGAGGTCTGTTAAGATGTTAATAAAGGTAAATAGCATCCATTGAATTAGAGATATGAGTTATTTAAAACCAACTGTGGAGTTAGGTGATTAGAGTGGCATCTCAAAGTAGTATTGATTTTATGATAAATACGCATTAGTTTACTTGGTTAGGAACACATGGGTGGCTAATAGTGGTGAGGTTATTAGGCGACCTTGATCCTTGGGGTATTTTCATATCGTGGGTATTTAAAAATTCGGTAGGCATGTATAATCATGTTGGTTATTACTTAAGGATGTGTACTCGGGCCTTAGTTGATCTGATACTATCATTATAGGTGAGTGCCTTAGTAATTGTCAATTTAAAGATGCATCTCCCAAGATATGATAAGAGTTACGAGCCATTGGCAGTAAGTGTGCTATACATATAACGATGATGATTTGAGGTGACATAAAAGTAAAACCTAAGTATCGTTCTATGATGTGGTTTTGGAAAATATGATGGGACATTTGAGTAATAGTATCCCTTATGATGTCAGTAGTGTGGACTTAGAGGCTTATGTATTGTACACGACATCCTATGTCCTGTCATAATCTTTAGTAGTGTCAGCCTATGGTTTGGTACATAGTATATGCCATCAGTCATTTGGAAGGAAGTGTTTGGACCTGTCATTAGGTCTAGAGGAGAAGGTCTTAGGTTAGACCTATGCCAAGGTTTGAAATGAAAGTGAAATAAGATTTTTATCTAAATACCATAGCTTATTTTTAATTGCCTCAGTGATGACTGAACGTGAAGCGGTTTCGATATAGGTAGATGACTTTAATAAAAACCTTTCTTCGTTAACGTTCTATGGGAAGTATATTTCTATGGTACTTATCCAATAGAAATTCTGAGTGATGATCCTTTAGAAGGGGTTTTGTACTTGTTTAACAAGGAAATTATCTACTACATCCGACCCTTGAAATCAATTACGTGTGGTGTCTTTGAGAATAGAAATCAACTTATCGTGATGCTTTGAGGTGTTCTATTATTATATTTTGCCACGTGTGGAAACTTGTAGTATAGTATCCTAATGAGTATCTAATAGTAGTGGGATGGATATTGGGAAATCAGTAGGGCATACCTACTATGAGAGGATCATGGGTGATGAAATCTTATTAGGTTTTTGGTTATAATTACGTTAAGGTATGCTTGGTTTCCTTATGGAGCCAATCAAGTTCAGTGTTATGAAGTAAAATGTGTCCTAGTGATGGTTGTATAGAAGGTCATGTGATGATCTAAGGTTTTTGGTTCAGAGGTGTCGAATAATGTAGCCTTTGGTGATGTCGTTCGAATTGATATAGAAAGGTGGTGTAACCTTCTCAGGGAAATTGGGGATTAGTGTCATGATTGGGCATTATACTCGTTTTTCATCAGATGACTAGTGTAGAAAGTGTCCTACTTGATTTTGATGAGTACTAAGAAATGCATTAGGAGACTTAGATTGAAAATGTCATGTTGAGAAAATCACCCTAGATGGGATGTCAAAGTATAATTTGGGTATCGACATGTGTCGACAGTGTAAGTTAGAATAGACTTTATAGGGGGAGGAATAGTTCTTGGCATATCTTGCCAGACTTGTAGAAATTAGGAGTTGTAGATAAGTGTAGTACTTGTGATCCTTTTAGTGCTAATGACGTCCGGTAAGGACTCCATGTAGATTCGATTTGGGTAGAATTTAAAAATAGGCGCAGTGACGACCTTATGTTATTGGAGGTTATAATAAGGTGAGTGTTTCTCTTAATTAGGCATATCTTAAGATGATGCTTGGAATACGATCACCATACGATTAGGTGAATAGTAGCAGAGGTATGTTAAATTTGGTGACGATGTCTTATCAAATAGAATTAAGGAGAAGGTCGACGCTGATGAAGGTCTTAGCATTTATCAATCGGTGTGGATCGTGTTTGTCAAGGATGGAAGGAGGAAGCCTTATTCTTGAGGAGGGAAGTCCAGCGTTTAAATTCTCAAAGGATAATAGTTCTTATTTTATGTTCTTCTCGAAATGATGAATGATTTGCGGTCCGATTTGTTTATACCGATGGATTAAGAAAGGGTGTATGGCTAGGCTAGGATCTAATGTGGACGTCTAGGAGGAATCGTATACTTCAAAGAGTATGGTGTAGGACCACACTTCGTGAACCATAGTGTGACACCCCGACAAATTAAATACCGGGTAGCTACTCCTTTATTAAATTAATTCAAAATGCCAAGTTGGCTCAGTTAATAGCATCACTGTCGAAAACATTTTATTATTACTAACCACCTAGTATTTAAAAAGTAAGTGCCAAATTTTATTTAAAGTCTGATTAACATGCAACAAGTGTAATAAAGAATAATAACACCATTCACCATAATGAAGTAAATAAAATAACCATCACATAAAGTAAATAAAGTCTAGAGGAAAACTCCTCACTACAAATCCCACAACTGATATAAGTAAACTGAATACTAAATCAATACATGCAAAAGTCTGAAAACTGTAATGGAAATGTAACTCTAATAGAAATGGGCAACATGCCCTACGACTGATAGATAATGAATCTGGAATCCAAGTGATAGAGGCGTCTACAAGCAAATCCCTGTAGCTTCCACAAACAGCTACAGCTCGTCACCAGAATGAGTATCCTATGCATGGTGTCCTTGTGGCTGGGCACCTAAAATGGTTTTACAAAGAAAATAGATTTGAAAGCAAACGGGTCAGAGCCCGAATGTGGAGATATTTTAAAAAACCTGCTAGTGCTTTAAAAAAATTTAAAACATTAAATGCAAAGTACATGTTAGGACGTGCACTCACATGATATTCTCACCTCTCGTCTAACTGTGCGCTCCTAACGTAAGTACCCATCTACAACGACACAAACCACTAGCTAAGTGACATCAATATAGTTAGACTGTCATAGGTCCTACCCTTATTACTCGGTTCTATTAACATTATAACGCTCGTAATTCAATAGGGGTTTAACGTAAACTCAGATGCTCAATATGCAATATATTTCACTATCAGCTAACTCGTTATGTTTCTCGAAACAATACCGTAATTATATTCACAACATTAACATGAAGGTTCCCATTAATTAAGTGTATATTATTCACGTCATAAATATACAATATAAGCACCCCGAGAACTAAGCTGTGGTGCACACATACTCTGCTATCCATCTCGGTACATCACGTACATAAGGATTACATATTCCGAATCTCTCAGGAATAGTTCACAAATAACAACATCACAAATAATGGAGGCGAACACAGTCACATCACATGGGTCACGCACATACCTACGCTCCCACGATCAGCGGACTTATTAATATCCAGATAAGTCTTTCTATGACCTATGTTCATTAAGGTAACCAGTCTAAATCCGGGCAACACAAGGATTAGAGGGCCCTAAGCGAACGCAAACCTCCCGTGATAGAAAGTATGGTAGGTATGTCATACACACAATTAATATTTCAATACTAAGTAAACACGCATCTTAGTAATCAACGTAGTTTAATCGTAGTACGTGTCGCATTCTCGTACCAACTTATAATTATCACAATTTATACGATTCCGGTTTATAATCATACGCGCCATAATTTATTCTCACGTCGTAGTAGAGACTCACGTCTCAACCCAAACCGTCCATTTAATTTAACTCACTTGTATATAATTTCCTTCTCATAAATACCAAAATGTCCCAAATCTAACATTACATCATCATCGCAAAAGTTATCTATCTCCTCGAATGAGTTTACGGGACACCAAAAATCAAAACAGTCTAAAAAGGCCCAGACTGCCAACTCGTTAGAAGTCTCGTTCGAACGAGACTGTTCGAACGAGATTCCACTGTCAGCTCGTTAGAAGTCTCGTTCGAACGAGACTGTTCGAACGAGATCCAGTTCGTTCGAACGAGCTGTACCTTCTAACGATATCTCATTCGAACGAGATATCGAACGAAACTGCCCCTCGTTAGAAGCGACTGGTCAACTCGTTAGAATCTCGTTCGAACGATCTCGTTCGAACGACCTGGGTTGGTTTCTAACGAGCTACCAGCTGCGAGCCCAGAAGTTCCAAAATCGTTTTTCACCCAATTTCTACTCCTCAAATATCCTCTAAACTTCGTCCCAACTAAGTTTTAAGGCCTCTAATCAATCCTAAACATATATAGTCACATCCTAACATGTTTTAAGGAATTAATTCGTCCTAAACATCATTAAATCACAAATCTCTACACTTTTCCCCAATTTCTCAAGAACATGAACCCAAAAATTAGTAATCATCAATTTGTCCATTCTAGATCCGTTTTTATTACATCCAACATACATTAATACCAGAATAATCATCTCTATGTGATTCTACATGCAATTTTGTCCTCAATATTCAAGTTCTAAGTCCAATCAACATGGGTTTTCATTTATCTTCCAAGAACAATTATCAATTTTCAAATTCTCTAACATGGAAGGAACATTCTCTGAATTTAAAAGTAATTAAACCACTTGCCTTTATTGTCTCTGAATTTGGTGTTGATTTCTGTAAAGATTCTGCAGAATTCCTTCTCTTTCTCTCCCTCTCCAAGCTATCTTCTCCAAAGGTGGCTATGGTGGCTAGGGTTTTCTTTGGGAAAGTTGGAAACCTAAATGATAACCTCCGTAGCCTATTGGGTCATTAAAGGTTGGTTAGTGGGTTTAGTGGGTCTATTCCCAATCAGATTTACTCCTCTAATTTTCGTCATTTTTAATTCCTAAAAATACGAAATTACCAAAATACCCTTTATATTGCCGGTATGGCCTAAAAATACCCCGGAACCCAAACTACACCCCCGGCTAGTGTTTTCTGACTATCTCGACCTTTCCGGACGCGTTGGCGCACTCAAAACGACCATACGGTTGATAGAATTTAAATTCACTTTTATAATCAAAATATTACACCGTGACGCGGCGGTCACACGCGTCTCAACAAAATTTCCGAAGTGTCGTATATCAATCTCACGACAAATTTTTCATAACTCAATATTCATATAAAAACATGTATGCACATAATCAAATACCAACTCGCATCTCGTTAGTATTTTTAACCCGGATTAATTTCCAATTAATACGCATTTAATTAATTAATCCCAAAAATAAATATAGCCAAAAATACGGGGTATTACATACTCCCCCCTAATAACTGAATTTCGTCCCGAAATTCGAAACTAGAAAGTACCTGGTAAAAACAACTCTGGATAACGTTCGCGCATCTTATCCTCGCGCTCCATGTGGACTCCTCGACATTGTGATGTCGCCACTGAACACGCACTAACGGGACTATCTTTGACCGCAGTTTCCTCTCGCTTCGGTCCAAAATAGTAATCGGCCCCTCCTCGTAGGAGCTATCCGACTGGAGATCGATGTCCTCCACCACAATGTGAGAATGAGCCAAATTATCTCTAAGATATTTCCTCAGCGAGGAAATATGGAACACCTCGTGAATCCGTGCAAATGCTCCGGTAACCCAAGTCTATACGCAACCGGTCCGATCCGCTCAATAATAGGAAACGGCCCCACATACCTCGGTGCCAACTTTCCCTTCTTCCCGAAACGCATAATCCCCTTCATAGGAGACACTCTGAGCAAAACCTGGTCCCCCACTTGGAACTCTCTGAAAAACCTCTTCGCATCAGCGTAACTCTTCTGCCTGTCTTGAGCTACCCAAATGCGACTCCGAATCAACTCAATCCTTGCCGAAGTATCCTGAATCACTTCCGGCCCAAGCAGTTTGTTGTCCCCCACCTCCAACCAACATGCTGGGGAACGACAAGGCCTACCGTACAATGCCTCAAACGGAGCCATTCCAATAGTAAACTGATAGGAGTTGTTGTAAGCAGTGGTAGGTACTGCTCCCATCCACCCCCAAAGTCAATAATGCACATTCGTAGCATGTCCTCCAACATCTGATTTGTGCGTTCGGTCTGCCCATCGGTCTGCGGATGATAAGACGTACTCAACCGCAATTCCGTGCCCATGGCCTCCTGGAAACTCTCCCAAAACCTCGAAACAAATATCTTGTCTCTGTCAGACACGATATTTAGGGGCACACCGTGAAGTCTCACAATCTCTGAAATGAAGAGCTGGGCATACTGTCCCGTAGTGTAGTCAGTCCTTACGGGTAAAAAGTGAGCGACTTTGGACAACCTGTCCACAATTACCCAAACGGAGTCGTGACCCCTCTGCGACGTAGGCAACCCCGTGATAAAGTCCATGGATATGCTCTCCCACATCCACACCGGGACTTCCAATGGCTGTAGCAATCCTGTCGGTCTCTGATGATCCACTTTTACAAGCTGACAAGTGGCGCATTTTGAAACAAACTCAGCGATATCTCTCTTTATACTGCTCCACCAATATTGGCGTCTCATGTCTTGGTACATTTTGTCCCCTCCGGGATGTACCGCGAACCGTGAGTCGTGCGACTCTGCCATCACCTCATGTCGCAACATATCCCTTTCCGGAACTACCAATCTCCCATTGGAGCGTAATCCCCCGTCTGAGCTAACGGTATAGGACTCGGCTCCCACTGCTAGTAATCGAACTATCTGCTCCTGACAGAACGAGTCATTAGCCTGTGCCCGTACTACCTTCGTGACAATCTGCGGTGTAACGGTCATCACTGACATGAAAGATCAGGCCACTGCATCCTGGTGTCCCAAATCCTTCCACTTGGCCTTCCACACCTCTGCCACCTCATCTGCTGGCCTACGGCTCAACGTTCTGCTACACGTTAGCCTTACCTGGGTAATACTAGATATCGAACTGGTAGTCTTTCACAAACTCAAGCAACCTATGCTGCCGTATATTTAACTCCTTCTGCGTGAACAGGTACTGTAGGGACTTGTGGTCCGTGAATAGTTGGAACTTCTCCCCCAAAAGATAGTACCTCCAAATCCGTAGGGAAAATATCACTTCCGCCAATTCCAAATCATGCGTGGGGTAATTCTTCTCATGAGGCTTAAGCTTACGGGAAGCATAAGCTATGGCCTGTCTCTCCTGCTGCAATACACCTCCAAGTCCTTGCAAAGACGCGTCGGTGTAAACCAAATACTCAACTCTCGGTCTCGACAATGCTAACACAGGTGCTGAGGTCAATTTATCCTTCAATTCATCGAATGCCAACTGACAGGCATCACTCCAGATGAATGGCACACCCTTACGAGTCAGATGTGTCAAAGGACCTGCTATCTTGGAGAAACCCCGAATAAACCTCCTATAGTATCCTGCTAGACCCAAGAAACTACGAATCTCCGTTGGTGTCGTGGGCTGTCCCCACTCCCTTACCGCGGATACCTTCCCCGGATCAACAGATATTCCCCGGTCGGAAATAATGTGTCCCAAAAACTGGACCTCCTTCAGCCAAAACCCGTACTTCTCATATTTTGCATACGACTCGTTCTGACTGAGTGTCTGCAAAACTTGCCTCAAATGCTCGGCGTGCTCCTCCTCTGTCTGGGAGTAAACCAGAATATCATCAATGAAGACAATGACAAACTGGTCTAGGAAATCCCTGAACACTCTGTTCATCAAGTCCATAAAGACTGCTGGAGCGTTGGTCAAATCGAAAGGCATAACCCGAAACTCGTAAGAACCATATCTTGACAAGAACGCGGTCTTCGAGACATCCTCCTCCTTGATACGCAACTGATGGTATCCCGATCTCAAGTCAATCTTCGAGAAGAAAGAAGCTCCTCTCAACTGGTCGAATAAGTCATCGATTCGAGGCAATGGATACTTATTCCGTATCGTGACCTTATTCAACTCTCGGTAGTCCACACACAATCTCAGTGAACCGTCCCTCTTCTTCACAAATAAAACTGGAGCGCCCCAAGGTGAGGTACTCCTGCGAATAAAGCCCTGCCCTAACAGCTGCTCTATCTGATCCCGTAACTCTCTCATCTCAGCTGGAGCCATACGGTACGGTGCGCGTGCTATAGGTCTCGTACCCAGTAGCAAATCTATAACAAAGTCTATCTCTCGACTGGGGGGTAAGCCTGGTATCTCCTGAAACACATCCGAATACTCCCTGACTACTGGGATAGAATCTAAAGGAATCACTACCTCCTTAGAGGTATCCTCCTCAATGTAATACAGATGAGCGATCGATCCTCCCTCTGGGCGAGGCATCGCCACTACAAACATCTCTTGCCCCGGAATGGCAAAAACAATGCTTCCGCTGAAGCAATCAATCATGGCCCTATAAGCTACGAGCCAATCCATACCGATAATCACACCGTGAACATGCATATCTAATACCAACATGTCTGCAGGTAATACCAAACCACCAATCTCTACCCCCACTCCCCGGCATATAAAGAATATAAGTGACCCACTCCCCAATGGTGAGTCGACACACGTCACTGTGCTCTCTGCCGTAGCTAATAACCCTAAGGCTTTCGCGAAATGTGTAGCTATAAAACAATGTGTAGCCCCCGTATCAAACAATACCCGACCCATAGTGCCATGGATAGGAAATGTACCCTCAATCGCAGGTGGCGCCTGTGAAACTGCAGCCTGGTGGACGTTATAGACACGTCCATACTGTAGCTGCCCCTGCTGAACTGGGACTGCTGGAATGGGTGGCAATGCTGCCATCTGTGGCGGTGTGGGGAGAGCGGTGGGAAACATAGGCCTCTGCGGCTCCTGGCGAGCACCCTGCTGCTGCTGCTGTGGGGCCCTGCCCCTATCAGGACAATCCTGACGTTTGTGTCCAATCTTACCACAAATGAAACACTTCCTTCGGAAGCTTCCCCCTCGTTGTCCATGCTGACCACGACTCTGGTGACCGTTATCATTTCTGCCCTGGCATTGCTGGCCTGTTGAAATTGTTGATGACCATTCTGTCCCTGCTGCACTGGAGCTACTGGAAAGGTTGGTAGGGCTAGCACCTGAGCTGGTGCTGGGAGAGCGATTGTAAAAAGGGGCCCCTGTGGATTATCACGGGCACCCTGCTGCTGGGGAGCTCTAACACCCTATGGGCAATCCTGGCGTTTATGGCCGTGCGTGCCACACACAAAACATCGGCCTCTGAAGTTAATCCCCCTCTGACCCTGCTGCTGACGCTGTCGTCCTTGCAGACTTGAAACTTTATTCCTCTTTCGAAAATGCTTCATTGTACCACGTTGTTGATTAGAACCGACTCGGTCTTGGGCAGTCTGTTGTCGAATTTTCGGGGTCCTCGCACATTTGTGAGCCTTATTCACATGCACTTGGCTAACCTCTCTAGGTCTTTTGCCTCCTTTAAGTTGTATGCTGCGTTCTTGGTATTGTAAAACTGCAGTGGTAACTGCTTGTGCCACGATACCCGCTAACTCGGCGGTTGATATTCTAACCGGGGATACCCAAGGTGTGAGTCGATCTTGCCCGTTTATTCCCTTACCCGTTCGAGCTAGTTCTTCTTGACGGTCCATCTGAAAATTTAAGCAAATTTGGATGAGTTCATCATTCAAATAAACAAACCGCGGAAGTACGAATTCCCAAAGTACAGAGATGAATACAAAATTCCTAATATTTAGGGCTCTATATCAAAGAAAGCTCAGCGGAAAACATAATAAGTCGTTCAGATCCTAAAGGACAATAGAACCTGATGCTCTGATACCACCTGTGACACCCCGACTAATTAAATACCGGGTAGCTACTCCTTTATTAAATTAATTCAAAATTCCAAGTTGGCTCAGTTAATAGCATCACTGTCGAAAACATTTTATTATTACTAACCACCTAGTATTTAAAAAGTAAGTGCCAAATTTTATTTAAAGTCTGATTAACATGCAACAAGTGTAATAAAGAATAATAACACCATTCACCATAATGAAGTAAATAAAATAACCATCACATAAAGTAAATAAAGTCTGGAGGAAAACTCCTCACTACAAATCCCACAACTGATATAAGTAAACTGAATACTAAATCAATACATGCCAAAGTCTGAAAATTGTAATGGAAATGTAACTCTAATAGAAATGGGAAACATGCCCTACGACTGATAGATAATGAATCTGGAATCCAAGTGATAGAGGCGTCTACAAGCAAATCCCTGTAGCTTCCACAAACAGCTACAGCTCGTCACCAGAATGAGTATCCTATGCATGGTGTCCTTGTGGCTGGGCACCTAAAATGGTTTTACAAAGAAAATAGATTTGAAAGCAAACGGGTCAGAGCCCGAATGTGGAGATATTTTAAAAAACCTGCAAGTGCTTTAAAAACATTTAAAACATTAAATGCAAAGTACATGTTAGGACGTGCACTCACATGATATTCTCACCTCTCGTCTAACTGTGCGCTCCTAACGTAAGTACCCATCTACAACGACACAAACCACTAGCTAAGTGACATCAATATAGCTAGACTGTCCTAGGTCCTACCCTTATTACTCGGTTCTATTAACATTATAACGCTCGTAATTAAATAGGGGTTTAACGTAAACTCAGATGCTCAATATGCAATATATTTCACTATCAGCTAACTCGTTATGTTTCTCGAAACAATACCGTAATTATATTCAAAACATTAACATGAAGGTTCCCATTAATTAAGTGTATATTATTCACGTCATAAATATACAATATAAGCACCCCGAGAACTAAGCTGTGGTGCACACATACTCTGCTATCCATCCCGGTACATCACGTACATAAGGATTACATATTCCGAATCTCTCAGGAATAGTTCACAAATAACAACATCACAAATAATGGAGGCGAACACAGTCACATCACATGGGTCACGCACATACCTACGCTCCCACGATCAGCGGACTTATTAATATCCCAATAAGTCTTTCTATGACCTATGTTCATCAAGGTAACCAGTCTAAATCCGGGCAACACAAGGATTAGAGGGCCCTAAGCGAACGCAAACCTCCCGTGATAGCAAGTATGGTAGGTATGTCATACACACAATTAATATTTCAATACTAAGTAAACACGCATCTTAGTAATCAACGTAGTTTAATCGTAGTACGTGTCGCATTCTCGTACCAACTTATAATTATCACAATTTATACGATTCCGGTTTATAATCATACGCGCCATAATTTATTCTCACGTCGTAGTAGACACTCACGTCTCAACCCAAACCGTCCATTTAATTTAACTCACTTGTATATAATTTCCTTCTCAAAAATACCCAAATGTCCCAAATCTAACATTACATCATCATCGCAAAAGGTATCTATCTCCTCGAATGAGTTTACGGGACTCCAAAAATCAAAACAGTCTAAAAAGGCCCAGACTGCCAACTCGTTAGAAGTCTCGTTTGAACGAGACTGTTCGAACGAGATTCCACTGTCAGCTCGTTAGAAGTCTCGTTCGAACGAGACTGTTCGAACGAGATCCAGTTCGTTCGAACGAACTGTACCTTCTAACGATATCTCGTTCGAACGAGATATCGAACGAAACTGCCCCTCGTTAGAAGCGACTGGTCAACTCGTTAGAATCTCGTTCGAACGAGCTCGTTCGAACGACCTGGGTTGGTTTCTAGAGAGCTACCAGCTGCGAGCCCAGAAGTTCCAAAATCGTTTTTCACCCAATTTCTACTCCTCTAATCTCCTCTAAACTTCGTCCCAACTAAGTTTTAAGGTCTCTAATCAATCCTAAACATATATAGTCACATCCTAACATGTTTTAAGGAATTAATTTGTCCTAAACATCATTAAATCACAAATCTCTACACTTTTCCCCAATTTCTCAAGAACATGAACCCAAAAATTAGTAATCATCAATTTGTCCATTCTAGATCCATTTTTATTACATCCAACATACATTAATACCAGAATAATCATCTCTATGTGATTCTACATGCAATTTTGTCCTCAATATTCAAGTTCTAAGTCCAATCAACATGGGTTTTCATTTATCTTCCAAGAACAATTATCAATTTTCAAATTCTCTAACATGGAAGGAACATTCTCTGAATTTAAAAGTAATTAAACCACTTGCCTTTATTGTCTCTGAATTTGGTGTTGATTTCTGTAAAGATTCTGCAGAATTCCTTCTCTTTCTCTCCCTCTCCAAGCTATCTTCTCCAAAGGTGGCTATGGTGGCTAGGGTTTTCTTTGGGAAAGTTGGAAACCTAAATGATAACCTCCGTAGCCTATTGGGTCATTAAAGGTTGGTTAGTGGGTTTAGTGGGTCTATTCCCAATCAAATTTACTCCTCTAATTTTCGTCATTTTTAATTCCTAAAAATACGAAATTACCAAAATACCCTTTATATTGCCGGTATGGCCTAAAAATACCCCGGAACCCAAACTACACCTCCGGCTAGTGTTTTCTGACTATCTCGACCTTTCCGGACGCGTTGGCGCACTCAAAACGACCATATGGTTGATAGAATTTAAATTCACTTTTATAATCAAAATATTACACCGTGACGCGGCGGTCACACGCGTCTCAACAAAATTTCCGAAGTGCCGTATATCAATCTCACGACAAATTTTTCATAATTCAATATTCATATAAAAACATGTATGCACATAATCAAATACCAACTCGCATCTCGTTAGTATTTTTAACCCGGATTAATTTCCAATTAATACGCATTTAATTAATTAATCCCAAAAATAAATATAGCCAAAAATACGGGGTATTACACATAGTTCATTGCATGCAGATGTGATTATCTCAAAATAATTATTAGTTCATTCTTATTCGTTATGTTCCTTCAGTTCCGGTAGTCGAGGATTGTGTTCCTTCAATTCTGGTAGTCGAGGACTTTGTTCCTTCAGTTTTGATAGTTGAGGATTGTGTTCCTTCAGTTATAGTAGCCTCGGATTGTATCGTGTTGTTTTTGTTACGGCGCGATTTGTCTCATAGAGAGTGTGGTTGGACCTGGCATGGTCAATATAGCTCGGTAACTAGGTGATCCTTTATTTGAAGAATCCTTTTATTTTGTACAAGGTTTATATAAGTGTGGCTGCATGTTCTGCCGCATGGTTTGTTGGTAGTATCTAGTTTCCTTAGGATTAATAGATCTTATGGATTATTCAGAATGGAGATTAACTACTTTAGTTGTTAACACTAGGATTATGAATTGAGGGTATCGCAAAGTGTTAGAAGTCGAGGAAACATAGCACGTAGTGTTGTTTTTCCATAATGAGTAGATTGGTGTAATACTCGGGTGAGTGTTCCATAGTTGGATGCCTAGAATGATCATAGATTAGAAAAGTGATGTAGCAGTCGAACACATGATTTGTGACTTAGCCAGTATGTCGCTTCTCAAAGTAAGTAACTACCTATGAGAGGTCAGTATCAAGTTTAAGTGAATGAGTGTGGTCAGGATGACTCGAGAATTTGAGACCCGAAATGTGTAGTCTTAAGATTTGAAATGGTTCTTGATGATGAATCAGGTGATAGTTGTGTTTTGATTTGCACTTGGGTGAGTGTCAATATCTTAGGAGTGTTACTATGGTAGATGTGTCGATTATGCTTTGGATAATAGCAAGAAAGACTTCTGATTAAACCAAGGATGATTGTCGATAAGTGGAGACGCGAGGACTATGAGGTGGTTATGATGATTAGCCAAATGATGAGCATTAGGACTTGTTCCATGTTGAGTTCCTAGGTGACAACCCCTTTTGAAAGGACGTATGATGACTTCTTAGTGATTGAGGATTGAGAAGAACTAGACTTCGAAGATCCCTATGACCTAAGGAGGGAAGAATGTAACACCCGCCCCTGCACTTTTGACCGTACATGTATGAATTCGTAACATTATGTGACTCAATTGGGCCTTAGACTTTGTTAGATGAATTACAGATCAAATTTCAGTAACATAGTGGCCGTGGTGAAATTAATTGGATTAAAATGGCGTTATATTTAATTTGGAGAATTTAGAGTCATTTGAACGAGATTATGGGCCGTTCGAATGAGATCCTTCCTTCATTCGAACAACCTTCCAATGACCCATACTTATATAGAAAATCTACTCTCGTTAGAACCTTGTTCGAAGTGCATTCAAACTAGATAGTTGTTCTCTTTTGAACGAGATCCAATCTCGTTCGAACGAGATGATAAAAATCAGATTATGTAGATTAAAAAAATTCTGTCACAATATAGACTTTGGATTAAAACACATGTCAAGGTCCCACAGTAGCATATAAACTCGAAGCATGTGTTCTTGGCCTTTTTTGAGGGATTTAACCCCTAAGGGTTTTGAGGTATTTAAAGGTGGTTTGGGCCATTTTAATCATTTCATTTAGATTCTCTCTCTCTCTAGATCTTAAGAGCTCCTCCACCACCAACCAGCACTCCACCACCCTATAACCACTACTCCTCCACCCTAAACCACCATATTAACCTTATATTCTACAACACTTAAGCCTAGAGAACCCATATACACTAAATCTTAGGAAAAATATAAATATCGTGGAGATATTGTTAGGGATTTTTGGAGAATAAAGAATAATAATAATAATAATAATAATAATAATAATAATAATAATAATAATAATAATAATAATAATAATAATAATAATAACAACAACAACAACAACAAGAACAAGAACAACAACAACAACAAGAACAACAACAACAACAACAACAACAACAACAACAACAACAACAACAACAAGAATAATAATAATAATAATAATAATAATAATAATAATAATAATAATAATAATAATAATAATAATAATAATAATAATAATAATAATAATAATAATAATAAGAAGAAGAAGAAGAAGAAGAAGAAGAAGAAGAAGAAACAATATAGTTTAAAAGGGATTTTCATGGAGCTTTCAAGGAGCATGCTAATGGAGCTTGGCAATTTATTTAAGGCCACCTTAGGCGATGGGAGGTTGCCATCATCTTTTTCCTCTTCCATTCATATTTAGAGATTCAATGAGGGGGAAAAATCTACTCTTTAATTTTAAGAACACTATTTCATTATTATTTAGTCTTGCATATAGAGTTTTAAGAGTAGAATGTATGTATGTTGTAAAAGGTTATTTTCTCATGATTCATGTAAAATGGTTCCACAAGTGGTTTCAAAATTTTAGGACAATGATATGTTTCAAGAAGACTTGGTATTAAACATTTTATGAAATAAAATGTTTTAAAAGAATATTTATCTAATTAAGATTTATTTATTCACAAAATCATAAAGTTTTCTTGTAAAAATGGAATTTTATGAAGTTAGACATTTATTCATGTTTTGAAGTACACAAATATTTTTTTACTCTTCGAAGACATGTTTTTGCAAGTATTTTGAAATTTCTTAAGTAAATAATGTGTTAGACTCATTTTATTGGATTTTTGAATTTAAAATCCTTCTTCCTATATATATAAACTTGTTGAGGATATGGAAAAGTTTAGTAAAGGTTTTAATCAGTTTTAACATGAAATAAAGAAAATAAAAATTTCAACCCTTAAAATGTGTTAATAAGTGTTGAAAAATTTATAAGTGTATGCTTTCAAGACTACATATGATGATAAAGGAAAAATATTTTTTTTCTTGTAAAGTAGTCCTTAAAATGTCAAATGGCTTCCTTGGTAAAGGAAGTAATGAAATAAAGAGATTTACAACACGAAAAGTGTGTTACTCCAAGATGTTGAAGAAGCGTTAATGACTAAAAAAACATTTAAGAAGTTACTGTGCGTAACTTAATAATGTTTTTGGAAAAATAACACATCTGAAAAGGGAGGAAAACGCAAGTTTGGAAACAAATGGGCAAAATGGTAATTTTACACAAAGTGGAACATTTTATAAAATAAAAATGTTGGAAAAGGTCTTACACAAAATAGTCTTAAATGGAAGAGAATTTCAAAATGAAATCAACGTAAATGTGTATAGGACATGAAATGATGACTATAGTGTAACACTAATAAGTAGTCCCCGGGTTTCGTCTTCGGACGATAAAAGTGAAATAACATGAACATTTGCAAAATGTTAAAACACATTAATATGGACTCGAATTCAACTGGGAAAGAATTAAGAAGGGCCTGGAGCCCTAGGGTGAAAGATCCAAAATCACTGGCCATAACATATGGTGGCGTAACCGACAGTGTGGAGCCCATTAAAGTATGCGGTATTTGAGAAATTCAGAGAAAAAAATAAAGATAAATGGAATGTGAATGATGGTATTGGTGAAGTATTCCAGTCAAAAAATGAATAAAAGTGGAACATGATAAAGAAATTGGTTAAGCTAAGAAAATGGGAAAGTACAACCTAACGTGAAACGAAATTGGTAAATGTTTCGGTTATAAAGATAACGTGGACAAGAAATATGAGAAACTGACTAATGTCCATGGGAAGTTAAAAGAATGGTAAAGAGAGGTGATTAATGGGTAGTTATGAACCTAGGATGGTTTAACCCATAACTAACACAAATATGTGTTGTGAAATGGTTTAAACGGGGAAACAAGTATTTTCTAACACCCAGTCTGCGTGTGTTGGAAGGTGGTTTTAAAAAAAAATACTAAAGTGGATTTGGTATGAGTAAATAGGAAATTTTGATAAATGAAGCATTTTTCCCAAACAAACTCATTGCTGTTTAAATATTTAACCAGTTGCGTTAAATCGATGTAAATTCATATAAAAAGGGAAAAGGGATCGTTTACAAGATTAGTGTGATTTAATCAACTCAAGTAATGTTTGGAATAAACGGGTCCATCTATTAGTATATGTAGATTTATGTATCTCCGGTATTTTCAGGTGCACGAAGGCTTACATTATAGAGTCTCTTTTATGTCGTTCCATTCTATGTTGCATTGTTATATTTCCCACTGTACATTCATCTCATTCCCTTTCCTTTGTTACGACAGGTTATACACAATTATATATCTTGATAGAGTTATACAAGTAAGTATTCTTTTTATTTTATGTTAGTAGCTCTATATGCTTGGATTCTGGTGACGCGTCCCATGGGTCCCACACGTAGCTTGATATAAATCGGTATCACATGCTAAACAAGTGAAATGTTAATTAAATAAAATAGGATTAGCAATTTTATTTAATTTGTCTCCTTGCACTTCACACCTAACATTAGGGTCGGACCGGGTTGACCCATGGGTAATCCATAAATCCGAACTAGGGCGTTACATTTTGTGCATCATTTTTTTTTATTTTAGTTACAAGGGAGAAAGATAATCATTTGGAAATTAAGGATAGATGTTACCCATTTGATGATTCCTTAGATCCTTGGAACATTGTCAACACTTTTATGTCTTGATGTTTTATCAGCATTTTCCTTCTTTCATCAAGTGTGCCTCTTCTCCAAATATTTCATCTTTCTCCATTAGAATATCTTTATTGCCTTCCTTGCATATCTTTAACATAATGTCTTTGGAGAATTCCTTGACTACCTACAAAATATGAAGAGCAAACATTCCTTTTTCGTACCCTTTGAGTTTTGGGTCATTGTTTGTTAATGAAGGAATATAATGATCTCTTTGTCTATACTCACGAATATTTCTTTTCCTCATTTTACAAACATCAAACGTATGATCATTTTTACCACAATATGTGCAATGATCATTAGATGAACAGAATTTACAAGAAATATATGTATGATTATTCCTTTTACAAATGATTCAAAAGTGATTCTTTTTCATCTTTAAATGAGCACGACATTTTTCAAGAGTAAGGTTTCTCTTTTTGCAAAAAGTGCAATGAACATCATGCATGATTGATCGAGCGGTAAAAGTGTGTTCGTGTGAGGACACAATCGTTGTGTGTTTCGTCGCCGCGATGCAAAAACCTAAGCTACTACTACACTTGCGAGGTAAGCACAGCGGTAAGTCGGGTATCATAAGAAATCCACGGGGAGTGATTGAATTTTATATGTTAATTGCTTTAAAACTTCAGGAATAAAAGTGTAAAATAAATAAATGAAAAAGTGATGGTTGGTTATGGTGGAAAAAGAAAAGAATAAGTTACGCTACACAAAAGTAAAGTGAGGATCGGGATCGCATTCTACCACACAGATCGAAACAACTACTAATTAGAGTTAAGGCTCGAAAGCCTTTAATCGAGCATAATCAATTAATCATAAACATCACACAATAAGGAATTTAACCCAAAGTTGCGAGATTAAACATTTAACCAAAAATGGTCACACGCGGATTAAATTCGAATTGTCGCTATAAACACTAAAGTTGCGTGACAAATAAAGTTAAACGCATAACAATCCAACTTTAATACGCACGATTTCAATTAAACACAATTTTACACGAAACCCTAAATTTCGAGGTCCAAAGCCGTAAATGGCGGAACACAACCCCGACCCTATTTATCTAAGGGCAAGACATAAATGAAACTAATTAACAAAGCAATAAACTAATTAAGCAAGAAATAATTTAATCTAGGCAAGAAAGTAAAGAAAGCAAGTAAATGAAAGCATGTAAATTAATGGAAGTAAGGAAATAATGAAATACAACTTAAATTAATAAGCTTACATACATCAAAGTGGGCAAAACAGCCAAAGTGGTGGAGTAGGGCAAGGCTCCATACAAACCCTAAACTAATGTGAAATGTAAGATATATCTTCAAAATGAAGAGAAAGAGTATTTATACAAAAACAAATCCCATGGCAAAATTGTAAATAAAAGGGGAGAAAAACAAATATCAGCAGGGCTGAATCGATTCGGCATTGGAGAATATCTCGAGACTGCTAGTGGGGCGAATCGATTCGGGATAAATCCGAATCGATTCAGAATGGTGGGCGAATCGATTCGGCTGGTCCGAATCGATTAGAAAACAGAGGAACTGGCATACTGTCTCCAACCGAATCGATTCGCAAAGGGGCGAATCAATTCGGACCTACAGGTCTTGAATTTTTCCCCCGTTTTTCGTTGGTTTGAAATTCTCTTCCGCTCAAAAGCCCGTAACTTCTTCGTTCAGACTCGGAATCGCGCACCATTTGCGGCCACGCGAAGCTTGTTCAGAGGGCTTCAATTTCCGTGAAGACATTGGGCCAGTTACCCAAATTCTGTAATGACTAAATTGCCCTTGCGCGTGCGATTGTGTAAGAAACTTCGCCGGAATGCATCCAACTTCATACTTAGCACGTGGAATCCCTACAAAATCCCAAATATACCTCATATAGCATGTTATCATATTAAATGGAGGTTGTTTGATTATCGAGCATAAATATAGGAATTAAGGTACCCGAGGGGGCTAATAACGCGTACGTTAACGAGTGAAATACGAAATATTTACGCTGTATCACACCCCCTCACTTACACATTGCTAGTCCCTAGCAATGAAATAGGAAACAACAAGAACTACAAGTAAACCAACAGCAGGATACAAGTACAAAATGGGATGAAAAAGTAATAAAAAGATAAGGCCACTTTCGCGGGCGTACGATTGCATTTAGCATATGCAATAAGCCGTTAAACCCCTAGGTTACCCTAGTGGACGAGTGTCGTCTCGTGAGGGTTTTCAGAGATGGTACCCACAAACATCACATGGTTTCCTCAAAATATGCCCAACCCAACATGCGACAAACACAGCAACAACGAAAAAGATTTCAAACATGTTATTAGCATATTGAACGAATTCAAGCTAAAGTCCGTTATTATTAACAGGTTAAATGCACCTCATAGAATTGAAACTTTAAAAGTGGGAGGGGGGAGAGCAAATGCAAAATATGATTTGTTAAAAACTTAAATAACCCGGATAAACATAAAGCAAGCATATATTCAATCCTCACGGGCATTACGCTCATCAAATGAATTCACTATGAAAAGGGAGGTAATACACGGGACATGTGAGCATAAAGAGTAAATGGAAATGGAAACTAGGCCGCGCACATGTCACAGATGAAGAACGCTATATAAGAAATGAAAAACTTGTAATCTCAATGAAAGATACCACTCACTAAAAGAGGCGAAATGTATTTTCACAGATTATCAAAACTATTATGACTTTTAAATCAAATTCACCCTAAGATCACATAGGACTTTATAGGGTCATAATGAAGGCTAGGATAGGGTACGAAACGAAAGGGATGTATGTTCGGATTCAAAGTGTTCGGAATGAAAACTTGGAATAATGGGGAAAATGTGGGCAATTACAAAATTGGAAAACAAGTTCCAAAACAGCATTAGATATATCATCGGGGAGAGCAATCAAAGATTATTGAACACTATACAACATTTACAACTTTCTCTTTCTTTTTCTTTTCTTCTTTTTCATGTTTTCTTTTGTTTTCTTTTGCTTTTTTCTTTCTCTTTTTCTTCACTTTTTTTTTACTACATTCTTTTCTTTTCTTATCAAACTCTCATATGCCTAAATTGCAATCGACATCATAACAGCATCATTCAATCCCAAGTAATATTCCAAACAAAGGTGAGGAAAGATGTATATATGGGCTAAAACTCCAATGCGGAGTTGGTTATGGGAATAGGGATATGAAACGAAAGGCTATATTTAGGCTCAAAGGGGTTAACTAGGGAAACATATAAGGTGAGGTCAAGGTTAATAAGGGTGATATAACAAAGAATGCCTATGATCATTTCACAAAGTTTACACAATTCTCGAGCCAAAACAATATATGAAAATCATGCTCAAGTAACACATTTCAAGTATGAACTCAATTAATGAACGGTCAAATGAAAGAATAGAGAGATTACCGACGAATTCAACGTTTTCAAAGAGGAAAGAATAATGTATACACTCACAAACGACGAAAGGTACAAAGCTTACTCGGTGTAATTATATACAATGCAACAAAAGATTACCGAGTTATAAAAATCTTAAACCAAATCAATATAACAAGGAACGTGAATATGCTCATGGGATAAAGTTTAATTCATGAAGTTATTCACAATATCAATGATTTGAGGACTAAAGTCTAATAATTTCTAAAATCAAGAACATGCATCGTTGGGTTGTCTATTGGATTGGGCAATTATTAAAATTTGTCATCGGAAACAAGGCAAAATACCCAACAAAGGAGAAAAAAGAAAGAAAATATTTTTGAAAATTTTCAATTTTTTTTAACAAAAAGCATACTTAGTAACTAACAAGTAAGCAAATCAATGGACTACACATGAAATGGATAGAATATCCTACACCCCCTAACTTAAATGTTGCATTGTCCTCAATGCGCATTAAGAACACAACACAAAGAGAGGAAAAGAACGATATTACCCAAAATTGGAGCGATCTCCATAAGCATGAGTCCAAACAAATCTACAAAACAAGTTAGTACCGAGCATAGCAAAAACAAATAACAAAAATTTAACTAATTACAATAGACTAAATTAAAAGGAAAGAAAAATAGGAAAGAAAGAAAATTAAAAAGCTAACTATATACAACCTACTATTTAGGCTTCTCACTAACTATACACTAGATGTCTAAATAGTTGAGGGTCCACCCAAAAAGGGATTTGACTTTGAAAGATCAACGGTGGACCCTCCAAAGCGAACATGCCTCCCGGAAAATAAGAATTCCGTTTGAATAACGGAAGGCATGTGAGTGGTGAAAAAAGTGAACCATCGCCAATTTGAAATTTTAGGCGGACAATGGGGGATTTGGATAATAAGGGGGAAAGGTACACTTGAGGTCCAAGAAAAATTGACTCATCTCCCAAACATTTTTCAAATGGAATGGGAGATGGTGCACACATCGGGATAACATCCATCGAAAACAAGTCCGGTAAGGAGTCCTCATCGGCAAAAAGTGTAGAAGTTTTAAAAGTTTCTACCGACTCATAGGAATCAACCGGTAATTCTAATGGTTCAATGACGGAAAACGTATATGGTAATGAATTAAATTCAATCTCCGTCAACATATCGTCAGAAGGAGATTGAATTTCGGGGGAGAGAGATTCACATTCGATGAGAAATTCTTCAAAAAATTTAGGTGAAACACAAGTTTCCACCGCCTCGTTGTTTTGTGCATAAGAATTCATCTCATCGCAAAGTGCTCCAAGTCTCATTTCAGCATCATTTAGGCTTTCCAAACCTTGGGAGTAAAGAAGCAAAGTTTCTTCCAAAGTAGGCTTCCTCGTCTCAAAAGCCTCAGACTCCTCATTTGGTTGAAACTCGTCTTCGAAAGTATCGAAATAAGAATCGTCATTGGATTCGAATAATGAATCCAACTCAAGCTCCCAATAACGATTTTTATTCCGATAAATGTTTTCAAGTCTTTCAAACTCAAGAAAATCTTCAAAATGGAAAACTTGAAAACTATCCCCAAAGTAAGAATCATTAGAATGACCGTAATAACTATAATAATAGGACATGATTACCTCGTTGTTTGTAGATGGAGAATCCGAGCAAGAAAGTGAGCAACCATGAATCAAAGTTTCTTAGCGCTCAAATATGTTATCCTGCAAAAAAGGTTAAAACAAAGAATACAAATACAAAAGAAAAAATACTACGAAATAATAAAACAATTACAATCTAAAACACACTCCCCGACAACGGCGCCATTTTTGATCGAGCGGTAAAAGTGTGTTCGTGTGAGGACACAATCATTGTGTGTTTCGCCGCCGCGATGCAAAAACCTAAGCTACTACTACACTTGCGAGGCAAGCACAGCGATAAGTCGGGTATCGTAAGAAATCCACAGGGATTGATTGAGTTTTAGATGTTAATTACTTTAAAACTTCACGAATAAAAGTGTAAAATAAATAAATGAAAAGGTGATGGTTGGTTATGGTGGAAAAAGAAAAGAATAAGTTACGCTACACAAAAGTAAAGCGAGGATCGGTATCGGATTCTACCACAAGGATTGAAACA
This sequence comes from Sambucus nigra, assembly GCA_949130495.1. Classification (NCBI taxonomy): domain Eukaryota; kingdom Viridiplantae; phylum Streptophyta; class Magnoliopsida; order Dipsacales; family Adoxaceae; genus Sambucus; species Sambucus nigra. The sequence goes on along the minus strand of OX422217.1, from coordinate 542,125,533 downwards.
ACTACTAATTAGAGTTAAGGCTCGAAAGCATTTAATCGAGCATAATCAATTAAGCATAAACATCACACAATAAGGAATTTAACCCAAAGTTGCAAGATTAAACATTTAGCCAAAAATGGTCACACGCGGATTAAATTCGAATTGTCGCTATAAACACTAAAGTTGCGTGACAAATAAAGTTAAACGCATAAAAATCCAACTTTAATACGCGCGGTTTCAATTAAACGCAATTTTACAAGAAACCCTAAATTTCGAGGTCCAAACCCGTAAATGGCGGAACACAACCCTGACCCTATTTATCTAAGGGCAAGACATAAATGAAACTAATTAACAAAGCAATAAACTAATTAAGCAAGAAATAATTTAATCTAGGCAAGAGAGTAAAGAAAGCAAGTAAATGAAAGCATGTAAATTAATGGAAGCAAGGAAATAATGAAATACAACTTAAATTAATAAGCTTACATACATCAAAGTGGGCAAAACAGCCAAAGTGGTGGAGTAGGGCAAGGCTCCATACAAACCCTAAACTAATGTGAAATGTAAGATATATCTTCAAAATGAAGAGAAAGAGTATTTATACAAAAAAAAATCCCATGGCAAAATTGTAAATAAAAGGGGAGAAAAACAAATATCAGCAGGGCCGAATCGATTCGGCATTGGGACGAATCGATTCGGTTGGAGAATATCTCGAGACTGCCAGAGGGGAGAATCGATTCGGGATAAATCCGAATCGATTCGGAATGGTGGGTGAATCGATTTGGCTGGTCTGAATCGATTCGAAAATAGAAGAACTGGTATACTGTCTCCAACCGAATCGATTCTCAAAGGGGCGAATTGATTCGGACCTACAGGTCTTGAATTTTTCCCCTTTTTTTGGTTGGTTTGAAATTATCTTCCGCTCAAAAGCCCGTAACTTCTTCGTTCGGACTCGAAATCGCGCACCATTTTCGGCCACACGAAGCTTGTTTAGAGGGCTTCAACTTCCGTGAAGACATTGGGCTAGTTACCCAAATTATGAAATGACTAAATTTCCCTTGCGCGTGCGATTGTGTAAGAAACTTCGCCGGAATGCATCCAACTTCATACTTAGCACCTGTAATCCCTACAAAAGCCCAAATATACCTCATATAGCATGTTATCATAGTAAATGGAGGTTGTCTAATTATCGAGCATAAATATAGGAATTAAGGTACCCGAGGGGGCTAATAACGCGTACGTTAACGGGTGAAATACGAAATATTTACGCCATATCAATGATGCTTTGAGGTTTTTGGTTATGCTTTTATGGTTCCTCTACTTTATTTTTAAAGATTAGATTTTAGTTCTCTCCTTATTTTGTTTCCCAAAAAGTAACATTAAACTTTGTCACATTAATCATATTTTCCAAAAGAATCTTTTAATAAGACAACTTGCCTTCTAAGTTGATTGTTTTTTTTTATTTTAAGAGAATGAGGGTATTTGCTTTTCTCTTTTAAAATATCGTTATCTCTTTTGAGTTTCTTATTTTTAAGGTTTAATTGCTTGTTTTCCTTCATTACATTTTCAATTGATATATATAACTCTTCATTATATTTCTTTCTTCTTTTTCAGAAAGGCTATATAACTCAAGAGATTCAGAATTTTCCTCATCATTACTGAAATCTTCTTATACATTTAGTTGAGGTTTGGGTTCTTCATTGGATGAGAATGTTGCAAAGCATTCTTCTTCTTCTCTATTAGTGTTTTGGATGTTCAATGGTTTCACCATAAATTCTTTTGGTGTAACTTCACTCATGTACTCTTTTGTAAGAATAATCCACATATTTTTAGCTTCCGTGCAATGTGCTACTTTTCCTGCATCAACAATATATAAATAGGATCAGAGAATTATTATAGCTTCATTTTTTAACTCAATTTTCTTTTCAGGTATTAGTTTATCTAGTAGATGTGATTTTTTGTCACATACTATTTTTCATGTTCTAAAATCCTCTATTTTTAAAATCGATATATTATATCTTCCCAAAATTATTGTGAAATGATATCCATTCATTTTTTTATCTTTATACTCAAACTATATTTTTCAAAATAAGTATATATGAGCTAAGTCCTGATACCAACTGTTACCCCAAAAGTATAAATAATTAAATGGGTATTTAAATATTTTCAAGCTTATATTTAAAAGATTAATTGTAATAGTATGATTCAATTAATCAATCAATAATTAATAAGACGAGATAGTCAATAACAATATTAAAGAGAGAGTTAAGAGAAATATTATAAACCAAAATTTTAATGTGGTTTGACCTTTCCTACATTCACGCTCGAGACGGTACTCGAGAAACTTCACTGTCTTCGGTTCACTAAAGTAGAACAAATAACTTCACAAGGATTAATCAAACCCTAATGGATTTATCACACCTTACAAGATTTACCACACCTCGACATTACTGTCCGTGAAAATACAATGAAGTTTAGTTGTGGTATCAATATAAAGTGTTGTAACCAAAATGCAAAATAATGCTTTCTTAAATAAGAAACATTGGTGAAATGGATTTTCACTTTTTCTCTCTCGAAATAAAACTTTCAAACAATCACAACTACAATGTTTGAGGGTCAAGATTTTGGATCTTTAGCATAAGTGGTCAAGGGATTTGGAATTTGGCCAAGAAAGGTTTCAATATAGACTTTTCATCAAGTGCCTTTTCTTGAAGCTTTTTCTCTAATGGAGTTTTTGGTTCTAAAACTATCAAATGTGTTTTCTTGATTTCTTTGGGCAAAAACTCAAGTAATTAGATGACACAATCTTGATAATGGAACCTTAACTAATGATATATTGGTGTAATAGATTGTGTGATTTGGAAGAGAATCAAAGGGTTCCTTTTATAAGCATATCAAAACCTCGTCGCTGGAGGGAAGTTTGGTAATATGAAAAAATTTGGCTATTTTGAAATTTAAAATACAGTTGCTGAAAATATTTGTCCAAACTAACTTTGGAGTCATTTTCACAAATATAAAGTCTATTTTATATGAAACGGGTATTTTTGAAAACTTGTCTTTTGATTTTTGTCTCAAGTGAAAAAAGTAATAATGCATTGTCTTAAAATACCCTATAATGGAATCAACTTTATAAGTATGTCATCTTGGAATCGACTATATAATTTGTTCATCTTGGAGTTGACTCTATAAGGAGACCATTATCTTTTTCTGGGTTTTAACCTAGGGAAGGTTTGGGAAGGTTTAGGGAAGTTATTTAGGGTTTGTACTTGCTTCTGTGAGATTGTTTACTTATTTAGAATAACTTCTAAACCTTTAAAATTCCGATGGATTCTTCTTTATTGTCTTAATATCTTGTTACTTAAAATGATACGTGAGCATGCTTTGGTTGGATCATGGTATTTGTTGCTTACCAAGCTTGCTTATTTGAACATGAATGTTGTGCTTGTCGTTGCAATGATTAGGAAGCTTGTTTGTTTCTTTATCACTTCATACTTTATTTGCTTTGTTTATACTCTCATGTTATGGATGAACAATTTGATGATATATTACATAGCTTGTCTTTAAGGTTAAATAATTCTTTGGAACATGTTGTACAAATCTTAGTATTAGAGGAATACTTCTGTAATGCATGTCTTAGCTTGGTGCAATACGTCTTATTTGGGAATATGTAGTGAATGACTTGTGCATGCTTGAACATGTATGGTTTAATATGGGATGATCTTGCTTGAATGAGTTCATTCTTGAGTGACTTGGCGTGTATATGTCTTAGAGTTAAATAATATTTCTTCCTTTGATTCGATTCATGGCTTGTATCTTCATTTGCAATGTTTGTGATCTTGATGTCTTGGTTGTATAAATGATATGTGATCCTTTTGTTATATATCACCATCTTTTAAGGGCTTCTTTATATATAAAGTACTTTAGAGAGAAGATAGTGAACTATGATCACATATTAATTGTGTTGTTATCACATAACATCCTTTTTTTAAATACTTTATGTTTCACATTAGTATTTTCACAATCATTAAAAGTATATATAATTTTGGTCAAGTATATGTGAAATGGTACAAGTAATTGTTAATTAAATCAAAGTGTTACTTCATTTACCAAAGTATATAATAATATTTATTCTAGTGTAGGTCGACAAGGAATAATTAAGGGGTTTAGTAAAAATATAATATGAACTAATTGTAATACCCCGTATTTTTGTAGAATTTTATTTTAATAATGGAAATTGGATTAATTGATTTAAATGGAGAAAATTTAATTTATAATTAATCCGAATTTAATTGTAATCATTACTAGCATGACAAGAGTTAGTATTTATCGGAAACAATCACGTGGAATATTACTTAGTGAGTGAAGTAATATATGAATATGAGAATATTATTTTGGCCGGGAGTGAAATATACGACAATTACAATACACTTAGTTAAGTCGTGCGTGTGAGTCGTGTCAGTATTACTTTAGTGAGCTAAAAAGGATAACTTGTTTTTATGTAACTCATATGGCCATTCTGAGCGTGCCAGTGTGTCCGGAAGGGTCAAAATAGTAAAAACAAAACTCGGGTGTTTTATTTGGAGTCCGGGGCATTTTAAACCAAGATGACACCCCAAAGGGGTATTTTGGTCATTTGGGATTTTTCAAGAATTAAATGGACGAAAATTAGGAATTAAATAAGGATTGTACGTGGGTTAGAAGAGGTTATCAGTTTCCAACTTACGTGAGAGATAAGGAGAGAACCAAAGAGGGAGAAGAACACATAGGTGATTTGGGCCAAAGATTCAAGTTCTTCCACCGGAAATCACACCAAAGCATAGATCGCGAAGAGAGGAGCACCTAGATACCAATTTTGTTCAAAAATTCAGAGGATCACGAAAAGGTAAGTGTTTATCTTGCTAAAATTCTGAGCATATATGATTCATGTTAACCTAGATTATGAGATAACCATTGATGCTATAGATTTGAGGCTGAATAGCCATTAAATTGTGAAATTGGAAGATAGGGTTGCACGTAGATGAATAACATTATTGTAGGAATGATAAATCTGGAAATTTTATGTTATAATCATGAAATAATTGGCGGGTTTTGAATGATTTTTCATGGTGGGTTTATTATTAATGGACTTTAGAGATTGAAGACATTAGTTTAGATTCCCAATGATTATGTAAGGATTTTCCATTTAAATTATATTAGAAAGTGACCTATTAAGATTAGGAATGGTTTAGTATCATTGATTGGGTGTTGGGATGAGTTTTAAATGAATTTGGATTAGAAAAAGATTGGAAAAACGAACTTGGGATGAACAGGGGAACCCTTAAAATTTTCGTTTGAAGACCTGCCCAGGTCGTTCGAACGAGAATTCCAGCGAGATTTTTGAGTTCGTTTGAAGTGAGAAGTTCGTTCGAACGACCTTGTTCAAACGAGAATCTTGGACTTCTAACGAGATTTCAGAACACTTATTTTAGCCCGAATATGTTAGAACCTTTATAGGTTGGTCAAAGTGAGAGAAATTAACTTGAACTATTATCGAATGACTTAAATCCCTAGATAGTAATGAGTTGAGAGAGAGAGAGAGACTATTCACTGGGATATAGAGAATTAATAGAACCTTAGATAAATGTATATGTTAGAGAGATAAGTCGAAGTGCAGCCATAAAGTGAGTAGTAGAGACGATGATATTATCTATAATTTCAAGAACGTAGCTTGGGTGAATACCCAATGAATATAATAAGTTGTGTGCATAATTATTGATTTGATTACTATATGTATAACATACCTAAGTTGCTTTCTATTGAGCGGAGGTTGCGCATTGTGAACAATCATGCCTTGAGGAGCCTTCAGGTGGTATCACTAGAGAATAGAACCTAGTTATGGACAATCTGTGAGAACGATAGTGATAACAGTCGTATGGGTGCGTAGGTATCTGTGTAGCCCATCGTCTTGGGACTATGTTTGCCTATAGTAGATGTGTTTTGTTTTTATGGTTTGCGAGAGACTGAACCTTTAGTCCTTTATGCAAATGAGCGATGCAATAGGACATGATAGCAGATATATGCAGGCACCGTAGTTGTGTCTCGGGGTGCAGTTTTGTATATATATGAATGAGATAGGGTGAATATATTTATACACTTGTGTTGATATCTACTGTGTGAATTTAGTAGGTAAAATTTATAATAAAATCGAAAATGAATTAAGTAGTGGTCACATAATTGGATAAAAAAGCTGAAAATGCTTATTAATGCTAAGGTGGGTTAATTATATGTATTGTAATTTGCGAAGGAAATAAGTAGGGGATGTTATCAGACTGTGATGGGTTTAGACAGGAAGCACTAGTTAGTATGATAATATAACTAGCGGGGTTTGAATATTCGATAGGCGTTCACACTAGATGAGAGGTGAGCATTCCCAAGTGAGTTCGATAATTTAACATGATAAATATATGGGCTAATAAATCATTTAAAACCCTTGCTGATTTTTTAAAAACTATTTTTAACTCGGCCTCAGACCCGTTTTCTGCAAAATCTCTTTTCTTGTCAAACAACTTTCAGGTGCCCAACCACAGGGACACCAAGCTTAGGAGATTCACTCATTCGATGAGCTGTAGCTGCTGTGGAAGCTACAGGGCCTTGTTAGTAGCCGCCTTCATGACTCTCATTGACTTCTTTTGAGCTATTTCATCATTTAGGGCCTGTTGCCCATTTCTATTTCGTTATTTAGAGATTATGAACTTAGTTATTTACCCTTCAGTTGTTGGATTTATTTAGTTGGACTATTGTATATGACTTTGGGTTGGATGTGTTTACTCCAGTCCCTTTTATTATCTCAGTATTTCAATTCTTATGTGATTGGATTAAATGGTGAATGCTTAGTTATTTTTCTTATGGTTCTCTAATTAGTTAAAAAGATAAAATTTTGACATCAACTTTTCTTAAATATTAGGTGGTTATTTTTAATAATATAATTTTTGACAGTGATGCATAATCTGAACCAACTTGATATTCTGAATTAATTAATAAATGACTGATCACCCGGTGTTTAATTAGGCGGGGTGTTACAGGTGGTATCAGTGCATCAGGTTCTAGAGTCCTTAGGATTTGTACGGCTTACTATGTTTTCTGCGTAGTTATTTTTTATGTAGAGCCTTATATTTAGGACTGTTGTATTCATTATTTGCGCTTCTTACGTCTTCAGCTATTTGAGGTATTTACTGTGGTCTTATAAAGATTCTCTATAATTACAGATCCCTCCCAGATGTGAACAATGAGCGAATAGGGATGCGCAGCCCGATCACCATCTAGCTCCGACCCAGGGTACAATGAATGCTGCCGAAGTTACCACTATTATAGAACAGACGGTGAACACATCATTAGACGTGGTGCAATAGGCTCCACCACAGGCACCAGTAGTGGCTCTAGCACAAGTTCACGCCTTCCCTTCTTCTCGGGAGTGCATCAGAGATGCCTTTTAGAAGGCACACCCTCCAGAGTTCGCTGGGAGTTCAAATGTAGTGAAGGCGAGCCGGTGGAGGAAAGATATACAGGGGCACCTGAGGATGTATGAGTGCACCGAGGTACAAAAGAATATTCTAGATACCTTTAAGTTGGTAGGACAGTATTACAGTGGTGGGAGTCCATTACCACTGCGGAGGAGAGAGATAACTTGATTATCAGGGATTTTTAGGTGCGGTTTGACCGCAAGTACTCCCCTTCTGCCGTGCAGAACGAGATGAGACGGAAGCTACTGAACCTTAAGCAGGAAGGAAAGACAGTTGCTTAGTATAAAGATAATTTTTCAGACCTTATGAATCTAGTTCCAGACGAGATACCGACAAAAGAGAAGAAGATTCAGAGATTCATGGATGGTTTAACATGGAAGATTCGTCAGCACTTGTTAGGGAATATTTTATTGGCCACTTATTCTGATGTGGTTAATGATGGCCTACTTCATTGTCAGGACCACCGCTTCCACTAGCAGGAAAGAAAATGAGTTAGGGAGTCCAGTCAGTAGGGTTGGACAGGAGGTAGTGGTACCGGTGGGACATCCGCATCTCAGGGACTGGTCCGTCAGGGTGAGCAGGGTTTCCATCAGGGAGATCCTACTAAGCAATTCCATTATAAAGATTTCAGGAAGGGATAACAAGGTTTTAGGCAGGGCCATCAGGGCCAGCCGGGTCAGCAGAACCAACATGGTCAGCAGCGATTTCAATAGGGCCAGTAGGGCCAAGGGAGAAGAGGTAACGACCATCAGGGCCGAGGGAAACCGGGACAGAGGGGAGGACACTTTCGAAGGAGGTGTTTTACTTGTGGAAATACTGGCCACAAATGTCAAGATTGACCCCAGAGGGGTAGATCCCCGTAGTAGCAGCAGTATTACACTCGTTAGGATCCCTAGCGATCGTTATTTCCAGTCTCCCTCCCAGCACCACCCCAAGTTCCAGCCTTGCTAGCAATTCCAGTAACCCCGGTACAGCAGGGTCAGTTATAGTATGGGCATGTCTACAATGTCTATCAGGCCCCAGTCCATCAGGCACCACCTACTTTTGAGGGTATGTTTCCTATCCATATTACTATAGGGCGCATTTTATTTGACACAGGGGCATCATACTGCTTTATAGCTACTAGTTTTTCACGGGCCAGATGGTTGTTAGACACAACAGAGAGTACGGTGACTTGTGTAGACTCACCGCTAGGGAATGGATTAATTTACTTTATATGCCGAGGAGTAGGTATAGATATTGGGAGTTTGATTTTGCCAGCATATATGCTAGTCTTATATATGCATTAGCATGATGCCATTATTGGCATGGATTGGCTTGCTTCTTATAAAGCCATGATATACTATTTTAGTAGGAGCATCATCTTTGCTATACCGGGACGGTAGATGTTCCTAGTGTTGATGCCTCATTCTGAGGGAGGATCATCCACCCATTTATATTACATAGAGGAGGAGACGTCTAGGGAGATAGTGATTCCCATTTATTTGATTCCCGTAGTCCAGGATTTAATGATGTGTTCCAGGATATACAAGGACTACCGCCTAGCCGAGAGATTGATTTGTTCATAGATTTGATGTCGGGCACTCAGCCGATAGCTCGAGCACCCTATCGTATGGCCCCAGTTGATATGAGAGACTTATGGGACCAAATTCAACAATTGTTAGGACAAGGCTTCATTTGTAGGAGTACCTCGCCTTGGGGTGCTCCAGTATTATTTATGAAAAAAAGAGACGGGTCGTTGAGGTTGTGTGTAGATTATCGAGAGTTGAACAAAGTCACGATACATAATAATTATCCCTTCCCCCAAATCTATGACTTGTTCGACCAATTGAGAGGGGATTCTTTCTTCTCAAAGATAGATTTGAGGTCGGGCTATCACCAACTACAAATCTGGGAGCAAAATGTATCAAAACCCGCATTCTTGATGAGATATGGGTCTTATGAATTTTGGGTGATGCCGTTCGGACTAACGAATGCCCCAGATGTTTTCATGAACTTAATGAATAGGGTGTTCAGAGAGTTACTGGATTAATTTGTCATCGTCTTCATTGATGACATCTTGATTTATTCACGAACTGAGGAAGAGCATGTAGAGCATCTGTGGATGGTTTTACAAACACTGCATGAGCACAAGTTGTATGCAAAATATGAAAAGTGTGGATTCTGGCTGAATGAGGTTCAGTTCTTAGGTCACATAATCTCTGAGGAGGGGATATCGGTAGATCCGGGAAAGGTGTCAACGGTGAGGGAGTGGGGGCAACCCACGACACCAATCGAGGTACGTAGTTTCTTGGGGCTTGTAGGATACTACAGGAGGTTTATTCAAGGATTCTCGAAGATAGCGAGTCTGTTGACAAACTTTACTCGCAAAGGGGTGCCGTTTATATGGGATGATGCCTGGCAGTTGGCCTTTGACGAGCTCAAGGACAAGCTAACTTCAGCAACAGTTCTAGCACTACCCAGGCCCAGGTTGGAGTATATGGTCTACACTGATGCATCCTTATCAGGACTTGGGGGTGTACTTCAATAGGAGGATAAGGCAATTGATTATGCTTCCCATAAGCTTAAACCTCATGAGAAGAATTACCCCACCCATGACTTAGAGTTAGTGATAGTCGTGTTTGCATTGCGAATATGGAGGCATTATCTCTTGGGAGAGAAATTTTACACGTTCACGGATCACAAATCCCTACAGTATCTGTTCACACAGCGGGAGCTGAATATTCATCATCGAAGGTGGCTAGAATTTGGTAAGGACTACCAGTTGGACATCCATTACCACCCGGGGAAGGCTAACGTGGTAACAGATGCGTTGAGATGTAGGCCAACAGATGAGGTGGCCGAGGTATAGAAGGAGAAATGGAAAGAAATCGAGCATCAGGATGTAGTTGCCCACTCATTCATGTCGGTGATGACAGTTACACCTGAGATGGTTACTAGGGTAATATAGGCTCAGGAAGTGGATTCCTTCTATTAGGATAAAATTATCCAACTTCTAGCCGAGGGAGCAGAGTCTTTCTCTATTATCTCAGATGGGGGTTTACGCTTTAATGGCAGACTAGTAGTCCCAAAGGGGGAGGGCTTACGGCATGCGGTGATGACAGAGTTGCACGATTCACGATTTGTGGTACATCCCAGAGGGGATAAGATGTACCAGGATATGAGGCAACAATATTAGTGGAGCGGAATGAAGAAGGACATCGCTGAGTTTGTTTCGAGGTGTGACACTTGTCAGTTGGTGAAGACAAACCATCAGAGACTAGGAGGACTACTACATCCATTAGAGATCCCTATGTGGAAATGGGAGAGCATTTCCATGGATTTCATTATAGGGATACCTATATCGCAGAGAGGTCACGATTCCATATGGGTGATTGTGGATCGATTGACTAAGGTGGCTCATTTTCTTCCAGTTTGGACATACTATACTACGGGGCAGTATGCTCAGATTTTCATTGCCTAGATAGTGAGACTCCATGGGGTACCTATTGATACTGTGTCCGATCGGGACAAGATTTTTGTGTCCAAATTTTGGGATAACTTCCAGCAAGCCATGGGTACGGAGTTACAGTTGAGTTCGGCATATCACCCGTAGACAAATGGGAAGAAAGATAGGACAAATCAGATGGTGGAAAACATGTTGCAGATGTGTGTCTTAGATTTTGGAGGGGGATGGGAATATTACCTTCCACTAATGGAGTTTGCTTGTAAAAACTCCTACCAGTTTACGATTGGCATGTCTTTATTTGAGGCATTGTACGGCATACCATTTTGTTCTCCAACATGTTGGCTTGAAGTGGGGGACAACAAGTTACTTAGGCCGGAGGTGATTCAGGGCACATCAGCTAATGTTCAGTTAATACAGAGTGGCATTCGGGTTGCTCCGGATCGGTAGAAGAACTACACCGATGCCAAACTATTTTTCAGAGAGTTCAGCGTTGAGGACCAAGTGCTATTGTGAGTATCTCCTATGAAAGGGGTAATGCGGTTCGAGAATAAAGGGAAGTTGGCACCGAGGTATGTGGGTCCATTCCCTATTATTGAGCGGATTGGGCCAGTAGCTTATCGACTTGGATTACTGGAGCACTTCATAGGATTCATGATGTGTTCCACATTTCCTCATTGAGGAGATATCTTCGGGATGATTTGTCCCACACCCACATTGAATTGGAGGAAATTGATCTTCAGCCTCATAGTTCCAACGAGGAGGGACTAATAGCTATTCTTGACCGTTATGAGAGAAAACTGAGGTCAAAGGTAGTGCCGTTAGTACGAGTGCAGTGGCGACATCATAATGTGAGGAGTCTACCTGTGAGCGTGAGGATGACATGCGAAAAAAGTATCCAGAGTCATTTCCCGCATGTATACTTTAATTTAGCCTTTTTCGAATTTCGAGATGAAATTATGTTATTAGAGGGGAAGTATGTAATACCCCATATTGTAGTAGAATTTTATTTTAATTATGGACTTTGGATTAATTGATTTAAATGGAGAAAATTTAATTTATAATTAATCCGAATTTAATTGTAATCATTACTAGCGTGATAAGAGTTAGTATTTATCAAAAACAATTATGTTGAATATTACTTAGCGAGTGAAGTAATATATGAATATGGGAATATTATTTTGGCCGGGAGTGAAATATACGACAGTTACAATAAACTTAGTTGGGACGCGCGTGTGAGTCGTGTGAGTATTACTTTAGTGAGATAAAAAGGATAATTTATTTTTAAGCAACCTGTATGGCCATTCTGAGCACGCCAGTGTGTCCGGAAGGGTCAAAATAGTCAAAAAATACTACTCGGGTGTTTTATTTGGAGTTCGAGGCATTTATGCCCAAGACGACACCCTAGAGGGGTATTTTGGTCTTTTGGGATTTTTAGAGAACTAAATGGACCAAAATTAGGAATTAAATAAGGGTTGTATGTGGGTTAGAAGAGGTTATCAGTTTCCAACTTACGTGAGAGAGAATGAGAGAACCAAAGAGGGAGAAGAACACATAGGTGATTTGGGCCAAAGATGCAAGTTCTTCCACCGGAAATCACACCAATGCGTAGATCGCGAAGAGAGGAGCACCTATATACAAATTTCGTTCAACAATTCAGAGGATCATGAAAAGGCAAGTGTTTATCTTGATAAAATTCTGAGCATATATGATTCATGTTAACCTAGATTATGAGATAACCATTGATGCTATAAATTTAAGAATGAATAGCCATTAAATTGTGAAATTGGAAGATAGGGTTGCATGTAGATGAATAACATTATTGTAGGAATGATAAATCTGGAAATTTTATGTTATAATCATGGAAAAATTGGCTGGTTTTGAATGATTTTTCATGGTGGGTTTATTATTAATGGACTTTAGAGATTGAAGACATTAGTTTAGATTCCTTATGATTATGTAAGGATTTGTCATTTAAATTATATTAGAAAGTACCCTATTATGATTAGTAATGGTTTAGTACCATTTATTGGGTGTTGGGATGAATTTTAGATGAATTTGGATGAGGAAAACAATGGAAAATGAACTTGGGATGAATAGGGGAACCTTCAAAATTTTCATTTCAAGACCTGCCCAAGTCATTTGAATGACCTCGTTCTAACGGGAATTCCAAGGAGATTTCCAACGAGATTTTTGAGTTCGTTCGAAGTGATAAGTTCATTCAAACGACCTCGTTCCAATAAGAATCCTAGACTTCTAATGAGATTTTAGAACACTTATTTTGGACCGAAAAGGTTAGAACCTTTCTAGGTTGGTCCAATTTAGAGAAATTAACCTAAACTATTATCGAATAACTTAAATCCCTAGTTAGTAATGAGTTGAGAGAGAGAATATTCATTGAGATATAGAGGATTAATAGAACCTTAGAGAGTGGTATATGTTAGAGAGATAAGTCGAAGTGCTGTCATAAAGTGAGTAGTAGAGACGATGATATTATCTATAATTTCAAGAACTTAGGTTGCGTGAATACTTAATGAATATAATAAGTTGTGTGCATAATTATTGATTTGATTATTATGTGTATAACATACCTAAGTTGCTTTCTATTGAGCGGAGGTTGCGCATTGTGAACAATCATGCCTTGAGGAGCCTTCGGGTGGTATATTGATTGGTATCACTATAGCGTAGAACCTAGGTACGGACAATCTGTGAGAACAATAGTGATGACGGTCATATGGGTGCATAGGTATATGCGTAGCCCATCGACTTGGGACTATGTTCTCCTCCAATCGATGTGTTTTTTTATGGGTCGCGAGAGACTGAACCTTTAGTCCTTTATGCAAATGAGCGATGCAATAGGACATGATAGCAGATATATGCAGGCACCGCAGCTGTGTCTCGGGGTGCAGTTTTGTATGTATATGAATGAGATAGAGTGAATATATGTATACACTTGTGTTGATATCTATTGTGTGAATTTAGTAGGTAAAATTTATAATGAAATCCGAAATGAATTAAGTAACGGTCACATAATTGGATAAAAAAACTGAAAATTCTTATTAATGCTTAGGTGGGATTAATTATATGTATTGTACTTTGCAAGGGAAATAATCAGGGGATGTTATTGGATTGTGATGGGTTTAGAAAGGAAGAATTAGTTAGTATGGGAATAGAACTAGTGGGGTTTGAATATTCGTTAGGCGTTCACACTAGATGAGAGGTGAGCATTCCCAAGTGAGTTCGATAATTTAACATGATAAATATATGTGCTAATAAATCATTTTAAGCACTTGCTAATTTTTTCAAAACTATTTTCACCTCGAGCTCTGACCTATTTTCTACAAAATCTCTTTTCTTGTCAAACCACTTTCAGGTGCCCAGCCACAGGGACACCAAGCATTGGAGATTCACTCATTCGACGAGATGTAGCTGTTGTGGTAGCTACAGGGCATTGGTTGTAGCCGCCTTCATGACTCTCATTGACTTCCTTTGAGTTATTTCATCATTTAGGGCCTATTGTGCATTTTTATTTCTTTATTCAAAGATTATGAACTTAGTTATTTACCCTTCAGTTGTTGGATTTCTTTAGTTCGACTATTGTATTTGACTCTAGGTTGGACGTTTTTACTCTAGTCCCTTTTATTATTTCAGTATTTCAATTCTTATGTGATTGGATTAAATGGTGAATGTCTAGTTATTTTTCTTATGGTTCTCTAATTAGTTAAAAGGATAAAATTTTAACATAAACTTTTCTTTAATATTAGGTGGTTAGTTTTAATAATATAATTTCCGACATTGATGCATAATCTGAACCAACTGGATATTCTGAATTAATTTGGGTGTCACACTAATGGGCTTATTCTGAGGGACATATGAAAGTAGACTTAAGTGGGCATAAATATCTTTTAAATAGCTTATTTGCCGAAGCCCATTTAAAAAAAAGGAAATATTTAAACTGTATATTTCCTTGTTTCAAATTATATTATTGTATATAGTGTGACCTACCAAATGCATTCATAAATATATTTCATCATATATCTATATATGTAAGTATGATATATGTTCATATAAATCTATATACTCTATTTGCAAGTGCGATATATATATATATATATATATATATATATATATATATATATATATATATATATATATATATATATATACTAGGGTATGCCCGTGCCTGAAGGCACGACGAACACTTCCAAGAAATTTCTTTGACTAAAACTTGTAATTATAGAGTTTATTATAAAATACAAAAATGCGTACATAATTTAGAAAATTTAGACAAAGTTTCCCTATTTATAGGATTATCCACATGTTTAATAAATTTGGACTATTTATAAAACACCAACTGAGTAAAGATTCCCACACTCCTTAACATGAATAAAACCTATTATAACATGGTATATATTATACTACTTTTTAATCTAATTGCATTCAATTAATAAATAGAAAAGAAATTTCAATTAACTTGTGTAAGGAAAATACAAACTCTCAAATATTAAAGTGTAAGAGACAACATAAATCTTAATAAACATAGGATACATTGTGCTTCTAAATTCAAATAAAAGTAAAGAAGGAAATGAAGCTACAAATACAAATTGAAAACCCAATTGCAAAAATAAGTCGATCACCATACAGATTGTAGGATTCAAAATTGAATTGATTGCATTAGATATGTGTTTGATGTACACCAATACATCTTAATTTTTTGTCAAAGAACCTGTAAAATATAAAACCCACACATATTTTTAACCATAATTTAAAAACTAATGACTTATATGACATGTACTATGATCAATCCAAGCATGATAGTACAAAACATAACACTCAATAAATTTAGACATATGAACAACATAAATTTCATCATATATAAATGAAGTCTACAACAAAAAATCTTCACTAATCTTTTAGAGATTTTTTTTAGACAAACATAAAAGGAAATCTACAACTAAAAATCTTTTTGGCGTGAATAATAGACTTTTCGAGTAGCATAATTTTCAAAATATGAAAAATTAATGTTTGTTTTCAGTCACCGCATCTTGTAATGCTGGTCTTGCCATATATCAAATATGACAAATATCTGTGAGGCTAGACAATAATACAAAAAGCTTCTAAATTTGAAACTTGATTTATTTTGTGAAAAACTTTAATAGAAAATAATGGAACATCAATATATAACTTATATTTAGAAAAATATTTTAATCAAATTAAACTGTATTTAACGTTGCAGAATGATATCAACTAATATATTAAAGAAGCACTTATAAAGATGGATTAGGGAGAATTGTGATAGTGTGTCGACTACGCAAGATGGATCTTATAAACTGTAAACATGAAATAAAATGAGTGTGTTAACAAATTTTTGGAGAATTCTAATAAAGATAATTAAAAACCATTGAATAAAGGATCAATTATCAAAAAGTCCATCAAATATTTTTTGATACACATTTAGTCTAAACCTTATTATTTTGTTCCAAAAAGTCCCTCAAACACTCATTAAACCAATATTTTTAAAGTCCGTTCTAGCGGCACACATTGTGTGTTCTTAAGTGGTGAAGGACTTTTTGTAACAAAATAAAAAACTTTAGACTAAACGTGTATTAAAAAATGTGTGAGGAACTATTTGGTATATGCCCCTTGAATAAATGGGTAGAGCAAAAAGGATTTGCCCAACTATATTATTATGATATTAAATGCGAATTACATAACAAACACATATATATGTATTATTACTATACTACCACTATTTGGAATAGAAAACAAAACGAAATTACTTTAACAAATATTTTTTAACTTGAAAAAAGTACATACATCCAATTAATTTATTCCTATAATGCGAGTTCCCTCCCTACACTCACATCCAATCAACGAAAAGGACAAACTCGATTATATATTCTCTGCATTCAAGTTCATTTAATGATCTGATACCAAACTTCAAGATTTTCCATCTTGTACCTACTTAAAACCCAACATGAAAAGCTACTATATACATAGATTTGAAGCATAATATTTGCTTCGTTATTAATGTTTGCAGACTCTATCTCCCCATGACATATTATTCCCTCTTGAATCTTTGTTAGTGCTTCTTCTATTTAGCTTCGACAATTGATACTCCCACCGATTCATCCAATCTTCAAATTTCTTGACGGGGCTTTGTTTTTTAGTCGAGAAAGCAAATTGAGTCCATCAGACAAATCCATATCATACAAATCTCTATTATGCCCATTTGACAAAGTCCCATCAGCCTCTTGTACTCTAATGAGCCTCCTTGTGTAGTCCTCTATTTGGTCGTGCAGTGGCACATCGGGGTGGTACTTTAGGGCTAATTTATTGAATGACATATCTGCACAAATCTGGAAAGAAAAGGAGTTTTGATCAATATTTTAGAAAAATACGTCCTGAAACATATGCATAAATTGGTTCCTTAAACAATAAAATGAATTATGCCATTTAAACCAAACCTAAATTTCAAGGCGATGGATTAAAACCACACATTTGGAACCATGATGGTCCTCACATTGGCGGCCATCAGTGAGAGAAGAGATCCTCATAAGTCTGACCTAAAAATAAAAAAGGATGCACATCCCAAGTCTCACTTTCAAAAATTACCACAAGTAGACTTTAACGTACATCCCAAATCTGGCATTCGAATGCATAAAACAAAGGACAATTCTAAATTATATTTTTAACGGGTTTAAACAATTGATAAAAAGAAAATAAAAAAAAAATTGTCAATCAGGACAATAACAACTGATAATATATAAAAATAGAACCACTAAATTTGCTTTCTTCGTGAATAAAGATAATAAACATAAAGAAAAGTCATAGAAATTATTTATGGAAGGTTAAATAGAAATATATGTGCATGTTCGTACTTACTAATTATTTAGTCCCTACTTTTCCTTTTAGTTCCTGAAACGTCACTAGACATCATATTCACATTCCCAATCAATTGTATACACGGGGTTTCTAGTTATTGAATTTGCTTTTACATCAGTTATATTCACAGTGCACAATTGTAACAACATATTCACAGTACACAATTGTAGCAGTTATTAAATCTGCTACAATTGAAGCATAACTCGTTCCAACATGTTCAAATGAAGCGGATACAGACTCTACAGTAGGTGACTTATGAAAGTATCATTACAGATTCCCCAAATGACTTACAGAAGTATCATTGCGGGCACAACAGCTTGCTGACAAACCTGTAGGCATATCGTAGTCATTGGGACTATTTTTTTCAAATTTTCAATCAGGACAATAACAACTGATATTATATAAAAATAAAACCATTAAATTTTCTTTCTTTGTGAATAAAGATAATAAAAATAAAGAAAAGTCATAAAAATTATTTATGGAAGGTAATGTAACACCCCGCCCGCTCGGAGAGAGCAAACGGAGCGCTAATGCAATAAAATAAATCCAAATCCACAAGTGACAAGGTATAGAGCATCTAAATAAACCCATAATAATATAAATCCACTAATCTCAATTCTTCAAATACCACAAGTCTCTCGAATAAAAACAACATCTAACTCGAAAAATAAAATACAAATCTCCAATGCTCTATACAACAAAATAAATAATAAAAATCTTTCCCAAACAATCCTCGCTAAAATCAATCTCCATAGCGCCCCAAAATCCGCGCTAACCTGCCACTAAAAGAAAATATGGGGAAGTACACAATACGACAGGAAAGATGCTCAACAAATATATTAGCAATAAGGCATAACAACATGAGTACGAATATTCAAATCAAAATGCGAATCTCAAAGCATTTATCAATATAATTTCTCAACAACACATCAATGGGTAACCAGGCCTCACCCCATCTGCATATGCTTTATCAAGACATAGCCCGGGAATAGGTATTTTGGCGGGTACTCAACATCCGTGCCATATTAAAATCTCATGACAACGTGCTCATATACAATATAATGATACCACATGAATCAAAATAATTTCAACAATTATTTTCCAGATTTCAATGAATTTAACAATTCAAACATGAGTGTAGAGGCAATTATTATGCAACACAAATAAATATGAGAGAAAGATTATCAAGAAAAGAACAAGGAATACAAGATGCCAATCACACAACAAAGGATGTACGTGGTTCAGCCAAGATGTACCTACGTCCACGGTGGTGCAGTCGATATTATTTCTATATACTCCGGAGAGTGATTACAGAGAATATATACATGTACATGTAGATGAGTGGAGGTGATGGGTTCCTCCATGTTTTCCATTTCCCCTATAACTTCCCTTCATGGGATCGTGGGGGAGACCGAATCAATTATAAAAGATGAGGGGCCTGGACTTTGGGCCGCCAGGACTGGGCTACTCGTCCAGGCCCATAGTTCTAATTTTTGGGTACCCACAATTGCCCCTAAATTCGTTGGGCCATGTTTATGGGTCCAATGGATTTAAATGATCAGCCATTATGGCTGATTTGTGATTCTTCAAAAACTGTGAAGTTGCTTTGGCGGCACCCGCTTCGCTATTTGTGCGCTATGATTAAAATTGAAGGCTTGTTGGGACAACCACGTTTTCTTCCATCGTTTCAGCCTTTCTAGTACTCTTCCTTCTTCTGATAACTCTAGCGCCTCGTACCTTCTTCTCTTAATCCCCATTCCCATTGCTTCTTAGTCGTCTTGAGCTCGTGCTTCTTCATCACTTGAATCGATCTTCTGTTTTATAAGTTTCTCGTGCCCTTTCTTTGCACTTTCTCTTTGGTTTGTAGATTTTCTTGAGTTTTTCAATGGCGAAGATTGGAAATAGGTCAATCTCTGAATTCAGGAAGTTCTACAACATTCCTGAGTGGGTAGATATTGAATGTTGTGCCTCCCCTCCTAGGAACGTTAGGGATATAGAGGATACCAACTGGATCCATGTTTTGTTGCTTTCCCAGGGGGGACTTACTTTTCCCCCTAATGATCTATATTTGAATTTCTTTGGCTATTTCAATATTGTTCCCGCACAGTGCTCGCCCAATGTGTGGAAGATAGTAAACGACGTCCACATAATAAACCAGTTGTATGGTACTAGGTTAGGACTTACCGAGATCTGTTTCTGTTATTCCTTTTCTCGAACTAGTTCAGGTGTCTTATACCTCAAAGCTAGGAGTCCTGATAGGGTATTGGTAGTAAACCTACCTGATTCCCACAAGGACTACAGGAAAGAGGGTTTCCTCGTTAGGAATTGGCAGTTCCCTCCCCAGTTTGAAGGGTCGAGGTCTGAGAGGTTCTTTGTTCCTTTCTACGGAGAGTAATATATAGGTAGACATTGTACTGTTGTTTCAACTTTTGCTGATTTGTGACTTTTCTAACCCCTCTTTGCTTTTTATTCCACAGCGAGGATAAAGAATTTGGAGCCTGCTCTCAACGAGGTTCGTATCTCGGAGTTGGTGAAAGCTTGGAATATCAGGGAGCCTCTGGGTGACGGCGAGCATCCCAGGTTTGCTGCCTTTTTGCTCGAGTATAAGAACGTAGGCTCCAGCTTCATAGCACGGCCTGTGGATAGTGTTCCAGAGTTTGATTTTTTTGGAGAGACTACTGCTGAGCCTATCCAGTTGGACGAAGAGGAGAGCAGCTCTGAGAGTGAACTTGCAGGAGCTGCGAGTAATTTGGGTGAAGGGAGCTCTGACAGTAGCAGTTCTTCTGATTGTGAAGAGGATTCTGAAACTCGAGGATCGTCGAGCACTTCCAGCAGTTCAGGTGAAGAGATGCCTCCAAGGAAGAACCTGATTAGAGACAATGATGATGAGGACCACGTGCTCCTTGCACAAAGATCAAAGAAACAAAAGTCCACTTCAGGGGCCATGGCTACTGGTTCTCGCTCTTCTACTCAGGAGCGAGAGAGGAAGAGGAGAGAGGAAGAGCAGGTGAGAGAGAGGGAGAGGAAAAAGGAGGAGGAAAGAAAGAAGGTGGAGGAAAAGAAGAGGATGGAGGAGAGGAAGAGGATGGAGATAGAGAAAGAGGAAGAGAGGAGAAAGATGGAGTCGAGGACGAAGGCTGGGCAAGCCTTGGTCCCGGTGTCTGCTTTGCCCAAGGGGGCCTCAGTTACCGTTTCTCCTCAGCTGGCACCTGCGCTGCTCGAGAGGGAAGCTCTTCCTGCAGATCGCCAGAGGGCGCTGGGGTCTGATCAATTGGCCCTACAAGCTAGCCAGAGGCTAGCCTTGGTAAGATCCTCTCCATTTTTCAATTCCTTAACAAGTTTTAGTTATTTCTCCTTCTTAATCTCTTCTTTATTTTTGGTAGTTTGTGACTGACTTCGTCGTGCTCTACCGTTCTCGCGACGAGTTGGTGAGAAGGAATGGCGAGCTGGAGCAGCATAAGTCCCCTCTGGAAGTCAGGGGTTCTCAGTTGGAGGCTGATTTGAAGGCTGCTGATGCCGCCCGAGCTTCCTCTGATCTGACCCTCATCAATTCTAATCGAGAGAGGGATGCGACCGTTAAGGAGCTGAGCGAGCTGAGGCAGGCCTATGACCTAGTCTGCTCGAGCAAGCTGGGTGTGGTGGAGGAGAACAAGGCTCTAACCGAGCAGTTAAAGGAAAAATAGTCCCAGGTGTCCATCATCAAGGAGGATTCATACAACTCCGGGTGGACTGCTGCTTATGAAGACGCCGAAGTTCAGATAGGCTACATCATTCGTTTGAACTTTAAGAAGGGCTGGAACAAGGCCCTCTTAGCTACTGGTGTTGATGCTGAGTCTCCTCTATTCGACGAGCATGACCCGGGTCCGATGCCAACTGTGGACGAAGAAGCCCCTGCCCCAGCCATCGAGGGTGTTGATCTTGCCTCTCAAACAATTCCTGCCGATGCTAGTCCTGCCCAGGCGAATAAGGGTATCCCTGTTGAGGGGGATGCCTCTGCTGCTGCTGACAAGGGGAAGCAGCCAGCCACCTCTGGGAAGCCTGAGGTTGCTAGTTAATCTTCTTTTAGGACTATTTTTGTACTTCTGCTTGTAATTTTTCCAATTTCGGCTCGATGTACTTGACTTTTATCAATGAAATGAAAAGGCTTCTTTTTCCAGTGCATTGATTGATTTTCTTTCCATTGCCCTTTTATGTCTTGTAGTTGACTGATGTAGAAGAGTATATTCCTGCCACATCTCAATTGGGCAGGACTCTTGGTCCCAATGCCAGTCCTCAGGTTCATCAGGCCTTTGTTAGGCTTTGCAAATCTCTCAGGTCAAGGAATCAAAAGTATAAGGAGCAATTCGAGCTAGTGGCTAAGCTGAAGGACAGGCTCCAGGAGATGGAAGGCATTGGTGCCTCTGTACAAGAGGAAGTCAATGTACTGAGAGCAAGGTTACTAGAGGCCACCGAGATAAACCAAGTTGGGGAGTTCCTGTAGTAGGAGAATGAAAACCTGAGGAGGGAATTCTTGCAACTTAGAGAGCATGCGCCGAGCATTGTTTCAGCGGTTTTGTAAGGCTCCTCGTCTTCGCGAGCTGGACATACTCCTCCTATGCCGCGAGGTTCCACTCGTCCTCCCCTCCCGCGAGCTGGTAGGAGCTCCAGGGGCAGGAACAGGGAAGCAGAAGAACAGCGGGGTAAGGAGATGGAAAAGCTCCGTGATGATGTCCGGCGAGCATATGTAACTGTTGCTGGGCTTCAAAGGGATGTTACCCGATTACGGCACTTATTCAAGAAGGGTCCTCGATAAGCGTGGGATGACGATTATGATCAAGGCTAGCTAGATGCTCCCATAATACTATCCGAGTTCGAGGAACTTTCTTTCATCAGAGGGTGGTTGAGTGCCTTAAAAGAGCTTCAGGTCCCGAGGATCTCGGTGTTATGGTATCGTCACGAGATGTCCTCCTCCACTCTGAGGCCCAACCCATTCAGGAGGGATGATCGATGGATCCCCATTGATGCTATTCCTCGGCAACTATTAGAGTTGGACGCAGATGAGGTTGTGGAAGAGCTGGTCCCTGCTCTTGATGACGGACGAAGAGCTAGGGTGGCAGATTATCTTGTTCGGAGGGTTCCACCTTCTTGAATTTTTGCAAGTTGTTATTCTTTCGTCTTTTTTGATAATGTAAATTCTTTGGGCGAAGTTCGCCGACTAAACATGTATTATCATTGTTGTAAATATAACAAGTTGTTATTCTTTTGTCTTTTTTGATAATGTAAATGCTTTGGGCGAAGTTCGCCGACTAAACATGTATTATCATTGTTGTAAATATAAGAGATTAATGAAAAGTCCGTGTTTTGGGCAATTTTGCCGACTAAACGTGTTCATCCAATCTTTTTATATTCTTGCTGCTTCATAATCCTTTTTGTTTTGTCATGCAAGTGTCCCCCCAGTCCAGTATAATACCAAAATACCATTATGCCCCATTTTACCTTTTAGGTTGTGTCGTCACACTCCCTTAGGCCTAAGTAGGGCAATTGGCGAGGACACACCTGGTATTGGATGTCTTCATCCGATCAGGATTTTGCTCAACCAAAGTAGGTTTGATGGCCAGTATAAAATCTGGTCGCATTGCCTAAGAATCCTCCGTAGGGATTTATATATTGCCAGGGGCAATGCTAAGAGGTCTCTCGTGTTTCATGATGATGACCTGAGGAGGGGTATTCCCCTGCTATATCGACCATCATGCCTGTGATTTGGAAAAAGATGTGTGATAAAACGCAGTTACTAATTTAATTAGTAATAAGGGGAATGAACTGTTCCTTTCACATAACAAATACAAGAAAAAGATTCAACAATAGAATTCCTTGAGAATCTAAAAATAGAATTTCTTAAGATTAGCTGCATTCCATGCTCGTGGTATCTCTCTGCCCTCCATCGTTTCCAAATGATATGCACATTGCAGGTCGTCTTTAGTTACTTTAAAGGGTCCTTCCCAGTTTGGCCCTAGCTTGCCGTCTGATTACCTTACTGTGTTGCCCAGGACTTTCCTTAGAACATAGTCCCCAACTTGGAATCTTCTCGGGTTAACCCGTTTGTGGTAATGCTTTGCGAGCTGTTGCTGATAGCTCGTAAGCTTCACTAGGGTAAGTTCTCGGCGCTCATCGGCGAGGTCGAGTTCAGCGAGCAACGCCCCATCATTCTGGCCTTGGTCGATAAGGTCGGATCTCATTGTTGGCAAACCCGCTTCTAGTGGAATGACTCCTTCCATGCCATATGTTAGCGAAAATGGGGTTTATCCTGTTGCTCGCCGAGGAGTTGTTCGGTATGCCCATAGGACATGGGGTAGCTCGGTTGCCCATGCGCCTTTGGCTCGTTCTAGTCGCTTCTTCAATCCATCGATTACAGTTTTGTTGGAAGCTTCTGCTTGCCCATTGCTCTGAGGGTAGGCCACCGAACTAAAGTTGTGCCTGATCCCGTGTTCGTTACAGAAGTCCTGAAAGGGGCCACTCTCGAATTGTGTCCCATTATCAGTGATGATGGTACTGGGGATTTCGAATCGAGTGATTATATGCCTCCATATGAACCTTATCATATCAACATCTCGGATGTTTGCCAATGGTTCTGCCTCGATACATTTGGTGAAGTAGTCAGTTGCAACCAACAGGTATTTGCGATTGCCGGCAGCAGTGGGTAGTGGTCCCATGATGTCCATCCCCCATTGGGCGAAGGGCCACGGGCTGGTCAGGGATTTTAGGTCGCTAGCGGGTTGGTGGACCATTGGAGCGTGAAGCTGGAATTTCGGGCATTTGCGGACATATACTGCGGAGTCCTTTTGCATATATGGCCACCAATATCCTTCCTTCATTGCTCGAAAGGCTAGAGACCTTCCTCCGACATGACTTCCACAGATTCCTTCGTGAAGCTCGCGCAGCACTTGCTCAACATCGTCTGGGTGGACGCATCTAAGGTAGGTACCGGAGAAGGACTTCTTATACAAGTCGCCTCCTGTGGATAAGTGAAAGCGAGCAGCTTTGACTCTTATCTGGTGGGCGGTTTTCTTCTCCTCTGGGAGCGTTCCCTCCTTTAAATAGTCTCTTAAGGGGTCCATCCAGCTGGGGGCTGATCCCACCTGGAGTATTTATTCCACGTTTGGCAGCTTGCTGTTGTGGTTAATGCTTGGACAAATGAGGAAATCGATGGGAATGACCCTTTTAAGGCTAGAATCAACTGCCGAGCTTAGGGCTGCTAAGGCGTCGGCATGACTGTTTTGCCCTCTGGGAAACTACTGGATGTTGATCTCCTCGAAGCTCGTCATTAGTTTTCTCACCAGGGCGAGGTAGGCTGCCATTCTTTCATCCTTCGCGTTGTAATCTCCACTTATCTGATTGGAGACTAGTTGAGAATCGCCGAACACCTGTAAACGTTTTGCTCCCAGAGTTTGCGCCTTTTGGAGACCGGCTATTAGGGCTTCGTACTCTGCTTCGTTGTTGGAGGATGCAAATCCAAGCCTGATTCCTTGCTCAAGGATGGTGTTTTCTGGGGTGATGAGAACAATGCCTACGCCTGCCCCCTTTGAGTTGGAGGTTCCATCAACGAATAGTTTCCAGGTTTCCACTGTTGTTGGGTTCTCCTTTTGCTTTGTTGGTTGAGTTTGGTTAGGGAGTTCTTGGCCAGTGAATTCGGCTATGAAATAAGCGAGGATCTAACCCTTGATAGCGGTCCTTGGTTGAAATTGGATGTCGAACCGGCCGAGCTCGACTGACCACTTAGACAATCTGCTCGACAAATCCGCTTTCCTTAGGACCGCCTTAAGGGGGTGCGATGTAAGGACGATGATAGTATGAGCTTCGAAATAATGCTTAAGTTTCCTCGAGGCTATTACCAGTGCAAAGGCGAGCTTCTCCAAAGGCAGGTACCTTTACTCGGCGTCTAATAAGGTCTTGCTCGCATAGTAAACGGGGTGTTGGATTCCTGCGACTTCGCATATTAACACCGAGCTGACAGTGTGATTGGATACCGAGAGGTACAGGTACAAAGAATTCGTTTGCTGTGGTATGACAAGCAGCGGTGGAGAGCTTAAGTAGAACTTGAGCTCGTCCAAATCTCGTGAGCAGTCCGGGCTCCATTCTATTGGTTTAATCCCTTTTAGAAGCTGGAAGAAAGGCTTGCACTTCTCGGAGGATTTGGAAATGAAGCGATTTAAGGCAGCGAGCATTCCAGTGAGCTTCTGCACGTCCTGGGCTGTTCGAGGGGGTTGTACCCAGTTGATTGCATCAATCTGGTCCGGATTAGCTTCAATGCCTCTCTTACTGACCAAGTATCCCAGAAATTTTCTTGACTGGACACCGAAGGAACACTTGCTCGCATTAAGCTTCATTCGGTACTTCCTGAGGATTTCGAAGGTCTTTGACAGGTCTGAGAGGTGATTTTCCTTCTTCTTGCTCTTAACGAGCATGTCATCGATGTAGACCTCCATTGTGTCTCCCATTTGATCCTTGAATATTTTTATGACCAGCCGCTGATAGGTTTCCCCCGCATTCTTGAGCCCAAATGGCATGACCATGTAGCAATACAACCCAACTGTCGTGATGAACGCCGTTTTGTCCTGGTCTGGGGTATACAAGGGGATCTAGTGATATCCTGAGTATGCGTCCAGGAAACTCATTTGCTCATGAGCTGCAGTGGCATATACTAGTTGGTCTATCTTTAGGAGTGGGAAACTATCCTTAGGGCATGCTTTGTTGAGGTCAGTGAAGTCGATGCAAACTCTCCACTTCCCATTGTTCTTCAGAACCACTACTGGGTTGGACAACCACTTGGGGAATTGCACTTCCCGTATGGATCCTGCATCCAACAACTTTTCGACTTCCTTTTCGACCACTTTAGCCTTCTCGGGTGCAGTTCTTCGTGCCTTCTGCGTGACTGGCTTGAATGTGGGGTCGACGTGCAGCTGGTGACAGACCATATCAGTATCAATTCCAGGCAGCTCGTATAGTTCCCATGCGAAAACATCTACGTTGTGTCTCAGCAAGGTCGTCAACTCCTTCTGTTCTTGGTCGGTGAGAGATGCTCCAATCAAGAAGACTCTGCTACTGTCACCAACTTTGACTATAACTTCTACCAGGTCCTCGATGACGCGCTCGGAGGGGAGGAGCCTGGTCTCCTCTACTCCTGGTCTTCCATACTTTAGTTGCTATTTAGAAGGTATCACACCCTCTTCAACCTTCTCGCTGGGTTGATCGGCCTTCTTCTCTGGATTTGGTCGGATGGTTTCTATGAAGCACTTCCTCGCCATCACTTGGTCGCCGTGGATCTCCATTAATCCTTGCTCAGTTACATACTTGAGTTTCTGATGGTAGGTCGAGGAGACCGCCTTCATTGCATGAAGCCACCCTCTGCCGAGGATGGCCTGGTATGGTGATTCGATGTCAACTACCAAAAACTCAATCATCTTGGAGACGTTCCCGACACGAACTGGGAGCACTATCTTGCCTAGGGGCATGGTCATTTTTCCAGTGAAGCCGACCAAAGGAATAGTAGCCTCCTTTAGGTCGGCGATGCTCAACTTCAATTTCCTGAATAGGTCCAGGTACATTACTTCGGATGAGCTTCCTTGATCGACGAGCAGCTTGTCGATGTCAAAGTTGGCTATCCTGAGTGTAATGACCAGGGCATCATGATGTGGGATCCTTACTCCCATTAAATCTTCATCCGTAAAAACAATATGCTTGTTATAGTTGACGTCCTCTGCTCGTCGACGCTTTCCTGACTGTGACTTTTCTGGATCGATTTGAAAAGCCTGCATTACCGCTGTAAGTTTTTTCATCTCCATTCGAGCTGAGTTCCCTTGTATCTGCTTGACGTCAGATACTCCGTGAATTACGACGAACTCGTGTCCAGCATCATCCTCCAGCACATTGTCGGGTCTCATCTCTCTGTTGACAGCCACTTTCTCTGCCCTTTTTTTCCACAAAGTCGTTCAAATTCCCGGACTGGGCCAACTCTTCGAGGTAAGACTTAAGATCTTTGCAGTGCTCGGTCTTGTGTCCTCCCTCTTTGTGAAAAGCGCATCATAACGCATTGTTCCTCTTCGAGGGATCTCCCCCCATCTTCCTGGGCCACTTGATGAATAGCTCATCCTTGATCTTCGCGAGAACCTTGTAAATTGGTTCTTTGAAGACGGTGTTGACCGCCTGGAATTCTTTCGACGTGTCCTGGTTCCTTCCGTTCTTGGAGCCATTTTTCCTCCGTTCTTTCCTCCTTTCCTCTGGTTCTCAGTTTTCTCACCTACCTTGGTAGTGAGCTTAGCTCGACCGTTTTCTCCTGTATTAGAGCATGTGACATCTTCCACCTTTGCGTATTTCTCGATTTGGGCCATTAGGTCGTCAATAGTCATAGCTTTCTTCTTCGTCAGGGATTGGCAGAGGAGGGAAGAACTAGGGAGCCCAATTTTGAAGAAGGCCACTGTCACTTCCTCCACGCAGTCCTCGATCTCATTGAATAACTCCCAGTACCTCTTCGCGTATTCTCGGAGGGTCTCCTGAGGCATTTTCTTCATTGTTAGTAGAGCATCCATCCTTTTGGGATGGGAGCTACTGGTGATGAATCGGGCCATAAAAAATTCGGCTAGGGATTTGAAATTCTTGATCGACCAGTGGGGAAGCCTTTTGAACCACTTATGTGCTACATCATGAAGGCTCCAGGGGAAAATACGGCACATCAGGGCATCTCGGTGATTCCAGAGGGTCATGGCCTGTCGGTATTGCCTGACGTGATCGATGGGATCAGTCTTTCTGTCATAAATCTTGAACCTTGGAATGGAAAATTTCTTGGGAGCTTCCTCCTCTTCAATTTATCTTGTGAAAGGTGACTTCATCTGGGTTTTGAGAGCTCGCCTCGCGAGCTCTCTAGTTGATCTTCTTCCGTGGTGAGCGGGATGCTGGTCCATCTCCCCGCGGACTATGTTTCGTATGTGCTCGTCGCTGCGAGCAGGGCTCTGGTGGCGGCGAGCTCTTCGCAGCTGTTCGCGGAGGTCATCGTCTGACTCGCCTCCTTCGTCCCTTTGATATTCTCGCATAGGGCTCCTTCCTCGGCTGCGAGACTTTCTCGCCTGAGGGCTAGGAGTGTGATATGGGCGTCTCCTATTATCAGAACGAAGCTCCCTCTCTAGTCTTTCCAGTCTTCTTTTCAAGCGAGCATTCTCGGCCTCGTATCTGCGAGAAGACTCCTTCTGCTCGTGGAGCCTTGCCTCGTACGCATCAATCAACCTGGATATCTGCGTGGACCTCGCTGGTCCCTGACTTTCTTTTGAGGTTGGTCTTTCCAGGCGAGCTCTCTGATCTGAACGTCGGACTTCAGACCTAATCCTGCGAGGAGCAGGTGGCTCTTGAATATCTCCTGCTTGGGGAGCATTGCTGCTGTGACCAGACATCTTAAACTCCTTTCTTGACGTTGGCTCTTCTCAGGGAAAGATGAACGTTCCCACAGACGGCGCCAATTATAGAGGTAATTATTATGCAACACAAATAAATATGAGAGAAAGATTATCAAGAAAAGAACAAGGAATACAAGATGCCAATCACACAACAAAGGATGTACGTGGTTCAGCCAAGATGTGCCTACGTCCACGGTGGTGCAGTCGATATTATTTCTATATACTACGCAGAGTGATTACAGAGAATACAACTTGTCCTTTTACCCCGGAGCTAGGGTTTAATATATACATGTACATGTAGATGAGTAGAGGTGATGGCTTCCTCCATGTTTTCCATTTCCCCTATAACTTTCCTTCATGGGATCGTGGGGGAGACCGGATCAATTATAAAAGATAAGGGGCCTGGACTTTGGGCCGCCAGGACGGGGCTACTCGTCGAGGCCCATAGTTCTAATTTTCGGGTACCCACAATGAGTTCAATTAAATAAGATTTCAAAGAGAATGACACTCGCGAGATTTAAGGAGCATATTGTGTAAAACCCCATACCTCAAACCATGATGAGAAACCAACAATCACATCCTCAAGATCAACTCAAAAGATCTACAAAAGATCCTCCAAGAACCTCCAACAAAATAGTCCCAAGAACACCTCTAATCTAAGGTTGGAACTCACAAATCTCAAGGGCCAATGTGTATATAAAAAGAAGAGGAATATAAAATATATTTGCTGCCAAAATTTGTGCCAGAAGTAGGTTAAAAGGGTTGCTGACGACTTCCTTTGATAATGCAAAGAAATGAAGAGTTGGAAGCCAAAAGACTCCTTTAAATAAGGCAAAGAAATGAAGAGTTGGAAGTCAAAACAACTCCAAGAGTTAAAAACATTTTAAAATCATTTTAAAATCCGTTTTAACTCCGATTTCGAAACCGTTTGAAATTCTCCCCTTTAAAAATAATAACCAACATATTTGAGCAATAAAAATAATTTTATCAAAAACTTTATTTTCCTCCATTTTCCAGAAATTAATTAAAATAGCCCAAAATTACGCGGGTTGTTACACTTCCCCACTAACAATGGAATTTTGCCCTCGAAATTCGCCGAATGCCTAACTCTCAAAATCAGGCCAATAATCTCCAAAAATAAATCACGTCTCCAAAAATAAATTCCTCACCTCTAATCTGGAAACCGAACACGAATATCACCTAAAATTTTCTATCTCCAAAAATTGCTAACCACGCAATGAACCCAAAACTCAAGTCCCGAGGGTTGTCGTATACCTAAGCTCTGATACCATTTGTAACACCCCACCCGCCCGGGAAGAGCGAACGGAGCGCTAATGCGATAAAATAAATCCAAATCAACAAGTGATAAGGTATAGAGCATCTAAATAAACCCACAATAATATAAATCCACTAATCTCAATTCTTCAAATACAACAAGTTTCTCGAATAAATACAACATCTAACTCGAAAAATAAAATAGAAATCTCCAATGCTCTATACAACAAAATAAATAATAAAAATCTTTCCAAAACAATCCTCGCTAAAATCATTCTCCATAGCGCCCCAAAATCCGCGCCTACCGGCCACTAAAAGAAAATATGGGGAAGTACACAATACGACAGGAAAGATGCTCAACAAATATATTAGCAATAAGGCGTAACAACACGAGTATGAATATTCAAATCAAAATGCGAATGTCAAAGCATTTATCAATATAATTTCTCAACAACACATCAATGGGTAACCAGGCCTCACCCCATCCGCATATGCTTTATCAAGCCATAGCCCGGGAATAGGTATTTTGGTGGGTACTCAACATCCGTGCCATATTAAAATATCACGACAACGTGCTCATAAACAATATAATGATACCACATGAATCAAAATAATTTCAACAATTAATTTCCAGATTTCAATGAATTTAACAATTCAAACATGAGTTCAATTAAACAAGATTTCAAAGAGAATGACACTCGCGAGATTTAAGGAGCATATTGTGTAAAACCCCATACCTCAAACCATGATGAGAAACCAACGATCACATCCTCAAGATCAACTCAAAAGATCTACAAAAGATCCTCTAAGAACCTCCAACAAAATAGTCCCAAGAACACCTCTAATCTAAGGTTGGAACTCACAAATCTCAAAGGCCAATGTGTATATAAAAAGAAGAGGAATATAAAATATATTTGCTGCCAAAATTTGTGCCAGAAGTAGGTTAAAAGGGTTGCCCATGACTTCCTTTGATAATGCAAAGAAATGAGGAGTTGGAAGCCAAAAGACTCCTTTAAATAAGGCAAAGAAATGAAGAGTTGGAAGTCAAAACAACTCCAAGAGTTAAAAATATTTTAAATCATTTTAAAATCCGTTTGAAATTCTCCCCTTTAAAAATAATAACCAACATATCTGAGAAATAAAAATAATTTTATCAAAAACTTTATTTTCCTCCATTTTCCAGAAATTAATTAAAATAGCCTAAAATTACGCGGGTTGTTACAGTTAAATACAAATATATGTGCATGTTCATACTTACTAATTATTTAGTACCTACTTTTCCTTTTAGTTCCTGAAACGTCACTGGGCATCATATTCAAATGCCCAATCAAATGTATGCCCGGGGGTTCTAGTTATTAAATCTGCTACAATTGTGGCAGTTATATTCACAGTGCACAATTGTAGCATCATATTCACAGTGAACAATTGTAGCAGTTATTAAATATGCTACAATTGAAGCATACATCGTTCCAACATGTTCAAATGAAGTGGATACAGACTCTACAGTAGGTGACTTACAAAAGTGTCATTGTAGATTCCCCAAATGACTTACAAAAGTATCATTGCGGGCACAACAACTTGCTAACAAACCTGCAGGCATATAGTAGTCATTGGAACTGTTTTTTTCAAATTTTCAATCAGGACAATAACAACTGATAATATATAAAAATAAAACCAATAAATTTTCTTTCTTCATGAATAAAGATAATAAACATAAAGAAAAGTCATAGAAATTATTTTTGGAAAGTTAAATACAAATATATGTGCATGTTCGTACTTACTAATTATTTAGTCCCTACTTTTCCTTTTAGTTCCTGAAACGTCACTGGGCATCATATTCACATGCCCAATCAAATGTATGCACGAGGGTTCTAGTTAATAAATTTTCTACAATTTTAGCAGTTATATTCACAGTGCACAATTGTAGCATCATATTCACAGTGCACAATTGAAGCAGTTATTAAATCTGCTACAATTGAAGCATACCTCGTTCCAACACATTTAAATGAAGCGGATACAGACTCTACAATAGGTGACTTACGAAAGTATCATTGCAGATTCCCCAAATGAGTTACGAAGGTATCATTACGGGCACAATAGCTTGCTGACAAATATGCAGGCATATAGTAGTCATTGGGACTATTTTTTTTAAAATTTTAAATTTTCCAATAATTTATCGTGGCAATACATGATCTTGTGGCTTAAAATAGGAAATATATACATATATTAGAGAAAAGAAACAACATCAGATTATGCACACAATAGTGTGAGTCAAAACAGAAAATGGATGGACGGAAATATATACAGAAAATATATGCTTAAAGTTATATCAAACACCTATTATCCTTAAAGTTATATGAAACACCTATTATCCTTAATATTTTAAGAGAGTTGTATGCATAAAATTTACACGGCACTGACACACTGGATGTGATAGTCCGAGGAAAGAAAAGAATGCAGTAGAGTTTACTTAAAATTTTATCATTCCATCCAAAGCAATAGTTCTTTTTCTGTTTCGTGTGAAGTAGGGATCTTATGTTTATCCCAAAATGCAAAAAATATGCCAGTTTAAGTGAAGAACATATAAATATTTTAGTCAAACATAATTGGTACAACATTAGGCGTTATTTATAAATTACTAACAACTAAATTACAAATAAAAATTGATAAAATAAAAATATCCTTATAAATTGGCGTTATTTATGTTCCTCTATGAAATGCCTGCTTCGTGAATATCTCCTCCCCTATGAACTATGTACTCGTCGCAATAAAATAATTGAGAGAAGTTTATTGACTTCATTATTAAAAATATTCTTTTCCAAAAGAATGGATTCTAAAACATACGAGTGTTAGTAATGCTGAAGCTCTCTTGGAAAATCCCAAATGTGGCTTCACCAATCAAGCTCTTCCTGTCACTGAAAATGACAAATGTGGTGAGCACAGTGCAATGAAGACTTGAGATAAAAATAAATCTCCGATATTATTCAAGGTGTAAAATATCTTCTACAATAATTACATCAGAGCTTAATGGACAGCTAATACACGTTTAAGAGCATAAATATTATATTAAGTGCTTAAATTGCTTAATGGACAGCTGACTTTGTCACTCATGTTCGTGCAACCTATTGGATCAGTTGGTTTTGGAAAATGGATCGTGAACAAAGACAAAAAAAAATTGGTTTAAAACCAATTAGATCCGATTTGGTACCACAGTAGCAGATTAATTGATACAAAAAGAGAATAGATCGGTTGATTGGGTGTACTAAAGGTGTGGCAACTCGAGTTTGTGCAACAAAACCAACTCAAGTTTTAGGAGATGAGGAATATTCAAATAAATCTAACTATCAAGAAATATAAAAATTGAAAACATAAATCAAATATTGAAATAAGGACTATTCAAATAAAAACCAAAATTACAAACTTCCAACCTATATCAATTATTATGTTTTCAAACCTCCATATCGATGTCAATCGAATCATCTCTTGCACCATATCGTAAAAGACCATACGAATGAGAGATTACCTGAGATATGATGAGAACTAATATGCAAACAACTATCAAACCCTCACTTCGATATGCAATATTTTCCATTTCGATTATATGCATCTCTTTGCACTGGATCGTTCAAAACCTGATAAGCTTCCCTTAATACCTGGTGACATTGATATTTATTAATCATAGAATTTCATATATAGGAGGTGAGAGATATATTTTCCTTCTTTCTTCTTCAATCAAAACACGTAAACAATCAAGATAGCTCCATTCAGACTTCTTTACTTCAAGAATTAAACAATTAAATGAGAAATCAGCATGGTGGTTGAAAAGCCATTTGACTGAAAAAGAAATAAAGAAAGGGGGAATATATTCTACAACTTACCTTATATTTTAAATCAATCATGATTTTATTAACAATCAAGTAGTGTACCTGGAAGGTCTAATTATCCCACAAATATCATCCAGAATTGTCAACTTTTTGAGGTTGCCTTGGTATAGCCTCAACTTCCTTAAGAAAGCCTTGCTAAGATTTCAAAAGACGTGGAATTAAGGGAACATCATCAATACAATAGGAACATTTGTGCAAAATAGTGCTTACCTCCATCATATTAAATATGAAATTAGGAACAGTGAGAAATTCTCTACTTCCAACATGGACAAAAGTTTCAACGGTCAAATGATGAAACCTGAGTTCAAATCTTTGGAAATTCCAAATCAACTCTTCAGTGGAACAGATAGTGAATGAGGAATAAGGAATTGGTATTGTTGTATGTAAGGGCAGGGGCAGTGGTGAGGCGTGCGGATAAGGAAATCATAAATTGGAGGGTAGTTACCTATGAAATCGGTGTCACGTCGGATGGAAGGTGTTACAATCATGATCGAGTAGGAGATCAAGAAGAAGCTATTTCAGTTCTCTTAATAAATGAAAAATTTCAGTTCTCTTAAAAACCAAGCAAAAATAAATAAACATATTATAGCCATGTCATTGCATTTCCTCTGAGCTATTTCCAACAAATTTTTTAGCTTATCTTTCTCTTCCAGAAATGCAGTCGCACGCAGTGTTAACACCTTGTTATTCACATAATCCGTCAATATTAATATGTCCATCGTAACGATGGTCATACTGGAGATCAAATATGGCAAAGGAGGTAACATATATACCTTATTGAAGCTCCCAATTTGCATGCACATCACGATTCATGTAATGATAATGACAGAAAATAATTCATAGAATTTTTGGAATAATCAATAAGCCTGATAAACTTTAATAACCAAACTGGAACAAAAATAAAATAGTAGTTTATAAATTAAGAAGAGCTAAGCATAGGCACGTTCACGCTTTTAACTAAAACATGCCAATACATTGTGTTGAGAAAAAGGCCATGCATAGTGCCTAAGACATGCCCACACACCTTGTTACATACGTATAAATACACTGCATGCATAAAAGTTATTAACTTTTTAAATGTATGGTGAAACAAC
Organism: Sambucus nigra; assembly: GCA_949130495.1. NCBI lineage: Eukaryota > Viridiplantae > Streptophyta > Magnoliopsida > Dipsacales > Adoxaceae > Sambucus > Sambucus nigra. The sequence goes on along the minus strand of OX422217.1, from coordinate 542,090,055 downwards.
TGAAAAGGGACTGTAACCTTGACTATGAAACATGTTGCTGAGACAGTTGCATCTGGATCTAGTCAATCACTCCCATGAGTATTAGTGGTTTGAGGGTTGCTGATTTGGCCTCTGACTTCCAACTCCAAAAATCAACACCTCGTGCGACTCAAGTACTGGAAAAATTAGATTACTTCAAAAGGCAAACCCATCTGACCATCTAAAATATCTAACAATAGAATAGATTCCTGACTATTGGCACTGAAGTCTTGCCTAATACGACTCAAGAACTGGGACAAAGGGACTACAACATTACACTATGAAACGTGTATGGTGATTTTTTTAAAATATACTACACTTCATTTTTGTTTTAGTCTCATCCATAACTTATTTTGATCACCCACTAAATATAATTTTCACATATAGGAAGGAAGAACCAAATTTAGGATGCGAGGGTTTTCCTAAGGAATCAAAATATTTGGAAAATCAATTTGTCAAAAATCATGATCTTTATATCAACAATGCTAAAAAAACTCACTTGACCATGAACTTTCACAAAAGAATGCTGATGAACTTTCACAAAAATTAAATCATGTAAAAACTCCACAAAAGAAAGATTAGCTTACATATTTTAAAGTATTAGTTGAAGCGATAGGCAACTTGTGTATATGTCATGGTAATTCAAAGATGTAGGGACAATCATGACATCCAAGATTCAAAGTTGCCCTCAAACACCACGCCCACATTTTGAATCCAAAAAATGAACATTAGTCAGTCAAATCAAAATACTACTAAAAATGAAGCTTCCCTCAAACATCACGTCCCCATTTTGAATGCAAATCCCATACCCAAATTTGAAACCTAAAGATTCTCAAGGATCGAGGAGAGTGTACAGAATGAGAAGAGGCGTTGTCAAGAAGATGTCAGGGGTACAAAAATTATAAGCGCTAACAAAGCTACTTAATTTGACAGTGCTCGCCTAAGTTTTATATTTGAAAAATCAACTGTTAAAATTAGCAAATGAAAGACTAATCAATTCTGTAATGTATTCAGTAAAATAGTCCTCATGAGAACAAATTAAATAAATAACACTAAGCATAAAAGTAGAAAAATAATGAAAACATGTGACATACCAAATACCATTCCCAACAAATTCCACTTACAAAGTTGAATTGCAATTTTTCAATATATACACTGAACGTTGAATAACTTCAAAGGGTAAAACATAAACCATATACCATATTACAACTTTGTATTTCATAAACCTAGACCATAAACATGTGACACACCAAGAGCTGTCTTGATACTACTATCGGCCCAAATGTGTAGATTTATAGAATTATCGAAAGGATTACCGATATAGAACAAACACACAATAAACATGTCAAAATTTAAGTTACATACCAAAATGAAATCTTCACACACCGTTATGGTCTAATTTGAGATTGAATAGATTAAAAGAGGTAAGTGTTGTAGGTGCCTTCAATATAAGCATTTTCTTATGCATGTGTCACATTAGAACAAATAGGAAAAAGAGAAACTATATTAATAGTCTCTCCCAAAATTGAAAACCTGACTTGGAAAAGATATATAGTTCAACTACTTGAAATTGAAATTAACAGCTCTCTACACAATTATAGGAAAGATAAGGAGAAAAAGTTATGCTAAACTTAATTAAAATTCACTATATAATTACCTAAATAGAACTCTAGCCAAATAAATACACCAAACCAATATCCAAATAACTACCGAACTCTTCTATGCCACCAAAACCATCATCCATGTACTGTGCATAAACTAATGCAACCTAAAAGAGATAATATCACATACCATAAGCCCCCAACACCCCTACAATGTACAAGCATGCCAATAGATATTGATCATGTGTTTATCACTCTTCAAACTATGAAATCTCCCCTAGTTATTGTTCGGACAAATAGAGCCACGTTGACTGGGGGCTTCATCCCGACTATGGAAAGTCGGGTGCCTATGGAGTTGTAACGCTTACTTTTTCTATCAGAGAAGGAATTTTTGGTTGGATTTGTACCCCACATAAAATCTTCGGTTTAGGGATGAATATCTTACCTTTAAGGTTGCGGAGACTCCACGGGAAAGTGCTGATGAGATTTATACCTGATTTGACCCAATCAAATAAAGATATCCGAGTCATCCTCCAAGATTTGATTATTAAATTTGTTCATTTGAAACACAATCAAGATCAAACATTAAAAACCCAAAAATGTACACCATATTTGCAAAATAATACATTCTGACTTATATAGTTACCACAAATCGATAACAAAATACAATAGACGAAAATCGAAAGCCAAAAAAGGAAATAAACAATTGCGTCAATAATACATAAATGACAATCATATCAAAGGAAATCTTGGTCAAGCATTTCACCAAACAGTTGTCATGCAGCATTAAGAATGTAAACCATCAAAATAATGAATCTTTCCTAGCATTTGAGGCTATTTAAGAACATAACCACCTGTGTACCTCCAAATTGAACTAAAATTTTGAATCAAGAGCATGACCACATGTATACCTGCAGTAATGAGAAGAAGTGTCACGTGTGATGGTTAAACCCCACGTGAACTTATTTTGAACAAAACCCTTACAGTATAGAGAATATGACATATTTAGACCCATCTTACCCCAGACCCTTTGACCCCTTACCCGACCACCAGTATGACCTATTTAGACGCATCTTACCACTCCAACTTATCCATATCCTAACCGACCCATTAAAAGACCAAGAATCCATCACAATCTGTAAGGTTTAACCCATGCCTAACCTTATAACCCGCTGACCCAGTAGACCCATAACCAACCTGAAACCCAAAACCCTTTTTGCAAACCCAATTTTACTTGGTCAAAATAGTACCTTCCTTAAAAGAAACCAAAGTCTTACCTATGAGAATGCCGAGATCCGTTAAGGGAGGAACCACACATGCATAGTCACCTTCACCTCTTGATTACCTGAAAGAAAAAAGGAAAAAAGGGGTGTTGGTTAGGGAAATCGAAGAATACACATCTAGCATTGGTTAGGGAAATTGAACAATACCCATCTTACCACTCCAACTCATCCATAGTAGAGCTACAATACACCATTATAACCGAAAAAAATTCAAGAACAAATGCAGACACATCTAACATTGGTTAGGGAAATCGGACAAAATAACTAATTAAACAGAGAGCGATATGATAGAAGAGGGGCTCGTGTGTGTGTGTGTGTGTGTGTGTGTGAGAGAGAGAGAGAGAGAGAGAGAGAGAGTTTGAGTTGAGTGTGTGCATCGATTCTTGATATTTGCATTGGGAAGGGAGAGTTCAATAACAGCCCGTGGCCGTCCAACACTAATTAGAGTTGATAGGTGCAATTTTCTATTTTACCCATTAATTTGAATTTGAGTTAAAAGGGGTAAAGAAAAGGAAGAGTTAAAAAAGAGTGGGAACTCAAATATGTAAGGCACAAAAATGGTAAGATGGGTATTTTAATTTCAACCATTGGATCGTTGCATTGTTGGCTTCGATCTGAACCGTGAAGTGTCTTCCCATCTTATGAATAGTGAAAACACCATTGTAACTTATCATCTAGATATATATATATATACTAGGGTATGCCCGTGCCTAAAGGCACGACGACAATTTCCCAAAGTATCAATCATGATCAAGTGATAAAAGTTTTGTATTATCATATCAATTGTGGTCAATTTACGTGAAGGCACGACAAATACTTCCCAAGTATTGAATTGACTAATTTTTTTGTAAAATAGTTTATTATATAATAAAAAAATGTACGCTATTTTAAAAATTTTAGAAAGAAATTTCTTTATTTATGGAACTGTCCACCAGTTTTAAGGACCAAATAAAACCAGACAACACTACTAAAAGTCCATCTGAAAGATCATATAAAAAAATCGTCGATTAAACATTACATATGGACTATTCTCATATACATCATTTGTGAATAATCGATCTATCAACCCACTCGTGGAAAGATTGTTATATTCCTTCTAAATGATTTTGTAATATCCACATGTCTTCCCTTCAACCCCAACTCTTGCCATAAGAAAGAATAATAAGATGAAATTATTGCATAGTAAGAATTAGTATCCCCCAAATAGATATAAATAGTTATAAGACCATAAGTAACACTAAGTTCCATTCAACTTGCACTAACTTGAGAAAAGTTAAATATAAACATAACAATAAATGTTTCACAACTATAAAAGCAAAAAAAACTATGTACTTACAATATAAGCAACTATGTCTCAAGACACCCAATTGGGCATTATTCAAATCGCATAAATGGGCTAAAGTATTAGAGGAGTTATATTTTCACTCTAAACATCTCTAACTATAAACTTCTAAACCACATGGTAACAATAACGACACAAATTTGTAAACTAACATAACCATAAAAAAGTTGAAAATTCTCCCTAAAGCGAGAGTAGTCCTTATAATATACATCCATAAAACATAAAACATAGAACAGTCACTACATAAATTCCTCTACTCAAATCTTGGATTTTACGATACATTTATGACATGTCAAATACATTTGCTGAAACCTTCCCATCCACTTTGTAAGCGCCATCACCACCCTAAATGAGTGAAATCTGAAAATCCAATTAAATAAAAAAACACATGAGAGAAATAGTAAGTAGGAAAATATTAATCACCATTTTTCCAAAAAAATAAAAGATGCAAAATAGAGAAGCTCATTACACATTTTTAGTTTTTATGGAATAGAATTCATACAACCTAACAAATTCGTCAAAACTCATACCAAAAAGGGTTATCCATCAAAGGTTAAAAAATAACACAGGAACGGGTGAGTGTGGAATGAAAAACCCCAACTATTACGCATTCCATGACATTGAGATCTATATAGTAAGGGCAAATTATATCCTCATTTAAATTAATGGTTAAAGTTGAATCCGTGAATTTTAAGAAAAAAGTGGGGAATGAGACAGGTTGTACAAATGTTTGGTTTAAAAAATGTTCGGTTTTAAGGACATGAGAACTTTGCGGTGAATTTCTTCATAAATATTGGGCCAATGGACGTCCAAATTATTTTAATCTATTTGAAATGGGGTCTTAAAGTAATTGAATCAAACTATTTTAATATGTATACACGTACATGTGATATACTCCTACTTTATAGGATAAATTATCAACATAAATATCAAATATATAAACTAAAATATCTTCCGCAACTTATAATTAAAAGTACAAAATTAACATAAGCAGGAGGTAAACCTGTAAGATGGTTTCCACACCAGATCATCTTCAACCCAATCACAATTGCAGTCCACTACCTCCCAAGCATATTTGATCCTCTAAAAATCCATATAACCATTAGTTTAATAAGTATCAACACTTGTAGCATCAACGAAGCTGCAAAACATAACTTAGTTGTGTTCGGTTTTATCTATTAATTTTAGTTTAAAATGTCTCAGCACATGGTACTCCCCTTTTTATTACGGGGATCATGACAACCTACCCGTATATTTGTATCGATCGTGCCAAGAACGAAGCTGCAACATTAGAATTTACGCTGATTTCCCATATATAAGTACAAAAATAACTTACGTGTGTTCGATTATGTGGACCACACATCACGTGTGGAAAGATTAATGCATTTTCTAAAACCTGAATACTGAAATCGCCATATTTAGGGACGCTGTGAGATTCTTTGGTAAGAAAATGATGGGCAGGATTAGGGACGCTGTGAGATTCTTCATTTCGATCAAGATCAGAGGTCAATGCAACCAAATCAAATACTGAGAATAAGAGTACCTGCAAGAAAAAGACCAATCATTACATACATATATAAATCCAAAATAATAACCAAGCCCCTCCTGATATATCACTCATTACTTGCACATATTCAACCCTGTTAGATAAGACCTTCTCGATCCAGAATATAAGAGATCAAATATTTAGGTGCAAGATAAAAAAAGGAAATATAATTAGGACCTGCTCGATCCAGACCTGTTGAATTCATAAAAACATCAGTTTCTCCGCTCGATCTATAAGAAAATATAAACTGATTAATGTCACTAATGGATTACATGCTAAGAAAATATAACTATATGTACCTTGCTAAGAAATAGAAAATAACTAATAGTAAACGATTAATGACGTAAAGGAAATTGAACTCCAGAAGTCAAATAAGAGAAAAAATTGACAGGAAGAGGAAATGGATAAGGTATAATCGTGGTTAAGAAAGTCATGGAAGTTTTATCACGGAAGAGAAAGAGAGGTCAGATTGTGATTTGGACTGAATTGGTAGCAGCTATTCTTAAATTATGTTCAGTGATGATATACAATTGTCCCTATAATGATATTAGAATAACCATCAGACGTTTGAAGATGACTAAGTTTTAATCAGACCTGTAATGATATACAATTGGCCCTACAACGAAAATGTATATTTAGATCTAGAAAAAATTCCTATTATGTACAGCAGCAAAAAATGTCTATTATGTATAGAAGTGTACCTGTAATGATATCAGAACAATCTCATTTTGCTGGTAGTTATGGAATAAAATGTCTATTTAGATCTGGAAAAAATGTAGAAATTAGTGAGTAGATAACACTTAAGTTAAATACGAAAAAAAAAATGATCTTATTACCAATGTTTATATATAATATTATCAAGACATGTGCTTTAGAGTACATACCTTTTTTAGCTCACCAAAATCCTCTTTGTGCTTAACAAAGTACCATGACTTTATAGCTTTGTTTGAATTTACAAAAACAATAATTTTTCTACAGTCTATGATGTCTTCAAAAGGCAATTCAATAGTCATTGACTATAACCACAACATACGGGCTCACAATAGATTCAAAGAGTTGAGAGGTTGATGGAGTATCACCAGTCGAATATAAACAGAACTTTGACTTATACATCCCTTGCGAAGCCATGCGATGACTCTATCTAGATTGTGCGCAATATTTTATCACATCTTCATTCTCAAGTAGTTAAAAAAGCACGTCATGAATTTTTTTCCCCCACAAATGAAGTAGTATCAGGTTACATATATGAATGCACGGGTAAAGTTAATACAAACAAATGAAAGCCTTAAAAGAGTGAAGTATTCAAAAGGAAAAAAACAAAGAAAATAGTAACAGCTGGTCGTCAACACCACATTAGACATATAACTTATAGGATTCGCCACCGAGGTTTCCATCACACTCCGGGTGAAATACAAAACATACATATAATTCAGAACAAAACATAGATATAATTACATAAAAGTGGCAACTAAAGACTTGAAAGTTGCAACTTAACTCAGAAGAAAAGAATATATAATATCTGTGATCTGTAGTATTATGAACAAAAAATGACATGATCATACTATGTTGCTAAAAATTATCTTTTTAGTCGATACAATATATCTTTAGTCATCACAAAACAATATATGTACAGTTTCGGGTACGAAACCTTGTGCTACCATATTCAAGACAAACATATGACCTTGAAACATATGGAACTTGGTGCTGCCATGGGGAACTTGCCTTAAAATCCATTCGATGTCTTTCAACTTGTTGCAACCAAGAACTATGACTTCAAGGATTTGATAATGTTTGCATCTGGAACTTTAACAGTAACATGAATCCAAAGTCAGCCTCTTATCGGAGAAGGAGCGAGTATAATAAAGTAATAGCATAATACATAAGTGGATTCTCCTTGCTTGTTTGATCAACTTCGACTTGGTAGTTGAGAAGTGGATTTTTTGCAGCAATAATAAATGTTTGATCAAGTTCTTAACCAGTTGCATATAGTTTCCAGTTGTGCTCAGCCATTGAACTATCCGTCTCATGCATTCAAGGCCCTCAGGCCGCTCAAAACATTGATCGAGACCACCATGCTATGCCCACAGTGACATCCTATATCCGAAGCCATGTAAAAACATCAGTTTAGTATATGAACATCTAAAATAATAGTTGATATCATTCAACATCAATGCATCAATAATATAAAAACACGCCCTTTATTAAGAAAATCCCACAATCAAAGAACCAATGGGCACGTGATGTTGTTTACAAACACTATTATAAGGCTAAAAAAAATAATAACCAATGGGCACGTGATGATCCTGCTTTTATTGGGGTCTAAAGTCTTCTTTTGGCAGTTTCAACCCGTAATTAAAGCATCCGTTTAAATGTTACAGCCTCAGTTGCAGTAGCAGCTGCACTGCTTGACTGATGTACCATATTCTGATCTATTTTAGGCATTATGTTTAAACATAATGCCTAAAATATATTTGAATACTAAGCATAATTTCCTAAATACCATGTTCTCATCTATTGTGCAAATGTTATCCGAAGCTCATCCAAGACTATATAAAAATTACATACCTTGGTTTTCGTGAAGAGCCGAAAGAGTAAACTCAATTGACAATACATACGTGGATTCTTCTTGCTTGTTTGATCAACTTCGACTTGGTACTTGAGAAGTGGATTTTTCGCAGCAACAATAAATGTTTGATCAAGTTCTTAATCAGCTTCATATAGTTTCCAGTTGTGCTCAGCCAATGAACTATCTGTCTCATGCATTCGAGGCTCCCACGCCGCTCAAAACAATTGATCGAGACCACCATGTTATGCCCATAGTGACATCCTATATCCTAAGCCATGTAAAAACATCAATTTAGTATATGAACATCTGAAACAATAGTTGATATCATTCAACATCAATGCATCAAAAATATAAAAACATCCCCTTTATTAAGAAAATCCCACAATCCAAGCACCAATGGGCACGTGATGTTGTTTACAAACACTATTATATGGCTCAAATAAACATATAACCAATGGGCACGTGATGATCCTGCTTTTATTGTGTATGTAGTCTTCTTTTGGCAATTTCAACCCACAATTGAAGCATCCCTTTAAATGTTGGAGCCTCAATTGCAGTAGTAGCTGCACTGCTTGACTGATATACCATGTTCTGATCTATTTTAGGAATTATGTTTAAACATAATGCCTAAAATATATTTGAACACTAAGCATAATATCCTAAATACCATGTTCTCATCTATTGTGCAAATGTTATCCGAAGCTCATCCAAGACTATATAAAAATTACATACCTTGGTTTTCGTGAAGAGCCGAAAGAGTAAGCTCAATTGACAATACATACGTGGATTCTCCTTTCTTGTTTGATCAACTTCGATTTGGTACTTGAGAAGTGGATTTTTCGCAGCAACAATAAATGTTTGATCAAGTTCTTAATCAGCTGCATATAGTTTCCAGTTGTGCTCAGCCAATGAACTATCTGTCTCATGCATTCGAGGCTCCCACGCCGCTCAAAATAATTGATCGAGACCACCATGTTATGCCCACAGTGACATCCTATATCCTAAGCCATGTAAAAACATCAATTCAGTATATGAACATCTGAAACAATAGTTGATATCATTCAACATCAATGCATCAATAATATAAAAACATCCCCTTTATTAAGAAAATCCCACAATCCAAAAACCAATGGGCACATGATGTTGTTTATAAACACTATTATATGGCTCAAACAAACAAATAACCAATGGGCATGTGATGATCCCGATTTTATTGTCATCTTCAGTCTTCTTTTGGCAGTTTCAACCCGCAATTGAAGCATCCCTTTAAATGTTGCAGCCTCAATTGTAGTAGCAGCTGCACTGCTTGACTGATTTACCATGTTCTGATCTATTTTAGGCATTATGTTTAAACATAATGCCTAACATAGATTTGAACACTAAGCATAATTGCCTAAATACCATGTTCTCATCTATTGTGCAAATGCTATCCGAAGCTCATCCAAGACGATATAAAAAGTGCATACCTTAGTTTTCGTGAAGAGCCGAAAGAGTACGATCAATTGAGCTCACTTTAGACCTGTTCATTCCAATAAATTTATGAAAAGCTATGGCACAAAATGAAAAACAGCTAAGATCAATGACTTTATCAAAACAGAGCCCCTAAGATGATTTAGAAGATTGAACTTTGGGAGAAATTAGAAGGAAATTTTTATTTATATTAACCAACTGACTAAATCTCAACATATCATCAGCATAAGCCAAATCTCGACAGCAATGATGAAAAGAATGCGGGAGAGGGGCTCCCACAGTCTGAGCCCTCTTATAGATTTGAGATATCTCTGCATAACTGCATTAATAAATAAATAAAGCTAACAAATAGGGACATCACATGAAATGTACAAAGCACTCACTAATTTTAAACATTTAATAGAGTTTCTAAAACCCAAAAAATAGAAAAGAGAGAAACAGTGATCTACACTGTGAGTCGGCATTTGTTTTGTCTTTCATCTCCATTGGAAAGAAGAGTCCAGTGTTAGAGAAATTGAGATTGGAGGAGTGTTTAAAGTAGTTGTTATAAGGAGAAGGTATAGGAGATGAATTGTGGATAAGACTCTGAAGAAAGGAAGACATTTCTTCGAATTCGATGACGTAAGAAGAACAAGTGTTGGTGCCGTCCAGATTCGCCATTAGGAGAAATTGTTAAAGATCATTACAAAATGAAGAAGAACACTCCTTCACCTACTAATAAAGATTTAGCAACGATTAAAGATTCAAACATATTTGTATCAGTCCCTATTCGGATTAAATAGTTCTTCATGAGGAATTTGCATACAAAATTAAAATGTAAACATTATCTTAGGAATTTGGCATTCTCCTATTTCAACTTCAGTTTCCTATATCAAATGGCTTTGAATAGGTACAATTTCATATAAAACTGTGATACATTGAAATCCATTGTGACATTTGAGGTAATGTGCAAAAAAATAAATTGATGCCCTGCTCTGCTGGCGATAGGTTCTCCGAGAGCTCTAGCCTTTTCCCAAGAAATATCAGCCTACAAATGTTCTAAAAACGATTTTCAATTAATCTAGCTTATGTAAATTCAACAATTATTTCAAACCCAAACAACTATATCATTTAGCTTATGTAATAAATTATTTTTAAAAAATGTCGTAAAAAATAATTATTTCTAAATTCAACAGCTATATCATTATAAATTACAAACCCAAACATCATTATAAATTACAAACCCAACTATATCATCCATTAAATATTAATCTACAAACACAAACAACATTATAAATTATAAATTATATATTACGAATTTGTTAACCAAAACTCTTGAAGGAAAAAGGAATAAACCCATATGAGAAAGTGAGAAAATACGTGATGAACAACCTTGAAACAAAGAATACCAAAGAAACCCATATCCACAGATGCAAATAATAAACTAATCTATAAATGGAAATTTATTACCAAACAGAAACAATAAAAACCTAAAATTGAAACCAATCCAAACCGATCAAAACCAATCAAAATGAGCACCTACGAACTTTCGACCTGAGAAACATGAAAAAATGATTTTTGAGCAGAGGTCCTTTGTGATTATGGATATGGAGATGGAAATCATACCTGAAAGATGAAGCTGAACCCATATAGGTCCTTTGTGAGCATTTTCGAGGAGAGAAAAATGAAGAACGGGAGAGTGGAGAGAGAAAAAGACAGGTGAAAATAGGGGATTAGTGTACTTTCTAGCATAGAAATACAAAGTTACTGATTTAACTCTTATTTTGAATTAAAGTAAGAGATGGAAATAAATTGGTAGTGAGGCAAAAGAGGGGGAAACAAAAACTAAAGGGTTAAAAGAGTAAAATAGAATCAACGAATCTCAACCCTTTATTTCGTGCGTAGGTGGCATTGATCTGAACCATTAAATGTCTTCCAAACTTATGAATAGTGAAAACACCATTGTAACTTATTATATAGATATATAGTCTTTCTAACATACTTCATTAAATATACCTAAAAATAAATCAATTTTTTAAAATATCAAAATTTTAATGTTTTTCAACCAATCTTCGTATAGACGATCTCCATATTGAAGAGCTCATCCACAAAAAAAATCATCAAATTGTTTTCCTAGAATTGGGTGCGATTATGATAAAAAAAAATTGAACGAAAAAATAATTATTTTGAGTATTGTGATACCCCGTGTAATTAAGCCCTTAGGTTGATCAAATCTAATTATAAAACAATATAATACTATTCTCATCATGGAGAGTTCAAATGAAACTATGCATAAGTAATATGAAGGTGATATGAAATCCTCAAATGTAAGCTTATAATAAAATGTCCATTAAGGATGTTGTAAAAGCCTGCGCGCCCGAAAAGACACGCAACGTGCTACTACGATAAAACTAAACTAAATCCATCAACAACAAGTATAGAGCATCTAATTTCCACAACTTATATATAACAAAACTACAATTCTTCTATTTCCACGATAATAATTAGAATAAAGTCTCTCAAATATAAAATTACACCACTAATTTATTACAACAAAAAACATCTTCCAATCCATGCTCTAAAATAATTCTCCAAAATAGTCCATAACGTCCTAATCTACTATGCTAACCTGCCAACTAAAAGAAAATACGGGGAAGTACACAATATGACATGAATAGATGCTAAAAATTAATAGCATGATGAATAAATCGCAGCAATACGAATCCGCGTATACAAATCAAATGCAATACTCAAGCATTATATCAATATTATTTCTCAGCAGCACATCAATGAGTCACCAGGCCTCACCTCACTGCACATATGCATTCTCAAGCATATCCGAATTTTGGACTTTTGGCGGGGGCCAATTCTCCACGCCATAATAAAATCTCATGACACGATGCTCAAATCATAATATAATATACCACAATGAATCAATATTTAGATTCCAACAATTATTTCAGATTCATATGAGTGCAATCGACACAGAAATCAAAATGGAATACTCTCGAGAGAATTTAGGAGCATATTGTCTAAGTCTTGAACCTCAAAATCATCATATGAATCATCACATATATTCAGCCAAAAAAATCAGATCACACCATCAAGTTCCTATCGCGAAAATAATCAAATCTCGTTCTAGCCCAAACTCGAGAAAACACCAAATAGGCCTTCTAATCTAGGGTTGAAATCTTGAATAAGTTTGGGGCTATGGTTTGTAGATGAAATGGAGTAATTTTGGAGAGGTCTTAATGTTAAAAAGTTTGAGAAAAAATGATTTGAAAATCCAAGGCACGAATTAGTTGTGATATATAAAGGATTATGAGTTTGATTAGGAAAAGAGTTTTAATTAGATACAATCACTAACAAAATTATTCTAATCGGACCGTTGGAATTGGATGAAGTTCGGGAACTTAGTAGCTGAAGACGAGAGAAAGCTGCCTAAATAATTTCATCTCGATCGGACCGTCCAATATTTTTAAGTATTTTTTTTCTAGAGAGTTTTATGTTTTGAGGACTCTTACAGAGTTTTAGGTTTTGAGGACTCTTCTATATAATAAAAATTCAGTTAAAACTCCATTTTAATTCTGATTCCAATTCCGTTCGAAAATATATTTTTAAAATATAAAAACCAACATTTTAAATTATAAAATTTATAAAATCCAAAATTTCATTTTTCTCCAATTTCCAAAATTAATTTAAAAATTCCCATTAAAAAAATTTGGGTTGTTACAGACTTCCCCTCCAATAAGGAATTTCGCCCTCGAAATTCAACGAAGCCTAAAACTCAAAAATCCTGCCTCACCAACAATCTCCAAAGATAAATATCGTCTCCAGAAACCAACTTTAAATACCTCACATCTAACCTCAATGCCTAACACGACTTATCACCAAAAAAGTTTATCTCCCAAAAAATATGTTTAACCCGCATGCTAAACCCAAAACCCAAGACCCGAGGGTTGCCGTATACCTAAGCTCTGATACCATCTGCAACAACCTACGCCCCCGAAAAGACACGCAACGTGCTACTATGATAAAACTAAACTAAATACGTCAACAACAATTATAGAGCATCTAATTGCCACAAATTATATAACAAAACTACAATTCTTATATTTCCACGATAATAATTACAATAAAATATCTCAAATATAAAATTACGCCACTAATTTATTACAACCAAAAACATCTTCCAATCCATGCTATAAAATAATTCTCCAAAATAGTCCATAGCGTCCCTATCCACACTAACCTGCCAACTAAAAGAAAATACGCGGAAGTACACAATATGACAGGAATAGATGCTAAAAAATAATAGCATGATGAATAAATAGCAACAATACGAATCCGCGTATACAAATCAAATGCAATACTCAAGCATTATATCAATATTAATTTCTCAACAACACATCAATGAGTCACCAGGCCTCACCTCACCGCACATCTGCATTCTCAAGCATATTCGGATTTTGGACTTTTGGCGGGTGCCTATTCTCCGTGCCATATTAAAATCTCATGACACGATGCTCAAATCATAATATAATATACCACAATGAATCAATATTTAGATTCCAAAAATTATTTCAGATTTCAAAGACTATCACAATTCATATGATTGCAATCGACACAGAAATCAAAATGGAATACTCTTGAGAGAATTTAGGAGCATATTGTCTAAGTCTTGAACCTCAAAATCATCATATGAATCATCACATATATTCAGCCAAAAAAATCAGATCACACCATCAAGTTCCTATCGCGAAAATAATCAAATCTCGTTCTAGTCCAAACTCGAGAAAACACCAAATAGGCCTTCTAATCTAGGGTTGAAATCTTGAATAAGTTTGGGGCTATGGTTTGTAGATGAAATGGAGTAATTTTGGAGAGGTCTTAATGTTAAAAAGTTTGAGAAAAAATGATTTGAAAATCCAAGGCATGAATTAGTTGCGATATATAAAGGATTAAGAGCTTGATTAAGAAAAGAGTTTTAATTATATACAAACACTAAAAAAAATACTCTGGACGATTGGACCGTTGGAATTGGATGAAATTCGGGAACGTGGTAGATGAAGAGGAGAGAAAGCTGTCTAAATAATTTCAGCTCGATCGGAATGTCCAATATTTTTAAATATGTTTTTCTAGAGAGTTTTATGTTTTGAGGACTATTTGAGAGTTTTATGTTTTGAGGACTCTTCTATAAAATAAAAATTCAGTTAAAACTCCATTTTAATTCTGATTCCAATACCGTTTGAAAATTTATTTTTCAAATATAAAAACCAACATTTTAAATTATAAAATTTATAAAATCCAAAATTTCTTTTTTCTCCAATTTCCAAAATTAATTTTAACATTCCCAATTAAAAAATCCGGTTGTTACATACTTCCCCACTAATAAGGAATTTCCCCCTCGAAATTCAACGAAGCCTAAAACTAAAAAATTCTGCCACACCAACAATCTCCAAAAATAAATATCGTCTCGAAAAACCAACTTTAAATACCTCACATCTAACCTCGATGCCTAACATGACTTATCACCAAAAAAATTTATCTCCAAAAAAATATATCTAACCCGCAAGCTAAACCCAAAACCCAAGACCCGAGGGTTGCTGTATACCTAAGCTCTGATACCATCTGCAACAGCCTGTGCCCCCGAAAAGACACGCAGCGTGCTACTACGATAAAACTAATGTAAATCCATCAACAACAAGTATAGAGCATCTAATTTCCACAACTTATATATAACAAAACTACAATTCTTCTATTTCCACGATAATAATTACAATAAAGTCTCTCAATTATATAATTACACCACTAATTGATTACAAAAAAAAACATCTTCCACTCCATGCTCTAAAATAATTCTCCAAAATAGTCCATAGTGTCCCTATCCATACTAACTTGCCAACTAATAGAAAATACGGGGAAGTACACAATATGACAAGAATAGATGCTAAAAAATAATAGCATAAATCGCAATAATACGAATCCACTTATACAAATCAAATGCAATACTCAAGCGTTATATCAATATAAACATCTCAACAACACATCAATGAGTCACCAGGCCTCACCTCACTGCACATATGCATTCTCAAGCATATCCGAATTTTGGACTTTTGGCGTGTGCCTATTCTCCATGCCATATTAAAATCTCATGACACGATTCTCAAATCATAATATAATATACTGCAATGAATCAATATTTAGATTCCAACAATTATTTCAGATTTCAATGAATAACACAATTCATATGAGTGCAATCGACACAGAAATCAAAATGGAATACTCTCGAGAGAAGTTAGGAGCATATTGTATAAGTTCCGTACCAAATAATCATCACATGAAACATCACATATATTCAGCCAAAAAAATCAGATCACACCATAAAGTTCCTGTCGCGAAAATAATCAAATCTCGTTCTAGCCCAAACTCGAGAAAACACCAAATAAGCCTTCTAATCTAAGTTTGAAATCTTCAATAAGTTTGGGGCTATGTCTTGGAGAAGAAGCGGAGTAATTGTGGAGAGGTCTTAATTTTGAAAAGTTTGAGAAAAAATGATTTGAAAAGCCAAGGCACGAATTAGTTGTGATATATAAAGGATTAAGAGTTTGATTAGGAAAAGAGTTTTAATAAGATACAAACACTAACAAAATTATTCCGGACGATCGGACCGTTGGAATTGGATGAAGTTCTGGAACTTAGTAGCTAAAGACGAGAGAAAGCTGCCTAAATAATTTCAGCTCGATCGGACCGTTCAATATTTTTAAATATTTTTTTCTAGAGAGTTTTATGTTTTGAGGATTCTTAGAGAGTTTTATGTATTGAGGACTCTTCTATATAATAAAAATTCGGTTAAAACTCCATTTTAATTCCGATTCCAATTCCGTTCGAAAATTTATTTTTAAAATATAAAAACCAACATTTTAAATTATAAAATTTATAAAATTCAAAATTTCATTTTTGTCCAACTTTCAAAATTAATTTAAAAATCCCCATTAAAACAATTCGGGTTGTTACAAACTTCCCCTCCAATAAGGAATGTCGCCCTCGAAATTCAACGAAGCCTAAAACTCAAAAATCCTGCCTCACCAACAATATCCAAAGATAAATATCGTCTCCAAAAACCAACTTTAAATACCTCACATCTAACCTCGATGCCTAACACGACTTATCACCAAAAAAGTTTATCTCCCAAAAAATATGTTTAACCGCATGCTAAACCCAAAACCCAAGACCTGAGGGTTGCCGTATACCTAAGCTCTGATACCATCTGCAACAACCTACGCGCCTGAAAAGACACGCAACGTGCTACTATGATAAAACTAAACTAAATACATCAACAACAAGTATAGAACATCTAATTTCCACAAATTATATATAACAAAACTACAATTCTTATATTTCCACGATAATAATTACAATAAAATATCTCAAATATAAAATTACGCCACTAATTTATTACAACCAAAAACATCTTCCAATCCATGCTCTAAAATAATTCTCCAAAATAGTCCATAGCGTCCCTATCCACACTAACCTGCCAACTAAAAGAAAATACGCGGAAGTACACAATATGACAGGAATAGATGCTAAAAAATAATAGCATGATGAATAAATAGCAACAATACGAATCCGCATATACAAATCAAATGCAATACTCAAGCATTATATCAATATTAATTTCTCAACAACACATCAATGAGTCACCAGGCCTCACCTCACCGCACATCTGCATTCTCAAGAATATTCGGATTTTGGACTTTTGGCGGGTGCCTATTCTCCGTGCCATATTAAAATCTCATGACACGATGCTCAAATCATAATATAATATACCACAATGAATCAATATTTAGATTCCAAAAATTATTTCAGATTTCAAAGACTATCACGATTCATATGATTGCAATTGACACAGAAATCAAAATTGAATACTCTCGAGAGAATTTAGGAGCATATTGTCTAAGTCTTGAACCTCAAAATCATCATATGAATCATCACATATATTCAGCCAAAAAAATCAGATCACACCATCAAGTTCCTATCGCCAGATTAATCAAATCTCGTTCTAGCCCAAACTCGATAAAACACCAAATAGGCCTTCTAATCTAGGGTTGAAATCTTGAATAAGTTTGGGGCTATAGTTTGTAGATGAAATGGAGTAATTTTGGAGAGGTCTTAATGTTGAAAAGTTTGAGAAAAAATGATTTGAAAAGCCAAGGCATGAATTAGTTGCGATATATAAAGGATTAAGATTTTGATTAAGAAAAGAGTTTTAATTATATACAAACACTAAAAAAAATATTCTGGACGATCGGACCGTTGGAATTGGATGAAATTCGGGAACGTGGTAGATGAAGAGGAGAGAAAGTTGTCTAAATAATTTCAGCTCGATCGGAATGTCCAATATTTTTAAATATATTTTTCTAGAGAGTTTTATGTTTTGAGGACTATTTGAGAGTTTTATGTTTTGAGGACTCTTCTATAAAATAAAAATTCAGTTAAAACTCCATTTTAATTCTGATTCCAATACCGTTTGAAAATTTATTTTTCAAATATAAAAACATACATTTTAAATTATAAAATTCATAAAATCTAAATTTCTTCTTTTATCCAATTTCAAAAAATTAATTTTAAAATTCCCATTTAAAAAATTCAGTTGTTACATACTTCCCCACTAATAAGGAATTTCGCCCTCGAAATTCAACGAAGTCTAAAACTCAAAAATTCTGCCACACCAACAATCTCCAAAAATAACTATCGTCTCCAAAAACCAACTTTAAATACCTCGCATCTAACCTCGATGCCTAACAGGACTTATCACCAAAAAAATTTATCTCCAAAAAAATATGTCTAACCCGCATGCTAAACCCAAAGCCCAAGACTCGAGGGTTACCGTATACCTAAGCTCTGATACCATCTGCAACAGCCTGCGCGCCCGAAAAGACACGCAGCGTGCTACTACGATAAAACTAATAAAAATCCATCAACAACAAGTATAGAGCATCTAATTTACACAAGTTATATATAACAAAACTACTATTCTTCTATTTCCACGATAATAATTACAATAAAGTCTCTGAAATTTAAAATTACACCACTAATTTATTACAACAAAAAACATATTCCAATCCATGATCTAAAATAATTCTCCAAAATAGTCCATAGCGTCCCTATCCACACTAACTTGCCAACTAAAAGAAAATATGGGGAAGTACACAATATGACAGGAACGGATGCTAAAAAATAATAGCACGATGAATAAATCGCAACAATACGAATCCACATATACAAATCAAATTCAATACTCAAGCATTATATCAATATTAATATCTCAACAACACATCATTGAGCCACCAGGCCTCACCTCACCGCACATATGCATTCTCAAGCATATCTAGATTTTGGACTTTTGGCGAGTGCCTATTCTCCATGCCATATTAAAATCTCATGACACGATTCTCAAATCATAATATAATATACCACAATGAATAAATATTTATATTCCAACAATTATTTCAGATTTCAAAGAATATCACAATTCATATGAGTGCAATCGACACAGAAATCAAAATGGAATTCTCTCGAGAGAATTTAGGAGCATATTGTGTAAGTTTCGTACCTCAAAATCATCACATATATTCAGCCAAAAAAATCAAATCACACCATCAAGTTCCTGTCGCGAAAATAATCAAATCTCGTTCTAGCCCAAACTCGAGAAAACACCAAATAGGCCTTCTAATCTAGGGTTGAAATCTTGAATAAGTTTGGGGCTATGGTTTGTAGATGAAATGGTGTAATTTTGGAGAGGTCTTAATGTTGAAAAGTTTGAGAAAAAATGATTTGAAAATCCAAGGCACGGATTAGTTGTGATATATAAAGGATTAAGAGTTTGATTAAGAAAGGACTTTTAATTAGATACAAACACTAAAAAATTTATTCTGGATGATCGAACCATTGGAATTGGATGAAATTCGGGAACTAGTAGCCGAAGACGAGAGAAAGCTGACTAAATAATTTCAACACGATCGGAGGGTCCATTATTTTTAAATATTTTTTTCTAGAGAGTTTTATGTTTTGAGGACTATTAGGGAGTTTTATGTTTTGAGGACTCTTCTATATAATAAAAATTCAGTTAAAACTCCATTTTAATTCTGATTCCAATACCGTTTGAAAATTTATTTTTCAAATATAAAAACCAACATTTTAAATTATAAAATTTATAAAATCCAAAATTTCTTTTTTCTCCAATTTCCAAAATTAATTTTAAAATTCCCAATTAAAAAATCCGGTTGTTACATACTTCCCCACTAAAAAGGAATTTCCCCCTCGAAATTCAATGAAGCCTAAAACTCAAAAATTATGCCACACCAACAATCTCCAAAAATAAATATCGTCTCCAAAAACCAACTTTAAATACCTCACATCTAACCTCGATGCCTAAGACGACTTATCACCAAAAAAATTTATCTCCAAAAAAATATATCTAACCCGCATGCTAAACCCAAAACCCAAGACCTGAGGGTTGCCGTATACCTAAGCTCTGATACCATCTGCAACAGCCCGCGCCCCCGTAAAGACACGCAGCGTGCTACTACGATAAAACTAATGTAAATCCATCAACAACAAGTATAGAGCATATAATTTCCACAAATTATATATAACAAAACTACAATTCTTCTATTTCCTCAATAATAAATACAATAAAGTCTCTCAATTATATAATTACACCACTAATTGATTACAACAAAAAACATCTTCCACTCCATGCTCTAAAATAATTCTCCAAAATAGTCCATAGTGTCCCTATCCATACTAACTTGCCAACCAAAGTACACAATATGATAAGAATAGATGCTAAAAAATAATAGCATGATGAATAAATCGCAATAATACGAATCCACTTATACAAATCAAATGTAATACTCAAGCATTATATCAATACAAACATCTCAACAACACATCAATGAGTCACCAGGCCTCACCTCACCGCACATATGCATTCTCAAGCATATCCTGATTTTGGACTTTTGGCGGGTGCCTATTCTCCATGCCATATTAAAATCTCATGACACGATTCTCAAATCATAATATAATATACTGCAATGAATCAATATTTAGATTCCAACAATTATTTCAGATTTCAATGAATATCACAATTCATATGAGTGCAATCGACACATAAATCAAAATGGAATACTCTCGAGAGAAGTTAGGAGCATATTGTGTAAGTTCCGTACCACAAAATCATCACATGAAACATCACATATATTCAGCCAAAAAAATCAGATCACACCATCAAGTTCCTGTCGCAAAAATAATCAAATCTCGTTTTAGCCCAAACTCGAGAAAACACCAAATAAGCCTTATAATCTAAGGTTGAAATCTTCAATAAGTTTGGGGCTATGGTTTGTAGATGAAACGGAGTAATTTTGGAGAGGTCTTAATTTTGAAAAGTTTGAGAAAAAATGATTTGAAAAGCCAAGGCACGATTTAGTTGTGATATATAAAGGATTAAGAGTTTGATTAGGAAAAGAGTTTTAGTTAGATACAAACACTAACAAAATTATTCCGAACAATCGGACCGTTGGAATTGGATGAAGTTCGGGAACTTAGTACCTGAAGACGAGAGAAAGCTGCCTAAATAATTTCAGCTCGATCGGACTGTCCAATATTTTTAAATATTTTTTTTCTAGAGAGTTTTATGTTTTGAGGACTCTTAGAGAGTTTTATGTTTTGAGGACTATCTATATAATAAAAATTAAATTTAAACTCCATTTTAATTCTGATTCCAATTCCGTTTGAAAATTTATTTTTCAGATATTAAAACCAACATTTTAAATTATAAATTTGTAAAATCCAAAATTTCATTTTTCTCCGATTTCCAAAATTTCAATTTAAAAAATCCGGGTTGTTACAGATGCATGAAATTAATTATTTATTGAAATTTATTTAATTAGAGTCAATATTCAATCCAAATTAATTAAACCCTAATTATGCACCTATGAGGATAAATTAAGCATGCAGTCACAAATCAAGGAACAATCATATTTGAAGATTTTTTTTTTGGGTAAAACCTTTATTTCACTATATAATGTAAATCGCAACTTACAAATTACCTAGATAAATATTTAATGTTTTTCCTGTAGAAAATCCACATAGACCACAACCTAGAATCAATAAAGATTCTCGCAAGAACCTCAAGAACTGCAGTTCCTCCTTCAGCAGTGAATACTGTCGAGCATCCCTAGTGGCCTCAGTTGTTAGCCAATAGCTCCCACGAGAACCATCAATCCAGCAATAGATAAATATTCTCTACAAGCGAAACTTCAACAAAGATGTGATTTAGGTTCCAAAATAATAAACAAGCGTATATGGGATGTATGAATCCAAAACATGAATTTGCCCTAAAAAGTGAAGACTAGAATTCTACAAATTTGCAGTTTTCGTTTAGCAAAAGTCTTAATGAACGGTATTACCTTATCGTTTGAACGACATTAGATGTCGTTTGAACGACCTAGCTAACGACGTTGTAAAAAACAAAATAGTGTAGGGTTGTTTGATGCAACAAAGGAACGACCTATCTCGCGACCTATCAAACAACATGAGATGTAGTTACAAGGGGTCGTTTGAACGACAATGGCCTGTCGTTTGAATGATAATGCTATGTTGTTTGAACGACATAAGCAAAAAATAATAATTTTTTAATGCCCACCCACAAGTCTTTCGAAAATTATTTTGACTTAGAAAAATGCCTCATTTTGATACATAACAGTTTCGAAAAATATCCCAATGCAATGGTAAAAATGTTTTCGAAACTTAAACACATTCCTTACCAAAATTAATCTCGTAGATGATCGTTATTGAAGAAACTTGATATTTGGATCCGTCGTTTTGAATGAATGATCGTGAACCTCATTCGACGGTTGTAACAGTATACGACATACTCAATTTAAAATCAGGACAATTTAATCATGTACTTACAAATCTCACCTTATGTCTCTGCCGGTACAAAATAAAAACATTTGAATTATTAATCAAATATCCTATACAAATCTAATACCCTCCCTTGAATCCAAAAGTGGAAAGATATGAAAAATGAAAGTCTTCAAAAAGTCTTCAACTTTAAATCTCTTCAAATCAAATCTCTTTGCTTTCCTTGATCTTCTTTTGTGTGCTTTCCAAATGGTCTTGAAAGTCCTAAACACAATAAATAAAAAAATACCTTCGTGACATATCGAGTTTGAATTAAATAAACAAAAATAAAATCAAGTAAATCAATTCACCCCCATAATTCATAATTCGTTCTCCCCCTTTTATTTGTCTGAAATAGACAAGGAAAAGAATAAACAAAATAAATACGGAGTGTCACGACAATCATAGAAAATATATATCTATTACGCTCATGCAAGGATAGACTCAAAAGGCTTCACAATCTCTTTTTGATTTTTCAAAATTTTCAAACAAAGATAATTTATAAAAAAAAAACACACCATGGATTTATAGTAAGATAACCAAATCGTGGAAACGAAATGAATGGGTGTAAACATATTCGATAGGAAAACCAACTCAAACATACATAACATATGTGGACGATGAATATGGATACTCCTAACGAATGAACTCAAAACCATCCTTAGGTGTAAAAATGTTGAATTCAAATGACATCGACTCAATGTAATCAACACATCAAAGTCTAAAATGGTTTCCACACCAATAACATCTAAAACTATGTAATGATTTTTCAAGACTTTGTCAAGACATGCAAACCCGTTATTTTATTTCCATAAAAAACCCTCAGAAATAATAAGTCTTTTTATATTTCTATTGAGGTGATCAAACTAAACTATTTAGCCCCTTTTGGCATATTATCTTTTATTGCCTTAATTTTTTCTCGGGCTCTTTTCAAATAGTGGATTTCACAATAAGATTATTATTCTCTCACAACCCTTTCCCGTGTCCACTCATCATTTTTATATTAATCAAATTCCTCATGAGCAACGGTTCTTACATGCACTACTTTCATTGTCAAGTTTATAACATTTAGTTCATTTTAAAGACACAATTGAGATGAAAAATTTCAACCAACATGTGATATACAAGTACAATAATCAAATAAATTTGTTCACGTGTGCATTAAAGGAAATCATGAGTAAAACAAGTAGGAAGTAACAAATTATCACATCTCAATGACTCCAAACATTATATTGCACAAAATGAAATGATGAATCGTCTCAAAACACTATCAAATAGTCACATGGATATGGAATTGTAACACCCCGCCTAATTAAATACCGGGTGGCCAGTCCCATACCAAATTAAAACAGAATATACAGTTGGCTCATTCTTAGCATCACTGTCGAAAACATTTATAACTCAACCAATACTCAAATAAGCTGGTGTTAAAAACTTTCCAATTTAAATTTCAACAAAACCTTTTTTTTCCTTTTTTAAGAATAACACAACACACTTATTTTACAACACTGATAACACAATAAGTATCACAAAATAATTTAAATGCAACTGGAATAAAGAATCCCAAGTAATATAAATCCTTTACAATAATCCCAACAATATTAAATGTATTAAAAATCAGAATACAACAATAGTTTACTCCAACAGAAAATGATAACTGAATCCTTTTGGGCGACATGCCCTAACTAAGAATACTGTGAATCAAAAAGATGATAAGCGTCTAAGCAAAACTTCCATATCTCCATAGCTCGTCAAAATCAACTATGGTTGGCATCCCTGTTGCTGGACACCTGATATAGAGATACAATAGAAGAGAAAATATGCAAGGAAACGGGTCAGAGCCCGAATGTGTAGAGTATTTTTAAAACAACAAGTATTTAACAAGTGCAATAAAGCATTTATTATGTACATGTTAGATCCAACTCTCACTTGCAATTCTCACCTCTCAACTAGAGTGCACACTTAACGTTTCCTATTAACCTCCTATTTAATGGTTCCTCCTTTCTAGTTTCCATTTTATAATATCATAATCCCCGTATGTCCCATACCATACGTCACATTATTATTCATTTACATTTCTCCTTTATGATTAGTTTCTCATTAACATGAATCATTTCTCATTAATATGAGTTAAGCTTTTCAATTCTTAAAAGCATAAACATTTATTAACTAAATTCCATTAACATATTTTATTCACCGTTATCTACAATTATCACCGTAGATAGATCTAACCACAATATATCCATTTAATCATTTAATTCATTATATATATATATTCATATATAATACGACACCCCGAGTCACAGCTGTGGTGCAATGCATTACTCTGCTATCATGTCCCATCATCGCAGGTCGCCGAATAGGGGACTAAAGGTTCGGTAAGATTCCACGAACCACAAACAACAACAAACAAATTGGAGGCGAACATAGTTCACGTATCCATGGGTCACGCACATACCTAAGCACCCACAGTCAGCGGACTTATCAACTCCCTGATAAGTCTTTCATAGACCTATGTTCTCGAGCGACAAATCAAAGATCCCATGGATTCATCAGGATATGACTGCCCTCACGCGCAAACCTCCCACCGATAGCAAGTAAGCTAGGTATGTCATACACATAAATCATTAATCAATCAAATAGGTATTATCATACCTATAATATAATCTCAATAAGGTCATTATCATTTCCCTAAGATATTTCCCATACGTAGTATTATATCTCTTTTAAATTCCACGTATTAATATAACATATTTAATTATCCCCGCATCCTATGACATCCCTCCACTCCCGACGTCGTTAAGGTTCATGCGCGGAGCATCTCGCAAAGCGAAATCCAAACAAGGAACCCCTCCAATACACTACTACTTAACTTTGTCGATCGAGGAGGTCCGAAAACTTCAACTATGCGATCAGGATAACCTCATACCCTCTTTCAACCAAATGAGTTCTAAACTCCCATCTCACAAGATTTAATTAGGATTTCTCTCAACTTATAATCAGTAATAAGTCACTAATTTCCTACTGGTCCATAACCTTTATTTCTCCCGAACTACTACGAATTTAATTCTCCTTTTAATTACGGTTAAAACCGATAGTTTCAAATCTCTTATAAACACGTATTTTTCTCTTAGGATTAAACCCTCTTGTAAATCATAAGGATACCCAGGTATTATATAAAATCACCCCTACTGGTCCTATCTTAAATCCTCATACATCACCATTCGGAAATTAACAAACGAATCTAGAAACCGAAATTCCATTCGATATAATTTTCATCATTTAAATCATTTGAATCTAAATCCAATTAATTCAAATCTTAACAAGGGTTTACTGATATTTTTTAAATCCCAAAATATTCAAATAATAATCACCAAAGATCCATAAAAGTTTTGGGATAAGAATCAACATTTAAAAAGAAACAATTTCACTTAATCAGGGGAGGTCGATCGATCGAAGGTAGGGGTCGATCGATCGATCCCTCAGGTCCAGGCCTGATTTTCGGCATTTTCTGCAACTACGGGTTTAACAACTTTTGATCATTTAAACCTTCATCTAAACATCCCAAATGACTTATAAACTTTACTACATGATATATCAACATATATGAATGATTTCCAATACTCTAAACATCCTAGAATCATCAAAGGATTGGATTAAAAAGCATGTTTATCTCCTTATTCCCAGAAATTTATTAACATAACCTCTTCGAGAACACATCAATGGTTTCCATCATTTCTTCAACAGATTCATGACTAATTCGTGGATTATTATAATCCTAACACATGAGTTAAATACCTATATCATTTCAGTTTTCCAGAAATCCATTTAATGATCCATTATCTCTTCCAAACATAAATAATCTTCTCTTTTCATACTATTCTAACATGGACAATATACAAACTTAAATTGCTATTATTAAACACTTGCCTTTAGTGTAGGTCTGATCCTTTGGTGTAGTTTATCTCATTTGGTTGTCCCTTCTCCGGTCAAACTCCGGTGGTGGTTGGTGGTGGTGAACCTTGGTTCTAGTTCTTCTCCTTCCCAAGTGACTTTTCCCTTCCCAAGCACTCTTACTCTCACTCTAAGAAGATGGCTGCTCTTATTTGTGAAGAGGAGATGAATAACTCCCATTCACTTAATCTACCTATTCTTTTAATGATCCCAAATCCGAAATCACTATTCATCCCCCTAGAAAAATGACCAAAATGCCCTTTCGGGTTGTCTATTCATTTCCAAATGACCCGAGACTCAAAATTAACATCCAAATAGACTTTTCTGACTATTTCGAACCTTCCGGACGCAACTACGCAGTCGAAATGACTATAAGGTCAATCGAAAATAATTTTTTTTTTTTAATTTAATAAACTAGTCCCGACACGTCCCATACCGCGTCTGACTAAAAAATAAAAATTACCGAATTTATATCATACGGTCATCTTAATGACATCACATTCATATATTACCTAAATATTTTTAAGTAATATTCAGAATCATCCATATCCATATCCACAGTCCGGATAAAACCCAAATGAATTAATTAATAATAAACTCCAATTAATCCATTAATTTAAAATATAACCCATTTTAAAAGTCATTTAAAATTACGGGGTATTACATACTTCCCCCCTTATAACAGAATTTTGTCCCGAAATTCAGGAATATAAGTCATACAGGTAAGGTCAACTCCGAGTATAAATCTCACATCGTAAGAAATCCAAGATGTACCGCCCATACAGTACATTAACAAAATCCCTATCGATGTTATACGCCAAGCCTCACCATATAGTCTCAACTAAATCAAATTTAGACTTTACCTAATCTTCCCTATACCGTCCTCATGACAAACTTTGGAAAAAAAAACTGAGCCTCACACATTTAACAAATAATTCCCGAAGTTCCAACTACTTACCTTTTACAATTATGAAAATTACAGCCATACAATGATCCAGGGCGCCCATACACCCTGTCGTACCACTTTCAATATTAAAAGTTTCGCAAAGGTTATAAACTCATATACTAAAGACTTAACTTATTTCGACTCCCAACGGTTATTAGTTTCGTGCGTGGGGTGTCTCGCAAGCGAAATCCAAACAAGGAACCACCCCGATACACTACTTCCTAAAGTAGTCGGTCATCGAAACTCCTAAGGTCCTTAGTCAATAATGTATAAAAAAATTTGTTTATAAAAAAATCAGGTTTATTGATTTAAACAAAAATTTGGTTTTCTTTCGATTTCAAATAGAGTCTACGCATCTACTCTCTTATAGAAGACAAGATGCAGACATATGCTCTCATATACCACAAGTCAATGCACGCCGATAGTCAAATCACACTCGGACATGCTCAAGGTAAGTAATCCCATGATAAAAATCAAACCCCAGTGATAACATGTAATATAAAGGTGTCCCACACACCTCAGTGAGTCTACGTAAATAACAGTGCTATAGGCTAAGTTTAGCAACCCTTTTGCCCACACAACATTCATCGTAACAAAATCAATATACGCATCATAATCCTTAGATAGGAAACATACCCTCATTCGCGGGTGGTGGTTGTTGATTTACTGCCTGATGGACGTTATATACACGCCCGTACTGACCCTGCTGCGCGGGTGCTGCTGGAATTGGAGGTAGTGCTAGCACCTGAGCTGGAGCTGGAGCTGGAAGAGCAGCTGGTGGAAACACTGGTACCCGTGGCTCCTGTCGAGCATGTTGTTGTTGAGGGAATTTGTCTTTCTCAGGAAAATCTTGACGTTTATGGCCATACTTGCCACACACGAACCATTTTCTCGCAAACTTTCCACCACCTTGCCCTTGTTGACCCCGAACCTGCTGGCCATTACCTCCCTTCCCTTGGCCCTAATGAGCCTGTCTCTGGCCCTGATGGCCCTGTTGTCCTTACCCAACACCTTTATCCTCAAATCGAGAATCTCCAGATCGCAAACGCTTAGCATAGTCCCCTGTTTGAGAACCCTGCTCACTCTGACGCTGATGACTCTACCCTGGCTGAGTCCCACTTGAACTGCCCCCAATAGTCTTGCCTTGCAGGCCTGACCCAAACCCCCGCTTGACACCCTGATTATGGAAGCGGTTATCTTGGCAGTGAAGCATTGCAGCATTAAGAACATCTGCATACGTACGTAGTGAAAGATTCCCCAATAAATGTTGGCGAATTTTATAGTTCAACCCATCAGTGAACATTAGGACTCTCCTCTCCTCAGTAGGTACTTCAGCTGGTACCAAATTAGTTAATCGCTTAAACTCTTCCTCATATTCCGCCACAGTTTTCTCACCCTGCCTCAAATCAAGTAGCTTCTGCCTCATCTCTGTCTGGATGGCGGAAGGAAAATACTTCCCATCAAACCGTATCCAAAAGTCTTGGATAGTCATTGTGTCCCTCTCCGCCATAGTGGTCGTAGCTTCCCACCATTGCAAAGCTGCCCCTACTAGCTTGAATGTGGCTAGTATTTGACGTTGAACCTCAGTGCATTCGATCATTCTCAAGTGGCGTTGGATATCTTTCTTCCATTGGTTAGCAGTCACAACATCAGATCCTCCCTGAAACTCAGGTGGGTGTGCTTTCTGAAAGGCATCCCTCGCTCGTTCCCATGCAGTAGGAAACACTTGCCCTTGCGCGGGTGGCACAACCGGTGCCGGTGCGGGAGCCTGTTAAACAATAGCTACGGCAGCATTGACTGCCTGAGCGACAATTGCAGCAACTTTGGCTGCAGTCATTGTTCCCTGATCTGGGGCGGGCTGAGGTGCACGTCGAGGAGGCATCTGAAACGAGAGAACACTATCAGTATTTGATATCTCAAAATAGCTGAAGGTCGTAAGCGTAAATAGAAAAGCAATAATCCTACTCATAGGGCTCTACATCAAAGAATGCTAAGCTGAAGACACAATCAGCCGTACAGATCCTAAAGGACACTAGAACTTGATGCTCTGATACCACCTGTAACACCCCGCCTAATTAAATACCGGGTGGCCAGTCCCATACCAAATTAAAACAGAATATACAGTTGGCTCATTCTTAGCATCACTGTCGAAAACATTTACAACTCACCCAATACTGAAATAAGCTGGTGTTAAAAACTTTCCAATTTAAATTTCAACAAAACCTTTTTTTTCCTTTTTTAAGAATAACACAACACACTTATTTTACAACACTGATAACACAATAAGTATCACAAAATAATTTAAATGCAACTGGAATAAACAATCCCAAGTAATATAAATCCTTTACAATAATCCCAACAATGTTAAATGTATTAAAAATCAGAATACAACAATATTTTACTCCAACAGAAAATGATAACTGAATCCTTTTGGGCGACATGCCCTAACTAAGAATACTGTGAATCAAAAAGATGATAAGCGTCTAAGCAAAACTTCCATAGCTCCATAGCTCGTCAAAATCAACTATGGTTGGCGTCCCTGTTGCTGGACACCTCATATAGAGATACAATAGAAGAGAAAGTATGCAAGGAAACGGGTCAGAGCCCGAATGTGTAGAGTATTTTTAAAACAACAAGTATTTAACAAGTGCAATAAAGCATTTATTATGTACATGTTAGATTCAACTCTCACTTGAAATTCTCACCTCTCAACTAGAGTGCACACTTAACGTTTCCTATTAACCTCCTATTTAATGGTTCCTACTTTCTAGTCTCCATTTTATAATATCATAATCCCCGTATGTCCCATACCATACGTCACATTATTATTCATTTACATTTCTCCTTTATGATTAGTTTCTCATTAACATGAATCATTTCTCATTAATATGAGTTAAGCTTTTCAATTCTTAAAAGCATAAACATTTATTAACTAAATTCCATTAACATATTTTATTCACCGTTATCTACAATTATCACCGTAGATAGATCTAACCACAATATATCCATTTAATAATTTAATTCATTCTATATATATATTCATATATAATACGGCACCCCGAGTCACAGCTGTGGTGCAATGCATTACTCTTCTATCATGTCCCATCATCGCAGGTCACCTAATAGGGGACTAAAGGTTCGGTAAGATTCCATGAACCACAAAAAAAACAAAACAAATTGGAGGCGAACATAGTTCTCGTATCCATGGGTAACGCCATACCTACGCACCCACAGTCAGCGGACTTATCAACTCCCCGATAATTCTTTCATAGACCTATGTTCTCGAGCGACAAATCAAAGATCCCATGGATTCATCAGGATATGACTGCCCTCACGCGCAAACCTCACACCGATAGAAAGTAAGCTAGGTATGTCATACACATAAATCATTAATCAATCAAATTGGTATTATCATACCTATAATATAATATCAATAAGGTAATTATCATTTCCCTAAGATATTTCCCATACGTAGTATTATATCTCTTTTAAATTCCACGTATTAATATAACATATTTAATTATCCCCGCATCCTATGACATCCCTCCACTCCCGACGTCGTTAAGGTTCATGCGCGGAGCGTCTCGCAAAGAGAAATCCAAACAAGGAACCCCTCCAATACACTACTACTTAACTTTGTCGATCGAGGGGGTCTGAAAACTTCAACTATGCGATCGGGATAACCTCATACCCTCTTTCAACCAAATGAGTTCTAAACTCCCATCTCACAAGATTTAATTAGGATTTCTCTCAACTTATAATCAGTAATAAGTCACTAATTTCCTACTGGTCCATAACCTTTATTTCTCCCGAACTACTACGAATTTAATTCTCCTTTTAATTACGGTTAAAACCGATAGTTTCAAATCTCTTATAAACACGTATTTTTCACTTAGGATTAAACCCTCTTGTAAATCTTAAGGATACCCAGGTATTATATAAAATCACCCCTACTGGTCCTATCTTAAATCCTCATACATCACCATTCGGAAATTAACAAACGAATCTAGAAACCCAAATTCCATTCGATATAATTTTCATCATTTAAATCATTTGAATCTAAATCCAATTAATTCAAATCTTAACAAGGGTTTACTGATATTTTCTAAGTCCCAAAATATTCAAATAATAATCACCAAAGATCCATAAAAGTTTCGGGATAAGAATCAACATTTAAAAAGAAACAACTTCACTTAATCAGGGGAGGTCGATCGATCGAAGGTAGGGGTCGATCGTTCGATCCCTCAGGTCCAAGCCTGATTTTCGGCATTTTCTACAACTACGGGTTTAACAACTTTTGATCATTTAAACCTTCATCTAAACATCCCAAATGACTTATAAACTTTACTACATGATATATCAACATATATGAATGATTTCCAATACTCTAAACATCCTAGAATCATCAAAGGATTGGATTAAAAAGCATGTTTATCTCCTTATTCCAAGAAATTTATTAACATAACCTCTTCAAGAACACATCAATGGTTTCCATCATTTCTTCAACAGATTCATGACTAATTCGTGGATTATTATAATCCTAACACATGAGTTAAATACCTATATTATTTCAGTTTTCCAGAAATCCATTTAATGATCCATTATCTCTTCCAAACATGAATAATCTTCTCTTTTCATACTATTCTAACATGGACAATAGACAAACTTAAATTGCTATTATTAAAAACTTGCCTTTAGTGTAGGTCTGATCCTTTGGTGTAGTTTATCTCAGTTGGTTGTCCCTTCTCTGGTCAAACTCCGGTGGTGGTTGGTGGTGGTGAACCTTGGTTCTAGTTCTTCTCCTTCCCAAGTGACTTTTCCCTTCCCAAGCACTCTTACTCTCACTCTAAGAAGATGGCTACTCTTATTTGTGAAGAGGAGATGAATAACTCCCATTCACTTAATCTACCTATTCTTATAATGATCCCAAATCCGAAATCACTATTCATTCCCCCTAGAAAAATGACCAAAATGCCCTTTCGGGTTGTCTATTCATTTCCAAATGACCCGAGACTCAAAATTAACATCCAAATAGACTTTTCTTACTATTTCGAACCTTCCGGACGCAACTACGCAGTCGAAATGACTATAAGGTCAATAGAAAATAATTTTTTTTTAATTTAATAAACTAGTCCCGACACGTCCCATACCGCGTCTGACTAAAAAATATAAATTACCGATTTTATATCATACGGTCATCTTAATGACATCACATTCATATATTACCTAAATATCTTTAAGTAATATTCAGAATCATCCATATCCATATCCACAGTCCGGATAAAACCCAAATGAATTAATTAATAATAAACTCCAATTAATCCATTAATTTAAAATATAACCCATTTTAAAAGTCATTTAAAATTACGGGGTATTACAGGAATGATGTTGTGACTTGGTCATCCTAAATGTCCATTCCAAAATGGTATAAAAATAAATACAAAAATCTTTTTATCTTTTTCAAAAAAACTTATCAAAATAAAATCGTTTTGTCTTTTTTTAATTTTTTCTCAGAAAATAGAAAATCTTTTTGTATTTTTTCAAAAATTTTCAAAAACAAATTTTTTTTGGGTGTTTCGAAAAATATATTGAAGTAAAAAATACAATGGCGGTACGCACTAGCAAAAGGTATAAAATATCATCACGAAAATGGTTATGTGCTAGCAAACAAGTCTAAACCTCAACCATTAGGTCCCGAGGTGTTTTCCAAAGTTGGTGACATCCTATGAAAAAATCCATCAAATCATGTGAAGTCTTAACTAAATACTTAACTTTCTCTCTAAAATGCTCAAAATCTCCCATGTGATGTGTAGGAGCATGGTAAGTATCATGTGTGGGTGTGTATGCGGGAACACGTGTATTAGCATAATGATGTAAAAACCTATGCAATACACTACCTAACTTAAAGAAAAATTTTCTAAGGTGTCCTATTTTCTTTCAAAGGGAACAAACATAAACGGGTCTAGGATCACCTCTCTTAAAACGATTAGGACGCGCTCTCCTACGTGGAAACGGACGCTTAAGTGGGTTAGGTCGAGAGCCATATGGATCTATCACAACTCGAGAACCGGATCGGGTACAACATGGGAAGTAGACGCATCATCATGGCCTATTCCTAGTATCTCAACATTACCTAAAACGGGGCCGAGGATCATCTTTTTAACCTTCTTAGATATATCCTCTATAGTGACCTTGACCTCCCGAGCACATTCAAGATCTCTCTCGAGTTGGGTCACTTGGGATTCAAATTCACTCTTTTCCCGACCTAAGATGATCAATTGATCACTTAAAGGAACTTTCATCTTCTCGAGTTAACTCGTCGATGCCTCGTACTCCCTCAAAACTTATATCTCTCTCTCCAAATCTATCACCATTAGACCTAACTCCTCATTCAACTTATTCGTCTTTAAGGTCTCGGCGTATAAATAGCTAAACACTTTTTAGATATCACTTTCACCCTTAATCTCACTCAAAATACTCAAATCATCATCGGCGCTCTCACGTTGTAATACCCCTCTTCGGTAAATTAATTGAATTATATATATATTTATATGATGAGGGACAAATTCTAATTATAAAAAATTACGGGTAATGAGCTGGATTAAACAAATAAAATTATTGGATTATTGGTTGTATAGGGTACTAATGGTTATAAGTAATTAAACCGTATGTGCCATTCTTTAAGAAATGGGAAACTATTGGGGTAAACATGCAAGTATGGAAAGATGGGATTTTTAGAGAGAAAGAAATTCGACCATTTAGTAGGTCATTCAAACGACATTAATCATCGTTCGAGCGACATTCATCGTCGTTCGAATGAGATATTCTGTCGTTCGAACGACTCTCCTATCAAGTCTGTCCTTCGGCAGTTTAAACGTTGTCTTCATTTCAACCCTCCGATTTCACTGTTGTCGACCGTAGAGCGAGTTATACCTGATATGGAAAGATGGTAGGTGATGAGGTTGCCTCTTTTTGGTAACACTCCATTTATTTGGGGTTATAAGAGAGATATTGGTAGGGAGAAACCCATGATTAAAACCATTTTTCACATAAAGAGCTCGCTGCTCCCTCTCTAAAAATACTATGCATTAAACCATTTAGAGCTCCAACCATACACACCCACCATAAAAGCCTACTTTTTCTATTGTTATGTTAGATATTTATATAGAGCTACGAAATATATAAGTTGTGACTGGAGGCTTTGTGATGTGTATTTGACAGGGGTTTTTTGGAAGAAGAAGAATACATTATTGGGGGTTCTTTTTGTGAGGGCTTTCTCAGAGAAAGAAGGTGTATTTGTGGAAGTATTTTTGGAGTTTCTTGGATATTCCAAGGAGTCTTGCATGGTGGAACTATAATGTCTCCCTTTAGGGACACCTTCGAAGGTGGGGGAGTCACCCATCTTCATCACCACCACCATCATTGAGACCATTTAGGTGGGTAATCTACTCTTATCGCATTTGAGATTCCATTTGATAAATGTTGTAGTCTTATTGTTGTGTGTGATTAAGAGTAGGAATATAAGAAGAATGATGTGTTCTTAGTAATCTGAAATATATTCATTTTCACGAAATATAAATGCTAGAAAATATTATTGTTGTGTGTTTCCTATTAAATCTGAAAATAGACATTTTTATGGAATAAAAATGTGTGATAATATTATTTTTGTGTGTTTTCTAGTTAAAGAGATGATAATCACTTTTATGGAATAAAAATGTAAGAATTGTTATTTTGGTGCATTTTTTGTGAAAAAGAAATAATAATCATTTTTATGGAATAAAAATGTATGAATTGCTATTTTGGTACATTTTTTGTGAAAAATAAATAATAAACATTTTTATGGAACAAAAATAAAAATGTGGAATGATGTTAATGTCGTCAAAATATTTATGAAATAAATATTTATAAGTTTCTCGCGAAATGGAGACTCTATGAATAAATGGACATTTGTTGAGTTTAAAGAAATCGGTAAAATGTCTTTATTACATGAAATGCATGTTTAGTCCACTTGGTAGGATTTCAGTATTTAAGGTTCCGCTTCTATACATATAAATGTGTAGTATTTTGATAATAAATATGAGAGCAAGTTTAAATAAAGTCTTATCGGTATTAAGCATGGAATAAGACAAACGGAAATTTGGAAGCTTAAAAAGTAAAGGTGTTATTTTATGTTATAAAAGTGTTTAAGTACCAAGTGTGAAAATGGCTAAAGCGTTTAAATGTTAAGTCGGAAACTTAATTAACATTTTTGAGAAATAACACTTGTAAGGACTAATTTGCAAGTTTGGCAAATACAGGGTAAATTGGTAATTTACTTAAAGTGGAGCATTTTTATGGAGTAAAAATGTTAAAGAATGTATTTACACTAATATGTGTGAAAATGAATTAAGTCCTTAAGCATGAATGAATCTGGTATAAATCACGTGTGTGTGGATAAGGGAGTTAAAAGGAGAATTGAAACAATTTTCCAAGTGTTAATGAAAAAATGGATGGTTAAGTTTGGGGTTTTGCTTCGGCCGGGTAAAAGTAAAGAAGTAAAGTAATGTGGACAGGTGTAAAATGTTAAACACATTAATAAGGACTCGGATGCAACTTGGAATAAGCAAGAAGGGCCTAGAGCCCTTGGGTGAAAATCCCTAAATCATTGGCCAGAGCATATGGTGCGCATAGCCGTCGGTGTGGAGCCCGTGTAAGTTTGCGATAAAATGGTAAATTTTTGAGAAAAGATAAATGGATATGGAATATGTTAAGGTGAAATGGACAAGTAGATGTTATGGTAATGGTGAAATGGGCAAGTAAATCTGTAAATCAATTAATGCCCATAATGGAAAAGAAAAGGGTTAAAGGAAGCGGATAAGTGGGTGGTTAAGAAACCTAAATAGTTAAACCCATGTCTAACACAAGAATGTGTCAAAAGGGATTTTCAAAGGATAAATGAGTATTTTCTAACACGGTGAATGCGTGTGTTGCTGTGGTGATTTTCAATGAAAATACTAAAGTGTATTGAAATTAAATGAAAGGGTTAAATTCCGATAAAGGAATAGATTCGAATAAATCAAATGTATTGGTTTCATGTGTTGAACCGGGTGTGTTAAGCAAAGTGAGAAATGCAAAATATTAATAAAGGAAGTCTTTTCAAGATTGAGGTAAATTAATCTAAATGTGTAAAACGATTAATGCATTGAAATTAAAGTTTTGGAAGTAAAACGGTTAATGCATTTGAATATGTATTTTCAAAGGTATATCATGTATGTAGTTACCTATATATTTTTGCATGCATGTGATTGTAGCATGTGAGTGTTCCATTTTGTCATTCGTTTCTATACTATTTATATATTCCCACTGGGCATGTGCTCACACCCTCACTTTGTTATGGCAGGTTAGGTACGGGTTCGTATTTTGAGGGCATTGTACAGGTAAGTGTACTTTATTTATATTACGTTAGTAGCTCTGTTTACTTGGACTCGGGGTGTTCCCCATAGGTCATACACTTAGTTTATCTTGAAACTGGACTTGCATGCTAAATAAGTGACACGTTAATTTAAAATGAAACTGGACAAGCAACATTATCTAGGTTATTTAATTGTACCTCACACCTAATGACTCAATTCGGACCGGGTTGACATGGGGTAATGCATAAATCCGGATCGGGGCATTACAAATGGTATCAGAGCTCTAGGTTCAAGGTTACTTTTGGGTGTGACGTGGTGAGGTCGGTATTAGATTTTTTGACGTCGATGTTGGGTAGGGTCGATCACACTAGCTTGATGATGGTTTAGTTTGTTTCCTCGAGGGTAAGGTTAAAGAGGTTAGCACGATTAGTGAATTAGTGCCCAAGTGGAATACGTTCAAGTTAGTTGTATAACTCGCTTTCGCATTTCTGATTAAGTGTGTCAATAATTTATGAGTGTGCATGTAATCGAGTAAATGGTGACACCGCGGTTCGTAGTGTGAGGTGTTTAGTGTTCCAGGTTTTATAGATGTAGAGTCTTTGGAGATGTTAATAGAATGAGATATCGCCCATTGGGCAAGTGGCACCAAATTGTGAATAATCAACAGTATGGATTGATTGTTATAGTGTCACAATTATGTAATGGTAAATCATGAATTTAATTATATGTAGTCTTGGGTGTGACACATTTGAGGGATCAATGTCTATGTGATGATTTGGCAATTCCGATTCTTAGGGTAATACTATGATTTATGGTAAGGCCGATGAGCATATAAATTAGTAAGGCCAATGCTAGAGGATAAGTCAGTCTTAGTTGATAGGATTATATCCTTACGCGAGAACACCTTCATGGATGTTCGTCGTTGAATGTATTTACAAGTGTTGTCTCATGGTGAGAAAACATTAGGTCCCTTAGTTGCGGGCTGGGGTTTAGTGTATCTCGATTCTTGTGACTTGACTATAATGTGGATTTAGATAATCATGATGGTTTGAGGTAACATAGGATTGAACCTATAGAATTGTGGTGACTTGGTACTAAGCAAATGAGTTATGATGTGTTAGAATAGTACCTCTTGCGGCATTGCTAGGGTGGGCCTCCTCTAGGGCAATATCCTACGTCCTGTATCCTACCAAAACCTAGGTGGCGTTAATTTAGATTTTGGTGATTGTAGTTTGGCATCGAGAAATAGGATCCTATGATAGACCGCCTATTTTAATCATAGTTGATCAATCCTTTATCAAAATATAACAGGATTCTCATATGGATCATTCTCAGCATCACTGTCAAAAACCAAATTAATTACTGAAAAAAATTTAGGCCTGGTGTCAGATTTTAACTTTCTAATCTTATTAACTTAAACACACAATAAATCCATCCACACTATTAATATACACATTAACTGAAATAAATAAACCATAACCGATACCTCTCGATAAAACAGTAATACAATAATATCGAATAGGCACAAATAAAAATGCGGCAAATAATAAAAAAATTACAACAGTTGGGAAACATGTCTGAATATTTTAACACTACCTCCTATCTAGATCACAAGGTTAGAAGCATCTAAACAATCCCGGCTAATATCCACAGTTGCTGCAACATCGTCTAACTTGAAGGAATAATATCATCCAGGCGTCCCTGTGTCCAGACATCTAAAAGGTTTTTAATATATTTGCAAGCGGATTAGAGCCCAAAACTTTTTGAAAATATTTAGCAAGTGTTTAAAATACTTTAACATTTATAATACGATATTCTCCATATTAAAACCGGTGTCTCACTCACATGAGATACCCCTCACCTCTCATCTAACAGTGCACACCTAACGCATGTATTTTAAACACCCTAATTACGCTATCGAGCCAAACTAGCACCTCTCAAAACTTTTAAGTAACCATAAGCTATCTCATACCACGCGTCTATAATATTCGAAGCTTTCGCACGAGCTTATGCATTATAAGTTCTAACTTATAATTTATCTGTTTATTATGAATAAATTTCATAAGATATAGTACACTATTTACAATTTTAGTGTCATTAATCTCGTATACAATATTCGTATCTTTATATGCATATCTATCATTTTATTCCGGATTTTATTCTTTCGGATGCATCAGTTAATTCTCACTTTATCCTACATTTTGTCTATATATATATATATATATATATATATATATATATATATATATATATATATATATATATATATATATATATATATATATATATATATATATATATATATATATATATATCTTTTCACATATTCATATATATGTACAACATACTATACGCATCAAGTATATCCATATTTATATATCACACACTATATAAGTATATTAACCATTCCTCAGAGCTATAACTCAATGGATGCAGTCTCTAAAATGCTATCATCTTTCAGGGAATACACACATCATCCTAGGTACCACCGATCGGAATCTCACACCGACCTGATAAAAACATAACACAAACGAAAGGGTGGCGGTCATAGTTCCTCACCTGAAAGTGAGACCGAATCGTACCCAAGACGTCTCACCCATGATAAAGAGCCACACTGCTTAAATAACTGGACGCTATGACTTGGGACTATACTCACTATGCTCCTCAATCCAGGGGATTCACCCACATTGCGCAACTTCCCATGACAGCACTAGAAGGGTATGTTTCACATAAATATACCATTCACACACAAATATATTTATAATCATATCATATGTATACTCTCTCTCTCTCTCTCTCTCTCTCTATATATATATATATATATATGTCATCAAATCCGAATATTCATGCCTATCTCACATGGCATTAGCCTATACTCCCAAATATACCAATTCGTATTAATTCATAAGTATACACGCACTTATTTTAATCCCATAACTATTCTCTCACTTATGATAGAATTCTCACGTTTATAAATTCCTGAATATTAGCTTAACACATCCAGCTAGTATTCTAATTTCATCATACTCTTTCCTTCGGATTTGTCTCACATACTACCGGCATATATATACTACATGCATAAATATACATATATAATCGTCGAAATAATTTTACCGAGTGTCGTTTGTTCCAAACACTCCTAAAATTTATAACCCAGATCTTATTCCCACTAATCCAAGATTTATACATCACTGATTTAATCTTTTAAAGCTCTCCACACTCTATTTAGGACCCCCTAATATTTATATCCAAAAGAAATTCTTCTCCAATAATTTTAGTCCAAGAAAACTTTCCAAAATTTAACCGTTATAAATGAACCGAACCAATGACCAAAAAAACGAACCGATCTGATGATAATTAAACGAACCGAACCGATGACCCCAAAAATGAACTGGTCTGCTGACCAAATCAAACCGAATTTCACCAGTTTGACGTGTTCAGTTCGGGAGTTTATCATCTTCTTTAACTCCAAAATTTATGGTTTCTAACATCACCAACCATCACTATAAACATCTACACACTTATTTTTAACCAACACATCATTTTATTCCTAGGATTCCTCAATTTAAGTAAGATTTAAGGCCGAACTTAGTTAAAACCTCAATTTTATTCAACCCTTCCAATTTCTCATGAAATATTACACCATTAACATGGATTCGAGCTTAGATTTCATATGGAGTAATTATCACATCAATTTATATGAAATCGTTTCCAAAACCTCCTTTTTTATTCAAGAATCCCAACACAAAATCCATATAGTTTTCACCAACTATAATATGAATTATAAACACACATAAATGGTTAAAGAAAGTTAAACACTTGCCTCGTTGGATAAATACGATAACTTCGTGCCGGGATCCGCCAAAGCTTGGCCGGAGTTCTCCTCCTTTCTCCCCTTTCTCTCCTCCTTTATTGTTTTCTTTCCTTCTTTTCTCTTTCTCTCGTGGCTTATAAGAGAGAAACATGTTTTCTCCACTTATTAAACCCAAAATTGACTCGTATACTCCAATGCGAGTCCCTATTAGTCCAAAAAGTCCCCGAAACCCAAACACTACCCTCGGATACTCTATTTTTACTATTTCGACCCTTTCGAGACCAATCGTGTATTCAAAATTCCCATCCGAGTCACTTATAAAAAATTCACCTTTTTAAATTCAATACAACTCTGCACGTATTTTCCAAATAATAGATTATTACCTGTTACTTTTCCTAATCGCGACATGATATAGAATAATCCAACTTCATTTACTTATTCTCGTAAGTAAATATAGCACACAATGATAATAATCTAAAACTTGCCAATTAATATTTAATCAACACTTCAAGTTATCTTTCACTTAAAATTCTTAAATTATTAAATTAAACCCACTTATGTAATTTAAATATCCATAAAATTACGGGGTATTACATACTCCCCCCCTTACAAGGGAATTTCATCCTCGAAATTCAACCGTTAGTAAGACTCAGGATCCTTAACAACACAACATAAGGGTTACTTAAAATAACATAAGGGTTACTCCACTATGCACCTGCTAGTGGTACCCACCTATCTAAAGACTTAATCACTATAGCCCCAGCTGCACGACAAGCTTGCTCAATTCTCTTCATACTGATATACTCCATAATTCATAAAGTCTCACCTCAATAAAGACACTTCACACATTGTGCTTATACAGTTGACATCCGAATAAGACGAGCCTATACATTACTGGATCTATCGCCTTAATACTATTGGAAGGCCGCACATCACTAAGTGCCAGCTTCCCGTATCCATCCCAACACAAAACTCCCATCCTGAGAGAAACCATAAGAACATCTGACAAGTCCTGTTAGTCCTTCAAATCTCGATTCATGGTGACGTAACTCTCACGATGCTCAAAAGTCACTCCAAAATAGTTTGTGGTTAATTCCCCTCTCAACAACGGACTCTAAATCACGTTCGATTCAAAAGTCTAGTTATTCGCTCACCTCTAAACAATCAGAGGGGGATTGATAAGGTTTTCCACACAAATCCTCAAATGACACCTAGTCCATAATAAATCGGTACGAGTTATTACTTATCGTCAATCACCTCCCGTCTACTCATCAGGCGCTAGTTGACACGACTTTCTCAAAACAAACATCATGCCCACCGCTTCCCGGAAATCCCAATCGAAGGTATGGTTCAAGGATATCATCCTGATGTTGGCAACCCGTGCACTTTTTGCCATAATGTGCACTTCTGGGCCCCTTTTTACCTTATAGACATCAACATTCTATTTACGAACAAGCCACCCTCAACATTCAACTGAGTAGGACTGTGCTCTACTTTCACATAATAGTTAGATTTTTCTCTTCTCAAGAGATATCCTTTTAAATGGGTTCCCACAACCTTTCAACCCATCTCGGGTGCTCTACTCTCATTGCACACATATACCGGGATCATCGTCCTCCTCATACGATGTTTAATCCATCTTACCATTCCAACTATGTTTATAACTTCCCCACAGGCATATATTCCACACATTTAATCCCACGTCCTCCTATCTCGGATGACTCAAAATTAGCTAACCAGGGCGCCCATACACCCTATTATACGTGCAATATTGGCATAAAATAACAAATGTTTCACACGAAACAAACATTACCCGATTGCCCTCGCATTCTTGGCATGGCTATAAAACATGGGTATTTTCAATCACCCCATAAATCAGAACTTAATTCTCCTTAACATCGTTCCACCCTTTAACTTTTGGTGAGAAGAAAAAGTTCGGTGCTCTCTCACGACACTACCGGATCCACTGGCCTTATAATATATAATAGCTCTTAGCTCAGAGTTTTTTCTCCACACATTCACTGATTAACATTCAAAACTGATGCCCTAGCATCCATCAACGACTCTCTACTCACGACTTTTATCAAGATCCATGCGTATCTCATCCCGCAATAACATTCAAACAAGGAACTTTCCCCAATGCACTATCACTCAACATTAAGGAAATCAAATTCCACAAACATCAAAAACTTAATCGGGACTCTCAAAAATCTTGTCCCCGAACGTATAAATATAAATCTCAACTCCCACGTCTCTAAAGGAGTGACATAACAATGCGCACTCCCTATCACCAAGTCCTGAGCGCTAAACATAATAACGAGCTAAGTCTCTCTGCTCGATAGTAAACCTAATGCACCCTGAATCATATCGATAAAGTTCCTACACACCGAGATCAATATATCGAGACAACAATACTCTTCGAAGTCTCTATCATAATATAATATAAATGTGAGCTCGGTCCTCTTTCAAGTGAGGCATCTCCAAAACAGCACATCATGCCATGGGACAACAAACACGATAGCCTTGTAATATTATCCCACTATTGTTCTAACCAATCTATACCCATGATATTATCATACTCGTTCAACACATCACTAAAACAAGTAATTCCTATAAAATATATTGCCACTATGACTACACTTGCTTCCCCGCAGATGAACCAAAGATAACCCCGCTACACAATGGAAAATATATAAACATAATAATGTTATCGATATAACCACTAAACTCGTCTAAAATGCGAATCTAGTGCTAGTCAAAATATCATGACTCACTCGTGTCACAGAAAGCAAACCTCATCCACCCGAGGTTAAAACTCATATTTCGACCTTGCTAATCACCCTGGCTGCTCAAATGGTTCCTAAACATAACACGCTTATCCGAACTGAACCAAA
Organism: Sambucus nigra; assembly: GCA_949130495.1. Lineage (NCBI taxonomy): Eukaryota > Viridiplantae > Streptophyta > Magnoliopsida > Dipsacales > Adoxaceae > Sambucus > Sambucus nigra. The sequence continues at coordinate 542,046,278 of OX422217.1, read as the reverse complement.
ATCTATCTTGATTATTTCCCCTGCTAGGCACCATACTCTGGTCCCTTTACTCCCTTCGGGCAAAATCAATACATATGGTCCTAGTCTCCACATAAAAATATCTCTCCATATAATTCTCTTATCTCCGGCCACGCTGGACATATTAGGGTTGTCCTTCTCTCACACCATGGTAGTCTCGACCCTGATGGCCACCCTCATTATTCCTTTAGTTATGTTGACCCTAATGAACACACTACTGGCCTTACCAGCCCCTACTGAATCCACCGCCACTGAATTTGAAATTCATCTATTTGAATCATTTAAATGGGTCCCCACTCCTGTGGTGTTTCGCAAATACCATTACATTCAGTCTTACTCTCTGACTAATGTTATCATCTTCATCGATCATCCAAGCAGAATTTCCCTTAAGTGCGGGAGACTCTTCTTGTGAGCCCATTACCCACTTAAGGCCTCTTTTCTCCATTGTACCTACCTCGTCGGGTACAAAGTTCGCTAGGCAAGGCCTCAGTCCGGTCCTCCCGTGATAAGTTCAAAATTTCATTCACATCTCTTCCTGAACAATATATGAAGGAACTCGAGATCAAACCGTACCTAAGATCATTCCATTGGCATAATATTTCACTTTTCAAATGTGGTGATTAACTCCCACCATTACAACATTTCTCCCACGAGCTAAAAGCTTTTACCCCAATTTTCACTTCCGGGTATACTATACTCTTCTATATGCCAAAGCCTCAGGGTATCTTATGTCCATTGTCTAACACACATAATCTCTATATTTTCTAAAATTCGAATGGGTAGTCCTCTTCAAAGACCCCTCCGACTCTCTCCCATTCTAACCACGCTGGGTGAGCCTAGTTAGTCACCACTTTCTACTATAGCGGTACTTAAAAATATATTGTACCCTAGAGGTCCTTACAGCCCCACCTTCCTGAGCAACAATAGGGGTGACCTCGAGTACGTTCGTCATCCCCAAAATATTTTAGAACTCTAACTAAGCCCCGCCTCCTGCTATTCTTGTAACAGTGCTCACTGGTCGTCCTTCGTGTGTCGGTATAAGAAGCACACCCGGACGCATGTAAGATTCACTAAAATGATACATTATAGAAGGAGAGAAAAATCTCACTATAGGAATCAACAATCCTAAGCATAGGGCTCTATATCAAATAAAAATCAATGCTGAAAACGTAGTACATCCGCACAAATTCCTAAGGACACTAGAACCTGATGCTCTGATACCATTTGTGACACCCAGCCTATTTTAATCATGGTTGATCAATCCTTTATCAAAATAAAACAGTATATTCAGATGGATCATTCTCACCATTACTGTCGAAAACAAATTAATTACTAAAATCCTATTAGGCCTGGTGTCAAATTTGAACTTTCTAATTTTGTTAACTTAAACACATAATAAATCCATCCAAAAATTAATATACACATTACCTGAAATAAATAAACAATAACCGACAACTCTCGGTAAACAGTAATACAACCATATCGAATAGGCGCAAATGAAAATGCGGCAAATAATAAAAAAAATGACAACAATTGGGCAAAATGCCCGAATATTTTAACAGTAACTCATATCTAGATCACAAGGATAGAAGAATCTAAACAATCCCTACTAGCATCCACAGCTGCTGCAGCATCGTCTGAATCGAAGGAATATTATCATCTAGGCGTCCCTGTATCTAGACACCTAAAAGGTTTTTAAAATATTTACAAGCGAGTCAGAGCCAAAAAAGTTTTAAAAATATTTAGCAAGTATTTAAAATACTTTAACATTTATAATATGATATTCTCCATATTTAAACTGTTGTCGCACTCACATGAGATACCCCTCACCTCTCATGTAATAGTGCACACCCTAGTTACGCTACCCAGCCTAACTAGCACCTCTCAAAATTCCATGTAACCATACGTATATAATATTCTAAGCTTTCGCACGAGCTTATACATTATAATTTATCTGTTCATTATGAATAACTTTCAACAGATATAATACACTATTTCCAATTTTGGAGTCATTAATCTCATATATAATAGTCTCATCTTTATGTACATATCTCTCACTTTATTCCGGATTTTATTCTTTCAGATGCATCAATTACTTCTCAATTTATGTTACATTTTATCTCGATATATATGTCTTTTCACATCTTTATATATACATATACTATATACTATACACATTAAGTATATCCATACTTATATATCACACACTATATAAGTATATTAACCATCCCTCACAGCTATAACTCAATGGATGCAGTCTCTAAAATGCTATCATCTTCGAGGAAATACACACATCATCCTGCGTACCACCGGTCGAAATCTCACACCGACCTGATAAAAACATAACACAAACTTAGGGAAAGTGGTCATAGTTCCTCACCTGAAAGTGAGACCGAATCGTACCCAAGACGTCTCACCCATGATAAAGAGCCACACATCTTAAATAATTGGGCGCTTTGACCTGAGGACTATACTCACCCTGCTCCTCAAGCCAGGGGATTCACCCACATCGCACAACTTCCCATGCTAGAACTAGAGGGGTATGTTTTGCATAAATATACCATTCATCTATAGATATATGTATAATTATATCATATATATACTCTCTCTCTCTCTCTCTCTCTCTCTCTCTCTCTCTCTCTCTCTCTCTCTATATATATATATATATATATATATATATATATATATATATATATATCATCAAATTTGGCTATTCATGCGTATCTCACGTGGCATTAGCCTATACTCCCGAATATACCAATTTGTATTAATTCATAAGTATACACTCACCTGTTATATATATATATATATATATATATATATATATCCTCCAAAATTATTTTCCAGAGTGTCGTTCGTCCCAAACACTCCTAAAATTTATAACCTGGATCTTATTCCCATTAATCGCAGATTTATATATCACTAATTTAATCTTTTTTAGGTCCTCACACTGGATTTAGGATCCCCTAATATTTATCTCCATAAGGAATTCTTCTTCAATCATTTTAGTCCATGAAAAATTTCTTAAATTAACTGTCATAAAAGAACTGAATCGATGACAAGAAAAATGAACCGATCTAGTGACCAATAAACGGACTGAACCGATGGCCCCAAATATGAACCCAGTCCGGTGATCAAACCGAACTGCATTTCACCAGTTCGGCGTGTTTAGTTAGGGAGTTTATCATCTTCTCCAACTCTAAAATTTGTGGTTTCTAAGATCACCAACCATCACTATAAACATCTACACACTTATTTTTAACCAACACATCATTTTATTCCTAGGATTCCTCAATTTAAGTAAGATTTAAGGCCGAACTTAGTTAAAACCTCAATTTTATTCAACCCTTCCAATTTCTCATGAAATATTACACCATTAACATGGATTCGAGCTTAGATTTCATATGGAGTAATTATCACATCAATTTATATGAAATCGTTTCCAAAACCTCCTTTTTGATTCAAGAATCCCAACCTAAAATCCATATAGTTTTCACCAACTATAATATCAATTATAAACACACATAAATGGTTAAATCAAGTTAAACACTTGCCTCGTTGGATAAATCCGACGACCTTGTGTTGGGATCCTCCAAAGCTTGGCCGGAGTTCTCCTCCTTTCTCTCTTCCTTTTTTCCTTTCTTCTTTTCTTTCTTTATTTTCTCTTTCTCTCGTGGCTTATAAGAAAGAAATAAGGGTATCCACTTATTAAAACCAAAATTGAATCGTATACAGAAATGTGAGTCCCTACTAGTCCAAAAAGTCCCCGAAATCCAAACACTACCCACGGGTACTCTATTTTGACTATTTTGGCCCATTACAGACAAACCATGCACACAAAATCCCCATTTGAGTCACTTATAAGAAATTCACCTCTTTAAATCCAATACAACTCCGCACGTATTTTCCAAATAAAATATTATTACCTGTCACTATTCCCAACCACAACATGATATAAAATAATCCAACTTCATTTACTTATTCTCGTAAGTAAGTATATCACACATCAATAATAATTCAAAACTCACCAATTAATATTTAATCCACACTTTAAATTCTCTTTCACTTAAAATTCTCAAATTATTAAATTACACCCACTTATGTAATTTAAATATCCATAAAAGTACGGGATATTACAAACTCCTCCCCTTACAAGGGAATTTCGTCTTTGAAATTCAGATACAACCGGTACTAAGATTCCGGATCCTTAACAAACCAATGTAAAGGTTACTCAAAATAACATAAGGGTTACTCCACTATACACCCGCTAATGGTACCCACCTGCCTAAAGGCTTAATCACTCTAGCCTCAGCTTCACGGAAAGCTTGCTCAATTCTCTTCATACTGATATACTCCATCAGTCATAAAGTCTCACCTCAATAACGAAACATCACACATTGTGCTTCTACCAATGACATCCGAATAAGACGAGTCTATATATCCCTGGATCTATTGCCTTAATACTATTGGAAGGCTACACATCATTAAGTACCAGCTTCCTGTATCCATCCCAACACAAAAACCCCAACCTGAGAGAAACCATAAGAACATTTGACCACTCTTGTCAGTCCTTGAAATCTCGATTCATGGCGACGTAACTCTCATGGTGCTCAAAAGTCACCCCAAAAACGTTTTTGGTTAATCCCTCCCTCGACAATGGACTCTAAATCACGTTCGATCCAAAAGTCTAGTTATTCGCTCACCTCAAAACAACCAAAGGGGGATTGATAAGGCTTTCCACGCAAAACCTCAAATGGCACCTAGCCCATAATAAACCGGTACGAGTTATTACTAGTCACCAATCACCTCCCGTCTATTCATCGGGCCATAGGTGGCATGACTTGCCCGAAAAAAAGTCATCCCCACTGCTTCTTGGAGATCCCTATCGGAGGTGGGGTTCAAGGATCTCATCTTGGTGTTGGCAACCCGTGCAATTCTTGCCCCAATACGCACTTCTGGGCCCTTTTTACCTTATAGACATCAACATTTTATCTACGCATAAGCCACCCTCAATATTTAACAGAGTAGGAATGTGCTCTACTTTCACACAATTGTTGGATTTTCCTCTACTCAGGAGATATCCATTTAAATGGCTTCCCACGGCCTTTCAACCCATCTCGGTTGTGTTACTCTCATTTGTAACACCCCGTGTTTTTATTAATTAATTTAATTAATTAATTAATTGGAATATTCGAGAAAAATAAAATTTTGAATTTAATGATTTTTATTAAATAAATATGTTGGTTATGATTTTAGAAGAATAAAAATTCAAGCTGAAATAAAATCGAAGTCTAAATGGGATTTTAAAAAAAACACTTGTCATGGATTTAGGCCGTGACTAATGGAAAATTTTATTTTTAGTTAAATGAAATTAAACGAATGGAAATGGTAGAGACGACGTACCTAATCGATCGATTGATCGACCTAGGGAGTCGGTCGATCGACTATGCCAGATTTGAGGCGGTTCGGTGATTTTATTTGTAGTGTTAGAGTGGGATTATGATTCCTAATTGGTATTTAACCATTCTAATTTGTGGGGGGACTTCTCATATTAATGTTTCCCAAGTTTTTCACCAGAGAACTCTTCCAAAAAAATTTCCTCTCCATCATAATCATCAACCTCCAACATAATCAAGTTTTTGTCACAAATTTTGGGAGGATTAATTGAGGTCTAATCAAGTTTGTTCAAGAACACTTCTTTGTTAATTTTTTTAGAGGAGTCCAACCGTGCTACCAGATTTTCTTCAACTTAGTCTCAAGCATGAATATTCTATTCTTTTTCTTTAGTATTATGCATTTTAAGTGTCGCCTAAACACTTAATTACATGTTTTCTTAAAATCAATTAGTAACTTGATTAAAGAAAGTGGACACTAATTATGGGAATATTTTGATTAAATCTTTAAATATGAATAATATTCTTAACCCTTGGGTACGTGGGATTGATGAGTTGATTTTGGATTTTATTGGTGTAGGTTGCATGTCGAAAAACCTTGGTTTTAAATGAAATGAATTTGGGGACGTATTACTCATGAAAATTGTGTAGAGATAATGAAATTGGAAATATGATGTATTAATGATAAAATATCGGTGTATTTGGTTTAAAATAATTAAATGGGATTAATTGGATGTTTATGACGGTGAGATAATTAAATTAAGATTTAATTGAATTGGACTATCATGAGTAGTTTTGTACGTTGATTTATTATGCTTGTTTGTGTGACTTGTTGGTATTATTAAATTACCTTTGTGATGAAGGGTTGTTGGGTATTTTTTCTCTCCCTATATTTTTAGGATGCCTTATAGGTATGGGACTAGTAGGTAGTCCTTTTCATAATTTACGCCTTCTAGGTGTGGGACTAGTGAGGGTATATTATATCGACTTTATTATTTCAAGGGTGGGCTGATTTTTGATACTTGATCGTCGTTACGCTGACCTAGGCATTAGACTAGGTCGAGGTTTATGTTAGAAGTTCATCCTATACATAGGGTAGGACGTATTGATAATATGGGGACCCTTAGGTATGGGACTAAGGGGTATTTCTAGGATCTCACATCAATTAAAAGGGTGGGATAATTTATAAATTGTGAAATTGAGAAATTGAGAATTAATCCCAAAGATAAAAACGGTTATTAAAATTAGTGTCGACATAAATTGCGGGGGATCGACAGTTTAACCGGATTCGGTTGGCATTTTATGTCATGTCGTGTGCGAAACCTTGTCAAATTGCGGGGGATCGACAGTTTAAATGGATTCAACTAGCATTTTGGCAAGGGGAGGTGTGGAACTTTGGTGGAAATTACCACCCGGGACGGGAGGACCGTCATAATAAAAAGTGAGAACAATAATAGAAGTTGGTTAATTTAATTAATTAACATCGTGGGACTTGGGAATTTAAAATCATATTGGTGTGCCTTTTTAAATGGGGGTCTTTGCGGGTAGTTAGTGATTTATATTTATCATTTTTAATTATCTCGTTTAATTTAAAATACTCTATTGTGATATTTATTGTGTATAATGCTACAGTCTCGATTCAAGGATCGTATTTGAGGGGACTAGTGTGTATTCATGCTCGGGATCTGACCTCGTGCGTTGACTAACTTTTCAGGATAAGTTTTGGAGAAGCTGCATAGGATTATCGAAGTTTATCATTTCGAGGTGTAGTTGGAGTTTATTCATTTTATTGCTTTATTTAGTTAGACTTTCTTTTCAGTCATATTCAATTTTGAGACTTCATTTTAATTTTATTGCGCCACTCGGTTCCAAAGTTGTTTAAGGATTTCAGTTGGAATATTTGTAATAAGTCGATTATTCAGATTTTAAATTAATTCATACTTTAGAGATTGGATTTAATTAAAGGTTTAGCATGTGATGGATCTTTTATCTTTATCATTTGGGATTTATTAAAATATTTATTTGATGGATTGATTTTATGATGTCTCATATATGTTTCATGATAAGAATGGTATTTATTTAGTTCACGCCCGGCGTAGTCCGGCGGCGGTGGCTAGCCATCCCGTCTGTCGGATTGCGCGGGGTGTGACAGAGGGTATCAGAGCATGGTCTTAAGTCTCGTAGGTTGTGAGTTCGTTTAGCTTCCGCGTTGCCGATCTTTGATCTTCTTTGTTGATTTGTACTCTTAGAGGTAGTGGGTCTAGCATACGTGTTAGCTATGTTTCTTGGAGATATAGAGTCTTGTGGTAAAGACATTGTAGGCATTGAGTTTAGAATTAGTAAGATTGATGTGAGGATCCTTACAATGGATTATGGAGACGATAATTATTTTGGAAATTTTAGTGTAGATTTTAGGTATCGAATGCAACGATTTTTGGTGTTGAGATTTAATTTGAGGACGTTAGCATTTTGATGACTTTCAGGGATAGGATCGAGTGGGGATTTGTTAGAGCGTGTGGTACTCCATTATTTTAATAGTTATGCGTATGTATATAGGCAATATATATATTATTTTATTATTCGTGGGGTAGGTGCGCGTAAAATTGGGTGTATGGGCGCCCAATTATGGCATTCTATGGGTAGACATATGTAAGCCTTATTTTCTTTTGCGAGATTTATGTTTGATGTATGCTTCATCTAATTTCGAGGACGAAATTCTTTTCTAGTGGGAAAGTGTGAAACACCCCGTGTTTTTATTAATTTATTTAATTATTTAATTGGAATATTCGAGAAAAATAAAATTTTGAATTTAAGGATTTTATCAAATAAATACGCTGCTTATGATTTTAGAAGAATAAAACTTCAAGCGAAATTAAAATCGGAGTCTAAATGGGATTAAAAAAATAATTTATCACAGATTTCGATCGTGACTAATGGAAAATTTGATTGTTAGTTAAATGAAATTAAACGAAGGGAAATGGTAGAGGTGGCGTACGTGATCAATCGACTATGCCAGATTTGAGGCGGTTCGGTGATTTTATTTGTAGTGTTAGAGTTGGATTAGGATTCCTAATTGGTATTTAACCATTCTAATTCGTGGGGGGACTTCTCATAATCACCTTTTCTCAAGTTTTTCACCAGAGAACTCTCCCAAAAGTTTTACCTCTCCACCATAATCATCAACCTCCAACATAATCATGTTTTTATCACAAGTTTTGGGAGGATTAATTGAGGTTTAATCAAGTTTGTTCAAGAACACTTCTTTGTTAATTTTTCGAGACGAGTCCAACCGTGCTACTAGTTTTTCATCAACTTTATCTCAGTCATGAATACTCTATTCCTTTCCTTTAGTATTATGCATTTTAAGTGTCTCTTAAACAATTAATTACATATTTTCTTTAAATCAATTGGTAGTTTAATTGGAGAAAGTGGACACTAATTAAGGGAATGTTTTTTATTAAATCTGAATAATATTCATAACCCTTGGGTACATAGTATTGATGAGTGGATTTTGGGTTTTATTGGTGTAGGTTGGATGTAGAAAATCCTTGGTTTTGAATTAAATGAATTTGTGGACGTATGACTCATGAAAATTTTGTACAAATAAAGAAATTGGAAATATGATGTATTAATGATGAAATCTCGGTGTATTTGATTTAAAATAATTAAATGGGATTAACTGGGTGTTTATGACGATGAGATAATTAAATTAAGATTTTAATTGAATTGGACTATCATGAGTAGTTTTGTACGTTGATTTATTATGCTTGTTTATGTGACTTGTTGGTATTATTAAATTGCCTTTGTGGTGACGGGTTGTTGGGTATTTTTTCTCTACCTATATTTTTAGGTATGCAACTAGTGGGTATTCCTTTTGATTATTTACGCCTTCTAGGAATAGGACTAGTGAGGGTAGATTATTTCAACTTTATTATGTCGGGGTGGGTTGATTTTTGATACTTTATCGGCGTTACGCTAACCTAGGCATAAGACTAGGCCGAGGTTTATGTTGGAAATTCATCCTATACATAGGGTAGGACGTATTAATAACATGGGACCCTTAGGTATGGGACTAAGGGGTATTTTGAGGATCTCACATCGATTAAAAGGGTGGGATAATTTATAAATCGTGAAGTTGAGAAATTGAGAATTAATTGCTAAGATAAAAATGGGTACGAAAATTAGTGGCGACATAAATTGCGGGGGATCGACAGTTTAACCGGATTCGTCTAGCATTTTATGTCGTGTCGTGTGTGACACATTGTCAAATTGCAAGGGATCGACAGTTTAAATGGATTCGGTTGGCATTTTAACAAGGGGGAGTTTGACACTTTGGTGGAAATTACCACCCGGGATGGGAGGACCGTCATAATAAAAAGTGAGAGCAATAATAAAAGTTTCTTAATTTAATTAATTAACATCGTGGAACTTGGTAATTAAAATCATATTGGTGTGCCTTTTTAAATTGGGATCTTTGCGAGTAGTTAGTGATTTATATTTATCATGTTTAATTATCTCATTTAATTTAAAATACTCTATTGTGATATTTATTACGTATAGCTACTGTCTGGATTCAAGGATCCTATTTGAGGGGAGTAGTGTGTATTCATGCTCGGGGCTCTGACCTCGTGCATTGACTAACCTTTTTAGGGTAATTTTTGGAGAAGCTACATAGGATTATTGAAGTTTATCATTTGGAGGTGCATGTGGATTTTATTCGTTTTATTGCTTTATTTAGTTACACTTTATTTTCAGTCGTATTTAATTATGAGACTTCATTTGAATTTTATTGGGTCACTCGGTTCCAAAGTTGTTTAAGAATTTCAATTGGAATATTTGTAGTCAGTTGACTATTAAGATTTTAAATTAACTCATACTTTGGTGATTGGATTTAATTGAAGGTTTAGCATGTGATGGATCTTTTATCTTGATCATTTGGGATTGATTCAAATATTTACCTTATGGATTGATTTTATTATGTCTGATATCTGTTTCATGCTAAGAATTGTATTTATTTAGTTCGCGCCCGACGTAGTCTGGCGGCTGTGGTTGGCCACCCCGTCTGTCGGATTGCGCAGGGTGTGACAGAGGGTATCAGAGCATGGTCTTAGGTCTCATAGGTTGTGAGTCTGTTTAGCTTCCATGTTATCGATCTTTGATCTTCTTTGTTGATTTGTACTCCCATAGGTAGTGGGTCTAGCATACATGTTAGCTATGTTTCTTGGAGATATAAAGTCTTGTTTTAAAGACGTTGTAGGCATTGAGTTTAGAATAAGTAAGATTGGTGTGAGAATCCTTAGAATGGATTATGTAGACGATAATTATTTTGGAGACTTTAGTGTAGATGTTAGGTATCGTATCTATCAATTTTTAGTGTTGAGATTTAATATGAGGACGTTAGCATTTTGATGACTTTCAGAGATATGATCGAGTGGGAATTTGTGAGAGCGTGTGCTACGCCGTTATTTTAATATTTATGCGTATGTATATAGGCAGTATATATATTATTTGGTTGTTCGTGGGGTAAGTGACCGTAGAATTGGGTGTATGGGCGCCCAATTATGGAATTCTATGGGTGGGCATATGCCAGCCTTATTTTCTTTTGCGAGATTTATGTTTAATGTGTATGCTTCGTCTAATTTCGAGGACGAAATTCTTTGCTAGTGGGGAAGTATGAAACACCCCGTGTTTTTATTAATTTATTTAATTATTTAATAGGAATATTCTAGAAAAATAAAATTTTGAATTTAATGATATTTATTAAATAAATATGTTGGTTATGATTTTAGAAGAATAAAACTTCATGCGGAATTAAAATCGGAGTCTTAATGGGATTTAAAAAAAAACATTTGTCATGGATTTAGGTCGTGACTAATGGAAAATTTGATTTTTAGTTAAATGAAATTAAACGAAGGGAGGCATACCTGATCGATCGATCGATGGACGTAGGGGGTCGATTTATCGACTAAGCCAGATTTAAGGCACTTCAGTGATTTTATTTGTAGTGTTAGAGTGGGATTAGGATTCCTAATTGGTATTTAACAATTCTAATTCGTGGGGGGACTTCTCATAATCAGTTTTTCCCAAGTTTTTCACCATAGAACTCTTCCAAAAGTATTTCCTCTCCACCATAATCATCAACCTCCATCATAATCAAGTTTTTGTCACAAGTTTTGGGAGGATTAATTGAGGTTTAATCAAGTTTGTTCAAGAACATTTCTTTGTTAATTTTTCGAGAGGAGTGCAAGCGTGCTACCAGTTTTTCTTCAACTTAATCTCAGGCATGAATACTATTTTCCTTTCCATTAGTATTATACGTTTTACGTGTTGCCTAAACATTTAGTTACATGTTTTCTTAAAATCAATTAGTAAATTAATTGGAGAAAGTAGACACTAATTAGGGGACTGTTTTTATTAAATCTTTTAATCTGAATAATATTCATAACTCTTGGGTACGTAGGATTGATGAGTGGATTTTGGGTTTTATTGGTGTAGGTTGCATTTAGAAAAACCTTGGTTTTGAATTAAATGAATCTGGGAACGTCTGACTCCTGAAAATTGTGTAGAGATAATGAAATTGAAAATATGATGTATTAATGATGAAATCTCGGTGTATTTGATTTAAAATAATTAAATGGGATTAATTGGGTGTTTATAATGGTGAGATAATTAAATTAAGATTTAATTGAATTGGACTATCATGAGAAGTTTTGTATGTTGATTTATTATGCTTGTTTGTGTGACTTGTTGGTATTATTAAATTGCCTTTTTGACGAAGGGTTGTTGGGTATTTTTTATCTCCCTATATTTTTAGGATGCCTTCTAGGTATGCGACTAGTGGGAAGTCCTTTTGATGATTTACGGCTTCTAGGTATGGGACTAGTGAGGGTAGATAATTTCGACTTTATTATGTCCGGGGTGGGCTGATTTTTGATACTTTATCGTTGATACGTAACCTACGCATAAGACTATGCCGAGGTTTATATTAGAAATTCATCCTATACATGGGGTAGGACGTATTTATAACATGGGGACTCTTAGGTATGGGACTAATGTAATAACCCTCGCTTATGAGAACGTATTTTATATTAATCACTAGGTATGGTAATTAGATATAAGGGTTGGGTTATGATTTGAGTGCTAATTTAATGAAGAAAAGTTAATATGCACTATGAGTTTGCATATATACCATAACTATGAGTGAATATTGCTATGTTATGCTTATTAATATCATATGAATTTAAAATGATATTTGGCTTAATAATGACACCGGAGCTTAAATTGAATTATAAAATGTCCAAATGATAATTTGGAGGCCACAGTTGATTCCGAAACGTGCGAGATCGTCAGATATTGTGCCATTATGTGTTTTGAGATTTTGGGCATTTTTGACTGATTATCCCTTAAATATGCAATTGCGTATTATTTTATCGCAATAATTTATTAATTGAATTGGGTTTTTGGCTAAAGGCACGATTTATGTCTTGTGTGAGTCACTATTCACCCAAATTGTCTTTCCTAAACCTAGAGAACTAAAGATAGAAAGAGAAAGAGTAGAGAGAAGAAAGGGAAAGTGAAGATTTAAAAGGATTCTTACTCCCACACCAAGAAAATCTGCATTCTCTTCATTGAGGCAAGTTTACTACTTGCTATTTATGGTTTAAGATAAATGATTTGTGTGAGAATGATGTATTTGTTTATGGATTACTAGTTTAGGGTTTGGATGTTGGTTGGGTTTAAATCATTAAAGGATAGTTGAATGATTGCTGATGTTGATGGTAGTAGTAGTAGCATTTATGTTGTGTTGGTGAGAATAAATGAGTTGGATTTGGGGTTAGCTTGGAAATTGGAAATCGTGGTCTAGGTCTGCAGGGACCGGTCGATCGCGTTTCGCAGACCGGTCGACCGGGTCTACGGGAGAGGGTTTACTGCATTTCTCTAAAGGCCTAAAATTATGGCGCGGTCGACCGCGGTCCCCTGACCGGTCGACCGGTCCTGCCGAAATGACTTTCTGCTTTTCTTCTTAGGCCAAATCTTGAGACGCAGTCGACCGCGGTCTTGGGACCGGTCGACCGGTCCCCTGTTTTCTTCCCAAACATTTTATTTTCATTCTTTAACCTCTTCTTTTCATAGGAACATAGGGACCTTCTTAAATGAAGTAAAATAATAGGGTCTTAGAGTATTAGTTGAGTTCGGTCGACTCCCTAGACTCGAAGGGGTTCATCTAGGGTTCCTGTCAAGGGGGGGGGGGAGATTTAAAGAAATGTTTAGGCATTTCTTCTGTCAGGTAGTTCTATAAGAGTCTAGGAAATCTTAAGGTCGAATTTGGAGATTTTAGGAGTATATGCGAACTAGATCTCATTTGAGGATTATTGTAAAGTCCAAGGAAGGACGTTTGGGAGAGATAACTTGGGAGTTTAAATATTCTTCGAGATTATTATGATGATGTGAAGTATACCATAATGCATTTGATAAAATGTAAAATGGATAAAGTAAAACATAATTTACTGAATCTTGAAATGGAAATTAATAAAATGGATGTTACACACCTCTCTAAATACCATCTTATGGGAAGTCCGTGCGTGAGGTGAAGCCCCCTGGCTAGTGAATGCAGGGTGGATATAGTCCTAGGACATATGAGCGCTTGTTTTATATTTTTCTGCGATGGGTAGGAGATTCTAGGTGTGGTCTTGACTACCACGCAGGCATATGGCCGCTTCCCGACGTTTGCGATAGGATCCCAGGTTGTCTTATGTTAGGCCCTGGAAGATGATGGTTATTTAGGGGCGCGCAAGTGGGGAAACCCGGACGGGCGGTCTTAGAATCGTTATATATATATTTATAACTATTCTATTATCGAGTTGGACTCGATGGAACATAAATGCCATAAAGAGCAAAGTATATGCCACAAAGAGCATACTATTGAGATAAGTTCCATAAAGAGCACATGGTAATAAATGCATTCCTGATAAGGAATGGAAAGAAGATGGAATTGAAAATGATGAAAGATGAAAAAGGCTATAAGTACTTTTATTTCTTTGCATAACTAAATTCTATTTCATTAATCATTTAACTGTCTTAGTTCTTTATATGATGTTACCATGCTAGAATATCATCCATATCATCCATGCTTACCTGTACATTATTGTCATACCTGTCATTTATCTAGTGATCACATAAAATCGGCCTTTCACCGGTTCTTCATTTTCTTGTTGTGTATGTATCTTCTATATTCGTTCAGGTGTTATGCCGCAAGGTCGCCCGTAATGACTTTCTTTTCTCTAAGTCTTTTGAGGAGCCGTGACATTTTGCGGGTATCACGGGATATCTTGTGTAGATGCCTCTATTATTGTTTTCTAGTTAAGATCAGTCTTTTTTCGGGCATGTTGCCCAAATGGTTGTAGGTATAAATGATGTATTATGTAACACATGAAACTTATTGTATGTTGTATGGATTGTATCGACCGATGCTTTATTCGGTCCTTTCTTATCTATTTGATTTCATATATGTTTGTGGGAGTCTCCATCCTCTTTTTCTATTATGGGTTGTTGAAAGTGTTTTCTTTAAATTACAAACTAAAATTTTTGATAACCCGTCTTCTGGAATGTTGTGTGGTTATTCCTGATACTCTGTATGATTATTGTGATGCTGAGAATGGTATTTATCTATGATTCCTGTTTCATCGGGGTTTAGGGCTGGCCACCCTTTATTTCGGATAGCGGGTTGTCACAACTAAGTGGTATTTTGAGGATCTCACATCGATTAAAAGGGTGGGATAATTTAAAAATTGTGAAATTGAGAAATTGAGAATTAATAACTAAGATAAAAAAAAGGGTATTAAAATTATTGGCGACATAAATTGCGGGGGATCGACAGTTTAACCAGATTCAGTTGGCATTTTATGTCGTGTCGTGTGTGGAACATTGTCAAATTACAGGGAATCGACAGTTAAATGGATTCGGCAGGCGTTTTGACAAGGGGGAGTCTGACACTTTGGTAGAAATTATCACCCAGGACGGGAGGACCGTCATAATAAAAAGTGAGAACAACAATAAAAGTTGGTTAATTTAATTAATTAACATCGTGTGACTTGGTAATTTAAAATCATATTGGTGTGCCTTTTTAAATGGGGATCTTTGCGGGTAGTTATTGATTTATATTTATCACATTTAATTATCTCGTTTAATTTAAAATACTCTATTGTGATATTTATTACGTATAACGCTACTATCTGGATTCAAGGATCCTAGTTGAGGGGAGTAGTGTGTATTCATGCTCGGGGATCTGACCTCATGCATTGACTAACTTTTCAAGGATAAGTTTTGGAGAAGCTGCATAGGATTATCGAAGTTTATCATTTGGAGGTGTAGGTGGAGTTTATTCATTTCATTGCTTTATTTAGTTAGACTTTCTTTTCAGCCGTATTTAATTATGTGACTTCATTTGAATTTTATTGTGCCACTCGATTCCAAAGTTGTTTAAGGATTTCAGTTGGAATATTTGTAGTCAGTTGATTATTCAGATTTTAAATTAATACTTACTTTGGATATTGGAATTAATTGAAGGTTTAGCATGTGATGGATCTTTTATCTTTAGCATTTGGGATTGATTCAAATATTTATCTTATGGATTGATTTTATTATGTCTCATATCTGTTTCATGCTAAGAATGGTATTTATTTAGTTCGCGCCCGATGTAGTCCGGCGGCGGTGGCTGGCCACCCCATCTGTCGGATTGCGCGGGGTGTGATATCATTGCGCACATATATTTGGATCATCGTCCTCCTCATACGTCGTTTAATCCATCCTACCATTCCAGCTATGTTTATAAGTGCCCCACATGCATATATTCCACATATTTATTCCCACGCCCTCCTATCTCGGGCGACTCAAAATCAGCTAAGCAGGGCGCCCATACACCTTATTATACGTGAAATATTGGCATAACATAACAAATGTTGCACACGTAACCCAAATTACCCTATTGGACTCGCATTCTTGGCATGGCTATAACACATGGTTATTCTCAATCACCCTATAGATAAAAATTTAATTCTCCTTAACATCGTTCCGCCGTTCAACTCCCGGTGAGAAGAAAAAATTTCAATGCTATCTCATGGCACTAGTGGCTCCATTGGACTTATACTATATAATTTCCCTCAACTCAGAGTATTTTCTCTACACACTCATTGATTAACATTCAAAATTGATGCCCTAGCATCCATTAACGTCTCTATACTCACGAATTTTATCAAGATCCACGCGTATCTCATCCCGCAATAACATTCAAACAAGGAACTTTCCATAATTCACTATCATTCAGCATTAGAGGAAATCAAATTCCATAAAATTCAAACACATAACCGGGACTCTCAAAAATCTTGTCCCCAGACATATAAATATAAATCTCAACTCCCACGTCTCTAAAGTATTGACATAAAAATGCGTTCTCCCTATCACTAGGTCCTGAGCGCTAAACATAATAACGAGCTGAATCTCTCCACTCCCCGAATCATATCGATAAAGTCCCTATACACCGGGATTAATATCTCGAGACAACTATACTCTCCAAAGTCTCTATTATAATATAATATAAATGCAAGCTCGACCCTCTTTCAAGTGAGGCATCACCAAAACAACACATCATGCCCTGGAACAGCAAACACGATAGCCTTGCAATATCAGCCCACTATCGTTCTAACCAGTCTATACCTAGTATATTATCATACTAGTATAGCACATCAATAAAATGAGTAATTCCTATCAAATGTATTCCTACTGTGACTACACCCTCTTCCCCGTGAATGAAACCAAAGATAACCCCGCTACATAATGGAAAATATATAAACATAATAATCTTATCGATATAACCACTAAACTCGCCTCACACGCGAATATAGTGATAGTCAAAATACCGTGACTCGCTTATGTCACATAAAACATAACTCATTAACACGAGGTTAAAACTCATATTTTGACCTTGCTAGTCACCCTGGCTGCTCAAATGGTTCATGTACATAACACGCTTGTTCGAACTGAATCAAAATCTATCTTAATCATTGTCCCTGCTAGGAGTCGTACTCTTGTCCCTTTACTCGCTTCGGGAAAGGTCAATACATATGGTCCTACTCTCCGCATAAAAATATCTCTCCATATAATCCACTTATCTTCAGCCACACTGACTGTATTAAGGTTGTCCTTCTCTAAAACACTTGTAGTCTCGACCCTGATGGACACCCTCATTGTTCCCTTGGTTCTGCTGACCCTAACGAACATACTACTGGCCTTACCATCACCGACTGAATCCACCATTACTCGGTAGAAATTCAGCTATCAAAATAATTTAAATGGGTCCCCTGATGGGTCTCCCCACTCCTTCGGTGTTTCACAAATAGCGTTACATTCAGTCTTACTCTCTGAATAATTTTATCATCTGCATCGATCATCCAAGAATAATTTCCCTTAAGGGTTGGCGACTCTTCTCATGAGTCCATCACCCATTTAAGGAATGTTTTCTCCATTGTACCTACCTCATCGGGTACAAAATTCACAAGATAAGGCCTCTGTTTGGTCCTCCTGTGACAAGTTCAGAATTTTATTCACATCTCTTCCTGAACAATAGATGAAGGAACTCGCGATCAAACCATACCTAAGATCCTTCCATTGGCATAATATTTCACTTTTCAAATGTGGTGATTAACTCCCACCATTACAACATTGCTCCCATGAGCTAAAAAATTTTACCCCAATTTTCACTTCCGAGTATACTACACTGTGCTACATGCCAAAGCCTCTGGGTATCTTACGTCCATTGTCTAACATGCACAATCTCCGCATTTTCTAAAATTTCAATGAGTGGTCCTCTTCAAAGACCCCTCTTCAAACGGGTCAGAGCCCAAAACGTTTTGAAAATATTTATCTAGTGTTTAAAATACTTTAACATTTATAATATGATATTATCCATATTTAAAATGAAGTCGCGCTCACATGAGATACCCCTCACCTCGCATCTAACAGTGCACACCTAACGCATGTATTTGAAACACCCTAGTTAAGCTACCCCGCCTAACTAGCACCTCTCAAAACTTCTAAGTAACTATACTCCATCGCATACCCCGCGTCTATAATATTCTAAGCTTTTGCACGAGCTTATGCATTATAAGTTCTCACTTATAATTTACCCGTTCACTATGAATAACTTTCACTATATATAATACAATATTTCCAATTTTAGTGTCATTAATTTCATATATAATATTCTCATCTTTATATACACATCTCTCATTTTATTCCGGATTTTATTCTTTCAGATACTTTAATTACTTCTCACTTTATCCTACATTTTGTCCGGATATATATATATACTATACACATCAAGTATATCCATACTTATATATCACACACTATATAAGTATATTAACCATCCCTAAGAGCTATAACTCAATGCATGCAGTCTCTAAAATGCTATCATCTTCCAGGGATTACACATAACATCATGGGTACCACCGGTCGAAATCTCACACTGACCTGATAAAAACATAACACAAACATAGGGGAAGTGATCATAGTTCCTCACCTGAAAGTGAGACCGAATCATACCCAAGACGTCTCACCCATGATAAAGAGCCACCCTGCTTAAAAAAATGGACGCTATTATATGGCGACTATACTCACCCTGCTCCTCAAGCCAAGGGATTCACCCACATCACGCAACTTCCCATGATAGCGCTAGAGGGGTATGTTTCACATAAATATACCATTCACACACAGATATATTTATAATCATATCATATATTTGTTGTCTCTATTCCAGTATATATATCATCGAATCCAGCCATTCATGCCTATCTCACATGGCATTAGACCATACTCCCGAATATACCAATTTTTATTAATTCATAATTATACACGCACTTATTTTAATCCCATAACTATTCTCTCACTTATGATAGAATTCTCACATATATAAATTCCCAAAAATTAGCTTAACACATCCAGCTAGTATTCTAATTTCATCCTACTCACAGCTTCGAATTTCTCTCACATACTATTAGCATATATATACTGCATGCATATATATATACCCGCCGAAATGATTTTCCTGAGTGTTGTTCATCCCAAACAGTCCTAAACTTTAAAACCCAGATCTTATTCCCACTAGTTCAAGATTTATACATCAGTCATTTAATCTTTTAGAGGTACTCACACTCTATTTAGGATCACCTAATATTTATCTCCAAAAGGGATTCTTCTCCAATCCTTTTAATCCAGGAAAAATTTCCCAAATTTAACTGTCATAAACTAACCGAACCGATGACCAGAAAAACGAACTAATTCAGTGACTAATAAATGAACCGAATCGATGGACCTAAAAACAAACCGATCTGGTGACCAAACCGAACTGCATTTCACCAGTTCGACGTGTTTAGTTAGGGAGTTTATCATCTTCTCCAACTCCAAAATTTATGGTTTCTAACATCACCAACCATCACTATAAACATCTACACACTTATTTTTAACCAACACATCAATTTATTTCTCGGATTCCACAATTTAACTAAGATTTAAGGCCTAACTTAGTTAAACCCTCAATTTTATTCAACTCTTCCCATTAACATGGATTCAAGCTTAGATTTCATATGGAGTATTTATCACATCAATTTATATGAAATCATTTCCAAAAATCCATTTTTGATTCAAGAATCCCAACCCAAAATCCTTATAGTTTTCATCAACTATAATATGTATTATGATAAGCATCCAAAACTGTATATTTTATACCCCGAATAGACGTATTTTAGTTGCTAATTTTCGGCAATTTTGGTCTTATACGCTTTATTGTCTATTTTGTAGGTCGAATGCACGTTGCGGTGTTCAAACGCGTATTTCAAGGCAATTGTGCGGATTATAGAGCTAATTACCCCTGTCCCGTACCTTAGCCTAACCTAAACCTACCCAAACCTGTCCCGAACCGTGTGTGTTTAGTTTGTCCTATTTTATTTTATTTGAGTCATTTTATTTTTAGGGTTTATTTTATTATTTTATTTTATCGAGTCATGTATATATTTTTAGGATTTTAGTTTTTAGTTTTTATTTTATTTTATTAGGATTAAGTTTTTTTTAGGAATTCATTTATTTTTTTAGTTTTTTTTTGGATTTACATTTTTGTAGGTCTTTAGTTTTTATTTTTTAAGTTTTAAGAATTTATTTTTTTACTTTTATTAGTTTATTTTTTTAGGATTTGAGTTTTTATTTTATTTAAGTTTTTATTTTTATTTTTTAGGATTTAATTTTTAGTTTTATTAGTTTTAGTTTATTTTTTCTAGGGGTCATAAGTTACACACACACAACCCCTCACCCACATCCTAACACCCTACACCTCACTCACACACTAAGCCCCCACTATTCATCATCATCTACCCTCACACACACACACACACTCTCTCTCTCTCCAAACTCCATCGCCACAAAATCAAATAAAAAAACCACATCCCCATATCCAAAACCACTCTTACCCGCTGCCATGGCAGCCAAATCCAAAAGCCACTCATCAAACCCGAAACCTAACACCTTCACAACCACCCCGACGACCCAATACCATCGACGACTCTACAGCCCCGTCGACGATCCTCCATCAGAATCCAGTCGCCCACTTAAAACTGCAACCCGGAACCTCCTACTCCTGCCTGACCCCCGAAACCACATCCTAACTCCAACCAACTTGAACCATACCCCAAATTCGATCGGACCTGCTCCAAACCCGGCGTCACCAACCTCCGGCCAGCTCCAACACTGACAATACCTTAAACTGATCTCACCCATGAACTTTGGAACCAAATGAGACCCATTTCCCATTTTCAAACCAAAAACCCATTTCTCCCAAAATCGTGTTCTTTCACTTGCAAAACATTCCAAACCAAAGACCAAACTCTAACCAAAACCAATTGCCACATGTGTTAAAACCCACTTAACACACTTTTCCCTTATTACCCCTAACCAACTCATTTAACACATATACCCAAAATACACCATAACCATATCAGATTTTGTCACCCAAATTCCCTCACCCATGTACCTTCCTTACCTCTCACCTTTGCCATGCACATGTTCACATGTTCACACATGTGCAGTTCCATTACCCAATTTACCCTCATGTTCACACACCCCATGCTCTTGCACTCCCAAATATCCAAACTAACACTTATCTCCATACCTACTATTTAAAGAAGAAGAAGACCCATTTTCAAGGGATATCCGATTTAGTTTTTAAGCTTGGTGTGATAAAATTCTCTTCACCCCTCTATGTTGAGATTTTGCATTTTTAGCAAATATCTCAATATAGAGGTGTGTAGTGAAATTTATCTCTAGAATAAATTTAACCCCACCCCTCTATAATGAATTCTTGCATTTTTAGAAATTATTTCAAAATAGAATGGTGTAGTTGAATTCATCCCTTATGGGAGGTAAATTCTAATCCATTCCTTTATGTTGAGATTTTGCATTTTTAGCAATTATCTCAATATAAAATAATGATCTAGAATTTATTTCTTTGGATGAGTTCTAATGTACAATTTTATAATGTTAGGATTTGCATTTTTAGCAAATCTCTTTAATTATTTAATTGTCCATTATGAATTCATCCATTATCCATTATCCTTTTTTATTTTTATTTTGTAGTTTTTAGTTTAGATTCAATAAATACATTAGTGAGTGATTGAGATTGAGAGAATTTTGATGTATAATTGAGAGATTGTTGATGTAATTGAAGATTCTATTCCAATTCAAATCTTAAATGGGTTTGATCTCCTCCCCTTGATTAGTTTTAGTTTATTCCTCACATGCCCTTTTTGTATACTTTTATTTTTATTTTTTTGAATGATGATTATTGAGGGATAATCTCCCATTCATGGGATGTATTTTAATGCCCTCATGAGTCCAATTTAGTTATTTACTTTTTAGCACAATTTGTTTACCTCATTTTTTATTAGCTTTTACATCTTAGTTAGTACTCTAAAAATTAAGATATAGTTAGTTAGGAAATAATCCCTTGAAAAATTCCTAAAAAAATATAAAAAGCAAAAATAGAAAAAAATATAATAAAATGCAAAGGAATCTATATATTTCCTCTCCACTTTTATGTTTCATCCTTAGATATGGATTGATACCTCACTTACCGCTATATTCTAGTTTTGTTCTACTTTTATAGGTTTGTGAAGATTTTTGATGGAAAGGGAAGTTGCACAACGACACAAACATAGGAGATGCAATTTTTTTTCTTTATCATATTACAAACACACATAAATGGTTAAATTAAGTCAAACACTTGCCTCGCTGGATAAATTCGACGACCTCGTGCCGAGATCCTCCGAAGCTTGGCCGGAGTTCTCCTCCTTTCTAACCTTTCTCTCTTCCTTTATTACTTTCTTCTTTTTTTCCTTCTTTTCTCTTTCTCTCGTGGCTTATAAGAGAGAAATAAGGGTTCTCCACTTATTAAACCGAAAATTGACTCGTATACTCAAATGCGAGTCCCAACTAGTCTAATAAGTCCCCGAAACCCAGTCACTCCCCCTGGGTACTCTATTTTGGCTATTTCGGCCCATTCGAGACCAATCGTGCACTTGAAATCCCCATCCAAGTCACTTATATTCCGTACGTATTTTCCAAAAAAAATATAATTACCTTTCACTTTTCCCAACCGCGACATGATATAAAATGTTCCAACTTCAGTTACTTATTCTTTTAAGTAAATATAGCACACATCAATGATAATCCAAAACTCGCCAATTAATATTTAATCCACACTTCAAGTTTTGTTTCACTTAATATTCTCAAATTATTAAATTACACCCACTTATGTAATTTAAATATCCATAAAAGTACGGGATATTACTGATCCCTGGTGGAGTTCGTAGGCATTGCTCGATGTCTCATATCCTACAAATATATATATATATATATATATATATATATATATATATATATATATAAAATTGTGTTAATTAGTATATTAGCATGTAGTATGAGGTCTACATAGTAAGGCAATTTACTCATAGTGGGTGAACACTCATTGGGAATCAAATGTTGTGGTGTAGTGAATTTAACTATGGGTTGGAATTTTGCATACGCACGTGAGTTGCGTAAAAATACCCTTTGGAGACAATTACTAAGGGGGTTTGATGAAATTGACCCTGAGTTAGTAATTTTGATAGGCATGTAAAACTAGTTACGATAATTCCTTGGAGGTGTATACTAAGGTTTGGCTAGCGAGATGTCAATGCGAGTGGTAGTCATTCACTAGTAACAGTGAATATGAGGTTGTGTACTGTGCATCACAACGATGATATTATATCTCATCGAAAACATGGGAGTTATTGTTGCATTGAGGTTTATGTGATGGTGTGCATTCACAATGATAAACTCAAGGTTGTATGACATAGGTCATGGTATGACGGGAGGTTTCTTGTGGTAGACGTGTAAGACGTTTAGAGAACTAATTGAGTTTGGTTCCATCACCCATAAAGAATTTGGGAATCATTGTCGTATTGGGGTTTGCATAGTGATGGTAAATCATTGATGATTGTAGTAGGTTTGGGTCACGTTGATTTATAGAAATGCTTGGAGTTAGTGGCACGGTCTTTGTTTGTAAGCAAGTATCATGATATGAGCTTTGATCATAATTTTTTAGAATAGGATGAACAATGCTAGGTGGTGCACATGGGAGACTTGGAACACGAAGAGGTTCGTTACGACTTTTAGAAATAGCACTCGGATGAAGTGTTAGGCATAATTTTAGCACCTTAGTATGCTACTTGTGTGATTAAGTAATGAATTTGTTGAAGGTCATTAGGCATGAGTGATGTTGATAGTTGAGATGACTTTAGAATGATTATGATTTGGGATTATATACACAGTGCTAAGGTGTCACACCTCGCGTAATTCTAGTGTCGATCGCCACCAAAACTATGTCGGGTGCGAACTAAATAAAATATCATTCTTAGCATGTGACATATATGAGACATATAAAATTAATCCCACAAGGTAATAATGAAATCAATCCCAATAAATAATAATCACTGATACAATCGAAAATCCATCACCATGCTAATCTCCAATAATAACTACAATAAAAATTGCATTTTGGTACGATGCTCTAGCCGTCTAAAAAAGTCCTCTGGCCATCTCAAAATCCTTTTGTGACGCCATTTGAGACGGAAAAGGGGCGTCATATTAGACCCCCATTTTAAAAGCTTTTTGAGACGGTAGGAGCCGTCTCAAAAAGTTGGTTTGAGATGGGAAATATGTCATCTCAAAAGGTCATTTCTTATAGGACTGTTTTAAGACGGCAAAAAATTCATCTTTTAAAGTGATTTTTAGATATGGTGTACGTCGTCTCAAAGGGTTTTTTTTAGACGTTAACTTAACTGTAACAACCCTCGATTCTGGGAGGCTCATTTTATACAAATTTTACCGCATAAGGTAATTATATAAAATGTGGGGACTGGAGTAAATATTAATTTAATGAATTGAAAGTTAATATTTACTAGATTGATGCATACTTACTGTATGTGAAAGTAAATAACATTAGGTTGCATGTCTGTAGTGTCATGTATTTTAAATGGACTTTTAGTTTAAATGATTTTGGAACTCGAAATAATTTATAAAATTTCCGGATGCCAGTTTAGAGGGTGTAGTTAGTCTCGGAAGGTGCGAGACAGTCAAAATAAGTGTCATATTGTATTTTTGTGTTTCGGGCACTTTTACCTGGTTTTAGCTTATATGCGTATTTGCGAGTCATTTTAATGTGGTATTAACCATTTAAGTTGGGAGTTTTAACTTAAGCCACGATTTTAGTATCCAAAATCCCTTATTTTTCCCATATTATGTCTTGAACATATAGAGATAAAGGAGAGAAAGAAAGAAGAAGAGAAATGGAGAAATGAGAGAGAGATTGAAGATGGAGGATTTGGGATTGCTTCTTCTCCAAACAAATCTGAGATATCAACCCTAAGGCAAGTTTTCTACTTGCTAATATGTGATTTAAGATGCATAAATTGTATGATAGTTGTGTATTTACATTTATGGCTTAAATGTAGAATTTGTGGGATTTAAACCCTAGTCTTGATTTATGTTGAAGAAATTGTGGGTTTTGATGGTTAATAATCATGTAGATTAGTTTGGGGTAGATTTTTGTTGTTGGATGTGTATGAAAAGGAAGAGATTTGAAGTTTGGAGGATTTAGGGTTCATAACCCTTCGTAGCCATTTTTGGCAAATTTGCAGGTCCGAATCGATTCGGCCCTTTGGGCGAATCGATTCGCTAAGGGAAATTTGAAGGACTGCATAACCCGAATCGATTCGGGTCAAGGCCGAATCGATTCGGCCAATTGCAGAATGTTGGTCTAGTATTCCGAACCGATTCGCTTTTTGGGCGAATCGATTCGCTAGGGCAAATCGATTCGGTCCTTGGGCGAATCGATTCGTTTTCCTGCTGTTTTTGAGTTAATTTTATAACTCAATTTCAATTCTTTTCTTTAAATATAGGGATTAAGAACCTTCTTGAATGAAGTAAACTTAGAGTCCTAGAGTGTGAGATGAGTTAGTTTTCTACCCTACATTAGGAATGGTTTATGTGGGGACTTTTCCGGGGTTAGGCCTATTAATGATAGGGCATTCTTTTCTTCTAGTTAATTATTATAAAACTAGGAGAGGTAGTGTTATGTTCCGGAGACCTTAGAAGCTTAATTAAGCTATACTAGTTTTGATGGTTTATATTACCTCCCCAAAAGAATGTTGGAAGATTTTAAAAGTTCGATTGAGGTATGTTAACCTTGGTGGTTCATAATAGTACCTTAAAGGTGAGTTTGGAGAATAAATTGAAAGTCATTTCATTCCTACGAAAGATGATAACTTTGGGGTTCTAAGATAACCTCCTAGAATGCTTGGAGATAATGAAGAGTTTATTTACTCCTTTGAGGTTGTAGTGTTGATATAAGCTATCGTATGACTATGAATGGTAAGTTAGATTATTTACAAAGTAAATAATAACGGTTTCGAATAAAATGAAACATATACGTGGAATGGAAATGAAATGGAAATGGTATTGATATTTGTAAATGATAATTTACTTAATCATGAAACCGGTAAATAATGATTTACTTGATTTTGTTATGATAAATAAAATGGCTTAAACACACCTCTCTAAATGACATCATAAGGGAAGTCCACGCGTGAGGTGAAGCCCCCTGGCTAATGAATGCAGGGTGGATATAGTCCTAGGCCATGGGAGCGCTTATTGTTGTATATTTTTCTGCGATGGGTAGGAGATTCCGGGTGTGGTCTTCATGGCCGCTTCCCGACGGCTTGCGATATAGGTGCCCAGGTTGTCTAATGATAGGCCCTGGAAGATGATGGTCATTTAGGGGCACGCACAGTGGGGAAACCCGGACGGGCGGTCTTAGAATTCATTATATATATATAATTATAACAGTTCATAATCAAGTGGGACTTGATGTATTTGATATGCCATAAGAGCATGATGGAGTGCCACAAAGAGCACATGTAAATGCCACGAAGAGCATTTGGAAATGATTATTTTCCTGATAAGGAAAGGATTTTTACAAAAGGTAAAATTGAGATAAAATCTCCTTAAAAGAGCAAACGATTGTGATTATATATATATACTTCCTGCTAAGGAAAAGATATATGAAATAATTGGCACCTTTTGTGAAGTTTTTAGTTTAATGCTTCTTACTTTTGTTCCTGCTTAGCTTATGTTTTAAATTGTATAGGTTGCTTCTTATTTCTCTTTCTTCACGATTTATTATACATAACTGTCATACTCTTTATTCATCTAGTAATCATATAGAACCGGGCCCTGACCTGGTTACTTTCCTTGTTGCATATTCATCTTGTCTCTGCTCAGGTACTCCGCCGCAAGGATGCCTAATTTGAATTCCTATTCCGATGTTTTCGATGAGCCGTGATGCATTGCGGGTATTACGGGATACATTTGGTATAGACGTTTTCATTTTTATTCTAGTTAAGATCAAGTTTTTTTTTCGGGCGAGAGGCCCAAGCTTTTGTAAATGTCTAATGTAATGTAATAAGTAACTTATTGTACCTGTGTATTATTGGTGTATCAGTTAGTGACCGGTTACCTATTCGGTCTTTTTATCGTATTATTTATATATGTCTTGGGGTTTCCCTTATCTTTCAGGAATTGGGTTGTTTGTTTTCATTTATTTACTTTCAAATCAAAATTTTTGGCAACCCGTTTTCTGAAATCTTGGGTGGTTATCGTGGATACTCTATATTTTTGTTATGATGCTGAGACTGATTCCATCCATGATTCCGTTATATTGGAGTATTGGGTTGGCCACCCCTTATTTTGGTGAGCGGGTTGTCACATATGGTATCAGAGCATCAGGTTCTAGAGTCCTTAGGAATCTGTGTGGACGCCTTAAGTTTTCAGCGTTGCTCTTGATTTGATGTAAGGCCTTAGGATTAAGATCTATGATTTCTCTTGTGAGATTTCGTTCTTCTACCATGAGGTAGAATCTATAAAATCTTTTGCGTATTCGTGTGAGAATAATGGGTCGATAGAAGAAGGGCGTTATGGGAAGGTTTGTTGAGAACTGTAAGTTGTGGTCTGGGATGAGGACCGCTTTAGAGGCCACTCCCTTTTTATAGCACTTTCTTGTCGTGCTATTACGACTACAAATTTCAGTTGATGTAGTTTTTCCAAGTACCGCTAGAAGTAGGAAGTGGTACTAAACTTGAGAATTCACGCGATGTTATATTGAAGTGGAGAAGTGCCCTGTAGTAGAATGGAGGAAAACCCTTCACCCGTAGAAGAAGTGTTGAGGTGGTGAAAATTTGGTCACTATATTCGTGGGTGCCAGAAGTTTGACCCATAGAGAAGCCCGGTGGATACTTGCAATGGCGAGTTTCTCTGGGATAACTGGACTGAGGAGAAGGTGGATTCTCGAATGTTCACAAAATGTTCAGTTAAAGACAAATGGCGAACAAGGTGTTGTACGGTTAGGGAGACGAGATCATGCACCATGAAGTGACAGGCTCCAAAATGGGTGTTGTTAACACTTCTGATGGAGTGAGAATCGTGAAACCCCATTGGTGGACACCCACCTGGGGAGGTTTCATTGAACTGAGGAAGGGGAGGCCAAGAACGTGTCCTCTTTTACTGAGAGAGTAGGAAGGACTGCATGGACAATTATTGGCAGCCAGAGTCGGAACAACGGCTATGATGTGGAGTGTAGAACCACTCTTTTTAAACTTCGTTAAGTGGAGAGCGAGGGCAAGAGTAAAGTGACTGGTTGGGGAGTTGGTGGAGATAATGTTGGTATGTGTAAGGCTCGAATATGGAGTCTGAGAACCATTAGTATTGACCCGGAGTGCTTGGCAAATTGTGGAGGGAATTCTACCTTATAGGTGGGTAGTGTATATTCCTTGGGATAAGATTTAGTAGTATTGTGTCTACGATAGACTCGGGTGTGTATATTGAGCTTGTAGTAGTATTTATGCTATTATAGAAGGGTAATTATATGACTTCCGTGGTATGGCAGTTCTATCTTTTCTTCACTCGTTATGAAGCGAGTGATGATATTTTAATGTATATGTGTCATATGTGTTACCTGGTTTGAGTGTTTTATTGCTTGTTTGCATTGTATGTGGATGTTATGACTTATCTCCACGACCAACAAGTTAAGCAGTAATGCATAGGAGGGGTTCCTTGTTTGGATTCCGCTTTTGCGGGACGCTCCACGCGTGAACCTTAACGACGTTGGGAGTGGAGAGATGCCATATTTCCTTTCTCTTATTTCATATATAGAATGCTAAGGTAAAGTCTAGAAGTAGAACCTTATTAGGAGAATTGGAAATTAGAATTGTACCGATCCCGATCATGTGTCTTAGACCGTCACATCTTAATGACCGACAATGCGAGGTAGTAGTGTAACGGGAGGGTTCCTTGCCTGGATTTCGCTTCGGCGAGACGTCCCACGCATGAACCCGAGCGAATGTCGGAAGTTGAGTAAGGTCTTGGGCACTAGGGATGTCTTTGGTATTATATGCTTACGATTTAGGTAGGATATATATAGATAGACCCTAGGATTTTTAGGATGTAAGACCTTGAGGGTAGGTGGTGTTAGTTTAGGCAAGCGTTAGGGAGTTGACCACGAATAAGTTATGGGTTAACTCTATAAGAGATTAGATCCCTTAGGAACGAGATTATGGGGTCTCGAGAGGTTCGGTAGGTTCGGCCGAAGGAGATGAGGCATTTCTTAGAAATAATATTACGTTGGTAACTTCATTTCCGGGGAGTTAATAAGGACGGGTGGATCCTCACTCCTGAGTCATGATTGTAAGCTCGAGAGTGAGTTTAATGAGTAAGTTCTGCCAAGATTGGGAAGTAATAATATTAGGGCATAGACGCACTGTTTATGCGTCGCACAAGCTTAAACTTGTGGAAAGTAATATCCTGTGCTTGAATTAAGATTCATCGTGGTAGTGATCACCTTAAATAGATAAGGCACTACTTCCTGGGCAGGAAATTTGGTCCTTCTCGTAGGCAACAAGTTGTTGCAATATGTTGTGGGAGGAATTGAGTTGGTGCTCGGAGTTCAGAAGAACTAGTGATTGGATATTTTCTCATTCGCTAAGGAAATGCGATTGGGCTAGTGGACGTGTCGAGTAGAGAACTCGTCAGAGATAATGGTAATGGCATGGAAGGCCAAGTAGAATGAGCATGAATAGGAAGACTCGGTAGTAAGAGCGTTTATGTCTGTGATTGACCATTTCACCTACTCGTGTAAAGAGAGTAGTAGTGGAACGAAAAAAGGGTATTCATAAACGTCTGCATGGAACTACCAGCATCGAACTGGTCATGATCCCATTTGAGAAAATGGTTAATCGTTTGATCAGACTGTTGCATTCCCGGCCATTATGGACGGACTACTTGTAGAAGAGTATGCCCCGTTCTCGATGGAGGAATAGTAAAACCGTGGGAGGTGCCTATTATAATAGGGTGGAACGAGACTAGATATTCGTGTCGAAGGTTTGGCAAAAGTTTCCGCGAAGTAATGGGAACCGTATGGAAATGACGTATATCCTACCACCCTAAAGTGGATGGATGAAAGGGAGGAAATTAAGTTATGCCGAAAGGCGTATTACGAACGTGCGCCTTAGTATACATAGAAGATGGGAGCAGTAATGGTATGGATGGAGATTTTCGTGCAACCATTAGGTTTTGGAGTGGTCTTATGGATCATTTCCTAAGGCATGGTACCGTGAGTGGCCTAGCGTGGTCAGTTGAGTAATTCGTATACTCGATGGATGGAACCAACGGGTAATATATTCCTTGGACTTGGAGTGGTCTCATAACATTTCTTTAGAGATTTGGCTAATTGTGCCGAGTCATATGGACATCATGTTCCGCTATAGGAAGCTAGAATCGATGGTTAGTGAAGAGCGCTTTGTGCTACTAGACTAGAGAACAAATGATGATTGGCTGAGATCGATAGGGTCGACCTTAGTCTGAGTCCATTTGGGACGTTGCAATAATGAGGAGTTTGTTTAGGATGGTAGAATCCTAGTTTAGAGTAGTATACCCTTATCAGATTTGGGTATGCCCGAATTTTGGGGGCAGAATTCCCTCTTAAGGGTGGGAGTATGTAACAACCCTCGATTCTGGGAGGCTCATTTTATACAAATTTTACCGCATAAGGTAATTATATAAAATGTGGGGACTGGAGTAAATATTAATTTAATGAATTGAAAGTTAATATTTACTAGATTGATGCATATTTACTGTATGTGAAAGTAAATAACATCAGGTTGCATGTCTGTAGTGTCATGTATTTTAAATGGACTTTTAGTTTAAATGATTTTGGAACTCGAAATAATTTATAAAATTTTTGGATGCCAGTTTAGAGGGTGTAGTTAGTCTCGGAAGGTGCGAAACAGTCAAAATAAGTGCCATATTGTATTTTTGTGTTTCGGGCACTTTTACCTGGTTTTAGCTTATATGCGTATTTGCGAGTCATTTTAATGTGGTATTAACCATTTAAGTTGGGAGTTTTAACTTAAGCCACGATTTTAGTATCCAAAATCCCTTATTTTTCCCATATTATGTCTTGAACATATAGAGAGAAAGGAGAGAAAGAAAGAAGAAGAGAAATGGAGAAATGAGAGAGAGATTGAAGATGGAGGATTTGGGATTGCTTCTTCTCCAAACAAATCTGAGATATCAACCCTAAGGCAAGTTTTCTACTTGCTAATATGTGATTTAAGATGCATAAATTGTATGATAGTTGTGTATTTACATTTATGGCTTAAATGTAGAATTTGTGGGATTTAAACCCTAGTCTTGATTTATGTTGAAGAAATTGTGGGTTTTGATGGTTAATAATCATGTAGATTAGTTTGGGGTAGATTTTTGTTGTTGGATGTGTATGACAAGGAAGAGATTTAAAGTTTGGAGGATTTAGGGTTCATAACCCTTCGTAGCCATTTTTGGCAAATTTGCAGGTCCGAATCGATTCGGCCCTTTGGGCGAATCGATTCGCTAAGGGAAATTTGCAGGACTGCATAACCCGAATCGATTCGGGTCAAGGCCGAATCGATTCGGCCAATTGCAGAATGTTGGTCTAGTAGTCCGAACCGATTCACTTTTTGGGCGAATCGATTCGGTCCTTGGGCGAATCGATTCGTTTTCCTGCTATTTTTGAGTTAATTTTATAACTCAATTTCAATTCTTTTCTTTAAATATAGGGATTAAGAACCTTCTTGAATGAAGTAAACTTAGAGTCCTAGAGTGTGAGATGAGTTAGTTTTCTACCCTACATTAGGAATGGTTTATGTGGGGACTTTTCCGGGGTTAGGCCTATTAATGATAGGGCATTCTTTTCTTCTAGTTAATTATTATAAAACTAGGAGAGGTAGTGTTATGTTCGGGAGACCTTAGAAGCTTAATTAAGCTATACTAGTTTTGATGGTTTATATTACCTCCCCAAAAGAATGTTGGAAGATTTTAAAAGTTCGATTGAGGTATGTTAACCTTGGTGGTTCATAATAGTACCTTAAAGGTGAGTTTGGAGAATAAATTGAAAGTCATTTCATTCCTACGAAAGATGATAACTTTGGGGTTCTAAGATAACCTCCTAGAATGCTTGGAGATAATGAAGAGTTTATTTACTCCTTTGAGGTTGTAGTGTTGATATAAGCTATCGTATGACTATGAATGGTAAGTTAGATTATTTACAAAGTAAATAATAACGGTTTCGAATAAAATGAAACATATACGTGGAATGGAAATGAAATGGAAATGGTATTGATATTTGTAAATGATAATTTACTTAATCATGAAACCGGTAAATAATGATTTACTTGATTTTGTTATGATAAATAAAATGGCTTAAACACACCTCTCTAAATGACATCATAAGGGAAGTCCGCGAGTGAGGTGAAGCCCCCTGGCTAATGAATGCAGGGTGGATATAGTCCTAGGCCATGGGAGCGCTTATTGTTGTATATTTTTCTGCGATGGGTAGGAGATTCCGGGTGTGGTCTTAACTACCCCGCAGGCTCATGGCCGCTTCCCGACGTCTTGCGATATAGGTGCCCAGGTTGTCTAATGATAGGCCCTGGAAGATGATGGTCATTTAGGGGCGCGCACAGTGGGGAAACCCGGATGGGCGGTCTTAGAATTCGTTATATGTATATAATTATAACAGTTCATAATCAAGTGGGACTTGATGTATTTGATATGCCATAAGAGCATGATGGAGTTCCACAAAGAGCACATGTAAATGCCACGAAGAGGATTTGGAAATGATTATTTTCCTGATAAGGAAAGGATTTTTACAAAAGGTAAAATTGAGATAAAATCTCCTTAAAAGAGTAAAAGATTGTGATTATATATATATACTTCCTGCTAAGGAAAAGATATATGAAATAATTGGCACCTTTGGTGAAGTTTTTAGTTTAATGCTTCTTACTTTTGTTCCTGCTTAGCTTATGTTTTAAATTGTATAGGTTGCTTCTTATTTCTCTTTCTTCACGATTTATTATACATAACTGTCATACTCTTTATTCATCTGGTAATCATATAGAACCGGGCCCTGACCTGGTTACTTTCCTTGTTGCATATTCATCTTGTCTCTGCTCAGGTACTCTGCCGCAAGGATGCCTGATTTGAATTCCTATTCCGATGTTTTCGACGAGCCGTGATGCATTGCGGGTATTACGGGATACATTTGGTATAGACGTTTTCATTTTTATTCTAGTTAAGATCAAGTTTTTTTTTCGGGCGAGAGGCCCAAGCTTTTGTAAATGTCTAATGTAATGTAATAAGTAACTTATTGTACCTGTGTATTATTGGTGTATCAGTTAGTGACCGGTTACCTATTCGATCTTTTTATCGTATTGTTTATATATGTCTTGGGGTTTCCCTTATCTTTCAGGAATTGGGTTGTTTGTTTTCATTTATTTACTTTCAAATCAAAATTTTTGGCAACCCGTTTTCTGAAATATTGGGTGGTTATCCTGGATACTCTATATTTTTGTTATGATGCTGAGAATGATTCCATCCATGATTCCGTTATATTGGAGTATTGGGCTGGCCACCCCTTATTTTGGTGAGCGGGTTGTGACATTAACCGCCTCCAAAGGTTCTCATTTATGGAATGCTGTTGAGACGGTAAAGAACCCGTCTTTAATTAATTTTTGCACTAAAATTAAAATTTCATCCATTCCATAATATGCTCAATATACTTTTAAACAAAAACTCTTAAAAATAATATATGACATATTTGGCATCCCATTTCAACAAATATAACACATAATTTTCCATTTAACTAAAATTAGAGTCCATAAAAAGATAAAATAAGCAATTTCAATATTGTTCTCACCAAACCAAATATCTCTACAAAATTTCACTTGTCTCATTAGAATATATACACAAAAACCCATATATTACTAACATAAAATAATGTAAGCAAAGTAAACTCACAATCTTGAAGCATACGACCTCCATCAAAATGACTTCAATGTCTTGCCTTGTCCACAAAAGATTTCGACCTATAATAAAATTTATTTAGTGTCAGTTACATTAAACGAAGAAATAATCTCTTTTAATAGTTCCTATAGACAATATTTAAAAAATTTATCAAATTTGTATATCTTCATATTATTTACTTATAAAAACACTTAATATTTTTTAAAAAAATCGACTGAGTCTACTTTGTTTATTCATGAAAACTAAACTGTTTAAACGTAAAAATTAACTCAAAAACAATGATAGAAATAGCCACAACATTATAAGCAACTAAGGGTGGAATAGACACAACATATATCCTACCTAAAA
Organism: Sambucus nigra; assembly: GCA_949130495.1. Taxonomy (NCBI): domain Eukaryota; kingdom Viridiplantae; phylum Streptophyta; class Magnoliopsida; order Dipsacales; family Adoxaceae; genus Sambucus; species Sambucus nigra. The sequence goes on along the minus strand of OX422217.1, from coordinate 542,011,488 downwards.
CTCCATCACATATATATATAAAAACAAAATAAAGATGTGTTATTACCTAGTCATTATATATGGGCTGTTGAGATAATGGAAGCATGATGAGGGATAATATTCTAAAACTAACTCTACATTTATCTTCTCATGTTAGTTTTTATCTGTAGTAGTGCTTGTTGGTGGAGAATCTTTAATTCTTCGAGCTCGTGTCGTTATTGAGTGTCTCTATCTTCTGCGTCTTGTCGATGTTAAGCCTCTCCATCTTCATCATCTTTCTATATCCACGCCATTCTTGTCATATATGAGATAGTGAAGTGTCCAAAGATATTGACACATACATTATATTGTCATACATAAGTGAAGTCATATATAAGATATGTAAGTGTGTTTTGGTACTCACATTGTTTAGAATTGGTGCTTGCCACAATAGACATGATATCGAAACATGAAATTAGTGTTGGCCACATCATCCCCTGCATGAACCAACTACAACTCGTAATCATCTCCTAAAATGATTACAATATAGATATGCATGGCATGGAGAAGTATAGATATCTATGCATATCTATACATAGATATTTATACACGTGGCATGATAACTTATGTTGAATAATATAGTGAGAACATAAATATGTAAAGAATACAGTGAAATTAGAATGCCACGTGTTCCATTGGTTATCTTGAATAATATATATGTGCATAGAAGACTATGCCTGTCAGAACATAAATTAAATAAAGAGGAGAAATTCATTATGCATAAATTAAGTTATCTGCTAACTGTTCGGTACCATATTTGTCTAAAAGTTGAACAATTTACTCGAAGTACAATATCATTTACTTGAATTACAATCTCAAGACGTGTGTCATTGTGCTGCCCTTCATCTCGATAATATGCATTAAAAAGTTTCGCAAATGTGTACCCAAGCCTAGATGAGAATTTCCTACATATAAGGACACATGAAAGTAAAATAAAAAAATATTCGATAAACTATTATTATGTGAAATGGACTATCAAATAAGAGTGATAATTGTGCTCAATTTCATATCTGTAAATTCCGCCAAGATCTCTTCATTAGTTGGGGGAAGAATCCGCCCAAATTGGATTTTTTTTAGGAGCGTATTCAGAGATATTTTAATTTGGTTAGACAAGAGTGAAATCAAAGATTAAGTGAAACTTTACAAGATATATGAGTTTCCTTATGATATATGATATATGATATATGATATTAATGCAAGAAATGATTTTTGGATTAGACAATTTATAAACTGGGATTAATGGATCAATTTGATTTGGCAATGATTTAGCACTGATATATTGGCTTTGATATATATTTTATACTCAATTCACTTTAATATACACTCGATTCTGATATATCCTTATTTTATTATGGTATATTAGTGTATGGTATTAAATTACAAGAACATATAACGCATATAACATTCAAGTATCACTCTAGAGCTGCTGCAACAACACCAACTTTATGAAAAAAATAATTGATTTGGTGTTCTTTCGGCAAAACCCGATTGGCATACTTTGGCCATATAATCTAAAAAAAATGATCAGGTGTCCAACTCTACGTTGTTAATTTGGTTCAGAAGTTCTTTACAAAATATTTTTTATTTTGGATCTTTCAAAACATACAAAAAAATCCTTCCATAAAGGGACCAAAAACATAAATAATAGGAAATGAACTGTCAAAGAATGGTCAAGGCAACATAAAGGTATAATAACTCAATAAATAAAAAGCTATCTAAATAATAATTTGACATTAATAAGATAATTCGATATATAGAAATTCCATGAATATAAAGAGACCAAGTCTATGAAAATTATTTGTCTTATGCATAAGTTGTTAGAATCCTTTCGATAATCAAGTGATACTATCAATTCGCCAATGCACTCATTTCCCAATAGTTGGGTTGATCCTCAACAAGTAAGTGTCAAATTAAACTTTGGCAAGTCTGTATTTAGAGATAAAAACTTTATCGGTATAAGGTTGGTGTCTTGTGATGCTCATGGAGTTTTTCTGGCAAGTTTAGCTCAAAAATTTATTGCCCCGTTAAAAGCGGCTCACACCGAAGTGATCGCAACGAGAATGGCAGTTATTTTTGTTGTGAATCATGACTAGTCTACAAAATATTTTGAGTGGGACTACATTCAAGTAATGCAAACTTTATCAGCGGCAGTAGAGGACCAGTCTGAAATGGATTGAATTCTTCAAGCAACCCAATCTCTTTGCCCTCGTGGAACTCTTAAATGTGTGCAAATATAGTGCCACGTGGACACTCTAATAACAAAGGACAATTAAATGGTTTAAATCATTTTATAATATTCTAAAAATGCCATTTAATATGGATTATGGGAAATATATGTAGATTTATATTCAGATAAAGATTTAGGGCCCGTTTGGCAATCCAATTCCAAGGCTTAGAATTGGAATTGGAAGACCAATTTCAATTCCATGGAATTCAAATTGGCCTTCCAATTCTAATTCCAAGCCTTGGAATTGGGTTGCCAAACGGGGCCTTAGTTTACATAGTTGGACTTAACAATTATACAAAAATTGGTTCTTTGCTCAGGTGATAAGGTGAATTGGGCTGGCCTCAGCTCTTTCTCTCAAAACTAATGCCAATTAATAAATTTCAACTAACAATTTAAAAGAGATCAGGATATTAACAACTAACAGTACTGATATAAAATACATCAAGATACTTGTATGTTCGACCCGTGTTTAACTCAATTAGAGGTTAATCTGAGAGTTCCTTATAGGATACATACAGTAAACATGATCATATTTTAAACTCATGAGCTTTAAAATTCAACTCGAAATTGTCTTACTCTTAATCAATCAATAATCATACTAGGTATGTACAGTATAGGGCCAACCCAAGGAGAGGCGGGTGAGGCTGTCGCCTCGATCCCCTAGAAAAAGTTTGATTTTTAGTGTTAGTATATTTCGTGTAAGTATATTTTAGATAAAGAATCAGTTGTGTCTTAGCCAAGGAGGTCAAGAAAAAATGAGAACATATTGGATAAAAGTTGGTGAAATGTTTTTTCATTGATTTTCGAAACAAGAATGATTTTACGGAACAATGGAATCTAACTGTAAGATTTTTAATAGTGAAAATATAGCCATCCCTAGATTTCATTTGACTGTGTCTTCCAATTCACACTATATGGATTTTGTGTATCTTGGTAATCTCATCTTTAAACATTCTTAAAGCAGCATCAAAGTACTTTAACAAAAAGTAAGGTCATTTACTGTATTTAATACATGAAATGGACATGTATGCGAGGAGTTTCGAATCTTTTGGATTTTCTCTTGCTTCAATGTATCAATTTCCATGCACATATTTATCTAAACTGTCTAGTATAGTTAATCAATCCAAAATCAGAATCCAAATCAGGAAAAGTGGACCAAATGATATTTTCAATAAATATGAAAACATGAAAATAAGCAAATCCAAATCCAAATAGGAAAATAAGCAAAAACTTAGATTGGGTGTGTTTATTGAACCAAAAAATAGGAAAATAAGAAAATTCAAATCCAAAACAATATGAATAATTTTGGGGGAATAAAGCTTTGACAAATATGGGAGAACCAAGGAAGGAGCAGTGCCTTAGTTTATTGGAAGACCTAGACTGCATAGAGATATAAAAGAAAAAAATGAACAAAACTGAGGGGAAAATAAGGCTAAAGTGCACAAGGTACCACGACTCTATGTGTGTGTGTGTGTGTGTGTGTGTGTGTGTTGATTAATCAAAATAGGAAACAATTAATGCATCAACTGAGAAAATTATACTTTTTTCATCGCATGAAATGTTTTTGTTAAGAAGCAAAAGTTTGTGTCTTGTAGCTACTTTGGGTTGTCAAGGACTTGGACAAAAAGTGGATTTTTCTTCAAAAGCGGAAGAGTATTCTAAAATCCTATTACAACCAGTATTATGAAGCTGAGTCTCGTAGAATTTACGATGAAGGAAGGCTAAGTTTAAACCAATTTTTTTTTTTGAATTAATTACCAACTCTCTTAAATGTGTTGATTCAGAAAGGGAGGTTGATGACGTTGACTTAAAATTCAACTTGTATTTTCCTCCCGGTGAGGTGGATGTTGATGAATGCCAATTCAAGAGACCAAATGAGAAATCAGTTTATAGTATCTGTAGTAAAGTTGGGCTATGGGAAATTGCAAAACATTTGGGCTAAATTCTGAGGAATTTGGACTGCAAATTACTCTAGAAAAGTGGTAAGGTCATCTCTAGACATTTTATTATGTATTTATAATATGTGTTTTGAGCAAATATTTAATATTCTTCTCTACCTGGCTCTAGAGTATGGAGGCGACTGAGGATCTAAAGGATTCTCCCGAGGAGATCGCCTCAAATTTTACATGTTCATTGTGTGGAGGTCCTGAAGATGCTCCTATAGAAGTTTGGAGACCTAACACTGATGAGATTATTGATTGCAAGATCAATGGACCCAGAAAAATCTACAAACACGTTTGTTCAATGGTAGCAATGGAGAGATTCATTAGTCCCATTAGGATCAATTCCGGATTCTGAAGTACCCCATGAATGAGAATATCGAAAGTCTTATTTATAGGGATTATCTAAGCATCGTTACCCCGTGCTTATTGCCAAAATTAGGAAGAATTTTCCTTCCAAGGATCAAACCCAGTTCAAGAAATTTGTGGTTCCTCTGCTAGATAAAACAACTGCAAGTTCTTTTAAAGGAAAAGATATAGGAAATGAAAATTTAATAGGTGTTCTTCATTTAGAGAAAATTGGTTATAATAACATTGATGCTCGAGGGTTAATCATGGGTTTTCAATTTTTACAGGCTTATTATCGAGAGCGTTTCGCGAAGTGTTTCATATTAAATATGCCCTGATTTTTTATGAGCGTTTGGAAATTAATTTCTCGTTTCCTTGAGAAAGCAACACCGGAGAATAATTTTTTTCTGATTGGGATGATAAATGCAGATGATTGTAAGGAATAAAGAAGAGAGGAGGGAGTTTATTAGGGAAGTTAGTGAAGAGGCGTTACCCGAAGAGTGTGGGGGAAGGCAAAGTTCGTAGATTTACAAGATGTTGTAGTGGCCCCATTGGAGGATTAACTAACTCAATTAGATATAATCAAATGGGGCTGCTACTGCGGGTAACACAATCTACACCTTGTAGCAAGTTGTGACATAATTTATATATCGCATGGTGTAAAGCAATCTAAATTCTTACATTGAACACATATTTCCTTATTAATTGATTAAAGAATTTCGTTCAAAAAATAAATAAATAAATTTTGAAATAATGAAGCATTATGGGATGAATAGGAGTTTGCACTAATTGAATTCTACCTTCCATAAAAATCAATTTTCCATGCAAACTTTCAAGCTTAAATATGACTCTATCTACTTGATACCTCAAATTAGATATTCTTTTCTTACATCCTAAGATAATAATACTACGATATATAAGATAAGATCCATCATCTTTCACATTCAGAACTGAGAAAATGGCATTTATCATATTCTCAACTCATTTCCCAATACATACACTACATTTATCTAAACTTATACATTGACCAGAATCCACGCCATGGTTTGTGAAGAGGTCCATTAAAGCTATTAGAGAGGATTCATTACCCTTCCAAAACACAATTATTACATAGGCATCTAATAAATGAGAAGGAGGTCTAAAACCTATAGGACCATACATACTGAAAATTATGGTTGTGATTGTTTCTTAGGAAAGAATGTGATTGTGATTGTTTCTTGGGAAAGAATGTGGGACATATACATACTGAAAATATAATGCATGAGATAACATCAAGTTTTTTGTGCAAACTAGAATATTAATTAATGTTTGTTTTTTTATTTATTTCTTTCGGTACCACCTTATATGTTGGAGTTTATGTCCCAATACTTAGTGATTTAATTGTTAAGATTTAGCATTTGATATGGTGTTGGATAACATTAGCGATTTTTTCAACGATGATGCGTGTTTGAATTAATTTGGGTCCATCACATATATCACAAAATAAGATCATAATCGATTAGTAAATCAATGTAATGGCATGAACTACTTGCAATGGACATGAATAAATTAGCAAAAACAAATATATCAATAATTCTAACTAAAATTCAGACAAAAAATATAAAAATATTTGCATAAATTAATCTTAAAACTATACTACAACAACCAATTAACAATCCGAGTTTTCAATTGTCTCACCCTCAACCTCCTATCATCACTATAAATCAATCGAGTACAAAAACTAATAATATTAATCAATGACCAAGAATTAAAATTACCTCTATGCATATCAATTTTATGATACTATAACTTGAATGTACAGGAGTAGATTAATGCAGCCGATCAGATCATTTAGTTTGTCATCCTACTAAAAAATACGAATGAATAAATGATAGTATAAAGAGAATAAGGAAATTTCCAAACATCAGTTGAAATAAACTAATAATCTCAAACATAACTCTTCACTCCACAACATCCCAAATCCTCGACAGAAATAAACATAACTTGCACCCAACACGGGTCTATATGCAATTCAAGTAATAAAAAAACACATATAAAGAAATATGACTTACCTAGGGATTAACCAATGACATGGGGGATGGCAATGGCGATGGCTAATAGTAGGACTAGAGAGGAGCGTCTAGGGCTAGAGAGGTAGGGCGATAAGGGTGGGTGAGGGTGAAGAATAAGGAGAAGAACATGGGTGAGGTTTTTTTTGTTTCTTTTAGTTTTTTTTTTTATTTCCTTGGGTTTAGAAGAAGCGGGACGCTGAAAACTTAGAAGGGGGAACTAATTTTTTTTTGGCCGTCTCATAAGGTATACCATTTGAGACGGCCACTAATTTATAGTCTCTTTAGATAATATTTTTTGACACGGGGAATAAAAGATGTCTTAAAAAGAGTAGTTTTTAAGACGGTTAATTTTACCAGTCTCAAAAGGTTAGTTTTAGAGACCCAAATTTTAACCGTCTCAAAAGGTTTCCTCTTAAAAAGTAATTTATTTTGTAGTGATCTAACACGAAGTAAATATAATCTCCAATAAACTGAATTCAAAATGAAATGTCTGAATAAAAATCGTAACAACTGTGGAACCGAATGGCCCACCAAATCCATAAACCGATTCTCAATATAAATGCGAAGGAATGGAGAAAACTAAACTACTAAGCATAAAATAAATACTCCAGCTGCACCTCCAAGATAAATCTCTAAATACTCCTATGTAGCTACTCCATCACTAATACCTAAAAAATGTTAGTCAACGTACAGGGTCAGAGCCCCGAGCATGAATACCGGCTAGTCCCTACAATTAGGGTTCGTGAACCCAGACAATAGCATTATACATGATAATACTTTATATTAAGACGAGATAATTAATAACAATGCGAATAAATAAACAACCTGTGCTGGAAATACTCATTTATGCCATCTCAACATCTAAGTCCAATTATCCATTCATTTATCTTAATTTAAGTTAATCTAGTTATTAATTTTCATCCTTATTGATATCATATGTGGGACTTCCACCCACATATTTATCTCATTTTATTTGTTTGGTTGCAATACTCCCGCTGTTCTACACCACACACACTCCCCTCACTATAGCCAGTCGGTTCGTTTAAATTGTCAACCCTGCAATTATGTACGAGGTTCGACACACGACATGTCTTTATAGACAGACAACCCGTTTAAACTGTTATCCCTACAATTATTCAGACGCCACACACCCACACGTCACAATAGCCATCCAACCAGTTTAAACTATCGGTCCTGCAATTATTAACGATGCCAATATATTTTAATACCCGTTTTAACTATCTTAGGTATTAATTCTCAATTTCTGATTTTTCTCCTCTTCAAATATTTATTTACCCCACCCTTATTATCGATGTGAGATCCTCAAAAACACCCTTAGTCCCATACCTAGGGGCCCCAACACATAAATACATCCTACCTTAATTATAGGATTAATTTCTATCAATAATCTATTCCTAGTCCTATGCCTATGCTAGCGAATTGACGGAACGACATATAAAATCATCCCCACCCTGGATTAACCCATCTGTAAAACTATACACTATCTAGTCACAAACCTAGAAAGTGTAAACCGCAAGTAAGGCCTACCCACTTGTTCTATAACTAGAAATCATCCTAAAATATAGATGAGAGCATACTACCAAAAATCCCTTCATACCCGCGATAACAAATATAATTATTATTCAATCACACAATTTAACAACATCTATAAACAATATCACAAATTTATCCATGATGGCACAATTTAATTTAATTTAATTAATAACACCATTGTCGTTCTTGACACAATTTATGTCCATCAACATGAAAGTTTATGGAACGGATAATAATAACCCAATTCTATTAACTACATAATTATTCGAGTGTGTACGCGCCCCTTTTTCATTCAAATAATATCTATAAAATTCTACATGCGATCCTACACCCATAATAACCAAAACTCAATACTCTATCCTAGAATCCAAGGATTTCAAGTCTTGTTTCATATTAAAACTTTTCATCCAAACATCACCAAATTAGTTCTCACTTTTTCTAATTAAAGTTGTTAATTTGTTTTAAGAAAACATTTGATTAATTGTTTAGGCGGCGCTTAAAACACATAATACTAAAGGAAGAGGATAGAGTATCCATGTCTGTATAAAAGTTGCTTGAGAATTCTGATTTCAAAGATGTATTCTTCTTAAAAAGTTGATAAAGATCCGCTCTTGACGCGTCTTAATAAAACCCAGTTTATCTTGACAAATCTTGAGTTGAAATCTTGAATAAAATTGGGGCAAAGGTTTGTAAATGAAAGGGAAATATTTTGGAGAAGTCTTATTGAGGAAGAGTTGGGGAAAAAGAAATTTGAAGAACCCATCCATGGATTAGTTTTAATTTATAATGATTAGGAGTTCTAATGCTAATAGGATTCTGTTTAAACTACAAAAAATACCGGTTAGTCACGGCCCAGAACCGTAAAAACTGTTTTTCTTTTCAATTTAGCTTCCATTTTTAACTCCGATTTTAATTTTGATTAAAATCCTACTTTTCAATATTAAAACTCAACATTTTAAATTCTAAAATTTTATTTTACCCAAAATTCAAAATTAATTTAAATAATACCTTTTAAATTTACAGGGTGTTACATAAGGGTGGTAGTTATAGTCCATGAGTTGGATGTTTAAAACAATGTGAGCGCCATATTCACTTGATGAGAGTGATCTCAAAAACTAAGGCTAGTTATCACAAGTTAAAAATTTTGGAGGCCTAAGTTGTTAAAAGTTGATAATTAATAATAAATGTAAAGAGGAGTAACTTAGTTTTGAATTAGGATACTTATGCTTTCCAATGATAGATAGGTAGCATTAGTCCTAAGGAGGGAAGCCTAGAGTTTCAGCTTCTCGAAGGAGTTGGTTTATAGGCACGGGTGGATGATTCCCGAGTAGAACCTGTCATGGTTAAGAGGTCAAGCCAGGGTATGTGGTAAGGATACGGTGCATAGCTGATATCTGATTGGAGTTATAGGGTTCAAGTATATGTTGTGGGTTCGCACTTCATGTGGGTCGATTCATTGTCAAAAACTGATAATTTCATCTCACCATGGAAGTTGCCCGATTTTGTAGAATTCTTATGCCTTTTTTATCCCAATAATGGGGGATTGTTGATTTTTTTTTAGTCGGTTGTGGAGCTACACGAGCTCGGTAATGATTCGGGTTAGGCTAATTGTGGTTGTTGCATCACGATATGCGAGTGCTCTCTTCTTCGAATGAACCTTTATTCTATACTAGTTTGTGTGTACGCTTGGTATCGCATTGTTTCATATATATTGCATATTTACTTGTTTGCTTTAGCTTAACATGTTGTTAGTTAGTTGGTGTAAGTAGTTATGACTTGGTCGTGTCACCCGAGGTTGTGACTTGATAGTATTATGAATATTGGAACCTGATGAACATTGAATGATAGCGTTGCACTTGGTTCTAAATTTTAGGGAGCTAAGAGAAGATCTCTTACGTATATGCATGTTGTGATACCCACGGTAACCCTAAGTCGGAATAGGGATCTCGTAGGAGATATCGGTCAGGTAGAACCATGTGATAGGTGTTGACCTTTGACATGTATATCGAGGAGTGTTGAAATTGTATCAACCTAGGTTAGGCGTGATCTGAGAATTTAGTTGAGAAAACGTAGGTTATGAACCCTAAAATAAGGATGACCCACATTAATGAATTCATTGGTGACATTGCAATGTATGACAAGTATCAACAATCTCGAGGTTTGTTAAAATAGACACGTTGGCATGCTTGAGAAATAGTAATAGGACCTTAGAGTCCGCCATGATTAGATTAACAACGGTGATTGATTAAAGTGAAATCTTTGGGGTTAGACCATAGTACTGAGAATACCTAGGACTAGGAACCGACTGTAAGTGACTGTTTATAAATTGTGATAAGCCAAGAATTTGGAGGATAAAATTCCTTAAGGAGGGAAGTTTGTTATACCCTGCCTCAATAAATTAACTAAATTATATATAGATTTATACGAGGAGGAACAAATTCTAATTATAAGAAATTGTAGGTAACGAGTTGGATTAAACAAAGAAAATTAATGGATTATTGGTTGTATAGGTGTAATACCCCGTATTTTTATGCTATATTAATTTGGGGATTTATTAAATTTAATGTGAGTTAATTATTTAATAAAAATCCGGAAATTAATTATGTTATAATTATTAACGTGACTAGAGTTAGTAATTATGGGAAATTTGTTGAATACTACTAATGAGCAAAGTAATATATAATATTGGTTATATTGAATGTCACGAGAAAATAAAATGACAATTTTGGAAATTTGAGTCGGGACGCGCCCGTGTCGCGTCGGGACTAAATATTGATAAATAAAAGTGAATATTTTATAAGTCGTTCGTATAGTGGTTTTGAGTGCGCCAACGCGTCCGGAAGGGTCGAGATAGTCAGAAAAGTGTACCCGGGGGTTTAGTTTGGGTCTCGGGCGTTTTTAGGCAAAATTGGTACCCCGGGAGGGCGTTTTGGACATTTCACCTTTTTGGGTAATTAAACCCACGAAAATTAGTAATCTATATCAGCCATTTAGGTTATTCAACTAGGGTTAGAAAACTCAAACACAAGAACGGCCATAGGAGAGGAAGGAGAGAGCTCTCAAGGCAAATTCAAGGCCCTAAAGTCATCCGTTTGCACCGCCACCACCACCAACGCGTAGATCGCACAACGGGCTACGCAACCACACCAAAATCATCTGCAAATCAGAACACCAAAAATCCCAGGCAAGTGTTTATCTTGCTTATTTCGTTGATGCATCTTTCATATTAGTGTAGGAATGATTAGGATGAGTTTTATGGAAGAAAACCTAAGATTTGAGATAGGAATCGCATGTAGTTATGGGTTAAATGATAATTCTGGAAACCCTTGCCATGTAGAGGAATTTACCCACGAAATTTTGATGTTTATAAGAAGAAATTTCTGGAAAAACAGATTGGAACCATGATTTAGAGATTTCTAGGGTTCTTGAATATTTAAATGAATTATGGCATGATTAATCCATGTTTAATGACGTAAATTGACATGCTTTACGTAGGAAATGTATGATATCATGTTAGGATGTTAGTAGTACAAATTTTAAGATGTTTGGGATTAGAAAATATGGAAATTGTTGAAGTTAGGAGATGAAACCCGTAACTACAGAATTTCAGTTTTCGCAGACCTCCTTGATCGATCGATCGAGCCCAGAGCTTCGATCGATCGAAGGTTCGATCGATCGAGCCCCAGACCTCGATCGATCGACCCCTCCTGGCAAACTCCTATTTTCCTTTTTTTTAAATGAGTTAAATTCGATTTATTGTGAGATAATTCTTGGGCATCCTTAATAAAATGTTTTGGGAGATAGGGAAGACCAGTAGGACATGTGAATAGATTTTGGGACCCTTGATGTCGGGCAAAGTTTGTATTTTGGGATAATTACATAAGGGTCGGTGAATTTATGATTTAAAGAGAGATACACGTAAGAGAGTTACTTTGGGACAAATGTGTATACCTACTGAATTTTATAATTGGGGGGATTAGATTCCATGAGCGTTATGTAGTAAGTGGAAAAGTTTCTCAAATTAAAGTAAGATGTGAATGGTTATACGTGATAACTATATAATGAGAAATAAATACAAATGACGTAATTATGGGAATTGAGAATTTACCCATTATTGATATGGTAATATTAGTAAAGTTATATGATTGTGTATGCATATACTATCGATGTGTGAAAATTATGCCGACGCTACTTGCTATCCCTGAGGTTTCCGCGCTGGGACAGTCTTATCTCGATGGGACCTTTAGTGGGGATATTGACTTGTACCCTAGAGGACAGATATCCTTGGTACAGGCTATCGCAATGATAGTTCAGACGGTCCTAAGAGATGCGGGTATGTGCTTTCCTCTTAGAGACTTGGAATCTATGCTTCGCCTCATATTGTTTGTGTATAGGTATCCTTGTTACAGGCTATCGCAGTGATAGTTCAGACGGTGCTAAGAGACGCAGACATATGCCATCCTCTTAGAGACTTGGAATCTATACTTCGCCTCAATATTGTTTGAGAATGTGTTAATACAGTTCGAGAGTGATTCCGAATTTGTATTCCCTTAGTACGAGTGATACGGGGATTGGATAGTAGAGTATGCCCGCGCTATAGTTTTATTTGGGGTGATGTTATGATATATATATATTTTATGAGTAGTTAATATATATATATGAAATTCTGAAATCTGGAACTACCTACTGTGATGTGATATGTAGGACATGGTTGATGACTCAATTATAAATACTTGTTTTGAGAAAGTATAATATGACACTGGAAAACTTTATTGATTAATAAAGTTAAAATGAGAACTTTGGTTACTAATTGAAATATTCTTTTCAAACAATTAAATCGTTAAATTTTGAATCTTATGAGAAATCTAAGATAAGTTAAATCATTGGGAAGATTAGTGCGATAAATGATAAGACAGACCGTTAGGAAGGTTAGTGCGATAGGTGTGCACATTAGAAGAGAGGTGAGAATTTCTCAAGAGAGTGTCGCACTAATATGTTGTTGCATTGGCCTGTATCAATTAAAATACTTTCTAAACGTATTTTAAATCAAACACACTATCGGGCTCTGACCCGTTTCTTTTTCTCTTTCTCTCTCTTGTATATATATGTATGTATTACAGGTGCCCAGCCACAGGGGCATCTTGCTTAGGATCCCTTGAAAGGAACGTGCTGCAGCTTAGGTGGGAGTTGTAGGACACTTGCATAGACGACTTCGTTTACTTGATTCCACATCTATCATACTCATTTATTGGGCATGTGTCGCCCTTTCCACTATTTATCTGTTTTCTTGGGACATTTGTATTTCAGTTATTTCTAGTACTGTTACGATGGGATTTATTTCAGTATGGATGTTTTACTTTAAGTTTTAAATGTTGGGACTTTGAAAGTTGAATGTTTAAAGTTTTTGGATTATGTTCCAGGTTAATTGTTGTGTGATTCTTACTTATTGAAAATGTGGTAAATAATTAAATAAATAAGTTTTTCTTTAAAAATACAATTTCGTTAGAAAGGCTAAAATGGTTTTGACACTTAGCTTAATTAATTAGGGTGTTAAATTGGAAAAGTTTATTTTTACGACAGCGATGATAAGAATGAACCAACTGTTCACCTTGATTTTAATTTAATAAAGGAGTGATCGACCGGTATTTAATTAGGCGGGGTGTCACAGGTGGTATCAGAGCATCAGGTTCTAGTGTCCATAGGAACTGTACGGCTTATTTCGCTTTCAGCTTAACGTTATTGTTATAGAGCCCTGTTATAGGATCGTTGTATTCTTGCTTTCAAGTTTATGTCTTCAGCTATTTGAGATTTGATAATGACTGTAGACTAATAAACTTCTTCACGTTTCAGATGCCTCCGAGACGTGCACCGAAGGATAGGCGTGCCCAGGTCGAGCAGCCAGCAGCTCCGGCACAAGGCACTATGAATGCTAATGAAGTAGCCGCCATTGTTGCTCAGGCGGTGAATGCCGCACTAGCGGTGGTTCAGCAGGCTCCACCTCAGATTCAGGCAGTGGCGCCAGTACCAACACAGCTTCCATCTGCATGGGAGAGGGATAGGGATGCTTTTTAGAAGGTGCATCCCCCTGAGTTCTCTGGTAGCTCAGATATCATCACAGTCAGCCAATGGAAGAAAGACATCCAGCAGCATCTTCGTATGTATGAGTGCACCGACGTGCAAAGGCAGTTATTGGCTTCCTTTAAGATGGTGGGGGCCGCTTTGCAGTGGTGGGAGTCCACTACCACATTGGAGGAGAGGGACACGATCCCTATTCAGTTGTTCTGGGAGCGGTTTGACCGCAAGTACTTTCCACCCGCCGTGCAGACTGAGATGAGGCGGAAATTACTGAATTTAAAGCAGGAGAACTCTACCGTAGCTGAGTATGAGGAGGAGTTCACGAGACTTCTCACCATCGTGATAGATGAGGCACCCACTGAGGGCAAGAGGATTATGTTATTTGTGGACGGGTTAGCTTGGAGGATCCGTCAGCACCTTATAGGGAATCTATCTCTGAGTACTTTCACTGACGCACTCAATGCTGCATTAATACATTTCCAGGATCACCGCTTCCATCTGTAGGGAAGCAAGAGAGCAGTAGAGTCCAGCCAGCAGGGCAGGACCAGGGGTAATAGTGCTAATGGGGAACCATCTCATGGACAGACTCGTCAGCACGAGCAGAGTTTCCATCAGGGGGACCTTGCTAAGCGATTCTGTTCAAGTGATTCCAGGCAGGGATTTGGGGGTTATAGGCAGGGTCAGCAGTGCCAGCCTAATCATCAGGGCCAGCAAGGCCAACACCGACAGCAGGGTCAGCAGCAGGACCAACAACGTGTTCATCAGGACCAACAGGGCCAGTGGCGGGGAGCTAACGGCCAGCAGGGCCATGGTCAGCAGGGTCAGAGGGGAGGCAACTTCAAGGGCCGATGTTTTGGGTGTGGTAGACACGGCCATAGGTGCCAGGATGGTCCGGAGGGAGATAGGGCCCCAAAGCAGCAGGGTGCCCGTAATGAGCCACATAGACCACTTTTTTCGGCTTCCCTCCCAGCTCCAGCCCAGGTGCCAGCCCTACCAGTCGTTCTAGCAGCTCCAGTGCAGCAGGGGCAGTTACAGTACGGACCTGTCTATAACGTCCACCTGGCAGCAGCTCCACAGGCACCACCCGCAATTGAGGGTATGTTTCATATCCATGGTACTATGGGTCGGGTTTTGTTTGATACTGGGGCGACTCATTATTTTATAGCTACGCATTTTGCGAAGGCCTTAGGGTTGTTAGCCACAGCAGAGAGCACAGTGACGTGTGTAGACTCACCACTAGGGAGTGGGTCGCTTATCTTCTTTATATGCCGATGAGTGGAGGTAGAGATTGGTAGTTTGGTATTACCTGCAGACATGTTAGTCTTAGATATGCATGAGCATGATGTTATTATCGGTATGGATTGGCTCGCAGCTTATAGAGCCATGATTGATTGCTTCGATGGGAGCATTATTTTTGCCATTCCGGGGTAAGAGATGTTTGTAGTGGCGATGCCTCGCCCAGAGGGAGGTTCAACCGCTCATTTGTATTATATAGAGGAGGATGCCTCTAAGGAGGTTGTGATTCCGTTAGACTCGATTCCAGTTGTTCATGAGTATTCCGATGTGTTTCAGGAAATACCAGGCCTACCCCCTAGTCGAGAGATAGACTTTGTTATAGATTTATTGCTAGATACCAGACCTATAGCACGCGCTCCATACCGTATGGCTCCGGCAGAGATGCGAGAGTTACGAGATCAGATAGAGCAGCTGTTAGGTCAGGGCTTCATTCGCAGGAGTACCTCACCTTGGGGCGCTCCGGTTCTGTTTGTGAAGAAGATAGATGGTTCACTGAGGTTGTGTGCGGACTACCGGGAGTTGAACAAGGTCACGATACGGAATAAGTATCCGTTGCCTCGAATCGATGATCTGTTCGACCAACTCAGGGGAGAAACTTTCTTTTCGAAGATAGATATGAGGTCGGGGTACCATCAGCTACGTATTAGAGAGCATGATGTTTCAAATACTGCCTTCTTGACGAGATATGGGTCTTACGAGTTCAGAGTGATGCCATTTGGTCTCACAAATTCTCCAGCCGTATTCATGGACTTAATGAACCGAGTATTCAGAGAGTTCTTGGATCAGTTTGTCATCGTCTTTATAGATGACATTTTAATATATTCACACTCCGAGGAGGAGCACGCCGAGCATTTGAGGCAGGTTCTTCAGACTCTACGAGAGCATCAGTTGTATGCTAAGTACGAGAAGTGTGGATTCTGGTTGCGAGAAGTACAGTTCTTGGGCCATGTTGTTTCTGAGCAAGGGATAGCAGTTGACCCTAGTAAAGTGTCAGCAGTGAGGGAATGGGGACAACCCATGACACCGACGGAAGTGCGTAGTTTCTTGGGGTTAGTAGGATACTACAGGAGATTCATTCGAGGATTCTCCAAAATAATGGGTCCATTGACGAATCTGACTCGCAAGGGGATACCATATGTTTGGGATGACGCTTGTCAGTTGGCTTTCGACGAGCTGAAAGACAAGCTTACTTCAGCGCCAGTCCTTGCTTTACCAAAGCCGGGTGCGGAGTACTTGGTTTACACCGATGCCTCTTTACGGGGACTTGGGGGAGTACTTCAGCAGGAGGAGAAGGCTATAGCTTTTGCCTCCCGCAAGATTAAGCCACATGAGAATAATTGCCCCACCCACGACCTGGAGTTAGCAGCGGTCGTTTTTGCATTGAGGATATGGAGGCACTACTTATTGGGGGAGAAGTTCCGTTTGTTCACAGACCACAAGTCACTGCAGTACCTATTCACTCAGCGAGAGCTGAATATGCGACAGCGCAGATGGCTAGAGTTTGTGAAGGACTATCAGTTTGACATACAGTATCATCCGGGGAAGGCCAACGTAGTTGCTGATGCATTGAGCCGTAGACCGGTAGACGAGGTAGCGAACGTCTGGAAAGCAACGTGGAAGGAGTTAGTCCACCAGGACGCAGTAGCACGTTCCTTCATATCTGTTATGACAGTTACACCCGAGATTGTTATGAGGGTAATACAGGCCCAGACCACAGACCCGTTTTGCTAGGAGCAGATTGTACGACTTTTAGCCGAGGGTGATGAGTCCTATTCTGTTAATTCTGATGGGGGTTTGAGGTTTAATGGGAGATTGGTGGTTCCAGAAGGAGCAGAATTACGTCATGCAGTGATGACCCAGTCTCACGGGTCCCGATTTGTAGTACATCCTGGAGGAGATAAGATGTACCACGATATGAGGAGGCAATACTGGTGGAGTGGGATGAAGAAGGACATTGCTGAGTTCGTGTCCAAGTGTTCTACCTGCTAGCTGGTAAAGGTGGACCATCAGAAACCGTCAGGATTGCTTCAGCCATTGGAAGTACCCGTGTGGAAGTGGGAGAGTATTTCCATGGATTTTATTACAGGGTTGCCTACATCACAGCGGGGCCACGACTCTATCTGGGTGATTGTAGACCGTTTGACCAAGGTGGTTCATTTTTTGCCGGTGCGGACAGACTATACCACGGGTCAGTATGCTCAGTTGTTCATTGCGGAGGTTGTCAGATTACATGGGGTGACCCTGAATATTGTGTCGGATAGGGACAAGATTTTCGTGTCACGTTTCTGGGAAAGCTTTCAGGAGGCTATGGGTACTGAGTTGAGGTTGAGTTCAGCTTACCACCCACAGACAGATGGACAGACAGAGCGTACTAATCAGATGTTAGAGGATATGCTACACATGTGTGTTCTTGATTTTGGAGGAGGTTGGGAGCCACATCTTCCACTGGTAGAGTTTGCTTATAATAACTCTTATCAGTTTACGATTGGTATGGCTCCATTTGAGGCTTTGTATGGCAGGCCTTGTCATTCTCCAACTTGTTGGCTCGAGGTAGGGGATAACAAGTTGCTAGGACCAGAGGTGATTCAGGAAACCTCCGCGAGGATTGAGATGATCAGGAGTCGCATTCGAGTAGCCCAGGACAGGCAGAAGAGCTACGCCGATGCGAAACGGTTCTTCCGGGAGTTTAATGTGGGGGACCAGGTGTTACTGCGTGTATCTCCTATGAAAGGAGTGATGAGGTTCGGGAAGAAAGGGAAATTGGCCCCGAGGTACGTGGGACCATTTCCCATCATCGAGAGGATTGGGCCGGTAGCATACAGATTGGGACTGCCAGAACATTTGCATCGCATTCACGATGTATTCCACATCTCGTCGTTGAGACGATATCTTCGGGATGATATGGCCCATACTCACATTGCGATAGATGAGATAGACTTACAGCCTGACAGCTCTTACGAGGAGAGACCGGTGGCTATCCTAGGCTATAGTGAGAGGAGATTGAGGTCGAAGATAGTTCCACTGGTGCGAGTCCAGTGGGAGCATCATAAAGTGGAGGAATCCACTTGGGAGCGCGAGGCCGATATGCGCGAGAGATATCCAGATTTGTTCTTACCAGGTATGCCTTGTTTTCCGAATTTCGGGATGAAATTCCGTTATTAGGGGGGAAGTATGTAATACCCCGTATTTTTATGCTATATTAATTTGGTGATTTATTAAATTTAATGTGAGTTAATTATTTAATAAAAATCCGGAAATTAATTATGTTATAATTATTAACGTGACGAGAGTTAGTAATTATGGGAAATTTGTTGAATATTACTAATGAGCAAAGTAATATATAATATTGGTTATATTGAATGTCACGAGAAAATAAAATGATAATTTTGAAAATTTGAGTCGGGACGCGCCCGTGTCGCGTCGGGACTAAATATTGATAAATAAAAGTGAATATTTTATAAGTCGTTCGTATGGTCGTTTTGAGTGCGCCAACGCGTCCGGAAGGGTCAAGATAGTCAGAAAAGTGTACCCGGGGGTTTTGTTTGGGTCTCGGGGCATTTTTAGGCCAAATTGATACCCCGGGAGGGCGTTTTGGACATTTCACCTTTTTGGGTAATTAAACCCACGAAAATCAGTAATCTATATCAGCCATTTAGGTTAGTCAGCTAGGGTTAGAAAACTCAAACACAAGAATGGCCATAGGAGAGGAAGGAGAGAGCTCTCAAGGCAAATTCAAGGCCCTAAAGTCATCCGTTTGCACCGCCACCACCACCAACGCGTAGATCGCACAACGGGCTACGCAACCACACCAAAATCATCTGCAAATCAGAACACCAAAAATCCCAGGCAAGTGTTTATCTTGATTCTTTCGTTGATGCATCTTTCATATTAGTGTAGGAATGATTAGGATGAGTTTTATGGAAGAAAACCTAAGATTTGAGATAGGAATCGCATGTAGTTATGGGTTAAATGATAATTCTGGAAACCCTTGCCATGTAGAGGAATTTACCCACGAGATTTTGATGTTTATAAGAAGAAATTTCTGGAAAAACAGATTGGAACCATGATTTAGAGATTTCTAGGGTTCTTGAATATTTAAATGAATTATGGCATGATTAATCCATGTTTAGTGACGTAAATTGACATGCTTTACGTAGGAAATGTATGATATCATGTTAGGATGTTAGTAGTACAAATTTTGAGACGTTTGGGATTAGAAAATATGGAAATTGTTGGAGTTAGGAGATGAAACCCGTAACTGCAGAATTTCAGTTTTCGCATACCTGCTTGATCGATCGATCGAGCCCAGAGCTTCGATCGATCGAAGGTTCGATCGATCGAGCCCCAGACCTCGATCGATCGACCCCTCCTGACAGACTCCTATTTTCCTCTTTTTTAAAATGAGTTAAATTTGATTTCTTGTGAGATAATTCTTGGGTATCCTTAATAAAATGTTTTGGGAGATAGGGAAGACCAGTAGGACATGTGAATAGATTTTGGGACCCTTGATGTCGGGCAAAGTTTGTATTTTGGGATAATTACATAAGGGTCGGTGAATTTATGATTTAAAGAGAGATACACGTAAGAGAGTTACTTTGGGACAAATGTGTATACCTATTGAATTTTATAATTGGGGGGATTAGATTCCATGAGCGTTATGTAGTAAGTGGAAAAGTTCCTCAAATTAAAGTAAGATGTGAATGGTTATACGTGATAACTATATAATGAGAAATAAATACAAATGGCGTAATTATGGGAATTGAGAATTTACCCATTATTGATATGGTAATATTAGTATAGTTATATGGTTGTGTATGCATATACTATCTATGTGTGAAAATCATGCCCACGCTACTTGCTATCCCTGAGGTTTCCGCGCTGGGACAGTCTTATCTCGATGGGACCTTTAGGGGGGATATTGACTTGTACCCTAGAAGATAGATATCCTTGGTACAGGCTATCGTAATGATAGTTCAGACGGTCCTAAGAGATGCGGGTATGTGCTTTCCTCTTAGAGACTTGGAATCTATGCTTCGCCTCATATTGTTTGTGTCTAGGTATCCTTGGTACAGGCTATCGCAGTGATAGTTCAGACGGTGCTAAGAGACGCAGACATATGCCATCCTTTTAGAGACTTGGAATCTATACTTCGCCTCAATATTGTTTGAGAATGTGTTAATACAGTTCGAGAGTGATTCCGAATTTGTATTCCCTTAGTACGAGTGATACGGGGATTGGATAGTAGAGTATGCTCGCACTATAGTTTTATTTGGGGTGCTGTTATGATATATATATATTTTATGAGTAGTTAATATATATATGAAATTCTGAAATCTGGAACTACCTACTGTGATGTGATATGTAGGACATGGTTGATGACTCAATTATAAATACTTGTTTTGAGAAAGTATAATATGACACTGGAAAACTTTATTGATTAATAAAGTTAAAATGAGAACTTTGGTTACTAATTGAAATATTCTTTTCAAACAATTAAATCGTTAAATTTTGAATCTTACTAGAAATCTAAGATAAGTTAAATCATTGGGAAGATTAGTGCGATAAATGATAAGACAAACCGTTGGGAAGGTTAGTACGATTGGTGTGCACATTAGAAGAGAGGTGAGAATTTCTCAAGAGAGTGTCGCACTAATATGTTGTTGCATTGGCCTGTATCAATTAAAATACTTGCTAAACGTATTTTAAATCAAACACACTATCGGGCTCTGACCCGTTTCTTTTTCTCTTTCTCTCGCTTGTATATATATGTATGTATTACAGGTGCCCATCCACAGGGGCGTCTTGCTTAGGATCCCTTGAAAGGAACGTGCTGCAGCTTAGGTGGGAGTTGCAAGCCACTTGTATTGACGACTTCGTTTACTTGATTCCACATCTATCATACTCATTTATTGGGAATGTGTCGCCCTTTCCACTATTTATCTGTTTTATTGGGACATTTGTATTTCAGTTATTTCTAGTACTGTTACGATGGGATTTATTTCAGTATGGATGTTTTACTTTAAGTTTTAAATGTTGGGACTTTGAAAGTTGAATGTTTAAAGTTTTTGGATTATGTTCCAGTTTAATTGTTGTGTGATTCTTACTTATTGAAAATGTGGTAAATAATTAAATAAATAAGTTTTTCTTTAAAAATACAATTTGGTTAGAAAGGTTAAAATGGTTTTTGACACTTAGCTTAATTAATTAGGGTGTTAAATTGGAAAAGTTTATTTTTACGACAGTGATGCTAAGAATGAACCAACTGTTCACCTTTATTTTAATTTAATAAAGGAGTGATCGCCCGATATTTAATTAGGCGGGGTGTCACAATAGGGAATTGACGGTTATAAGTAACTAAACCGTATGTGGTATTTTTTAAGAAATGGGAAACTATTGGGTAAAGATGCAAGTCCGAAAAGATGGGATTTTTAGAGAGAAAGAAATTCGACCATTTAGCAGGTCGTTGAAACAACAGTCATCGTTGTTCGAACGACATTCATCGTCATTTGAATGAGATGTTCTGTCCTTCGAACGACTCTCCTGTCAGGTCTATCCTTCAACAGTTTAAACAATGTCTTCATTTCAACCCTCTAATTTTAGTGTTTTCGACCTTAGAACGAGTTATACCTAATATGAAAAGACAGTAGGTGATGAGGTTTCCTCTTTTGGGTAACAATCCATTTATGTGGGTTTATAAGAGAGAGATTGGTAGGGAGAAACCCATGACTAAAACCATTTCTCACGTAAAGAGCTCGTTGTTCACTCTCTAAATAATACTCTGCATTAAACGATTTAGAGCTCCAGCCATACACACCCACCATAAAAACTTAATTCCACCCTTCTTACACAAGATTTATATAGAGCTACGAAATATATAAGTTTTGGCTGGAGGGTTTGTAATGTGTATTTGAGAGGAGTTAGTTTAGAAGAAGAAGAATACATTGTTGGGGGTTCTTTTTATGAGGGTATTCTTTGAGCAAGAAGGTGTATTTGTGGAAGCATTTTTGGAGTTTCTTGGAGCTTCCATGGAGGCTTGCATAGTGGAACTATTATGACTCCCTTTAGGTCCACCTTTGAAGGTGGGGGAGTCACCCATATTCATCACCACCACCATCATTGAGACTATTTAGGTGGGTAATCTACTATTATTGCATTTGAGATTCCATTTGATAAATGTTGTAGTCTTATTGTTGTGTATGGTTAAGAGTAGGAATGTAAGAAAATGATGTGTTCTTAGTATTCTGAAATAGAAATATTTTCATGGAATGTAAATGCTAGAAAATATTATTGTTGTGTGTTTCCTACTAAATCTGAAAATATACATTTTTATGTAATAAAAATGTGTGATAATATATTTTTAGTGTGTTTTCTAGTAAAATAAATAATAATAATTTTTATGGAATAAAACTGTAAGAAATGCAATTTTGGTGCATTTTAAGTGAAAAAAGAAATAATAAATATTTTTATGGAATATAAATGTAAAAAATGCTATTTTGGTACATTTTTTAGTGAAAAAGAAATAATAAATATTTTTATGGAATAAAAATGTAAGAAATGCTATTTTTGTTCATTTTTAGTGAAAAAGAAATAATAATCATTTTTGTGGAATAAAAATATCAGAATTGCTATTTTGGTGCATTTTTAGCTAAATAATAATCATTTTTATGGATTAAATATTTAAGCATTTATATTTTGGTGCATTTTTAGTGAAAAAGAAATAATAATCATTTTTATGGAATAAAATGTAAGAATTGCTATTTTGGTGCATTTTAGTGAAAATTAAATAATAAACATTTTTATGGAATAAAAAAAATGTGGAATGATGTTAGTGCTGTCAAAATATTTATGAAATAAATATTTTTAAGTTTCTTACGAAATGGAGACTTTATGAATAAATGGACAATTATTAAGTTTAAGGAAATGGATAAAATGTCTTTATTACATGAAATGCGTGTTTAATCCACTTGGTAGGATTTCAGTATTTAAGGTCCACCTTCTATGGATATTAATGTGTAGTATTTTGATAATAAGTATGCGAGCAAGTTTAAAGAAAGTCGTGTCGGGATTAAGTATGAAATAAGACAAACGGAAATTTGGAAGCTTAAAAAGTAAAAGGGTGTTATTTTATGTGTTAAAGTGTTAAAGTGACAAGTGTGAAAATGGATAAAGTATTTAAATGTTAAGTTGGAAACTTAATCACAATTTTTGAGAAATAACACGTGTTAAAGGACTAATTTGCAAGTTTGGCGAACAAAGTGTAAATTGGTAATTTACTTAAAGTGAAACATTTCTATGGAATCAAAATGTTAAAGAATGTGTTTTACACTAATATGTGTGAAAATGAATATGTACTAAAGCGTGAATGAATCTGGAATAAGTCATGTGTGTATGGATAAGGGACTTAAAAGAAGAAATGAAACAATTCTCCAAGCATTAATGAAAAAATGGACGGTTAAGTTCGGGTTTTGGATTTGGCCAGGTAAAAGTAAAGAAGTTAAGTAATGTGGACATGTGTAAAATGTTAAAAACATTAATAAGGACTGAGATGCAACCTGGAATAAGCAAGAAGGTCCCGGAGCCCTTGGGTGAAAAGCCCTAAATCACTGGCCAGAGCATATGGTGCGCATAGCCGTCGGTGTGGGGCCCCTGAAGTATGCAGGAAAATGGTTAATTTATGAGAAAAGATAAATGGACATGGAATATATTAAGAAACGGGTTGTGTGGTAAATGTATTAATACAACCCAACTTGAATGATTAAAATAGATGTTCCGGATATGTTGAAATGGACAAGTAAATGTGTATATCAATTAATGCCCATAAAGGAATATAATAGGGTTAAAGGAAGCAGATAAATGGGTGGTTAAACAACCTAAATGGTTAAACCCATGTCTAACACAAGAATGTGTCAAAAGGGATTTTCAAAGGGTAAATGAGTATTTTCTAACACGGTGAATGCATGTATTGAAATGGTGATTTTTAATGAAAATACTAAAGTGTATTGAAATTAAATGAAAGGCTTAAATTTCGGTAAAGGAATAGGTTCGAATAAATCAAATGTATTGGTTGCATGTGTTGAACCGGGTGTGTTAAGCAAAGTAAGAAATGCTAAATATGAATAAAGGGAGTCTTTTCAAGATGGAGCAAAATTAATCTAAATGTGTAAAGTTTTGGAAGTAAAACGGTTAACGCATTTGAATATGTATTTTCGAAGGTATATCTATATGTATGTAGATACCTATACATTTTCGCATGCATGTGATTGTAGCATGTGAGTATTCCTTTGTGTCATTAGTTTCTATACTACTTGTATATTCCCACTAGGCATAGGCTCACACCCTCACTTTGTTACGGCAGGTTGGGTGCGGGTTCGTATTTTGAGGGCGTTGATAGGTAAGTGTACTTTATTTATTTTACGCTTGTAGCTCTATTTACTTGGACTCGGCGTGTTCCCCATTAGTCCCACATGTAGTTTTTCTTGAAACTGAAATCACATGCTAAATAAGTGAAACGTTAATTTAAAATAAAACTTGACTAGAAACATTATCTAGGTTGTTTCATTGCACCTCACACCTAACGCCTTAATTCGGATCGGGTTGACCATGGGTCACCCATAAATCTGGGTCGGGGTGTTATACATGTATACAAGTGTCCCCATCATCGTGGAACAAACTAAATGGGCTCACATGAATATCCATAAAGATAACACGCATAGCATGAGATGATTTATCCCCGGAATCATTCACCTCGATTTCACTATTGCTAAGAGTGGCCAGCATAGAAATTTCTTGCCATTTCTCTTTAGCATAGTGGGACATTTAAATGTTTTGTTCCCTTTGACCTTGCACTAAAAACATATCGTCTCTTCCTCTTTATCACCACCCTCTTTGACCTCCTCTTTCTCACCGCTCTCTTTGCTCCCCTCTTTCACACCGCTCTCTTTGGAAATTGTGAGAAACTTTTTAAGATTTTTAGCTAACAAGGCCACATCATCAAAATCAAACTCTCCCTGACTCTCTCTTTCTTCTTCTTCTCTCTCTTATTAGACACTTCCTCACTATTTTCAGATTGGTCCGTAAGTGCAATCCCTCTATCCTTAGGCTTAACAGTGTTAGGAAACATGTCGATCTTATAAATTTGAAGATCTCCTGCAAGTTCTTCTAACCTAAGTGTATCTAATATCCCTAATGAGTTCAAAACAGGTACCTTAGGATTAAAACATTTCGAGAGTTACCTCAAAATCTTTTGAACAACTCTCGTCTCGTCAATTTTCTCACCCAAATTAAAACTCGTGTTAACTATGGCCGACAACCTAGAATAAAACTCATTAAAACACTGGACTCTGACATGGTGATAGTCTCAAAACTGGGTGGTCAAATTTTATAACTTAGACGCCTTTCCCACGTTGGTAACCTCATGTGTCCATTAGAGGATATCCCATGCCTATTTAGACATACGACAGAACTCATCAAGGTTGATGGATCCATAAATAGAACTCAGGCCATGGGAGCTAAAATTACTCCAATTATAATCATCCTCAATCCGGTCACACACAAGTTTGGGACTAGTGACATTTTCAACGGTGATAGTGGGAGGAGTCCACCCTCTTTTACAGATGAGCCAAACACGTTCATTAATAGCCTTTAAAAAAGATCTCATGAGGGATTTCCAACAGGCAAAATTCTTTCCATCAAAGACGGGCATCCAATTATATAAGTTCTTCATCGAAAAAATTATGAAAATTTTCAAAATTAATTTTTTTTCGAAAATCGATATCACAAAATTTTGCGAAAAAAGAATCACTTGATAATTTAGAGCAACATGCTCTGATACCAATTTGAGAATGCTTAATATCAATTAGTAATTGAATTCGCAAATTTCCAATATTATTACTTATTTAATTAGAGTCAATCTTTAATCCAAATTAATTAAACCCTAATCATGCATCTATGAGGATAAATTAAACATGCAGTCACAAATTAGGGAACAATCACATTTCGGGAAAAAACACCTTTGGGGTAAAACCTTTATTTCTCTATATAATGTAAATTGCAACTTACAAATTACGTAGAGAAATATGCAATGAATATCCCACAGAAAATCCACATAGACTGCAACCTAGTTACAACAAATATTCCCGTACGAACCTCGAAAACCATAGCTCCTCCTTCAGTAGTGAATACCCTCGAGTATCCCCAATGACCGCATTCGTAAGCCAATAGATCCCGCAAGAGCTACCAATCTAGCAGCAGACAATTCTTATCTACAAGTTAAAGTGCTTTGGGTTCCAAAATGATTCACAGGCGTATATGGTATGTTTTGTGTGAATAAAAAACATGAATTTGCCCTAAAAAGTGAAGACCGAAATTCTACAAATTTGCAGTTTCGTTTAGAAAAAATCTAATGAAAATGTATTCCAAAATATGTATTTATAGGCAAGTAAAATTCTTTGAGGCGCCGCCATTGTTCGAATGATATTACCCTAACGTTTGAACGACATTAGATGTTGTTCGAACGACCTATCGAACAACATTTTAAAAACCAAAATAGTGTAGGGTCATTTGATGCAACAAAGGAACGACCTATCTCGCGACCTATGAAATGACATGAGATTTCGTTAGAAGGGGTCACTTGAACGATAATGGCTTATCGTTTGAATGACAATGCTATGCCGTTTGAACGACTGAAGAGAAAAATAATGATTTTTAATGCCCACCTACAGGTCTTCAAAAAGTTATTTTGACTTATAAAAATGCCTCACTTTGATAAAAAATAAAAAAATTCAAAAAATACCCCAAAATAATCGTAAAATGTTTTCAAAACTTAAAGACATTCCTTACCAAAATCAATCTCGTAGATGATCGTTATTAAAGAAACTTGATATTAAGATCTGTCATCTTGAACAAATGATCGTGAACTTCCTTCATCGGTTGTAACGGTATACGACATAGGCTATGTAAAATCAGGACGATGGAAATTATGTCCTTACATCCATAGTCCATTAGAGATATTCAAAATTTTCTCAACAATAATACCTCAATAAAATCCCAAATGATTCTCTGAATAATATAAGTCAACTCAGTCTCAACATATAAACTTGAATAACTTAAAATGAACTAGACTAAAAGTAAAATGATAACTAGATAAAGTAAAGGCTCACACTGTCTCTGAAACTAATATCCTAGGTTAGAGAAATGAATAGCAAATGTTGAATGAAATAAGGAAGCTAAGGAGGAGATCCAACTCTAGAACCTGAGGTCTCGTAAAATAGATGGTTTAAAACCATAATAAGTAATTTTTCTACACAATTCAAAGAAGTCATATCAGTAGATGATAAAATTACAGTTTATAAAATTTAAATGAGTGACCCATCTGTGACAACCCGCCTACCAAAATAATAGGTGGCCAACCCAATACTCTAATAATCATAGGAATCATAAATAGTCCATTCTCAGCATCACTGTCGATTAAAATAATAGTACGAGATAACCATAATCATTTTAGAAAACGGACTTTCAAATTTAAAATTTTGAAAATAAAAGAAAAACACTTAGACAATCCCATTTGCAAAAATGGTGGATACCAAAAATCAACGAGTAATGGAAAGACAATACAATAAATAATAACCGAATAAGCTGTCGGTTAACAGACCATTACAAATAGTTACACCGAGTATTACAATTTATATTACATTATAATATAAATGAGTACAATGCATGGGCAACACGCCCGAATAAATAAACTGAACATAACTAGAGTACAATGGAAAGAAGAGTCTATAATAAATATCCTACAACATTCGCAATATGCTATAGCTCCATGACAACTGAAAATGGAAATGTAAATTCAGGCGTCCTTGCGGTAGAGCACTTGTACGGCAAGGAGTATATGCAAAAACAAAGAAATATAGACGGGTCAGGGCCCGGTTTGATATGATTACCATGTGACTAAAATGCATGACAGTTAATTGCGTAATTCTCTCGCAATTAACAATATATTTCTCACCTCTCTATCTAAAAGCACAACCTAGCGCAATATCAATGATGATGCTCTAATTAACCCAAGTACTAAGGGCTAACTTCTCCCCAGTCTCAACACTTTTCCCTATTCGTGCGTGGGGTGTCTCGCGAAGCGAAATCTAAACAAGGAACCCCCCCGATACACTACTACTAGGCAAGGTTGATCGTCGAGATCCATTAGAGCCTCAGCACATAACTAATATATATATATGTATTCATGGGAGGTCTCATCTACAACTACTCAAGGAGTCATCAAATCAATATCCACAATTCTATATGCACAATTCCTATTTCTTTCTTAAGGAATACATACATAAATGGTAATTCATTTTATCAAATGTTTACCAAATCAATTTCATTTCAAAACTTTCTTTACCCATTTTATTTTCTTTCTTCCATCCAGGAAAAATATATAATTTAAAGCAAGTTTTATTAGCATAAAAATGCTTTACCTTTTCATTTCATATCTTTCGATTTTCCTTCTTCCATCTGGAAAATGTATTTAACGTCCCATTTCCCTTCTTTCATCCAGGAAATGTAATTTAAAGCCATTTTATTATCATAAAATGCTTTAATAACAATAATGTCCCACATTATTATCAATAGTTATATATCACATATACTATAACGCATTCTAAGACCGCCCGTTCGGGTTTCCCCACTGTGCGCGCCCCTAAATGGCTATCATCTTCCAAGGCCTATCACCAAAACAACCTGGGATCCTATTGAAACGTCGGGAAGCGGCCATATGCCTGCGGGAGAGTCATGACCACACCCTGAATCACCTCACCAGCGCAGAAAACATACAATAAACGCTCATATGGCCTAGGACTATATCCACCCTGCATTCATTAGCCAGGGGGCTTCACCATACGCACGCAGCTTCCCTTATGATAGCGATTTAGAGAGTTGTGTATCCATAAATTAATATTTATGAAAATCATTTTTTCCATTTTGAAATCATTCACTTTTATATTCTCAAAATCCTTTTATTCTTTGCCATTAAGTACCAAGTTTTAGAATATGCATTTCTCATTCATTAAGTTGTATTTTATTAATGACCTAAGACCCAAAGTACCATTATCCTCAAACTAGTCTCCAAAAGTTCATACAATTTCATAAACCATCAAAATGAGTCTCCCTCAATAATTGACTCCCAAAAGTCCCAACATTAACGTTTTATCTCCAACTTATTTTTAGGTTAACTTCCTATATCATTCGGACATTAACCTACACAACCTAGCCATCGGGGTAAGCCCAAATGTCCCCACTTTAGCCTAGGACATTGTCTACCCAAAACAACCCTCTAGGACTCTTAATTACTTCCCAAAGGAAGGTTCCTAAAACTCGAACCTAAAAGAAAATGGCTAAAATAAAAACTAGAAAAATCTCACAATTTCAGAAGGTGTCGATCGATCGACCCTTGGTCGTCGATCGATCGAGGGTTCGATCGATCGATCCCCCATGATCGATCGATCTATCATGGCGGACAACTTCTTCTCCGAGAAGCTGTTTCGGCCATGGACAAAGCTCCAAGCTTTTTATCCGCTATTGCACCCAACTACAACAACAAAAATTACTACCAAATCATTCCTACACATAAAGTGACTAATTTATTTTCCTCAAATCAAATTAAAACAAAGATTTAAGGGTTTAATCACCAAAAACAACAAAAAACCATTTATGGTTTAAACCTATTGTTGATACCAAAATTAATATGCTGACGTGGACGAATAGTATGAAGACACGTGTCGATCTACGTGGCACAATAACAGCGAGGAAGATCATTTACTGAACAACCATGGTTGGTACCGAGCAACGAGAATACACCGAGGAGCTCTATCATGCCGAGGAACTCCATCCGAGGAACTCCATCCGAGGAACTCTTTCATCCCGAGATACTCTAAGTACTCCGAGGAACTCTTGATCGACGAGCAACTAAGGCGGTCCGAACTGCACCTCGGCCGTATCATCAATTATCAGACGGACAACTGTTCAACTATTCATTAGATTCTTGACGCACACGCCGCATTAAATATATTACCCATTCATATGTATATCATTTAATGTAGTAGACCTTTCATGAACAGCCTTGAGGCTATAAATACCTTGTATCAATCCCATTCAAGGGGACCGGAATTTCTTGAGAGAACTTGTAATCAAGAATTCCACAAACACTCAGCAATAACATAACAGTGGACGTAGGCTTTATTCCTAGCCGAACCACTTTAAAAATCTTTGTCTTATTTATTTATCTGTGATTGAATAATTAGAGCGATCTAGTTTTTTACATCAACAGATTGGCGCCGTCTGTGGGAAACGACTGTTGTTATCGTTTTTCATAAAAATCATTTGTCACTAATGGCAGATAATCCAGAATCCAGTAATCGGAATGCTGGAAATACTGGAAATCTTCCAAATCTATCTACATCTCCAGATCTGGCAGGAATTATGACGAATCTGGCTCAGGGACAAACCGCCATGCAAGAATCTATGAGGCAACTCCTTCAAACTCTTCAAGGCAGTATACCTACTTATTCAGGGCAAAGGACTGATCATGGGCAATCACGATCCAGACGTATTGGGTCATATCGCAATGGGGAATCCAATGATTTTTCTTATCAACCTGGACAAACTTCATCAATACAGGCTACGGATACAGATCAACATATCTCTCTTTCTCCTGAGAGAACTAGCGCTTTAGAAAGATTAAGCAGGGTGTCTCCTTTCAGTCGGTTAGGACCAAGGAGGAACATGAGTCCACCTAGGGCTCCATCAGGAAGTTTTCGACCACCACCAGGTTCGAGAGAAAGATCTGCACAATCACGACCAATTACTCGTCGAGATAAATCTCAGGAAGCTACGTCAGGGCAATCAGTTGCTCGGACTAGGCGGCCCGAGGAAGGGAATGAAGCATGGAAAGGTTCCATTCAACGATTGGAGGATAGACTGGGAGAAATGGCTAAGGCGAGGAACCCCTTACAGAGAACTTTTGTTCAAGGGACACCTTTTGTGCAAGCCATTGTGGATTTCCCTACACCGTCGAAATTCAAAGCACCTGTAGTGACCCCCAAGTACGATGGTAAGACAGATCCTGTACTTCATATAGAACAGTACCAAGCTGCTGCAGATATTTATGCTGTCCCCGACGAGATGAGGTGTAGAGCATTCTCAGGAACTCTTACCGGATCTGCACAGATATGGTACAATAATCTTCCTCGGGGTAAGATTTCAACTTTTGTTCAGTTAGCCGAGCTGTTTATTGGTAATTTTTGTTTTGGAGCAAAGCCGGTAAAGCGAGTAGCACACTTGCTAAGTGTTAGACAGAAATCAGGTGAAAGTACTAGAGATTACATAACTCGTTTCAATAACGAAAAGTTGGAAGTCATAGACTATGAAGAAAAGACAGCAATCACTGCTTTGATGAGTGGTTTGCTGCCTAACAAGCTATACTATACTCTGGCCAAAGATCCGCCTAAAAATATGTCGGAATTGATGGCAAAGGCGGCCAAAATCATGAATGCCGAGGAGGCTATGACTGCGAAGAAGAATATGGATAAAGAAGTTAAAGTGGAGGTCGACAATTCTAAGAAGAAAGATCAGAAAGGCAATGGTGGTGACAAATATTCCAGGAATAACAGGATAAAGTTGGAAGCCCTAAAGAAGTATGATAATTATACTCCATTGAGAATGGGTATTAATCATGTTTTAGAAGAAATCAGGAATAACGAGGAAATCAAATGGCCAGAGAAACTGAAGTCAGATCCAGACATGAGGAATAAGACCAAATATTGCGAGTTTCACAAAGATCATGGCCATATGACCAAAAATTGTATAGCCCTTCAGAACGAGATTGAAACACTCATTCGAAGAGGAAAATTATCAAAGTATGTAGATCGCAGAGGTGAGAGGACAAATGAGGACAGAATTAGAAAGAGATCTAGATCTCCTCGTCGTGCAGAGGAGAATAAGAGGAAGGACCATGAAGAGGATCCAGATGATGACCCCGATCTTCCCAAGAAGCCAAGAAAACCTGAACGAGAGGTATTTTCCATACGTTTTGGATCATTTCATTGTAACGTTATTACAGGGGGAGATGCAGGAGGAGGAGACCTTACTGCAGAAAGAAAAGCTTATCTCGGAGAGGCTCAAGCTTGCTCATATATTCAGCGAATAAACCTGGCCGAGGATGATCGTCCGAGGAAGGTAAACAAAGAGAAGCTAGTAATTGGTTTTTCAAAAAATGACCTGGCAGGTGTTCTTTACCCTCATGATGATCCTTTGGTGATTAAAATGAGAATGAAGGACGTGATCATTTCAAGGGTGTTGGTAGATAATGGTAGTTCGGCAGACATCATGTACTATTCATGCTTTGATAGCCTGAATTTGAAATTATCCCAATTAGAACCTTATCACAGACCCCTTCTGGGTTTTGCTGGCGAGAAAGTTTTTCCACTTGGGACGATCAAGTTGGATATATTCATTGGAACCTGGCCTGTTTGTCGAACAGAAAGAATACGATTCTTTGTGATGGATAAGAATGTGCAGTCAGCCTACAACATCATCATGGGAAGAGTTGGATTGAAGAAGTTCGAAGCCGTTCCTTCTACAGTACATCAATGTTTGAAATTCCCAACAAATTTTGGAGTTGGAGTGGTGAAAGGTGATCAAAAAGTAGCTCGGGAATGCTATTATTCGTCGGCCGAGCAAGAAGAACTAGAAGGATCGATGAAAAAGACTACAACTTACCAGGTGGAAGAAGGTACAGAAATTGAAACTCTTGATCCCAGGGATGAATCTCAACTTGTAAAAGGACAGGTGATGGAATCTACAGAAAACGTTATTTTGGACGACGAACATCCTGAACGAATAACCCAGATAGGTTCATCGTTGGATATGTCGATAAAAGAGGAGTTGATAGCTTTCTTGAAGAATAGGAAAAATACTTTTGCTTGGAGTCATGAAGACATGCCAGGAATAGATCCAAACTTCTTATGTCATGAACTCAATGTGAATAAGGAGATTAAACCTGTAAAGCAGAGAAGAAGGGTGTTTAGTCCCGAGAAGAATCAGGCCATACAGGAGGAAGTCGAGAAACTCCAGAAAGCCCAATTCATTGAAGATGTAAAATATCCAGATTGGTTGGCTAATGTGGTGATGGTAAAAAAGAAAAACAACAAATGGAGAATGTGTGTCGATTTCACCGATCTCAATAAAGCATGCCCCAAGGATCATTTTCCACTGCCCAGAATTGATCAACTGGTGGATGCTACCTCGGGACACGAGCTACTCAGCTTCATGGATGCTTACTCTGGCTACAACCAGATCAAAATGAAACCTGAAGACAGGGAAAGTACTTCTTTTATTACCCCTAGGGGAACTTATTGTTATAATGTTATGCCTTTTGGTTTAAAAAATGCAGGTGCAACATATCAGCGGTTGATGAACAAGGTTTTTACCGAACAAATCAGCCGCAACATGGAGGTCTATGTCGATGACATGCTCACTAAAAGCAAGAAAGCTACTGATCATTTGATTGACTTGAGTCAAACTTTTGATCAATTGGATAAATACCAAATGAAGCTTAACCCGACGAAGTGCACCTTTGGAGTACGAGAAGGAATGTTCCTCGGATACATCGTCAATCAGCGAGGTATTGAGGCAAATCCAGATAAGATCAAAGCTCTTCTAGGGCTGCGATCTCCGACGACGAAGAAAGAAGTGCAGAGTCTTACCGGACGAGTTGCAGCGCTCAACAGATTTGTATCTCGAGCAACTGATAAATGCATACCATTCTTCAAAACACTTCGAAAAACCTTTGAGTGGAATGAGGAATGTGAAAAAGCTTTTCAAGACTTGAAGAAATATTTGGGAACACCTCCACTGTTGTCCAGACCAATAACAGGAGAAAAGTTGTATTTGTATTTGGCAGTATCAGAGAACGCAGTCAGTTCAGCGTTGATCAGATTGGAGAATGGAATCCAGAAGCCAATTTATTACACAAGTAAGGCTTTCCGAGGTGCAGAAATCAGGTACCCAAAGCTAGAAAAATTGGCATTGGCACTAATTGAGGCAAGCAGAAGAATGAGGCCATATTTCCAAGCCCATACCATCATTGTTTATACTGATATGCCATTGAGACAAGCCTTCCATAAGCCAGAAAAATCAGGGAGACTGATGTACTGGGCAGTAGAACTTGGTGAATACGATATTGTGTATGAGCCCAGATCATCATTGAAGGGGCAAGCTGTAGCAGATTTTATAGCAGAGTTCACATACCCTGATACCCCCGAGGAGCAAAAGATGCCTGCTGAGTTACCTGTGGACGATACAGGATCAACAGAAACATTTGCTGACCTACCTGTGGACGATACAGGATCAGCAGAAATAGGTCCAAACCAACCAAGGTTGGTAAAAGGACTTGTGGATGTAGAGAAATCATTATATTCAAATTCAGACCAGCCACGGTTGGTAAAAGAGTACGAGCAGATGACTGACGAGGAGCGAAAGATACCGGGGGATGATGGAAGAAAACAGCAGATATTTTATCGAGGAATTCTGACAGATAAGAAATTTGAAGACGAAATACCTACATGGAGATTATATGTAGATGGATCATCATGCACAGCTGGTTGTGGGGCAGGAATTGTTTTGATCACCCCAGACGAGATTGACATGGAATATGCTTTGCGATTCCAATTCAAAGCCTCTAACAATGAAGCGGAATATGAGGCCATGATAGCAGGTCTTAATCTAGCAAAGACTATGGAAGCACAACAGGTGATGGTATTCAGTGATTCTCAATTAATTGTGAATCAGATGATGGGAATATATGCGATTAAAGGAGACTTAATGATCAAATATCATGCAAAGGTGATGAAATTGTTGACAGAATTTGATGCCATTCAATTGGTGAGAATACCGAGGATGGAGAATGTACAAGCAGATGCACTGGCCCGACTAGCATCAGCTACTCGTACCGAGATGCGAAGAACCATACCGATTGAAGTATTAGAAGGTCGGAGCATAGATGAAGATCTGACAACGAATGTGATTACTCTTGATTTAGGACCATCTTGGATGGATCCAATCAGGAAATATGTTGAAGAGGGCGAATTGCCGGAGGACAAACTCGCTGCCAAGAAACTGAAGTATAAAGCTGCCCGGTATGTATTAACTAATGGTATTTTGTATAGACGAGGAATTATGGCAGGTTTGCAGAGATGTGTACATCCCACTGAGGTGAAAGAATTGATTGAAGAAATCCATGAAGGATCTTGTGGAGCTCATGTAGCAGGTCGAACACTTTTACAAAGAGTGATGACACAGGGATATTACTGGCCGACAATGAGGGCTGATTGTATAGCCTATGCCAAGAAATGTGACAAATGCCAACGTTTTTCCTCCATCCGACGAACTCCACAAGCATTGCTAACACCAATAACTTCCCCTTGGCCATTTGCCATGTGGGGAATTGATTTGGTTGGACCACTGCCGATCACCCGAGGAAGATTCAAGTATCTCGTAGTTGCAGTGGACTATTTTACTAAGTGGGTGGAAGCTGAGCCTCTTATCAATATGACGTACGAGAAGGTATACCAGTTTATATGGAAGAATATCATTTGTCGATATGGTCTCCCTCATGCTTTCATCACAGATCATGGAACACAATTTGATAATGAAGAATTTGCTGCCTATTGTCATCAGTCGAACGTCTTGAAGTTTCATTCAGCACCAGGACATCCCCAAAGCAATGGACAGACTGAAGTGACGAACAGAACATTACTGAATGGGTTGAAAAAGAGGCTAAGTGAAGCTAAAGCAAATTGGATTAATGAGCTCCAATCAGTATTATGGGCCTACCGAACAACTCCCCGAGCAGCAACTGGAGAATCACCATATATGCTAGCATTTGGAAGTGAGGCTGTGATACCGGCCGAGTTGGGTCTCCCAACGCATAGAGTGCTGAATTTCAACTCTCCGATCAGTGATTTGATGAGAAGAATGGATTTGGACATGCTCGAAGAAGTAAGAGAAGAGGCAGCCATTAGGAATGCTGCTTATCAACAACGAACAGCTCTGTTCTACAACAAAAGGGTGAAGAAATGCGATTTGAAGGAAGGTGATTATGTGCTGAAGAAAGTCATTCAGAAACAGAATAAACTGGAAGCAAATTGGCATGGACCTTACCGAGTTACAGAGGTTGTTCGACCTGGAACCTACAGAATAGCAACTCTAGAAGGAGAAGAATTTCAGAATGCATGGAATGCTGAACACCTGCGAAAGTATTATCAGTAATGTAAAATGTAAAGCATTTCCTTCATTATGAATAAAACGAGGATGGTTCACCATTTTCTTTCTGTTGAAAGTTTTTCGGGGAATACTAGTGTTGAACACTACATTACTTGATAAGAAGAAGACATGCTCTACGGAGTCAAAGAAGAAGACTGCTCTATGGAGTCATGCTCTACGGAGTCATGCTCTACGGAGTCAAGCTCTCCGGAGCGCTCTACGGAGCAAAAGTGCTATAAGTAGCCAACCTCCTTTGGTTAGGAGGATAAGCTCTCCGGAGCGCTCTACGGAGCAAAAGTGCTATAAGTAGCCAACCTCCTTTGGTTAGGAGGATAAGCTCTCCGGAGCGCTCTACGGAGCAAAAGTGCTATAAGTAGCCAACCTCCTTTGGTTAGGAGGATATGCTCCAAGGAGCCAAAAAGTTCGAAAGAACCCTACTACTCCTTTGATTAGGAGGTGTAGACCAGCATGATCAACTACGGTTGGTAAGACTTTATATACTCTCGCATTACAACTTATGTTTGTCGGGAGGTAACATTATTACAAAAAGTTCTTTAAAGAACAAAATATTGAAAACTGTACCAAGTATGGTTGGTCGGAGATAAAAACCCACTAATTGTAGTTGGTCGACGAGGATAAAAGTATTGACCTTAGTTGGTCGGACACATGTTTATATTTGAAAATTGAACCAAGTATGGTTGGTCAGGGATAGAAACCCATCAACTATGGTTGGTCGACAAACATTATTTATCCACCTTGGTTGGTTGGAAACAATTTTGAACAATTATGCTTATTATAAATTCTAATTTGGTTGATGAACCATATAATTTGCAAACAGAAAAATAGCTATTGGCAAAACAGAAAATGAAACTCTTTCATTAAGATAAAAATGTATTACATGTTACATGAATGTGCTAACTATTACATTAAAGATTCCTACTCTATTGGTTTCTTTCCTTTGTCCTTTGAGACAGGTTCATCGCCAGCAGGAGGATCCTCTAGACACAGAGGAGAATTAATAAAGTTCATGTCCTTCAGCATTCTGACATTCATTATTGTAGGAGTATCCAACAGGTGCTCAGGACGAGATACTTCAACTTGAGAATGAAGGTCATAATCACCAAGATATTTAGAGATTAAACTCCGAGGAATGGAGCGAGCAGGAATCCATGCCATATCCAATTTATAGGGAGGAACAGGCAAGTCTAGCAATCCAGGAGCATGATAATCCCATAAATAATGACCTTGTTCCAATTTTAATACACCCAGGGCGTTCAACCATCCCTGCTTATAACCTTCGTTGTTAGCATTTTCAAGGCGATCATCCAAATGGTAAAGAGCTTCATTATAACCCGCATTCCAGAACTCCCGAGGTTGTTTATGGAATTGGAAAGTTAATCTATCTACTTGCTCGAGAAAGTTCTTGATAAGAGCATCTTTATTATTCAGATCAGATTTCATCGCAGTCAATTGATCCTCTAAAGATAAATTTTTCTTAGACAAATCAGATAGAGCACGATCCTTAACATTCAGTTGGAATGCTTGAGTTTCCAGAGTAGATTGGGTACGAGATTCTTCAACATTACGGCTAAGAACTCTTGATCGGCTCCGAGAAGCAATTGGAGAATTTTGCTCCTCGATGATTCTTCCTCGCCCCCGAGAACTCCTTCCTCGTCCCCGAGCAGTTCCAGAAATGGAAGATCTTCTTAAATCCTCCAGCTCTTGCCTCAGTTTGGCGTTTTCGACTTCTAAGAATGAGAACCCTTCATCAGTGACTGGTATTAATGCAGTAGAGGATGAAGCAGCAGATTCATACTGAACTAATTTTTTCTGCAAATTGTTATTTTCTTGCTCCAGGATCTCAGCGATTTGTCTGCAGGCTTCAATTTCACCTTTTAAAGTCCTCTCCCTGATGTCATACCCAGCAATGATTTTCTTGTGGCCTGTTTCTGAAGAAAGCTGCTGGTATCTATTTTCATAATCTTCATGCAACAAAGCCATTGATTCGTTATGTTGATTTTGAA
Organism: Sambucus nigra; assembly: GCA_949130495.1. NCBI lineage: Eukaryota > Viridiplantae > Streptophyta > Magnoliopsida > Dipsacales > Adoxaceae > Sambucus > Sambucus nigra. The sequence continues at coordinate 541,972,646 of OX422217.1, read as the reverse complement.
GATCCTTTAAAGAACAATGCAACTCTTCAATCAATTCATAATAAGCGATATTGTTAGCTACAGCTCGGTCGAGTAAACTTTTCAAATACCGATAAGCCTCAGTTGCCTGCTCTGAAGCATCATGACCAAGAATGTCAGCAATTTCAGAAGAACTAAGGTCCGTATGACCAGCCCTATAGTATTGGTGACATTGCTGCATCAGCTCGGTATCATGAGAAGAGATTAGTTCCATTCTAGCAACAAACTAAAGACAAGAAAAAGACAACAATCAACAAAGAATCATCAATAACGACGATGAGTAAAGAAGTATTTTATTAGATCATAAAAGGATTACAGTGTTCGATTACAAATAATAAAAGATAAGAATGATACCGAACAACTTCACACCTTTTCCTTGTCTCCCAAGACTTTCTCGGGAGGCTGGGACGAGGAGCTCGGTTGCTCGGTGATAACAACAGCTTGGTCGGCAGAAATCCTCTCAGCAGGAGGAGGCATAGAAGAAATGTCCTCAATGATAGAGGGTTGAGAAGCAGAGATTGTGACATCCACAGCTATGGAAGATTCATCTGATGCAGGTTCATCTTCTTCTTCTTCCTCAATTGGTGGAGGAGGACCAGGGAGATGCCTTTGGAATAGCTCAGAATTATCTTGGACTTTTAGCTCTTGCAGAGCAGCTACCCAACCATCATAGAAGTATTTCAACTCCCCATATTGGACTTGGGACGTCATTGCAGCTATCCCTCTCTCCCATCCTTTCTCCCAACCAACACTGAAATGTTTCTTGATAGCAACTTTTCTCCTCGATTTCTCCGAGGAAAGCTTCACCTCCAGTTCCTCTTTCTTAACTTTAATATCTCGCAGAGTAGATATTTCTTCTTCTGCCTTCTTCAATTTATCATCAGATTCCTGATGTTTAACTTCCAGATCTTTAATTTTCTCCTCCAAATTCTTGGAGGTTTCGGCCATCTTCATCTTATCAGCCTCAGCCACAGCCAATTTTGTCTCCCAAACAGTTTTCTCCTCGATGTACTGTTGGTGAGATTCCTTGACAGATTGGGTTAAACCCAACAAAGCATCGTCAACATCGGACGAGGAAGTGGAAGCTTTAATAGCTTGATCTTTCTTCACAATGGTATTGAAACAGTTAACCAGCTGAAAGGTAAGAAAAACAATAGAGTTAACACAAATACAAGATTTCAGGAAAAAGAAAAGAAAGACTAAAGGTATGAGAAATTTACTGAAGAAAGATGGCGAGCAGCAAGGGATGTCAGTGTATCCCTAGGAATCTTTTCATCAACCCCGAGAACCTCGGGTATAACTGAGCTCGTTGAAGAGCTCGGAAGAATGATTTTTGAAATACTACTACCACCAGCGGGTAGAGAAGACGCAGTTCCAGCAAGATTAACCGAGGATGATTTCCTCAATCTCTTCAAAGGACGGTCAGCAGCATCAACCAAGGAAGAAGTCTTGGTCGGAGAGATGGCAATTACATCAGCAGGAGCATTTTTCTTGCTCGGGGCCACTGGGGGCTTCTCGGCAATTTTGAAGGAACCAGCATCTACTTTTTTAGTCCCCTCTGGGACATCAATTTTGCCTTTCTGGGCTCCAACAGCAGAGGAAGTGTCACCAAATAGAGCAGGAGGAGCTCTTTTCTTGCCCATTCTATGAGATAGGGGAATATGAGAATCTGAAGATGAACTTTCTGGTGTTGAGGCTGGTTCAACAGGGCGAGCAGTATAAGAGGTTGTGTAGCTCTTATACTGCAGCAAATATGATGCAGATCTAATGTGCTCGTCTGCAATCGTCTTATGCAAATTCCAGATAAGTTTTAAATGCTTGATATTCACTTCCGACTCTTTTGGAGTTTTTCTTTTACTATCAACTGCAAATAAATACATAAATCTCAGTCACACATTTTGTCAAACATGATGAATACGCAATTTCATAAGTAAAATAAAAATGAAAAATAAACCTATCCCATTGCCGTATGGGGGGCATCTGGGACCGTTGTATACTTCATTCCCAGATAAAGGCGCGTGTTGCCAATTTTTTATGACCAACCCATGCTCAAAATAATCTCTATTTGAATCAGGGAGGTTAACTACAAGGGCTCTATTTAAAAACCTAGTTTTTAAATAATAAATATTATCTAAAGTGGCCCATTTATAGCAGTACATGATTTCTGGGATCCCTATACGAGTCCCATGAGTTAGATTTAACTTATGCACCCCGTTAATTATTCTCCATGAATTGGGGGCTATTTTTGCAGGAACAAGGTCAAAATATTGACAAAACTCAAGACATAATGGATTTGGGGGAAAAGAAAAACCACATTCAGCAATGAAAAGACTGGGGAACCAATGTCCCTCAGCCAATCGAAAGTAATCTAAAGGCTCAGAAAGAACCTCTAGAGTTACCCAAGAAGGAATGGAAAAGTCAGAACGAAATTTCTCAGCAGATTCAACAATATAAACCATATTGAATAAAAGAGATGCAGAAGAAAGGAAGAAGAGCTTACAGAAAGAAAAGAGATGTGTTGACAGCGAACGGAAACAAAGATGAACGCACAAGAGAAGAAGAGAAGAGAAAGCTTGAATGCAGAGAATGAAAAACGTAGACAACGGTATGGTTACCAAAGAAGTTTAAATACTTTACATTGGGAAGCGGCGAAAGAAATGATTACCAAAAAGAAATTATTAAACTTCCGGCGGCTAAAAGGACAAAATTTGCACGAATATCAAAGCGCTTATCAAAAAGGCGGAAACTGCGAAATAAGAAGGAAAATTTGAATACAATGTTCCTAAAACCCGGGAAGTACATTTAATATTGCCACATACCAAGAAAGAATGTTCCATACTCTTCAAAGTTCAAAATATGAAACATTGGGGGCTTCTGTTGATACCAAAATTAATATGCTGACGTGGACGAATAGTATGAAGACACGTGTCGATCTACGTGGCACAATAACAGCGAGGAAGATCATTTACTGAACAACCATGGTTGGTACCGAGCAACGAGAATACACCGAGGAGCTCTATCATGCCGAGGAACTCCATCCGAGGAACTCCATCCGAGGAACTCTTTCATCCCGAGATACTCTAAGTACTCCGAGGAACTCTTGATCGACGAGCAACTAAGGCGGTCCGAACTGCACCTCGGCCGTATCATCAATTATCAGACGGACAACTGTTCAACTATTCATTAGATTCTTGACGCACACGCCGCATTAAATATATTACCCATTCATATGTATATCATTTAATGTAGTAGACCTTTCATGAACAGCCTTGAGGCTATAAATACCTTGTATCAATCCCATTCAAGGGGACCGGAATTTCTTGAGAGAACTTGTAATCAAGAATTCCACAAACACTCAGCAATAACATAACAGTGGACGTAGGCTTTATTCCTAGCCGAACCACTTTAAAAATCTTTGTCTTATTTATTTATCTGTGATTGAATAATTAGAGCGATCTAGTTTTTTACATCAACACCTATAAAAACCTAACTATACATGCAATTTATCACATTAAATTAATATCTAGCAAGTAAGAAACTTGCCTCGAGTTCGTAGTCTCGGATTCTCCTTCGGTACCAATGGATTTCGGCCTCGATCTTCCATTTCTCTCTCTTTTCTCCATGTCTCCCAAGATCTCTCTCTCTCTCTCTCTCTCTCTCTCTTGGTTTGAAGAATAAAAAGGGGTGGGGAGACTTAAACGGGTTTTAACATAAATTCCCCTCCTTTTAATTTCTAATACACCATTAAAATGACTTGTAACCACATAATTGAGTCATAACCCACCAAAAGTGCCCGAAACTCAAAAATACAACTTGGCACTTATTTTGACTATCTCGACTATTCTAAAAATGACTGCACCCCCTATTTTGGCATTCGAAATATTGTGAACTATTTTTATGTTCCAAATTCAATTTTATTTCATTAATTAGGCTCCAATTTAAATATGAGTCATAACCGTCGTATAACATATAACGACGCAATAATACACAATATAATGCTATTTACCTTCACATAACGGTAAATAGGCAAAACATAGTAAATATTATCCCTTAATATCACGGGAAATAATATTTACTCCAACTTTCCCTGTTTTATAAAATTAGCCCATCAGGCAAAATAATATAAAATAGTCGCTCAAAAGCCTGGGTTGTTACACCGTCTAACGAAATGTGACCTCGCAATGTATTGGAACTATCTCAATTCACTTTACTAATTTATCATTCTCATTAAATATTCAATACATAACCGACATGAACCCCTTCTTCTCGATCATCTCATTAACACGCCTTACGCAAAATTAAATCATCAAATATCCCGTAGCCACTTTCCTCATAGTGTCGGACTCCTCAACATGTATAATTCATAACATGATATTACACATCATGTCTCCACACGATATTTTCATGGTTGGATAGTCCAACACATGTGATGCAAAAATAGTATATTACACATATCATAGTAACCTTTTATTGTCATGGCCAGAATGCCACATTTCGTATGATAAAAAATCCATATACAGTTGTACTATTTGAGTATGGCACACATACCTATAAAACCCCGTTCAGAAAACCACATAAAAATAAAATCCAAGTTTCAACCTTCTCACTCGTAATTAACTCATTATTTCCTTATTACCACCCATCCTCGAGTTATTACCAATTAGAGCCATTAATAAGTTTTAAATAATTTTGTAGGGAAGAAATGGGATAGCAAGGTTACATGGATCTACTCATGAAAATAAATTTTAAAGTAAAAGTATACTGATTTTATATAGGGCTTTGAGTCGTCACTCCTAGCCCTCTCTAAAATCCGTGCGTGGAACATCTCAGTGAAGTAAAATCCAAAGAAGGAGCCATGTGATACACTTATACTTAGATAAGTCAGAGCTTAAGACAAATTTAGTTAGGGTTTATTATGAGAGAGTACGACAAGGATTTAAATGTATACATGTACAATCAAGCGAATTAATCTAACATCACTATCCAATAAACCAAACCAATAACCAACAATTATTTCATACTCGTTCATATGGATGATAAAACGAATATCAATAATAACAATATCTCAAGTATGGGATCATATAGTGTTCTTGCATAAAAGAAGCGTGAAATTAACTTACAAGGGTGAGTCGCGTCATAAGGGGCTTATTTATATATACTAAGTGTCCAAAGTCATTTAGAATGTATTCTCCTAAGTTTTTATAACATGATTAAGGTCCTCATAACAAATTTCATCTATTTAGGACATAATTATCAAAAGTACTATAGGTTACAACTCCACTAAGCATGCGCAAATTTTAGAATATATTAATCCTAAACTAAGCCCATATCATTCATTTCCTAATTTCAAATTTTTAATTCCTACAAGTAGGGTCCAAACCCTAAAATACCATTTTTACACTTTAAGGCCGTTATTAAACTTCCTTAAATTATTAAGGATCAACATTCATTCTCAAGTATATCAAAATGTTTAAATTCACATAATTACAACCATAACTTAGGAATATGCAATTACCTAAGGGTTCCTAATTAATTTTAACTATATAATTAAATTTAGGTGAATTTATCAAATACCCATATATAAGGAAATGAGTAGAAAGTCGTGTGTCTCAAAGTGTCTCCCAATCTTTAGTTTCGTGTTAGTGAATAAACCATATAATAGCCCTTCAAAATAGTCTCAAAACCCTATTTCTTTAAATATTAGATTGAAGAATAAGCTAAGGTTGATTTTGAAATATGGATTTAAGCTTGCATGATGGTTGATAATAGTGGGTAAATATTTTCAAGAAATAAAGAAAAGGGAGGAATAATATATTTTTGATGATGAAATATTTGTTTTTATCACCTTTTATTGAAGAAATTTCCTCCCAAAAAGAAAGGGGAAGTCGTCTAAACATACCAACCTTTAGCGCCGCAAACCAAAAAAAAACTACAGCAATCACCATTTTATTTTTAATTCCCTCCTAGATGCCATTCCCTCATTCTCTTTAACACTCATCTATTTTTCTCTTACCAACACCGAAATCCTAACTTCACCTTTTTATGTCTCCCTTTTTCCCCTCCATCTATAATTTCTCAAGTAATCAAAACCCCCTTTTTCCCTTAGATTCTTCCAAAGCTTCACTCTTAACCCTCTCAACTTCCAACTTTAATTTCTTGATTTAATAACCTAGCCGCCTTTGACTTTTTATACAAAAGCCTACGCAATTATCCCCCAATCATTTCCTTTAGAGCTCCATTTCCCCAAATACCCTACAGCTTCTGAATCTACCAAAAATGTGCCTTACTTTTAAAGGAAATTCCTCACATTCCAAATATTTAAATCACTTAACCAAGTAAACAATATCACCGGTGTTCTAAAAGGCCGGCCTAAGCTCGCCTAGGCTTGAGGCTTGGAATAAATGCCCCGCCTTAAGCTTTTTACGCCTTATTCTTGGTAAAAGCCTTAAGGCGATTTTTAAAAAAAAAATAACAATGCCTTAGTAAAATGATATCGTCTTTTAAAGACTTTTTTTTTACAAACCGGACCATTATCTCATCATAATAATCAAATAATATTTTAATTTACAAATATTCAAGCATATTTTTATGATATGTACAATTTTAGTATTTTAATATCCTTCTTATGGTTAAAAAATATTAAAATATATTAAAAAAGCCTAAACGCCTTTTCAAGCCTTTTTACGCCTAAGGTCCGCCTAGGCTTCTAAGGCTTAAGGCTTGACCTCCACGCCTCGATCACGCCCCGACTTTTTTAGAACCTTGAATATCACTAAAATATTAACACTTTTATGATTAATAATTAAACCAATTAATGACTAACATTAACATCAAAACATCAGTTTGACTTTTATTAACTTTATAAATTCACCACCTTAATTCATTTGAACTTATTAACACATAAGTCACTTAAATTTGACTAAATTATGTCTAGGTATTTTTTTAGTTGATTAATTCTTCAAAAGTAATGGGGGTATTACAAGTTGATTTTTTTGTGCGGTATTTCAACATTTCCGGGATTGTCCAAAAAAAATCAGCAAAAATGATTTTTTTTTTTTGCTATTTTAAAAAAATTGGTCTATAAAAAGAACATAAAGTAAGGGAAGATCGATATAATTTTCTTAAAGAAATTTCATATTTAACAATATCTCAAAAGTTAGATCAACCAATGGTTAACCAAAAAAATAATATCATTAAAATTTAGTTAATAACTGAAGTTTGTAGTGATATTTAAATGCTTTTTGAGAGAGAAAGAAACATATTATTTCTCTTCCTTATGATTTTTTTAATTAAACTATCTAGTTTTAACCGGATTTGAAACCATTGAGATAATTTATCGATTTACTATAAATTCATTAATACCATGGCACCCAGTATCAAATAATTAAGTCATACGGGGGAAACAGTGTTAATTGACACTCATCTTTTATGTTTGTAACATAATTGAAAAAAAAGATGGAGAATTTTTCTAAAATTTAAGAAGACTTTTCCACCATTTGTTTTAATTATGAGTACTAGTTTTGAGAAATAGACTAAAGTGATGACAAGAGTAGGTTTAGTGGCTTAAAAAACATTCCAAGACAAGATCTTATCATTCATATTGACACGCTCCTAAATTTCGGGTGATACGCAATCGCCCCTTCAACTTAGGGTGCCCAAACCACTAGCGTACCCCAAAAATGAATGGGCTAAATGATCGGCATACTCTTAAAAATCGATGGATAAAATGAATCTTTATTAATCTCGTATACTTACTTCCACTCCCTCCAAATGCAACACAACTGGACTGTATTACCCCGTATTTTTGAGGGATTTTACTTTAATTAGGGAATTATTATTAATTAATTTAAGTGGAGAAAATTTATTTATAATTAATCCGAAATTAAACTTAATAATTACTAGCATGACGAGAGTTAGTATTTATTGGTGATAATTATGTTGAATATTACTTAGTGAGTAAATTAATATATGATTACAAAAATATTATTATGGCTGGGAGCGAAAAATATGGCAGTTGCAATACACTTAGTTGGGACGCATATGTGAATCGTGTCGGTATTACTTTATTGGGTTAAGAATATAATTTATTTTTAAGTAACTTGAATGGCCCTTTTGAGGTCGCCAGTATGTCCGGAAGGATCGAGATAGTCAGAAAACTCTACTCGAGTATTTTATTTGGATTCCGGGACAAGTTAGGCCAAATCGACACCCCAGAGGGGTATTTTGGTCTTTTTGAGATTTTAGGGAATTAAAATGGACGAAAATAGAAAATTAAAAAGGAAGTGTACGTGGGTAATAGATTATCTGTTAGTTTCCAAACCTAAGTGAGAGACAAAGAGAACTAAAGAAGGAGAAGAAGAACTCCATAGGAGCCCTCGGATAAAGACTCAAGCTCTCACACCCAAAATCACACCAACGTGTAGATCGTGAAGATATGATCACGCCTATACCAGTTTCATTCGACAAACCAGAAGTTCACAAAAAGGCAAGTGTTTATCTTGCTGAATTTTAGAGCATATATGATTCATGTTAATTTAGTTGATGGATAATCATAGTATCATGTCATTGAGACTGAAATTGGGAATTTATTAATGATTGTGGTATAGCAATTGCATGTAGTCGAATAACTATTGTATTGGGGATTAGAAACCTGAACTTTATCTGTTGAAATCACAAAATCATATATGGGTTCAGTTGGTCATTAATGGTGATTACATGAAATTGGGGCTTGTTGAAGATTTGAGAAATTAATCAAAATTCATGTTATAATTTTAGGGTTTTGATGTTAAAAACGGATGGGAAAGTGTTCTAATACTAGGGGATATGGCTTAGAGTTGTTGAATTTGAATTAGGATGAGTTTTAAGTGATTTTGCTATTGAATGAATTGGGAAAAATGAAATTTTAAAAGACAAGGAAGATCTCGAAATTCTCGTTCAAAAACCTGCCCAGGTCGTTCGAACGACCTCGTTCGAACGAGAATTCCAACAAGAATTCTAACAAGATTTTATAGTTCGTTCAAGGTGAAACTCTCGTTCGAATGACCTTAATCGAACGAGAATCCCTAGGTTCTAACAAGAATTCATAAACTCTAATTTTTGCCCGAACAGATTAATATTCTTCTAGGTTCATTCGAGTGAGAGAATAGGAACTACGCGATTCTGGAGTAGCTTCATTTCATAATTTAGTGGTGAGATGAATTGTGTAACTACTAATGGAATGTGTTGGAATGAGAGAACCTTAAAGAGTATATACAATAGAGAGGTAAATCGTACGGTTAAAGTATTATTGGTAGTAGGGACGATAATACTACATATGAATTCGGGGACTTGGGTTGTGTGAATACCTAATAAATATATTAAGTTGTGTGTATAGTTATTGATTGAACTATTATGTGTACGATATACCTACGCTTCTTGCTATCGAGTGGAGGTTGCACACTGTGGACAATCATGCCTTAAGGAGCCTTCGGGTGGGATCTTTATTTGTATCACTAGAGCACAAAACCTAGGTACAGGCTATCTATAAGAATGATAGTGATGACGGTCGTATGGGTGCGTAGGTCTTTGTATATCCCATCTACTTGGAACTATGTTCGCCTCCAATATGTGTGTTTGTTTTGATGGTTCGCTAGAGATTGAACCTAAAGTCATTTATGCAATGAGCGATGCACCAGGACATGATAGCAGAGTATGCATGCACCGCCGCTGTGTCTCGGGGTGCGTATTATATATATATATATATATAATAGAGTGTATGTATATATATACTTGTGATACTATCTACTGCATGAATTAAGTAGACATGATTAATAATGAAATATGAAATGAATTAAGTTGGTGAACACTTTATTTATATTAAATTGCAAAGCGCTTATCCATGTTAAAGAGAAATTGATTATAGGTATTATGTATATTGCGAGGGAAATACATGAAAAAAATATTGGGCTATGATTAGATGTCAGATGAGAAAGAAATAGTTAGCATGTGAATAGAAACTAGTAGGGTTTGATGGTACGTTAGGCGTGCACATTAGATGAGAGGTGAGCATCTCAAATGAGTACGATAATCTAAAATGACTAATGTATGTGCTATTAACTCATTTTAAGTACTTGCTGATTTTTAAACTGTTTTCAACTCGGGCGCTGACCCATTTTCTACAAATCTCTTTTCTTGTCAAATTATTTTAGGTGCCCAGCCATAGGGACACCAAGCATAGGAGTTCCGTTCATTCGACGAGCTGTATTTGCTATGGAAGTTGCAGGACCTTGGTAGTAGATGCCTATATGTCCATCATTTCTTCCTTTTGGGTTATTTCATCAGTTAGGGCATGTTGCCCCTTTTTCTATTCATATTCATATATTCAGAGATTTTGGACATAGTTATTTACTTTTTAGTTTTATATTTATTTTTGTTGGATTATTGAATTTATGGTACTTAGACTGGAAGTGTTTACTCCCGTTACATTCATATGAGATTGGTGTGAATGATGAATGTTTAATTATTTGTTAATTTACTTTTATTTTATTTAAAAGATAAAATTTTGATATCAACCTTTTTAAATATTAGGTGGTTAGTATTTTATAATAGAGTTTTCGACAGTGATGCATAATCTGAACCAACTGAATATTCTGATTTAATTTTATAAAGGACTGATCACCCGGTATTTAATTAGGCGGGGTGTCATAGGTGGTATCAGAGCATCAGGTTCTAGAGTCCTTAGGATCTGTACGGCTTATTATTCTTTTCGTGTATATTTCTTTGATATAGAGCCCTATATTTAGGACTGCTGTATTCATAAATTGCGCATTCTACGTCTTCAGCTATTTGAGATATTTATTGTGGACTTATAAAATTTCTCTCTCATTTAAGATGTCTCCCAGATGTGCATAGCGAGCTAATAGGGATTCCCAGCCCGAGCCTCAGCCAGCTCCGGCCAAGGGCACGATGAATGCTATGGAAGTTTCCACTGTTATAGCACAGGCGGTGAATACATCATTAGTCGTTATACAGCAGGCCCCACCACAGGCACTAGTAGTGGCTCTAGCACCAGCCCACGCTTTCCCTTATGCTTGGGAGAGCGTGAGAGATGCCTTCCAGAAGTCACATCCTCCAGAGTTTGCAGGAAGTTCATATATGGTAAAGGCGAGATAATGAAGGAAGGATATACAGAGACACATGAGGATGCACGAGTGCACGGAGGTGCAAAAGAAGATTTTGGTTACCTTTAAGTTGGTGGGAGCAGCGTTATAGTGGTGGGAGTCCACTACCACTACGGAGGAGAGAGGCAGATTAATTATTCGAGAGTTATGGGTGCGGTTTGATCGCAAGTACTTCCCTTTTGCCATGCACACCGAGATGAGGCGGAAGCTACTGAACCTCAAATAGGAAGGAAATACAGTTGCAGAATATGAGGAAGAGTTTAAAGATCTTCTGAATATAGTTTCAGATGAGATACCGATGGAGGAGAAGAAGATCCAGAGGTTTATGGATGGATTGACTTGGAGGATTCGCCAGCATCTGTTTGGAAATCTTTCATTTGCAACTTATTCTGATGTTATTAATGCTGCTCTTTTACACTACCAGGACCACCCCTTCCATCAGTAGAGAAGAAAATGGGTCTGGGATTCCATCCACCAGGGCTGAACAGGAGGTAGTAGTGCCACTGGGGCACCCACAGCTCAGGGACAGGTCCGTCAGGGTGAGCAGAGTTCCCATAAGAGGGACCCTGCTAAGCAATTTCGCTCTGAAGATTTCAGACAGGGGCAAGGAGGTTTAAGACGGGGCCATTAGGGCCAGCGTGGAGGTAGGACTAGTAGGGGCAGCAGCATTTCCAGTAGGGCTAGAGGAGGGGTGGTAACGGCCATTAGGGTTGAGAACAGCAGGGGCAGAGGGGAGGACACTTTCTAGAGAGGTTCTTTACTTATGGCAACACTAGCCACAAACATCAGGAGTCAGAGGGGTAGAGCCCCGCAGCAGCAGTAGAAGCAGGGCGCTCGTAAGGAGACCCAACGATCGATATTTCAAGCCTCCCTCCCAGCACCACCCCAGGTACCAGCCTTGTCAGTCATTCCAACAGCTCCGGAGCAGTATGGAAAATTGCATTATGGACGTGTCTACAACGGTCATCAGGTCGTGGTTCATCAGGCCCGTCGACAATCGAGGGTATGTTTTCTATTCAGGGGACTGTGGGGTCAGATATTATTTGACACGGGGGCTTCACATAGTTTCATTTCCACTAGTTTTGCACGCGCCACGGGGTTGTTAGACACGAAAGATAGAAAAGTTACTAGTGTAGACTCACCGATGGGCTATGGGTCTTTAATATTCTTTATATGTTGAGGAGTAGGCATAGATATTGGGAGATTGATTTTACTGGTCGATATGCTTGTCTTTGAGATGCATGAGTATGATGATATTATCGGGATGGATTGTCTAGTTACGTATAGGGCTATAATTGATTGCTATAGTTGTAATATTGTGTTTGCCGTACCGGGTCAGGAGATGTTTTTCGCTACGATGCCTCGCCCTGAGGCAGGTTCATCGACCCATTTATAATATATAGAGGAGGATACCTCTAAGGGAATGGTGATACCGCTTGATTCGATTTCGGTTGTTCATGAGTTCACTGATGCATTTCAGGACATATCGGGATTACCACCCAATAGGGAGATAGAGTTTGTGATAGATTTGATTCCAGGCACTTGGCCAATATCCCCTGCACCTTACCGTATGGCTCCGACAGATATGAGGGAGCTACGAGATCAGTTCGAGCAGTTTTTGGGTCAGGGTTTCATCCATAGGAGTACCTCACCTCGGGGTGGTCCCGCGCTATTTGTAAAGAAGAAAGATGGGTCGCTACGGTTATGTGTTGACTACCGAGAGTTTAATAAGGTCACGATATAGAATAAATATCAGTTGCCCTGAGTTGATGACCTATTTGTCAAGTTGACGGGAGATTCTTATTTTTTGAAGATAGACTTGAGGTCGGGGTACCATCAGTTACGTATTAGGGAGCGGGATGTCCCTAAGACTACTTTTCAGATGAGGTATAGATCTTACGAGTTCAGGGTTATGCCATTTGGGCTAACCAATGCACCGAGAGTCTTCATGGACTTGATGAATAGGGTGTTCAGAGAGTTGTTAGATCAGTTCATTATTGTCTTCATTGATGACTTTCTGATTTATTCTCGGACTGAGGAGGAGCATGTCGAGCATCTGGGGATGGTTTTACAAACACTGCGTGAGCACGAGTTATATGCAAAATACGAGATATGTGGGTTTTAGTTGAGAGAGGTGTAGTTCTTGGGGCACATCATTTCTACTAAAGGGATATCAATAGATCGTGAGAAGGTGTCAGCGGTGAGGGAGTGGGGACATCCCACGAAACCGATTAAAATACGTTGTTTCTTGGGGCTGGTAGGATACTATAGGCAATTTCTTCGGGGATTCTCGAAGATAGAGGGCCCATTAAAAAACTTTACTCGCAAGGGGGTGTCATTTATATGGGATGATGCTTGATAATTGGTTTTTGATGAGCTGAAGGACAAGATGACTTCAGCACCCGTTCTAGCACTACCCAAGCCGGGGGTGGAATACCTGGTTTACACTGATGCATCCTTACTTGGACTTGGGGGTATGCTTCAGTAGGAGGATAAGGTTATTTCATATGCTTCCCGTAAGCTTAAGCCTCATGAGATGAGTTACCCAACCCACGACTTGGAGTTAGCAGGAGTCGTGTTTGCATTGGGGATATGGAGACATTATCTCTTGGGGGAGGGATTTCGCCTATTCACAGATCACAAGTCACTGCAGTTTCTATTCACACAGCGGGAGTTTAATATGTGTCAGCGGGGGTGGCTTGAATTTATGAAAGATTATCAATTCGATATCCATTACCACCTAGGGAAGGCTAACGTGGTAGCGGACGTGTTGAGCCGTAGGCCAACAGGTGAGCTGGTCGAGGTGTGGAAGGAGAAATGGAAAGAAATTGGACAAAAGGATGCAGTTGCCCGCTTATTCATGTCAGTGATGACAGTTACACCCGAGATAGTTACCAGGGTGATACAAGATCAGGAAGCGGAGTCCTTTTGTCAGGATTAGATTATCCAGCTTCTAACCGAGGGAGTAGAGTCTTTCTCCGTGAGCTCAAATGGGGGTTTACGCTTTAATAGCAAACTAGTAGTTCCAGAGGGGGAGAAGTTACGGCGTGCAGTGATGGCATAGTCAAACGGTTCTCAGTTTGTGATACATATCGGAGGGGATAAGATATACCAGGATATGAGGTGAGAGTATTACTGGAGTGGCATGAAGAAGGACATCGTCGAGTTTGTTTCGAAGTGTGCCACTTGTCAGTTGGTGAAGACAGACCACCATAGACCAGGAGGGTTACTACAGCCATTAAAGATCCCTATCCAGAAATGGGAGAGCATTTCCATGGATTTAATCATAGGGCTACCTACATCACAGAGGGGTCACGATTCCATATGGGTGATTTGGACAAGGTAGCTCATTTTTTATCAGTCCGGACCGATTGTACTACGGGTCAGTATGCTCAGATCTTTATTGCCGATATCGTGAGACTCCATGGGGTGCCCCTTAATATTGTGTCCGATCGGGATAAGATTTTTGTGTCAAGATTTTGGGAGAGCTTCCAGCAGGCCATGGGTACGGAATTACGATTGAGTTCGGCCTATCACCCGTAGACAGACGGACAGACATAGTGGAAAAAGCAAATGTTGGAGGATATGTTGCGGATGTGTATCCTTGACTTTGAGGGGGATAGGAGAAGTTCCTTCCACTATTGGAGTTTGCCTATAATAACTCCTACCAATTTACTATTGGAATGGCTCCGTTTGAGGCGTTATACAGTAGACTTTGTCGTTCCCCAGTATGTTGGCTTGAGATAGGGGACAATAAGATACTTGGGATGGAGGTGATCCAAGACTCCTCGGATAAGATTAAGTTGATATGGAGTCGCATTCGGGTTGGTCATAGGCAAAAGAGTTACGCTGATGAGAAGAGGTTCTTCAGGGAGTTCAATGTGGGGGATCAGGTGTTGTTGCGAGTATCTCCTATGAAGGGGGTAATGCGGTTTAGGAAGAAAGGGAAGTTGGCGCCGAGATATGTTTAACCATTTCCTATTATTTAGTTGATTGGTCCAGTAGCTTACAGATTTGGGTTACCGGAGCACCTGCATAGGACTCATGATGTGTGCCATATTTCCTCGCTGAGGAGATATCATCGGGATGACTTGGCCCACACCCATATTGCTTTAGAGGATATTGATCTACAACCCGATAGTTCCTATGAGGAGGGGCCAATTACTATCCTAGACCGTAGTGAGAGGAAACTGAGGTCAAAGATAGTGTCGAGGACAACAGGGGCAGATAGGAGGGGTGGCAATGGCCATTAGGGCCGAGGACAGCAAGGGCAGAGGGGAGGACACTCTCTAGGGAGGTGCTTTACTTGTGGAAACACTGGCCACAAACGTCAAGATTCTACTTAGAGGGGTAGAGCCTTGTAGCTACAGCAGCAGGGCGCTCGTCAGGAGCCCCAACGACCGATATTTACAGCCGCCCTCCCAGCACCACCCCAGGTACCGACTTTGCTTCATAGATGTACCGATATTTACCATTGAGTGCCGCATAATTTTGCATATCAAAATATCGGGACTTATTTCCCACGGATCAGGCATCCATTTTTCATCTTCTTTATTAAGAAAGAAAATTGTCTGAAAAATGCTTGTATTACGAATAAATTCGGGAGGAGGATTTTGCAATATGTCTTTGGGGGTTTAGGAATTTCCAGTCACTTTGGAACTATTTTTCCCTTTATTTTTCTTAGCTTGTATTTGAGAAATTCCTACAAATATTTTAGAGGAGTATATTGATCTCCATCCACCATTCTTGCTTTTTTAGGCCATTGTGAATTACCACAATCACATCCCCTACATTTGCCACACATTGATTCTGCAAAAAAAACAATTATGAGTTAGAAAATCAAGAAGTGAATTGTCTTCACCTTTAATATAATCGAAATCGAACACAGAAAAATGAGCTTCCCATCTAGCAAAAATTTGTTTGGAAATAATATTATTAACAACTTTTTGTAAAAAAAAATTTGGAGCACTACATTCAATTCAACATAAAAAAATTGGTTTAATAAATCATCTTGGAATTTAAAAATACAATTTATTATTGAAAGATTTATTTCAAAATAGCATAATAGTTTTTATGCGCATCTTTCCAAGTGCCAGAAGCAAAGTAATGAATTTTTTCTTTTTATTCATAAAATTAACTTGTTTTGAGGTACCTCCATATCCTATGTCTGAGGCGTCTATTTCAATAATTTTGAAATAATTTGGATTTGTAAGAGCAGGACAAGGTAGTTGCTTAATTGATAATTTAATTTTCTGGACATGTTTAGTGTGTTTATTTATTGAGGGATAATGATTTTATGTTAATTAGTTTGCAAATCTTCAATATTTTTATAATAGTCTCCAATATAATTGAGAATGACAAGAAATATCTCTAATTGAGATTTTTTCTTTATTCCATCAGAAAATTTGGAAGAAAATTCAATGCCTTCATCAATGGGGAGAATTTTTCCATCACTAATATTATGGCCTAAAAGTCTAATATTAGTTTGAAAAGTTTCATTTTAGTATAAAAACTACCAAACCATTATGTTTGATTACATATTTTAAACTTTTAATATTGTTCAATTGATTGGGAAAAGGTAAGGTTATCATCTATATACACAATTAAGAATTATGTGTAAGGATTAAAGATTTCATTCAGTATATTTTTAAAATTCTAAGGGTGCATTTTTTACACCAAATGGCATAAGATTCCATTGGTAATGGCCAAAAGAAACCACAAAGGCAGTTTTATACCTATCTTGTCATATAATTTGTATTTGTCAATATCATGAATTTAAATAGAATTTTAAAAATATAACAGTTGGATTTCGGTTGTCAATTAAAATTTTTTATTAGGAATTTTATGCATAAGTCATCGAAGAACATTAATTAAGGGTTTGTAATTTATTACAAGCCTAAGAGAAAAAAGTTCCTTTTTAGCAGCTTTATTTACATAAAAAGTTGTGCAACTCCTTGGGGAGTAACTTTTAGATATTAATTTTTTACCCAAAAGATTTTGGATTTCCTTTTAATGAAGTTCAATATAATCAGTCTTCATTTGACTGGGTCTAGCTATTGTACGAGTGAATTTTTCATTAAAATCTTTTTCATAAGGAAGAGAAACAATATGTTTCTTTATCTATGAAAAAATATTTGTAATATCATTACAAACCTCAGTTACTAACTGATTTTTGATGATATTAATTTTTTGTTTAACTATTAGCTGATTTAACTTTTGGGATAGTGCTAAATACGAAATTTCCTTAGTAAAAAAATTCAATTGATTTTCTTAAAAAGATATTTTCCTTTAAAGATTTATGTTCTTTTTATAGGCTTGAGTTATAAACTCAAAAATAATTTGTTGTCCTTTCAAAGTAATACAAATTTCATTGGAATTTATTGTATCCATTGTCATTATTAAGGATTAAAAAGAAGTACCTAGGATGACCTCTTGGGATATATTACTAACTAGCAAAAAGGTTATGGGTAAACATATTCCTTCATTGTAAATATAAACTTTATTGATTTCGGATTTGATATGCATATCTTGTGAATGTATGCGATATCGATTACTTGTTGGATTTGTAAATTTCCAATTTAAAACTAATTTAATTAGATACAATCTTAGATACAAAATAAATCCAATTTTATTTAAACCCTAATCATTCATCTATATGAATAATTATGCCATCACAAAAATTCACAAAATTCTGGACACACAGATTTTCGAAAAAATCCCCCGAAAGGGCAAAACCTTTATTTCTATAAATGTTTGCAAATCGCAACGTACAATACACTTACATAAATCTACAATGAATTTACAGCATCAAACTCAACATAGACCACAACCTAGAAACCAGTAATGGACTCCCACATGAACCCATAAGAACCGCAACTCTCCTCAGCAAAGAACACCCTCAAGTATCCTCAAGTGACAGCAGCCCTCAACAAATAACTTCCTCAAGAGCTACCAATCCAGGAGTAATGATGGAACTCCATAAGAACAAAGTCCAATAGAAGTATTTGGGTTCCACAAATTGGTTCACAAATAATTGGGATTGGATTTGGTGAATCAAAAATATAAAAAACCCTAAACTTTTAAGACTAAAAGGTCTGCCAAGATTCAGTTTTATTTTGCAAAAAGTCTTAATGAAATATGTCTCCAAAGAAGGTATTTATAGCTTAACAAAAAAGTTGAGGTGGCGCAGGTCGTTCAAACGACATCTTATGTCGTTAGTAACGACCAGTTAAAAACTAATACAGTATGGGGTTATTTGATGCAAGCTGCAAATGACCCTTCAAATAACCCTGCAAGTCGTTCGAAGTTGTTGTTTGAATGACTTTGGCATATCGTTTGAATGACATTGCCTTGTCGTTTGAACGACAGGAGCGAGAACATTTTATTTTTAAAATCTCTCCTACAAGTCTTGAAAAATTATTTTGACTCAGAAAAAATGCTTCAATTTGTTTTAAAACAGTTTCGAAAAATATCCCAATATAAATGTAAACCATTTACAAAACATAAACAGATTCTATCAAAATTGTACATCATGTTGTGCAAAAGTTAAAGTATGCTTGAAATTCGGATATGTCATCTTGAACAAATGCTCGTGAGATTTTTCGACGGTTGTAAGGGTATATGACAGATCCTATGAAACTATGGACAATGAAAATTATGTCCTTACATATCTTGGCCACTTTTATT
Source organism: Sambucus nigra (assembly GCA_949130495.1). Lineage (NCBI taxonomy): Eukaryota > Viridiplantae > Streptophyta > Magnoliopsida > Dipsacales > Adoxaceae > Sambucus > Sambucus nigra. Next base: position 541,953,783 of record OX422217.1, on the reverse strand, counting down.
TGTTAACATTTGAGTATTTATTTTTTTTCAAAATATTTAGTAGGAACTAATCCTTCATGTATGATATTTATATCAGCACCACTATTAACCAAAGCAATAATGTTTGATAATGTGTATTCATTATTAATAACCAGTGATATATAAATATAACATTTTTGAAAAGTAACCTAGTTAATTGATCCTAATTGTAGGTTCTTATTCTTTTTTATTTGAAGTTTTTTGTTTTGATAAATGAATTGCATTCTAAATATCTTTTATTTCAAGTTGCACTATATTTTTTTTGTAGTTTTAATTGTTGCAATTATATTTTAATGTTACTAAACTCATGTTTAAGATTCGATATATTAGTAGCTTTGGAGTATTTGTGTTCCAATATATTCATTGCTTCTTTAATACTGTAATGTTTTTTCTGAAATATCATGAATTCCATATTTTTTATTTTTGAGAAATTATAACAAGATTTTATTAAATTGATTTTAATTTTGGATCTACAACTTTATTTATCATTCGTTTTCCAAATTTATCCTTCATTTTACCGGATTTAGGAAAGGATAAAGGAGTATTGTAAGAGAATTGCACTCAAAATTACCCCAAATTCCCGTTTTCCAGATTATTTTTGTTTTTGAAGTTGGTGTTGTACTTTAAGATCATTACAAAAAGATAAACATTCTTGAATTACAAGATTAATTAAATTCACATATGTATAATTAGGGTAAGAAATAGAGATTCTGTTATTATTATCTTTGATTTTCTTTCCAACTCTTTCAGACAAAAAGGTAAGAAGACCACCAATGAATTTATCTTTCCAATGCTAAAAATTAGCATCATGTCTGTGTTACATGAGATAAAACACACCCTTATACCATCTAAAGGTTTTTAAGGTTGGGAGTCTAATATTTTGGAGTAATTATATACTCCTTTCATGATATGAATTACCAAATCCAATAAAATGTTTTAAATAGTAAGGAATAAAGTATATACTATATTAGATTGCGCAGTGTCCATTGGAGAATTTTATTCCTTAACCAATTTTATAGCACTAAAGATCTCTAATCTCTTATTAGCAATGAGACGATGTTCCCACCATTATTTTAGAGTACATGTAAATCCACAAGTAATAAATCAAGCAATATCTTGATCAATATTGTTGTTTTGTTTACAAACAGTACTATACAATATGTTAAATTCATAAATTTGATATTTTGTCATGCCATTGATATCCCATTCATAAATGAATTTACCGATATACGTACATTAGTCATACCAAGTATTTTTCTCAACAAGAGTATCCAGAGGAGTTGATTGAGGGTAGTAATTCATCATTGGTTTGTAACAGCATTTGTAATATTTTTATTATAAAAAATTAATTTGTTGAGTTGGTCATTTTTAAAAGAGGATTAAAAATTATAACTGTCTTCAGACGAGACCATTAATTTACATTCTGATTCAGAATCTTGACAGGATATAGTGTTAATTTTTCATCGCTTGAGATTATCTTGTAATTGATTCAATTGAATTATGAATTCTTCATTCTTATTACTCATTTTAAATCCCTTAACCCCAGTCGAGGGTTTTATTAAAGGTTTTTCAAGAATTATTTTCTAATTAGAAGAAGCTTAAGAATAAGTTTTTCTTTTCTTTTACTCATTATATTAGCAGTGTTTGTCTGCATTCGACGAAGTTGTTTTCCTATTGTATTTAGAAATAGTTTGGTGTAATTACCATGCTTATATATGGGGTGAATCAGATGATCAAAGCATTGCTTTATTGTCTTTTTTTCTCAATTCTTAAAAAATATTTTCTTCTAATTTAGAGCTTTTAGTTTGGCTGGAATTAAGTACTCTGTCAGAGGATGTACAGAAGATATAATTTTATCTTCTTTATTTTTCCAATATGTAAATTTATCTTCAAGATTACAAATATTATTTTTATTATTTAGGACATAAAACCAAGATACAAAAGGAAAAACTGTTATATTTTCTTCTATCCATTGACGGAACTCCTTTGTTAAAAAATTTAATTATACATTAATTAACTAAGTAAAACACCATGTATGAAAATTATTGTAGCATGCTTTTGGATTTCTTAATTAATTTGTTTTCTTAATTATAAAATTCATTTAAGGTGGAAAATTCATTTTAGATACTGTAGGAGGTTCCCCACTTTAATTTTTTTCTTAGATTCCATGAGGTATTTGATTATAAGAGGTATAAATACCTTGAATAAATGTATCATCTCTATTCTGATTATTATTAGAAAGATTGACTTCGAAAACTGAATTCCTAAAATATATAAAAATATATATATTTGATAATTTTTTTAAAATATTTAAATAAATCATTTTAGAGATAATTTTTTTTATTCTCTAAAATATTTAAATACGCCACAAAAAAATCAACTCAAAATATTTTTTTTACTATTTTAAAATTTGTGGTTTGTTTTTTATCCTCTTTTTTAAGTATCTTCGAGATTTTATATATATATATATATATATATATAAAGAGAGTTTAACAATTAAAAAGTATTCTTAAGTCCCAATAATTTAAAATTTGACATTCTAGGTAGTAATCCAAAGATGAAATCTCTTGGCATCGTCATTTTGAAATATAACTCATCTCTCAAACACAAACAAAAGAATCATACCAACTTGTTTAGTACGCAGGTTAAGTTCATGAAAATGTATTCTCTAATGCGATCAGATTCTCTCTTAAGTGGGAAAGTGTGTGGAATAAAAATCCATCCACGATAGGTAGAATTTTTATTTTCCTATGGGAATCCTTACAAATATTTTTTATATAGACAAAAATGGCCAAAAAAATTGTATTTATAAAAACTACCAGTAAAACCCTAAATATATAATTTGTGAATGCAATTTGGTTATGTTAGTTTGTAATAAATTTAAAGTCGTATAATTTATTTTTTATATTTTCTTACACTCATGCAATAATTTGATTAACTTACTCTACGATGTACACATATCTACAATAAATTACTATGATTGTTAAATAATAACATTTTAATAATTAAAATAATACTTGTGTTCATTAATCTATAAATAATGAACCTTATAGTTGTATTTCAGTATATACCCAAAATATATCAATTTAACATATCTATAGTATTAAAATTGTTAAAGGGCCTTATTGGTATATTGTATGTGACGTTTTCATATCACTTTATCTCCATGAACTAAACACTAAGTTTTGATTCGGAAGACGAATCCATTGTTTAATTAAATAAGGCGATAGGACTGTATCCTTGTAAAATACTTCTTTTTTTTTTTGGTCAAATTTGAATAATGTTACCAAAGGCAAAATCCCAAGAAAACACAAAGAATCCAAACAATTAGCCAAAAGACTAAATCACAAGGTGCACAAAGGCACAAGAGGCACACATACCTTCAACCAAACGAAGATCTAAGCCCACAACAAAGACCCAAAGACCATTAAGCTATAAACCATCTACAACGTATAACTCGGATAGACCCACGCGTACAGAGACCCATTCTAGGACAGCTGTACAGATAAAAGCAATTATGTTGAGAACACACCACGCGTACAACACCTCAACAGGATCCAATAAGAAGGTGGAACAACTAAACCCATGAACCACTTCTCAGACCCAAGATAAGATTTTGCAGAGACTCGGCCAGAACAAAACAAGCATCAGGAAAACCAGAGTAGACTGAGAGAACACAAAAATATCTCAAACAACTACATCAAACTCTCAAAAGACCACCCAAAACTATACATTTTCCATGAATGCAAGCAACTGCATACATACTTTTTAACAAAAACCACCCACTGCTATTCAAAAAACCACGAAGCTAAGCAACAAACATACACCCACTTCCAACAAGGCACAGTAGGATCTCAGAATAAAATAAAGCTCAAATATTTGAGGAAGAAAAAGGGCAACAATTTGAAGATCAGACCAGTTGAGAACAAACACCCACTTCCAAACTGGAACCATATCATCACACAATCTAATATTTTCCAACAACACAAGATTAAGTATGATACTCCATCAGAGATAAAGAAACTCGGAATCATGGGATAGACCCTGAAAGTAGTAGCCAGAAAATTCGCCAAGCAGCAGAAAACACTATTCATCATCATCATCATCAGATTTTGGAGATAAGTATTCAATCTAACAATCCATTCTGACTTGCATACTTTTTAACTAAGAAACTTGAAGAATCTTTTCTGATAAACAAATCTCCTTATTTTCTTCATTTCTTTGAATTTTCCTCCATTTGCATGTTACTTCTTACATCATTTTCTCAATACTTTTGTAGCCTCTCAGCATCTCCCATTGAGTTTTATTAAAAATAATATCGTTCCTAATTTTCTAAATACAATATATATATAGACACCCCATTCTAGTACCCCCTAAACTCCCCTTAGGTCCCTAGAACCTCCCTTCATCACTACAAACCAAAGTCATACTCCGGGCACTGACCTAAAGGCCATCTGGCACTCACAAGCTCCGTTTGACCAAAAATGAAACTCTTCAGCTCGACTAAGATTGAATGAATTTCCAAAGGGCACTGAAACCCCTTTCCAACGGTCCGCCCCGTGCACAATTATGACTTATGCTGTTGACGAACAACCCATTTTTCCTCTAAATATGATCAGGAGGTCACCGGATGCTCCCAGGATCCATTTGACCAAAGTCAACTCATCAAATCGACCGAGGCTGAATGAATATTCAAAGGGCGTTGAAACCCCTTTCCAACGGTCCGCTCCGGGCCCAATTCTGACTTAGGGTGCGGACGAACGTCCGTTTTACTCTAAAAGGTCACCAAATTCTTCTAGGGCCCAGTTGACCGAAGTCCACTTCCCAAACTAAGTCAAACTCTTTGGAATGTCGAAGTACATCTCCTAACCTTTCCAACGAACCATCCCGTGTGAGATTCTGGCTTACCATGTGGACGAACGTTTCGTTTGTGTCCAAAAATTCCCCATCCAAAGGATCGACGAACGCTTTCGAGCCACATTTGACCCAAAGTGACCCGAGAGCAGTCCAAGGACTTTATAAGGTCTATAAATTACCTTTCCAACGGTTCACCCCGTGCACGATTCGAATCAACGGTTTGCGCTCTACGATTATTTTTTCGAAGGAACCTGAAAGAGACTGCCAAACGACAGGTTCCAAACCCTGCCTATCGGTAATGTGCCTAAAAGCACCTGCCAGTACCAGGACTATGCCGATCGGTAATGCCCTGGGCCTATAAAAAGGAGGGCCTAACCTCATTTTAAAAAAATATAAGATCTGAAATCCATCACTCTCAGCGAGCTCAGAAAACCTCTCGTGAAGTCAGAATGATTTCCCCATACAAATCCCTATCCAACCTTCACCTTTCATCATCTTTTTCATCAAACTTTGTGAAATTATTACCCCCCATCATCACTCAAGTGCAAGGGCTTCTCTCCAACATCCAAGATCTTCAAGAAGGTCCAATTCTCAACTCTCTCTTCAAATTCTCCTAAATTAGCATTAACTTCTCTTATTACTTCGCACTTTTATTCCCTCTTATAACATGTCCTAATATACTTTTTATCTAGTATTATTGCACATCTCTTATTTTCATACAAATAAAACCCAAAAAACAAGAAAAAGAGGGTTTTCTCATAAATTCCAAACAGAAATTCTCACACTTTTCTCACAACTAAAACACTCGTTTACACACGCACACACACATATAAGAGAAGTCCCCCGTTGGATTTATGGGATAAATCCCACCCCTCGTTTTGCATACGAACTACATGGACTTTGATGCCTCTATAGGCTACGAAGGCATCTCGGGGTCAAACTCGAGACTCGAGTCCCATTCCTACTATTCTCCAATTTTTTACTTTTTTATATTCTTTAACTTAATTCTCCTAAAATTTATATGATTACATATAGATATATTTGTTCTTAGTGGCGTATTATCCCGCATGCGTTATCATTCCATTATAATAATCAATGCTAGGATAATCACGTAAATCCTATTTTGTAATATTACTTTTAGGAATATTCTTATGGACGACTCGCTTTTTTTCTTCCTTGATATAAGTCGACGATTCCTATCTCCACTACATATACACATGCACACATATCATGGGAAAATAAAGGAAAATGGCAATAACCCATGAGAGACCGTAAGGGCGTAATGGATGCCTAACACCTTCCCATTTCGTAACTTAGCCTCCGAACCCTTCTCGAATCATTTTTGGTTTCGTATGTATCACTATGTCTTGGGATGCTATCTTTCGGGACGGCTCCCTTTTCTTTTGTCTGTTTTGAGTAAAATAGACTGGCGACTCCATCTCTCTACATTTTTCACCTCATCATCGACGCTGACCGAAGCTCTCCTAAGAGGGATGCACGGGACCAAGATCCTCTCGACATTGAACATACCCTTATTCTCCGTCTCTCGCCACAGTGGCAACTCCGCTGGGGATTTTCATTTTGAGGGCAAGACTCTATTTACATGGGTGTTATATTTGTTTATATTTTCCCTATTTTTCATGCCCTCCTTTACTATTCATGTGTACCTCATGCTTATGCTTCTATTCACACAGTTGTAAAAGATTGTCCATGTACACTTCACACCACGTGCACCTAGGATCACATATATCCACATGTTGCACGCATCACCCATCTATACTTGGTATACCATTGGTACTTGTACTTTGTCCCCCTCTTTGGCATGATCAAGAAAGATGCTCTCATCATAAGATACTAATAAGAGAATCATGCATGATTGACCCGACATCACTAAAGAGCATTGTGATTTACTAAATTTTCTCCAGTAACTGGAGGGTCATGTGACACCCCGCTTAAAATAATAATGGGTGGCCATCCCTATACAACATTTAATCAGGAATATCAGACAGCTCATTCTCAGCATCAACAGACTAAACAAAAATAAATAAGGCTAACTACACAAAACTATAAAAGCGAATGCCAAAAATTTAAATAAAACATGCAATGGATATCAACCCAATAATAACAATGACCATTAACACGAATAAAGAATATACATGCTCGACATGAAGAAAGAACATACTCTCCATACATCATAAGTACATACAAAAATATACCCAAATATGTTGTCGGGTCACAGACAATACACATCCATATGGAAGAAATATAAAACGCTACATATAAGTCTTGGGTATAACCCCGATATACAAACTGAATCTTATCTAGATTTATAAGAAGTATAAAGTGACTACGGTATAAGTCCCACAACAGTCCGCATCTGCTACGGCTCCCAAAACACTAGATAGAAAAGCATCCGGTATCCATGCGGTAGGACACCTGTAGTACAATATATATATATGTATATAGCAAAAGAGAAATATAAACGGGTCAGGGCCTGAGGTGTAAAAATGTTTGCAGCAAGTGTGTTAACCGTGCATAATAAATATAAATGTACTATTTCATAATTAAAGTGGAGTCTCACTCTTGTGAAACCCCCAGACTCACCTCTCATCTACAGAGCGCACCTAATCGTTCCCTGGAACCTCATTTTAAGCTACCCGACACAGTTAAGGACAACCATCCCAACGACATGCATGGCCTATACCCGCATGACCTGCCATCCTAACATAACTCAAGAATCCTTTCCATTCTAATTACACCTAAATAAACATACACATATATGCCTTACTAGGCTCTCGGGGTTCCAATTATTAACTTAAGCCAGATTTAAGTCTTAGTATGTTACACATTAACATTAGGCTTCAATATAAGAGTTTATTCTCACATTAACATATAATCGAGTACTAATGACAAAACTTCTCTCCACTCTCAACATTGCACTACGTTTCGTGCGTGGGGCGTCTCTCAAAGCGAAATCCAAACAAGGAACTCCCCCGATACACTACTCCTTGACAATGTTGATCGTAGGGATCCATTATGTCATCCACACAAATTCTATTACTGCAACTATTATACTAATAGATTACTATCTAAGAACATAATTAAAGTCTGCATTAAATCCTTGGGTCGATATAACCGCAATTGTCTCTAAGTATGATCCTTCGACCCCAATGAACTAGCACACTAAAATCACCCAAGATGTACATCATAGAAACTTCATATCCTCTTCACCTATAGGATAGATAAATATATATTTACTCTAAATATATATATATATACAATCATTCATTCCTATAACCACATATACATAACACACATAATGTACACTTTGCAATACACATAACATAAACGGTTATAGGATACCAAAATACTGCACCATGCTATCATCTTCCAGGAATTACTCACTTTCTCCCGGGGTCACCACCTATCAGACTATTTCCACACTGCCATGGCGACAAAATCCATCATAACGTATGGGAAGCGATCATAGTTCCTAACCGGCAAGTGAGAACGACTCATACCTCAAAATTCTCACCCCCAAAAATATAAAATCACACAAATAATAATGGACGACTATGGCCTGGGGAATATCCACACCCTGCTCCTCAAGCCAGGGGCTCACCCTCAACGCGCAACTTCCCATGATAGCATGTGTTGGGTATGCTTCACGCCATAAGTATATATATCATTCACACTATATATATACATCCATATGATCACATCATATAATCAAACTATCACACACGGTTTCAATATTCACGCCATAATTACACACATATATACATATCTATACATATATATACACATATATACATACCTGTGACACCCCGCCTAATAAGATACCGGGCGATCACTCCTATATCAAATTATAATAGGAGTCTCATATGGATCATTCTTAGTATCACTGTCGAAAATCCATTTTCTTACTAATAACCTATTAGGCCGGTGTCAAAATTTTACTTAACTACTCTTTTTAACAACTTAAAAATTAAAACATCCACACAGTTTATGCGTAAATGAAACTGAAATTAAATAAAATAACCGAACACTCGGTCAAAATATACAACCATATCGAATGCTGTACTAAAAGAATAAATAAATGCAATTGGGCCATTGGCCCGAATGTGTATACAATACCTCCTATCTAGATTACAAGGATAGAAGCGTCTACGGAGAAACCTGCACGCATCCACAGCTGCTGCAGCTGACGTCTAACTTGAAAGATGTGTCATCAAGGCGTCCCTGTGTCTGGACACATATATATATATATATATATATACATATATATATATATATATATACATATATATATATATATATATATATATATATATATATATATATATATATATATATATACTAGGGTATGCCCGTGCCTGAAGGCACGTCGAAAATTTCCTCTAGTATGTAATAGTAAAATGGCAAAATTTCATCCAACAACATTCAAATAACAAATAACAAATAGTTCAACATTCAAATAGTCTAAATTCGTCATACAAAATCATATATAATATGAAATATACAATATTCATCAACTGAAATTTACATTCTGCCTTAAATAAACAAAGTCTCAATTTTATGAAAAATGGAGATAACCTCCTTGATTTATTAGACTATCCACCTTGCTTCAGGGATTACCACCAATCCAACAATATTCAAACATCCAAGTAACAACCTTATCAACCCAAGGCAATCTTTTTCAATGAAGCAGCAAGATACTTCTTTATACGACCGTTATTTGGCTCAGATGCCAAGGGCTTCTTGAAACTTACAACTGCGACATCTGTGTTATTCAGGGCCGCAACAAACTTTCAACTGCAGCATCCATCGCGAATTGCAAAGTCTGCATCGAGCAAACATCCAAGTAACGAAGGGCCTGGCAGTTATTTCTAAAAGCCATTTTATCCAAGTAGCGAAAGGCCTTTATCATGCTTAGAAGCATTAAATCGACATAATGTCCATATACTTGAATTGGAGCAAAAATCATTACCAAGCTTCATGAAAAACTTTATTTTTAAAGATAATGTAGAGCAGCGACAATTCATAAACGCAAATTAATTGAATTGTTAGTATACACTACCAATTGATTTCATATTACACGCAATGAGAATTCATAAACGCAAATTACATACTAACAATTGATTTGTTAGTATATACTAACAATTAATTTGATATTACACGGAAGGACAATTCATAAAAGCAAGTAGCTCGTCACACATCTCATGAATTAAAGAAGTACTCCAAATTATATACTAACAATTCAAACATTAGAAAGCATATTGTCTGATACATGGTTATTATATACATGATATGTGTATTATACTTCTCATACTATGTGTAGTATTTAATTATACACATTTCCTAAAGACTATCCTGTAATGTAATATTCCTATCTAAAGAAAGGATCCAAAGAAGCATACTGCTCGTACTATGTGTAGAATTTTAAAAAAATAAAGAGCATATTGCTCATACTATGTGTAGCATTTAGTCATACACATTTCCTCAAGACTATCCAGTAATGTAATATTCCTAGCTAAAGAAAGGATCCAAAGAATTACATACACCTTATGATTATTATATAAATGTATACACTTTTAGCATTTAGTGTATGTTAAAAGATACATTATGTGAAGAGAGGAAGCACATGAAGGGTATAAATAAACACTAACCTCCAAACTGTTTACCAACTGATATGAGGAGATTAGGACAAAAAACTGTTTACCTGCTTTTTCAAACCTATCATGTGAAAAATCTTTTACCAACTGGTATGAGGAGATTAAAATCATTCCAAACTTATAATATCATCCAAAAATTGGTTACCTGCACTTGAAATCGGTCCAGAAACCTTGGTATAGTCCAAAAGACAAAAATTCTTGGAATTAACACATTAATAATACACGACAGTGACTTATAAGGTAAACACGAACTACTTGACCAAATTACTTATGCTAGGGCATATTTCTAGCTTCTTAAACTTATAAACATATTAATAATACATGTGACCGACCATATCTATTTGAATATCCTTTGTAATTTATATGTTTAGGAACCCAAAAAAAAAATTTGATTGCTTTAAACAACTTATAAAACCTTCTGTCATCTGATGGCACACATATTGGAGTAATCACTATCCAACTAATAATACCCAATGCACACGTGTTGTAAGGGATAATATAGTAATATTCTATATTGAGCACGTGCAACTAATAACCATACCACAACTGTTTGCTTCCCAGCTGCCACGTGCAAAAAAGATCAGGACATAATTCAGATAAACTACAAAGCAACAAAAACGACTGAATAGAAAAGGTAAAAACTTACAGTTGAAAAGCAGAGAATGCAGATAAGAGTTCTAATGGTTGTATACGAATGTGGGCTATTTGATTTAGCTTCTTCTTGTCTTATGCTTGAGTAAGCTATAGAAATGCACTCCTCCAGATCTCTTGGAACAGAGGGAGACATTTTTTCTCACAGATGAAATATACGGCCTAGTAACCACAAATAAAATTTGAGAGCGCTGCATTGAAGAGTATACCTGCTGCATCAACACATGTTGAAATATACGGCCTAATAACTACAAATAACCATTGAAGGAGTATACTTGCTGCAATCAACACATGTTGACCATACTCCTGTATTAGATGTACTGAAATAGCGATCAAATTTTGAGAGCGCTGAAATGAGAGAGGGTGAGTACATACGTGCAAAAGAATGCATACTTGCAATATGAAAGATAAAAGAACAGGGGTCCACCAAGGTTTAGTGCAAAAGATGTGATCACTCTATAGGAAATCAGAAAAATTAAACATTAAAATATGATTTCAAGAGGCAAATAATGGTAAATCAAGGAAGTATAAAGGAATGTTCAAACAAATTACCATGTGCTTCTTTGAGTGAATACGAAGTTAAAACGCTCTTAAACGACATTTTAACATTTTGAAAGAGCAGAGGTGCAAAGACATTTGAAAACCGTAAGTCTGAAAAGGATGAACCGTTATGGGATTATTTTCCAAAAACAAACATACGTAGGATTGATGACTTATCAAACACAATGAACAGGAATTTATGTCATATACGTAGGATCGTTGTTTGCTTGAGTAAGCTGCATATTCTCAAGCCTCAATTTCTATAACTCAATTCCACCTAGTTCATTGTTTCTATCTCTATCTGCTAGAAGCGTCATCAGTGACGTATTTCATTCCTGAGGCAGTCAATATATTCATTGGATGTTGTGGCAAGTTAGTTATTTCGCCAAGCCTTTTCCTTGCCACATTTCTAAAAGAACACTTAGGTTTCTCTACTTTAGGTGTATCTGGTACAACTTTGTTATCCGAATCAAGAGTGAAGAAAGTTTCCATTTTCGTCGACTTTTTCCTTGCTAACAATCATGTATTGGGGAAAACGATCTTAGGATTAAAATACCAAACACTATTACAATATTACAAATTATAAGATCTTATGATCAAAATACCAAACACTATTCCAAAATTGAGAGAAAAAGATAGAGTCCCATGTTTTGTAACAAATAATGAGAATACTTTTCACAAATATGAAATTGTAACAGAATAAATAACAAAATAATGAATTCACAGTAAAAATGAAAGACATCATCATTGTTATTTTAGGGCATTCCAAAACTGTAGAAACCGAGATTTAGAATCATACCAAAAATTCAAACCCAAGAAATTTAATTCACAATAAAAACATAAACCTGTAGTTTGAAGAACCAAATAAAAAAATAACACTAAAACTGTGTGTGTGTGGTCGGGGGCTCACTAAGCCAGTATTCTGTATAGTGCAAATATAAAAATACAGATTTTGATTTTTCATACACCAACAAATTAAGTAAACAAACGGCTAAAAAAACTCCAAGAAATGAGGCATTTTAAAGCATTTTGAAGACTTTTTATGAAACCAACATGTTCGAAATGGACATTCGGTCTTTCCAACTCCCCTGAAACAAAAATATGAATCCAAAGGCACAAAAAATTGAATGAAAGCATCGGGACAAATAAGAACATGGGTAATAAAATAAACAACATAAACCAAACTCATTTGAAGCGTTTAAAATGATTATATAGGAAAAACATAAAACTCTGTTCACGCTTTTTGTATCACATCACATGGCAGATCTTAGTAGAAACTATATTTCTTTTGAATGGAGTAATTTAAACTCTATCGCATTTCAGAACTCAGATTACACCATAATATTCTAGTAAGCACGAAAGGCAAAAATAATTCTCACTATGGATTTAAAACAAAATACACAAATAATAGAGGTGATGAAAAGGGTTGTATGCAAAAAAAGTCACCAAAGTGTACATATTTATTCACACAGTGATTAAAAGTTCAAGTTCAAAGCTACGCATTAAACTCAAATAGATGCCAAAATTACACGGGGATGGGTTTACCTCAATGACTTAAATAATGGTCGTCACATTATATAGTATTTATTGAGTTTCCAATATAAGAAAAACCTCATTTACTTCATGCTTCCCTAATTTCTTCCTATAGAAGAACAATAGAAAAAAGTTAGATGCATAATAACAGTTAGAGGATTAAAAAAATATTCATGAAATAAAAATAAAGAAAAATGGCAGCCTTTTTGTCAAACCCGACATTTGGATTGGAAGCATAAACTAATTACTAAGTATTTCATCAAAATGGAGTACACTATAAGGTCGAAACTACACTTCCCTACACTATTACAGTTTTACCCCATGCTACTCTTGCCTATAACACGATCGCATCCTATGTATGCCGTAATTTAAAATAAACTATAAAGAGAAAGAGGGTATACCTGAAAATTAAATGTCCAACACATACTTTAACTGTGTAGTCTGCTCCCACAATACATAGGATCATATAATCATATCACAAAGATTGAAAATAATCCTTGTAGTGATTTAGTGTTAACATAAAGGGACATAGCATTTCTAATAACAAAGATAACACAAAATCTGATTATACATATATGAATTACTTTTGTAACATAATTAGGAACCCTTATTCAATTATGTTCTTGATCCCTTTGTTCTCGTGCAACCACATGAACCCAAGAATTATATTCTTGATACTAAAATATTTGAATTTGAGACCAAAGCTAAAACTGAAGAATTAATAACGTATCATGCACAATCTGAAGCTCAATCCTTGCGAGAGATTCAAGACAATACCTCCTTTAAAACAGACCCTATTGATATATTGTAGCAGCAACAGCTCTAATCTTCACCCTCGCAAGGGCTGAGGCGAGGGATGCATGGTATGGGAGTGAGATGAACCGTTGTGAGTATTTATAGATAATGAAAAAATTCAATTGATAATTACAAATATCACAAAGTTGCATTCAAATCAAACAATTCACCATTTACTCTGTTTATAAGACTATTCACCATGTCTTAACCTGACACTAAAATAGGCACTGAAATAGGCTTGGATTCTCAAACTTGAAGTTGACATATTATACCTTAACACGGTTGTGAAGAGTTAGATCTTCAAAATGACTCAATCCCTAAAAAAAATACAATAACACATTAGCCCCAAAATTCCATGTCTTGAACAACAAATAAAAACATAATAATCGAGATTTGTCAATGCCTAAAACTTGAGATCTATTAATGCCTAAAATCTATTATTTCTTGAAATCTATTAAGATGATATCAATTTCCATTTACATTCAGAACCGTTATGTCTTGAAAACTATGTTTATAAGACATTGAAAACTAATAAATTTTAATTAATTATCACAACTTCTGAAGTAGTTAACACCATCTTTTGCATGTTATATTTATGGAGGGGATTGAAAACTAAGATATTGAAAATTACCAGTTGTATTAGAGTTTCTCTACGAATCAAACTGTGGATGTGATTGCAGAAATGACCAAAACATGACACACACCCAAATGCATGTTTTCTGTGTGAGGGGGTGAGGACGATAGTGTGTGGTGATATGGGTGGGGGGGGGGGGAGAGGAGTCGAGTCAGAAAGAAATATACAGTAAAGAATCTTTAAATTTGTAACATTATCCTTAGTTAGAATAAATACATTTATTTGGGAACCCAATTGGGTAAGCCTTGACAAAATTCTTTTCAACAACAAAATTATTTTCGTAGTCTTGCATATTTCCTTAATTTGGTTGAGTGTGGTGCCATTTAAGCACAACAATAAGCAACTGAGTTGGTGAATTCATACATCATATAAGTATGCAATCCACATAATATGATATACAGTGTTTTTGTGCTTTGAGTACTTCCTTGAGAGCCTTTGATCTACTCTCTTCAGACTCGTTCATCAAACTCACTCGCCATTAAGGAACTAACCCGATAGTAAAAGACTAAAATTGCAACACGAAAAAGTTAAACAAAACAGAAGCTAAAAATCCTTATCAACATCAATATAATAAAAAGTACATTTTTACTCAAAGAGATAATAAAAAAATATTTCAAATTCCAAAGTAAACAAAAAACAAAATTGAAATTCCATGAATGCAACTAATTAAAACACTAACACGGAGAGATATAAATAGAATTCAAATTCAAATTCAGATTTGAGACATTTAAAGATAATGTATCTTAGCATATATTTTCAACCGGAATTCATTTGTACGAAAATCATATACAACCCTTATACAGTGGGGTATTAATAAATGTTTCATTAGAATAGTTGGAAAAATTGACCAAACACGTATAAAAAATCGACCCCCAAAAAACGAAAACCTAAAGCAAGTCATTTGAAGCAGTCATGGACGTTTCTTTGGGAATGTTTTAGGAATTTCCGGAATAATATATGTAGCCATCAGTAAAACACTCAAATTAAAACCGAACACTCAGATTTATACACTATGAATTTTTAGAGAGAAAAATGTAGAAATATGTGAGATGATTAAACCCAAATTAAAGTTGTAAAAATAAAATAAATAACATTTTTATTTATTTGGGGAAAAATAACGCAAAATCATACAAAAAGCGTAGAAAGCATGAAGACTCTTCAGCTTACTTCAAACAACTAATCCAAGTTATAAAGCAAACAATACATTTACAGTAAAACCACCCTCGCATGTGGTGTAGAGGTATTTAAAAAAAATGAACCACCGACTACCATCATAGGACCACACTATTACCTTCCTACAAACCTCTACCCCCATCCCAATTGCTGCCACAACGATGATTAAATACTACACTACCTTGAATGTACCACTAATCTACTTACACATACCACTCAAATCAAGTGTGTATATAATTGGATCATTGGATAAAAACCTTGGCCTTGAGTTAAATTGACCCAATTTAAGATGAAGTTTATAAAATACAATTTAACATAAGTGTCTGATATGGGTATGGTGGGGGCAGTTACAGGGGAAAATTATGCAATTTCTTTCAATAAAACTATAGAGATTACAACAACACATTCTACACGATATAACTACAGAGAATAAAAAATTGTTATAGGAGATTACAATAATATTCTAAACGATAGAACTACAGAGAATAAAAAATAATTGAAATTAAAATTCAGATGCTGAACACAAAAATGTAATAAAACCAAATCCTTGCCTCCACCTAAAACCTAATCCTTGCCTCCTAAAAGAAAAGTAAAGAAAAGAAAAAATAATTGGATAAAAACAAACCGAAACTGAAAGTCGGAAGTTGAACCCGAAATCCCATTTTGAAACTCCAAACAAATAAAAATAAAAAAGCCCTAATTTCAATGAAATAATGCACTCTGGAAAAAACATTTAAGAACACCGAACGTGTGTATACCTGTTGGAGCTCAAGCGTTTATTATCCTGTTGGAGCTGAACCGTGTAAAATAGATCAATCAAACTACCTAATTAGGGGGCTTGTGTGCGTTTGTAAGAAAGAGAGAGATAGAGATATTACCTGTTGGAGATCAACGTGGGAGGGATGGGAGTGTGGGATGGAAGCAGCGTTGGAGCAGGTAGGCAGGGGAAGATGGGTAGGGAAGAGAGAAGCAGCTCAATAAAGGTATATACGTGTAAATCTACTAAAAATGAAGCTTCTTTCATCAGTTATGTACCTATAAAATCGACTCATATATACATGTAAAAATCGACTCCAAACTGGCATAACCCATATATACAAATAAGTATAACCCAAGAAGCCGAGAGACATAGAGAATACCTTTAAAATCGACTCCAAACAGAGGGATGCGAGTTTGAGAGGTAGAGGGTTTCGAGTTTGAGAGGTGTGGAGTTCCGAGTTCTGACAGAAAAAAGGGGGTTAAGAGGAAATATGTATAGTGTCGTGAAAGAGGGTGTGGTGAGAGAGTACAAAGAGAAGTAGTTTACCAAAGTACCCTTTATGTTTGAACTAAAGTGGAAGGGGGGAATTAATTAGTAACAATAAAAAGAGGGGGAAACCAAAATTTTCAAGGGCAAAATAGGTAATGCCAGAAAAATTCTTATTGATGACATCATCGATCAATCTTATGACATACATAAGTTTCTTACTTTATTATATAGATATATAGCAAGAAAGGAAAAGTAGATAAATGGGCCAGAGCCCGAGTTTTGAAAAAATTTAGCAAGTGCATAAATACCTTATTTTTAGAAAAAGGTTTTCTCTCATATTTAAATTTGGTATCGCACTCCCATGAGATACCCCTCACCTATCCACTAACAGTGCACTCCTAGTGCGTCCCTCTAAACATCCTAGTCAAGCCACCCTGCTAAACTAATCTATCACCCAACTACTATCAACCCTAGATATTCCAAGGAATGTACTAAGGGCTAAACTTCTCCCCAGTCTCAACACTAAGCCATGTTCGTGCGTGGGGTGTCTCGCAAAACGAAATCCAAATGAGGAACCCCCTCGATACACTACTATGCGGTAAGGTCGATCGTCGAGATCCATTAGACCCTCAGTACACGAAAGGTATATGTATATACACCATATAAGAAATACTAATATTAGAGCACTAAGGATTAAACTTCTCCCCAGTCTCAACACATTGCCATATTCGTGCGTGGGGTGTCTCGCGAAGCGAAATCCAAACAAGGAACCCCCCGATACACTATTATGCGGCAAGGTCGATCATCGGGATCCATTAGACCCTCAGTACTCGATTTATCCATATATATATTCATATTACAATATACATCCGGATCTATCTCCCGGAATGAGAATTACTTTATTTCCATTTATCTCAAAACTTTCCATTTCCTTTCTTATATCCAGGAAATGTATATAAAAGCCAATTCATTATCATGAATTGCTTTAACAAATCATATAACTTTTCAAAAGCCAGTTTTATATCATAAAAATGCTTTTCCATTTCATATGCTCCCATTTCCCTTCTTCCATCCAGGAAATGCAATTGAAGCCAAATCATTTATCCCATTTCCCTTATTCCATCCAGGAAATGTAATTAAGCCAATTTATTATCATAAATTGCTTTAATACCAATAATGTCCAACATTATTGAAACCAATTATATATATATATTATATAACGTGTTCTAAGACCGCCCGTCCGGGTTTCCCCATTGTGCGCGCCCCTAAATGACCATCATCTTCCAGTGCCTATCAATTACGACACCTGGGCACCTATAACGCAAAACGTCGGGAAGCGGCCATATGCCTGCGGGGTAGTGATAACCACACCCGGAATTACCTACCCATCACAGAAAACATACAATAAACGCTCATATGGCCTAGGGATATATCCACCCTGCATTCGCTAGCTAGGGGGCTTCACCACAACGCGCGAACTTCCCTTATGATGTCATTTATAGAGGGTGTGTAACCATAAATTAACATTTATGAAAATCATCTATTTTCCTTTTTGAAAACATTCATATTTTATTTTCAAAATCATTTATCTCAAATTATATATATACTTTAATCACATAGTATACATATACCATATATTCCTCTTTGAATATATACAAATGGCCATATTTGCCAATTACATCTAGCAATGACCAATAATCCGAAAGATTCTCTCAAAGAATCATAATCATGCATTCATATATGCATGATACTAAACCCAAAGTATTTTCTTACTTAAATAACTAATAAATACCTTATTCTCATTTCGTCTAAAGGTTTCATTACCCTCAAAACCATAATTGGGGAATCCCAATATCATAAACGGAAACCCCAAATCGAAATTTAACTCCCCAAACTCTTAAGGGAAGAAAACTGGTCATTCTGACCAAAGCGAATCGATTCTCCCAAATTGCGAATCGATTCGGGTGGGAGAATCGATTCGGCCCCCAATCCATATCGATTCGAAAAGTGATCTGCAAACAAGTCCTTAATAGCGAATCGATTCGGTCTATATCCGAATCGATTCGGCCCACTGCAGAACTACATATCCCCTTAGGCGAATCGATTCGGCCTGTTCGAGGGGCACTGTTTGGGCGATTTTTTTTTTCAATCTCCAAAATACCCAAATATCAATCCAACCTCCATTTAAATTATAACTCGGATTTATGACTACAAACCCAAGGTTTTAATACCTCGTCAAATTCTTTAGAGGTCCTAACAATCCTTTTGAGAACCCCTAATATTTATCTCCAATAAGTTCTAACTAACGATTTTGATATCGGACAGATTTTTGTAGAAAAATCACTATAAATCCAAAAAAAATCATAAAAATACGCGGTCGGTGCCCACGCGACCGTATCGAAAAGATCTACAATTTTCATTTTTTGACCAGAAGCCTAGTCGATTAGCATCAAGGCCGAATCAATTCGGAAAGACGCAGGTCACTATTCATCGTCTTCTACAAGACGGTTTCGGCCATTAAAGCTTCTCCCAAGCTTTTGTCGCCTCACCCAACGTCCTACAATCTCAACCAACAACAACTACGCATATAATACGGGTTCTAAACATCCTAGAACCCGAAATCACCAATTAATTTAGGTTAAAACCTAAGTTCCTCAAATTGAATTATTATTGGGGTTTAATTGTTTTAACTCCCGAAAACCCGTTTTATCCACGAAACCCCACCCAAAATCTTTAGGGTTTGTTTATACCAAACTAAGATATGAGATTTATGCTCAAAAGTAAATAAAGCAATTAAACACTTGCCTCGTGGATATAATCCGACGACCTCGAGCCGAATCCCGAGGAGTTTGGCCGAAATCTCCATTTTCTCCTCCTCTTTCTTCTTCCCCTCTCTCTCTCTCTTCTCTCTCTTTTCTTTCTTTCTTTTCTCCCTATCCCACTCTTTATATAGTGAGAAAAGGGTTATACCCCTTAAAACCCAAAAATGACTCGTTTACTCAATTACGAGCCCGTTTAACTCCAAAATTTCTCGAAACTCAATTTCGGCAATCGGACATTCTTTTCCGACTATCTCGGACATTCCGAGACTCACGGCGCAGTCGAAATTTCCATCTGAGGTACTTGACCGCAAATCACTATTCTAACCCATATAATTTAAATGCGGGTTTTTCGATCAAATCTTACCTCTTTTATCGCTTTACTCCATGGCGACATACAATTAAAATATTTCGACCTATATAGTCCCAAAAATAATTACACCCATTGAAAATCATTAAATCCTTGGAAATCCCAAAAATCACTATTTTGAGAAATTCTCCAAATTGCCAATTTATATTTAATTATGGAATTTAATTGTCTCCAAACGGACGGGTTGTTACATACTCCCCCCTTACAACGGAATTTCATCCTCGAAATTCAGATACAACCTACAACACCAATCCTAAAATCGCTCCAAATCCTAATATCTCAAAGGGGAACGATACTAACCCAATGGTTCCCAACCATATACCATACTACTACCACGGTCGTAAAGTGACTCCAACAGTGTCACATTGCACTCATCATTTCTAGTGCCTAACGGCATAAACTTCAAATTTACATACCACTCCCCTTCAATTTCAGGCGGTATATAAACCAACTTACTAAGGTGCCCATACACCTTTCTAACCTGTGCACATCTGCACAACCATAGTGAACGTCAGACACGTAACACTCTCTCCCAATAAGGGTCTCCTTTCCTCGGTGTAATACTCACACATGGGTCCTCCCAACCCGCGAAATTCATTCTCCTAACCTCGACGCTACTAACTCTATTAAACTTAAATCCTAATAAATGCTATGATCTAAGCATTACCCTACCTACGCGAAACTAGTCTGATCCTAAGTATATCCCTGGTGCCCAAGGCCTCTCTCAACTTCCGACATTTGCTCGGTTTCATGCGTGGGACGTCTCGCCAAGGCGAAATTCAAACAAGGAACCCTCCCATTACGCTACTCCCTCACGTTGTTGGTCATCAAGATATAGCGACCTAAGGCACACCAGCGGGACGTCCTAAATCCTACCTCGCTAACCTAAGAACGCATTTTTACTATTCTATCCTTCCGCCCATAGGAAAGGAAACCTAACTAATCGAAGTGCCCAATATCTGTAAGAGCACTACGTACATCATACCCAAAACATACCTTCTCAAAATTTGCCTTTTTCATTAAGGCCTGGCCATAAACCTCAAATTAATTTCTCTAAGTCCAACCTCACCCACCCACTTGTGGCGATAGGACCACTTTAGTGCTTTTCCATAGCATAATATTTCCATAAGTATACCATCATCACATGGCTCATATTCTATAGTGGTTCATCCACACTATAAGACTTTTCCACAAAACTAACATCCTTGCATCCTATAACATATCTCCACTCCCGACGCCATTAAGATTCATGTGTGGAGCGTCTCACAAAGCGAAATCCAGACAAGGAACCCCTCCAGACACTCCTACTTAATTTTGTCGGTCATGGAGGTCCGTTATTTTTAAACATGCAACCGGGATAACCCTATCCCTTATTCCAACAAAAAGGTGATCCGAACTCCTATCTCTAACTAAGAGTCACACCACCCAGCTCTCGCACTAATTTTTAAGTCCTTGCTCAATCAATAATGACCTTAAGTTTACAGCTCAACAATAATCCTGCAGCCTTAAATCATATCTATAAGGTCTCCATCTACCCAAATCACGATAAGGAAACCTCTGCTCATTGAAGTTACATATACCCACAATAAATAAGGCGAACTCAACCTATATCTAGGTGAGACACCGCAACAACAACCCGTTCCACCCTGGAATCGCGGACACGATAGTCTTGCCATCATTAGCCTACTATCGCTCTGAACAACTAATAACATTATATACTCACCATATTACTATAATCGTATAAGCATATAAAACGAGTATCACTAACCATATATATATATATATATATATATATATATATATACATTCAATATATCAACACCCTCCTCTATGGATAATGAAGGAAAATAAAGCTCCGCTAGCGCGGAAAACACACAGCCATACATTATATAATGTTATCGATACCACCACAAAGCTCAAATTACACACACGAGTTTAGGACTAACAAAACATCGCGACTTTATCTAGCCACGCCAATATACCTCTTGCTTCTGAGGTGAAACTCATAACAATAACTTAACCTTAACCTTGATCCTTGCAATCATCTCACTAGTCCCCTTAACTTCTCCGTTAAAAGTAAACTCCACTACAAGCTTTAACCTTATTTCTCCAACTAAGCCCCACCTCCTGCCGCCATCCAAGCCCGCACACGATTCTCGAACGAGCGCGCAAAAGATTTTCATAATCTTATAGTATGGGAGGAGAACGAAATCTCACAAGAGAGATCAACAATCCTAATCATGAGGCTCCATAAAAAATCGAGAGCAACGTTGAAAGCAAAGTACGTCCGCACAGATTCCTAAGGACACTAGAACCTGATGCTCTGATACCATCTGTGACACCCCGCCTAATAAAATACCGGGCGATCACTCCTATATCAAATTATAACAGGAATCTCATATGGATCATTCTTAGCATCACTGTCGTAAATCCATTTTATTACTAATAACCTATTAGGTCGGTGTCAAAATTTTACTTAACTACTCTTTTTAACAACTTCAAAATTAAAACATCCACACAGTTTATGCATAAATGAAACTAAAATTAAATAAAATAACCGAACACTAGGTCAAAATATACAACCATATCGAATGATGTACTAAAATAATAAATAAATGCAATTGGGCCATTGGCCCGAATGTGTATACAGTACCTCCTATCTAGATTACAAGGATGGAAGCGTCTACTGAGAAACCTGCACGCATCCACAACTTCTGTAGCTGACGTCTGACTCGAAAGATGTGTCATCCAGGTGTCCCTGTGTCTGGACACCTATATATATATATATATATATATATATATATATATATATAATATAGCAATAAAGGAAAAGTAGATAAACGGGTCAGAGCCCGAGTTTTGGAAATATTTAGCAAGTGCATAAATGACTTATTTTTAGAAAAAGGTTTTCTCTCATATTTAAATTTGGTATCGCACTCCCATGAGATACCCCTCACCTTTCCACTAACAGTGCACTCCTAGGGCGTCCCTCTAAACATCCTAGTCAAGCCACCCTGCTAAACTAATCTATCACCCAACTACTATCAACCCTAGATATTCCAAGGAATGTACTAAGGGCTAAACTTCTCCCGAGTCTCAACACTAAGCCATGCTCGTGTGTGGGGTGTCTCGCAAAGCGAAGTCCAAACAAGGAACCCCCCCTGATACACTACTATGCAACAAGGTCGATCGTCGAGATCCATTAGACACTCAGTACACGAAAGGTATATGTATATACACCATATAAGAAATACTAATATTAGAGAACTAAGGATTAAACTTCTCCCCAGTCTCAACACATTGCCATATTCGTGCGTGGGGTGTCTCGCGAAGCGAAATCCAAACAAGGAACCCCCCCGATACACTACTATGCGGTAAGGTCGATCATCGGGATCCATTAGACCCTCGGTACTCGATTTATCCATATATATATTCATACTACAATATACATCCGGATCTATCTCCCGGAATGAGAATTACTTTATTTCCATTTATCTCAAAATTTTCCATTTCCTTTCTTATATCCAGGAAATGTATATAAAAGCCAATTCATTATCATGAATTGCTTTAACAAATTATATAACTTTTCAAAAGCCAGTTTTATTATCATAAAAATGATTTTCCATTTCATATGCTCCCATTTCCCTTCTTCCATCTAGGAAATGCAATTGAAGCCAAATCATTTATCCCATTTCCCTTCTTCCATCCAGGAAATGTAATTAAAGCCAATTTATTATCATAAATTGCTTTAATACCAATAATGTCCAACACTATTCAAAACAGTTATATATATATATATATATATATATATATATATATATATATATATATATATATATATATATATATAGACCGCTCGTCCGAGTTTTCCCACTGTGCGCGCCCCTAATTGACCATCATCTTCCAGTGCCTATCAATTACGACACCTGGGCACCTATAACGCAAAACATCGGGAAGCGGCCATATGCCTGCGGGGTAGTCATAACCACACTCGGAATCACCTACTCATCACAGAAAACATACAATAAACGCTCATATGGCCTAGGGATATATCCACCCTGCATTCGCTAGCCAGGGGGCTTCACCACAACGCGCGAACTTCCCTTATGATGTCATTTATAGAGGGTGTGTAACCATAAATTAACATTTATGAAAATCATTTATTTTCCTTTTTAAAAACATTCATATTTTAATTTCAAAATCATTTATCTCAAATTATATATATACTTTAATCACATAGTATACATATACCATATATTCCTCCTTGAATATATAAAAATGGCCATATTTTCCAATTACATCTAGCAATGACCAATAATCCGAAAGATTCTCTTAAAGAATCATAATCATGCATTCATATATGCCTGATACAAAAACCCAAAGTATTTTCTTACTTTAATAACTAATAAAGACCTTATTCTCATTTCATCTAAAGGTTTCATTACCCTCAAAACCATAATTGAGGAATCCCAATATCATAAACGAAAACCCCAAATCGAAATTTAACTCCCCAAACTCTTCAAGGAAGAAAACTGGCCATTCTGACCAAAGCGAATCGATTCACCCAAATTTCGAATCGATTCGGGTGGGAGAATTGATTCGGCCCCCAATCCGAATCGATTCGGAAAGTGTTCTGCAAACAAGTCCTTAATAGAGAATCGATTCGATCTATATCGGAATCGATTCATCCCACTGCAGAACTATAGATCCCCTTAGGTGAATCGATTCGTCCAAGACCCGAATCGATTCGGCCTGTTCGAGGGGCACTGTTTGGGAGATTTTTTTTTCAATCTCCAAAATATCCAAATATCAATCCAACCTCCATTTAAATTATAACTCGGATTTATTCCTACAAACCCAAGGTTTTAATATCTCCTCAAATTCTTTAGAGGTCCTAACAATCCTTTTGAGAACCCCCAATATTTATCTCCAATAAGTTCTAACTAACGATTTTGATATCGGACAACTTTTCGTAGAAAAATCACTATAAATCCAAAAATAATTCAAAAAAATACGCGGTCGGCTCCCACGCAATCGTATCGAAAAGATCTACAATTTTCATTTTTTGACCAGGAGCCGAATCGATTAACATCAAGGCCGAATCGATTCGGAAAGACGCAGGACACTATTCATCATCTTCTCCGAGACGGTTTCGGCCATTAAAGCTTCTCCCAAGCTTTTGT
Source organism: Sambucus nigra (assembly GCA_949130495.1). Taxonomy (NCBI): domain Eukaryota; kingdom Viridiplantae; phylum Streptophyta; class Magnoliopsida; order Dipsacales; family Adoxaceae; genus Sambucus; species Sambucus nigra. The sequence goes on along the minus strand of OX422217.1, from coordinate 541,928,286 downwards.
CGCCTCACCCAACGTGCTACAACCTCAACCAACAACAACTACGCATATAATAAGGGTTCTAACCATCCTAGAAGCCGAAATCACCAATTAATTTAGGTTAAAACCTAAGTCCTCAAATTGAATTATTATCGGGGTTTAATTATTTTAACTCCCGAAAACCCGTTTTATCCACGAAACCCCACCCAAAATCTTTAGGGTTTGTTTATACCAAACTAAGATATGATATTTATGCTCAAAAGTAAATAAAGCAATTAAACACTTGCCTCGTGGATATTATCCGACGACCTCGAGCCGAATCCCATGGAGTTTGGCCGAAATCTCCATTTTCTCCTCCTCTTTCTTCTTCCTCTCTCTCTCTTCTCTCTCTTTTTTTTCTTTCTTTTCTCTTTTCTCCCTCTCCCACTCTTTATATAGTGAAAAAGGGTTATACCCTTTAAAACCCAAAAATGACTCGTTTACTCAATTACGAGCCCGTTTAACTCCAAAATTTCTCGAAACTCAATTTCGACAATCGGACATTCTTTTCCGACTATCTCGGACATTCCGAGACTCACGGCGCAGTCGAAATTTCCATCCGAGGTACTTAACCGCAAATCACTATTCTAACCCATATAATTTAAATGCGAGTTTTTTGATCAAATCTTACCCCTTTTATTGCTTTACTCTATGGCGACATATAATTAAAACATTTCAACCTATATAGTCCCAAAAATAATTACAACACTCATAAAAAATCATTAAATCCTTGGAAATCCCAAAAATCACTATTTTGAGAAATTCTCCAAATTGCCAATTCATATTTAATTATGGAATTTAATTATCTCCAAAAGGACGGGTTGTTACAATACCATCTCTCATCTGTATGTATGAAATTTATAAACTCGGCTATAAGTGCAAAAAATCCTCAATATACTAGCCATCGTTCCAAGCGTATTAACTTAAGTTGTTATATAAATACGATCCCTCACTTGAAGCATATTCATACATTACCCCTATGATATGAATAGTCTTCCAATATATTCAACATTAAGGTTATCAACCAAGGTTTAATTTATGTAACAATCACTACACATCCCATCTATATCCGAAAGCACATCGATATATCTAGTAATAATTTTGACTATTGGTATACACCTAACAATTAGTCTGCAAACCTCGAGCTCCATCCTAGATTTATTCCATGATCACATCAAGTATGGGAATCTCCATTATTAATCACACATTGATATATAGTAATTATCTCTGTAAGTACATTTTTGTCCATTTTCCATTTATATGTCATACATTGTTACATCGTTGAAGAAATTTCAGATCGCATCTTCATCAACCGATCCGAATATCAAAGCATTCATAGAATTAAGTTTTTTGCAGCCGGACCAGTCTGCCTGTTTTATAAAGGAATCGGTCCGCCTCGAACTGATCCACCATTTTGGAAAAAGAACCGGTCCGCTGCCAGACCGATCCGCTATGCTTCAAACCAGTAGACCTCGGACTGATTGCGAACCGAAGAAGCCCTTTTTAAAAACGAACCGATCCGCTATTAGACCGGTACGGCCTCAGAAACGGACCGGTCCGCCTAAGATAAAATCGTGCAGATCGTGTTCAGATTTTTTAGGGCCAGTCCTTATTTTATAAACCAACTTCGGGGATTTGTTTTCTAAGACTTATATAGACAATTTTCAAAGTCCAAAAAACTCTAAGTCTTCATCTTTGTGAGTCCCAAGACTCATGTTTCGATTCACACAACTTTTCAAACCCTTGTGAATCTTTTTGCAGCGCAAGAACATAATCGTGTGTCTGCTCATACCCTTGTTAAGTAGACCGTTCTTCTTCTTCATTGCTTCCCTCCTAGAAAGGGAAAGTTCTAGCCACCGACTACAGATCCAATGCCTGTGGGTAATTCTGTGTCACTGTATTTTCATTGTAATCCGAGAAATTGTATGTTACAATATTATAATGAAAATAAATAGTTTTGCCCCTTTGGGGGATTTTTCCTCACATACATGTGTTTGAATGTTCTTGCATGTTTCATCTTCTTATTCAATCACATATAGTTTCATGTTTAGGACTTAACTGATAAAATTGAGTTTAATTAAATAATATCTCTATTTGGACGCATGCGCACTCTTTCAAATTGGTATCAGAGCCAGTTACACAACTTTACCGTGTAATTTTCCGCAAAATTTTTCTAAGATATCAACTTTCTGAAAAATTGATTTTTGAAAACGAGTTTGTTCATAATGGATAAATTATATAATAAAATACCAGTTTTTGACGGGACAAATTATGCATACTGGAAAGCCCGCATGAGATCTGCATTAAAAGCCATTGATGAACGTGTCTGGATTTTGGTTGAAAGAGGGTGGACTCCTTCCTCCGTCACTGTTGAAAATGTGACTAATTTAAAACATGTCACCTCATGGACTGAAGAAGAATTTAAATGGTCATCATTCAATTCTGAAGGGTTAAGTGCCATTTTCGAATCCGTCACACCTGACGAGTTCCGACGTATAATGGCGTGCACCACATCAAAAGAGGCATGGGATGTTTTACAACTCACCCATGAAGGCACATATGCTGTTGTTTAGGCACATATTCTTCACATTTATCCCCTTAATTTCAGTATTTTTATGATCCCGTGTAGTGTAAATATCTTGGATTTGTCTCTTATTTATGCTACTAACCCATTTTGGCAAGTATTTTGTGTTTTGTGTATTTCTCATGTGTTTTACAGGTATTTCACGCAAGTTAGTGCGAATGAGAACTCAAAATAATGAAAGAAACCAAGAAATGGAGGGTTGGAGGGCATTTTCGTAATTTTTTAGCCTTAGTCCGAAGGTGGGGCCAACTAGAAAGTTGAAGAGCTCTAAATTACAAGAATACTGGAAAAAACGGCACCTCAATCCGAGCTACGGTGAAGAAGTTACGATGTTTTGAAGTTGCGGGACAATGAAGAGTCTGGATGTGCGGATTTCTGTCATTAATTATGCATTTAATGCAGTGCAACTCTTGGAAAACTTGTTCCACAAGCACTATTGGTTGTCAATTTCGAGATTTTGTGCTATAAAAGCCCATGACCTACATCATTTGAAAAGGAGTTGCTAGAGAGAGGCTAGGTTAGGAGTAGGTTAGAAGTGCTAGATTGAATTTTAAAGTTAGATTTTGAGAGCAAATTTTCTATTCCTTCAAGAGTTTTCATGAATCCTATTTTGTAAGAATTTCTGAATCCCAATTCCGTTCTTGTTGCTGAATTCAAGTAATCTCATTTCCATTCTCTTGTTCTATTATTTGCAATTTATTTATAATGTCTTGTAGATCTTTAATGTTGTGTATGAATTTGTTTTTTTTAATCCAATCATGAGTAGCTAAATTCTCAAGGGTTGGGGTAGATGAACTCAATCCTAATACAAATTATTTGTATGGAAAATTAGAAAATAAATAAAAATATTGGTTGAATCGTGAATGAAAATCATATATGCATTGTCATATCTTTTAATCTCTCTTGCCCTAGGTACTTGGGATGTTTAAGAATGCTTTGTATGTATAATTTGTCGTCCACCGCCTTATATTGATCTTTGATTTCATATGATGCGGGCTTGACCCTCATATATGTAATGCTTAGTGATGATAAGGACTGGATTTAATCAAGAATTTTGATTTATAATTCTAGTATTCTAAAGGATAATTTGTCAAGGATTGAGGGATTGTACCCTACCCTATTTTCTCCCATTTGTCAGATCTAATTTCTTTTGCACTTTTCAGTTTGTTTTTCTTAAGTAATTTTTTAATAGAAATTTTCCCAATCATCATCTTTTTCATTTTTATTTTAGAAGTAATAAATCAATTAAATTCTATAAAACATTCCCTGTGGATTCGATACCCAGACTTACTACTATACTCCATAAAAGTGTAGTTAAAAGTTTAGGGTTTTTTTTTGTATTGAGGTTGGAAGCCGATAACAACGACTAGCGTATTACACGGACGCTCGGTTTTTCCACTCGATCAGCTGTGAAAGAGTCTAAACTTTAAAATTTAACAACTCAATTTGAGACCATCACCATGCATGAAACTGAATGTTTTGATGATTTTTATGCTAGGCTTTCTGACATTGTTAACACTAGCTTTAATCTTGGTGAACATATTCCTAATGCTAGAGTTGTTAAAAAGATTATTCGTTCTCTGCCTAAGCGTTTTATCCCTAAAGTCACTGTGCTAAATTCTATGGGTAATTTAAATACGCTAAAATTGGAGGAACTTGTAGGAGACTTGCAAACATATGAAATTGATATGTTTCCTAAAACTGCTAAGCCTAAAGATAAGGGAATTGCACTTAATGCCCAAGAGAGAAAGAGTGAGGGGTCGGCAAGAAAGAGGGGAGAGTCATCTAGAAAAAGAGAGACAGATACGTCAGATTCTGAGTGCGATTTTGACTTAGATGATTTAGCTCTTTTTGCTAAAAATTTCAAAAGAATTCTCAAATTCAAGAAAAATGATAATTTTAAAGATAAAAAGAAGTTTGAGAAAAATAAGTTTGAAAAGAAAAATGAAAAATTTCTTAAAGATCCTCCTAAGAAAGAAAGTGAGAGATGCTTTGAGTGCGACGGTAGGGGCCATAGAGCCTTTGAGTGTGACACACGTCTGAATAGAGAAAAGGGCAAAGTTGTCCTTAATGCTACCCTTAGCGACGACAGTGAGGTCGAGTCGGTGGATTCTGGAGATGAGTCACCGCATGAGTGTATCTTCATCGCATTCATGGATAGTCATGTGAGCACTTCTAGTACTTCTCACTACAATAAAGATGATGCATCACGACAAAGCATTAGTTCTTAGGATCACCGATTTAGAGGAAGATTTAGGAAAAGCGAGAGAGAGAGAGAGTCATCCACCTGCATTACCTTAAGAGAGAGAGAGAGAGAGTCTGCCTGTGTTGAGAAAGAGATCTTGTTTAGAGAGCGAGAAAGTTATTTTGAGAAAGAGAGAGGGGACTTGACTAAACAAGTGGCTAGTCTTACAAGTGAGCTCCATTCCTCCGTGGAGACTCGAAAGAAACTTGAAGCTCTTGTTGCCCAGCGTACTCATGATCTTTAGAAAGCAAGGGAAGTCAAGGTTCAAATCGAGGATTGATCTGGGAAGATTGGAAAGATGCTCCTTGGCCCCGCTTTAGGTTTTGGTGATCGACAGGGAATTGGTTATGATGGTGCCTCCATGTCTCAAATTTCACCTGGACCAGTCCCTGAGTTCACTACTACTCATTATGGTCATCGCCAAAATCTACGAAGGAGAGTTCAACCAAGAAAAACAAACCAAGATCCGCCTAAGACTATGTTCTTTTGTACATATTGCAAAAGAAAAGGACATCTGAGGGAATTTTTCTATAGTTTGGGTCGGACACGACGTACTTCTACTCCACCACTTCATACAGATGAGTTTGCCAGTCTGCGAGAGCATGTTGAGTTCTTAGCTGCCACATCACAGAGTTTGATGGAGGAATTCCGACTGATGTCCTTTCCGTCAGTAAATGCTTCTCACTTTTCGGCTAAAATCAACAACAACAAGGGTAAACAAAATGTTACCACTTCTTGGGTGCCTAAGAAAGATAAGAAAGCCCTTGTTGTTCATGTTGCTCTCAAAGCACATAATACCTCACAATGGTATTTTGATAGTGGGTGCTCCAGACACATGACAGGTGATGTCTCCTTTTTACCTACCTATAGGAATATAGGGAAGGTAGGGTCACCTTTGGAGATGGGAGCAAGTCTAGCATTGTAGGACGAGGTACTGTAGAGTTATTAGGTTTTCCTAAGCTAGAAAATGATTTGTACGTCAAAGGTTTGAAAGCAAACCTTCTCAGCATTAGCCAGTTGTGCGACGCTGACTTTGCAGTAAAGTTTAATCGGGACGCGTGTAATGTCTACAACCAAGCCGGCAAACTTTTAGTGCAAGGGGTGAGGACCGAGGATAATTGCTATGGGACTGTGCCCACTTCCTCACTTGTCTGCAACAGCACCACAATCAACCCTATGGATTTATGGCACCAACATCTCAGTCACATAAACGTTAGAGATTTGACTCATTTAGTCAAAAAGGACCTAGTACGTGGCTTACCATCTCTTGGAAAGTCAACTTCCACGGTTTGTGGACCCTGTCAGTTGGGAAAGAAAATTCAGAGCCCTCATAGGAAGTTGCATTCCATTACCACCTCTCGAGTACTTGAGTTGATTCACATGGATCTTATGGGTCCTACTCGTACTGAGAGTTTGGTTGGTAAGAGGTATATCCTCGTGATGGTAGACGATTTCTCCAGATATTCTATTGTAGGTTTTCTGAGGGAGAAATCCGATGTTGTTGGGTTTTTAACGACCAAGTTCCATGTCCTACAAAATCAACACGGAGTCACTATTAATAGGATCCGCAGTGACAACGACATAGAGTTTAAGGAAGCAAGAGTAGATCTCTAATGTGATAGCCTTGGGATCAAACATGAGTTTTCTGCTGTGAAAACTCTCAACAAAATGGGATTGTTGAGAGAAATAATAGGACGATCCAAGAAATGGCTAGATCTATGCTTCTAGGTCATAATGTTTCTAGGAGATTTTGGGCGGAGGCAGTGTCTACTGCATGCCACACGGTGAATAGGCTTTATCTGCATCCACACACACTTTAGACGCCTTATGAATTGTGGACTGAAAAGAAACCCAACCTTGCATATTTCCGTGTTTTTGGGAGTAAATGCTACATCCTACGGTATAGAGAGAAATTAGGAAAGTTTGACTCCCGAAGCGATGAGGGAATATTGTTAGGGTATTCATCGAATAGTAGAGCGTACCGAGTTTTTAACCTGAAGAGCTCTAAGGTTATGGAGTCAATAAACGTCACTGTGCAAGATGATGAACCTCCAACGGTTATTGATCCTAATCTTCAGTGTGAGGATGAGGACATTTCTGGTAGTGATTTACTTGTCCCTCACCCACACTTTGTGGACCCTACTCCTGTGAAAGGGGACACACCTTCTTGGGTTCGCAAGATTCATGACCTTGCCTCCATTTTAGGTGATCCCACTCTTGGGGTCAAGAATCGTGCTCAGCTAGAGAACGTGGTTAGACACATTGCTACACGTCCAAAGTCGAGCCCAAGAATCACAAAGAAGAACTCAAGGATGAACACTGGATATCTGCTATGCAGGATGAGTTGCTTCAGTTTAAAAAGAACAATGTCTGGGAATTAGTCCCCCGACCTAGTGAGACTAATGTGACAGGTACCCGGTGGATTTTTAAGAACAAAATTGATGAAAATGGTACCATAATCAGAAACAAGGCTAGGTTGGTCGCTCAAGGCTACACACAAATAGAGGGTGTAGACTTTGGGGAGACATTTGCTCCGGTTACAAGGCTTGAGTCCGTCCGCTTACTACTCGTCATCGCATGTCATCTGCGCTTTAAGTTATATCAGATGGGTGTCAAGAGTGCCTTCCTGAATGGCATTCTACAGGAGGAGGTTTACGTGGAACAACCAAAAGGGTTTGAAGACCCTAAGCACCCTGAGCACATTTATGATCTGAGGAAAGCCTTGTATGGTTTGAAGAAAGCACCCCGTGCTTGGTACGAAAGGCTTACTTCCTATCTCTTAGCCCGTGGCTTCAAGAGAGGGGGAGTTGATATGACATTGTTCGTCAAGAGAGATGACGGTTCTATTTTGGTTTCCCAGGTCTATGTGGACGACATAGTCTTTGGATCCATGTGCTCCCAGCATGCTCACCACTTTGAGGAGGAGATAAAAAGTGAGTTTGAGATGAGCATGGTAGGTGAGCTTACTTTCTTCCTTGGTCTCCAGGTTCGTCAGCTAGAGGATGGGATGTTCATCTCCCATTCTAAGTATGCTAGAGACCTAGTGAAGAAATTTGGTTTAGACTTCGCTAAGCATACACGTACACCTATGAGTTCTTGTATTAATCTTAGTAAGGACATTTCAGGCAAGGACGTAGAGTAAACCTTATATCGGAGTATGATAGGTAGTCTTCTCTACTTGACTGCCAGTCGTCCCGACATAGCCTTTAGTGTTGGAGTCTGTGCGCAATATCAGGCATCCCCGAAAGAGTCACACTTACTCACTCTAAAATGTATTATCAAATACGTAAGTGGGACTCTCTTATATGGTATTTGGTATTCCTTTAATACCAATGACTGTTTGTCCTCCTATTCAGATGTCGATTGGGTCGGGGATGTAGATGGTTGTAGGAGCACTTTTGGTGGGTGTTTCTATTTTGGTCCTGCTCTTGTCTCCTGGTTGAGCAAGAAGCAAAACTCCATCCCTTTGTCCACTGCGGAGGCTGAGTACATCGCCGTCGAGAGTTGTTGCACGTAACTCTTGTGGATGAAGCAGATGCTGGAGGATTATGGGATTTCACAGGACACCATGACCATTTCCTGTGATAACACGAACGCAATAAATATATCTCGCAATCCATTCCAAAATTCGCGCACAAAGCACATCAGGATACGGGAACACTTTATACGTCAGTTAGTTGAGGAGAAAGTCGTATCCCTGAGTTTTGTTCCCACCGATCGCCAGTTAGCCGATATTTTCACGAAACCTTTAGATGCCCATAGATTCGAGAGTCTTAGGAAGTCTTTGAGGATTTGCACAGTTGACTGAAGAGTTCGTCCGTGTCTAGCATAGGATGCATTTATTTCATATCATCTGATGCCTATTGCTAGCTTGTATCATATGTTTTGTTATTCTTATATTTTAAAAAATCCAAAAAGATTTTCTTTTTATAAAATTTTGGAAAAGCTCAAAAAAATTTTATTTTGATAAACTTTTTTGAAAAATCCAAAAAGATTTTTGTATTTTTTTTGCACCTTTTTGTGGATGAGCATTTAAGATAGCCAAGTCACAACTTCATTCCACTTATCCATGTGACTGTTTGATAGAGATTTGAGACGCTACATCATTTCATCCATGTGCTTTACATTGTTTGGAGTCTTTGAGATGTGATTAGTGATATCTTTCTACACGTTTGACTCCTTTCTCCTTTATTGCACACATGCACGGCCTTATTTGATTATTGCACTTGTCTATCACATGTTGTCTTGCATGTTTCCATCTCAATTTTGTCTATCCAACTAACCATATGAGATAAAACTTGACAAGATTGGAATGCATGTAAAAACCGTTTTGATGAGACTGCGTGTTTAATTAAGAATGGGGAGGGGCTGCGGAAGGTACTTATCTATTCTTTGCGCAAAAGCCACCATTCAAAAGGACCTAAAAAATGGAGGAATTTTATTATCCGAGGTCCAAAGAGGTTAAACGAGCCCCCAAAAAAATTTAAAGGCGATAAAAAGCACTACATGCCATATATGGGCCATTAGGTTTCACCATCAATTCTCCAAAGTTTGAGAATTTAGATTACCTCTACAAGAAAATATATGAGGGAGTATGGTTGGAGAATTTAAACGGGTTTGTACTTCCTTGAAAGTCCTGAAAAAGCATTAAATCGTTTTGGACGTTATTGGTGTGGAAATCATTTTTAAGCTTTGACTTGTTGATTTAATTGAGTCAATGCCTCATATTTCCACCTTTTTACACCAAAGGATGATTTTGAGTTCATTCGTTAGGAGTATCCGATATTCATCATGCACATATGTCATGTTTGTATGCATTGATTTTCCTATCGAACTTGGTGACACCCCTACATTTTCGCTATCATTGTCTTGGTTGTTTTGTGTTCGTTCATGGTGTGATTTTTGTTTGTTATGGTTGAAAAAAAAATTGAAAATTTTCAAAAATAGTAGTTTATTCCGTGTGTCACCCCGGCTTTGATTGTTTGATTTATTCTTCTCTTTGTCTATTTGGGGACATCATAAAAAGTGGGAGAAGGAATTATCATTATCATTTTATGGGGGAGTTTTGAGTTTTGAGATTTGATAAAGGGGGAGATTTGTAAGTACATTTTTGTCCATTTTCTATTTATATGTCATACGCCGTTACATCGTTGAAGAAATTCCAGATCGCATCTTCATCAACGGATTCGAATATCAAAGCATTCATGGAATTAAGTTTTCTGCAGCCGGACTGGTCCGCCTGTTTTATAAAGGAACCGGTCCGCCCCGAACCGATCCGCCATTTTGGAAAAAGAACTGGGCCGCCTCCAGATCGGTCTGCATCAAGTCAGACCGGTCCACTATGCTTCAAACCAGTAGACCCCGGCCCGATTAAGAACCAAAGAAGCCTTTTTCAAAAATGAACCGATCTACTATCGGATCGTTCCGACCTCAGAAGCGGAGCGGTCCGCCTAAGATAAAATCGTGCAGATCGTGTTCAGATTTTTTAGGGCCAGTCTTTCTTTTATAAACCAACTTTGGGGATTTGTTTTCCAAGACTTATACAGACGATTTTCAGAGTCCAAAAAACTCTAAGTCTTCATCTTTGTGAGTCCCAAGACTCATGTTTCGATTCACACAACTTTCCAAACCCTTGTGAATCTTTTTGCAACCCAAGAACACAATCGTGTGTCTGCTCATACCCTTGTTGAGAAGACCGTTCTTCTTCTTCATTGCTTCCCTCCTAGAAAGGGAAAGTTCCAGCCACCGACTACAGATTCGACGCCTGCGGGTAATTCTGTGTCACTGTATTTTCATTGTAATCCGAGAAATTGTATGTTACAATATTATAATGAAAATAAATGGTTTTGCCCCTTTGGGGGATTTTTCCTCACATATGTGTGTTTGAATGTTCTTTCATGTTTCATCATATTATTCAATCACATATAGTTGCATGTTTAGGACTTAACTGATAAAACTGAGTTTAATTAAATAATATCTCTATTTGGATGCACGCGCACTCTTTCAATCCCAACGAACATTACATCACAACCTATGCTAGTTGATAGTACAGTCCAATCATTCTCAATTCTACCTACGATTTAATTTCTCCTATGAACCCTTAACATCGAACGTACTTATCCATCCTCATACCCATACCATCTATAACCAGATACGATAATCATTACGGCTATAAGTATAAACACAACCTATTATTCGATAATCTACGAGCTCAATACCAATTCATTTCTTATAACCCCATTATACCTCGGAATATCTATTATTAATTGAGCATAAGTGTATAATAACTATATCAGCTATAAATACATACACTCAACTATTCTAATCGGTAATGTACTAGAATATATACCATGATACCATTTGACTTCAAAAGCACATTAGTGAAAAGGGACTATCTCTACAATTTATAAACTAATTCATAATAGCCCACCACCATCACATTAATATAATCAGCCTACAATTCAGTCCCACAATCATTTCCTTACTAAAAGAGGAACCCCACCCTCATAATCCATTTCTAACATAAGTTCGAAAACCCCGATTCGTCCTAAGGCACAAATCCCTTAATGTTATATCATAACCCTCCATAACAAGTCCATTAAGAAGGCCTCTAAAAATAAAACCCAAAAAAAAAGGGGGTAAGAGTAAATCCCTTTCTTGGGCTAAAACCAGAGGACCGGTCGATCGGTCCCAGACCCCCGATCGACCGCGGTTCTAAATTTTGTCCTACGAAGAAAGAAGTAGGCTTTTCCTTTGAGGCACGGTCGACCGGCCCCCTGGCCGTGGTCGACCGGCCATACCAGATATCTTGCCCTTTTTCCATTTTTGAACAAAACCAAACACTCAAAATATTATCATCCAACCCTCAATTTTTAACTCAATCATATTCCTCACATCAAAACCCAACCTACATGTCATCTCATTAACTTAAATTCCATTAATATCAAATTTAAGGTAAAATACCCAAAAGCTAGGTTTTGACATAATATCCAAAATTCGAAATCTTTTATCCACAAATTATGAAATGAAATACACAAATGAAATATTTAGCAAGATCAAACACTTGCCTCAGAATTGTAGAGGTTGAATCATCCTCGAGATCGCCTATTGCCCGAAAGTCTCCAAGCTCCAAGCTTTCTCCTCTCTCTTACTTCCTTTTTTTCCTCTTCCCTTTCTCTCTCTAGGGTTTTCTCTCTTTCTCACAAATGAGATAGGCTGATTCGTAAGCCTCTTAAGCCTTTAAAACATAAGTCCCAGTTTTAAATGGTAATACACACTTTAAATGACTCGTTTACTCCAATTCGAGTAAAACTGACTTAAAAAATATTTCGGAACCGGAATAAAACCCAAGGACAATTATTTCGACTATCTCGACCTATCCGGGATCAATGGCGCACTCAGAATCATCATTCGGAATACTTTATAATGTCCTCAATTTTTGGACCTAAATTTCCGAATTTTAAAATTCCCCAATTTAAATAAATTTAATTTCTCTCAAAAATTTAATTTCTCAATCCAAAAGTCACGGGGTATTACAGGTCACTTCGTGATGGGCATTGTTATCCTAAGAGATATGGATCTGACTTTCCATTGGCCAAGTACCTTCGATGAATATCAAACGGTTCCCCCCCATCGTACCGCTTGAACGAATTCATGAGAGGAGGTATATCGCAGGGAATTTGTTCATGAACGCCGAGTATATTCAATTCACTCTCACACGTACCGTCCCCACGAGGTATATAATAAGGCAATTCATGTACACTCTCAAATGGCTTGTCCACACATACCAATTGCCCTCAAAAGTAAGACATATATCGTGGAAGCCACGCCAAAGGGGGGAACCCTTTCCGATTCACCCAACCAACTTCATACCCACATATAGGTGTCAAGCCTAGGACACACATGTTAGATTGCCGGTTTCAATCCGAAACTCTGCCAAAATTTTGGGTCGGCCTGCCGCCCAAATTTTCGTGCATTTTTAAAATGGGCCCTTGCCAATGAGCCTAGTTATAAGTCCAACCATAGCTTTGCACATGTTATAAACCCAACTTTCCCAGGCTCGGGTACCATCTAGCATTTCAATTTGCATTTAGGAGAATTTAATACAAGTGAGAAAATAATCATTAACCCAACTTTCCCAGGCTCGGGTACCATCTAGCATTTCAATTTGCATTTAGGAGAATTTAATACAAGTGAGAAAATAATCATTATAATAATCATGCTGAGACACGTCTCCCAAAATATTTCTTCCGTCTTTATCAAAAATCCAAAAATATTTCTCCCTTCTTCATAAAAAATCCAAAAATATTCCTCCCTTCTTTATAAAAAATCCCAAAATATTTCACCCTTCTTTATAAAAAATCCAAAAATATTCCTCCTTTCTTTATCAAAAATCCAAAAAAATATTTCTCCTTCCTTTATAAAAAATCTAAAAACATTTCTCCTTTCAAAAAGAAAAAAAATGTTAAAAATATTTTCCTTCATTCTTTTCAAAAATAAATCCCATTTTACGCCTTCTCGGGTCGATCACACATCCTCGGCCTGGCTCCTAATTGGCTTCGATCTTCAGTCAAATCACCCCGAAGCTCTGTCCATTCCCCTGCTACCTCTTTCAAGTTCGGTATCCATCCACTTTCCATACAGTATACAAATCAAGTACCAGTTGTGCATCCAGATCTGATGGCAATTTTAGCTCAGCTCGTACCTTCAAACTCAGGTCCGAGAGATGCAACGAAAGCAGGTTCCTGTTCCACAAGAGCCTGAGGACCTATTCCCTCGTGCTATGGGTCCACCCGAGACTACTTGTGTTCCTGAAGAGTATCATCACGCTCCACGTTCCCCTCCTGCTAATGGGTCGCCGCCTGCCCAGCTTCCTATGTCGAACCTTGCCCAGGCTGGGCTAACTTGCCTATGATCATTGATCTGGAAGAAGAATAATTGAACAAGGTTATAGAAGATCTCCATATGCTAACTAAAAGTTTGATCAGGTCAGAGTCTCTAGAAATTACATGGACAACACCCACATATCTCCTTACCCTAAGGCTTGGTTACCCGAGATGTTCAAGATGCCGAATATCGAGAAATTCAGAGGAATTGGACCCCCGATTGTTCATCTCCGCAGTTATCACCGTTTTATGACTCTCCTAGGGGCTTCTGAATAAGTGATGGCCCAATTATTTTAGCAAACTTTAAAGGATATCTCCCTACGATGGTTTTTATCTCTCGAGGAGTTCAGAATCCGAAGCTGGGAGGATATAGCCTGAGAATTCATGTCGCAGTACAAATACAATGAAGAGCTTAAGGTCAGCCGTCGTGATTTAGAGCTTCTCAAATAGAACTATGGGGAATTAGTCAGTAACTTCATAGCCCTATGGAGGGAAAAAGCATCCACTATGACCAATCAGCCATCCGAGGAGGAACAAGTCAACATAGTGAAGAAGAACTTCTTGCCCCATGTCCGAGTAATAATGGGAGGACAATACTATCCCCACTTCTGAGCTCTCTGAGAAGAAGGAGTAGAATTCGAGGAAGGTCCTGCTAAAATAGAAGTTGAACCAAAGAAAGTGTCCAAAAATTCACCCACAAAAAATATGACAAACCTACCGGTGCTGTAGTGTCAACCATCAATAACATCTCTCAACCAACCACTTCGTGGGCAACAAAAAAACACCCCCTCCCAGTTCGAAAGGAATACACCGAGCTCCATTCTCCCCTCTCCAAAGTTTATCAAACCCTCCCTATTAAGCCAAAACATTATCAAACCCTTGGACCCCCATCCATTACCAAGTCCACTTCCAAGAAACTTCAAGGTAGATGCCCATTGCGCCTTTCACCAAACTATTGGCCATACCATCGACCAATGCTTTCACCTTCGAAACGTAAACCAAGGTCTAATTGACCTGGGTACCATTGCCCCACTAGCCAATCCTAAGCCAAACACTACTCACAACACACTCCTAAATCATGCCAATTCCATCTTCTTAGAATAGAGCCCATAGTTTGATCCCTCGACTCAAATCACACCCATATACTCTCCCAAACCTCTATAAACTTTCCCATATTTCCTCCTACAACCTGTTAGCCTCGTTGATCAAGCATTGTCACTCCTTACCAGAGCATGCATCGATGTCCCTTCACCCTTACTTATCCCCACAGAATGGGAAGACCTGTATGAAGAATCCATTGAAGCTGTGGAATGCATTGACTTTACATGGAAGGATAGAATTATCACCACCTGATGGGGGAAGAATTCAAAGATTCAAATAAAGAGCAAGCTTCAGAGAAAACTAGTCCGGTAGACGACATGTGTGGGATGATATCATTTGAAGAACTCCTCGAAGAAATAAACAAGATGGAAGAACAACACGAGATTAACGAAGAAATAGGATTCATGTTCTTCCCTTCTTTAGTAGATCACATGACCAGATCTGGGAGGCATTACCAGATCCCAAGCTCACTACCAGCCAACGACAAAGGGAAGGGCATTGAAAACCTTCCTATGCCAGAGATGACCCTAGAGGAAAGTAAGATCCTCGATCAACTGAAGAAAACTCAAGCTAATATCACTATATAGGGGCTTTTCATGTCTTCCCAGCTGCACAAAAATGCTTTGATCAAATTGCTCACTAGACCCACAGTTCCTCCTTCTACCACACCAAAAGAGGCTATAAATTTAGTCCGATCCTTGACCTCTACCCGAATGCTATCCTTTTTTGAAGAAGAAATTCCCAAAATTGGGCCAAACCACAATCATGCACTCAACATCTTCGTAGAAGTTATAGGGAAGATCATATCACTCTCTATTGTCGATAATGGATACGCCTTGAATGTCTGCCCATTAAGAACCTTCAAATGCTTAGGACTGAAAGAAGGTAACTTTGCTCCAACCTCCGCTGTTGTACGTGCCTACGATAATACTCATCAAGAGGGGATGAGATATATAAAACTTGTAACAGGGGTTGGCCCTATAAACCCTGTCGTTGAATTCTAAGTTATTGACATCCCATCTTGGTTCAACATGTTGCTCAGACGACCTTGGATCCACAGTATCAAGGGTGTGTCTTCCTCGCTTCATCAGAAATTAAAGTTATTTGCCGACGGACGAGTCATCACCATTTTGGGTGATGATGACAAAAACGAGGGTGCAAGTACCAGCAATCCAATCCTTGAGATACAACATGGGTCAAATGATATGATCCTATAAGGATTCTGAGTTGAATCACTTCTACTCCCGACAGGGGATGATTTCATAGAAAGGGTTTGTCCAGAATACGACCCTCATGGCAATGTTAATGTGATTCAGATGTTTAGAAACATGCACTTCATGCCCGGAATGGGGTTGGGATAAAGACAGTAAGGGATAATTGAACCCATTAAACTGAAAAAAACTTTCCCTCCTTGTGGTTTGGGGTATCAACCATTAGAACAAGAGCTAAGAATGATCCGTCAATCTCGACTAAAGAGAAGATTAGACTCCACTCAGACTATCCCTGGTGACTCCTTGAATGGACGATTCATCAAAGAAGGCGAAGACTTCCCCTTTTGAGGATTTCTGAAACCATGGTATGACCATACAGACAAGAAGATGAATCCTGGAATGGATATCTTTTTCCAAGATAGCTACCCACGGGTTGAAAATTCCCAATACCATGTATAGCCACTCATTAAAGATACCGCAGATTCTGAGGGAAGTGATTCTGAGGATTCCTTTGCCTTGCAGACACTGGGGCTGACACTCTGCATGGTTCATTCAGGCACTACATCACTGGATCCATCCCACATGATTAAATATGCTATTACACCTCTCCTCAACTGGCATGCTGCACCGATTCTACCTGTTCAAATCCCACCTAACCCTAATATTTACCCAATATCTTCTTCTGTTGTCTATCATTGTGCAAATGTAATCTAGACCTCCTTTGATGAGGTTCTCAATGTTGTTTTTCCTATCAATGAAATAAACGAAGATTTTAAGTATCTTGTTGTGCCTTACATTAATTGTTTAGATTCTAATCAAACTTTTGATGATGATGATTTTGCAAATGAACAATTCTTAACTAGTCTAAATAATGTTAATAACAAATAATATAAATGCGTTCAAGTTAATGAAGAAGTAGACAACTGTGCAAGATTAGGATAGGGGCTACCCTCGACGAGCATGAGCACGCACAACTTGAAGAATTACTGAAGGAATTTGTGTATATCTTCGCATGGTTTTATGACGATATGCCCGACATTGATCCTGAAATAGCTCAACATAAGATTCCCACTCTTCTAAATTATAAGTCGGTTAAACAGAAGTTGAGAAAGCTCTGCACCGAATGGTCGCTCAAGGTTAAAGAAGAAGTGGTCAAATAGCTAAACGTGGGCTTCATTCATGTGATCGAATACCCCATATGGCTAGCCAACATAGTTTCTGTACCGAAATCAGGATGGAAAGTTCAGATGTGTGTAGACTACTGGGACTTGAACAAAGCCTCTCTAAAGGATGATTACCCATTACCCAATATCGACATGATCACGGATAACACAGCCAGTCATGCTCTCAAGTCGTTCATCGACGGGTTTGCCGAATACAACCAAATCAAAATGCACCTAGATCACCAAGAAAAACCCGTGTTCATCACCCCATGGTGAATCTTTGACTACATTGTTATGCCATTTGGTCTCAAGAATGCTGGGGCTACCTACCAGAGGGCTACCACGACTATCCTGCACGATCTAATTCACAAAGAATTCGAGGTCTATGTGGATGATATGATTATCAAATCAAAAAATAAAGAAGGTCATGTTACCGATCTTCGAAAGTTCTTCGAACGATTACGACAGTATCATATGAGACTTAATCCACAGAAACGTGCCTTCGACGTTACAAAAGGAAAACTCTTGGGATTCATGGTCAGTGAGAAGGGGATAGAAGAAGATCCTGCCAAGCTAAAAGCCATACTTGATATGCCACCTCCCCGAACAGAGAAGGAAGTTAGAGGTTTCCTTGGGAAATTACAATACATCAACCGGTTCATCAGCAGGCTAACCTCCATCTACGAATCTATCTTCAAACTCCTATGAAAGGATTAAACCAAGATTTGGAATGAGGCCTGTCAAGAAGCTTTTGACCGAATCAAACAATATCTGACCCAACCTCCGGTACTCTTGCCACTATAACTTAGTCTCCCCTTGCTTCTATACCTAACCATAACCAACACTGTAGCTGGAGCTTTGCTAGACCAATACCTTGAAGACTCTCGTAAAGAAAGATCCATCTATTACCCTAGTCACAAATTGGGTGGATACGAAGTCAACTACACTACTTTGGAAAAAGCATGCGTCACGCTTGTTTAGGTCACCCAAAAGTTGCAACACTACATGCTCGCCTTCCCCATCAAACTTGTATCCCAAATGGACACCATCAAGTTCTTGTTTGATAAACTCACCTTATCTAGATGAATGAATCGATGGTTGATGCTCCTAGCCAAGTTTGATATCATGTACGTCACACTGAAATCCATGGAAGGAAGAGCCATCTCTAACTACCTCGCTGACTACCCCATGGAAGGAGCTGATGTTTGGATCTCCGAATTACCAGATGAGAACATCCTTTGCACTACTCAAGATGACCTTCGATGGAAAATGTTCTTCGACGGCACTGCCAACAAAAAGGGATATGGCATTGGGATACTTCTGATCGCCCTAGATGACTCCCACACTCCCATCACTATAAAATTGGATTTCCCCTGCACCAATAACATGATTGAATACGAGGAGTGTACGGTAAGCCTCAAAGTTTCCCTCGAGAAGGGTATTCAATGCCTAGATGTCTATGGGGATTCTTCCCTCATCATCGATCAAGTGCCCAGAAAATGGAAAGTCAAGGACGAGAAGCTCCAACCCTTCCATGCCACTTAGAAGAACTAGCCTCCTAATTCTAAGATATCAACTTCCATTACCTACCTCGAGCGAAGGACAGCCTAGTCGATGCCCTTGCTACCTTGGCCTCCATGGTCGACGTGCTCGAAGGAATAACAATGGCCCCCTTCCTACTTCAAAAGCAAGATAATCCAACCCATTGCTACCACATTGAGCTCATCACCAAAGAAGATCCCGAGATAGCCAATTGATGGTACTATGATATATGGAACCTCCTCAAGAATGGTAAGTATCCTTAGGGTTCCAACAAGAAAGATAGGGCAAACCTATGAAGACTGGCTGCCCAATACATCATCTTTCACAAAGCACTATTCAAGAGAAACTTCGATGGAACCCATCTACACTACATCGCAGGGGCTGGCATTGAAGAGGTAATGTAGAGAATCCACAGCGGGGAATGCAGGACTCACATAAACGATCACATGCTTGCCAAGAAGATCATACGATAAGGCTACTACTGGACGACCATGATCCAAGATTGCACCGCCTATGTTCGGAAATGCCTCAAATGCTAATAGTTCTCCAACCTTCAACACATGCCTCCGCGAGAATTGTACAACATGACTTATCCCTGGACGTTCTCCACCTGGGGCATCAATATCATAGGAAAGGTTACACCCAAGGATTCTAATGGCATGAATTCATCCTAGTTGCCATTGATTACTTCAGCAAATGGGTCGAAATTAAGTCATACGTAGTCCTGAACACCAAGAAAGTGGCCAAATTCATAAAAAAAACATTATCTGTCGATACAGGGGCCCGCACGAGCTAATGTCAGATAACGGGTTGCATTTTAAGGCAGAGGTCACATAAGTGATCAACACGTATAGGATTCAGAGACATAAATCTTCTCCCTACCGACCTTAGACCAATGGTTCAGTCAAGGCCGCCAATAAAAACCTTAAAGACATCATCAGGAAGATGATCAAAAGCTGTCGAGATTGGTCCGACAAATTCCTTACGCCCTCTGGGGCTACCGAACCTCAATCTGAACCTCTACTGGGGCCCCTTTATCTTTAGTCTATGGCATGGATGTAGTCCTACCCGTGGAGCTGAAAACACCCTTGTTGCCCGTCATGCTTGAAAGTAAGATCAGCGAAGAAGACTAGTACCAAAGTCGTCTCGACGAGTTGACCCTCCTAGATGAAAGGATATTAAAATCTCTATACCACATACAAGGGTACCATCGTCGTATAGCGCGATCATTCAATAAGAGAGTCAAGGATCGCGGTGTCCGAGAGGGGGATCTAGACCTCAAAGAAATAGTACAGCCCATCTGGGACCCCCAGAGGAAAATTCAAGCCCAATTGGAGCGGCCCATACATTGTGAAAAAGATCTTATCCCACGGTGCCTCCATGCTCACCGACCTAGATGGAGAAGAGATGGTTCATCCAGTCAACCTAGACCATCTCAAGAAATTATATCCCTAGTCCAAAATCTCGACACGCTACGACTCTTCTCATCTCCCTTCTATTCTTAATATATATATATATATATATATATATATATATATATATATATATATATATATATATATATATATATTCACTTCCCTCTACCCAGAACTACGTGGGCCTGATCCTATGCAACAACCATCCATAGAAAAATTAAAAAAATTCAAAAAACCCCAGAGGTACGTATACATCTTACGTGAGCACGTCCCTTTCTTCTTTACAAAAAACTATTCTTTTTTTATCTCCGAGAACGACAGTTCATTCTAGCACATATTTGAACAAAAGGATTATGCATGCCTTAACGATCGGAATAGATAAATACAAAATTCATCAAAAGGCACAGCTCGATGATAAAAAACTTATTTATTTCACTAATAAGAAGTTACAATGCAATTACATAAGAAAAGGAACGGATGACTCCCTTCCCCCTACCTTCCTAAAAATCCCCAAATTTATTCCCCATTATAAAACAAACTCTCCAAGTGTCCTACCCACAGCTACCAGAGAAGCCCGCTCCATTATCATCATCTACATACTGAGGTCCCCAAGCTTCCCCTGAATGGAGTGTTGCAGACGCTCCATGGACCGATAAGCTCAAACCAGCCTCGAAAAAACTACTACACCTCCCTCCATAGTATCAGATAAGGCAATCCACCTTTGTCCAGTCTCCACTAACAACATCCTTTTGACTACTCTTCTCCATAACCACTTCATATCATCCCGAGGGATGTGCCAAACTCTCCCAACAGACTGAGAGAGGCGGGTTGACGGACGCCCCCACAAAGAGCCAACCCGCATGCGCAGACGCTCTGTCAGATCTTCTATCGGAAAGAAGTCTAGTGTCTCAGGTGGCACGATCTGCTCCCAGCCAAATTGGCACAGAAGCCGCCAAGGGAAATAGAAAGAGGTATGTCCGAGACCAACCAGCCGAATGTACGGGTATTCCCCATCTCTAGAATAGGCAGTAACTATCCCCACCAAGGCACTGACCAGTACAAATTTATAGCCCCGTGCTCCACAAACTAGTTCTCCCAACTCTCGATATCCAGACCAACACTGATGAAATGGAGTGAAAAGAAGTTGGGTACAGCCGATAAAGGATATTCCGGAGGAGTCACCAGGCAAAATCTTTCAGACAACCACATGAACAACATCACAAGGCTACCCCTCAGAAAGTCATAACAACCTTCTCGCCAAGCATCCAGGCCATTCAGAGTCCCCGCCAATATCACCGTCGTAGGATTGTGACGATAGGACATCCATGAAGTAATAACTGCAAGTTGTGGGTCCACCAGCAGTTCCCCAGTCACCAGCAGCAATTTCAAAACCAGGCCCATAACGACAGCTCTGGCATATCCAGCATCACTAACCTGCTGCAAATGCACAAGCACCTCAGGAAGAGAAATTATTCCTAGAGTAACCAAGGATCTATCTATCGAGGGCGAGACACGAAGAAGTCTAACCAATAGCTCCCGAGGAGATCGGTAAAACTCAGGCATAGTAGCCGCCACAATAGGATTTACTCCCAACATGGTAGAAAATTCCTCATAAGTCGGACAGACTTCTTCCAAGATAAAGCGGAATACATGGTCTTCGGGGCACCATAATTGTACCGCCGCCATTAGCATGTTCGAGTCTATGGTCCGATTATGCCGTAAAAAAACTCGACGCACGTTAAAAGCATCATAGTCGACGTTGTAGGAGAACATCGCCTCCAAAGTCTCGAGGTAGTTGGAAAACTCAACACTATTAGGGAGATACATCTCACAGAATGAGAAAGATAGAATGTAAAGGTGAGATGAAAACACTCAACCCTTACCCCTTTTTATACTTGAAAAACCCTCACAAAAAATATAGCCCTTAAAGAAATTAGAGGAAATCCTGCCCCACAAGGTACCAAAGGCTAAAGAGGGTACCAATCAAATCTTTGAATTGATGGGACCGGACTGACCTGCCGATACGCAGGACAAGGTGCTTGCCGATCGACAACCCCTTATTTTTAGAAACTTACCTTTATCCTCTTTTGTCAAAATCAGAAAACTCAATAAAAAAATAAATTGATATTCTCAAACAGAATTTCAAATCCCCTTTTCATCTTTATATAATTCCTAATTATGAATAAAACTTCCTTTCAAAACTTCCAAAAACATTTCTTTTTACGGTCTCAGCAACAAAGTAAAAAGCTCATGTGCATGCATTCATTCATTTACTAACCAAAGATAATAAAAA
Source organism: Sambucus nigra (assembly GCA_949130495.1). NCBI lineage: Eukaryota > Viridiplantae > Streptophyta > Magnoliopsida > Dipsacales > Adoxaceae > Sambucus > Sambucus nigra. The sequence continues at coordinate 541,905,832 of OX422217.1, read as the reverse complement.
ACACCATTGAATTGCATAGATATATTTCTCTGTGTTACATCAATCTTGCAGGAAATAAAGAAAAGAAAAAACAACAGGACTCAGTCCAAACCCACATTCTCTCTCTCACTCACTTACCCTTCCTCTTCTCTCTCTTAAGAGATTCCACCCCTGCGGCGCGCTGTCTTTCGTCTGCAAAGAGATGACGCACCACCTCTACCCGAACCAGACTCCTCCCCGGATGAGGCAGACGACACCAAGGAAGATGAAATAGGAATCGTATCCCGAATATGGGTAGTCGTCAAAGATATCCAGTCCCTGATATCCCTCAACCAAGTGGTGGACACTCGAACTTGCTGCAAGAAAAAACAGAATCAGTATCAAGAAAAAAAGATCAAAAGAAACCAAAAAGAAGGAAAAGAGAAGAACATAAAGATATACTAAAGGATGAAGAACCTCCTCTGTGAAGCCCAAATCCTCCGGGTCCATCGCATGAGGACGATGGAAACATAGGCACCATCCCTCCATCAGCCTGTCGGATGTTGTATGAAGGGGTATACAACATCAAAAATGGGACTTCCAAAGTTGTCGCCGTCACAGATGTTGACGAACCCCCACCGCTGTGGGAAGACCCACTGGCCAACTCGAACCCATAAGAGGGAAGGGTAGTGCATCATATATGTTGGGATTCATCAGCCAACTCGTCACGAAGTCCATATAATCATATGGCACAGCCGTATCGGTGTACGGTAGTGTAACACCCCGACTGCCCGGGGAGAGCGAACGGAGCGCTACTATCGATAAAACTAACCAAAATCTACAATATAACAAGGTATAGAGCATCTAATTCCCACAATACAAAACCACTAATCTCAATATCTTCAAATAAATACAACAATTCTCTCGAAATAATTACAACAATATAATTATCTCGAAAGAAAATAAATCGCCAATGCTCTATACAACCAAAATAAATACAATTCTTCTCATCTTGTATCCTCCAATAATCTTCCCAAAATAATCCACGCTAAAATCCAATCTCCAAATCAAATCCAAAGCGCACAAAACCCGCGCTAACCTGCCACTAAAAGAAAATATGGGGAAGTGCACAATACGACAGGAAAGATGCTCAACAAATATTAGCGGTGAATAAAGCGTAACAATACGAGTACGAATATTCACATCAAATGTGAATCTCAATAGCAATTATATCAATATAATTTCTCAATAACACATTAACCGGGTCACCAAGCCTCACCACCGTACCGCGCCTATGCATTTTTCTAGCATATCCGGAAAAATGAATATTGGCGGGTGCCTAACTTCAGTGCCATATTAAAATATCATGACAACATGCTCAACACCAAATATAATACCACATGAATCGAAATTAGATTCCAACAAATATTTACAGATTTCCAAATGAATTTATCAATTCAAATATGAGTCAATAATCACAAGAAAACAACGAGAATAATACTCGCGAGATTAAGGAGCATATTGTGTAAAACCCCATACCTCAAAATCATCACATAATTCAGCCTCAAAATCTAATCACACCATCATGTTCCTCTCACGAAATAATCAAATCTCGTTCTAGCCCAAACTCGAGAAAATACCAAATAAGCCTTCTAATCTAAGGTTGAAATCTTGAATAAGTTTGGGGCTATGGTTTGTATATAAAAGGGAGTAATTTTGGAGAGGTCTTCTGGTTGAAAAGTTTGAGAAAAAGTGATTTGAAAAGCCAAGCCACGAATTTGTTGATATATAACGGATTAAGATTTTGATTGAGAAAAGAGTTCTAATCAGATACAAACACTAAAACATTTATTCTGGACGATCGGACCATTGGAATTGGATGAAATTTTACAGAAAATTAGCTGAAGACGAGAGGAAGCTCTCCAAAAAATTTCAGCTCGATCGGACGGTTAAATATTTTTTTTTGCTAGAGAGTTTTATGTTTCGAGGACTCTTAGAGAGTTTTATGTTTTGAGGACTCTTCTATATAATAAAAATTCAATTAAAACTCCATTTTAATTCCGATTTCGAAACCGTTTAAAATTATCGCCTTTAAAAATAATAACCAACATATTTGAGCAATAAAAATAATTTTATCTCAAAATTTTATTTTCCTCTATATTTTGAAAATACTCCAAAATTACGCGGGTTGTTACAAGCAGATAGGACTGGCCAATCATCGTCGCAATCCTCGCATCCCTTGGCAACAACCGCTCCCACCTCATAGACATAGGGGGCCTCGCAGGTGGCACCACCAACTCCTCCTTAGAAATTTGTCGGACCACCCTCTCCCCGAGATACCAAGAGTGGCCAAAATTATGCGACAGTAAATGCCTCATCTGCACATTCACCCTAGTTAACCCCGCGCTCTAAACAACCATCCCCCAAGGGTAAAAAGTCACCTAAAATATCCCCAGCAGATATAAGTCAATACAGAATCAGAGCACTCAATGACCAGGAGTGAAGAAGACAAAAGTCTTACCCTACCACTGGTTAGGCCATTCAAAACCTGGAGCACCGCCTCCAGAGAAAGAGACTTCCTCAACTTTCGATTGGCCTTCCGTCATCGATACAATCGACAAAAGTCGCCAACAGTCTCATTCTTCAGAGAAATCAGCTGGGTATTACACTCCAATCACCTCATAAAACCACGTCTGCCAAAGAAAAGAATACACAATAAAAAAAGAGATGCACAAGGAAAATGCACATGCATGAATGGAAAATGCGCAAATTAAAGAATACCTCAAGTAAATACGTGGCTCCAGTGAAAGACTGCAAGAAGCACCGGTTGAATGCATCCAAAAAAAAATAAAGGGTCACCAAAGTCAGGTTCCCCCAATCATAGAGAGGGATGTTCGAAAACGTCCTCAAATATGGAAAAAAACCATAAGTGGATGATGTCGCTGCTCGACGCCACCAGAAATCCCCCCAGCACAAGCAAAATGAACAATCGAGCCATCTGTCTCACTTGCAGCCTATCCTCCGCGTCAATCACCCTACCCAACAAAACATCCCCTAGCAAGGATAAACGGATAGAATCCCTAGATACTATCCTCCCTACATCACCAAGCGCTGCCCGCACCGCCTTCGGCCTCACTCGCAAAGAGAGATCCACCTTTATCTGATCTCCATCATAATCCATCCCCATCAGCTGCTACACGTCTATGGAAGTCACAATCATCTCCCCAAAGCCAAAATGGAAGGTGTGGGTAGTGTCCCACCACCTCTCACCTAGAGGGCATAAGACCGTCGTCGATCGAGGCTTCTCATCCAGCACAGACGCCAACCTCCTAAAGCCTGCTGATGATACCACCTAATGCACCACAGGTGGAAGGTGCTCCCATACATCCTTAAGCCCCGTCGTCCCATGGGCATTCATAGTCGACAAAGAAACATCAGGCTGTTAAAGAAAGACCTCGTCAAATCCAAGAAAAAAAGGAAATCACCAAAAGGGAAATCACCAAAAGGGAAATCCCAAAGTCATTTTTGTACTTACATAACCACCAGGGTTCACCACACTCGAAGAGCAATGACGCGATGGCTACCGCAATAAATTCCAATCATCCGCAACTGGCTCGAATGCATCAAAAGAGTTCTCACTCCTCAAAGCAAGAGGCTCCCTAGCCCTTCATTCCACATTTTCTCAGTAGTCAACAACCAACCACTCTCGGTGTACTGCAGTGCTCACAAAAGTTGCCATTTTTTAGATTATGGATTGCTAGAATAATTTTCAAAAGAAAATTGCAGAAAGAGAGAAGGCAAGAACCTGTGAAAAATGAGGGGAACCCGCCCCTTTTGTTAGGATGCCTAGGGTCATGCCGATCGGCACTGACCCCAAACCTACCGATCAGCACTGCCCCTTTATCTTCTCGAGGCAGTCCAAAAGTCCATGCCACTGCCGAATGGCACCCTCCACACCATGCCAACGGGGACCCCTTAAATTTTCGTATGAAAACTCACATCAAAAAACCAAAAAACTCTAAAAAATCCTCAGAAAATTCCTAAAAATCCTAAGGGGGATTTAGAACATTTTCACCAAGAAAATTTCACACTCCCTCAAGCGGAACCCCTATTTCCCCAGCAAAACTCCAAAAAATCGAGTGAATCTCCTCCCGGCAGCATCCCTAGAGGACCTCTAAAGTGTCCCAAATTCCCCAAAGGTCTCAAATTTCCCCGAGTGAAGCGTCCTAACCATGGACCACCTAATCACGTCCCTAGTGGAATTTATAGCATCAAGTTGTCTATTACATGGAAAAATCTCCAAAAAATACGAGGAGTTCCCCAGCAATAAACTCCCCAGATCAAATCAAAATCACGGGGTAATTTCCTAGCCAAAGTTCCCCGAGAACATCTCATCTTAGGCCCTCAAAATTGGCTTCGACCCGCAAAATTGGTCATCTCATCTTAAGCCCTCAGAATTGGCTTCGACCCGCAAAATTGGTCATCACAACCTTAAGCCCTCAGAATTGGCTTTTACCTGCAAAATTGGTCATCTCAACTTAAGCCCTCAGAATTGGCTTCGACCCACAGAATTGGTCATCTCAACTTAAGCCCTCAAATTGGTCATCTCATCTCAAGTCCTCAGAATTGGCTTCGACCCGCAGAATTGGTCATCTCAATTTAAGCCCTCAGAATTGGCTTCGACCTACAGAATCGGTCACCCTCATCTTTAAGCCCTCAAAATTGGCTTCGACCCACAGAATTGGTCATCTCATCTTAAGCCCACATAATTGGTTTCAACCCGCAGAATTGGTCATCTCAACTTAAGCCCTTAGAGTTGGCGTCGACCCGCAAAATTGGTCATCACAACCTTAAGCCCTCAGAATTGGCTTCAACCTGCAGAATTGGTCATCTCAACTTAAGCCTTCAGAATTGGATTCAACTCGCTGAATCGATCACCCTCATCTTCAAGCCCTCAGAATTGGCTTTGACCCATAGAGTTATTCATCTCAACTTAAGCCCTCAGAATTGGATTCGATCCGTTGAATCGGTCATCCTCGTCCCTAAGCCCTTAGAATTGGCTTCAAACCGCAGAATCCGTCACCCTCGTCTTCAAGCCCTCAAAATCATTCTCAACCCACAGATTCGATCATCCTCATCCTCGGGTCCTCAGAATCGGCCTCGACCCTCTGAATTGGTCATGCTCTTTTAAAGGCATCATATGGTGTCTATTCGATGGCTATCATTTGTTCCAAACTCACCAGTCAAGGGGCTCTGTAGACACCGCATTCTAGTACCCCCCTAAACTCTCCTTAGGTCCCTAGCACCTCCCTTCATCACTACAAACCTAAGTCATACCCCGGGCACTAACCTAAAGGCCATCAAGCACTCACAAGCTCCATTTGAACAAAAATCAAACTCTTCAGTTTGACTAATACTGAATGAATTTCCAAAGGGTACGAAAACCCCTTTCCAATGGTCCACCTCGTGCGTAATTCTGACTTACGGTGCGGACGAACGACCCGTTTTCCCTCGAAACTTGATCACGAGGTCATCGGATGATCCCAGGCTCCATTTTACCAAAGTTAACTCTTCATCTCGACGGAGACTGGATGAATATTCAAAGGGCACTGAAGCCCCTTTCCAACGGTCTGCTCCGGGCCCAATTCTGACTTACGGTGCAGACGAACGATCCGTTTTACTCTGAAAGGTCACTGAACACTTCTAGGCCCCGGTTGACCAAAGTCAACTTCCCAAAATGGGCTAAACTCTTTGGAATGTCGAAGTACATCTCCTAATATTTCCAACAATCTTCCCCCGTGCACGATTCTGACTTACCATGCGGACGAATAATCCGTTTCCATTTGAAAATTCCCCCTCCAAAGGATCGATGAACGCTTCTGAGGCACATTATACCCAAAGTCAAATCCCGGACCCGAGAGCAGTCCAAAGTACTTTAGAAGGTCTCTAAATTACCTTTCCAATTGTTCACCCCGTGCACGATTCGGACCAACGGTTTACGCTCTATGACCATTTTTTTAAAGGAACCTGAAAGAGACTTCCATATGGCAGGTTCCAAACCCTGCCTATCGGCAGTGTGCCAAAAAACACCTGTCGATTGGAAGGACCAGGACTATGTCGGCCAATTGGAAGGACCAAGACTTTGCCGATCGGCAATGGCCTGTGCTAATAAAAAGGAGGGCCTAACCTCATTTCAAAAAAAGATAAGATCTGAAATCCATCACTCTCAGCGAGCTCAGAAAACCTCTCTCGAAGTCAGCCTGATTTCCCCATCCAAAACCCTTTCCAACTTTTACCTTTCATCATCTTTTTCATCAAACTTGGTGAATTAATTACCCTCCATCGTCACTCAAGTGAAAGAGCTGCTCTCCAACATCCAAGATCAAGCTCAAGATCTTCAAGAAGGTCCAACTTTCTAGACTCTCTCTTCAAATTATCCTAAATTAGCATTAACTTCTCTTATTACTTAGCACTTTTATTCCCTCTTCTCACATATCCTAATATACTTTTTATGTAGTATTATTGCATATCTCTTATTTTCATACAAATAAAACCCAAAAAATAAGAAAAAGAGGGTTTGCTCATAAATTCCAAACGGGATTTCTCACACTTTTCTCACATTTTTTTCAAACTAAAACACTCTTTTACACACACACACACATAAGAGAACTCCCCGGTTGGATTTATGGGATAAATCCCACCCCTCGTTTTGCATACGAACTACGTGGACTTTGATGCCTCTATAGGCTACGTAGGCATCTCGGGGTAAAACCCGAGACTCGAGTCCTATTCCTACTTTTCTATATTCTTTAACTTAATTCTACTAAAATATATATGATTACATATACATATATTTGTTCTTAGTGGCGTATTATCCCGCACGCGTTATTGTTCCATTATAATGATCAACGCTAGGATAATCGCGTAAATCACATTTTCTAATATTACTTTTAGGAATATTCCTATAGACGACTCGCTTTATCTCTTCCATGATACAAGTCAATGATTCCTATCTCCACTACATATACACATGCACATATATCACGGGGAAATAAAGGAAAATAGCAATAACTCATGAGAGATCCTAAGGGCGGAATGGGTGCCAAATACCTTCCCATTTCGTAACTTAACCTCCGGACCCTTATCGAATAATTTTTGGTTCCGTATGTATCAGTATGTCTTTGGATGCTGTCTTTCGGGACGGCTCCCTTAACCTTTTTTTGTTTTGAGTAACATAGACTGGCGACTCCATCTCTCTACATTTTTTACCTCATCATCAACGCCGGTCGAAGAGCTACCGAGAGGGATGCGCGGGACCAAGATCCTCTCGACATTGACGATACCCCTCTTCTCCGTCTCTCCCGCCGCGGGGATCGGGGATGGACACAATATAGTATTAGAGAGACTCAACTTTCTAATATTTAATTTGAAATCCTTAGTCCCATAACTAAAAAGACTGAAGAAAAAATGTTTTCTATTTTCCACCCCATTTCCACAGAGCACACAACCCTCTATATTGATTATACCCCATTTTTTTAATCTGTCTCTAGTCCATAATTTGTTCAAGCATGTAACCCACAAAAAAATGCACACTTAGAGATTTTTTTAGAACCATACTGCTTTGACCCATATAACTTTCTGCCTTTTCTCTCTAAGAGCTTCATAATGTAAAATATTTCTTAGCAATCACTTTCCCACAATCCGTCCAAAATATTACCCCTACCAAATGGTAGAAATTCATGATATCCTAATTACGACTCCCTCTAGTTATCTTGTTCACATTACCACCAATGAGTATCTTCAACTTGATCTAATATGAACACTCAACAAATTCATTTCTAAATTATTTAAGATCGGATACTGGTCTAATATGAATATGGGTACATTTTGGGCAGTTAAACAACACAAAGCTTGGGTGTAAAGTTAATGGAACCCACATCTTTTTTTTTTGTTTAACAAGACACCATTATGGATTAAGCAAAAAAAGGCCACTAAAACCCATGTGTATATTCTTTAGCATCTTCATACTCAAGACAGTGTTTAGTCATTTTTTATAGTTACAAATAGAGAATTTTTATTATTATCAATAGTAATGAAAGAAAAGGAATGATAGACCAGCAATGAAGAATATAACAAAAATAATATGCCTAAATTTAAAATAATGATTATAATAGTAAGAGAAACCCTTATGCTTATGGTTATTTTAGAAGTTGCTAAACAAAAAATGCTAGAAACGGTTCCTCTAGTAGGTAATGCAACTATTTCCTAAATAACCATCAAACATCGTCGTTAGGGGAAATGTTTCAATTGAATTATATCCTTTTATCTCACGCCAGAAAAAATGTTTTGCGACACAATTTTTTCTTATTCCCTCTCCACGAGGAATGACATGTTTCGCACAATCTTAGGCCCCAAAAAATTTTGGTTACTAAGTCATATGCATATTTGGTAGAGTTTACATTATAGAGGGTCATTTTTTCATGAATATATTACCCATAATTCATCATTATTACTTATTTGGATGTATAGCCTATCCATAAGGGTTGGTCTATGGGGTTGTTTCTTGTTAGATCGTAAGTCTGAATCTAAATTTGAATAGTTAAAAGGTAGAATTACATATGAGTCTTACTAAAAACATTAACTTATACATAAATCAAACATGTTTTCAAATCCGAAGTTCATATTTCAAACTCTATATTAAGATTTCAAGTTTCAAATTCAGAATAATGATAAAAATAAATAAATAAGCAACTTAAGAATCCCTACTATAATATATACTAATTACTCGTTACTAACTTGTAAGAAATGTTAAATTTTTGGCTTCGTATTTATAATTATTTAATAAATAATTGAGTGAAAAATTAATGAGTGAATGAATATGCAGAGAAGCCCAAATTATTGGATAGTATTGGGCCCATCATGAAGAACCTTAATGATGTGGAATATTGACCTATTGGTGTGGAACTTCTTATTTGGTTGTGATGGTTGTGACCATAAGGATTAGGGTTTAATGTATGGATCCCCTCTCCTCTCTTATAAATATATGCCATAAAGTTTTCTAGGTATCCCATCAAAAGCTAGAGAGATCAAAATGAGGCATAGAAAGAGAAATATATGCCATAAAGTTCTCTATGTATCCCATCAAAATCTAGAGAGACCAATATGAGGCATAGAAAGAGAAGGAGAGGATGATTATTACACTGTTGTTATGGCCTCACACGGTATACCTAATTTTTGCATTATTCTTGATAGTGTATTATATATTCTAAATTGTTTTCTTCGGAAATTCTTACATATGGTATATGAGCCAACAATTTAGGATTAGATTCAGTTCGTTTATGAAATAAATATTCGAATTTTTAAACACTTTAAAACTTATTTTGGTATATTTTTGGATGGCTTTCGAATAATTGTCAAAACTTAATGAACCATATATGAAATTGATCGTATCGACATGGTGAATATTTTGTCGCCGATTTTGTCTCGATCCAGCTCTCAATGCTCCGTCACGGGCCACCAAAGCATGGAGGTGGTGATTTCATTTGGATTTCAAATCATTTCTTTTGCAGGAACCTCACACTCACCACATATATGTGTTCGTCTCCTCGAGACGGTTCAAGTGATGCTTCCCCCACATTGTACTGATGACTCATGCGCTCCACGCACAACACACAACATTTATGTTGACCAAAGGTGTTTGTACAATGATACTCTAAGGAAGAATGCTTGTTCTTTTGAACATTGTTCATAAAAAAATTCCACTATACAAAAAATATTGTATTATCTCCATTGTTTAAATGGTTAATTGTTCTATTTTATTTTATTACACAACTTTGATTCTCTCTCCTATCACATGTATTGTGCCTTTTAATGGTAGTAATTTTAAGTCCCAAAAAAGTGACAAGAAATTACCTTAGGCCTGATGGACCTATATGTAGCTATCTGTGACACACAGTAAAAATTCATAAATAGATTGATCAGGTCTAATATAAAAATCATGAAAATAAAAACAGTTGATTACATTCTCAGCATAAGAATTGATCAAACTCGAATGAACAATGACAAGATAATGAAATAATGAATAACATATATCCAACTCTAATACTAATCACTTCCATTACAAGATAAAGAAACTATAGAATATATAATATATCCATACAAATTACTAACTCTAAAAATAAGTACAAATGTACAACCTAACTGAAAATAAAAGAGTATAATAAAATAATTAGTTACACTTTCTCGACTCCTAAAATCCTATGTGTAGAAATGGGACATCGCGAGAGGTGATCTTCCAATGAACCCGTGTTTACCGGAATGACCACAATAAAGACCTGTAAAAATAGTTTTTAAAAGAAAAGGTAAATAAAAAGTCTATTTAGAATAGGATTATAATTGAATCTGGGTCACATTATAACTACGCATCTTCCACTTGTGTTTTAATATATTTTAAGTTATTAGATACCCAACCCAACAAACTAAAATATCATTTGGTTCTAAATCTTGAACCCATACGATCAAAGCCTTACAACATCATTCTTTAATCTTTAGTTTATCATTCCTAAGTTTATCTCATTTTTTAGAAAACATAAGTTGTGTCGTAGTCTTGAACCTACGGTAACTCTAAGAAAATAACCAATATACCAATAACAAACTTATAACTCAACTCTTTAGACTTTTGGCTATATTGTTCCAATAATACAATATACATGTTTCTCGAATATGTAATACTCGAATCCGAAACATAAGTATGCAGGTGGAAATCCCTACTATAAATCATATACATCTTTAATATAACAAATAAATGGTACACTTCTTACTCTATTTTCTGATAAATAAAAATTACGGTATTCTTTATTAATAACAATAAGCTCACTAGTGGTTCCAAGTACATTGAGTTTTAGTATTTGTCTGTTCGAGATTGGGTTGCTAGAGGCATGATAGATGTAAGGAACACTAGCACTGATAGCATGATAGCAGATCCTTTGACCAAGGGTTTACGTCCAAGTGTTTTTAAGAAACATGTGATTAATTGGGGCATAGTTAAGCCGTTTAATGTACTTAGTTAAAGTGGGAGTAATTGGTTTTGATTGACAAAATATTTTAAGATTTAGTTACATCTTTTATCTTGTTGCATTAAAAACAAATGTTTTGTTTATTATGCTTCTTTTGACATATAATTTTTCACATCGAATGAATTTTATCTCGCGATATAAAGTTTTTGTAGTCTTATGGAAACATTGACTTTCAAAGTGAATGTTATCGATCAATCCCTTGTAAACTCTTATAGTAAGAGTATTCAGGTTTTGAGCATGTGTTCACATGTATATTTGTTCAGCATTAAGCATGTATGAGTGATTGCATAATATAAGACTCGAGGTCTTGTTAAAGACATGTTTGCCTTTTTAGACATTCTAGGTTTTGTGTGTACTGTCGTGCACAAAACATTGGTGGGTCCTTATGGTTTGGTATATACTAGGATGGTTTAATGAGTGTCATTATTCCATAACACTCTTGTCATATTATATTCTATATTTATGGGGATGAATAGAACTTGTAAGCATGGAGAGGACTTATGTCCCTTAAGGGGATAATGCTTTCATGATTCGATGTTGACATTTTCATTGGGAAGAATTCATGATCGAGTTTATTCATTTAGCCATTAAATTATTTGGACAAATTTGTGTGTTCAGTTGATTAATTATATATATATATATATATATATATATATATATATGTATGTATGTATGTATGTATGTAAGTATGTGTGTATGTATGTATGTATGTATGTATGTATGTATGTATGTGTGTGTGTTATAAATATTCTTCACAAACTTGACTTTCGTAAGACTTTAGTGAAGAGAGGGTGAACATATCACTTTATTAAAACCATATAACTTCAATTTCATTACTTTTCTAGAGTTCTGTGACACCCCGACTAATTAAATACCGAGTAGCTACTCCTTTATTAAATTAAACCAAAATGCCAAATTGGCTCAGTTAATAGCATTACTGTCGAAAACATTTTTATTATTACTAACCACCTAGTATTTAAAAAGTAAGTTGCCAAATTTTAATTAAAGTCTGATTAACATGCAGTAAGAGATTTAATGCAAGAATAATATCACCATTCACCATAACGAAGTAATAGAATGACCATCACACGATATAAATAAATTCGGAGGAAAAACTCCTCACAAAAAACTCCACAACTGAAATGAATAACTAAATACTGAATACTGAATCAATACATGCCAAAGTCTGAAAAACTGAAATGGAAAAGTCTCTAATAGAATTTGGGCAACATGCCCTACAACTGAAGAATACTGAATATGGAATCCAAATGGTAGAAGCGTCTAAAAGCAAATCCCTGTAGCTTCCACAAACAGCTACAGCTCGTCACCTGAATGAGTATCCTATGCATGGTGTCCTTATGGCTGGGCACCTAAAATGGTTTTACAAGAAAAATAGATTTGAAAGCAAACGGGTCAGAGCCCGAATGTGGAGATATTTTAAAAACCTGCAAGTGCTTTAAAAACATTTAAAACATTAAATGCAAAGTACATGTTAGGACGTGCACTCACATGAAATTCTCACCTCTCGTCTAAGTGTGCACTCCTAACGTAAGTACCCATCTAAAATGATACAAACCACTAGCTAAGTGACATCATATCTAGCTAGACTGTCATAGGTTCTACCCTTATTACTCGATTCCCATTAACATTATAACGATCTCAATTAAATAGGGGTTTAACGTAAATTCAGGATCTCATACAAAAGTAATACAACTCGTTATAGATTATCCCTCTATGTTATTCCATAGTTATACACACAATGCCATATGAAAGTTCTCATTTTACTAAGTGTATATCATCACGTCAATAAATATACAATACAAGCACTCCGAGCCTAAGCTGTAGTGCACACATACTCTGCTATCCATCCCGGTACATCACGTACATAAGGATCACGCATTCCGAATCTCTCAGGAATCGTTCTCAGATAACAACATCACAAATAATGGAGGCGAACACAATCACATCACATGGGTCACGCACATACCTACGCTCCCACGATCAGCGGACTTATTAACATCCCAATAAGTCTTTCTCTGACCTATGTTCATCGAGGTAACCAGTCTAAATCCGGGCAACACAAGGATTAGAGGGCCCTAAGCGAACGCAAACCTCCCGTGATAGCAAGTATGGTAGGTATGTCATACACACAATTCATATACCAATACTAAGTAAGCACACATCTTAGTAATCCCATAGTTTAATTGTAGTACTTAACGTATTCTCGTACCAACTTAATATATATACAACTTATATAATCCCGGTCCATATTTATACGCGCCATAATTTATTCTCACGTCGTAGTAGGCACTCATGTCTCGACTCAAATGTCTATTTGATTTGATCCACACTTATATAATTTTCTCCTCATTATATTCCAAATGTCCCAAGTATACTAATACACCATCAAAGGAATGTTATCTCTATCCTCGAACAAGTTTACGGGACTCCAAAAATCAAAACAAGCCAAAAAGCCTAAACTGCCAGCTCGTTAGAAGTCTCGTTCGAACGAGGCAGTTCGAACGAGATTTCAGTTCGTTCGAACGAACTGTACCTTCTAACGAGATCTCGTTCGAACAAAGTTATCGAAAGAAATTCCCTTTCGTTAGAAGCGACTGGTCAACTCGTTAGAAGCTCGTTCGAACGACCTGGAGAGGTCTTCTAACGAGGGACCAGTTTCGGCCCAGATTTTCTCCAATCTCGTTTTTCATCCATTTTAACACCTCAAACCTCTTCTAAAGTTCGTCCCAATAACGTTTTAGGGTCTCTAAATCATCCTAAACATATTAAAGTCACCTCCTAACATGTTTTAAGGAATTACTTCGTCCTAAACATCATTAAATCACAAGTCTCTACACTTTTCCCCAATTTTTCAAGAACATGAACCCTAAAATTTTTAGATCCTTAATTTATCCAATTAAATCCGTTTTTGTGTCTTACAAGATATATCAACATCAGATTAATCCTCTAAATATGATTCTACATGCAATCCCTTCATCAAAATTTAGTATTCTACTTCCAAACTCATGGGTTTTTCATTATCTTCCAAGAACAAACATAAATTTGAATTATCTAACATGGAAGGAACATTCTCAAAAATTAAATGGAATTAAATCACTTGCCTCGAGTGTCGAATTTGGTGTTGATTTGGTAAAGCTTTTTCTGCAGAATTCCTTCTCTCTCTCCCTCTCTAAGCTTTCTTCTCCAAAGGTGGCTATGGTGGCTAAGGTTTTCTTTGGGAAAGTTTTGGAAACCTAATCTAATAACCCCCGTAGCTTATTGGGTCATTAAGGGTTGGTTAGTGGGTTTAGTGGGTCTATTCCCAATCAGATAAAGACTCCTAATTTTCGTCATTTTAAATTCCCAAAAATACGAAATTACCAAAATACCCTTTATATTGCAGGTATGGCCTAAAAATACCTCGGGACCCAAACTACACCCCCTGCTAGTGTTTTCTGACTAACTCGACCCTTCCGGACGCGTTGGCGCACTCAAAACGACCATACGGTTAATAGAATTTAAATTCACTTTTATAATTAAAATAATTATATCCTGACGCGACTGTCACACGCGTTTCAATAAAATTACCAAATTGCCGTATATCAATCTCACGACAAATTTCATAATTCAATATTCATATATCATCATATATACTCAGTATAGTCAAATACTAACTCACATCTCGCTAGTATTTTATCAGGATTAATCTCCAATTAATTTTCATTTAATTAATTAATCCCAAAATAAATATCGCCAAAAATACGGGGTATTACATACTTCCCCTCTAATAACTGAATTTCGTCCCGAAATTCGGAACTAGAAAGTACCTGCTAAAAATAACTCTGGATAACGTTCGCGCATCTCATCCTCGTGCTCCCATGTGGACTCCTCGACATTGTGATGTCGTCACTGAACACGCACTAACGGAACTATCTTTGACCGCAGCTTCCTCTCACTTCGGTCCAAAATAGCAATCGGCCCCTCCTCGTAGGAGCTATCCGGCTGGAGATCGATGTCCTCCACAGAAATGTGAGAATGAGCCAAATTATCTCTAAGGTATTTCCTTAGCGAGGAAATATGGAACACGTCGTGAATCCGATGCAAATGCTCCGGTAACCCAAGTCTATACGCAACCGGTCCGATCCGCTCAATAATAGGAAACGGCCCCACATACCTTGGTGCCAACTTCCCCTTCTTCCCGAAACGCATAATCCCCTTCATAGGAGATACTCTGAGCAAAACCTGGTCCCCCACTTGGAACTCCCTGAAAAAATCTCTTCGCATCAGCATAACTCTTCTCCCGGTCTTGAGCTACCCGAATGCGACTCCGAATCAACTCAATCCTTGCCGAAGTATCCTGAATCACTTCCGGCCCAAGTAGTTTGTTGTCCCCCACCTCTAACCAACATGCTGGGGAACGACAAGGCCTACCGTACAATGCCTCAAACGGATCCATGCCAATAGTGAACTGATAGGAGTTGTTGTAAGCAAACTCCACCAGTGGAAGGTACTGCTCCCATACACCCCCAAAGTCAATAATGCACATGCGTAGCATGTCCTCCAACATCTGATTTGTGCGCTCTGTCTGCCCATCGGTCTGCGGATGATAAGCCGTACTCAACCGCAATTCCGTGCCCATGGCCTCCTGGAAACTCTCCCAAAACCGCGAAACAAATATCTTGTCTCTGTCAGACACGATATTTAGGGGCACACCGTGAAGTCTCACAACCTCTGAAATGAAGAGCTGGGCATACTGTCCCATAGTGTAGTCAGTCCTTACGGGTAAAAAGTGAGCGACTTTGGACAACCTGTCCACAATTACCCAAACGGAGTCGTGACCCCTCTGCGACGTAGGCAACCTCGTGATAAAGTCCGTGGATATGCTCTCCCACATCCACACCGGGACCTCCAACGGCTGTAGTAGTCCTGTCGGTCTCTGATGATCCACTTTTACTAGCTGGCAAGTGGCGCATTTCGAAACAAACTCAGCAATATCTCTCTTCATATCGCTCCACCAATATTGCTGTCTCATGTCTTGGTACATTTTGTCCCCTCCGGGATGTACCACGAACCGTGAGCCGTGCGACTCTGCCATCACCTCGTGTCGCAATTCCTCCCCTTCTGAAACCACCAATCTCCCATTGAAGCGTAATCCCCCGTCTGAGCTGACGGTATAGGACTCGTCTCCCTCTGCTAGTAATCGAACTATCTGCTCCCGACAGAACGAGTCATTAGCTTGTGCCCGTACTACCTTCGTGACAATCTGCGGTGTAACGGTCATCACAGACATGAAAGATCGGGCCACTGCATCCTGGTGTCCCAACTCCTTCCACTTTGCCTTCCACACCTCTGCCACCTCATCTGCTGGCCTACGGCTCAACGCGTCTACGACCACGTTAGCCTTACCTGGGTGATACTGGATATCGAACTAGTAGTCTTTCACAAACTCAAGCCACCTACGCTACCGCATATTCAGCTCTTTCTGCGTGAACAGGTATTGTAGGGACTTGTGGTCCGTGAACAGCTGGAACTTCTCCCCCAAAAGATAGTGCCTCCAAATCCGTAGTGCAAATACCACTGCCGCCAACTCCAAATCATGCGTGGTGTAATTCTTCTCATGAGGCTTAAGCTTACGGGAAGCATAAGCTATGGCCTGTCTCTCCTTCTGTAATACACCTCCAAGCCCTTGCAAAGACGCATCGGTGTAAACCCAATACTCAACTCCCGGTCTCGGCAATGCTAACACAGGTGCTGAGGTCAATTTGTCCTTTAACTCATCAAATGCCAACTGACATTCATCACTCCAAATGAACGGCACACCTTTATGAGTCAGATGTGTCAAAGGACCCGCTATCTTCGAAAATCCCCTAATGAACCTCCTGTAGTATCCTACTAGGCCCAAGAAACTACGAATTTCAGTCGGTGTCGTGGGTTGTCCCCATTCTCTCACCGTGGATACCTTCCCCGGATCAACAGATATCCCCCGGTTGGAAATAATGTGTCCCAAAAACTGGACCTCCTTTAGCCAAAACCCGCATTTCTCATATTTTGCATACAGCTCGTTCTGACGCAGCGTCTGCAAAACCTGACTCAAATGCTCGGCGTGCTCCTCCTCTGTCTGGGAGTAAACCAGAATATCATCAATGAAGACAATGACAAACTGATCTAGGAAATCCCTGAACACTCTGTTCATCAAGTCCATAAACACTGCTGGAGCGTTGGTCAAACCAAAAGGCATAACCCGAAACTCGTAAGAACCATATCTCGATAAGAACGCAGTCTTCGAGACATACTCCTCCCTGATACGCAACTGATGGTATCCCGATCTCAAATCAATCTTCGATAAGAAAGAAGCTCCTCTCAACTGGTCGAATAAGTCATCGATTCGAGGCAACGGATACTTATTCCGTATCGTGACCTTATTCAACTCTCGGTAGTCCACACACAATCTCAGTGAACTGTCCCTCTTCTTCATAAACAAAACTGGAGCGCCCCAAGGTGAGGTACTTCTGCGAATAAAGCCCTGACCTAACAACTGCTCTATCTGATCTCGTAGCTCTCGCATGTCTGCCGGAGCCATACGGTACGGTGCGCGTGCTATAGGCCTCGTATCTGGCAATAGGTCTATAACAAAGTCTATCTCTCGACTGGGGGGTAGGCCTGGTATCTCCTGAAATACATCCGAATACTCCCTGACGACTGGGATCGAATCTAAAGGAATCACAACCTCCTTAGAGGTATCCTCCTCTAGGTAATACAAATGAGCGGTCGAGCCTCCCTCAGGGCAAGGCATCGCCACTACAAAATCTCTTGCCCCAGAATGTCAAAAATAATGCTCCCACCGAAGCAATCAATCATGGCTCTAAAATCAGCGAGCCAATCCATACCGATAATCACATCGTGAACATGCATATCTAATACCAACATATCTGCAGGTAATACCAGACTACCAATCTCTACCCCCACTCCCCAGCATATAAAGAATATAAGTGACCCACTCCCCAATGGTGAGTCGACACACGTCACTGTGCTCTCTGCCGTAGCTAACAATCCTAAGGCTTTCGCGAAATGTGTAGCTATAAAACAATGTGTAGTCCCCGTATCAAATAATACCCGACCCATAGAATGACCATCACACGATATAAATAAATCCGGAGGAAAAACTCCTCACAACAAACTCCACAACTGAAATGAATAACTAAATACTGAATACTGAATCAATACATGCCAAAGTCTGAAAAACTGAAATGGAAAAGTCTCTAATAGAATTTGGGAAACATGCCCTACAACTGAAGGTCTTATGGAAACATTGACTTTCAAAGTGAATGTTATCGATCAATCCCTTGTAAACTCTTATAGTAAGAGTATTCAGGTTTTGAGCATGTGTTCACATGTATATTTGTTCAGTATTAAGCATGTATGAGTGATTGCATAATATAAGACTTGAGGTCTTGTTAAAGACATGTTTGCCTTTTTAGACATTCTAGGTTTTGTGTGTACTCTCGTGCATAAAACATTGGTGGGTCCTTATGGTTTGGTATATACTAGGATGGTTTTATGAGTGTCATTATTCCATAACACTCTGGTCATATTATATTCTATATTTATGGGGATGAATAGAACTTGTAAGCATGGAGAGGTCTTATGTCCCTTAAGGGGATAATGCTTTCATGATTCGATGTTGACATTTTCATTGGGAAGAATTCATGATCGAGTTTATTCATTTAGTCATTAAATTATTTGGACAAATTTTTGTATTCAGTTGATTAATTAATTATATATATATATATATATATATATATATATATATATATGTATGTATGTATGTATGTATGTATGTATGTGTGTGTGTTATAAATATTCTTCACAAACTTGACTTTCGTAAGACTTTAGTGAAGAGAGGGTGAACATATCACTTTATTAAAACCATATAACTTCAATTTCATTACTTTTCTAGAGTTCTGTGACACCCCGACTAATTAAATACCGAGTAGCTACTCCTTTATTAAATTAAACCAAAATGCCAAGTTGGCTCAGTTAATAGCATCACTGTCGAAAACATTTTTATTATTACTAACCACCTAGTATTTAAAAAGTAAGTTGCCAAATTTTAATTAAAGTCTGATTAACATGCAGTAAGAGATTTAATGCAAGAATAGTATCACCATTCGCCATAACGAAGTAATAGAATGACCATCACACGATATAAATAAATCCGGAGGAAAAACTCCTCACAACAAACTCCACAACTGAAATGAATAACTAAATACTGAATACTGAATCAATACATGCCAAAGTCTGAAAAACTGAAATGGAAAAGTCTCTAATAGAATTTGGGCAACATGCCCTACAACTGAAGAATACTGAATATGGAATCCAAATGGTAGAAGCGTCTAAAAGCAAATCCCTGTAGCTTCCACAAACAGCTACAACTCGTCACCTGAATGAGTATCCTATGCATGGTGTCCTTATGGCTGGGCACCTAAAATGGTTTTACAAGAAAAATAGATTTGAAAGCAAACGGGTCAGAGCCCGAATGTGGAGATATTTTAAAACCCTGCAAGTTCTTTAAAAACATTTAAAACATAAAATGCAAAGTACATGTTAGGACGTGCACTCACATGAAATTCTCACCTCTCGTCTAACTGTGCACTCCTAACGTAAGTACCCATCTAAAATGACACAAACCACTAGCTAAGTGACATCATATCTAGCTAGACTGTCATAGGTTCTACCCTTATTACTCGGTTCCCATTAACATTATAACGATCTCAATTAAATAGGGGCTTAACGTAAATTCAGGATCTCATACAAAAGTAATACAACTCGTTATAGATTATCCCTCTATGTTATTCCATAGTTATACACACAATGCCATATGAAAGTTCTCATTTTACTAAGTGTATATCATCACGTCAATAAATATACAATACAAGCACTCCGATCCTAAGCTGTTGTGCACACATACTCTGCTATCCATCCCGGTACATCACGTACATAAGGAT
Source organism: Sambucus nigra (assembly GCA_949130495.1). Taxonomy (NCBI): domain Eukaryota; kingdom Viridiplantae; phylum Streptophyta; class Magnoliopsida; order Dipsacales; family Adoxaceae; genus Sambucus; species Sambucus nigra. The sequence goes on along the minus strand of OX422217.1, from coordinate 541,885,794 downwards.
CACGCATTCCGAATCTCTCAGGAATCGTTCTCAGATAACAACATCACAAATAATGGAGGCGAACACAGTCACATCACATGGGTCACGCACATACCTACGCTCCCACGATCAGCGGACTTATTGACATCCCAATAAGTCTTTCTCTGACCTATGTTCATCGAGGTAACCAGTCTAAATCCGGGAAACACAAGGATTAGAGGGCCCTAAGCGAACGCAAACCTCCTGTGATAGCAAGTATGGCAGGAATGTCATACACACAATTCATATACCAATACTAAGTAAGCACACATCTTAGTAATCCCATAGTTTAATTGTAGTACTTAACATATTCTCGTACCAACTTAATATATATACAACTTATATAATCCCGGTCCATATTTATACGCGCCATAATTTATTCTCACGTCATAGTAGGCACTCACGTCTCGACTCAAATGTCTATTTGATTTGATCCACACTTATATAATTTTCTCCTCATTATATTCCAAATGTCCCAAGTATACTAATACACCATCAAAGGAATGTTATCTCTATCCTCGAACAAGTTTACGGGACTCCAAAAATCAAAACAGGCCAAAAAGCCTAAACTGCCAGCTCGTTAGAAGTCTCGTTCGAACGAGGCAGTTCGAACGAGATTTCAGTTCGTTCGAACGAACTGTACCTTCTAACGAGATCTCGTTCGAACGAAGTTATCGAAAGAAATTCCCTTTCGTTAGAAGCGACTGGTCAACTCGTTAGAAGCTCGTTCGAACGAGCTCGTTCGAACGACCTGGAGAGGTCTTCTAACGAGGGACCAGTTTCGGCCCAGATTTTCTCCAATCTCGTTTTTCATCCATTTTAACACCTCAAACCTCTTCTAAAGTTCGTCCCAATAACGTTTTAGGGTCTCTAATTCATCCTAAACATATTAAAGTCACCTCCTAACATGTTTTAAGGAATTACTTCGTCCTAAACATCATTAAATCACAAGTCTCTACACTTTTCCCCAATTTTTCAAGAACATGAACCCTAAAATTTTTAGATCCTTAATTTATCCAATTAAATCCTTTTTTGTGTCTTACAAGATATATCAACATCAGATTAGTCCTCTAAATATGATTCTACATGCAATCCCTTCATCAAAATTTAGTATTCTACTTCCAAACTCATGGGTTTTTCATTATCTTCCAAGAACAAACATAAATTTGAATTATCTAACATGGAAGGAACATTCTCTAAAATTAAATTGAATTAAATCACTTGCCTCGAGTGTCTCTGAATTTGGTGTTGATTTGGTAAAGCTTTTTCTGCAGAATTCCTTCTCTCTCTCCCTCTCTAAGCTTTCTTCTCCAAAGGTGGCTATAGTGGCTAGGGTTTTCTTTGGGAAAGTTTTGGAAACCTAATCTAATAACCCCCGTAGCTTATTGGGTCATTAAGGGTTGGTTAGTGGGTTTAGTGGGTCTATTCCCAATCAGATAAAGACTCCTAATTTTCGTCATTTTAAATTCCCAAAAATACGAAATTACCAAAATACCCTTTATATTGCCGGTATGGCCTAAAAATACCCCGGGACCCAAACTACACCCCCGGCTAGTGTTTTCTGACTAACTCGACCCTTTCGAACGCGTTGGCGCACTCAAAACGACCATACGATTAATAGAATTTAAATTCACTTTTATAATTAAAATAATTATATCCTGACGCGACTATCACACGCGTCCCAATAAAATGACCAAATTGCCGTATATCAATCTCACGACAAATTTCTTAATTCAATATTCATATATCATCATATATACTCAGTATAGTCAAATACTAACTCACATCTCGCTAGTATTTTATCCGGATTAATTTCCAATTAATTTTCATTTAATTAATTAATCCCAAAATAAATATCGCCAAAAATACGGGGTATTACAAGTTCATGTAGGCATAAGAATTGAAATGTGTTTGTCACATCTCCCTTGATTTAGCGTCTTTGAGTTTAGGTTGTACAAGCGTCATTACCTTCATAGGTAGTAGTAGGAACATATGTTATTTGAGGTAACTCATAAGTGCTTTTATTGTTCCTTATGATCACCTCAGAGATAACATGCATCTATATAACTAACTAGACATGGATCGTTAGATTTAATAAGCATTACACCAATAATTCCATGAATGTATCAAATAATTTTAACACCGGTCCCCTGCTTTGTATGTCAATGATAATTATTTCTTGCAAAGAGATTGACTACCAATACCAAATCTGGTCTTTTGCCTTTGTTGTGTCTAAAACCACAATAATAGCGTACAAGTATAGTTCTTTTGGATCAAATTTAACAATGCAATAATAACTTGAAAATATAGTACTTCTGGATCATATTTATATATATCATCCTCTTTAGGATCATATGGGTATATTAATATCCAGATACCGAAGACCATGGGTATATAAAATACTGTGCTCAATATATTCTTAAAGTATTGTAGGACTTTTCAATCCATTTGACAAATGGATCTGTGTTTTGTGCTTGGTCTGCAGGCCGAGACAATAACTAGTTATCCCAAGCTCATTTATTTTTGAATTCCTTATTTGGATATTTTGCATTTCAATTGATCTTCTCAGGAGCACATCCTTTTAAGGATATTTTCATAATGGCACATTAGCATATATGATTGTTTACATCCCTTCCTTAGACAAGTTAAAACGGTTGTACCTATAACTTTTCAGATTGATTTAAGTTGCACATCTAATGTCTTTTTTGAGTTGAGTACGCATTCCTTATCTTTTCTTTAGGCAAAGAAAATCATTTTAGGATTTTTATATGTAATCTTTGTCTAAGTATTGTATATATAAGCAGTTATAATATTCATGCGTCTCATACATGATATATTTCAAAAACTGCTAAGCTAGCCAGATATCTGAAAAATATTTACGGCCGTGATGGGATGGTATAATCATATAATCGATTTTGATTAATTCAGGAACCCTTTTGCCATATGTCGTGAACTTTTTTTAGCGAGTTCATTACTCCGCTTTCATATAAACAATCATTAATAACCTTCAAGGTTAACATCTTTTAGTGTTTCTACTATAGGACAAAATACACCACGTTTATTTAGAGACTCAAATTATGCCATTATGACATTGTCACATTTTGGCCAATATTTGTCAATATTCATTTATAGTACCTGGATTTATAGTACCATTTCCCTTTGAATTTTGTGTACCTACAACTATGGGGTGCAAACAGTAATGTCCCAAATCACTAGAACATAAATGGGCCCAACCCTAAAACAAGAAGCGTATCACTCAAGTCAAGATTAATGTCATAAGGGATAAGTATGGAGAGCTCAATCTTATTATCGAGAATCTCAAAGGAGATTAGCATAAATTAAGAAACGAGCCAACTGTTAATAGAGAAAAGTCCAGCAGAACACAACTACCTTTATGGCTATAAATAAAACCTTGACCCCGGGCAAAGGGGCATGTAATTCCTTGTCTTACGAAAATTAATATACAGAGAAAAACACCCCGTGGACGTAGGCAGTTGCTAAACCATATAAATCCTTTTTTTGTGAGATTATTTTATTCCCTTTTTAGTTTCAAATTTCTTAGATTCACTTATTGTGATTAGCTCACAATGGGTGCCCTCGTTGGAAAATGATTATTTATCCTGAGTAAATCAAAACCAACAAGTTAAGTGATGTCTCGCACTCACAATGCACTTATTACGGGTGATCAACAAGGCAAATTTTCAATACACAGAGTCAGGTCTGAGATACATCTGGAAAGAAATTAGGTCATCGGTTGTCGATGATTCCCCCAACAAGAGTAGCCTTCTGAGTAGAGCAACGAGCAACCCAGACCAACTCAGATCTCACGACTGGTTAATGCTTATGAAGAATGACTCCATCCATAAAAGGATACAACACGCCTCTAGATGGAGGAAAATGTGCATTTTTAATAACGCTTAAAAAATAGATAGAGAGATCCATGGAGATAAATGCAAGAGACTGGTTGGACGCCTAGCCCTTAGGCGAGTAAAACTCGCAAATAAGAAGTTCGCACTGCAAGCAGGATCATTTAGGGCAGGAATGTCGTCCAATAAGGTGAACCAAGATAAAGGAAATCGTAAACACGATATCTGAAGTCTGGATCGAAGGGAAATATATCAACACCTAGATAATTATGGGGCTAGATCCACCAAGGAGCTAGAAAGGAGGACACTCATCACTTAGATGCAACCCCCATTCATTAGGAAAATTGAGGAGGAAGAGTCTCCAGAGAAGTCAAAAACCCCAAGGTTTAAGATATACGATGGGAAAACCGATCCTATGGACCACGTGAATCAATATAGTAAGCGACAACCCTTTAGAACTATACCAACGCGCTCATGTACCGTATATTCTGATTTAGCCTAGAAGATGTCACACAAAATTGGTTTGAGAGTATGCCTCTCAGGTTGGTCAAGAACTTCCTGTAACTCCCAGAGACCTTCACAACTCATTTTATTATAAGCATTTCTCACCCCAAAAAATGGATTCTATCCACACCATGAGGAAGAAACCCTGGGAGACTTTGCGGGATTAATGCCAAGCTCTACTGTGAAACCTTTAATGAAGTCGGAGATTTCTCGGAACAATTTTCCATAGCATCATTCAAGATAGGGTTGCCCTATAACTCCTTGTTGCACCAATCGCTCACCAATAGGGGTGGTAAACGGACAGATACGAATCGGATACCATGTTTTCCATATCCGTATCCGCTATCTGAATACACTATCCATACCCGTATCTGTATCCGCCCGGATAGTTAAAACAACTATCTGTATCCGTATCCGCTCGGATACCTCGGATTCGGATAATATTCGTATTTGTTTACATTGTTTAGCTATCGCAAAAAAAACAAATATAAAAATGAATAAAAACAGAAAAATAATAAAAATCCCACAAAATTAATAAAAATCCCCGAAAATAAAAAAAACACACAAAAAATGAATAAAAATAGAAAAACAAAAAAATCCACACCCCCACCCCAACCCCCAACTGTTTCGTCCCCCCTGTCGCCAGGTCTTTTCTTTTTTTTTAGTTGTCTTGTTTTTTTAATTTTTTTTCTAATATTTACATTTTTAATAGTTTTCTAGGGTATTTATTCATTTCTATTTTTTTAATTTTTTGGAGCGCTTTTTCATTTTATTTTATTTTTTCTTAATTAATAAATTTCTGACTTTTTAATAAATTTCTGGTGTGGCAATTCTTTTTCCCGAAAAATGAATAACAAGGTGGCAGGAGGTTTTTTAATTCAATCTTTTATGGGAAAAAGTGGTTACGTGACTTGTTTTAAAGAAATCAATTCTATAGAAAATTTAGTTTATCAAACATGCAAAAGGAAAATGACTCCATATATTGCATTTCCATGGAAAATTAGTGTTATCAAACACACCCTAATTCTTAATTGATTCTTTAATAATAGTACCTAATTCTCATTTACCAGCACTGCAGATTTAAGTCTATGAAAATAAAAATATGGGAAAATGCAAGAAACCATCCTGAACTAGTTATTTAATTTTTGCAAGGACACTCGACAGAACCCCCTCCTAATAACATGAATAATGTCAACCATAACCTCCAAACAGTTGTGATATACACACAAACTTAAACAAGGCATCTTCATCGTATGTGATAACTGGTATTCATAAAAGAAAAGAAACTACAGTTCAAGAAAAAAATGAACTAGATTGCAACTATTGTTCAAGAACAAACCTTCTAACTTTTTATAATTTTTTTTATTAAAAAATATCAAGATTTCGATTTATTACTGCATATCAAAGTTTCAGATAAATAACAATAACAACCATCAAGATCAACAATCAAGATCAATAAATAAATGACAGAGAAAGTGGAGTTAGATGCAGCAATCAAGATCAATGGTGATAGATAGTACCGGGGATAGCAGTAGGAGGAGATATAAGTTGAGGGGGAAGACTTTAATTCGTGAGAGTTCAATATTTTGTGAGGGGGAAGACTTTTCATACCTGTTAGATAGGGGAAGCGATCGGAGGGACATGAGGGAGGCAGCGACCGGAGGGACATGAGGGAGGCAGCGACTGGAGGGACAGGTGGGAGCAGCGACAGGCGGCGATCGACGGGACAAGAGGGAGAGAAAGGGTTTCGGCGTGTGTTGTGTTTTTTCCAAATGCGGGGAAAACGGATTGTGTTTATTATAGGAAGGAAATTAGGTTAGACTTTAAAGTTTTCATAATTAAACATATGCCCCAACTTTTATTTTAAGTTTTAGTTTATACCTAAAATATTATATAAGTAATATTTTAAACATATATTTAACGGATACGGATATTCGGAAAAATGGATATCCCGTAAAATGGATACTCCGCATCGGATACGGACTATCCGTGTCAGGTACTAGTACTATCCGATTCTGTATCCATTTTTTCAGATATTTTTATAGAGTATCCATATTCGTATCCGTTTCCATATTTTTGGATAAATATCCACAAATTCGGATTCGGATATCGGACGGATGCGGATTTTTGAATATCCGTTTATAGCCCTACTCACCAATAAGGAGGCATACATAATCAATGATCTTATGTCATGCATAAGACATACAGTCGCGCAAATAAAATAAGACTTATATATGTCCACTCATAGAATGCTACGATTGAGTGCCCATACACCCAATCCTACGCGCACCTACCCATTGAATAAAGATACAATATATATCCTAACAATATATATATCCATGGCTATGAAAATAACGATGTACTACGCTATCTCCCGAATCACCACTCGTTTCTATCTCCAAAAGTCATCACAAGACTTAAGTCCTCAAATCAAATCGCATCACCAAAGTTATACTTACGACATCTAACATATGTACAGGCGATATCCAAATAAATCTCGTCTCCAAAATCAATTCTGAGTATCTTCACATCAAGATTACTAGTTCTATCTTCAATGCCTATAACGTCCTTAACACAAAATTCCATATCTCCAAGAAACACAGCTAACATGTATGCTAGATCGAAACCTAAAGACCCTGGGGTTGTCATATATCTAAGCTCTGATACCATCTATAACACCCCGAGGATATCGAGGTGCTAATATGATTAAAACTAAACTAAATCCTCAACAATCCATATAAAACATTTATATTCCACAAAAATAAACATGACAGGTCATCAAAATACTATCGTCTAATCCAAAATTTACACACCAATCTAAGATGTCTCCTATTAACAAGGCTAGGTAAAATACACCTTCAAATAATTACAGTTTTAATTCCACTCAAAATAATGCTAAGCTCCCCAAATATTTACACTGCCAATTTATACAAAAATAAAATTCTCAAAACGTCATGCTCTTAATATCCTTCAAAAAATCAGTAACGTCCAAATCCACGCTTACTGACCACTAAAAAAAGAATGGGGAAGTACACAATATGACAAGAATATATTCTTAAAAATATAACGGTGAAAAAAATGCAATAATACGAAACTATATATGAGTCCAAAGAGACACTTGAGCACTGTACCAATTTATTTCTCAATAACACCTCAATAGGTCATCAACCTCACCTCACCTCACCTCTTAAAACCTCATTCCGGCTATTGGACTTTTGGAGGGTGACCATTATCAGTGCCACATTAAAATTTCACGAAACCATGCCCAAATAAACAAATACACAATATCTCAATCGAATAACACATAGGATTCCAATGAATTGCACGACATTTCAAGAAGAATACAGATAACTGAGAAATTAAAAAAATGCTCTCGAGAGAATTAGAGGAGCATATTGTGTAAACCCCATACCTTAAAATCATCACTTGAAAACTCATAAAATTCTTCCTCTAAATTCTGATTACACTGTTGCGTTCCTCTTGCGAAAACAATAAAGACTCGTTCTTGGACGATCTTGAGAAAACTTGATTTAGATCTTCAATACTTGAGTTTAAAGTTGTGTTCAATGGGGTTTAAGTTTTGTAGATGAGAAAGAATGAAATTATGGGAGGGTATTGATTTTTGAGAAGGAAAAAATGTGCTTCAAAAGTACTAAACTCGTCACTTTATGTTTATATACCAAAAAGAATTTGAATCCTAATCAAACAGAAACACTAAAAAAATATTATGGACGATTAGACCATTGGAATTGGATGAATTTTTAATATGTTGTAGATAAATACGAGACAAATATTCTCAAAAAAATTCATCTCGATTGGATGTTCAAATATTTTTATTTATTTATTTTTTGTTACGTTGAATCCTCCCCCTAATTTTATACAAGAAGCTATAATTTCCAAATTTTAGTCCCGATTTAAATTCCACTTGAAACCTTATTTTTATATATAAATACCAACCTTTTTACATACCAAAATTAAATAGATTCCAAAAAAAAATCAATTTTTTTATTTTAACAAAGATTTTTACGGCTAAAAAATCACGGGGTGTTACATAGAGTACAAGCAGGTGTTATCTCGTCTTGGTCTCTTTGCACCATATGTGATGAGATTAGAGATTTGGAAGATTGATAGGTTTATTAAAGGCTTGACTTGGGGGATCGGGAGGGTTTTGATGGGAAATCTAAAATTTACCACATACACCTAGGTTGTGGATGTTGCACCCCTTTACTATCTAGAACATAGCGATTTTCAAAGAGAGTCAAAGAATGAGAAAGTGGGTAATGGACAGGGGCCAAAGACTGTTAATTCTGATGAGTCATTCCAAGGACATGGAGGATCATATCATTAGATAGGAAAAATCCAAGGGAGAAATCCCCAAAGAAATTTAGAGTACCTGGCCAGTAAGGCCAGGGATAATAGGGACATTGAGGATAGGATCAAGGACCGATACAATAGGATAAGACCCAGTAGCAGGTTCAACGGTATCGCTTATTTGACAGAGCTTAGTTTACTTATGGTGGGTAAGGCCACACTCCAAGTAGGTGCCCTAAGGGCTTTCAGGAGGTATATTGTTCGTTTCAGTAGGGACAACCTTAGGTCATTAGTAGGCTCTTCTAGCCACATAATAGCGTCATGCATTTCCACTAGTGCCATAGAACCAAACATTGCCTCCACTCAAAGATCAGGCATAGGACCACTTACAATTGCACTATGGATCTATCTTTAACATCTATCACACAGACCAACCAGCACAACCTTCGGCTATTAAGGGTATGTTTTATGTTTATGGTAGTTATGCGATTGTACTTTTGATATGGGAGCATCCCATGAGTTTACTTATTGGACATTTTCATCAACACCGATTATGTTAAAGACTTCTACCAAAGTGTGTATACATGTATATACCCCAGGGGTAAGGGTACTGCCCTATGTTAGGTTCATAGGTACATGGAAATTGAGATCGACAGACTGTATGCTTCCAGTGACTTGTTACTTTTAGATATGTCTACATATGACATTATAATGGGGATGGGTTATTTATCGATGTACCATACACATATCGGCTATAGCGGGAAGGCAATCACGTTTTCCATTCATAGGTATAAGATGTTTCTTATTATGTTGCCTAGGATTAAGGGAAGTGAGTTAGATAAAAATAAAAGCAACTTCGACAAAAAAGGTAGTGATTGGACAAAAAGAAATGAAGTTGCATAGACAAATATTTTTTTTTATCTATTTTAGCACTCACTTTTATTTTATATATATAAGACTACTTCTGAGGCGGTCACCGTGTCTTTAGATTCTATTCCACTTATCCAGGAGTTTACGAATGTATTTGATGAGGTCCTAGGATTATACCAATAGAGATATATAATTTTGTACCAATTAATGTCAGGCACTAGGACTATTGATAGGTCTCCATATCGGATGACTTCATTAGATATGCATGAGTTTCGAGAGAAGAATCAACAGTTACTAATCTACAGGCTCATACGAAGGACCATATCTCTGTGGGGAGATCAAATTTTATCTATGAAGAAAAATGATGGTTCGCTATGATTATGTGCAGATTGTCGGGAATTGAATAAGATCACGATATGTGATAAGTATCCATTGCCACGTATTGATGACTTATCCGATCAATTGAGGGGCACATCATTCTTTTCCAGTATTGATTTGCACTCGGGGTATAGCCGTTTGCCTATTCAAGAGGAGGACATTCTAAAGATGACCTTCTCTATGCTCTACGGATCTTATGAGTTTCGAGTCATGCCATTAAGACTGACCATTGGGCTAGCAATTTTTATGGTCCTAATAAATCAAGTTTTTTATATATACTTGGATCAGTTCATCATCATATTAATTGCTGATAGTCAAATTTATTGAGGTTAATATAAAGAGCTTGCACAACATTTAAGGATAATTTTGTAGGCATTTATGGAGAACAAGTTGTATGCCAAGTTCTCTAAGTTTGGATTTTGGTTTCATAAGGATCACCCTTTGGGACACATAGTATGTGAGTCTAGGATTTTATTGGATCCAAATAAGGTATCTGCAGTTTTGTAAAGGGGAAATCCCTAAACACCTATGGAAGTTAAGAGCTTCTTAGGTTTGCTAGGGTAATACAACATGTTCATTCACGGGTTCTCAAAGATTATCGAGCCACTAACTCACCTCACCAAAAAAGTAAGTATTGTTTGTATGGAGTACCTACTATTAGAGAGCATATAAAGATATTAAGGAAAGACTCACTTCCACACCTTCCCTTTCCTTACCAAGGGGCAATGTTTAGTATATGTTATACATGGATGCATCACTCTAGGGGATAGGAGGCATGTTGATGCAGGAGGAGAGACCCATTTCTTATTTTTCACTAAAACTTAAATCTCATGAGAACAATTACCCTACTCATGATTTAGAATTGGCGTAAGTAGTCTTTGCATTACAATCTTGGAGACATTATCTATTGAGGGAGAAGTTCACACTATTTTTCATCATAAGAGTATCCATAACTTTTTTACTCAAATCTATATAAATATGAGTTAGAGAAGATAGCTCAAGTTTATAGAGGACTAACACTTATCAATTCGGTACCATTCGAGGAAAGCGAATTTTGTGGTGGATCGTTGAGTCGGAGATCGGTTGTGACATTAGCAGCATTATGGGCAAAATATAAGAAAGACTTATTTGATATTTGGGCAGCGCATTGAAGTACCACCCTAGACATGGATTTAGCAAATGTCGTCTTGGCAATTGAGGACATCACATTCATATCTTGATTCTTGAGGGTTCTTAGGAGGATACAGGGGTGTAGATGAGTATGAGTACAAAGTTTCACCCTCAAACATATAGTAATACTGAGAGACAGAGTTTTGAGGATATGGTTCGGGCATGCATGTTGGATATCAAGGGGAGCAAGAATCAACACTTACCTCTTGTAGAGTTTTCCTACAATAACAGTCATCTGCAGACTATTGGTATGGCACCTTATGAGGCATTATATGGGAAACCAGGTCGTTCTATGAGTTTTTTCTTAGAAGTAGGGGATCACAGGATGTTTGGGTCATACATTATTTAAGATACCTTAAATAAAGTTACACGTATCTAGGCATTGATGAAAATGAGGCAGAACTGAAAGAAGAGTTATACAGATAAGAGAAAACATAAAAAGGAGTTCAGAGTTGGGTATTAATTGATATTAAGGGTCTCCCTAATGAAGATTATTGTTAGTTTTGGGTCCAATGGGAAGTTAGCACCCCAGTACCTATGTCTTTTTACGATAATGGATACGGTGGGCTCAGTGGGTATAAATTGGCCTTACATGATCATAATCAACGGGTGCACAACAAATTTCATGTATCCATGTTGAGGAAGTTTATGAGGGATGAGTTGTCTTATCAGCACATCAACCTCTATGGAATTCAATGGAAGTCTGATGCAAGCTATGAGGAGTGATCACAGTATATACTTCGCCAGAGAGAGAAGACACTGTGATCGAAGGTCATACCATTATTTATATCCCATTGGAGACATCACAGTGAGGTTGAGTCTACATGGGAGCAAGAGGATGATATGCGGGTGAGATATCCAAATTTATTCTAGTCATGTATAAGTTCAAATTTCGAGGACGAAATTCCTTGTTTAAGGGGGTAATGTAACACCCCGTATTTTAATTGAATTAAATTAAACTATAAATTGTTATATTTGCTTGCGGTGATACGTGATGTGACAATCTATAATTTTCGTGTATTATATGTAGTTTATAATTAGAAATTGAAATCAGACTTAATACATATTTATAAATTAAATTATAAATTGTTATATGTGTCTACGATGATATGTGATGTCACAATTTATAATTGTTGTGTATTATATGTAGTTTATAATTAAAAATTGAAACCAGACTTAATACACATTAATTAAATATTTGGAACTAAGTTTGTATTATGGACAACTATAGAATAGTGTGGGATTTGTTATCGAGGGTTTCTTTGTTTGAATTATCCCCTTGATGTCGGGTTGTGTTGACTATGAAGTAGTTTTCTATAATGATGTGCTGTGATAAACTATTAAATAATTAAATAATTGATTTTGGATTCGTATTGGGTCAAATAAGTATTTTTGGTGTCTCATAATTTGGATTGACATTTGGGAGAATTGAAATGTCCGTTTGGGACATAAAATAATGAGTTTTAAGCCTTATAAATAAGGTTTTCAGCCTATTAGAATAGTATTTAGGATCATTATGTTTATGTTTTTATGGGCCATATACCTAATTTTGTGGATAAATAGGTTAAGGGGTTATTAGGGATAACCTAGTCCATCCTAGACGCTAGTGAGAAGAACCGTAAAGATCGAAAGAGGAAGCACTCAAAAAGAGAAGAGAATTTGGGGGAATTATCTTGGATTTGCCCTAAAATCACAAGGCATTTGTGCTTATAATAAATATTTAACTCATATTTGTTTCTATAATAATTATAATTATAGATTTGAATCTGTTAAACTTATGTTTACAAAAGTGAATTTCATTAATTTAGTAATTTAATAAATCTGGTAGTTTAACGTTTTATCTTGTGTTAAGAGGAATAAGGATATTAGTGTTGAATCCCTTGAATTTGATTAGTTTATCACAAGATTCTTATAGATATAGATTTATGATCATAAAACATTTAAAATACCTTTATTCAACATATGAATTGGATTACTTATGAACATAGTTGGACAATTTAAGAACTAGGGTTCATACTTTTAAATTTGGGAAATCATCCTACAAATCTTAAAAAATTGAAGATAAGTCCTAGATATATGTTTTTTATATAGTTGGATGTCTTATATTGGAAGGAGTGTGACATTAAATCTCCATAGAGGTTCGAATTTACGAGTTTTATTCGTTTATGGCAGATTTTGAGAGCTAGGGAAGATATAACGTTAATCTCATTCGGACGTGATCTGTATCTGGTTTAAATGAATTTTTTTTGTTCATTCGAATGAGATTTTTAACATGTTTGAACGAGGTTATGTATCCAATTTGAATGACAGCTTTATGTCATCTGAACGACTGTGTAGATTTCGTTCGAATGAGAATAGAGCATCCATTCGAACGAGATTGGTTATGTTTGAAAATTTAATTCTCAATTAAAAGAGATTAACTAATTTAAGAATTAATATTTATGACTTATTAATTTGTGATAGATTATGCTTGTTATTATTCTCTTTTGTGTGAGCATACCATTTATTAGTACATGTCACGATTGTACTTATAATAAAAAAATTGGTAGATGTTGAGATTGTACCTATATGGATATTAGTTCAAATTTCTTTTACGTGTTGGGATTGTACTTATATGGATATTTGTCCAAATCTCTAGTACCTTTTAGGATTGTACTTATATAGCCATTAGTCCAAATTTCTGGTACATGTCAAGATTGTACTAATATGGATATTAGTCCAAATTTCTTGAATGGTTAGGATCGTACTATAATTGATCTGGACTTCAAATTGTCTTATTTTTTCTTTATATTTTACTCAAGATGAATAATCTTGTATAGACATATTGAATTTTAATTATGTTCAATAGACATGAATAGTAATTAAATAATGGGCTCATATGGGATTGAGATTAGACGTACGTGATATTTATGGTTTTTTGGCAATAACTTAAAAATAACTAAAATATGGGAGAAGGATGTGTTGTTATTTATTATAGATAAAATTCGATTTAATCTTTATTCTTTGTAGACTTGTTATTTACGTTCTTGTTAATTATGCTTTTCAGGACATAGGTTGACACTGTCGTCTCATCCATGATTCATCTATTTGGTGCTTTCTTCAGTTGTTGCTCATTAAGATGCAAGTGTCGAGAATGTTTGCTCGCTCTCTTATTTACCTTTACATTTCAGTCATGTCAGATTTATGTCGATTTTTACTTTATTTTGATGTTTGGCCATGTTAAGATAGTAGTATTATCAATATTGTATTTTTTTTACTACTATGGTTATGATATCATTAGTTGTATGGATCTTTATCATGTTTTATGCAATTATTAACTTTATACGTTAAGTTTATTTTCAGTTATGCTTAGAATGATATTGAATAGTATAGACTCCTCTGATTATTTATATTAGACATGATCAATCTAGTTTAGATTTCACTGGTTGTCACATTCGGTGAGTTGGGTTCAAATTCATAAATGGAGATCATAATTCTTGTTATAGCACTATTAAAAGGTTCGCAACCTACATACGGAGTCTACATCCTATTGGAACGGTTGTGATTCAATCCTAGTAGTTTACCTCAAACTGTGGAAACTTTTATAATGGTATAATAACTTGTCCGATAGTTCAAAAGAGGATTTTGATCTGTACATCCAGAAATTTGTTGAGCAGATCCACCTGCGAGATTTAAGCCCAAGGACTATCTTGACCAGACTCGAGTAATCTCACACTGTTTATGAATGTGTATAAATTCTTAATCCCGAGAATTATGGGGATTGGAATGCCTTTGCGATTGTTGTTCTTATTTATATGCGAGCGATTCAATTTTAGATTGAATTAAATGATCCCCGCATATTAGGTGACAGTTGTGTAAGTAGGTATGAGATCATAATGTGGAGAAATCTGCGTCCGGGGATGCTTTGGATTAGGATACTTACTTGATAGACCTATAAGATTTGTTTACCAGCTAAACCTGATTAGTGGATTATTTGCTAATCTAGTGGAGTTGGAAAATAAGTTATGTATGAGAATCAAGGAATTGATTAAATGTTAGTTAAAATCAATTAGAGGAAAATTGATTTGACGAAGCGGCTATCAGAATCATAATGCGGGAAATCACTATTATCAACTTTGAAAATAATAGCTCATTATATCTGAGTGATTTCTGAGATAATTAAATTAGAGTAAACTCATAATTATTTAGTGGAATGTAAATAAATTACGGGATTTTTATTTTGGGATTTTTGAATTTTTATTTGGAATCTAATTTAATTATTTGTCTTTGGTCCCTAATATTGTCAACATACCCAAGTAGTTAGGTTCGGATTCTCAAGAAACCCAGTTTGGCCTAAGCCCACCTCTTGAACTAGTATATACTGGTTTAAGTTGTGGTTATAATGTAACTCCCCGACCTGGGTTTAAAGGTTATTAAACGACTAACCCGATCCGATTCGCACGTTAATTGTGAATTGCAACGAAACACCCTAAATAATATTCCTAATCCACTTTTTTTATTATTTAACGTTACACTTATTACAAGCGAGCTCTATTTACAATAACTACGTGATATGACCCAAGGCCAAGTAAAGAGAGCTACAAATGCAAATGTAAGTAATTACTTACCTGTATAATGCGCTCGAAATACAAAACTGCATGCAAGCTTCCATAAAAAAATGATGGGGTGAGTTGAATGCTCAGTGGGAACTGTATAATGTAGTACAAAAATGAACAGCATAAATAATACTCACATGCTACACTACATGCATGTGGAATTAGGCATGTATCTACACATATACCTTTGAAAATACATATCCCAATGTATTAAACCGTTTTATTCAAAAATGTTATTTACTTCGATATACTTCCTTATTTTTACAAAATAGTCACTTTGTATCATTATGCATAAAACGAGCATATTCCTTCCCGTTAACTCACACCGTGAAACAAATAACATTTGTTAGAAAAATAAACTGTAAGCACCCACAATGCGTAAAAGACTATGTGTGCGGAAGTAAATGATTGCCGATTAAACGCGAATTACCTACGATTTTTATCGGTTATTCTAGGAGGGACCAATTCAAACTTTTCTTGAATTGTTAACTTTATGAAAATGAATTTAATTTCCAAAGTCAATTAAAAGCCCATATTATTATCGTTGTTAAATCTAGGTGATTTATAAAATAATACCTATTCAGTTTTTAGGCGAGTTTCTAATTCTTTATACCTACTTTTCCGTGCGAGGTGATATACGAAAAATGTAAAGCACGCGGTATTTATTTAATGTCACAAAAACCCATCCCCGGGAAAAACGACAAACCCCTCTAGGAGTCACCTAACCCCTCTAGGAGTCACCTAATCCACTTTCACTAAAACCAAACGAAATAGGAACGATTATACAAACATGCAACAAGAGTCAAAGCAAGATAAATCAGAACAAGCTATTACCTATCTCGACCAAGCTTCTCTCCGCTCTGGTTGCTCTTCCGCAATTATCCTCATAATGAGATCTTGATCACTTTTCTTTCTTCACCTCCCCTCTAGCTTCTTTAGCACAGGTTTGCTCAGTGCCTCTTATACTAGTTCTTAGTGAAGTATTTTTGTGTGATGTTCTATCCTAGATGACACACCCACACTTAAATGGTACAACCGAATGCAATGCAACAATATATCTTTCTCCTAGATATCAGTTACAACTCTTATGTTATGTTCTCTTTGTTTAAATCAACTTTCTTGATTTAACACAATATTCTCAAACTTTACTTTTCTCTTTTTCTCAAAAATAGAACAACCAGAGTTGATCAAATATAAACAGATCAAAAAGTGTCTACGTGAATAAGTGTTGCGTAGTGAGTGATTTCTAGGTTATATGCACATGAATAATCCTAAAATCTCTTCAAAGACCAAGTAATTATATTCACAGAAATAAGATGACTTCAAATATATTCAACAAAATCACAAAGGCAAATATTCACAATTTATTTTTCAGAAAACAAATATTAGATTAAATTAGATTTTAATCTAAAAAATTATCAAGACTATTTTCACAATTATTTCAGATTAGTCTAAAACAGTCTTAAGCATTAAAGAAAATAATATTCAGTCCACATATGAAATCTTCACAAATTAGTTCTCACAAAACCTCGGTTTAACTTTCTAAACCACAAACAATATAATCTGAATATTAACAAATTATTTTTCTGAAAAATATGTTCCAAAACAAAATGTTTAAAAACATTCAAGATCTTACAAACAAGATACAAACAGAATATTCACACACAAAAATTAATTTCGTCAATCAAGTGTGTGATGTGTACAAAAATTAGATCTAAAGACTGATCTAAATAAAATACACAAAGATGAGAGAAATCACTTACAAAAATTATATACTCTTGAAAAAGCGTAAGTGCATATTTAGAATGAGAGATGTCCAATCTTCATTTTGGTTTTGATAGAAATCAACCATTGAAGATGAAAAAAACAATTCTGGTTCATTCTTTCTCTCTCTCTCTAGAAATTTTGACAGTTTAGCCACAAAATTAATTTTCTTAGCCCCTTTAAAATGAGACCTAATGGTTGCTATTTATAGAGTGCACAAGTGTGTGAAGATTGCTGTAAAATAGAGTCACATGGATTGCAAAAACTATACACACAACCACTGATTAAAACAAATCTGATGGTTCACAAAGAAACACAAATGAATGCATTAAAAAGTTGACACGTGTATACACAGCTATTACACAAAAACTGAACAAGAAACAAATCGTTTTATAAAACACAATCCTTTTAAAAATTGGAGGCTAGCTGTAAACCACAAAAAAATGGCCGTTTTGAAAAACGATATGAATACAACTTTGGTTGTAGGCAAAACCATGGGTGGTGAAAAGCAGTTATGGGACCCAGTTGTAACCTACTAAAGATGTTACCGTTTGAAAAAAATAAACGCGTGACATCGTTTAACAAAAAAACTGAAAACTAGTTTTGGTTTTTAAAAACTAAAACCATAGGCTTAAAATATTGTGGTCAAGTCGCACGATCAAATCAGTAAGGACCTTTTAACGCCAATTGTTGCTTGCTAGGTGGTCAAAAAGGCAATGGCTAAAGCCTAAAAAAATCATGCAAAAGCATCACATCGTATACATGAGATAGATTGGCTATGGGACAAACTTGCCAACAGATATACTATACTAGGCTGTAAAAAGATAGAGCATCGAAGGTCAAATCGCATGAGGCTAATAAGGAAGTAGGCCAACAACTTTTATGATTATCAACATACAATATATAATCGTACATATACAACAACATGGGGACACGCAATCTAAAATATATAAACGCACACATACATATAATGTACAGGCCTATAGAATTTTGGCTAAAGCCTATATAACCAACTATGGGTTCAATGCGTGCAGGCCTATGGCTATAACATCCGAGGCCTCAAATATATTAACATACAATATCACATATATTAAAGCAATAGGACATGCATGCATATATGAGAAACAAAGTACACTATATATACAATATATTAAAACATGCAAGCATACATATTATATATATAATATATATGGCACCCATACATACGCATATAACATATATAAATAGGTATATAGCCACGCACACTATTCATATAAACTAAATTCTGAAACTTAACAAAAAAAATTAAATTTTAAATTATAAAATAAATTTTCAAACAGTTTCAATAAAATATTTTTAAATTTAAAAATTAATTCGGCAACTTTTATTCTTTAAAAATATTTAGTGACAAAAGTTTATTTTCAAAAATATTTTTCTTATAAAAAATTTATCATGACAAAACACAACACTATCATAAGATATGATAAACAGGATGCAAATGCAACATGGTGTCGTGTCCTACGTGACAAAATAACTCCTATGAGCTATAAAGTATGGAAATTACCTTTTCTGAAATGACGGATCGAATCGTGAGTGTCGAGAAGACATTTGATGTTCATGGGCATAGTGAGCTTGGCGTCGATAGGTGAGACACAATCCTAATTCAAAAGTATTTTGTCAAAATTCACGTCCAACTAGATGAAGGTCTATATAGCTAAAGGACGGAAAGCAATCCTAGGTGTGCTCTATATAGGTACCTTCAAATTCCCCCATTGGACTAATTTTGACAAAACCCTTGAGTACATCAAATGATATACTAAGGTAAAATATTTCCTAAAATTTCCTATACAAAAGAGTATCTAACTACCCACCCATCCTTGAAATGAAAAGAGTCAACTCATGACGACCAACAAGAATACCTGCAAAACATAAATACACTTTCTGCCGAGATATCAAGTTAGTAGCAATTGCTCTACCAAAATATTTGAATGACAGAATTAAATGTGCAGGAAATAACAAAACAGAATATGTATGAAGAATATCACCAACACAAGATAAGAATCTCTACTCAACTCTCCCTAATTTTGGCTAAATTAGACAATGGTAAGAAGGAGAAAGAAGTAAGTGTTTATAAACTGCAAAATAAGTGTCTCCTACATTAAAATGGTTTTAAGAGATACCGGTTATTAGTAGATATCCTTATCCTAAAACCTCAGAGATCTAGTAATCAAAGTGAAGAATAAACACAAGCAAAAATTCAAATGCAATCTCTCCAATCAAATGTTGAAGTTACTTCTAAACAAGAGTTATCATAAGGCATGGAAAGCATATCAACAAGCTGAAAATCAAAAGAAATAGAAGGAACTACCCTAATTTGTTTATGAGTTTATGGAGTAATAAACTGGTAAGAATATCCATTAGCGTCACAATACTTGGTAACTCCATTTTGATTAAACTCACCTCCCCCCTCATTGAATAAATCTAAGGGTTTAGCCGTGTTTAAGTCCTTAACCTTCTCGTGAGGAGACTTAATGATTTTCTCACTCTCGCAAGCATCACATACATTAGTTGGGCATTTCTTCGACTTTAAAAAATCCATTTGAGGTCTCAAGACACAAGTCCTAATCCAAATAAGCAATGTTTTAAAAGGTTTTTGTGCCTTTCAGAATTTAGGATAAGATTTATCTTTCGAAAATATTTTCTTGTTAACATGAGACCTAGAATTATTGAAGAAATGATTCCAATTATTATTAGTGCGCTGCCTATGAAAATTTATGAATCGCTTCACATTTCGGTTATGACTTTTAAAATGAGTCCCTTTCTTCCGATTACCAAGGAATTCCCAGTTTTGGTGACCAAAAACATCACACCTAGTAAAAAATTTACTAGAAGTAGGTAGGTCTGATTGGTAGTGTTTTTCCTCTACATGCTTGACAGATTCATTACGAACAAATGGTTTAGGAGGTACATAGAGTCTCTTGGCAGGGGCAATATTTTGATGTAGGCGGTCCTACAAAGTTCTCTATGAAATTTTCAATGTCACTCTCATAATCATTTTCAATTAAAACTTGTTTTCCGTTATCCTTTTCAGACAACTTACTTTCCAACGGAAGAGCCATTTCTTCTTGGGCTTTTACAAAGAAGATTGGTCTACTCGAATTCAAGAGGACCCTCATATCCAAATCCTCTAGTATCACCATTATATCGTTGTTCAACAAGCAGTTTTTCAAGGTCAAAACATTTTATATCTGACTACGACACATTTTGAAAGTTGTTTCACAAAATTATTTGGATTTTTCAACTTGCAAAAGCGCTTCATTTTATTTTTCTTCAAAAGAAGACAATTTTTTATTTAAAGTCGTAATCTAAAATTTAAAATTAAGTGACTGTTTTTCAAAATCAATTTTTACATTTATCATTTCAATGGAATTTTTTTGAATGATCTTATATTGATTCTCTAAGGTCTCACTAAGCATTTTTACCAAATTCAATAATTCTTGTCTATTTTGCAAAGTCCTGACATACAATTTCGAGTAATCATCATAGCCAACAAAATTTTAATGATCATTTGTGTTCGTGTGTGAATTATTGCTATCATCAGATTTAGAATCATATAAAGCACGTTTAGAATCAAACGAAGAAGTTATTTCAAGCATAGAAGGCTGACTAGCTAACAAAGATTTAGCAACATCAATTAAATCAAGCATTTCATTAGATTAACATTCATCTTCGGAATCAGTCATTCCTGCTAAGTAGACATCTCCACAATAATAATAATCTTCTCCTAAAAATGCAAAGCAATTTGATTCAGAATTTCCTAACTTAAGAAACTGACTATAATCTTCCATTAAAACAAGGTAAAAAGAGTTTGACAAAAGTTTTGAAAACAGATCTTTTTAAAGTCTATGTGATACCCCGTATTTTTATGGCTTTTAAAATTGGGGATTTATTAAATTTAAATTGAGATATTAATTTAATATTAATCCGGAAATTTATTTTTTATATTTACTAACGTGATGTGAGTTAGTAATTATGGGAAAATTGTTGAATATCACTAGACGAGTAAATTAATATATGAGAGTCATTTTATTAAAAATTTGTCACGAGTGAATTAAATGGCAATTATGGAAATTTAAGTTGGGACGCGCCTGTGTCGTGTTAGGACTAAATTATTATTATATGAACTGAATAAATTATAAGTCACCCGTATGGTCATTTTCAGTGCGTCAATGTGTCCGAAAGGGTCGAGATAGTCAAAATAATGTACCCGGGGGTTTAGTTTGGGTCTCGGGGCATTTTTAGGCCTAATTAACACCCCGGGAGGGCGTTTTGGACAATTTACATTTTTGGGCCTGAAAACCCACGAAAATTCTAAGGGAATATCTGATGGTAAGAGTCACCTTCTAGGGTTAGAAACACCATAAATCAAAGACGGCCATTAGAGAGGAAGAGGAGAGGTTTTCCAAGGAGTTCTAGGCCAAGAACTCCACCGTTTGCACCGCCGTCGCCGCCAAACGTTAGATCGTACAACGAGGATCACAACCATACCAAAATCTCCACAAATCTGAACCAAAAAATTCTCAGGCAAGTATATATCTTGCTCTATTTCAGTTAATGCTCCAATAATATTAGCCTAGGATTGATTAGGATTAGTTTTTGTGAAAGAAAAACCTATTTTGTAGATTTGAATTCGCATGTTATATGAGAAATAGATGTATTCTGGAAACCCAATTCATATGTAGAGATTGAACCATGAAATTACAGTAAATAAAGAGTATCCAATCTGGCAAAAGAATGGTAAGAAACCAAACAAAATAAATATTAGGGTTTTTGATGTTTTTATGCATTATGCCCTTTTAATTCGTTATTCATGATGAAAATCCACATGCTTGACGTAGGAAATCACTTATTATAATACTTTTAGTATAAATTATTGGGAGTTTGGTAGTCAAATACATCGTTTTGGATGATTTTGGAAGAGAAAACCCATAACTGGAAATTCTGCAGATATGTCATACCTGCTTGATCGATCGATCGACCTTAGAGCATCGATCGATCGATGATTCGATCGATCGACCCCTCCTGCATAACTCAAAATCCCCTTTTATAGGTTGTTCCAACTTAAATGATTTGACATTCTTGGATATTAATGTTAGAACATTTTGGGATATAAAGAAGACCAGTAGGACTTATTAAAAAAATATGGAACCTTTAATGTAAGACAAGATTAACATTTCACAGGGATGTTTTACATATAAGGGACAATGGGCATATGTGTTAAAGGGTGAGACTCGTAAGGAAGTTACGGTGTAAAATAAATGAGTACCTACTGAAATTACACTTGGGAAGATAGGAATCCACGAGTGTCACTTAATAAGTTGGAATAATCCCACAAATTAAAATAAGAGGCATACCGTTATACGTGATAACTAAATAATGAGTAATAAGGATAAATATCATAATTATGGGTCGTGAGAGTGTACCTATATTTGATATGGGAATAGTCGTATACATATATGACTGTGTTTATGCATATATTAAATACGTGTAAAAATCATGCCCCCGCTACTTGCTATCCCTGAGGTTACCGCGATTGGATAGTCTTATCTCGATGGGACCTTTATGGGGGATATTTAGTAGTACCCTAGAACATAGGAATCCTTGGTACAGGCTATCGGATCGATAGTCAGACGGTCCTAAGAGACGTGAGGGTATGTTTTGACCTCTTAGTGACTTGGAACTATGATTCGCCTCATTCTGTATGTGTTTTGTGTTAATACAGTTCGAGAGTAATTCCGAACTAGTATTTCCCTTAGTACGAGTGATACGGGGACTGGATAGCAGAGTATGCCCGCACCATAGATTTTATGTGGGGTTATATTAGAATATATATATTGTATGAGTATTTAATATATATATATATATATATATATATATATATATATATTTAAATCTGGAATTTGGGAACTACCTACTGTGACTATGGTATGTAAGAAAAGAATAATTATTTCAACTTGGGAATAGGTGTTTGAAAAGTATGATATATTACTGAGAAACTTTATTATCAAATAAGGCTTATGTGAGAATTGTGCTGTTAACTAAAGTTAACCTCCTTAACATTGGAAATTGTCGGCTTGAAACCTTACGAGTAACTTAAGATAAGATAAATTAAACTGTTGAGAATATTAGTGCGATAGGTGTGCACATTAAAAGAGAGGTGAGAATTTCTCAAGGGAGGGCCGCACTAATATGTTAGTTGCATTGCCCGGTAAGCATTTTAAATACTTGCTAAACTAATTTTAAACTGTTTTACAATCGGGCTCTGAATCGTTTTGTACTTTCTCTTCTTTCTTGTATATATATATATATATATATATATATATATATATATATATTAAAGGTGCCCAGCCACAGGGGCGTCTTGCATAGGATCCTTTGGAAGAAAACGAGTTGCATCTTAGGTGGAAGCTATAGGCCTCTTGCTTAGACGACCTCATTGTTGATTCCACTTCTAGCGCTATTTTATCCAGTTGGGCAGTGTCGCCCTTTTCCATTATTCAGTCCTTTTATCAAAGATTGTGATTCATTTATTTCCAGTATTTATACTTTGGAATTTATTACTGTGAGGATGTTTTTCTTAAAGTTTTAAAGTTGGAATTAATTAGTTGGATGTTTAATTGTTTGGATTATATGTTCCAGTTTAGTGGTTGTGTGATTCTTTAACTATGAATTATGTAAAGTTTTTAAATGTTGGTTTTTAAATGAAATTTGGAAATTGATGTATAAAAATGGTTTTGACACTTAGCTTAATTATTTAGGGTGTTCAATTGGAAAAGTTATTTTTGCGACAGTGATGCTAAGAATGAACCAACCGTTCACCTTGATTATAATTTAATATAGGATTGATCACCCGGTATTTAATTAGGCGGGGTGTCACAGGTGGTATCAGTGCATCAAGTTCTAGTGTCCTTTAGGATCTGTATGGCATATCTCATTTTCAGCTTAGCGTCTTTGATTTAGAGCCCTAACATTAGGAATGTTGTATTCATCTTTATGCGTTGGAAATTCGTGTTTCTGCAATTTGTCAATGTGAATGTTGAACTTATCCAGACTAAATTCTTAAACTTTCAGATGGCCCGTCATGACGAACAAGCTAATGCCATTGAAGAAGTTAATGAACAAGAACAACTCACACCTCAGGTGTCTCTGGAAAGGGTACCAATCGTCAAAATTGTGGGCATAGTGGCACAAGCAGTTACCACTGCAGTCTTACAGTACCACGAACGCAGCATGCAGCTCAGATGAGGCAAAAGATCTAGAGAGGTTAGTCAAATTCATGTGACTAGAGTTGACAATTGTGCGAAGACACCAAAATTGTGGCAACAAACTACTCAAGACCAAGACAGTTCCAAAGGTAACAAAATTTATGTAGAGGGCCAAAAGTGTCAGGGCCAACAAGGTTGGGGTCAGAATGAAGTCACAAAGAGGTGTTTTAAATGTGGAATGGACGGTCGTAAATGCCAATCTTGTCCAAATCAGACTGGGTAGAAACTACAACCCGACCAGCGAGGAATTTCGGGACTCTGCTATAAATGTGTGCAACCGGGTCACAAGTGGAGGGATTGTCCTCAACCTGACATCGTTTTTCCGCAAATTTCTTATCAAGCCCAACAAGACCAAGGAAAAAATGAGACTAGTCAACAACATAGTGAAGTGAGACGGTTTCAAGGGAAGTGCTTCCAATGTGGCAGGAATGGCCATAGGTGTTAGGATTGCCCAAAGAGGAATGGGGGCCCACGGCAAAAAGACGCAAGTAATAAACCACAGAAGCTAGCTCCACCAGCCATTCCAGCAGCCTCAGTTCAGCAGAACCAATTACAGTATGGATGTATATGTAACGTCCACCAGATAGCAGCACCTCACTGGGTGCTATGGGTTGAGTTTTAATTGATACCGGGGCACCACACTGTTTTATGGCTATTCATTTTTCATGAGCCTTAGGGCTATTAGCCACGACGACGAGTAAGGTGTCATGCGTAGACTCACCATTTGGGGGAAAGAGTCTCTGATTTTCTTTATTTGAAGGGGTGCAGATATAAAAATTGATAACTTTATTTTTAACCGCGATCAATACTGATGTTAGATATGCATGAGTATAAGGTCGTTAGGTCAATATTGGCATGCTAGAGTTTCGGTAAGAGTATTGTCCCTGCCATTGTGGAGTACGAAAGGTGTTTGGTGGGCAATGCCTCGTCCAGAGGGAGGATTTGCCAATACGAATGGAAAGGTAGAAGCATGAGTGCTATCCTCAAAGGATGAGGCATGTTTCATGTGACACGAATGAGTCATTATATTTTGTTCATTGCTAGATTAGCATGTGAGACGAGTTTAATGTGTATAACTACAAATGATATTATTATGTGAATATTTTTCCCTAGTGTAGCGGGATTTCCCTTAGTGCTATCCGCGGAGGATGAGTGAGTATATTAATAGTGTTATATGCTTTATTGAGGTTACTCGTTTTAGTGATGTGATATAAGAGTATAATATGGTATTGATTACAACTTTATAGAAATGGTCAGTATGATAGTAGGCAGTTAGTGCAAGGCTATCGAAGTGGTTGCATTAGTGCAGCATGTTTTGTTCTGGCGAGGCCTCACCTGCAAGAGGGTTGGACTCGCACTTATATTATCTATCCTAGAGACTTCGAAAGGGATAGTGGGATCGAGATATTCGATATCGGTGTGCGTAGGGACTTTTTTGTTATGATTCAGTATATATTGGGTTTACTGTTGAGCGAAAAGATTTGACTCATTATCATGTGGAGCGCTCAGGACTTGGTGATAGGTAGAGAGCAATGATATATCCACCCTTTAGAGATGTGATAGTTAAGAGTTAGACTCTTATGCTTGGGATCAGGATTTTGAGAGTCCTGATTGTATGTGTAAGAGGTTTGCAAATAGTGATTACCACCAATACTGGATAATAATGGAGTGGAAAAATGTTCTTTGTGTAGGTGTAATTATGGGAAATGATGAAACTTGTCTGTCAAGAGACGAAGTAAAGGGGTACATGATATGGACAGAGGGCCTAACAGAGTTCGATAACCAACAATGCTAGGTATTAGTGTATTGGGGGGTTCCTTGTTTGGATTTCGCTTTGCGAGACATCCCACGCATGAAACTTAGCGTAAGGTTGTAAATAGGGAGATGTCTGGTCAGTAGTCCATGAGTTCAGTACCTCGGTCGTACAAGGAACAGGTAATTGTATATGTAAGATGGAACTTGAATTATGATTTAAGGCCAGTAAAGTCGGTTGTGTGGTAAGAATGCATTGAAAGTTTTGTTTTATCACTATGAGTTGAGGGGTGGAACGATGATAAGAGGATTTGAAAATTTTGATTTCTAGGGTGATTGAGAGTACCCAAGTGTTGTAAATGCGTTCGGAACACAAGGGAAATAAGGAGTTTAGATGATTTTTAGTGTGGATTATCTGGGAAGAATTTTAATACAAAAGGCGAGACTTGAATTTGTTTGGATGTATAGATAATTAGTGATTTATTTTAATTATTGTATTTATTCGAGAGAATTGTTGTACTTATCTGAAGAGATTTGAGATTTGTAGTCCCTATTTTGTTGATTGTGGGATTTAGATGATCTATACCTTGTATTTTGTTGGATTTTGGTAATTTTATCGATGAGTAGCGCTCCGTTTGCTCTCCCCGAGCGGTCAGGGTGTTACAAAGGTGGGCATCGTGGTTAGCTGATGTTAAAATCGTCCGAGTGGGAGGAACGTGGGAATGTACGTGAGGAATATATGTTTGTGGGACTAGCATAACGAGGCGGAAGTAGTAGAGGGAATTAATCATCGCATGAAGAACGATAATCCATATATATATATATACATATACGGGTGTGATTAGAGTAGCTCACCCGAATTTTGTTGGAAGGCTCTGGAAAGCCATTTAAAAGGGGTATTCCTTGAGAAAGGTAGCATTTAATCATTATGGAGAACGCTTGGAGCTGAGTTGTAATTAGTCAAATGTGAAAGCGACTTGCGCATACAAAGAGTGATGATGTTAGTATGGTCTAAAAGGTCCAGAAGTGCACTTCGTGGAGAAAAGTGCACGGGTCAGAACTTTTGGTACACGCCAAGGAAAGAAGGGAGTATTAAGTGTCACCTAATGTGAGACATTTCTAGGAAAACACGATGTTTAGCAGGACATAGTGAGTAGTCTCTTCATGCACCACTTATAAATAGAGATCAATTGAAATAAGAAGATAAACCATAGAATTGTGTGGCCATCGACAATTCCTATAATGGGAGAGGCCAGTAGAGTCGGTAAAATTTCTCGGATGGGTTACCATATTCAAGACAAGATAAAGGGTTCATCTGAACGTGTGAAACAAATCTCCCAGGAAGGAAGTGATTGACATTCCTTTGGGGTGATTTACAATATGCCCCAGTCTTCCTTTGAAAGGAAGGGATCGCGTCGGTACGTGGTCCTACACGGTATTATTTTCTGAATCGGGATGAGATTTTTGAATCTCACCTTCAATATGGGATTTCAGGAAAACAACGGAGATAACGTTTCGTTATGAGTGGGAGGTATCACCCATAGCCGAGGAGGAGGCGCATGGTAATTAACGATTAGTGGGACAGCGCGAAGGTAATTTTGGAATCTTGGTGATCATTTCATTTCCACAACGGATATAACTAGCACGTGAAGTATAGTATGGTAGAGTTCCCTGGAAGCACTCGTACCTGTTTGCCGTGAACGAGATGCTTATTGAAGTTTTGGTGTGGAAAAACCTTAACTATTCTCCCTCTGCGTATGTTTAGAGGTGAGCGGATAATCAGAATTTTGGATCGGTCGAGAATAATCCGATGACTATGGTGGAATTCCACGATGGTTTTAGGCGACCAAGAGTGGTCAGATGTTCGTTTGGTTTCTCCCAGAACGGGATCTTTGTGTTTAGATAAATCCGAGAAGTTGTCATGTGGTGAGGTGCGGCCTCCCAATGATGTTAAAATAATGGGAATTAATAGTGTATATGCATGTCTTATGCGAATGTTGTTGGATAGGAGCACAATGTGAAGTATCTTTAATGAAGAGTGTTAAACCAGCTTGCTGTGAGGCGGGGGCTATAGTGATTGAGCGCCTTACTATGTGGATAGGTTGCGCACTGTTAAGGTATCCAAAAATGTGTTTTACCGGGTAGGCCTTAATTTCTGAATTTCGGGACGAAATTCCGTATTAGGGGGGGAGTATGTAATACCCCGTATTTTTATGGCTTTTGAAATTGGGGATTTTTTAAATTTAAATTGAGATATTAATTTAATATTAATCAGGAAATTTATTTTTTATATTTACTAACGTGATGTGAGTTAGTAATTATGAGAAAATTATGGAATATTACTAGACGAGTAAAGTAATATATGAGATTCATTTTATTAAAAATTTGTCACGAGTGAATTAAATGGCAATTATGAAATTTAAGTCGGGACGCGCCTGTGTCGTGTCAGGACTAAATTATTATTATATAAAGTGAATAAATTATAAGTCACCCGTATGGTAATTTTAAGTGCGTCAATGTGTCCGGAAGGGTCGAGATAGTCAAAATAATGTACCCGGGGGTTTAGTTTGGGTCTCGGTGCGTTTTTAGGCCTAATTAACACCCCGGGAGGGCGTTTTGAACATTTTATATTTTTGGGCCTGAAAACCCAAGAAAATTATAAGGGAATATCGGATGGTAAGAGTCACCTTCTAGGGTTAGAAACACCATAAACCAAAGAAGTCCATTAGAGAGGAAGATGAGAGGTTTTCCAAGGAGTTCTAGGACAAGAACTCCACCGTTTGCACCGCTGTCGCCGCCAAACGTTAGATCGTACAACGAGGATCACAATCACACCAAAATCTCCACAAATCTGAACCAAAAAAATTCTCAGGCAAGTATCTATCTTGCTCTATTTCAGTTAATGCTCCAATAATATTAGCCTAGGATTGATTAGGATTAGTTTTTGTGAAAGAAAAACCTATTTTGGAGATTTGAAATCTCATGTTATACGAGAAATAGATGTATTCTGGAAAACCAATTCATATGTAGAGATTGAACTACGAAATTACAGTAAATAAAGAGTATGAAATCTGGTAAAAGAATGGGAAGAAACCAAACAAAAGAAATATTAGGGTTCTTGATGTTTTTATGGATTATGCCATTTTAATTCGTTATTCATGATGAAAATCCGCATGCTTGACGTAGTAAATCACTTATTTGAGGTTAAATACTTGTAGTATAAATTATTGGGAGTTTGGTAGTCAAATATATCGTTTTGGATGATTTTGGAAGAGAAAACCCGTAACTGGAAATTCTGCAGATTTGCCATACCTACTTGATCGATCGATCGACCTTAGAGCATCGATCGATCGATGATTCGATCGATCGAACACCTGCCATCGATCGATCGACCCCGCCTGCATAACTCACTTTCCCCATTTATAGGTTGTTCCAACTTAAATGATTATACATTCTTGGATATTAATGTTAGAACATTTTGGGATATAAAGAAGACCAGTAGGACTTATTAATAAAATATGGAACCTTTAAGGTAAGACGAGATTAACATTTCACGGGGATGTTTTACATATAAGGGGAAATGGGAATATGTGTTAAAGGGTGAGACTCGTAAGGAAGTTACGTGGTAAAATAAATGAGTACCTATTAAAATTACATTTGGGAAGATAGGAATCCACGAGTGTCACTAAATAAGTTGGAATAATCCCACAAATTAAAATAAGAGACAAACCGTTATACGTGATAACTAAAGAATGAGTAATAAGGATAAATATCATAATTATGTGTCGTGAGAGTGTACCTAAACTTGTTATGGGAATAGTAGTATACATATATGACTGTGTTTATGCATATATTATATACGTGTAAAAATCATGCCCGCGCTACTTGCTATCCCTAAGGTTACCGCGTTGGGTCAGTCTTATCTTGATGGGACCTTTATGGGGGATATTGACTAGTACCCTAGAACATAGGAATCCTTGGTACAGGCAATCGGATCGATAGTCAGACGGTCCTAAGAGACGTGAGGGTATGTTCTGACCTCTTAGTGACTTGGAACTATGCTTCGCCTCATTTTGTATGTGTTTTGTGTTAATACAGTTCGAGAGTGATTCCGAACTAGTAGTTCCCTTATTACGAGTGATACGGGGACTGGATAGCAGAGTAGGCCCGCACCATAGATTTTATGTGGGGTTCTATTAGAATATATATATTATATGAGTATTTAATATATATATATATATATATATATATATATATATATATATATATATATATATATATATTTAAATCTGGAATTTGGGAACTACCTACTGTGACTATGGTATGTAAGACAAGAATACTTATTTCAACTTGGGAATAAGTGTTTGAAAATTATGATATATTACTGAGAAAATTTATTATCAAATAAGGCTTATGTGATAATTGTGCTGTTAACTAAAGATAACCTCCTTAACATTGGAAATTGTCGGCTTGAAACCTTACGAGTAAATTAAGATAATATAAGTTAAACTGTTGAGAATATTAGTGCGATAGGTGTGCACATTAGAAGAGAGGTGATAATTTCTCAAGGGAGTGTCGCACTAATATGTTAGTTGCATTGCCCGGTAAGAATTTTAAATACTTGCTAAACTAATTTTAAACTATTTTACAATCGGGCTCTCACCCATTTTCTACTTTCTCTTCTTTCTTGTATATATATGTATATATTACAGATGCCGAGCCACAGGGGATTCTTGCATAGGATCCTTTGGAAGAAAACGCACTGCAACTTAGGTGGGAGTTGCAGGCCTTTTGCTTAGACGACCTCATTGTTGATTCCACTTCTAGCGCTATTTTATCCAGTTGGGCATGTGTCACCCTTTTCCATTATTTAGTCGTTTTATCAGAGATTGTGATTCATTTATTTCCAATATTTATACTTTGGGATTTATTACTGTCAGGATGTTTTCCTTAAAGTTTTAAAGTTGGAATTAATTAGTTAGATGTTTAATTGTTTGGATTATATGTTCCAGTTTAGTGGTTGTGTGGTTCTTTTACTATGAATTATGTAAAGTTTTTAAATGTTGGTTTTAAAATGAAATTTGGAAATTGATGTCTAAAAATGGTTTTGACACTTAGCTTAATTATTTAGGGTGTTCAATTGGAAAAGTTATTTTTGCGACAGTGATGCTAAGAATGAACCAACCGTTCACCTTGATTATAATTTAATAAAGGACTGATCACTCGGTATTTAATTAGGCGGGGTGTCACAGTCTAGCTCTGATACCACTTGTAAGCACCCACGATGCACAAAAGACTATGTGTGCGGAAAGAAACGATTGCCGATTAAATGCAAATTACCTACGAGTTTTACTGGTTATTCTAGGACGGACTAGTTCAAACTTTTCTTGAATTGTTAACTTTATGAAAATGAATTTAATTTCCAAAGTCAATTAAAAGTCAAAATTATTATCTTTGTTAAATCTAAGTGATTTACAAAATAATAACCTATTCAGTTTTTAGGCGAGTTTCTAGTTCTTTATACCTACTTTTTCGTGTGAGGTGATATACGAAAAATGTAAAGCAGGCAGTATTTACTTAACGTCGCAAAAACCCTTCCCCGGGAAAAGTGAAGAACCCCTCCAGGAGTCCCCTAATCTACTTTCACTTAAACCAAATGAAATAGTAATGATTATACAAACATGAAACAAGACTCAAAGCAAGATAAATCAGAACAAGCTATTACCTATCTCGACCAAGCTTCTCTCCGCTCTGGTTGCTCTTCCGCAATTATCCTCATAATGCAGCTCTTGTTCACTTTGCTTTCTTCACGTCTTCACCTCCCCTCTAACTTCTTTAGCGCAGGTTAGCTCAGTGCCTATTGTCCTAGTTCTTAGTGAAGTATTTGGGTGCGGTGTTCTATTCTATATGACACACCCACACTTAAATGGTACAACCGAATGCAATGCAACAATATATCTTTCTCCTAGATATCCGTTACAACTCTTATGTTATGTTCTCTTTATTTAAATCAATTATCTTGATTTAACACAATATTCTCAAACTTTACTTTTCTCTTTTTCTAAAAAATAGAACAATCAGAGTTGATATAATATAAACACATCGAAAAGTGTCTACTTGAATAAGTGTTGTGTAGTGAGTAATTTCTAAGTGATATGCACATGAATAATCCTGAAATCTCTTCAAAGACCAAGCAATCATACTCACATAAATAATATGACTTCAAATATATTCAACAAAATTACAAAGTCAAATATTCACAATTTATTTTTCAGAAAACAAATATTAGATTAAATCAGATTTTAATCTAAAAATTTATCAAGACTGTTTTCACAATTATTTCTAATTAGTCTAAAACAGTCTTAAGCACTCAACAAAATAATATTCAGTACAGATATGAAATCTTCACAAATTAGTTCTCACAAAAACTTAGGTTTAACTTTCTAAACCACAAACAATATAATCTGAATATTAAAAAATTATTTTTCTGAAAAATATGTTTCAAAACAAAATGTTTAAAAACATTCAAGATCATACAAACAAGATACAAACAGAATATTCACACCTAAAAATTAATTTCTGAATCAAGTGTGTGATATGTACAAAAATTAGATCTAAAGACTAATCTAAATAAAATACACAAAGATAAGAGAAATTACTTGCAAAAATTTTATACTCTTGAAAAATCATAAATGCAGATTTAGAAACTGAGATGTCCAATCTTCATTTTGGTTTAACAGAAATCAACCCTTGAAGATGACAAAAATAATTCTGGTTTATTCTCTCTCTCTCTCTCTAGAAATTTTAACAGAGTTTAGCCATAAAAATAATTTTCTCAGCCCCTTAAAATGATACCCAAAGGGTGTTATTTATAGAGTGCACAAGTGTGTGCTGATTGGTGTAAAATAGAGTCACATGGATTGCAAAACTATACACACAACCACTGATTAAAACAAATATGATGGTTCACAAAGAAACACAAATGAATGCATTAAAAAGTTGACACGTGTATACACATCTCTTACACAAGAACTGAACAAGAAACAAATTGTTTTATAAAACACAGTCGTTTTAAAAATTGGAGGCCAACTGTAAACCATAAAAAAAATTACCATTGAATAAAAATATAAAGCGTCATCATTTTTAAAAACGATATGAATACATCTTTGGTTTTAGGCAAAACCATGGGTAGTGAAAAGCAGTTATGGGAGCCGGCTTTAACCTACTAAAGATGTTACCGTTTGAAAAAAATAGAGGCGCGACGTCGTTTAACAAAAAAACTGAAAACCATCTTTGGTTTTAAAAATAAAAAACGTGGGCTTAAAAGATTGTGGTCAAGTCGCACGATGAAATCAGTAAGGACCTTTTAACGCCAATTGTTGCTTGCTAGGCGGTCAAATCGGCAATGACTAAAGCTTAAAAGAATCATGCAAAAGCATCACATCGTCGACATGAGATAGACATTCTATGGGACAAACTTGCCAACAGATATACTACACTAGGCTGTAAAAAGGTAGACCATCTAAGGTCAAATCGCATGGGGCTAATAGGGAAGCAGGCCAACAACTTTTATGATTATCAACATATAATATATAATCCTACATATACAATAACATGGGGACACGCAATCTAAAATATATAAGCGCACACATAGATATGATGTACACGCCTATAGAATTTTGGCTAAGGGAAATATGACCAGCTATGGGGTCAACGCGTGCAGGCCTAAGGCTATGACATCCAAGGCCTCAAATATATTAACATACAATATCACATATATTGAAGCAATAGGACACGCATGCATATATGAAAAACACAGTACACTATATATACAATATAATAAAACATGCAAGCATACATATTATATATATAATATATATGACACGCATACATACACATATAACATATATAAACAGATATATAGCCACGCACACTATTCATATAAACTAAATTCTGAAACTTTACAAAAAAAAAATTAAATCATAAAATAAATTTTCAAACAGTTTGAATAAAATATTTTTAACTTCAAAAATTAATTCTGAAACTTTTATTCTTTAAAAATATTTAGTGACAAAAGTTTATTTTCAAAAATATTTTTCTTATAAAAATTTTATCATGTCAAAACACAGCACTATCATAAGATATGATAAACAGAATGCAAATGCAACGTGGTGTCGTGTCCTACGTGACAGAATAACTCCTATGAGCCATAAAGTATGGAAATTACCTTTTCTGAAATGACAGACCGAATCGAGAGTGTCGAGAAGACATTTGATGTAGATGGGCATAGAGAGCTCGACGTCGATAGGCGAGACACAATCCTAATTACAAAAGTATTTTGTCAAAATTCACGTCCAATTAGATGAAGGTCTATATAGCTAAAGCACGGAAAGAAATCGCAGGTTTGGTCTATATAGATACCTTCATAAACATCACATTTACTTTCAAACGTTCATTGACTCAACATTTATTAACTTAGGCCAGATTTACTTAACCATATTCTTGGACTTCTATTCAACGCACGCACACACCCTGTTTAGAAAAATACTCATTTTTCTTTGAAAGAATCATATAACACATGCTTTTGTTTATTATAATTCAAACCTCATTAAATAGCTTAAACATCATTAAGTCATCCTATTTACCGATCCCATGTTACCACATGAACATTAAACATTTAATGCATTATTCTTGCATTAATAAATCAATGAATCAATACCATTCATTTATACCTCTTTCGAGAATATTCAATTCAGTACTTAGCATTTTCTTTAGGGATTCTGCCGACACACACACCCATCACAAGACACGCACACCCACGGTTTCACGAAATTTCACCACCCAACACCGAGTGCAGTTGCTCTTGGGTTTTTCACCCTAGGAACAACATAACCCTGCTTAATTATTTAACCTGACACCATCCAATATCATTATGTTTCTAATGTGTTCTATATATTTCATATTGTCCACACTAATTTGCCTTTTTCGGGCCAAAGCCTAAGACTTGGACTTAATCGTCCATTTTCCCATTATCCATTTAGGAAAAATCGTTATACCCCATTAAAGTCCTCTTTTTTCAAATATGTTAACTTTACACAAAAATCATTTCCGTTTAATGACTTATTTCATTCTTCTACTTATGGGTCAAAACACTCTTTAACATTTTTTATTTCATAAAAATGTTACATTTTAAGTAAATTGTTAATTTACCCAATTTACATCAGAATACATAACTTCACTCCTTATTCAAGTGTTATTTACAAAAAAAATACTTTTTAAGATTCAAACTTAACACGTAGGAATTTTAGTCACTATGACACTTTTTCAACTCCTCACTTTGTCGAAAATCACATTTTTGCACATTACTCCCTTTAATACATAAAATCAAGCTTTTCACATATTAAACGCTACACACTTATTTATGAGCTTTAACACTAAAAACCCCATTTTAGTCAACATTCACACATTTGACACTTTACATTTCAAACTTAGTGTTACACACTTTAATTATGACTTTTTGCATAAATACCCATAGTCATTTTATTCACACTTGGTCTTATATACTTTCATTATCTACATTTCACCCAAAGTTTGGAAGAAGACTACACTTTCACATATTTATGCTTTTAACCCCAAAACTTAGTTTAACAAACTAAATTGTACACTTAGTAAATCAAAATCAATTTGTTCATTTCATAATGATTCATTAATATTGAAATAACTATAGTAATCTCATAAAAAGGGCATATACATACCAAATGTTCTTCACATCAAAGAAATCATTTATTCACCTTAAAACATGAGTTTAAAATATTTAAATTCATAAAAATGTTTGTGAATAGTGGGCTGAAAATTATCCATTTTTAAATTAATTCAATCCTTCATTTAAGTGCCCATATTCATATAAAATAGTAAGAATGATACTAATAAGTCTATTAGTATATTTAAAACCTTAATCAACATATTTTAAGCTCTAAATATGTAGAAACATCAAGATAAACATAGGTTTACTATAAGACCCATATCAAAGACAGAAAATCCCATTTTCTTCTAAACTATATTTTAAAATCATGTAATATTCAATATTTAATCATGGATGGCTATTTCTACACACCTAATATCAACAAGATACAAAATAATCACACTAATACCATTATCAGCCTAATTTAGTAAGAGAATAGTATTTCCCACCTCAAAATATCCTCAAATAATGGTAGAGAAGGTGAGTGAGTCCCCCACCTACAAAGGTGGCCCCAAGACCACTCTTTAAGATCCCAAATGAATCTTCAATATCCATGAACTACTATTTCTTATTCCATGAGAAACCCCTTTTAAAAACTCCCAACATGGCTTCCTTTGAGCTCCAAGAACTTCTCCCAGAACCACGTATGTGTAGTCCCAACTTTGAGAGGTGTTTTAATGGAGTTTGGGAACCTCCACGGAGCGGTCCCAACTTTCAAGATGGTTTGTTTCTATCTGTCTCTTGTAAACCCTTCTTAGGGTTTGCATGGCAACTCTAAATTCCCCCACTCTCATCAACCCTAAGCCGCCAGATATACCCAACGTGTGGAATAGATCTTTCGCTGCTGTTGTGGCTGAATCATCTTCCTCACATGCACTGGATCTTAAGAAACCTACAACCTTCAAGGGGGAACCTGCATTTTTCTTTTCTGAGGAGGATATTTCTACCCTATCGAATCCTTTCAAACATGCTTTAGTAGGGAAGTTTTCCCATGGTCGACCCTCAATGGAGATGATTAGGCAAGTCTTTCAAACTTTCTCTCTAAAAACATCATTCAATATGGGCCTTCTTGATCATAAACATGTTCTGATTAGATTAAACTCTGATGAAGATTACTCTCGTATGTGGATGAGAGAAACTTGGTATGTTGGTAAGTTCCCTATGAGAATTTTCAAATGGACTCCTAATTTTCGTCCAGATATTGAAAATAACTTTGCCCCCATATGGATATCCTTCCCTCAACTACCCATACATTTCTTTTCTAAATCCTCTCTTTACTCCATCGCTCAACTGATAGGCAATCCCCTTAAACTTGATGCCTCAACTGCTGAAATCAATAGACCAAGTATCGCTAGGGTTTATGTGGAAGTGGACTTAACTAAAGCTATATCTCGTAGAGTTTGGATAGGATGTGGATCTAAGGGGTTTTGGCAGGAGGTGGTTGCTGAAAACATCCCAAAATACTGTAACAGTTGCTCAAAAAAAGGCCACGATGAAGCCTCATGTTTGTTCAAATCCCAAGTTTCGAATTCCCAGCCTATTAAGACCACTCAATTTGTGATTAAGAAGAACCCCAATCATATTGTTGAACCTATCAAAGATGTTCCATCAGAGAAAGGCATAGCAGGTTTGGCAGCTCCATCAGATAAAGGCAAAGCAATTGTGGTTGTTACATCAGAGAAATGCAAAGAAGTAATGGATGATCAGCTTCCAGTTATACAGAAGGATACAAACAATTCTAGATATGTTTCTTCAATTAAAACTCATAGCACGGTTCAAGAAGGTTTGGTAGCTGCAGAAGATAGAGATCAGGTGGATGAATTATGTGGAAATAATACTCCAATTATTCATCATGGCAATCAAGCCATCAAAGTTCAAGCCAACAAGCTTCAAGGCCACATTCAAAAAATTCAAAATAATGATATCAGTGCTGAAGAAGCTGCCATCATGGAAATAAGCTCATTGTCTCCAAGAGCTACGGAGTTACCGGACTACGAGATAAATAATGATTCTCTCACATTGTATATATCTGATCACGAAATGAATGCTCAACATCACCCCAGTTCCTTGGAAGATTTGAAACAATGTGCTAGTAAATTTGACAGAAAGATCAGTAGACATCAAGCCCATAAGGAAGAGGAGCAAGTTAAAGATTGTTGTAATGTAGACTCTTTTGCTCAGGTAAAGAAAATGAAAATGATTGACCCTCTCTTTAGGAGACTTACCAGAGCCAGATCCAGAGGTAACAACAACTCTCACCATTTTATTCCTAAATGATTAGTCTAATTATTTGGAATGTTAGAGGGGCTGCTAAAAAATCATCCTCTGGAAGAGTAAAAATGCTTCTTAAAATGCATAAACTCCCATTTATAGCTCTTTTAGAACCAAAAGTGGAGGCTCAGAAAATTGAAAAGTTTAAAATGAAATGGGGATTTGAAGGTTGCTGCAGCAATAATAGTGGGAAATTTTGGGTTTTTTGGAGATTTGGCATAACTGTGAATGTGATTGAGGACCACTCTCAACTCATAACAGTTTATGTTGCCCATTTAGTTCTAAAGAACCCAATTTTCTTATCCATTATTTATGCTAAGTGCTCAAAAGAAGAAAGAATATATCTATGGGCTAACTTGGAGGCAATGTCTAGTAATGTTGAATCTTCTCCCCATTTGGTTATTGGTGACTTCAATGTGGTCTCTAATCAATCCGAAAAAGTAGGAGGCAATAACATCAATTCTCAAGCTGTAGAGGATTTCAATCAGGCTATTGAGGATTGTGGTCTTCGAGATTTGGGCTATTATGGTTCTAGGTTCACTTGGTATAATAAAATAAAAGAGGAAGACCTGATTATGTCAAGGCTGGACAGGTGCCTTTTTAATTCAGATTGGGAAGCTTATTTTCCCACTTCTCGAATCCTCCACTTGAATAAAACCTCTTCAGACCATGCTCCTCTGTTACTTACTGTCAAAACTACAATATATGAATATCCGAGACCCTTTAAATTCCAATTAATGTGGTGCTCTCACAATTCTTTCGAAGCTACAGTGGAAAAGTCCTGGAAATTAGCATGCTCTGATTCAGCTATGAGGAATTTTGCCCTGAAATTGAAAAGACTGAAAGGGGACTTGAAGATATGGAATAAAGTTCATTTCAAATACATCTTCCAATCAGTGCGAAACTTAGAGGATGATATAGCTCAACTTGAAGTTAATTATGAGATGGACAGCTC
This sequence comes from Sambucus nigra, assembly GCA_949130495.1. Lineage (NCBI taxonomy): Eukaryota > Viridiplantae > Streptophyta > Magnoliopsida > Dipsacales > Adoxaceae > Sambucus > Sambucus nigra. The sequence continues at coordinate 541,846,294 of OX422217.1, read as the reverse complement.
TGATTTCAATAGAGAAGTTCTTCACCGAACTCAATCTAAATTATTAGATGCTATAAAAGTTGAAGAGGAGTTTTGGAGGCAGAAGTCTTCTCTTAAATGGCTCAAGCTGGGTGATGCCAACTCTAAATTTTTTCATGCCACTGTTAAGGACAAGCACAAGAAGCTGAATATTCATGCTCTAAAAACTCAAGACGGATCTGTTTTGGAGGATCCCCAAGATTTGAAAAATCACATCCTTGAGTTTTGCATGGACCTCTGGTCTCCTGAGTCTCCTCGGCTCTTAGAGGATCTTTCTGAGTACATTACTCGTATTATTTCTTCTGATATGAATGAAGTTCTTGAGGACTTTCCTTCAGAAATGGAGATTCTTCAAGCTATAAATGATCTTAATGATGAAGCTGCTCCTCGTCCTGATGGCTTCAATGGAACATTTTATCAAAAATGTTGGCCTATCATTAAAACTAACTTAGTTGCTGCTATATCTTCTTTTTTTACAGGTAGCTCAATTCCTCAAAGCTGGTCCAGTACTACTGTAGTTCTTGTTCCCAAAACAAAGTGCCCCAAGTCCTGTGCAAAGCTTAGACCTATTAGTATATGTAACTTCTCTATGAAGATCATTACTAAGGTTCTCTCTAATAGACTGGCAAAATTTCTTCATTTGATCATTTCTCCTAATTAGAGTGGATTTATCAAAGGGAGAGCTATTCAAGATAATATTTTACTGGCTAAAAAAATGGTTGAAAACATTAGCAAGAAGTCTCATGGTGGAAATGTTCTAGTCAAGCTTGACATGGAAAAATCCTACGATAGGGTCAATTGGGGATTTCTGATTTCAGTTCTCAGGAGCTTTAGTTTTGGGGAAATATGGATTGATTATATTTGGAGAATTATTTCTTTCAATTGGTTTTCTATCCTATTCAATGGTCAAATTTATGGCTACTTTAAATCAACTAGAGGTTTGAGACAAGGGGACTCTATTTCTCCAGGTCTTTTTATTCTAGATGCTGAATACTTAAGCAGAGGTCTTAACCATCTCATGGAAAATAGGAAAATCAATCCTTTCTACATGCCTAGTGGCAGCCGTATTATTTCCCACATAGCCTTTGCAGATGACCTTATTATCTTTGTAGTGGGGATAAAAGAAGTTTAAGACAGCTAATTGTTTTTCTTGATTCGTATGCTTCTAAATCGGGCCAAAAAATTAACTTTTTGAAGAGTAGTTTTTCGGTTGATTCTAAATCCTCTCCCCACTTCAAGTCTAAGGTTGATCATTGTACAGGTCTGAGATTTAAAGATCTCCCTATAAAATATTTGGGATGCCCAATATTTAAAGGGAAAAATAAGCTGAAATTCTATGACAGCCTGGTGCAATCGTTGAGAACTAAGCTTGCTGGTTGGAAATCTAATCTTTTAACTGCAGGTGGGAGGCTTATTCTGATCAAGCACGTGTTAATTTCCATCCCTCTATTTCTATTGGCGTCTATATCTCCTCCCAAAACTATAATCCATAGAATTCACTCTCTTTTCAACAATTTTTTTTAGGGTGGAAATAGTGAACAAGGTTGGAAATTTCAATGGAAAAAGTGGGAATTTTTATGTAGAGGCTTTAAAGCAGGGGGTATGGAGTTTAAGGACTTCAATCTCATTTCTAAAGCTTCATCTATGAGATTGTTCTGGAAATTTAAATCTGAGAAATCTTTATGGTCTTCTTTCATGGCCAATAAATACAAAACTTAAATGCAGCCTCAAGAGGTGGATCCCAGTTTTGCAAGAGAATTCAATCAGTTAGAGAAGTCTGCTTACAAAATATGGAGGAAATTGATGGCCAGTGGATTTGGAAACCTCATGATTCAGGTGACTTCAACTTCTCATCTACCTATTCTATTTCTAAAGAGAGCTTTCCCTCTTCTAGAGTTTTTTATCAGATATGGGATTTTAATATTCATAAAAAGTGCTCTATTCTAACCTGGAAGTTGCTGAATTACTGTGTGCCTATTGAAGACTGCATTAAAAAGGTGGGTATAAGGCTATGTTCGAGATGTAAGGCTTGTAAAAGCAATGAAGAATCTATAACACGCTCTTTTATTCATTGTCCAATCATCCAGCCTATTTGGAAATTCTTTGTTGATCTTATGGGAGTTTCTTTGGATAGCTCTTCGATGTCAACTCTTGTTCATAGTTGGTAGTTAAAAGCGGGTTCAAAGGATTACTTCAAATTCTTATGCAAATGTATCCCTATAATGGTGTGTTGGGAGATTTGGAAAAGTAGAAATTTATCTACTTTTGAAGATGTCAACATGGAAGATTCTCAAATTATCTCCAATGCTATTTCATCTATTTCTGCTATCTGTTCAGGTCTCATTTTTACAAACTCCCTCTTAGGTTTTGATGGTAGTCTAAAAGAGATTTTCAAAATCAATTCCAAAAATCGTAAGCAAGTTTGTTCATCTATTAAATGGTCTTTTCTGCTTGGCAATAGTTTCAAACTTAACATCGATGGTGCTTCTAAAGGTAATCCAGGAGATAGTGGATGTGGTGGCATAGTGAGGAATAACAAAGGAGATATGATAATTGCTTTTGCTCATTCTACTAACTCATCTTCCAATTCTTTTGCTGAATTAAATGGGCTTAGAATGGGCATAAAGCTTTGTATTGAATACCATATAAAGGAGATTCATATCGAGGTTGATTCTATGCTTGTGGTGAATCTGATTAATAGAAATTAGAAACCCCCTTGGAAGATGAAAGGATTGGTGACTGAAATTCAAGAAGACTTGAAACTCCTGAAATATTCTTTATCCCATTGTTTCAGAGAATCTAATATGGTAGCGGATCTCTTAGAAAATCATGGCATTCATTGCAATTCGATTCAGGTCTTTTTATCTCCTTTAGACCTCCCTCCTATGGTTAGGGGAGTTGTTAGGCTTGATAAGATGGGTTGTCATTACATTAGATCCTCATTTCTATAATTTCGCTTGTTCTTTCTATGTGTTAGGATTTTTATCCTTTGCTTTATTTTCCTAAGATTTATTTTGCTTGTAAGCCACCGTGGAGAGGTTGTTTCTCCTTGAATAATATATCTATTAGGGGTTTCTTAACTCTTCCATTAAAAAAATGGTGGAAAAGGGTTGGCAAATAAGGACCACTAATTTGAAAGGAGGAGAAAATCTTGCAAGATATAGAAGATAGAGATACAATCTGGAAATGTTTGAGAGTTTTGGCTCCAAGTATTTCCCTCTCATTTCTCTAACAATGAAATTACGAAAGCTTTTCACCCTTGACCAACAAACCCAAGGTTTTGAATGCACAAATGGGTGTAATTTGGTTTCCCAAGGTTTGCATAGTAATTCTTGAAAGAGACAACACATACACAAAACATGTGACCCCAAAAACCCATTTGAAAAATGCCCAAAACACCCACAAATGTTGATTTGCGTCACTTTTGGTACCAGCCCCAATTTATTTATTTTTCTTTGAAAATTTTAACTTAAGAATCATATTCCTTGCTTTTTTTATCTAAAAAAATCATATTTAGAATAGTCGTTTGGCCTCCCGGATTGTCCTATACAAGGTGCGTAAGAATCGGGACCTCCGCACAAAACATATTTTTATTTTTTATTTTTCTTCGCATGGTAATATTCCTTATATTTTTATGAGTCTAAATATATGGTTGGAATATTTTTTTGACTTATCGATTGCCCTAAATAATTCGCGCAAACTGAACTTTCACAGTGTTGCGCACCGTCAGAAAATTTGTACCAGGCTCGCGTAGCACTCGTTGCTTCTTTGAATCACGTGAAACTTAACCTAAGTACTTAAAATAATTATATAAACTCAAAATAAAGCTCATGATAGCCATGCAACGTAAAAATTTCTTATTTAATCCATATTGTGATACTTTGTTTTTCCTACCATTTAAATGTCGCTTCGTATTAACCTTGTCCATGTCACATCCGTTCCCTGATATTCTTTCCTCAAACTTCACGAACATCCTACTTAATACTATTAAATATTTAATACACATTCATGAAATATCTACATCGTGGTATTTTTCTTGTTTAAGCCATTTACGTGTTACTTTACGTGTTACACTTGAATTATTTATTCATCATATTTTTCTTCGGACAAAACACCTCAAATAATGTTAAATACCTAATTTCTAAGGTGGGGGTATTACATTCTTCCCTCCTTAGGAAATTTTTTCCTCAAAATTTATGATCATCAAGCTCATAAATCATTCATCCAATAATTTAATTCTGATCCTAGATATCTTTAACACTATAGTCTAACCGAGACATTTCATACCATTAATTTGTTATAACCGCGGTGGATCCTAAGGTATTATTGTTAACTCTTAAGAATGCCTAATATGTACATCTAAAAAATATCTCAAAGTAACTAATAGTGAGCAAATATCATTCTAACACCCCAAAGAACTCTTTATCATGAATTACTCTAAACATCGGGATTTACAAGCCTACGTTTCGTCAACCGATTTGAATCTTGCCTAGCCTAGAAAGATACGTCCTCAATATCAATAACCATTCACATCAATGATTTCGAGACAACCATTTTAATCCCAATGGTCCATCCGACTGATACCTTCTACAAAACTACGCATTAAGCTAAAGTCATCTGAGCTATGATAACCCAAATACACATGGGAGGCTACATTCCAATTTACAAATTCCATACGGAGTCCAACACTAGAATTTAATGTTCCATCAAGTTCTAATATTCATATCTTAGATTCGTGACCTCAAATCCACGATATACATCATAACCAGCTATATCGGTTAACTAGTGAGTGTGTTAACCTAAATCTATCAAGTACACATGTAAACTACATGCAACAAACTGCAAGACCATGCGTACACGCCAACCAATGTAAAATAAAGGTGATTTCAAGAAGAGCGTACTCATGTACGATAATGAATTAGCCTTAACCCAGCCTATCTCGCATCACTACTGAGCTTATGCAACGTTACACCTAAATACAGACCCAAGATTGACACAACCACTTCCCATCACCGGGATTAAAGAAGACATAATAACATGCAATAGATCAGGCAACTACCATGACAGAATGAAATAATTGAATTCGGGCAATGAAACATGCCATGTGAAGTAAGAACCACAACGTACACTTGAAGTATTAAATTTCACCGACTTATACATGCGCTAAAGTCCTAGCCATGGCATGCACCCTCGATTGAATCACTAATCACGACTACCCATTTTCGAAGACAACAACTTGGGAACCGATTCATTTGGGAATCTAAAATGCTAGGCTTCCCTCCTTAAGACCGAGGTTACTTTTTATCCTTCATATCAAAGCGAAGTTATATTTCTCATTTCTTAATGTTAGTCACTGACCTACATACTCAAGTCTCCACAATCTCCACATATGATTGCTAACTTTCAAAACTCAAGATCTTTCTCATCTAGTGAAACACAACACTCACATAATTTTACCATACAGACCATCTCTATAATCTTTAGCAACATCCTATCAATCCCAAATCATAAGTATCGGACTAGTTACAATGACACCTCAATTTTTCAAGCATTATCCCTACCTAAAACCTAATGATTCTTATCACTAGAGTCATACAATCCACACAGGTAGCCCATGTAGGTGTTATAATCAAGCCTAATAATCCACCCTGAGAGCTATCTCTAAAATCGGAATGATTGTCATTGTGTTCTAAATTTTCCAACTGTAAAATCTAGCATGTATTAACATATTTTCGATATTAGCATTAAATTTCATATTACCACATCAGCTTATAACAAAAGCCTTGACACCAACTCAAAACACTACCATAGATCACTACGACTTAACCATAATAAAATCATTAATGATTTACTATCATCACGTAAACCTGAGTGCAACATCGATTCTTACAAACACTTCGTGGAAAAGACACCAATTCAATCATTCCCCAAAATGGACATACACATCCCAGTGTAACAGTGGTCATGGCAAAATCCTATCACATCCACCAACTCGTAACCTCAAGGAATCAATTCTAGTCACTACGTGTTATGCCAACCGTAAAGCTATTTCCTCGACATCATAAGGAATCTCAAATTTTTGGGAGATACACTATTGTCACTGTTACACACGGTACACAATCTTAAGTTCACTATTACTAGGGAATGTCTACCACTCTCATTAACATATCACTAGATAAACATTAGTATACATCTCCAAGGAATCTTCAATACGAATTCACATGCATACCCATGCTGCTAGTACGAATTCTAAATGAGTGATCAACCACGACCACTAAGTTGTACCAATATTTAAACATCATACTATGTGCTTAATCTACAAGTTAACACAATTATATAGCTTGGTAGGATATGGGACGTTGGGCATCGCCTATAAACACCAAGTCCCACACCATGGATGCCAAAAGGGATCATATTCCTCAACACCACATTATCATTCCTAAAACTATAATTTAATACCACCAAAGTTTTTGTAGGACGTCGGGTATTGCCTAAGAGGAGGCTCACCCTAATGACGCTGTAAGAGGTCCTATCCTATAACATCACAACTACAGTTCTTAACACGAAGTCACTAAGATTTTTCTAGGTTCACTCGTAGGTTACCTCAAATCATCATAATTATCTAAACCCATGTTATAACAAAGATACACTAACACCAAGTCCTTAACTAAGGGACCAAATATGTTTTTACCACATAATCGATATTTATAAACATCACTCGGTCACCTAATATCCATAGATGAAATATACAACCTTTAAATCTTGGTCTCAACGAACACCACTCGACATTTCTAGTACCATTAAGGCTACTCTCGTCATCAGAGTTCCACATAATACATCTCATGAAAAATATCACGGTGTTTCCACTATTCGTCTACACTGACCCCATGATTTACCGACAGATCTACACCAGAAATGCCATAGAACATGAAAGGCAACTAACTTAGCTGTTTACCATCTCATAATAGTTTTATATCAAACTAAGGTCCTTGATGTCACTATCCAAGATAGGAACCGAATCTATCACCGATCCAGCCTGACCAGCCCAAACTAACATCAACGTCGAGCCACTATCGACATCACCACATCACACTCGAATGGAACATTGAACCTAAAGCTCTTATACCATGCTGTAATCCCCCGACTAGAGTTTAATGTTTATTAAAGGACTAACCCGATCCGTTTCACACGTTAATTATAAAGTTCAATGAAACATCTTAAATAATATTCCAAATCAAGTTTATTATTATTTAAGGTTACACTTATTAGCAAGCGAGTTCAATTTACAATCACTGCGTGATATGACCCAAAGGAAGTACCCCAAGGCCAAGTAAACAGAGGTACTAACATAAATAAAAGTAAATAATAACTTGTATAACGCACTCCAAATACGAAACTGCATGCAACCTGTCGTAACAAAATGAGGGATAAAGTTAAATGCTCGGTGGGAACTGTAAATTGCCGTATAGAATGAACGGCAAAAAGAATACTCACACGCTATGCTACATGCATGTGAAAGTACGTATGTATCTACCTATATACCTTTGAAAATACATATCCCAATGTATTAAACCGTTTTATTCAAAAATGTTATTTACTCCAATATACTTCCATATTCTTACAAAATAGTCACTTTGTATCAATATGCATAAAACGAGCATATTCCTTCCCGTTAACTCACACCGTGAAACAAATGAGATTTGTTAGAAAAAAGAAACCTCACATTTACTATCAAACTTTCATTAACTCAACGTTTATTAACTCACACTAGAGTTACTTAACCATATTAAAGGACTTCCATTCAATGCGTGCACACATCGTGTTTAGAAAAATATTCATTTTCCTTTGAAAGCCTCATATAACACACGATTATGTTTATTATAATTCAAACCTCATTAAGTAGCATAAACATCATTAATTCATCTTATTTAAATATCCCATGTTTCCACATGAACATTAAACATTTAATGCATTATTCTTCCAATAATAAATCAATGAATTAATACCATTCATTCATGCCTCTTTCGTGAATATTCAATTCATTACTTAGCATATTCTTTAGGGATTCTGCCGACAAACACATCCATCATAACACACTCACACCCACGGTTTCACGGAATTTCACCTCCCTGAACCGAGCACCAAGTAAACTGCAGTTGCTCTTGCGTTTTTCACCCTAGGGACAACATAGCCTTGCTTAATTATTTAACCCGTCATCATCCAATATCATTATCTTTCTAATATGTTCAACATTTTTCATAATTTCCACATTAATTTTCCTTTTTTGGACTGAAGCCAAATCCTTGGACTTAACCGTCCATTTCCCATTATTAATTTAGGAAAAATTGTTATACTCAATTAAAAGGCTTTTTTCCACATATGTTGACTTTACACCGAAAATCATTTTCTTCTAAGAACTTTTTCATTCATCTACATAAGTGCCAAAACCTTCTTTAACATTTTTGTATCATGAAAATGTTACATTTTAAGTAAATTGCCACTTTACCCAATTTTCATCAGAATACATAACTTCACTCCTTATTCAAGTGCTATTTATAAAAAAAAAACACCATTTTTAAGCTTCAAACTTAACACGTAGTCATTTTAGTCACTACGACACTTTTTGAACTCCTCACTTTGTCGAAAATCACATTTTTTTCATATTACACCCTTTAATACATAAAATCATGTTTTTTCACATATTAAAGTCTACACACTTATTTATGAGTTTTAACACTAAAAAGAAAACCATTTAGTCAACATTTACTTATTTGACACTTTACATTTCAAACTTAGTGTTACACACTTTGATTATGAATTTTTGCATAAAAACCCATACTAAGTCATTTTATTCACACTTAGTCTTCTACACTTTCATTATTTACATTTCACCCATAGTTTTCAAGAAGACTACACTTTCACATATTTATGCTTTTAACCCCAAAATTTAGTTTAACAAACTAAATTGTACACTTAGTAAATCAAAATCCATTTTCTCATTTCATAATGATTCATAAACATTAAAATCAATAGAGTAATCTCATAAAAAGAGCATATACATACCAAATGTTTTTCATATCAAATAAATCATTTATTCACATTAAACATGAGTTTGAAATATTTTATTTCATAACAATGTTTATCAATAGTGGGCTGAAAATTATCCATTTTTAAAACACATTCAATCCTTCATTTAAGTGCTCATTATTATATAAAATACTAAGAATGATAATAATAAGTCTATTAGTACATTTAAAACCTTAATGATCATTTTTTAAGCTCTAAATATGTAGAAAAATCAAGCTAGACATAAGTTTACTACAAGACCCATTTCAAAGATTGAAAATATCATTTTCTTCTAAACTATATTTTGAAATCATGTAGTATTCAATCTTTAATCATGGATGGCTATTTATACACGGCTAATATTAACAAGATGAAAATTAATCATACTAATATCATCATCAACTTAACTTAGTAAGAGATAAGTATTTCTCACCTCAAAATGTCCTCAAATAGGGAAGGTGGGTGACTCCCCCACCTCCAAAGGTGGCCCTAAAGGGAGTTACAATAGACTAATATTTAAACCAAATGAATCTTCATGATCCATGAACTAATCTTTCTTCTTCCATGAGAAACCCCTTTTAAAAACTCCAAACAAGGCTTCCTTTGAGCTCCCTGAACTTCTCCCAAAACCTCCTATGAGTTGTCCCAACTTTGAGAGTTATTTTAATGGAGTTTGGGAACCTAAAAGGTGTTGTTTTAATGGTAGAAAATGGGTGGTAAATAAGGACCACTAATTTGTAAGCAAGAATAACTCTTGCAAGAGCTATAAGATGGAGATATAATCTGAAAATGTTTGAAAGTTTTGGCTCTAATTTTTCCCTCCCATTTCTCTTATAATGCAATTATGGAAGCTTGCCACCCTTAAATAATAAACCCAGGGTTTTGAATGACCAAATGGTTGTAATTTGGTTCCCCAAGGGCTGTATAGTAAGTCTTGAAAGGTACTACACATACACCAACCATGTGACCTCAAAAAACCATTTAAAATGCCCTAAAACACCCACAAATGCTGATTTGCATCACTTTTGGTACCAGTCCCCTTTTTTCTTGAAGTTTTTAACTAAAGAATAATATTCCTGGCATGTTTTTAGCTTAAAAAATCATATTTACAATAGTCGTTTGGCCTCCCTGATTATCATGTACAAGGCGCGCAAGAATCGGGACTCCGCGCAAAACATATTTTTTTTCGATTTTTCTTGGTATGGTAATATTCCTTATATTTTTATGAGTCTAAATATATGGTCAGAATATTGTTTTGACTTACTGATTGCAGTAAAGAATTCACGCAAAGTTGGACTTTCGCACTGTCGTGCACCTTTAGACATTTTGTATTGAGGCTCGCGTAGTGCTCGTTGCTTGTCCTAATCACGTGAAAATTAACCTAAGTAATTAAAATAATTATAGAAACTCAAAATAAAACTCATGAGAGCCATGCAACATAAAACTTCATTGTTTAATTCATATTACGATACTTTACTTTTTCATACAATTTAAATATCGCGTCGCATTAACCTTGTCCGTGTCACATCTGTTCCCCGATATTTGCTCCTCAAACTTAATGGACATCCTAGCTAATTCTATTATAGATTTAATACGTATTCATGCACCACCTGCATTGTGAAATTTTTCTCCTTTAAACCATTTACGTAATACGCCACGTTACGTATTGCTTTACGTGTTACACTTGAATTATTTATTCCTCGAATTTTTCTTTGGATAAAAAACCTCAAATAACATTAAATACCTAATTTCTTGGGTGGGGTATCACATATAAGCAACATAAAAATTCATTATTAGGGCTTGAGAGTGGTGAGATAAAACATTATTCACATTTTGTGAAGGACCTAGAGAGATAAGGCCATATATCACTCAAAATCAATAGTTTTCTTCCTCAAATGTTCCAACACACCTAACTAACTATGGGTGGATCATGATGATATGAGAAATCGTCCACTAGTGGTTCTCGTACCAGTAAATCAAGTTTAAAGTATAATAAACAGATAGAACTAGTAAAAAGAGAGAGAAGACACGCAATATAGAGTGGTTCAGCCTCTAAAATAGGCCTATGTCCACTATGTTGCTCCATTCTCATTACATGCGTTGCATAGTACAATACAATCCAACCTAAAGAGGCGTATAAGTATGAGAATAAAGTAGAGTACATGGTAGTAATGAGGATTTCAGTGTGTCGGGGAGATGGCTGTGGTGCTGACGAGTAGCTCCCAGGCTATGCTCAGTGGCGTAGAAAGAGTAATCAACACTAAGCTTGACACTGATGTAGGAAAAATGAATTCGAGATCTGGAATAATGAATATGTCCCCAATATCGAGGTGTGGACCTCTATTTATAGGTGTGCATTTCTTGTGGATAAACAGGGGTGCGACCAGTTAATATGATAAGACTGGGGCTGCACCCTGTAGTGAGTTAGGTCGCGCCCTATATCAAGTAGGGGCCGCTCCCTTAGCATTGAGGTGCCGCACCCTATGTGCAAGTGGGCCGCTGTAATAAGTCCTCATCACTTGCCATTGTATACATTCCATGGCAAGGTACTATATTTGTACTATCAATAAGCTCCCAAGTCGTAGTTGCAAGAGATTGTGATTGGGGCTACGGCTGAGTAGTTCAGTCCTCTCAAGGTGATGCGATACGTCCAAGGTGATGCTTCGTCTTCCCGCACCCTCTTGTATAAATTGTTCCGGTCGTGGACTTCATTACGTTTCCCAAATCTTTGAGAACATATCGATAGCCAAACTCTGTTTGTTCGACCCCTTAATTTTTTGGCGACTTTCGAAAGCTGCGTGTGGTGGTTCTGAGGTTGTTTGAGGCTGAGCATCGTTCGTTTCTTCCTTTCCAGGTAATTTTTTCAACTACCAACCTCTTTAATAGCCTTTTTAGTTCATAATTCACAATTCATCATCTGAACTTCAGAATTTTTGCATTTGTGAATCTCCTAATCTTGAATTGAACTTACTTGAATCATGTTTGTTGCTTTCTGAACTTGTATTAGATTTTTCTGGATTATATCTGCTATATCTATTTCTACCAATTTCTCAACTGATCGAACCCATATGATAATACGTAGTTGTTTGGATTTGAACTAGGTACTCGATCTTGAATAAATCTTCAATGTTAGCCCAATACATGAATTTTGTTGGTTAGGGTTAGACTTTAGGGTTTCTGAACTAGGTAACCCCTTATGTTCTTGACGTTCTTGAGAGGGACTCTTCGTATTCTAGGGCTTTTGATCTTTGAATTTACCCAGGCTAAATACTAAACTGTTTGAGTGACTGGTCGCGGCATGGTAAAATCTCTTTAGTAACTCAAGGATGTCCTGTATCAATGCTTCAATTGGTTTAATAATCTTTTGCAGCCTGTAGTGAGCAAAGGCTGCGACTTGTAAATATTTAACTACGGCTTGTAGAAACTATTTCCTAGGTTCTCAGATTCGAGTCCGTGGCATTTAGCCCATAATTTAATGACTACGGCATCGAAATAATATTCCGCGATGACAATTAACTTCTAGGGCTTTAGAATCCAACACTTGGCATATTTAGCCAATCTTGCTGACCATTTCTATTCTTTAATATTCATATCGTTATGCCTACCGCGGCTTTCTAGAGGCTTTTAGAACCATACTGGATGCGGCGCCGAACTGAAGACTTTCTACTTTTTAGGTACTATTGCAGCCATATGAACTTTGATCTGGACGAATTTCTAAGAGGCTTTTGGAATGAACATTTTGAATCCTCTCCTCCCGAACATCCTTCCGTGCGCCCTTTGAAATCAGTTGCACCTTGACAACTAAAATATTGCCCCGACTGTGTGGCACTAGATTCAGATTCAATACCAGACTCTGCGGCCATGGAAGAAGAGGCCAATTCTAGCAACCATCCGATGGACATAGATGAAAACGTCGCGGCAGGGAGTGCAACTAATGTTAGGGATGAACCAGTTGGTACTTCTAGAAGGGCTGAGAGACCTCTTGCTGCACTTAGTATCCGCAGTGCTATGAACCAAGAATGGGTTGATCAGGTAGCTGAGGCCTTTGAGTTTCTAGAGAACTTGATGTGCTCAGCATCGGCCGCGAAACAAAGTCTATGCACGACACTTGCTGATGATGGGGTCTGCTTCCCCTTGCACGCCTTTATTTATGGGTGGCGACTTCCTGTCCCTGTTCCCATTAGAAGAATTATCCAAACAATGAGGCTATCCCCAGCCCAATTAGATCCGAATGGCTGGAGGGCCATTCTTTCAACTGTTGTATTATGGGAGAATCAATTCAAAAGAAACATTACCCCCATGGAGTTTTTCTATTTCTACCGCCCAAAGGAAAATTCCATAAAGTTTGCGGGGTACTACTACTTTTAGGTCCGCGGTGGGATGAGACCCTTTACTCAGGGAGGCCTACCAGTGTAAAGAACTGTAAGGGAAAATGTTTATACATTTTTGGAGAAGGGTGGGAGATTCACCCTGAAGAGACTGAGAGGGAGAGGGACTTTAGAATGACGCGATAATGAGGGTGTCCTTCCAAACTTGGTAAATAACTTTTGAATTATGGTCGCGTCCCCTATTTATAGTTGTTTATTATTCTTCTCATTTTTCTTTTGTACTAACCTTTGCATTTTTTGCGGTTCTAGACAATTTGCAGCTGAGTAAGAGGCAATAGAAGAGAGTTGGGGAGGCCAAGGCAATTCCTGCTGAAAATAAGAAGTTTAGCACCTTGTAACCTCTGCGTCCATTTTTGAAGCGGTCTAATTCCCCAACAAATCTATTCCCAAAGAGATGGGTGTTGAAGGTAATGCTATTATTTGATTTTTGATTCCGCAAAAAATGTCTTTAACTTTGGATATTGACTGCTTTATTTTTTCTCAGGTGAGGAGATTAATAGGTCCTGGTTAGCAGCTCGGCTAGCTGAGATGGATGAGGACACGGTGGTCCTTAATAACACTACTAGGTATAGGAAGAGAAAAAGGACCAAGTCCAATGCTCCTGCTACAGTTGCCCGTAGTGGCCAAATTGAGCCTATCGTGCCCCAAAATCTGGCTGCGGATCAAACCACTGCTGTCGCGCCCTCACTCCAAGTTGAGGAGGAGACCCCTAATGAGAGGCCTAAGGTAACTTTCGATGATGATATTGGAGCTAATATTGCCATGGAGACTCTGATTTCACCACTATCTGATCAAGGTGTTCGCGGTACTTCGCCTATACATGAGAGAAATTCTCCTTCCCCTCCATCAATAATGGCTCTAAATACAAATTTGCCTCCTCCATAAAGCAGACGTCCGTGGCCATAACTGTGTAGACCAGATCCCCAGTATTTTTGGGATAATACTTCCCATACCGTCTATAGGATAAGAAAGGCAATAGATGCTTGATCGGTTAGTAGTTGAGGACCATGAGGACATGGAGTCTTACGCCCTTCACAGTCTGCTGCGAGTAAGTAGTTCCAACTTTCCAATATTTTTTGTAGTTTCTGCTTTATTTTCTAACTCTCAATATATTTACAGGCTGCGAAGAGTATTCACACGGCTAATTTGGATAAGGCTAAAACTGAATCCATTGAAGCTGGGAAGAAATCTTTTGTCGCGGCACTCCAAGTGTCTCATATAGATCTTAAAGCGGATGTCAAATCCAAAAATGATGCTGAGGATAATTTCAAGCAAACCGTAGAGGCTCTAAAGTCTTCCCAAGCTTAGACTGCAGAATCTTCCAAGGCTGCAGAGCTTGAAAATGGCAAGTTGGAACAACTTCAGAAGCATCATGAGGAATTAAAGGTCAAAAATGCCAATGATGCCGAGGCCCATGCTGCAGCGATGAAGAAGATTGAGGAAGCTCATGTCACGTCCATTAAGAAGATGGAGGATGACCACTCTGCGGCCCTTACTAGAAAAGATGAACAGCACGACGAAGCCCTTCAATTAGCCATTGATAACACCGTGGCATCATACAAAGGCTCCCCTGACTACTTCCTTATCAATAACAGAGCTTATATCCGCGGCTACCAAGAGTTGAGGTATAGGTTGGGAAAGCACTTCCTTGATGCCATGACTATAATTAAATCTTGGAGCATGGCACACGCTGAGCATGATGCCTCCGTGGCTGAGATGAAGGCTGCAATCGAAGAGAGGGCCAGGCTAAGGGCTAAAGTAGAGGCCACAGCAGCAGAGCAAGAGACTGAGACAACTGTAGATGAAGAAGATGGAAATGAAGAAGATGATGTAACTTCTTGAGTCAACTTCTAGGTTTTTGAACATTGGGGTTGCGTTCCTTTTGCAAACATTTTTGGCATTCAAGTCTGCGGCCTTTGTTTGTATAAACTTAACACTAATCTTTTCCAAGGGTTTTTAATTTCTGATCTTTATTATCAAAGGTGTGGCCACTTTTGCATGTTCTATACTTCCAATGCTTCAAAACTTAATTTATTGCTTGCTTGCTTGATTGAATGTTGACTAATAGATTAAGGTCGTGGCACCATAGTATAAATGGTTTCTTCACATAGGTTGTGGCCATATTTCTTCTTTTATAACATCATTTGCATACCTTCGTACGTGTATGAATGAATGATTGTTTGATTGAATGAGCTTGCCAGGATAACATACTAGTTGCAACCAATATACCAATGTTTTGTTCATACGGGCTGCGATCGTACTTTAGCCCTAGACTTTGCCCTTGTCTTTTCTTCGTCAACTTCACTAATCTCTTGAGTAGGCCGCAAAAATTGACCTAAAAATCTGGACTTGAAGGCTGGATCTCATGTGATACTTCCGTGGCACTCTAATAACTGGAGTTTTTAGATATCTGCAGCCAAGAAAACAAGGCTGCGGGCTACATAGGTGAGTTTATGCACCACTTGCATTCTTGTATCTTGCCTTGTAGGCTTCCAAACTTTATTTTGTAGGGAAATGATCCCTTAGGTTGTAGTGCCCATGGAATATGGCTTTTATCTCTTCATGCCTTTGTACATATATGGGATACTATCAAGCCTCCCCAGGATGGGTTATGTTATGAAGCCACCCATAACTAATATACAGGATACTATTAAGCCTCCCCAGGCTAGGTTATGTTATTAAGCCACCCACAACTAATATACAGGATACGATTAAGCCTCCCCAGGCTGGGTTATGTTATTAAGACACCCACAACTAATATATGGGACACTATCAAGCCTCCCCATGCTAGGTTATGTTATTAAGCCATCCACAGCTAATAGATGGGACACTATCAAGCCTCCCTAGGCTGGGTTATGTTATTAAGCCAGCCACAACTAATTAATATACGGGATACCATCAAGCCTCCCCAGGTTGGGTTATGTTATTAAGCCACCCACAGCTGATATACGAAATACTATCAAGCCTCCCTAGGCTGGGTTATGTTATTAAGCCATCCACAGCTGCTGATATATATAAAGACATCCCTGGATGGATATTACAAGCCTCCCAGCTTGATAAAATGGTCTTTTATAAGATAACATTTCATGGAAATGAGAACCAAGATATGGCCTTATAAGAGTGAGCTTGACTTCATATATATATATATATTTCTTTGTAATGACAATACAAAGTTTAATTTAAAACAGCGTAAAAAGATTTTCACTGTAAAATAGAAACATATGAAATATAGAACATAAGCATAAAAAATGGGAATGTGTCCTGTTAGACTAGGATACATCCCCTAAACAGGAACCTCTGCAGTATCCCTCGCCCAATCAGCCTTTCAATTTCATCCTTCAGTGCATAGCTTTGCTCGGTGTCATGGTCGTGGTCCACTACTTGGCTTTGTTCCTCTTGTGGGGTGGAGCTTTAAGCTTTTCTGGACACCTCAATAGCTTTTCTTCCTTAATGAACTCGAAGATGTCTTCAATTAGGAAGGCCAATGGGGTGTAAACTCTAGACCTCTTGCTCTCTTCTGCCTTCTCTGCTTTCCTTTTCTGGCTCTTGCTGGATGCTTTCGTGGATGGATCTTCTGGTACTAATGCGGCAGCGAAGGTTGTTGAGGCATTAATCCTGGGTGCCACACCCATATTGTATGAGGTTGCGGCCTCTAGCATGAGGACCCTATGGGTCAAGTAGTTGACATGGGTTTGGAGTGAAGCATGACTGTTATTGAGATTATTGATGTGATTGTACAGCTGCACAATCTCATCTTTGACTTATGTACTCTGGATGGATTCTCCTTCCATTTTATTCTTTGTTAGTCTTTATAAAATATATAATTTGAGACAAAACTAGCAAAAGTGAGTAATCACAGAAATATTGGATTAACCAAGTAGGAAATTAGGATGTAGCGTTTGCACTGCTATATGATACAACTGTTGAGGCCGGGGCTAGTAAGGCACATAGGTGTACTAATGTGCCTTTTGAATGATATTCACCAAGATTGAGATGAAGACCACCTGAGTCCTTTCCCCAATGACTTGGAGATGTTGTAATACAATCGCACTAGCAGAGGTCGCGACAAAAAGGGCCGCTGAACTACCAAGCCGCATCCCCTTCTAAGAAGCAAATGGAACAATCCTAATATTGAAACCCAAAAACAGAGTTTTTCACCCACGACACGTGAAGAGCATACCTAATAGGGTCTATTAACGAGAGAATACCCTCATGGAGCACAAAATAACACAATTTCAGTGATAAGCCCTAGGTCATAGGTCAAGAACAATGAAAAGGGAGTAAATACAATCCTTCCCTAATCATTCATCATTTCGGGGCTAAAGCCCATTATGCTTTTCAGTATTATCTAATGAAATGATATCATAGGGGTATGTAAAATAGATATAGGGTCATAGAATGGAGACCCAAGAGTAGATTTGAACATAAGAAATACCCATTTTAGGTTGTAAATATGAAACAAAGCTCAACCAAAAATTTACTCATGAGATTATGATCCGAAGGATCCTCATGAATAAGAAAAGGTGTTTAAGAACACAAAACATAGAGAAACAAGATTGAAATATCTCATTTCCCACAGACGGTGCCAAATTAATGATACGAGAAATCTCTCGTACCACCAAATCAAGTATAAAGTATAATAAACAGATAGAACTAGCAAAAAGAGAGAAGACATGGAGTATAGAGTGGTTCAGCCTCTAAAATAGGCCTACGTGCACTGTGTTGCTCCATTCTCATTATATGCGTTGCATAGTATAATATAATCTAGCCTAAAGAGGCATAGATGTATGAGAATAAAGGAGAGTACATGGTTGTAATGAGGATTTAGGTGTGTCGGAGAGATGGATGTAGTGCCGATGAGTAGCCCCCAGGCTGTGCTCAGTGGCATAGAGAGAGTAATCAACACTAAGCTTGACACTGATGTAGGAAAAATGAATTTGGGATCTAGAATAATGAATCTGTCCCCAATCTCGAGGCGTGGACCTTTATTTATAGGTGTGTATTGCTGGTGGATGAACAAGGGTGCGTCTAGTTAATATGATGAGACTGGGGTTGCACCCTTCAGGTAATTGGCCCACGCCTTATATCAAGTAGGGGTCGCACCCTTAGCATTGAGGTAACGTACCCTGTGTGCGAGTGGGACACAACAATAAGTCCTCAGCACTTGCCGCTGTATACATTCCCCGGTAAGGTACTATATCTTTACTATCAGATCATATACTAGAATCTAGGAATTTAGGAATGATCTAGAAAGATTTTGGAGGACCAAAAGAAACCATCCCTGAATTATCATCAAATACTTTTCTCCCCATTGAATTGAAGCCAGATCTGCAAAGGTAGTGTCTTCCATTTTTAAGGTGCTTAGAAAGGCCTTCGAGTGGGACGAAGAGTGTGACAAGGCCTTTAAGCAACTCAAATCCTACTTCGGGTCCCCCCCCCCCCCCCCCCCCCCCCGCTCTTATCTCGGACCATTATGGGAGAGAAGTTGTATGTTTATCTAGTGGTCTCAGAATCAACTATAAGTGCAGCCATAGTACAGGAAGACATTAGGGTCCAAAGGCCTGTATACTTCAATAGCAAGGCCCTTCAAGGGTCTGAATAGAACTATCCTTGGATGGAGAAGTTGGCCTACATTTTGATACATGCTTCCAGAAAGATGAAACCCTATTTTCAAGCCCACTCTATGGTCATCATCACTGCTTCCCCATTAAGGAAAGTCCTCCACAAGCCTGAGAAGTCGGGAAGATTAATGACCTGGGCCATCAAGTTGGGAGAGTATGACCTTATTTATCAACCCAGGGTGTCCATTGAAGGGAAGGCACTTACAGATTTTGTTGTTGAGTTCACGTGGGAAGAGTGTGAGGTTGAGAATAATCCAGTGATCACAGAGGGATCAAATAGTAACGCCTTTTGAGACCTGGAAGAGGTTGTGTCCAACAGAGCCAGAAACGGAATAGCTAAGAATGAGGAAGACAAGTACCTCTTTAAGTAAGGAAACCTGTCTTAGGGGAGCTTCTCTTCGAATGAAGACGTTTGGAACCTCTTCATTAACGGGTCTTCTTGCGAAAGTGGAAGTGGTGCAGGGCTGATACTCTCAGCTCCGAATGGTACCAATGTTGAATATGCACTAAGGTTCAACTTCAAGGCATCAAAAAATGAGTCAGAATATGAGGTCATAATAGCATGCCTCTCATTGGCAAAGACCCTTACGGTTGGTCGACTCCTAATTCACAGTGACTCGAGGTTAGTTGTCAACCAAGTGTTTGGAGTTTATGAGGCCAAGGATGAAAGGATGGCCAGATACCTTAAGAGATTAAGAATGATGATAGAAGGTTTCAAAGAGGTAAAAATGAAGAGGGTACCTCGACAAAACAACAGCCACGCATATGCACTAGCAAGGTTGGCTTCAGCAATAAGGATAAACATCAGAAGGACAGTACCAGTCAAGATCCTGCTTCAATTGACCATTGAGGAAGAAGAGGTTGCCAGCTCTTACCTCAACTTGAACCTAGGGGCCTAATGGATGGACCCCCCCCCCCCCATCAGATATATCAGAGAGGGAGAGCAACCAAAATCAAAGCTCGAGAGGAGGAAACTGAGGTACAGAGCTGTAAAGTTCTCAATAATAGGAGATATCCTATATAAGAAAGGAATTTTGTTACCTCTCCTCAGATGCATTCATCCCACAGAGGTACCCCACATCCTACATGAGGTATATGAGGGTTCTTGCTCCAATCACATAGGAGGAAGACCTTTGGCCAAGAGGATTATCACACAAGGATACTGGTGGACGACCTTGGCCAAGGATGTTGCAGCCTATGTGAAGAGGTGTGACAAATGCCAAAGATTATCCACTATCCCCCATCAACCTCATAAACCTATGACGTCAATCAGTTCCCCTTATCCCTTCGTAGTATGGGGGATTGACCTGGTGGGACCGTTGCCGAGAGCTACAAACAATTATCAATTTCTGATCATTGCAATTGATTATTTCTCCAAGTGGGTAGAGACTGAGTCTATGATCAAGATTACAGAGCAGAAGACGTTCCAGTTCATCTCAAAGAGCATCATATGTAGATATGGCCTTTCGAACACCCTCATCTCGGATAACAGAACCCAGTTCAAGAATTCTTCCTTGGATAAGTATTGCAAGAGAGTTGGGATCAAGCAATTTTTCTCTTCTCCTGGATGACCACAGGCTAATAGTCAGATCGGAGTCACGAACAAAACAATCCTTGATTGGTTTAAGAAGAGGTTAGAAGAAGATAAGGGGAGATGGACCTAAGAGGTTTATGCTGTGTTATGGGCCTATAGAACAACGTCTAGGACACCAACGGGGGAGACCCCATTTATGTTAGCACATAGCTCAGAAGCCGTCATACCAACATAGGTAGGACTCCCCACTCATAGAATTCAGACCTATAATCCTGAGAAGAATGGGAAAAAGAGAAGACTTGATCTAGATTTTATTGAGGAGAGAAGGGAAGACACCGAGATCAGACAGGCAGCCTACCAGCAGAGAACAACAAAGTTCTACAATCAAAGGGTAAAATCAAGACCCACAGTTGTAAGAGACCTAGTGCTGAAGAAGACGTTACAAAAGGTAAACAAGCTTCACCCAAATTGGCATGGCCCTTACAAAGTGATCGAGGAGGTTGTACCTAGAAACTTCCGGTTAGAAAATCTCCAAGGGGAACCTTTCTATAATCCATGGAATGCTCATCATATGAAGAAGTATTACATATGATGTAGCAATTGTTTTTATGTAAATGTAACATCTTATGAAGAGATTATTAATGAGAAGATCAGTTCCTGTGTGAAGTCTTGGTTTATTATGCTTTAGTGGTGAAATCTATGTGGATAACATCTTAGTTTTATGACCTCAGAACTTTAAAACATCATTAATTTGGTGAGAAGGTCTGAGGTGAAACATCATATTTGGATGACCTCAAACCTTAAACATCCTTAATTTGGTGAAATTTAAGGGGGTAACATATTAGTTTGATGCCCTCAAACCTTTAAAACATCATTGATTTGGTGAGAAGGTCTCAGGTGAAACATCATATTTGGATGACCTCAGACCTTAAACATCATTAATTTGGTGAAATTTATAGGGGTAACATCTTAGTTTGATGCACTCAGACCTTTAAAACATCATTAATTTGGTGAGAAGGTCTGAGGTGAAACATCATATTTGAATGACCTCACACCTTAAACATAATTAATTTGGTGAAATTTATGGGGGTAACATCTTAGTTTGATGGCCTTAGACTTTTAAAACATCATTAATTTGGTGAGAAGGTCTGAGGTGAAACATCATATTTGGATGACCTCAGACTTTAAACATCGTAAATTTGGTGAGAAGGTCCGAGGTGAAACATCATATTTAGATGACCTCGGGACTTAAACATCATTAATTTGGTGAAATTTATGGGGTAACATCTTAGTTGGATGACCTCAGACCTTAAACATCATTAATTTGGTGAAATTTATGGGGGTGACATCTTAGTTTGATGGCCTCAGACCTTAAACATCATTAATTTGGTGAGAAGGTCTGAGGTGAAACATCATATTTGGATGACCTCAGAGCTTTAAAACATCATTAATTTGGTGAGAAGGTCTGAGGTGAAACATCATATTTGTATGACCTCGGTCCTTAAACATCATTAATTTGGTGAAATTTATGGAGGTGAAACATCATATTTGGATGACCTCGGACCTTAAACATCATTAATTTGGTGAAATTTATGGGGGTAACATCTTAGTTTGATGGCCTCAGACCTTTAAAACATCATTGATTTGGTGAGAAGGTCTGAGGTGAAACATCATATTTGGATGACCTCAGACCTTAAACATCATTAATTTGGTGAAATTTATGGGGGTAACATCTTAGTTTGATGGCCTCAGACCTTTAAAACATCTTTAATTTGGTGAGAAGGTCTGAGGTGAAACATCATATTTGGATGACCTCACACCTTAAAGATCATTAATTTGGTGAAATTTATGGGGGTAACATCTTAGTTTGATGGCCTTAGACCTTTAAAACACCATTAATTTGGTGAGAAGGTATGAGGTGAAACATCATATTTGGATGACCACAGACCTTAAACATCATTAATTTGGTGAGAAGGTCTGAGGTGAAACATCATATTTGGATGACCTCGGACCTTAAACATCATTAATTTGGTGAAATTTATGGGGTAACATCTTAGTTGGATGACCTGAGACCTTAAACATCATTAATTTGGTGAACTTTATGGGGTAACATCTTAGTTTGATGGCCTCAGAACTTAAACATTATTAATTTGGTGAGAAGGTCTGAGGTGAAACATCATATTTGGATGACCTCGGACCTTTAAAACATCATTAATTTGGTGAGAAGGTCTGAGGTCAAACATCACATTTGGATGACCTCAGACCTTAAACATCATTAATTTGGTGAAATTTATGGAGGTGAAACATCATATTTGGATGACCTCGGACCTTAAACATCATTAATTTGGTGAAATTTATGGGGGTAACATCTTAGTTTGATGGCCTCGGACCTTTAAAACATCATTGATTTGGTGAGAAGGTCTGAGGTGAAACATCATATTTGGATGACCTCACACCTTAAACATCATTAATTTGGTGAAATTTATGGGGGTAACATCTTAGTTTGATGGCCTCGGGCCTTTAAAACATCATTAATTGGGTGAGGAGGTATGAGGTGAAACATCATATTTGGATGACCTCAGACCTTAAACATCATTAATTTGGTGAAATTTCTGGGGGTAACATCTTAGTTTGATGGTCTCAGACCTTTAAAACATCATTAATTTGGTGAGAAGGTCTGAGGTGAAACATCATATTTGGATGACCTCAGACTTTAAACATCATTAATTTGGTGAGAAGGTCTGAGGTCAAACATCATATTTGGATGACCTCAGACCTTAAACATCATTAATTTGGTGAAATTTATGGGGGTAACGTCATAGTTTAGTGATGAAAGCACTATTATATCCAGGCTTTAGACCTTAATACAAACACCATGACATGACATAAAATCATTCAAAGAACATTCATCAAAAGAAGAAAAATCACCTGAAGAGGGTGATATAACATGAAGAAGTTATAGAATTACAAGTCAATATGCAAGATAATGTTATAAGGAATTATGATGTCATAGATGAAAAACTAAAATTGCAAGTGAAGCTTCACAAATTAGGACCTAAGTGTCTGCAGCCACAGGGTTGGTAACCTCGGCCTGATCATTTTGGCCAACATTGGTCACCTCGACTCCATGATCTTGAGGGTTAATGCCCTCAGTCTCTGTGGCTTTCGGCTAGGCAGTCTCTGTAGGGGCATCACCTCATTCCTCCTCCACCTCTTGTAGGGCCTGAGCAAACTGAGGGTCAGCATAGCCCAGACCAACGAAGTTCGAGGCTGCAAGGATCCATGACTCCTTCTCTTTCATTGAAACCCATTTACCAGTGGCCTTAACACCTCCTTCGAGGTATTCAAAGCTGAAGCTTATGAATTGGTCAGAGACCTGATAGTCGGCCAACCACTTATTAGAGGCATCCTCAAGAGCATCTTTCACTGCAGCATAAACCTTTTGTTGGAGGACGTCGTCCTTGGCCTTCAGAGCAGAGGAGTGGTCTTTCTGAAGCTTTCCTATATCCTTCTCCCCCTGCTTCACCTTGTTCGTAGACTCTTTCAAGGCAGTCTTAAGACATTCCACTTCAGCATTTAGAGAGGCCTCCACCTTCTGGGCCTCTCTTCCCTTTTCAATCAGGGGTAGCTTCCTCAGGGTCCAGTCAATAAATCAATGCATGGAGAGGACACCCTACAACAAAAAATCAGATGCATAAGATCAAGACAATGGAAATCAAAGACGAGGTTACACTTGAGCCAAAAAATGTAAATCTATACCTGGATAAACCTATAAAGGTAAAACTCGACCAGCAGAGGGGTATCAATAGAGCATAGAAAATGCTTATCTACATCGGTCATCACAGAGCCGATAGCATCCATCACCTTCAGACTATGACCAATTAGGCTATCATCACTGATCTTCAACTAATCCAGACGAGCAGCTAGTGCATCATAGGATGAGATGGGGATGGTACGATCGCTCTTTTGTGCTTTTCTTTGCCTCTAATCCTCGAGGGCAGTAGTGGAGGACTTCTTCTTCTGTATAGCGTCGGCCTTAGAAGTGCCGACGTTCTGCTTTGGTTGTGGGGGAGGTGTATTTAGGCCTGCTTTCTTCACCAGCCTGATAAGACTTGGGGCCAACATTTCCCAGATGTCGTCAGAGATTCCTTCGGGGCGTTCTACAAAAATAAAGGTCTGCGTTAAAAGATCAGAGACATAGTAAAATCAGAGGTACAACTTAGCAAAATAAACACTTACGAAGTTCGGCTAAAGGACTCCCCCCAAGGCCAGTCTCAGAGAGGTAGTAAAGGGTCATCGGGTGTTCGTACTTGACCAGCTGACCAAGCTCCCCCTGATCTTGAAGGTCCTTTACCTTTTGAAGGTTATCCTGGCTTAACCTAGGGTTGGCTTTGGCAACCAATGATAGTTTCCCCACCTCAGAGGTGTCCTCGGCTCTAGAGATGAAGAGGTGGCACAAGTGCGAAATTCCAATGCCCCAGAAATGAAGAAATATCGTGGTTTCCAATTATGATTCGAGGTTTGAGTAACCAACAACATCTTCTTATCAGACTTCCTAGCTAGGAAGTGGTAGTAGCTCGGATGGTTTCTGGCAGAGGAGGGTACGTAGCACCATGTGAAAACCCTGACAGGAAGGTCTGAATGATGAACTGCTCTCCATAGGACGATGGCTCCAATCATCACCCTCCAGGCATTGGGAGACAACTGGGAAGGGGCTAGGTTGATATGGCATAATATAACCCTAATTATTATATGGATTGGGAGATGAAGTCCTAACTTAAACATCTACTTATATACACAGATCTCCCCATCTCGGACACTAAAGGCCCTCTCATCCCTCAGAGGTCTCCTAAGTTTAATAGAAGGACCTATGGAATGAAGGTGCCTAAAGGCTAACAAATCGAAATCAGTGACAATACTTTCTATCTCGGCTGCCTCTGAGGTATCAACATCGCTTTCATGACCGTCATCCTCATCCCTGTCAATATCGTCCTGGGCAGGTGTAGGAACACCTCCAGGGAACCTCTGAGCGAACTCAGCCCGTGTGGCAGCCAATAGGGGAATAGCATCAATAATTGGGCGAATAGCCACACTCGTCTCCATAACTTCTACATCAAAAGAAGTCCCTGAAGTACTAGAACCGTTGTGAGACGAGGCGCGACTTTCGACCTCGGCCTGATTAGAGACCTGATCTTGCCTAATGGATAAATCCATTGCCTCCTAGAATAAGTCAACAGATATAGGGTCTAAGGTGGATGACTCAGACTCAGACATTTGATTGGGTTCTAACGGAGTCTCTGCTGGCTCAGCTGGTTCTACTGGTTCAGGGCATATAACCCTCGGAGGGGGTGGAAAAATAGGCCTGAAAGGAAATGCCTCAGACCTATGAGCTTCCTCTTGGGCTCGTTATATCTGCCTAATCTTATCTAAAGTCTTCTCCCTATGAGAAGGGAATTCCTCTAAGAGCTGATAAAGAGGTCTAAGCATATGAGTCAGACCTTACACTTGGGACAATACATCAAAAATAAAAAAGTTGGCAATTTAACTAAAGATCGAACTGAGATTTTAAAGCAAGAACGTGCGAGAACAGTCACCAGAAAACTCAAGAATCTCACCGAAAAGCTCAAACAGTCACTAGAAAACTCAAAAATCTCGCCAAAATTGAAGAAACAAGAATAAAATGGGAGTGAGGTGGAGACGATACCTATAGACTCGTGAAGTGAAGGAAATGCGAAGAAATGAAGAGACCCTTAAACACACAGCAGCCAAACCCTTGTAAGAGAGAGAGAATTATAGAGATAGCCAAGGCGGGAAAGAGAGAAATGAAGAAGAAAGAGAGATAAATGAGGTTTAAACCTTTTAAGTGGGTTGGCACAACTCCTAAGGCCCATTATTTCCTTGGGAGCCCAAACGACAATCAGAATCATTTCCCTTGTCATGCACGCTACCCACTCCAATAGGTGGCACATGTCAAAGAGATGGTGGTACACAAGGAAAATATGGCCTCGGACATGTATACACCTTGGTCACCTACTCACATAGGTAACTAAGGTCTAGGGGTGATTGAAATGCCCAAAATGTATATGACAATACAGAGATCTCAACCTCGGCCTTATGACAGCCGAGGTAATAGAAGTTCGATAATACCCATCAGCAACATCGTCCTACCGAGGTCGGCTACATCTGACGCCTCCATAACTATGGACCTCGTCTCGGCTTGGAATTAGCCGAAATTATCTAAAACCTTGAAGCACAGTTCTTATCTGGTCGTCCATAGCCGGCGTCGTACCTACCCCATACATCAACCTCGACTGATGACCAACTGAGGTCAACAAGGACTCATGGAATAACCATCCTTCAACATCATCATCGCCCCAAGCCAACATTGCAAGCGCCACATGAGAATCAGCAGCCCTGAAGGCTCAGTGTCAATTGTCAGGCCGACATTCCCCATATCTAACCCCGGCCGGCATTTCAGTCAAGGTCATCATGTAATTTCTAGCTAAGGCATGGATCGTACCTCACCGACCTCGTGCTCACCCTGGCCGAGGTTGGTATCAAGCAAAGACAACCGAGCTTCTATGAGTACATGCATGGCTTGAGGCACGTGGACAAATCTGTTATAACTGAATCATTCCCTCCACATGAGGGAATATTGAGGTCATCATTACTTAGTTGAAGATTAGCCAGGTGTCATCCTTTCACTGACTGGATCTCCATGCACATGCTCATTGTATGCTTGGGGGGTACATTACACCCCCCACACACTATATATAGAGGTTATAATCTACCTTGCAAATGGATCAATAATTACAACCCTAGCTGAAACTCTATCATTGTACACAGTAGAGAGAGAAAGCTTAAGAGGTTGTATTCATGGACGTTAGTGCCTTATTTTAATGACCTTACTCACTCACTTGCACGGTAGACGTAGGCCTAATTGGCTGAACCACTTATATATTGGTGTTCACCCTCTTCTCCTCATCTCAATATCTTATGTTTAGTATACTCTTATGCTGCCATTGTTATCACTGATTTGAGCTTACAAACACCTTGACGAGTGGTGCTGTTTCCAGCATCATCACTGGAATTTAATGATAGTACCTGAATTTTAAGGGTACTGAAAAATTATTTATGATTTTTTTTAAATTTCTTAAATTGTGTTCTAATGATACTGCCTAATTTTCATGGGAGTTCGAAACTAATATTAGGTCTTGATTCCTAACATAGTGCAAAAGTGTTTGAAAATTATGATGTCGATGAGTTTGGATGGTGAGCCAAAACATTTGTGGTCTTGATCCCTAACAGATTGCACAAGGATTTGGTTAATTTCCCAACGATCCCTTTTTTTAGTGCAGTCAATGGTACCATTAGTGCAAAAATATTGGTTGACTGAATGCAAAGTTTGAATTGTTCTAAAGTTCAAGATTTTGACTTTTTTATTTGGGTAATATACGAAATAGTCCCTCGAATATTTTTTTGTAAGGACATTTTGTCCAACATACTTGTATATGTCATTAGCCGTAACACCGTTGAAGAAATCCATGTCCATATCGTCATCAACGGAATCTGAGTATCGAATCAAGGAAGGAATCAGAAATCCAGAAATCCGGACCGGTCCGCCTCTAATTAAAAAGAACCGATCCGCGAGCGAACCGATCCGCCTAGTCCCGGACCGGTCCGCCTTGCTTTGGCCAGTGGACCCCGGATCGAATGAGAACCGAATCTGCTTCAAATAAAACGAACCCATCCGCTATCGACCGATCCGCCTCAGGCCCGGACCGGTCCGCCCTGGATAACCACGAACAGATCGTGTGGAGATTTTTTAGGGCAAATGAATTCTTATTTATACCACGATCGGGGAGTTGTTTTTCTCAAGACTTATACATGATTTTCTTAGTTCCATAACTCTTAAGTCTTCATGGTATTTGAGTCCATTGATTCATACCCTTGATTCACACAAATTTCATACATTTGTGAGTCACTTTTGGTAACCCTATAACACCATTGATGTTCAACCCTTTGTGAAGTGGACCGCTTCTTCGTCTTCATTGCAGCCCTACTGGACAGGGATAGTTCCAGCCGCCAGCCCTACTGGAAAGGGTTTCTTCCAGCCGTGACTACAGAATCCGATACCCGAGGGTAATTCTTAGTCAACCTGTATTTCATTGTAATCCGATTGTAAACCGTCTTTTACAAATTATAGTGAATATACATATGGTTTTGCCCCTGTGGGGGATTTTTCCTTCAACTTTGTGTGTTGAATAATTCTTGCATGATTTCATTTTGTTTCAATCACACCTAGTTGCATGCTTAGGGTTAATTTGGATTAAAAATGGTATTTATTATATTATTTCTTAATTGAACGCAAGCGCCAACTCTTTCAAATTGGTATCAGAGCAGGTTACGCTAATCTATCGCGTATTCCTATTTTCCGCAAAATTTTTCTAAAGATATCAATTTTTTTGAAATAAATTGATCTTTGAAAAGAGCGTGTTCAAATGGAGAAATCATATTATAAAATGCCTATTTTTTACGGGTCAAATTATGCTTATCGGGAAGCCCGTATGAGGTCGGCTTTAAAAGCCATTGATGAACGTGTCTGGATTTTGGTTGAACGAGGGTGGACTCCTCCCACTGTGACTGTTGATAATGTGACCAACTTGAAACCTGACATTTCTTGGACTGATGATGAATTTAAATGGTCATCTTTTAATTCTAAGGGTCTAAGTGCTATCTCTGGGTCTGTCACACCTGATGAGTTCAAACGCATAATGACGTGTACCACGTCAAAAGAAGCATGGGATGTTTTGCAACTTACCCATGAAGGAACAAATGCTGTTAAAGAGTCAAAATTGCAAAATTTAACAACTCAATTTGAAACCATCACCATGCATGAACATGAATGTTTTGATGAATTTTATGCTAGGCTGTCTGACATTGTTAATACTAGCTATAATCTTGGTGAACATATTCCAAATGCTAGAGTTGTTAAAAAGATTCTTCGTTCCCTTCCTAAACGTTTTATACCTAAAGTCACTGTGCTAAATTCCTTGGGTAATTTAAATACTCTAAAATTGGAAGAACTGGTAGGAGATTTACAAACTTATGAAATAGACATGTTTCCTAAATCTGCCAAGCCAAAAGATAAGGGAATTGCCCTTAAAGCCCAAGAGAGAAAAAGTGAGGGGTCAGCAAGAAAGAGAGTCGAGTCATCTAGAAAGATAGAAAATTCTGATTCTGAATGTGAGTTTGACCTAGATGATTTGGCATTATTTGCTAAAAACTTCAAGAAAATTCTAAAATTTAAGAAAAATGGGAATTTCAAAGATAAAAAGAATTTTCAGAAAAATAAGTTTGAAAAGAAAGATTTCAAAGAACCCCCTAAAGACAGTGAGAGGTGTTTTGAATGCGAAGGTAAGGGACACAGAGCGTTTGAGTGTGCCACTCGTCTGAATAGGGAAAAGGGTAAAGCTGTTTTAAATGCTACCCTTAGTGACGACAGTGAGGTCGAGTCGGTGGACTCGGGAGATGAGTCACCGCATGAGCGTAACTTCACCGCGTTCATGGATAGTCATGTGAGTACTCCTAGTGCATCTCACAACGATGAGGATACTACTTCACAGGTACACCTCGACAGCGAGAGCAAAGAGAGTGAGGGAGAGGAGGAAGGTAGTGAGGACGAGAGTAGCCTTCAACGCGCCTACGCCGAGTTATATGATGAGTCTTTCAAAACTAAAAAATGTAACAAGGCGTTAGTTATTAGGATCACCACGTTAGAAGAAGATTTAGGAGAGACGAGAAAGAGAGAGTCCACCACCTGCACCGCCATGAGAGAGAGAGAATCTGCCTGGTTTAGTAAAGAGAATTTACTTAAAGAGAGAGAGAGAGCAGTTTTGAGAAAGAGAAAGCTGACTTGACTAAACAAGTGGCTAGTCTTACGAGTGAGCTCCATTCCTCCCTGGAGACTCGAAAGAAACTTGAAGCCCTTGTTTCTCAGCTTACTCATGACCTTGAGAGAGCTAGGAAAGTCAAGGTACAAATCGAGGACAGATCTGGGAAGATGGGAAAAATGCTCCTCGGTCCCGCATTAGGTTTTGGTGACAGGCAAGGAATAGGTTTTGATGGTGCCTCCACGTCCCAAATTGCACCCGGACCAATTCCTAAGTTTACTACGACTCCTAATGGCCGTCATAAAAAACCAAAAAGGAGAGTTCGACCAAGAAAAGCAATCCAAGGTCCTCCTAATACTGTGCCCTTTTGCTCCCATTACAAAAGAAACCGACACCTTAGGGATAATTGCTATAAGTTGGGTCGGACACGACGTACGTTTGCCCCACCACATCAGACTGATGAGTTTGCCAGTATAAGAGAGCGTGTTGAGTTCCTAGCTGCCACATCACAGAGTTTGATGGAGGAATTCCGACGGATGACCTTACCATTAATGAATGCGCCCCGCATTCCGGCTAAAACCAACGACAACAAGGGAATACAAAAAGGTACCTACTCTTGGGTTCCTAAGAAAGAGAAAAAGGCCCTTGTTGTCCATGTCGCTCTCAAAGCCCATAATACCTCACAGTGGTATTTTGACAGTGGTTGCTCCAGACACATGACAGGTGATGCCTCATATTTTACCCATCTTGAGGATTATAATGATGGGAGAGTCACGTTTGGAGTTGGTAGCAAATCTAGCATAGTTGGACGAGGTACAGTAGAGTTACCAGGATTTCCAAACCTAGAGAACGTACTGTACGTCAAAGGTTTGAATGCAAACCTTCTTAGCATCAGCCAGCTGTGCGACGATGACTTTACAGTGAAGTTTGACCAGAAAGCTTGTAAGGTCTATAATCAAGCCGGTAAACTTTTAGTGCAAGGGGTGAGGAATGAGGATAACTGCTATGGGACTGAGCCCACATCCTCATTAGTCTGCAACAGCACCACGATCACTCCTATGGATCTGTGGCATGAACGTCTAGGTCATGTGAACGTTAGAGACTTATCTCGTTTAGTCAAAAAGGACCTAGTACGTGGCTTACCGTCACTTGGAAAGACAACTTCCACGATTTGTGGACCCTGTCAGTTGGGAAAGCAAATTCGTAGCCCACATAGGAAGTTGAATTCCATTACCACCTCACGTGTTCTTGAGCTGATTCACATGGATCTTATGGGTCCTACTCGCACGGAGAGTCTAGGTGGTAAGAGATACGTTCTCGTGATGGTGGACGATTTCTCCAGGTACTTCATTGCAGGTTTTCTGAGAGAGAAATCCGATGCTGTAGAATTTTTAACGACTAAGTGTCGTGTCCTGCAAAATCAACATGGAGTCACTATTAACAGAATACGTAGTGATAACGGCACTGAATTTAAGGAAGCAAAGGTGGATTTGTACTGTGATAGCCTTGGGATCAAACATGAGTTTTCTGCTATGAGAACTCCTCAGCAAAATGGGATTGTTGAGAGAAAGAATAGAACAATCCAAGAGATGGCTAGATCTATGCTTCTAGGTCGTAAAGTCTCTAGGAGATTTTGGGCAGAGGCAGTGTCTACTACATGCCACACGGTGAATAGGGTGTATCTGCGTCCACACACACTTCACACTCCTTATGAGTTGTGGACAGGCAAGAAACCCAACCTGGCATATTTCCGTGTTTTTGGGAGTAATTGCTACATCCTGCCGGATAGAGAGCAATTAGGAAAGTTTGACTCCCGGAGCGACGAGGGAATATTTCTAGGATATTCATCGAATAGTAGAGCGTACCGGGTGTTTAACCTGAAGAGCTCTAAGATCATGGAATCAATAAACGTCACCGTGCAAGATGACGAACCTCCGACGGTTATTGATCCCATCCTTCAGTGTGAGGATGAGGACTGTTCTGACAGTGATTTTCCTGTTCCTCTCCCACACTCTGTGGACCCTATTCCTGTGTTAGGGGACACACCTACTTGGGTTCGCAAGAGTCATGATCCTTCAGCCATTGTTGGCGATCCCACTCTAGGGGTCAAGACTCGTGCTCAACTAGAGAATGTTGTTAGTCATCATTTCTACACGACCAAAGTCGAGCCCAAGAACCACAAAGAAGCACTCAAAGATGAACACTGGATATCTGCTATGCAGGATGAGTTGCTTCAGTTTAAGAAGAACAATGTCTGGGAACTTGTCCCCCGACCTAGTGATACTAATGTTATTGGTACCCGGTGGATTTTCAAGAATAAAATGGACGAAAATGGTACCATAACCAGAAATAATGCTAGGTTGGTCGCTCAAGGCTACACACAGATAGAGGGTGTAGACTTTGGGGAGACATTTGCTCCTGTTGCGAGGCTTGAGTCCGTCCGTTTACTTCTCACCATCGCATGTCATCTGCACTTCAAGTTATATCAGATGGATGTCAAGAGTGCCTTTCTGAATGGCATTCTACAGGAGGAGGTTTATGTGGAACAGCCAAAAGGGTTTGAAGACCCTAAGCACCCTGATCACGTCTACTATCTGAGAAAAGCCTTGTATGGTTTGAAGCAAGCACCCCGTGCTTGGTACGAGAGGCTTACTTCCTATCTCTTAGCCCGTGGCTTCAAGAGAGGGGGAGTTGATATGACGTTGTTCGTCAGGAGAGATGACGGTGCTATCTTGGTTGCCCAAGTCTATGTGGACGACATAGTCTTTGGATCCACATGCTCCCAGCATGCTCACCACTTTGAGGAGGAGATGAAAAGTGAGTTTGAGATGAGCATGGTTGGTGAGCTTACATTCTTCCTTGGTCTCCAGGTTCGTCAGCTAGAGGATGGGATGTTCATCTCCCAATCCAAGTATGCTCGAGACCTAGTGAAAAAATTTGGTTTAGACTCCGCTAAGCATGCACGTACACCTATGAGTACTTCTACCAAGCTTAGTAAGGACACTTCAGGCAAGGACGTAGAGCAAATCTTATATCGGAGTATGATAGGCAGTCTTCTCTACTTGACTGCTAGTCGTCCCGACATTGCCTTTAGTGTTGGAGTATGTGCGCGTTATCAGGCGTCTCCTAAAGAGTCACACTTACTCGCTCTAAAATGTATCATTAAATACGTGAGTGGGACTCTCTCATACGGTATTTGGTATTCCGTTGATACGGATGACCGTTTGTCTGCCTATTCAGATGCCGATTGGGCTGGGGATGTCGATGGATGTAGGAGCACTTCTGGAGGGTGTTTCTATTTTGGTTCTGCTCTTGTCTCCTAGCTGAGCAAGAAGCAAAACTCCATCTCTTTGTCCACTGCGGAGGCTGAGTACATCGCCACCGGGAGTTGTTGCACGCAACTCATGTGGATGAAGCAAATGTTGGAGGATTATGGGATTTCACAGGACACCATGACCATTTCCTGTGATAATACGAGCACGATACACATTTCCCGCAATCCTGTCCAACATTCGCGCACAAAGCACATTAGGTTACGCGAGCACTTTATACGTCAGTTAGTTGAGGAGAAGGTCGTAACCCTGAGTTTTGTTCCCACAGACCGTCAGTTAGCCGATATTTTCACGAAACCTTTAGATGCCCTTAAATTTGAGAGTCTTAGGAAGTCTTTGGGGATTTGTACAGTTGACTGAGGGGTTGGTCCATGTCTAGCGTAGGTTGCATTGTCATTTTCATATCCTCCGATGCCTATTGCTAGATTGTACTATTAATGTGTTTAACTTATTTTTGCTTTTCATTATGCTTTGAAAAAATACAAAAAGATTTTCTTTTTAGAAAAATTTTTAAAAAAACACAAAAAGATTTTATTTTGATAAAATTTTTGAAAAAATTCAAAAAGAGATTTACCTTTTATGGATGAGCATTTAAGATAGCCAAGTCACAACTTCATTCCATTTTTCCATGTGACTGTTTGATAGAGATTTGAGAGGCTACATCATTTCATCCATGTGCTTAACATTGATTGGAGTCCTTGAGATGTAATTAGTGATATTTCCTACATTCCTGACTCTTATATCCTTTATTGCACACATTCACGGCTATATTTGTCTATTGCACTTGTCTATCACATATTGGCTTGAGTGTTTCTATCACAATTCTGTCTATACAATGTATAATATGCGATAAAACTTGACAAGATTGGATTGCATGTAAAAACCGTTTTGGTGAGACTGTGTGTATATTTTCTTAATGGGGAGGGGCTGCGAAATTTGATTCTTATCCTTTGCGCAAAAGCCACCGTTAAAAGGACCTAAAAAATGGAGGAATTTTAATATCCGAGGTCCTAAGAGGTTAAAAGAGCCCGAAAAAATTGATAAGGCAATAAAAAGCAATACATGCCAAATAGGGGCCACTTAGGTTTCACCATCAATTCTCCAAAGTTTGAGAATTTAGAATGCCTCTATTCATAATAATATCTGAGGGAGTTTGGTTGGAGATTGAAAAACGTGTTTGCACTTCCTTGAAAGTCCTGAAACAGCATGCAAAACATTTTGGACGTTATTGGTGTAGAAATCACTTTGAGCTTTGATTTGTTGATTTGACCGAGTCAATATCTTATACTGTCACTCTTTTACACCAAAGGAAGCATTTGAGTTCATTCGTTAGGAATATCCAATATTCATCGTGCAAATATGTCATGTTTGTATGCTTTGATCTTCCTATCGAATTTTGATCACACCTATTCATTTACGCCATCATCGACTTGGTTTTTTTATGTTCATTTATGGTGTGATTTATGCCTTGTGTCACCCGGGTACTTGATTGCTTGATTTATTTCTCTCATTTGTCTATTTGGGGACATCATAAAAAGGGGGAGAATGAATTATCTTATTATGGGGGAGTTTTTGATATTTTGAGTTTGCTCATAAATTGGTATATGTTTATCTCATTTCAAACTCGATATGTCACTTGGTATTTGCTTATCTCATGTGTGTAGTACATCCTTGATAATCCCATGATGCACACCCTAATGAGAAAAGCGTTGAGATTTCTGATCTGAAGATTTGCTGAACAAACGATGCAGCCTTAATCATTTGTACCTCTTTCAGTTTTGGGTTCATGGAAGGGTAGATTTGTATAGGCATTGTGATTATAGATAATTCGGATTTTTTATGTTTGTTCCGGCATAGACATAGGGGGAGATTTGTAAGGACATTTTGTCCAACATACTTGTATATGTCATTAGCCGTAACACCGTTGAAGAAATCCATGTCCATATCGTCATCAACGGAATCTGAGTATCGAATCAAGGAAGGAATCAGAAATCTCGAAATCCGGACCGGTCCGCCTCTAATTAAAAAGAACCGATCCGCGAGCGAACCAATCCGCCTAGTCCCGGACCGGTCCGCCTTGCTTTGGCCAGTGGACCCCGGATCGAATGAGAACCGAATCTGCTTCAAATAAAACGAACCGATCCGCTATCGGACCGATCCACCTCAGGCCCGGACCGGTCCGCCCTGGATAACCACGAACAGATCGTGTGGAGATTTTTTAGGGCAAATGAATTCTTATTTATACCACGATTGGGGAGTTGTTTTTCTCAAGACTTATACACGATTTTCTGAGTTCCATAACTCTTAAGTCTTCATGGTATTTGAGTCCAATTATTCATACCCTTGATTCATACAAATTTCATACATTTGTGAGTCACTTTTGGTAACCCTAGAACACCATTGATGTTCAACCCTTTGTGAAGTGGATCGCTTCTTCCTCTTCATTGCAGCCCTACTGGACAGGGATAGTTCCAGCCGCCAGCCCTACTGGAAAGGGTTTCTTCCAGCCGCGACTACAGAATCCGATACCCGAGGGTAATTCTTAGTCAACCTGTATTTCATTGTAATCCGATTGTAAACCGTCTTTTACAAATTATAGTGAATATACATATGGTTTTGCCCCTGTGGGGGATTTTTCCTTAAACTTTGTGTGTTGAATAATTCTTGCATGATTTCATTTTGTTTCAATCACACCTAGTTGCATGCTTAGGGTTAATTTGGGTTTAAAATGGTATTTATTATATTATTTCTTAATTGAACGCAAGCGCCAACTCTTTCATTTTTAATACACGTTTTTTAATACACGTTTAATTCAGGATTTTAGATATTACATCATGTTTGGGGTTTCTTTGAATATAATTTTGAAATATTAAGCGCTTGAAAATTGATGATCTATATGAGAATAGATGGCGAGTTAAAAAAAATAAGCCAATCTAATGTGTACTTTGTACCCAACACACTATTCAAGGCATGAGCGTACTGCGTGATGGTGTATCTTTTATCCACATAAGGTCCAAGATTTCGATTATGTTTTTACTTTTTCATTATATTTTATCTGGAATAATAATAGTGTTATTGTGAAGTATTGATAGAATCACGATGATTACCGGCCAAAAGTAGTTAGTGGAAAATTTTATTTTGGCCACACTTCAAAATACAACATTTATATATGAACAACAAAATTAATTGCATGTCACCTAATTATACATGTAAGGATAAAAAGTAATACAAGTATGCGATACGCACTGTAAAAATGAGAGTATGATTACATAGGTGGAAAAATACATACTACACATAATGCTCTAATTAAAGATGATTTCAAAAGTAACTTGAAATATAAATAAAAAAAATTAATCGGAGATTTAATATTTTGTTAGTATTTTTTGTAAAGTTGTAAAAAACAATCCTAATATTCTGCAGTTGAACCAACTCGGGGTACTTTGAGAATGTATAATTTCAAAACCTTATTTGATGGATAATTTTTATTTACTCGAGTGAAATGAGTATCTTAGGCAACTATTTTTTTCTCCATTTTTACTGGTGTGGGTGTTTTATAACCACAAATATTCGGGAGAAAATTTATCCCCTTGCTATCACGTTTAAAATATAGTATTTATATTTGAAATATTGGCGACGCGTTTACAATATAAAATATCACGGGAACAAATTTATCGTCGTGCCATCGGCACGGGGACAAAATATCACGAGAACAAATTTATCGCCGTGCCATTGGCACGGGTACACCCTAGTATATATATCTATCCAAAATAAAGTTCAACAAACATAAGATCTTAAATATTGGAATTGACAAACACAATTATGCTAGAACGCATAAGTTTAAAGGGAACTAATATACAATGTTTGTGACTAATCGCACCCTCTAACTTAAACATTGTTAGTCCCTAGTGATGAAACAAGATGAGAACCAAAAAATTCGAGAGATAGAAATAAAATAAATATTTACAAAGGATAGATTCCACTTCTGTGGGCGCACGGTTGCATTTAGTGAATGCAATGAGACATCAAATCGTTGGGTTACCCTAATGGACGAGTGTTGTCTCGTGAGAGTTTTCAGGTATGAAACCCGCAAACACCAAACTTTCTCAAAATATGCCCAAACATCCAATATTCCATCCTAAACAACAACAATAAATATTTTAACATATTATAAACAAATCAAATGATAATTTTTCCCAATAATCCAAACTTATCAACATTAAGAGAATAACTTTGTAGAATTGAAACCTCAAATGTGTGTGGTGTGCATGCACGTGAAATTTTTTTGATTCAATAAGAACTTCTATAACCAGGATAATCAATTAAAGCATGCTTTCACTTAATTCTCATCGAATATTACAACCAACAAATGAAATCACTACGAAACGAGGTGTAATACACTCAGGACATGCAGTCATAAAGAGTAAATATAAAAGGAAGCGAGGGCGCTGCATGTCATCAATGAAGAATGCTATATATATAATGAAACATTGTAATCTCATGAAAGGATATCATTCATAAAGGAGATTAAATGCACTTTTCGGATTCAAAGTGTTCGAGGGGAATACTCAGAATAATATAAAATTCGTGCTCAATTTTAAAATTGGAATATAATCTATATAATAAAGTAGAAAACTTATGTATGTCATAAGTTATAAGTATGATGTCATCTTTATAAGTTTTTTCTGTACTTCTTATTTTAGGGGCATTTACGTTTAGATCCTATTAGACTTTCTTATATACATTCTAGTCCCATCATGTTTTTCCCTTACATATAAGTCCTATTCCTAATTTTTTGGAACTTTTTTTTCCAATTTTACCCTTTTAAAACCAACAATCCGTAACTTCCTTGAGGAAGTTACATAAGTGGTTGAACTTTTTTTTTTAATACTCAAATGATCATAACTTTTGATTCACAAATCCGTTTTTCACAAAATTACTATTTTTGAAATCTACTCGACGAGATCTATCAAACAAGATCCATGAAGGCTATAAAATTTCAAAGAAAAAAATTTACACAAACAGTAAACTTTACTGTATGCACTAGAATATGAAATAGTTTTATATATGTGACATTTTCACAAACAGACAGTAACATTTACTGTGCTAATACTACACAGTATATATATATATATATATATATATACGGTGGATCCAAACCCTTTTTTTCAGAATTACCTTATATTTGAAGGTTCGCGCTAGCGGTATCCAATCCTTACCACCATTATTGGAGCTTCAACGACCTTCGTCAGAGCTCCGATTTGGGGTGGGTAAAGGGTGGCATGTGGTGTCGCTGGCGCGGACCTTTGAAAATAAGAGACTTTTGAATAAATGGGCTTTGGATCCACCGAAGTATCATGGGGGGCCGCTGGCGCGGACCTTTGAAAATAAGATTGGATAAATGGGATCGGGATCATCTGGAGCGCCAATTTGGGGTGAATAGGGGTGGCACGGAACTTTAAAAATAGGAGCATATTGGATATATATATATATATATATATATATATATATAGTTTGTAAAAATGTCATTGATATTAAACTTTATTGTATACACCAGAAAATGAAATGGTTTTATATTTGTGACATTTTCACAAATAATAACATTTACTGTGATAATATATTTATGAAATAGTTTTATATATATATAATTTTCACAAACAGTAACATTTACTGAGTTTATATATATACACACACACACACGGTAGATTCAAACCTCTTTTTTTTTTA
The DNA here is from genome assembly GCA_949130495.1 of Sambucus nigra. Taxonomy (NCBI): domain Eukaryota; kingdom Viridiplantae; phylum Streptophyta; class Magnoliopsida; order Dipsacales; family Adoxaceae; genus Sambucus; species Sambucus nigra. The sequence continues at coordinate 541,806,718 of OX422217.1, read as the reverse complement.
AATTACCATATTTTTAAAGGTTTACGCTAGCAACATTCAATCCCCACCACTACCCACCCCAATTGTCGAGGCTTCAACGACTTTCATCAGAGCTATGAATTAGGTGGGTAGTAGTAGCATAGGGTGCCGCTGGCGCGGACCTCTGAAATTAAGAGAATATTAGATAAATGGAGTTTGGATCCACTGGCGCTCCGATTTGGGGTGAGTAGGGGTGACATTGGGTTAGGTTTATATCTATATTATTTTTACAAACGTTAACATTTACTGTGTTATAACACAGTATATATATATATATATATATATATATATATATATATATATATATATATATATATATATATATATATACGGTGGATCCAAACCTCTTTTTTCTGATATTGTCTTATTTTTAACCCCCCGCGCTAGCGGTATCTAATCCCGACCACCACCAACCCCAATTATCGGAGCTCCAACAAACTTCATCAGAGTTCTCATTTGGGGTGACATGGAGTGCCGCTGGCGCGGACCTTAGAAAATAAGAGAATATTGGATAAATGGGGTTTGGATACACCAGCGCTCTAGTTTGAGGTGAGTAGGGATAGCATTGGATTAGGTTTATATCTGTAATATTTTCACAAATAATAAATGTTACTGTTTGTGAAAATGTTACATCGGCATCCCATGCCACCCCAAATCAGAGCTCTGATGAAGGTTGTTGGTGCTCCGATAAAGGGGGTGGGTGGTGGTGGGGATTGGATGCCGCTGGCGCTGACCGTTAAAAATAAGATAATATCAGAAAAAAGAGGTTTGGATATATATATATATATATATATATATATATATATATATATATATATATATATATACTGTGTTATATGAACACAGTAAATGTTAATGCTTGTGAAAATGTTATAGATATAAACCTAACTCAATGCCACCCCTACTCACCCCAAATCGGAGCTCCGGTGGATCCAAAATCCATTTATCTAATATTCTCTTAATTTCAGAGGTCCGCACCAGCAGCACCCTATGCCACTACTACCAACCCAAACCATAGCTCTGATGAAAGTCGTTGAAGCTCCGACAATGGGGGTGGGTAGTGGTGGGGATTGAATGTCGCTAGCGTAAACATTTAAAAATATGGTAATTTTGAAAAAAATAGTGGTTTGGATCTACCGTGTGTGTGTGTGTGGGTGTGTGTCTATATATATATATATATATATATATTATGTAATATTAACTCAGTAAATGTTACTGTTTGTGAAAATGTTATATATACATTTACTGTTTCTGAAAATGTTATATATATAAAACTATTTCATAAATATATTATCACAGTAAATGTTATTGTTTGTGAAAATGTCACAAATATAAAACTATTTCATTTTCTGGTGTATAAAATAAAGTTTAATATCTATGACATTTTTACAAACTATATATATATATATATATATATATATATATATATATATATATATATATATACAATATGCTCGTAAATTTTTAAAGTTCTGTGCCACCCCTATTCACCCCAAATTGGCGCTCCAGATGATCCCTATCCCATTGATCCAATCTTACTTTCAAAGGTCCGCGCCAGCGGCACCCCATGATACTCCGGTGGATCCAAAGCCCATTTATTCAAAAGTCTCTTATTTTCAAAGGTCCGCGCCAGCGGCACCACATGCCAGCCTTACCCACCCCAAATCGGAGCTCTGACGAAGGCCGTTGAAGCTCCAACAATGGTGGTATTTTGGATGCCGTTAGCGCGAACCTTTAAATATAAGGTATTTTTGAAAAAAGAGGGTTTGGATCCCCTGGATGTATATATATATACTGTGTAGTATTACCACAGTAAATGTTACTGTCTGTTTGTGAAATTTCACAGATATAAAACTATTTCATATTCTAGTGCATACAGTAAAGTTTACTGTTTGTGTAAATTTTTTCTTTGGAATTTTATAGTCTTCATGGATCTTGTTTGATAGATCTCGTCGAGCAGATTTCAAAAATAGTAATTTTGCGAAAAACGGATTTGTGAATCAAAAGTTATGATCATTTAAAGATTAAAAAAAAAGTCCAACCACTTATGTAACTTCCTCAAGGAAGTTACGGATGGTTGGTTTTAAAAGGGTAAAATTGTGAAAAAATTTCCTGAAAAGTTGGAATAGGACCTATGGGATTATTAAAAAGTCAATAGGACTTATAAGCTTGTTGACCCAATAAATGGGACCTAGATATAATTACCCCCTTATTTTACCCCTCAAACAATTGATTTCCCCCTCTTTTATCACACTCTAATTTATTTTTTCCTTTCTTCAAAATTTAAAAAATAAGGGTAGAATAGTCTTCCACCACTTTCTCTTACGGATTGTGATTTAGCCACCAAATCATGAAATGAGTGGCTCGGATCAGTTTAAAAAGAAACGAGGATGCTTCGTATCTCATGCCCACTTCTCAAGATACCTACCGCTAAAAATTGCAGTGCACTTTAATTTGAATGTTTTTTCTTCTTTCACATCTTCCAATGCAAACATAATTTATTATTACCTCTTTCCACTAAATATCTTATCACACTCTCTCTCTCTCTCTACAAAACCCAAACAAAACAAACATCTCCCTCTAACGTGTCCCATATCTTACACCCGACCCCCACTCCAACCTCTCATCAAATCTAAAGACTCTCTCTCACTCTATTTTGAAAAGATCTGATGTCCTCAATCGCCTCTTGAAGGGCTGCAATCGCCGTTCTTCGAAACTTGAAACGGAAGTCCTGTGGGTTCTTCACCCCTCCGGTGGCCGGAGTTGACATCCCGGTAGCCTTGGTAGGCAACTACTTTCTCAACATCTGTATTTTTTTAGTTTCATGTGAATCATTAAAGTTTTTTTCTTATTTAAGTTTTCATTACCATTTATGATGAATATATTTTTTTTGAGTTTTTCAGAGATCTGAGCAATCGCCGTTCTTTGAAACCTAAGACAGAAGCCCTATGGCTTCTTCACCACTCCGGTGGCCAGAGCTGACATCCTGGTGTAGGAAGCTACTTTCTCAAGGCCTGTATTTTTTTTAGTTTCATGTCAATTATTAAAGTTTTTTTCTTATTTAAGTTTTCATTACCATTTATAATGAATATATTTTTTTTTTTTTAGTTTTTCAGATCTGAAGGCTTCTTCACTATGTTTTAAAGAGAACTGATGTCCTCAATCGCCTCTTGAAGGGCTGAAATCGGCGTTCTTTGAAACCTGAGACAGAAGTCACGTGGCTTCTTCATCACTCTGGTGGCCGGAGCTGACATCCCGGTGGCCGGAGCTTCTTCACTCTGTTTTTATGATGAATATGTTTTTTTTTAGTTTTTTAAAATCTAAGTTTTTCATAGCCGAAAATCTATGCTTCCAGTTCATTATTTTTTAGTTCAGGTTCATGCATTTTCCTTTGATAAATTGGTACAGAGTTTGATGCTGACAAAGTTTATTTTTGTGCCACATTTGGTTCAGGTTCATGCATTTACAAAGAATGGTTTTGGCACAACAGGTATAATGTTAAACATGTATGTGCTAAGTGTCCACTGCATTTTGAAACCATATAATTGTGTAATTTAAAGGGCTTCATAATTTGATATTTCTTTGTTTCATTTCAGGTCTTTGACAAAATGTGGAAGTGTGTTTATTGCTATGGATGTTGGTTATTTATTCTTAACTACACATATCTTGGAGCCTATAATCCATCCAACCAATTTGTGGGGTATTCTACAAATGCTGAACATACTATGAATTTGAGCACACATACTATGAATTTGAGATTTTGCTGGATGTGGCCATTTGAGGACTCTTATATTGTTAGATTGTTAATTTGTTCATCTGTAATTTGTTAATTGTTAGGCGTTCACCCATAATTTGAGATTCTGATGGATGTTTCGATTTAATGAGTATATTTGTTTATTCAAGGATGGAAATTACATGAGCACTATTATTATAGGAATTGGGGTACAAAGTATATAGTTTTTGTGCTCATACTCCTTCACTTTAGTTCACACTTTAGAGTTTAATTCTTTATAATGTATATTTCAGATGTTTCAATAGCTGGGCCATCCTGATTTTACTAAAAATCATAAAATCCCATGTTTTTGTTCTCGACAATGCACAAAAATCTGTAAAAAAGTAATAATAACTAAATATCAAGGTTTATAAGTTGAAAACAACTCTGTTTGTTAAAAAATAGTAACTAAAATCTCATGTTTTTGTACTTGACAATAGTCTTTGTTGTTTTTAATTTTTTAACAGAAGAAATAGTGACAATCACAAAATGTTTTTTATTTTTATTTTTCAGTTTATTTATTAAAAAAATTAGATATTTTTAATAGAAAAACGATAAACATTTCCAAAACTATTTTCCACCATTTTCTAAAAGCTTTACGTGGATGTTTAAAAAACATTATGATCTTTGGTTTGTTTTCGGAATTAAAAAACAATACAAACTTTAGAAATTTTGTCGGGGAATGAAATTTTCACCATTTTGCAATTAGGTACTTGGAATTTTTTTGTCGTTTTGTAATTATGTATTTTGGAATTTTCGTCGTCCTTCAGGCACGAGCATATATAAAGAAGTTGTTCCTGTGTTTCGAACTCGAGATCAACTGTAGCTTTAGCGAGAGAACTTGCTATCGTACTAAGACACTTTCTTTATTCTTTTCAAAATTTTCATCATGCCTCCAGGCACGGGCATACCCTAGTTTCCATATAAAGAAACAGATATAACAACGGAGTTTGACTTCATTATTATTCTCTATAATTACAGTATTCTTACTTTTTTCAATCCCTTTCCTTTTTTTCTTTTCTTTTTTTCTTATTTTTTCAATTCTGTTTCTTTCCCACATCCTTTTCTCTAGAATAAACGTCAACTCATATGTTTAATTTCAACCACGAAACAAAAACATCATTGAATCCCAAATATTATTCAAACAAAGCAGTTAAAGGCGTGTTTATGGTATAAAAACTCCAATGTGAAGCTAGTAATGAGATTTTGGTTTTTGAAATGAAAGGTTAATATTTAGGATCAAAGGGGTTGACTAGGGAAATAATTACGATGATGTCAAGGTCACTATGGGTTGATTAACAAAGAATGCCTATGATCATTTACTAAGATTTATGAAATTCTCGAGTCAAACAAATCTAAAAAAATATGATCAAGTGACAAATTTCATAATAAACTTAATTAATGAACATTAAAACAAAGAATAATGAGATTACCACCGACATAACATGTTCAAGAAGAAAAAAGTAATATATAAACACTCATAAGCGAAGAAAAGTGCAAAGCCATCGAATCATTTAACAAGATATACTCAAGTGCTCATGGGTTTCAAAGTTTAATTCATGCATTTTTCCTAATATTAAAATTTTCAAGGCTAGTGTCTAATAACATGAAATAAATAGAACATGCATCATCGATTTGGTAATTGGATAGGGTAATTATTTAATTAAACATTGTAAATTAAGGCAAGAGGCCCAATAAGGAGAAAAGAAAGAAAGAAAATATTTTTTTCTTATTTTTTAAATAAATTAATACACACGTGGTTCACATATAATAAATAAAAACTCAGATGATAAATTGCACCCTCTAAGTTGAATTACAAATTTTTCTCAACGTTATTAAAGACATTATGAAAAAGAGAGAGATATAAATAAGTCATCATAATTTGGAGTGATCCCCGAGATAATCAACATTGAGCCTATAAAAACAAAAGAAGAGACAAGAAGACTATACAATATATGGATTAAGTTAAAAGAAATCATGTCATAATTCATAATAACATAGATGGGCAAAATCATAATTAATCAATAAATTGATGTCGCCATTTGATTTTATAAATATGCTTATCCAATTACATTAAAATCCAGTAAAATAACTAAGAAATAAATTACCCTAGCCAATTTCATAATTCCATCAAAATAAACATAACATGTTGAATACAAAGATAATAACCATCTCAAATAGAAAGTAAAAAGAAGAATGAAATAGAACTTTCAAATACACATCAGAATAAACTCAAAACTCAAAATCACCAAAGAGTTCCGCAACATCAGGATCAGACGCATATGGGTCCTAGAAATATGGTGATATCGGCGCATCCTAACCCTTCTGGAAAGAATAAAGGTCCCTCTTCATAGGGTGCATCATGTTGAAATCCCTGCGGTACTCAGACCTATCCCGATCATGTCATGCCTCAACCCTCGTTGCATAATGTTGGTGGCACAACTCCTCCTCCTCCATCCCAAGAACCTGCTCCACCCATCTAATCTACACCTCCTCATTTGATCCATCATCCACTGTCCTCTCCCTTTTCTACGCTGACTCACCTCAGTAGTGATGCAATGATCTCTTAATATTGTCTCTAGTTAGAAGCTTTATCGCATCACACATACAGTCATTTTCAAATTCGGGGTAGCCGTGTTCTGAACATATCTCCCTGCTAAGGTAAGGAAATGGGAGGTAATACATTGTAGCCCTCTCCTAGGTGGTAGAATACATCATGTCCAAAATTATGTCAAGGAAATGATGTTTCCCAAGTCATTCAATAATGCAAAAAGGAAGGTCTCATGCTTGTGGCGCACCTCATACCAATTCCTAGTGATAATAAAGGCGTGCACATTAATATAATGTCGCAATCGGGGAAAATCTTCCTTGAAAATAGTCCTTAATGATTGATTTTTGCTTCACTCTTTGATAAGTGATAAAGAATGGATTAATGTATCCAACCCAAAAGGATTTTCATCACCAAATTTAGGAGTAGGCTCCGGGCCACCACACAACCCATAAAATGTGTGAGGTCCCTTGGAATGAAAAAGATTTTAACATCCCTTAACATTTCCTCATATCAGATATTCTTGGCTTTCACCTTTACAAGAATCGCCTAAAAAAATACGAACCAGCTCCTCATTGATACGATTATGTGTGGGGAGAACAGGCTCGAGAGAATTCATGATGGTACGCCGAAGGTCTCTTGTGGGCTAAAGAATAACATTAAAACTAGTCCCATTCCTGCTCATATCTGAACCCTTCAAACCCCCTGGATGACACACACTTGGTCGACTCATATTTTTATCTATCAGCCATTTCAGCCTATAAAATAATAATTAGGCAAAATCATATAAATTATAAAGAAAAATTAGTAATTATGAGGTAAAGAAGCTGAAATGGTTGTGTTGGTCAACCGATGTTTAAAAGTGTGTGAAAACCAAGGTTTTAAAAGGCACGAGGCGTAGTTGAGGCGTTTTGGCTCTCTAAGGCAAGTCATAATCCTCGAGGTGGTCTGAGGCGTAAGACTCAAATTTTTTCCTCATCTTCTACCCGTGTTTGTCCCTCCAAATGATTGATTATAGTAATAAAAGGCATTATTAATCCTTTCCTCAACTTTTATTCTTTTTGTTTGCTTAACATCAACACCCCTCATCAAATAATCTTTCATCTCTTAGCTAACCTCCGGAGGTACCTTCACACATTTAGCCACATTTTGTTTGGTACCCGCAAGATGGTCTTTCATTCGCTTAACCCCACCTTTAATAATTTTCTCGCAAAATCCACATTCAATATATTTGTAACCCTTATCCGACAATTTCACCTCCTTCTCGTATTTTCGAGCGGGATCCTTCCTATTTGACATAGTGACAACTCACTACAATAATATAGATTTTGTGTTAGCAAAAATGCCACACACACACACACACACACATATATATATACATATATATATATATATATATATATATATATATATATATATATATATATATAGAGAGAGAGAGAGAGAGAGAGAGTAGAGAAAAAAAGGGGGATATCAACAAAAACATAAAAACTTGAAATTTACCTGATGGAGTAGAAGATTGGTGGTCGATTTCTCCCAGAGAAGACGATCGGTGGTTTTTCTTTGTGAAAGTTGTTCAGCAGCTAGGGTTTTTCAATGGTAATTGATTTTGAGAAACATAAGACTTTTTCTTCGAGAAGAGGATTACATACGACTTTTTTTTAATCATGAGCTAAAAAAAATCATGTGGATTTTTTTTTCACCAGTAAAAAAATAGGCGGACGTCTCATACAGCTCAAGGCGTTAAGCCTCAAGGTGCACACCTCTCACATCCAAGCGTAAGCCTTAGTAAGGTGCACTAGAGTCGTAAGACTCAGACCTCCAGCCCTCCGCCTCTCCTCGAGGCGTGCCTTGTTTCGCCTTTTAAAACCTTGGTGAAAACATATTGCATTGTGACAAAATGTGTTAACCAGTGACAATGAGTGAGAAACCATCCATTGTATGCTAATGTGAAGAATAAAAATCCTTTTGGCATTCTAATAAAAACTTGTTGTGCATAATGTGAAAAAATGGGTGGGGTGAAATTGGAAACACAAACCAACCCTCGTTCATGAACAATTCAAAGAACTAATCAACATATGCGTTCATGGATGGGTTCTTGAAAGTTTATAGCATTTAAAGTGAGAAATTCAAGTTCGATCAACTTTAAGAATGTGTAGTTGAAAAATACCCCTCATATGTGCAAGAACAGTCCAAAAATCCAATATAATAGTGAACTTCCCCCATCAATTTCAATTCAATCATCAATATTTCTCAAAAAATGTTTTAGTTTTAATTAATGAGAAGAAATTATCATTTGTATGTTGGAAAATGACAATTATGACCCAAACCATCACAACTACCTAAACTGTGAAAATGCAACAAAACAACCCAAGAGAATCCTAACATCAACCAAAGATACACAATAAGAATCTACACAATTATGACCCGTCCATTGGGTCATTATAATTAGATAGAAAAATGACAAATTCCATTTCTACCCTCATTTGATACCATTAATAGCCTACCAACAACATTTCCCACCATTTCTTTTTCATTTTGGCACCAATAATTCCATTTCCCACCACTTGAAGACACAACTAAAGAAAAAATGGTGCTTTATTGCTATTGCAGCCATTTGGCCGAAAGACGTACCTCGTGGATGTAACAAAATTCCGGTAGAACCTTTTTATCTTGTCCAAGCCATACTGAACAAGGTGGCTGCGGATGTTTTATCTGGGAAGACATAGTGGACTGGGTTCTCAAGGTTGGAAGAGTTCAGAAGAGAGAGAAGTTGTTATAGATTGTCTTGGTGTTGTGTGTGTTTGTAATTTGGGTTTTTTTTCTGGGAATGAGGTTCAGGAACGTAAGTGTAAAGTGAATGGATGAAGGAAATGTATATGTCATTGTAGCATCGGTTTGAATCAATGAATGAAATGCAAACTTTATTTGAATCAATGTGTGTTATTGAAATTTTTTTCAATTAATGAATGAAAATGTTTCAACTGTGAAATAATAAACAATAGAATAAAAACAACCATATTCATTAACATAAAAGGTGTTCAAACGATGCAACATTAATAAAAGTTCCAAATATGGAACATTACACCAAAAAAAAACCAAAACAGTTGCATACAAAAATAGTTAGAAGCAACCCTACTGCCTCAGTAAAAACCAGTTACATCTACATCAGTTGCACACAAAAAATATTTAAATCTAACACTAAAGCTTCAGCTAAACACATCCTAATCTTCACTTAAAACTATTTTTGGCTCTGAGTTTGTTTCTTTTTTGGGACAACATTGCTCTTATTCTTTCTAGTTGCAACCTTTTTCAGATATATTCTTATATTGTGGCAAAATTACCCACACCTGTTGCATTTAATCTTAATGCCATGTTTCCCAAGATTAGTTCCAGTTGTATGAGCTTCACCTGCTTCTTTGTTCATCTTTTTATTTGGTCTACCTAGTCGTGCCTCAATATCAGGTGGTGTTAGTGATTTCTTTGTAGAGGTAGGCCACAAGTCTTTTCCATTTAAGGGAATGAAGAGGTTTACAAATGCTTGCAGATACTTTTCTTTTATGTAACACTCATCCACATAGCTTTCTGGTTTATCCCCTTTATATAAAATTTCCCCTAAACCATGGACACAAGGCAGCCCACTCAGCTGCCATACAAGAGCAAGTCCTCTCCCTCAAATCAACAACAAACTGAACAAAAGGGATTTTAACTTGGAACTGAGATCCCCCATTCCATTCATAAATGAATACCACATACTCTTTTAGCAATCAACCAAGCTTTCCCTGAATTCCTGACAAATTACACGTCGGTGTTTCACCATCTTATCTCTATTCACTTGAATTCTTCTCATTATCAATTTCCCAATTGTTTCCACCATTGATATAATAGGTCTACAAGCATATAGAATATTAATAACTTTGAATAATTTGCATGAAAAAAAATATTCTGCATGAAAGTAAATATTTAGAGGTTTACCTTCTGCTGATCACACATGAAAGTGAATTTAGATTCATTTCCCATCCTAACGTCATCATACAATAACTCAAAAAACCATATCCAGGAACTTTTTCACTCTTTCTCCACCATAAAATAAGCAAATGGCCAAATGCCATTGTTTGCATCTATACCAACAGGTGCTAGTAGTTGACTAGGGTAGGGACCCTTTAGAAATCAGCCATCTATACTAATAATAGGTCTATAAGTTTCAAGAAATCCTTTTTTAAGTGGCCTCAAAGGACAATACATTCTCTGAAATTTAGGGTTCTTATCTTCAATGCTAGCCTCATTGACATGAATTTTAATGGTAGAATCAGGCATAGCCATTTTCACTTTAGCACAATACCTCCATAGGTTTGCATATTGGTCTTTGGAGCATCCCTCAATCAATGTTTGATCTTTTTTCTTTGCCTTATATGCTTGGCTTCTTGACACCCCAACTGTAAGGTCCCTTTTAACAATCTCCCTAATTGCATTCAGAGGTATACATGGGTTGGACTTGAATGTATCCAAGTACCTATTTGATAACCATGAGGATATCACAAACCTATTATTGTAGGCTGCCTTACAATTCTTGTGCACATCTAGCAAAGTTTTCACATGAAATGTTTCTTCACCACTAATTTTTGAAGCATAGATCCTCCATTTACATGGTGAGGAACAATTAGCTATAATCATTCTTGTATCATTCTTTATGAACCTAATATCCTTTTTATTGTGAATTTCATACTCTTTAACTGCTTGTCTAAATGCATGAGTACTTGCAAACTTCTATCCAAGTTATCTTCATTAACTCCCACACCCTCATCCATAGCCACCTTTTCATTTCCCTTATTTTTATCCCCTCCTCTCTCTTCATTAACTCCCACACCCTCATCCATAACCATATTTTCCATTCCTTTATTTTTATCCTGTCCTCTCTCTTCATTGACTCCTACATCCTTATCCATAGCCATCTTTTCTTTTCCCTTATTTTTATCCCATCCTCTCTCTTAAATATTATATCTTGTATCTTCTTCACATTCGGACCTAGGACCATCATGTTCAAATTGTTCTACTTCTATTTCATCAAAATCTATCCAAGTACACTAGGATCAAATCACAAATCATCTTTAGGCATTTTCATGTACACATCAACCTTCCTATATGTAGGAACCCACTTACACATTTCCAAAACATCTATGTCACTATATATTTTGTGTAAACCAAACCTTAAACCCGAATCTGGATCCTTGTACCACAATTGGTTGGGATTGTGACATCTAATTCCCTAAGCATTTCATACAAGTCTTGGGGTGACATTCTATCTGGATCATAAAAATGAAAATTGTTGACAAGTCCACCAATATATGATTTGTATGGTTTATTATCAAAAAAGCCACCATGGTGCAACTCAACAGTGAAATAAGGATTACTTTCATCTGTAATAACACATGCATAATAGAAAAGGGTAAAAAATGCAATTTTATGAGGCATGCAACATATTGAACATGAGAAAAAAGGGGTTATTGCAGACAATAGATATCACAGGTACAAAAATACAAGAAAATTAGGGCTTTTGATGTATAAGATAACGATCAACTTCAATGTCATATAGAACAACAAAACAAATTCGTCCACTCTTAACTAAAAGAAAAAAAATAGCGAATTTCACATTCCTTATAGAGTTTGAGGGTAGATGAGAAAATCTTCAGCAATAACACGACACAACTTCCACTCCATTTTGTCCACAAACGATTTCAATGTTGGGTTGAGCAGTAGAGAGTTAGGGATTTTGCATGTAGAAGATCAAGAATTCCAACCGTTTCAAATAAAGGGTAAATAAGGGAATGCCCTTAGAAAATTGACATGTGAGAAGCACATGTCGTTTTGTCGTCTAATTATAATGGCCTAATAGATGGAATCCCTTATTTGGCACAAGTGACATAGTTTAGGGACTAACTCGAGTCAAACATAAGATAAGGGACCATTTAAAAACTTTCCCAATTGTTCAGTGACCAAAAAGGTAATTTACTCTCTCTCTCTCTCTCTCTCTATATATATATATATATATATATATATATATATTTGTGTGTGTACGCACGTATGATCACCAATTATTTTAAAGTTTTGCGAAATCCAAAAATGGAATATTCCGAGATGGCCCTATGCGGCACCCAACGAGGGGCCCAATGGAGTGAAAATAAGAGAAAAATGTTTTTGAAAATTTTCATGTTTTTCAACAAAAGAACTCTTGGGACGACCTGTCTCCGAAAGTCAATTTTATGTACAAAAATCATTAGAACCAAGCATAACCAAAAAGAATAATGGAAAAATAAACTAATTACACAAAAAAAAAAACATAAAAAAGGAAAAAACTACTGTGTACAACTACACTTCGACTACGAATTTAGCTATACAATATAAGTTGAAACTTTCGGGGATCCACCCAAGAAATGATTTGACTGTGGAAGTGTAGTGGGGGATCCCCATTAGAACTCAAGCCTCCTGGAAAATAGGAATTATGTTAGAACAAAGGAAGGCATGTTTTGGAATGGGGGAAGGGAACCATCACCAATTAAAGAAATTTGGCGGATGATGGGGGCTTAGATTCAACGGGAGACATGAACAATTGGGATCCAAGAAAATCCAAATTGCCTCCCAGTAATTTTTTCAAATGGAATGGGTGGTAGGGCACACATAAGGGAGAATCCCATCAACAAGATCATTTCAAAAAAGCATACTTTTATAAGAATCGGGCCAAAGTCCTCAAGACTATCATCTCATTCTTGCGATACTTCTAATAGTTCAATAACCATGAATAAATGGTACGAAAAAAATCCAATTTCAAGATATGACTCATCATCGCTCAAAGTTTGAATTTTTAGGGAGATGAGATCATTTTCAATTAAGTTTACATCCAAAATATTCGAGGTGAGGAACAAGTCTCAAACTTCTATTTGTTTTCCAAAGAAGAAATCATATCATTACAATTATATACTACATCCATTTTTTCATCGCTTTCATTCTTAATCATTCGTTGGGCCAAGAGAAGAACAGTTTGTTCCAAAATATGCATCCTTTGGTTGAAATCATTGGATTTCTCATTTAGTTCATAACATGAGTTGTATTCAAAAGTTTCAAGAGAAGAATCATTGTTGGTTTCAAACAATACATCTAAATCATATTCCCAACAATGGTTTTCGTCCTAATAGTAGTTGTAAAACTCTTGAATTTTTTGACTTTTCAAAAAAGCACCAAAGGAATTCGGCGATTTTGAAACTTCACCAAAAAAAATTGATTTGAGAGCTATAATCATAACATTTAAAATTATTAGTATAACAAGTTTGCTGGCTATAATAATAACAGTTCTCATAATGACTATCACAAGTCTCTTCAACATTGCTATTATAAGAATTTAGTTGAATTTTGTAAAGAGAATAGTTTTCGGCAGTCCCCAAATCATTTGCTTGATTTTATAAATACTCACCAAAACTAATTGAGCAATTTTTATCCTTTTCAAAATGCAAGTATGCACCAAAATTAAAAATCTTTGATGGATATTGAAATTATTTGGATGAAAAAAATGTGAACCCAAAATACCATTACAATCACCGAAAAATCTAGAATAAGACATGTTTACCCAAAGTGGTTCTTGGATGGACAATCTAACAAGGTTAGTGCGTGACCGATATTCAAATTTTATCGGCTCTCAAACGTGCGAGTCTACAAAACAAGTTAAAATAAATAATACAAAGAAAAAGAAAAAAAAATATTATGAAATACTAAACTAATGAAACACTAGAACAAAACGATCCCCGATAGCGACGCTATTTTGATTCACATGAAAACCAAGTGTCATGTAAATACACTAACCATTTTATCAGTTCCCATAGAAATTACAAAAACCAAAAATTTAACTACACTCTTGTGGGAGTGTAGCGGCTAGTTCTGGTATCGAATCCTAGGGGAATGATTGCAAGACTTTGGTGGATTTATTACTTATAAATAAAAGTGTAAAAGATGATTATTTAGTTAAAAATTATAAGTTACTTTTAATCTAGACAAAAATTGAAACTATATTAATAATGAGAATGAAACTATAGGTTGAGAAGTATATCCCTCAATACAGAATAATTAGCATAAACGGTTACATGGAGAGAAAAGCGTTAATAAGATTAATCTCATTTGGACATTTACAAAATCCTAGAATTGTCACCCCCTAAATTATTGTAAAATCTTAATTTCAGTTTGGTGTCAACAAAAACTCCTGGAATCACATAAGTAAGGTCATTAACGCGGCTTATACATGATATACACCGTTAAATCTCATTGGTGGGAAAAAATTACCCATTAAAACTACCTTAATTAATCCTACCATAGCAAAGCAACTAATTAATCCATGTGAAGTTCAATAATATGAATCTAATCTAATTTAACCCAAAAAATATTGTTAGACATGTATTTGAAGAGAGAAATGGAAGAAAGAAAATAACAAAGCAATAAAACTAATTAACAAAGCTTGAATTAAACTGTGAAATCTTGAAGAAAATAAATAAGACAATGTATAGTAACTTTACATATAGTGGATCAAACCCTAGGAGAGAGAGGATCCCAACCCAAAAGAAAACTTAAAAAGTATCCAAAATAAACTATAACCCCAAAGAAAAAACCCAACTTACTCTTTATAGTAAGTTGGATGTAACAAAAGAAAATAAAGAAGAAATAAATAAATATCTCAAAAATCTGCAATCATATTGATGGATGATCGCTCGATCGATCAATCTTTAGTACAGCCCACTGCCATAATTTGTTTCCAAAATGAAGAACCATTAATAGAATAATTGGAAATATTGATCGATGCCCTGTTTCCATCCCTAACTTTGCTTCAAAAAGGAACTGAGGATGGCTTTGGTCGAGCGGTGATAACTTGGCCATATGGCATCAGAATAATGCACTGTTAGTGGATACACGGAGCTAACTCGGAGAGATAAAACTTCTATGAAGTGTTCGGGCCCAAAGCCTAAATGATGAAATGACTAAAATGCCCCAAATTTGTATTTTGCAATGAAACTTCCCCGAAAAGCACCCAATTATAATTTTAAGCATTACAATACCTACAAAATCTCAAATACACATTGCAAAGCGTGCACGCGCGTGCGCGCACACACACACACACACACAAATATATATATGAAAATATAAATAATCACAAAAAAAACAAGATGAACGTCTGAGATTTAATGTGGTCAGCAATAATACCTTCTTTACATCCATGAGAAACAAAGATAGAGAGAACTATTCCAATATTTGATGAGAATGGGTTACGATGGTAGGATCTTACAATAGCTATGCACACACTTAACCAAAACCCTAAATACACCCCAATGTCACCTAGGAATTAAGATTAAAACATTGAACCTCACTCACTTTCTTTGACACTCTTTGTTGAATAGCCCTATCAATGTCAAATAAACCCTAATGGGAAACCCCTCATATCATTCTATTTATACCCACAAAGGCTACATGGGAAACTCATAAATTTCCTAACTTAAACTACTCATTTACGCACATATTTGACACATGTTCCTAGCATCCATGGGCCTTCATTGGTCATTAGTTCCCAATTAAAACCCCCCATAATGCTTTTCCTATACTAAAATATGTGAGGATTTTCCTTTGGGAAAAATACGAGTTTCGATTCTTTTGAGCCATATTTTACAAATCTCCACCTTATCGAGAAAATACTGCCACTCCACAAAATTGAGACTCCTCATTTGCGAACACACAAATAATCAACCATTGGTTGTAGTTGTACTAGTTACACACACCTTGAATAAAAAATGACCGTAAAGTTCCTTATTTCAGCAACAATCAATACATGTGCAAAACTATTCTACATTAAAATCATACATTGTCCTTGGAGAGGGACCCTGATTCATCCCCAGATCTCGTAGAATATTTCTTCCCACCATTTCCGTCTATCGGGACACTTGCGACCAATGCCACCATTCTCTCCATAAATGAGACATTCATCTAGAACTTAATGACCTATGCACGTCGCTTACCCATTACCCTCTAAGTCTATTCAGATGATACAAAGATATTATCTATTCTCCCCTTCCTAGGACCACACAACCACGTGTGACTCTACATACTCCACCCTCTATCAACACGTGATAATCTTTGGAATCTGGTTGGCTAATGGATATCAATTTTGTTCTCAATTTTGGGTCATAGTCCACATCCCCCAAAATGCGCTCCATCCCATCAAACGTTTTTATTTTCATCGTTCCTAAAACCCTCAACCGTCCATTTTTTCCTCTAGGAAAAGATAAATAACCTTTCTTCTTCTCTTGGAACATCTCAAAATACTACCTCTTGTAACAAACATATTTGAAGATCCCGAAACAAATATCAATTCATTTTGATAAATGGATCTACCCTTGGAAAGTGTGAGAGACTTTCCAAAATATTCATCCTTAATTATGTCATCGATGAGCTATTGGGACCACCTTCATCATTCATCAATGGAGAATATCACTTTCTGTGACCCCACACCTTACACTTGTAACATTTTCGACCTTTTCTACCACATCTTAATCTAGACCTATTACCACCTTCATTATATCCCATGTATGTATTCTTTCTAAGATTCCCACCATGAGCA
Organism: Sambucus nigra; assembly: GCA_949130495.1. Lineage (NCBI taxonomy): Eukaryota > Viridiplantae > Streptophyta > Magnoliopsida > Dipsacales > Adoxaceae > Sambucus > Sambucus nigra. Next base: position 541,789,735 of record OX422217.1, on the reverse strand, counting down.
GACAAACCCGAGCTTGAACTCACACCCTTAAAATACTGTCTATTCTCATAGGACAACAAAGTTGACTCCACCTCATCCATTTTAATCGTATCTTTACAATATAAAATGATGGTGATAATGGTCTCATACGAAGTTTAAAGATAGGTAAGAAGCAAAACTGTATGATTTTCTTCCTATATTTTTATATCAACCTTGTTTAGTTGATACATAATCCCATGAAATACACTCATGTGATCCATGAGGTTCCTGCCCTCCTCTATCTTCAACCTATAAAGTTGACGTTTGGGATTAAGATTTGTTATTAGATTCTTTGCTAAATAGATATTCTTTAACTTTCACCAATTCTTTGGTATAGTGTCCTCCTAATTAACATTATTGATAATATTATCACCATTAGTGAGTCACACAGTACTCAAATATCTTATCGTTATATCTTTAGAATCATCATCCATCATCTTCTCGAGCTTACTACTCATACCCTAATCTCACTAATACTTGTTGAACGAGGAAATCCTTTAATTCACCTTTCCTTAAAGTGAAGATACCACTTCAGTAAAAAAAAAGATCCACCTTACAATGTGAAACTACATTTCCATACATGGTTAAATGACGCGACAAACCCAAAACTTTCAAACACAATTATTTTGAAATTAAAGCCTCACTTGGAACTTTTGTCAACAACTTTTGTGTACTAAATCTCCGACACTAACTTTTATACACCAATGGCACCACACCCAACCAAAATAAGGAAGCATATATGGAATATTGATGGAAATATAAATAAGAACAAAAAATAACACGATGAACAATAGAGATTTATCGTGGTTAGGCAACATTACCTTGCCTACATCCACTAGAGAGATGAACAATTAAAATCTTTGAGAAAAATGAGTTGAAATGGTGGGATCATACAAGATCTATGCACACTCTCAACCAAAGACCCAAATACTTTCCAATCTTACATTGGAATCATGTTTAGAACACTAAACCTCACTCACTTTATTTTCCTTTCTCCGATGAATACTTCTCTCAATATAAAATAAACCTTAGATAGAAACCCCTCGTATCATTTTATCTATGCCCCCAATAGTTACATGTGAAACTCCAAAAATACCCCACTTAAACAACCCATTTTTACACAAATTTGATGCCCATTCGCTACAATGAACATGGGCCTTCGTTGGTTACGGGTTCTGTAAGGAGACAAATTTCCAATTGAGTCTTAATGTAGTGTTGGCTCAATTACGGACAAAAATATTTGAATCATAGAATAGTAGTCATGAATATCCTCCAAGCCTATGACGTTTGAAGTTTAAGTTGAAGACGTAGCTGTGACAACCCGGTATCCGAAATAAGGGGTGGCCAGCCCATTACTCCGATAATACAGGAATCATGGATGGAAACCATTCTCAGCATCGGAAAAACATAAAGAGTATACGGGATAACCACACAATATTTCGGAAAATGGGTCGTCAAAATTTTTTGCTTTGTAATTTAAAGAAGCATTGTCAACAACCCATAAGAGAAAAGGAGGTGCAAACCCCAAAAGTATGTATATATATACAACAACAGAACAGTATAAGGACCGAATAAAATGTCGGTTAATAGAATTCATACAATGTACAATAAGTTCCATAAGTTACATATTACATCCATTATACAATTGCAACAGTTTGGGCCACACGACCGAATAAAGTACTGATCATAACGAGAAGGCAACAAGGGATGCGTCTACACAAAATATCCCGTGATATCACGGCTCCTCAAAAGACACTGGAATATGGAGGTCATTACGGGCGACCTTGCGGAGGAACACCAGAGCGGATATAATATATATATGCACAACAAGAAAGAAGAACCGGCCAGGGCCCGGTTTTATGTGATCACCAGATAAATGAGTAGTATGACAATAATGAACAGTTAAACATGGATGATAGAGATGATAATCTAGCATGGTAACATCATAAAATAAACTAAGACAATTAAATGATTATGAGGTAAGAATCAATTTTATATATTAATAAGAATGATCAACAACCTTTTCCATCTTTCATCCCTTTCATTTTATCTTCTTTTCATTCCTTATGAGGAATACAAGTTTTATCATGTGCACTTTGTGGCACGTATTTCAATTGTATGCTCTTTGTGGCATGTACTATGCTCTTTATGGCATTTCGTTTAGCTCTTTATGGCATTAATATCCCATCGAGTCCAACTCGATGTTAGAATAGATATAAGTATATATATATATATATATATCGATTCTAAGACCGCCCGTTCGGGTTTCCCCACTATGCGCGCTCCTAAATAACCATCATCTTCCAGGGCCTAACATAAGACAACCTGGGATCCTATCGAAACGTCGGGAAGTGGCCATATGCCTGCGGGATAGTCAAGACCACACCCGGAATCTCCTATCCATCGCAGAAAATATAAAACAAGCGCTCATATGGCCTAGGACTATATCCACCCTGCATTCATTATCCAAGGGGCTTCACCTTACGCACGAACTTCCCTTAAGATGGTATTTAGAGAGGTGTGTTTAATCCATTTCATGGTTTGGTAAATTATCATTTACTTTGTCCATTTTACATTTTATCAAATGCATTATGGTTATGTGCTTCACATCATCATAATAACCTCGAAGAATATTTAAACTCCCAAGTTATTTCTCCCAAATATCCTTTTTGGACTTTATAATAGACCATCATACTTCAAATTAACTTCTAAAGTCTCCAAGCACACTTAGTACTCTCCTAAAGACCTACTAATAATAAAAAGAAAGTAATGCCTAAACATCACTTCACTCACCCCCGAAATAAGTCCCCAAATCTACCTATTTTCACCTAAGGTAATAGCTATCCCACCTAGAACTCTAGGACTCTAAGTTGACTTCATATAAGAAGGTTCCTATGTCCTAAAACTAGAGAAAACGGTTTAAAATGAAAAAGAAAACAAAATTTAAAATGCAGGATTTCCGAATCGATTCGGCCATAGACGAATCGATTCGGCCAGAACATATGGGATTCTGCATAATTGCCGAATCGATTCGGACTAGGCCGAATCGATTCGGACTAGGCCGAATCGATTCGGTCAGGAAAATGGGGTTTCTGCATAACTTCCGAATCGATTCGGACCAGGCTGAATCGATTCGGTTCACCTAATCCTGGAAACTGCCCCTGGGCGAATCGATTCGGCCCTGCGATTTTTGCCACTATTGGTTATGGAGTCTTTGACTCCAATTTTCAACCCAACTCAAAATCCATTTAAACCAACTCATTTATTGTCACCAACACATCATAAATACTACTAACTACCACCATAATCATCAATAATCATCCAAATCACTCTTTAATGGTTCAAAATCCACAATTACACCAAAAGCCCTAATCTAGTTAAACCATGATCAATACATCATTATCACAACTAATAATTTATCTTAAACCACATATAGCAAGTAGGAAAACTTGCCTCAAACTAGCAATGCAGATTTTCCTTGTGTAGAAGTAAGAATCCTTCCTCAATCTTCAATCTCTTCTCTTTTCTCTACTCGTTCTCCTCCTCTCTCTAGCTCTCTCTAGGTTTAGGAAATAAAATTAGGGAAAATAGAAGACTTAGTAAGTCTAAGTCGTACCATTAGTTAAAATCCCAACTTAATTGATGAATATTGCGATAAAATAACACACAACTGCATATTTAAGGTATAATTAGTCAAAAGTGCCAAAAACTCAAAATATAATATGGCACATAATTTGACTATCTCGCACATTCTGGAATCAACTATGACCTCCAAATTATCATTTGGACAATTTATAATCCATTTTAAGTTCCGGTTCCATTTTAAACCATAGGGTCATTTTAAATTTTATGACACTATAAAGTTCATCATAAGAATATTTACATGCTCATACAGTAAATATACAGTAAGTTAGTAAATACTGACTTTCCAACATTAAATAAATATTTACCCACATAACAATATTTTACATTTAATTACCTCACATGGTAAGTAAATATAAAATAGGCTCTCATAAGTGAGGGTTGTTATAGTAGCGGCCACCATTTCAAAGTAAAGATATTAAAGTGTCGAGTTTTCATAGTGCCTAGTTTTGCGTCCTCAATGGTTCATATTTCAAGTCTCCAAAAGGAATGAATGCACATTATATATATATGTAGGAGACTTGGAATAATTTTTATTGGGTGTAATTTTATTTAAAATAAATTTCAGAAATTTTTTGGGCCTAAAATGAAAAATGCACATTCTGACATTTCGTTTGAAATTGTCGTTCAAACGAGAATGTCATTAGAACAAGAATTTCGTTCGAACGAGTTTTGCCAACGAGGTTCCCTTTTGAACACTGACTTTTCGTTAGAAAGGTCGTTCGAACGAAATGTCGTTCGAACGAAAAAATCGTTCGAACAAGATTTCTGGCGGGAAACAGTTTTGGCAGTTTTCTCCATTTTCTCGCTATTTTGTCCCACTACTTTTTGATAGGTTTTATCAATTTTGGAACCAGATTTTACACCATGACTTTTGAGCATCCTTTGAGAGTTTTAGAGTGAAAATACTTCCAACCAAAAGTCATATTTTCATGTGTTAAATTTCAATAGAAAATTTTCTTCAAACACATGTTTATACACCCATAGTTTTGATTTGTTTATTCCAAGTACCATATATATATATATATATATATATATATATATATATATATATATATATATATATCTTGCTTGGAGTGTTTAGCATCGGGTTAATACTCATTCCATAAAAGAGTTGTTTGGTACTTCTCTACCCCCAAAAGGAAAAAATTTACTGTGGCATTTCCACTCGGAGAAAGGCTTCAGGTGCGGGTTAACGGTTGTCCAAAGGCCTCATTGGTGGATTGCAAGGTTCCGATGGAGTTTCAGGATTGTCGACTAAGCAGAGGTTGGTACAAGAAGACGCGTCAGGGGCTTGAAGGAGTCGAGTCGAGTTGAGTAAGTCATTTGTCTTGTACTTGTAAAAATTCCGTACTTAGTGGACTTAAGGGTAGGGTCGTCCAAGGTTTTTCCCATTTGGGTTTTCCTCGTACATCGCGACATAGTGTGTTATGATTTTATTTTATCTTGCGAATCACCTAGAATGCATGCTGAGGATTAAAAGATAAAATATGGTTTAATTCACTACTCTAGTTTAATTTGCTGCAAAAATTAATTTGGGTGAAATTTATATTAATTTAGTTTCACTTTAAGTTTAGTTTAATTTTAATTTGAAGGAAATTAAAATTTGTTGTCATTTGTGTGTTGTGTTGAACCATCATATTCCCCACTTTTAGGAAATTAATATTTTAAAGAATTTCAAATTTGGGGGTCTACGTCACAAGCAAGTGGTATCAGAGCCGGGCGTTAATTTATTGCGTTAAATATTTTTTTATTAAAACTGGAATTTTCCCCATTTTCAAAATTTTCTGTTTTCGATCGTTCCAACTATGCATATTGGAAATAGAGTATGAAATCGGCACTAAAGTCTATCGATGATAGGGTTTGGTTATCAGTTGTTAACGGGTGGCCCTCACCCGCATGTTTGATAGAAAATGAGCGTGTACCCAAACCTGTCGAGAGATGGAGTGAGAATGAATTTAAACTTGCTAACTTTAATTCTCGAGGTTTAAATTCTTTTTTTAGTGTGGTCACACCGAATGAATTTCGACGTATCATGATGTGTGAAACCGCTAAAGAAGCTTGGGATATTTTACAACTCACTCACGAGGGAACTAGTATCGTTAAGGCTTCGAAACTCCAAAACCTCACCACTCAATTTGAAACCATCAAAATGCTTGAAAATGAAACCTTTGATTAATTTTATGCTAGACTTTCCGATATAATTAATTCATCGTTTAATTTGGGAGGGAAAATACCCGACAATCGAGTAGTAAAGAAACTACCCGAGAGATTTATCCCTAAAGTGACCTTTTTAAATTCTTCACCCACCTTGCACTCTACCAAACTTCAGGAATTAGTAGGTGATTTGAAAACCTATGAGCTAGATATGTTTCCCTCCAAAAATGAAAAGAAAATAGATAAAGACATTGCTTTGAAAGCCCGAAAGGAGGAAAAATAAGTTGTGTCTGATGAGAGTGATAGTGACTCGGAGAACATGGCTATGTTTGCTAGCAAATTTTGAAAATTTCTTAAATTTAATAAAGATATGTTTAAAAATGATATTAAGAAATTTGAAAATTCTAAGCATCACAAGGCCAAAAATATCCCTAAATCTTATAATGAAAATCTTAATAGGGACGAGATGGTTGTGAGGGTTTTGTCCATAGGGCAAGAGAGGGCCCCAATAAACTAAGGAGAGAAGGAAAACAACCAATTTCCTCTAATGCCACCCTTAGTGATGAAAGTGAAAAGTTGGAGGGACCTAATTCCTCCATTGATCGTAATTTTATCGCATTCATGGCAAGTCACGTGAGTGATAGTGAGAGCTCGTCCAATGATGACACTAAAATACATGACATTTCCAAGGCCAAAGTTTATGTGATTCCCTTATTTTTTATGGTTCTGGGAGTGAAGAAGAGAGAGAGAGAGTGAAAGTGAAGAAGAGTTTGATGAGAGTAAACTTCAAATTGCCTTTAGAGAGTTATATGAAGAATCAATTAAATTAAATAGGGCTAATTTGAAGTTAAATCTAGTTTAAGGGAGCGTGTCAAGGTCGTTGATGAGAGTGCATTGGTTGATGACCTTAGGACAAGTGAGAGAACTTTTCGTGAGAAGTTGAAGTATCTAAAAGGCGAGAGAGATAACCTTAGAGGTTTAATGGAATCAATGAAAAGGGTGCTTCTCGAGTTTGAAGAGAGAAATGGTTTGTTAGAGTCTAAGATTTTATAATTAGAAGAAAAATTAATAGACTCTAGTAAAGTCAAATTTGATTTGGAGAGTCGTTCAGAGAAATTAGATAAAATCTTAGGAAAGGTCCAAATTAAAAATGACACTTGTGATTTAGGCTTCAATACTAGTCATGACTTATCTAATAAGGCCCAAACCAATTTTTTAAGAGAATCACCTAGGAAATATTCTAGAGGTCAACCCTTAGATACTACTTTTCGACGAGTTTTTACTTGCTCACATTGTAGTCGAAAAGGTCATCTTAGGTAATTTTGTTTTGACCTTAAAAGAATTTCTAGGAAATACAAAAGTAAAGTAACCGAGGTATCCAAGATCCCCAAATCCCGACATTGTCACTCTTCATTAGTTTGGATTAGGAGATCCGACTTGGTAGCTTTACAAAATTGGATTTTTGATTCTCGTTTGCTTTCACATGCTTCCTCCCTTGCAAAATCTAAAGGTTGAATGTGTTAGTTTTGTTTTGCATACTCTAGCTTTTTGTGCTTTATATCATATATCCTTTCTAGTTGTATGCATGTTTATCATTTTTATAGTGTATAATCAATGCTTATTCACATGCTAGAATTATGATTTGTGTATATATTTTGTATTTATTATTATTTGTTTTGTGTCTTACTAAGAAAAATACAAAAAGATTTTCTTTATTTATCTTTTGAGTAATTATTTTTGTTTGGTTAAAAAAAATTCAAAAACTCAAAAAGATTATTTCTGTTTTGTGTGTATTTTAGTTTGACACATTCTATATGGCACATACTTGTGTTTGAATCCTTTCCTATTCGCTTCCATGTGTCTAGAACTTTTGGTTACGATTGTTAATCCTTAAAATGTTCTTTATCATGCATGCATGGAGTAGTTGGATTTTGTGTTGCTTAATGGATTCTATTTTTATATGCCTCTATTCACACATGCACGAGCTCATTTGAAATTGAAATGTCACATGTATATTTGATCTAAGTGAGATGTTCTCCTATCAATTTAGTCATCTACATTGTGCTATGACTATGGAGGATTTTTTCATGTAATAACCGTTTCCCGAATTTAAAAAATAGAAAAATATGTTTATCCGGTGTAGTTATTTATCAATGGAATTGGGCTGCGAAAGACAAAATTACTTTGCGTGAAAAGCCACCATTGAATTTTAGGCCTTAAAAAAATGTGGCATTAAACAGAATATTTGCCAAGGCCAAAATAGTTTAGTTAATATGTTCAAAAGAAAAGAAAAGAAAAATTATGAGGAGTTTGGTTGGATATATTAACGGGTTTGCACAATGACTTTGAATCATAGTTAAGCTTTTATTGTCATGAATCTATTGGTTTATAGAATCATCGAAATTCTAGGCTTGTGTGCATTGTATATGTTTCTTCATTGAGTTCAATTTATATTGTCACATGAGGCTATATCTAAATGTAATAACATTTTGCAATCAAATGAGAACTCCGTGAACATGTTTTAAGTGATTGAGTCTAAATTCAATTGTTACTAGTTCACACCCCTACACTTTCGTTTACTAAATGTATTTGGACACATTTTTGCCATACGAGTGTCAAAAGCTTAATGTATTCTGTGTCATGTGTGGTATTTATACCTATGTATATGTGCGTGTGCGTTAGTGATATTCATTATGTATACATTTATATAGTATTTTTTTAGTTTCTGAATCTTTGGCTTACTTGCTAGTCCATCTATGCTTATAATTCATAATTGGTATCATTTTGTTTCGCATCATAGTTGGTATCCTTTAATATTTGTATGGATTAGTTATCATATTGTTTCCCGTATGCTTTCATGTCCTTATCACCTTATGCACCATCATGTTTTACTTGTTTTTCCCATACTTGATATTCCCTAGTGTAGTTTTACGGGGGAGAAATAGTATCTGCTTTAATTGGGGGAGAAATTAGTATTATTATAAATTCTATCACCTTTGTCTATTCCTGAACAAAAAGGGGGAGAAGTGGTTTCTAAACCTATATTTTAGGAGATTTATCTTAGGGGAGACGTCTTTCTAAGTAGGCCATTGTTAGATAAAAAGGGGAGAATTAATTTACGGGGAGTATTTACTTTCATTGCATTTAATACTTTGATATTCCCTATGAGTTTAATGGTTTGCTCACGTGTGCGGGATTTTTTTTCTTAGCGAAAACTTTATATTGGTAAAGCTATTCATCCTTGGGTTTTGAGTCAAGCTTTATATTTTTTATTTTTTATTTTGGGTGAGATATTTTTTAGTCTAGTTGAGCTTGACGGCCCTCTAGGATTTTTGTTTGGTTTTTGTCCTGGAATAGCTAAAGGGGGAGATTTGTAAGGACACAAATTTTCAATTGGCTCAATTCCGGATAAAAAACATTTGAATCATAGGATACTAATCATGAATATCCTCCAAGCCTATGACGTTTGAAGTTTAAGTTGAAGACGTAGCGGCCAGCATTTCAAAGTAAAGATATTAAAGTGTTGGGTTTTCATAGTGCCTAGTTTTGCATCCTCAACGGTTCATATTTAAAGTCTCCAAAAAGTATGAATGCACGTTATATATATATGTAGGAGAGTTGGAATAATTTTTATTGGGGTAATATTATTTAAAATAAATTTCAAAAAAATTTTGGGCTTCAAATGAAAAATGCACATTCTGACATTTCGTTCGAAATTGTCGTTTGAACGAGATTGTTGTTCGAACGAGAATTTCGTTCGAATAAGTTTTGCCAACGAGGTTCCATCTTGAACACTGACTTTTCGTTAGAAAGGTCATTCGAACAAAATGTCGTTCGAATGAAAAAGTCGTTCGAACGAGATTTCCGGTGGGAAACAGTTTTGGCAGTTTTCTCCATTCTCCCACTATTTTGTCCCACTACATTTTGACAGTTTTTAGCAACTTAGGGACTAGATTTTACACCATGACTTTTGAGCATCCTTTGAGAGTTTTAGAGAGAAAATACTTCTAACCAAAAGTCATATTTTCATGTGTTAAATTTCAATAGAAAATTTTCTTCAGACACATGTTTATACACCCGTAGTTTTGATTTATTTTTTCCAAGTACCACATATATATAACTTTCTTGGAGCGTTTGGCACCAGATTAGTTCTCATCCCATAAAAGAGTTGTTTGGGTACTTCTCTACCCCCAAAAGGAGAAAAGTTTGTTGTGGCATTCCCACTCGGGGAAAGGCTTCGGGTGCGGGTTGCCGGTTGTCCAAAGGCCTCATTGGTGGATTCCAAGGTTCCGGTGGAGTTCCGGGATTGTCGACTAAGCAAAGGTTGGTACAAGAAGACGCGTTAGGGGCTTGAAGGAGTTGAGTCGAGTAATTTATTTGTCTTGTACTTATAAAAATTACATACTTAGTAAACTTAAGGCTAGGGTCGTCCGAGGTTTTTCCCATTTGGGTTTTCTTCGTACATCATTTCGTAGTGTGTTGTGAATTTATTTTATCTTGCAAATCACCTAGAACGCATGCTTAGGATTAAAAGATAAAATATGGTTTAATTCACTACTCTTGTTTAATTTGGTGCAAAAAATAATTTGGGTGAAATTTATATTAATTTAATTTCACTTTGAGTTTAGTTTAATTTTAATTTGAAAGAAATTAAAATTTGTTGTCATTTGTGTGTTGTGTTGAACCATCCTATTCCTCACTTTTAGGAAATTAATATTTTAAAGAATTTTATATTTAGAACACTGGTCCCATCCATTACCGAGGAGGAAAACTATCAATGCAGTGAAGGCCTTCACTCGTAGTGCAATTAGGCAGAATGAGTTTGGGTTATTTTTTATCCGAATTTCATAAATCTCCCCCCTTTAGAAAGAAAATACCTCCACTCCAACAAATTGAGATGTGACACCTTGTAAAATACATAATAGATTGAGATGTTCAATAATTCAAGAGTCTAAATAATTTGTATCATTCTAAACATGACTGAAATAAAATAAAATGATAATAAGATGACAATAATAACATCAGTAAAACAAATGTAACTTTGATTCCTACCGATATCTCACCACTACTTTGGGGAGATAATGGGGCTCGCAAATCCTGCAAACTCTGGCAAGTTTCCTTTGCCAAAGGCATTCCTAGATATCTCCCATGTAAAAGTACTATGCGAGGCAAGTACAACCACAAGTGTTGGTTGGTCCTAGCACATAATGGCCATAGTAGTTGCTATGGGGGTAATTTGGGACGAAGAGAGGGAGAAAAGGGAGATGTTTAATGGAGGGAAATGCTTGGACGAAAGAAATGAGAGGAGGGAGAAAGGAAAATTATATTAAGCTAAGGGTCCGTTTGATAACACAAAAATTCCAAGGCAAATTCCCAAAAGTTGGAAAATTCTGGTATTTTCCAGCTTTTAGGCTGTTTGATAGCCTTAATTTGCCCTGGAATTTGATTTCTATGTACAACACCCCTTAAGCACAATTTGCCACCCTAGGGTGGAATTCAATTCTTTGGGGGGGGGGGGGGGGGTCAGGTTTTTGTTTGCCACCTTTGGGTGGCAAATCACTTAAAACCATTTTTTTTATAACTCTATATATTTCATAAATATAAAAATATATATTGTTAATAAATATATAAATTTCATATATTTTAATATATATTCGTATATTTTATATATTTTAGCACATATATGTATATTGCGTATATTTCGTATATTTATATATATTTCATATATTTATATATTTCGTACATTTATATAATTCATATATTTTAATATATATTTATATTTCGTAAATTTCGTATATTTCATATATTCCTTATATTTAATATATATTATTTACAAAATATATATTCATAAATACATAGTATATATGTATATATTCATATTATATATGTATATATTCTGTAAATAATATATATATTATTTACAGTTATACTAAATATATATTATTTACAATATATATTATTTACCGAATATATACATATATATTATGTATTTATGAATATATAAATATATATAATAATGTATATTATATATATGTATATATATAATATATATGTATATATACAAAATATAATATACATATATATTATATATATGTATACTAAATATATATTATTTACAGAATATATACATATATACATATATATAAATGTAAATATATATGTATATACATATATACATTTATATATATGTATATATGTATATATTTACAGAATATTCCGTATATATATAATTTATTTACAGAATATTCAGTATATATATAATTTACATATATATATATATATATATACACATATATATTCATATATATGTATACAGAATATATGTTTACATATATACATATATATATGTATATATTCTGTAAATAATATATATTTAGTATATTCATTATATAATATAATATATGTTCATATATTCATTTTGTACATTATTAAATGTACAAAATCTATTAAATATACAAAATCTATGAAAATATAATATATTTAATAGATTTTGTACATTTAATAATGTACAAAATGAATATATGAATATATATTATATTATTTGCGGAATATATATATTTCGTAAATTATTATTAATTTTCGAAAAAATATACAAAATATATGAATATTTCGGAAATTAATAATAATTTACGGAATATATATATATATTCCGCAATTTATATTAATTTTCGGAATATATATATTCCGCAATTTATATTAATTTTCAAAATATATATATTTCGCAAATAATATAATATATATTCATATATTTTGTATATTTAATAATATATATTTATTATATATATATATATAAATTCCGTAAACAAATTTTCCACATTTATATCTATTTTCCAGCTTTTGCGTTTGATAGAAAATGTGGAAAATTGATGATTTTTCAATTTGTATCAAACAGACACAAGTTGAAAAATATTAATTTACCTTGGAATTGTTTGCCCCGAAATCAAATGTTCTTGAATCATTTGTATTTTCCCAATTTTCTATCAAACGGACCCTAAGTGTACAATCCAGTTGAATATGGATATAACTCTTGTAAAGAGTTTTAGAATATTTATATAGATTCTTACCCACAGTAGACTTTCTTGGCTTAATCCTATTCGTGGAATCTATTTTCAGGCCCTAGGAAGTAGTAACCACAACAACCCTAATTTCTTATAAGTAAAGCTAGGGAGCCCACAAAAAAAAACATTTGGTAAACCCAGTGAATAAGAAAAAAATGGGTACAAGTTTTTAATGCACATTTTGATGCCCTGGCGGGACCCACAACAATAAGGTATAAGCTTTTAATGCAGTGGGTTTACGAAATGAATTTTTTTGTGGGTCTCCCTAAATTTATTCATTTCTTATACTCCTTCCCACTTCCAGCTTCTAGATCTAGGATGTAGGTGTCAATCATGTCAGCTCTTATTTATTTATCATATTTCCATTTTAGTAGTTAGTGTTGGATTATTTTATTTGGTTTTATTTATGTTACAGTCTTTAACTTATTCATAGATGGTTATCATTGAGACATTTATTGTTAGTCCAGTACTGATGTTTTATTTAGAATGTTATGAGATTTGTATTAAAGTTACATTTGTTTTAATCATGTTATTACTATCATTTTATTATTTTTTTATTATATTTTAGTCATGTTTAAAATGATACAAATTATTTAGACTTAAAAACTGACCAATCCTATTTCAATGTTTACCAAAAAAAAAAAACAAAAAAAAAAACTGACCAATCTAGACATGAATTTTGTGGGATGCCACAATTGGTATCTGAAGTTTCTAGGTTCTAGGGCCTTGAGTGAGCCCGTCTCTTTTTCACGTAGCATTCTGAGACTTTACAGGTTTATTTTTTAGGCTTTTGTATTCTTATTTTGTGCAATTACCGATATGCTTTTTTTTTTTTTTATCTTTTTTCATATGGTAAACACCCAAAGAGGACTCGTACATCGTAAAGAGGTGGCGAGTGCTAAGTCAGAGGTATCCTAACCTCAATAGCAGGCATCGGGATAAGAACCAACACTTATCTCAATAGACTTGGTAGGTATAATAGCACGAGGATATTGATTCCACGAATAGGATTAAGCTAAGAAAGTTTACTGTGAGTAAGAATCTATATAAATATTCTAAAACTCTTTACCAGAGTTATATCCATATTCAACTGGATCGTACACTTGGCTTAATATAATTTTCCTTTCTCTCTCCTCTCATTTCTTCCGTCCAAGCATTTCCCTCCATTAAACATTTCTCTCTCTCTTTCTCCGTCCCAAATTACCCCCATGCATATCTCTCTTCAAGTCACCCCATCTACCTCAATTAAACACCTGACCCTCTCTATCTTTCTTCTATACATCTACTCACTTTATCAATCTTCTCTACTTAGCTTTCTGTGTCTTTCTCTCCCTCTATTTCCCCACATTACTTCATCTTTGATTATTGAAATTCTTTATGCCTCTCAAGTGGGAGTATCATTTTCCCTTTTTACATACAAATCTATTCATCTTCCCCATCCTCAATAAATTCTTAAAAAGCATTTAGCCCCACGAGACCTAGAACAGACTCTTTTAGTCATTAAGTTTCCCTCATCCATTCCAAACTATCCCTCTCACTTATCTTTAAAATTTCATTTTGATGTCCTATCCAGCCACCATGAACTCTGTCACATATTTTGGTTCTTAAAGACACTTCTTCCTAATTTCTAGAAAGGAATTCTCAACAGTATGTTTTGAGTTTGAAAAGTGACTTTTTTTTGCATATGAGGTGTTTGCTAATATGTAAGTATTGATATCTTTGTTCTGTTTTAGTGTCATTTTTGCCTTATATATATTAAAGATGGGTTTGTTTCTTTTCTTCATTTAGAACTACATGACAGATACTCTCAGGAATAAATCAATCCAATAGTTATCTAAATTTTGCTGTTTCATATTTTCACTTCAAATTTTACTTTTTGTTATGTTTATTGATGTTTTCATATTTGGTAGGTTGTGATTTAGGCTTAAGGTGGAAGGTTTAAAGAATCGGAAATATTGGTGTAAAAAGATCAAACATAACATATTTGCCTACTGAGGTATTTTTAATATACTTATCATGTTTTTGTGGTTGTGTTTGCTTTAGGTTGGTTTATTTATCTACAGGTGTGTATTTTTCTTCAAGTATGTGCAAGGGTTGTAAAAGTGTATTTTTAAACTGGTGGGTTTGGATTATTACATGTAAGAAGGTGAGTCGAGTGATTTATTAGAATGTCTAGGTGGTACTAATATGGTTCCCATCAATCCATGCCCTCTATGTATTCTTATAAATAGGAATCATGAAACTTAGATGCTAAAAATGGAAGTTTTCTCACAAATTTTGATCTGGAGTTAAGAATCATCGAGGACTCCAGGGAAAAGTTTCACTAAAAAGTTTTCACTTACATGCTCTTAGTGTAAAAAAAATCACATGATCCCAACAGTAATGGATAATTCTAGAAAATCCAATGTTATGCAAGCTACTACTATACATGCCCCTTATTATCTCTTAGTCACTCAATGTGGTATGATAAGTCGACAAAACATAAAGGTACTCTCACACTCACATTTTACATCTCATTAAATACGCTTTCGTTCTCTATAAAACAGTTTGTTTGGAATGTGATGTTTTCACCTTTTAAAGCCTAAAGATTGGAAAATAAATGAAGTAAAACAATGTCATACCAAAAAAGGAAAATTGGGTTTTAGTAGAATAAAGGAAGAAAATGATTACAAAGAGGTGGATGTGTATGGTATGATGGGTTGAGTTTAAACTTTTGTTTATTTGGATACATTTTGAATGTTTTAGTTATTTGTCGACATGTGTTTCAATTCTACTTCATTTAGTAGTTAGGATAAGCATGCTAAATGTGACATATGGGGATAAATGATTATATTGGCATGGATAGTGGGGTAAATGTGACATATGGGGATAAATGATCATACACAAGAGAAGCGTCTCCATGAGAGGCAAAAGGTTAATAATCACCGAATCATAGTGTGGCGACTGATCGATATGGGGTGCAGTAGGTTACCATGATGATTGTCAGAGACCGTAAGGATCCACAACATGGTGTTGATTCATATTGAATAGGAGGGTGATCAAGACTCCATGAATAGCTCTGGTGATCATACCCCTCGACAGTGAATATGTAGCCAATTTTCATCTTCAATTTAGTGATGGGGTAGTCAAATTTTAAGTAATCCGTGGGCGAGAAAAGCACGGAATGTTATACGTCGCCTTTGAAAAAAACGTGCTCCTACTTTCTTCCCGAGGGATCAAGAGGCTTACTAGTTAATGCTCGCCACACTAGATACTACAATGATCGATCGTTCGGTACCATGCTGGGAAAAGAATAAACCCATTTTACTAGGCATCCTCACTAAAAAACAAGCTTCCCCGTGCAATTGTCTTAAGAAAGCCGATTGAAGATTTGCATAGGTGGAAATGACTCACTAGAGTATCGTTCAAGTGTCTCGTTACAAAAGGTTCCTAATGAACAACTATCCTACTTTGCTTACTAGTTTATTAATTTTAATTAAGTGATGGCACGGGTAACAAGCAAAGAGGATAAAGTGCATGAGTGGAAGATGAAATCCCGACTTGTTTCAATGACCGAGTCTAGGTCTTAAGTTCGTTAATTCATCAAACCATTCAAATTAAGTGCAATGCGATAATAAAAATCACAAAGGAACAAATAATCACACAAAAAATGAACTCCCTTGCAGGGGAGTCCCACGTGATAAAGAAATTTACCTCCCATGAATTTTACACACATGGGGTGAAGACCGAGTTGAGTCAATCGAGGGAAAGTTTTTCTAACTTCAGTCATCCCCGGGAGTCCTATAGACTCAAAATAGAGAGGCTTCAAAATCCACTCCAGGGGTATTCTCTCTCTATTTTGTCCCCTTTCCCTTTTTGCTTTATTGTGAATAATTATCACAAATAAATCGGTGTAAAAAATGCACCCAAATAAATACAACGCTTCAATAATCCTAATAAAATTGATTTAATGAGTAAAAACAATTGTAACAGTCTGTATTTCAGAGAATATGGAATTAATTAAATTGGTGATTTAGGAATTTATTTAATTTGGAGAAATTATTTAATTTGGACGATTTAGATTTAATTAATTCAGTTTAAGTTAATTTCACACGTGCCGTAATTTGAGGTGAAAATAAGATGATTTTATAAAAAAAAAGACTCAGATGGTGATTTTTAGGTTAGGGTTTGCTCCGAAAGGGTCGAAAAAGTGTACCTTGGGGTATAAATTGGGTTCCGGGGGCAATTTTAGGCCAACCCAACACTATATATATGGGCTTTTCGGTCATTTGGGAGTTTGTGGCGTAAAGAACTCCGAAAATGTTAAGGCTTATATCTGATATTTGAGAGAGTAACTAGGGTTAGCACAATCATAATGGAAGAGAGGAAAGAGGAGAGAGGAGAGGAATAGGAGAAGAAATCGAAAGCTTCCTACACAATTTTTCGCCCCGAACTCAACGGAATCGAGATATGAATGAGGGAAGAACCACCACACCATCATCAACCACAAAATCAGACCTTCTATTAAGAGGCAAGTATTTAAATGTCAAATTAGTTTAAGCATGTTATAATACCCATGAAGAATAGGGTTTAATTTCATGTCTTTGGGAGAAATAATATGGTTTTGAATGGGTTTAATTCATGGATTGAGATAGGAATGCATGTAGATATATTCCTTTATGTTTATAATACGAAATCAGAGGAATTGGCGTGATTAAGATGAATTAAATATGGGTTCTTGATGAATAAAGATGCAAAATATGAAAAACTAGGGTTTTGTGTAAATTAAAGTTTTGATCAGTTCTTGAATGAATTTCTATGGAATTTAATGTATTATTTCTGATCAAACTTGTCCCTATACCTTTAATAAATTCTAGGTTAAGTTGGTTGGGATTTTGGAGAAGTGTAATGGAGTTTTGGAGAAAAAACTTTCATGGAAAAATCGCAAAAACGTAATGAAGATGATGATCAATACAATTTCGAATTGATTTAGCACAAGGCGAATCGATTCAGCTATTTGTCAAAAAATAAAATTTATAGATCTTTTCGTTACGATCTCATGGGAATCGACCTCGTATTTTTCTGATTTTTTTTTACATAGTTATGACTTTTGTATGGAAGTATGTTCGAGATCGAAATCTTTAGTCAGGAGGATTAAGGCTAGAATTGTTTGGGCTTAAATCGTAAAGTAAATAATTCGAGAGAATGAGAATGGATTGTGGAGAGGATAAGGGAAATTATGAGGTAGACTAGTAGGACAATTGTGGATTAACTACAGAATTAACTTAGGGGCTAACAATGGGCCCTCCGAGTAGAGAATAATACTCGGGAATATACGATAGAGACAATTTATTGAATAAATTGTGCGGTGACTATTCGAGAGATAAATACTGCGTACGGGTGATAATCATAGGTTGAGTGTATACCTATACGATTTTATTATTATAGGTCTTGTGTACCTATATTGAATATACATATGGATAAGTTGTGTTTATGCCTAGTATGTGCTTTTATGTATGTGAACATACCTACGCTACTTGCTATCACAGAGGTCCCGTGCAGTGGACAATCCCACCTTGACGATTCCAGTGAGGTCTGGAATTGTGCCCCGGAATATAATATTGTTAGTGGACAACTATGCGAGAGAAACACTGAAGCCGACAGGTGGTTTGGGTACGCTAGGTATGGGCGCAGCCCTAAAGACTTAGTACTATGATTCGTCTCCATTGCTTGTGATTTAATTTTGGGTTCGATAAGACATGCATAACCATTTGTCCTTGATTTAGTACGAGAGGTACTTGGACTGACAGCAGAGTACGCGAATGTGCATCATGGTGGCCAGACATGTAGGTGCTATATATATATATATATATATATATATATATATAGGGAAAGGATCAAGTGAGGTCCCAGTTTGAGGACCCTGAATGAGGTCCAATTTTTTAAAATAGTAAAAAAAATATTTTTGGGCTGATTTTTTTTATGGTTTTTAAACATTTCAGTAGGATCATCAAAAAATAATTAGCTCAAAATATATTTTTTTACTATTTTAAAAAAATCGGTCAAAGTTTGTCAGTTTTTAACAACTCAAAAAATACTTATATATATATATATATATATATATATATATAGCAAGTCAGTTTCTCCCACCTTTAGCCATGATCACATTCTCCCTCTCGATTTTCTGTACGATTTGACAAACAATAAACATAATTAATCAGTTTCTCGAACAAAGATACAGTCACATAAGTAAATATACAATAAGTAAAACGAAATATACAATCACATCCAAATTGTCTAAATTCGAGATTGATTCAACCGGATCCAATTGGATTACCACTTTTATACAAAAATACAGTTTCGAGTTTGATCCCATCATATTTGGTCTACAAATAAAACAAATAACAATATTAGGAAAAAGGAACTATTTGAATAATTGTATATGCATATATGCGAGTGCATATATGCAGTGCGTGTGTGCGTGTTTGTGTGTGTGCATTAGTGAGTGGGAAAGGGGGGAGGGGATGGGCAAGGGCCACGTGTGTGCGTGTGTGCGCGTGTGCGCATGTGTGCGTGTGTGAGTGGGGAAGGGGGGAGGGGACGGGCAGGGGGCGCGTGTGTGCATGTGTGTGTGCGTGCGCGTGTGTGAGTGGGGAAGGGGGAAGGGGACGGGGCAAGGGGCGTGTGTGCGCATGTGTAGTTGTGCGCGTGTTTGCGTGTATGCATATATGCTAGTGCATATACGCGTGTGTGAATGTTTGTGTGTGTTTGTGTGCGCGTGTGTGCGTGTGTGAGTGGGGAAGGGGGAGGGGACGGGCAGGGGGCGCATGTGTGCGTGTGTCTGTGTGTGTTTGTGTCCGCGTGTGTGCGTGGGGGATGGGACGGGCAGGGGGCGCATGTGTGTGTGTGTGTGTTTGTGTGCGCGTGTGTGTGTGTGAGTGGGGAAGGGGGGAGGGGACGAGGCAGGTATGCATATATCCAATCTGCATATATGCAGTGCAAGTGTGTGCGTGTGTGAGTGGGGAAGGGGGGAGGGGACGGGCAGGGGGTGCATGTGTGTGTGTGTGTTTTTGTGTTTGTGTGCGCGTGTGTAAGTGGGGAAGGAGGGAGGGGACGGGGCAGGTATGCATATATGTAGTGCGAGTGTGTGCGTGTGTGCGTGCATGTGTGCGTGTGCGCGTGTGTGAGTGGGAAAGGGGGGAGGGGACGGGCAGGGGGCGCGTGTGTGCATGCGCGTGTGAGTGGGGAGGGGGGTAGGGGACGGGAAGGGGGAGCATGTGAGCATGTGTGTTTGTTTGCGCATGTGTGCGTGTGTGAGTGGGGAAGGGGGGAGGGGACGGGGCAGGTATGCATATATGCAATCTGCATATATGCATATATCTAGTGCGAGTGTGTGTGTGTGTGCATGCGTGTGTTTGTGTGCGCGTGTGTGAGTGGGAAAGGGGGGAGGGGATGGGCAGGGGGCGTGTGTGTGCGTGTTTGTGTGTGTGCGTGTGTGAGTGGGGAAGGGGGAGGGGACGGGAAGGGGGAGCATGTGTGCGTGTGTATGTGTGTGTTTGTGTGTGCATGTGTGCGTGTGTGACTAGGGAAGGGGGGAGGGGACGGGGCAGGTATGCATATATGCATATGAATATATGTAGTGCGAGTGTGTGCGTGCGTGTGTTTGTGTGCGCGTGTGTGAGTGGGAAAGGGGAGAATGGACGGGCAGGGGGATCATGTGTGTGTGTGTGTGTGTTTATGTTCGCATGTGTGCGTGTCTGAGTGGGGAAGGGGGGAGGGGACGGGGCAGGTATGCATATATGCAGTGCATATATGCACTCTGCATGCATATATGTAATGCGTGTGTGTGCGTGTGTGCGTGTGTGCGTGTGTGCGTGTGCGCGTGTGTGAGTGGGAAAGGGCGGGGGGGGACGGACAGAGGGCGCGTGTGTGCATGTTTGTGAGTGTGCGTGTGTGAGTGGGGAAGGTGGGAGGGGACGGGAAGGGGGCGTATGTGTGCGTGTGTGTGTGTCTTGTGCGCATGTGTGCGTGTGTGGGGGGAAGGGGGAGGGGACGGGGAAGGTATGCATATGCATGTATGTAGTGCGAGTGTGTGCGTGTGTGCGTGTGTGAGTGGGAAAGGGGGGGGGGGATGGGCAGGGGGCGCGTGTGTGCATGTTTGTGTGTGAGTGGGGAAGCGGGAGGGGACGGGAAGGGGGAGCATGTGTGTGTGTGTGCGCATGTGTGCGTGTGTGAGTGGGGAAGGGGGGAGGGGACGGGGCAGGTATACATATATGCAATCTGCATATATGCAGTGCATATATGCATATGAATATATGTAGTGCGAGTGTGTGCATGTGTGCGTGCGTGCGTGCGTGTGTTTGTGTGCGCGTGTGTGAGTGGGAAAGGGGGGAGGGGATGGGAAGGGGGCGCGTGTGTGCGTGTTTGTGTGTGTGCGTGTGTGAGTGGGGAAGGGGGGAGGGGACGGGAAGGGGGAGCATGTGTGCGTGTCTGTGTGTGTGTTCGTGTGCGCATGTGTGCGTGTGTGTGGGGAAGGGGGGAGGGGACGGGGCAGGTCTGCATATATGCATATGCATATATGTAGTGCGAGTGTGTGCGTGTGCGTGTGTGCATGCGTGTGTTTGTGTGCGAGTGTGTGCGTGTGCGTGTGCGTGTGTGCATGCGTGTGTTTGTGTGCGAGTGTGTGAGTGGGAAAGGAGGGAGGGGACAGGCAGGGGGCACATGTGTGCATGTTTGTGTGTGTGCGTGTGTGAGTGGGGAAGGGGGAGGGGACGGGAAGGGGGATAATGTGTGCGTGTGTGTGTCTGTGTGTCTGTGTGTGCATGTGTGCGTGTGTGAGTGGGGAAGGGGGGAGGGGATGGGGCAGGTATGCATATATGCAGTGCATATATGCATATGCATACATGTAGTGCGAGTGCGTGCGTGTGTTTGTATGCGCGTGTGTGAGTGGGAAAGGGGGGAGGGGACAGGCAGGGGGCGCGTGTGTGCGTGTGTGAGTGGGGAAGGGGGGAGGGGACGAGAAGGCGGAGCGTGTGTGCGTGTGTGTGTGTTCGTGTGCGCATGTGTGCATGTGTGTGTGGGGAAGGGGGAGGGGACGGGGCAAGTATGCATATATGCATTGCATATATGCAATCTGAATATATGCATAAGCACATATGCATATGCATATATGTAGTGCGAGTGTGTGCGTGTGTGTGAGTGGGAAAGGTGGAAGGGGACGGGCAGGGGGCGCGTGTGTGCGTGTGTGCGTGTGTGAGTGGGGAAGGGGGAGGGGACGGGAAGGTGGAGCATGTGTGCATGTGTGTGTGTGTGTGTGTTTGTGTGTGCTTGTGTGCGTGTGTGAGTGGGGAAGGGGGGAGGGGACCTGGCAGGTATGCATATATGCATATGCATATATGCATGAATATATGCAATCTGCATATATGCAGTGCATATATGCATATGCATATATGTAGTGCGAGTGTGTGCGTGTGTGTGTGTTTGTGTGCGCATGTGTGCGTGTGTGAGTGGGGAAGGGGGGAGGGGACGGGGCAGGTATATGCATATATGCATATGCATATGCATATGCATATATGCAGTGCATATATGCACTCTGCATGCATATATGTAGTGTGAGGGTGTGCGAGTGTGTGCGTGTGTGTATGCGTGTGTGCGTGTGCGCGTGTATGAGTGGGAAAAGGGGTAGGGGAGGGGTAGGGGGCACAGGTGTGCATGTTTGTGTGTGTGCGTGTGTGAGTGGGGAAGGGGGGAGGGGACGGGAAGGGGGAGCATGTGTGCGTGTTGGAGGGGGGGGGGGGGGGGGAGGGGGAGGGGACCGGGAAGGTATGCATATATGCAATATGCATATATGCATATGCATATATGTAGTGAGAGTGTGTGCGTGTGTGCGTGCGTGTGCGCGTGTGTGAGTGGGAAAGGGGGAGGGGACGGGCAGGGGGCGCGTGTGCATATATGCATATGCATATATGTAGTGAGAGTGTGTGCGTGTGCGCGTGTGTGAGTGGGAAAGGGGGGAGGGGACGGGCAGGGGGCGCGTGTGTGCATGTTTGTGTGTGTGCGTGTGTGAGTGGGGAAGGGGGAGCATGTGTGCGTGTGTGTGTGTGCGCGCATGTGTGCGTGTGTGAGTGGGGAAGGGGGGAGGGGACGGGACAGGTATGCATTTTTGCAATCTGCATATATGTAGTTCATATATGCATATGCATATATGTAGCTCGAGTGTGTGCGTGTGTACGTGCGCATGTTTGTGTGCACGTGTGTGAGTGGGAAAGGGGGGAGGGGACGGGCAGGGGGCGCGTGTGTGAGTGGGGAAAGGGGGAGGGGACGGGAAGGGGGAGCATGTGTACATGTGTGTGTGTTCGTGTGAGCATGTGTGCATGTGTGTGTGCATATATGCATTTGTGTGTGTGTGCGTGTGTGTGTGTGGGTGTGTTTGTGTGCGCGTGTGTTAGTGGGAAAGGGGGAAGGGAACGGGCAGGGGGCGCGTGTGTACGTGTTTGTGTGTGTGCGTGTGTGAGTGGGGAAGGGGGGAGGGGAAGGGAAGGGGAGCATGTGTGCATGTGTGTTTGTGTGCACATGTGTGCCTGTGTGTTTGTGTGTGCATGTGTGCGTGAGTGAGTGGGGAAGGGGGGAGGGGGGAGGGGACAGGGCAGGGGGCGCGAGTGTGTGTGTGTGTGCATGTTTGTGTGTGTTTGTGTCCGCGTGTGTGCATGTGTGAGTGGGGAAAGGGGGAGGGGACGGGACAGGTATGCATATATGCAGTGCGAGTGTGTGCGTGTGTGAGTGGGGAAGGATGGAGGGGACGGACAGGTATGCATATATGCAGTGCGGGTGTGTGCGTGCGTGTGTTTGTGTGCGCGTGTGTGAGTGGGGAAAGGGGGGAGGGGACAGGCAGGAGGTGCGTGTGTGAGCGTGTTTGCAGCATATATGCCTTTGTTTATATGCATATTGGAGCATATATGCCAGTGCATATATACAGTGCGCGTGTGTACGTGTGCGTGCGTGCATGTGTGTTTGTGTGCGCGTGTGTGCTTGTGTGAGTAGGGAAGGGGGACGGGAAGGGAAGGGGGTGCGTGTGTGCGTGTTTGTGTGTGTTTGTGTGCGCGTGTGAGTGGGGAAGGGGGAGGGGGCGCGTGTGTGCGTGTGCGCGTCTTTGTGTTTGTGTTTGTGTGCGCGTGTGTGCGTGTGTGAGTGGGGAAGAGGGGAGGGGACGGGGCAGGGGGCGCGTGTGTGCATGTGCGTGTGTTTGTACAACGTAAGCAATGGCACGAAACATTATACTACTAAAAGAGGGTTATCCCCATATCAATAGCTATAGGTAATACCATTTAGTGTAACACTTACGGGTAATGTCTGTAATAACAATTAACGAATAATTAACTTAAAAGAATATAAAATCTATACTAAAAGTATTGAATACACTAAATAAAATGCGATCCAATATGTATACCTGCAAAAAAACTCTTCGCTGAACATCGCTGCAGACATGTATGATATGCAATATTAGTGTACACGTAACATCCACCGTGATGCAACTACAAGAAATTAGTGTACATGCGATATTAACTCGGGGACAATTTAAAGCCACAGAAAAATCAACAATTTTAACTCAAGATGGTCTGTTTATCTCATCTTACTCTTTAGAAATGTTTTTAGCATCTAAAAATATCACCTCAAATTCACATAACTTCCTAAATATGTGCTTTTGAGTTGTTATGACTCCATGGGGTGGAAATTTTCAATTTTTAGAAACAATACGATAGCATAAAACGACACGACATTAATCCAAAATTGACACGACATGAGTCCAAAACTTTGCAAGTATACTGTATCTACGTATATGAACGGTTCAAATCAATGGGTAAGTTAGTTAAAATTAAATTAAAGATCTGCTCTACATATATAGCTATATATGAACGATTTCAAACCAACAATTATATGAACATAATTACCTCTCAATACACAATAGAGAAACAAAACCCAAATTTCGATAACGGGAATGGAATACCTGATTTTGCAACCTACAAAACAAAAGAAAGATAAAAGAACAAATGTACACATATATAAGAGAACAAATATATAAATTAAAGCTCACGAAAAAACCCAAAATATACATGTAAAGCTCTGCTCTACATATAAACCTATATATGAACAAATCGAACCAATAGGAACAAAATATACCAAATTAAAGCTCTGTTCTACATATATAGCTATATAATATTAACAAAACAAACCAATATATGAACAAACCTTATAGATCAAATTAGAAACATGAAATCAAAAACATTTGAAAGATGAAACGCATCCCTAAAATCAGAAACTAAACCTAAAATCGTGCGTGCTTCAAATAATTTATTTGAAACTTACACCATTGCACATCTCAAGTTACTGTTGCCTGAAATGTCCACTGTTGCCTGAACAAATATAAAAATGGTTTGTTAAACATAACCCACTTTGTTAACCACATAAACATGATACAAACATAACAAAACATGATAGCAAAATGAACCTTTCAAACATAAAATCTTCAATGAAGAATAGACATCATAAGCAGGATACAAACATAAAAAGAAATCCAAATAAATCGATTCAAGCTCTCAAATTACAACAAATCAAATTAAAAAACATGATAGCAACAAATCATAAAAATAACGGAATACCTTTTGTGAGCGGCGAGGCAGGGCAGCGGGCGGGGGAGGGGTTACGGAGGGGGCGGGGCAGGGGGTTGTGTTTGTGTGTACGTGAGTGCGTGTGTTTGTGTGTGTGTGTGTGTAAAGCAGCGGGGGGAGGGAGGGAGGGCGAGCGATCAGGGGGCGGAGGGAAGGAGGGAGGGAGGGATCTAGCGGAGGGCGGAGGGAGGGAGGGAGGAAAAAACGGGAGGGGTTTTCGTTGGGAGGCATGGAAAATTCGGAGAGAGATATTAGGGAGAGAGAATGAAAAGAAGATGGGTTTGAGAGATACCGAGAAAGAGAGAGATGGTCGTGTGCGTGAAGAGAGAATGTTACTAAAATACCCTCAAATTTGAATTAAAGGGTAACTTTGGTGAGTATAAAAGAGGAGGGAAATCAAAGAATTAAGGGGTAGGTTGGTAAAAAAGAAAGGGAGGTGATCTAAACTATTAAAATGTGTAAAAATGTGTAAGGATGTGGCACACATCTGGACCATTAAAATGTGTAGACAATTCAAAAACTTCCCTAACTTATTATATATATATATATATATATATATATATATATATCTTGGATGTTTTCTCCTTCTTATGTGCGATAGTGGCGAGGCTAGATAGTGTGTATCTAAATATAGATCTATCCACTTATGTGTGATAGTAGCAAGATGAGTTAGTATGTATCTAAGAACGATTCATCTACTAAAGAGTAAATTGTGCGGGGATTAGATAATGTACATCTAATTAATGATGAATTTACTAATGTGTGAATAGTAGGGAGATAGATAGTGAATATCTTTAAGTAGAGAAACTTAAATGGTCAGTCTTGAACCATATTATAGGTGAAATAGTAATGTGGGTTTAATAACAACATGAGAGAGATGCTAGTTATTAAGGGTATTTGGTAGCGTACTGTATGGTCGGTACGGGTAAGTTGAGAAGAATCTGAACTAAGGACTTAATGGTAATTTAGGGTAATTGGTAACGTACTGTATGGTCGGTACGGGTGAGCTAGACTGATTTCACGCTTATTAGATACTTGAGACCTGGTAGATTGGGTAGATTGACTAGGTGTGACATTAGGTGCGCACTCAGCCTAAGATGTGTATCTAATAACTATTCATTTAAATTGATATTTAAATGCTTGCTAAATATTTTTAAAGGATTTTTACTTGGGCTCTGACCCGTACTTGAAAAACCTTTTTCCAAAAACTTTTAGATGTCCATCTATAGGGAAGCCAAGCAGGATGATATGTTTCAGGGATGCGTAGTTGCAGCACTTGTGGATGCTTGCAGGATTTGGACTTAGACGCTTCAGTCACTTCATTTCTAGTGTAGGGTACAGTTCAGTATTTCATTCGGGCGTGTTAGCCCCCTGTTATTTCATTATGTCGGTTAGACTCTGTATTCGAATTTATTTATATTGGACTTTTATTTGGTTTTGGTAACCGATGGTTTATTCGGTACTATTTTATTTCAGTTTTTTAATAGATGATTGTTCATCTTATTCATTTTTGCATGGATGGTTAGTTGTTGTAATTGCTTTCGTGTATTGTTTTGTTTTAAATAAAAAGATAAAATTTGGCACCGGCTTTTTGAATACTAGGTGGTTAGTAAATGTTTTTTTAAAAATTCGACAGTGGTGCTAAGAATGAACTAAATAGGAATCCTGTTTTAATTTAATGAAGCCTTATCACCCGGTATTTAATTAGGCAGGGTGTCACAGATGGTATCAGAGCATCAGGTTCTAGTGTCCTTAAGATCTGTATGGCTTTGAACGTTTTAGCTTAGCGTTCTTTGATGTAGAGCCTTATCATAGGATTTTTGTATTCCTCTACGTATGCGATTTACGTTCTCCTACTATTAAGTATAGTTGATACCACTCATACACGAGTTTGGTTAGGCTTCGTACACCGAACATTATTGGATGACCAACGAGGGCCGTTAGGAGGAATGTAGGAGGAGAGGCTCAGTAGAAGATATGGAGTATTTTGGAAATGGTGATCGCGATAGAAGCCACCATGATAATTGTTCAAACCGATGACAACAGGATAATCATTCGGGAACAGTAGCTCCCCAAGAACTGTCGTAAATGATAGTGGTACAATTTTAAACTCACCTGGCACAATCGCCTAGGGGGAAGTCATAGGGACTCTTTTGAAGAGCCATCTATAAGAATTTGGGGAAGAGAGGGAGTGTGTTAAGCCAATGGAAGGAGATAATACAATGGTATATTGTGTAAGGTGGAGTGCAGCAACACCCAGGATTAGATTTCAGGTGAAATTTTTTAAGAGCATTGTGGCCCGATAAGATTGAATCACCACGTATAAAGGTGTATATATGGTGTTAAAAGAGAAATTTCAGTGAGATTTGATCGTAAGATCTTCCATTTGCTATTCAGACAGAGATGCAAATGGAGCTTCAAAACTTATCACAAAAGGACTAAGTAGAGACTTATTGTGATAGAGAGATTGATTTGTTTACCATACTTTGTGCCCGACGAAGGGGATACGAAGAGAAAAAGGGGTCTGAAAGTTGATAATGGACCCATGAGTAGAGTACAAGCCTGGATGAGAAATTCGGCTAGGGTGACTAGTGTAGAGGTCATGAAAAGTAATAGGTTTAAGAGTTTACATTAATGCTTCCATGAGAAGGGAGCGAAGAGGGTTAGAGAATCTTACCTAAGAGCAAGATTGGATTTAACGGTGCTAACGAAGCATCACAGAAGGGTATACCTAATAGGAGCTAATTAAAAGGCTTGGATAAATTGAGTTCCTACCAAGTGACGATGGATTCAATTTGGGTCGTTGAGGCTAGTAACGAGTTCCGCAGGGTTAGCGGAGCCAAAAGAACAACAGGAGTAGCAGAAGAGGACAAAACTATCATGCCTGAGAGAAGGACATCCAAACATGACAGAGATAAAAGGGATGGCACAAAAATTTGTCCTATGTGTGAAGAGTAAGGCCACTTGTATTGAACTCGTCCACAACGAGAAAGTGAGACCAGTGATACCAGGACGTAGATGGGAACGGTGCATTTGGTGCATGACAACAGCCGTAGCGAGACTTTCGGCAGGTGAAAAGGGGCTAAGAGATTTAGGCCCAAGATTCAACAACCCGAGAGTGGTGGGTGAAGGTAGGGCAAGCAAGTCCTCGATAACAATAGCAGTATATCCGTCCTTCAGGGCCATTGGGGACAAGGAAGTGGAAGGGTAGGACAATAGAGCCAGGTCTAGAAGTAGTAGAGTTTTTCTGGCATTCATTATTTGTGTGGGTAGAGGTACCACATGAAGAAGAATTTCCCAAAGCAAGAGAGGGGTAACTACAAAATGAGATCCTGAATATACAACGATTACGGAGAACATTGAGTTAGTTCTGATGAGAGAGTTACGCTGAGGAACCAGTCGACCAGGTGAGTAAGATGAAGAATGGAGGAAAATTTTGTTTCATCCTTATGAGTATAGGATTTGTTCGGGTGATAAGGGTGCGTCACTATATATGATTGTTATCGCTAGAATTCGCGAGTGGGTTGAATTTAGTGGGTGTGTTGGTCGTGATAGCCTTATTGGTTATATATATAATTAATTATCGTGGGGTAGAGGGGCTCTTTGGTGTCGCATATGAGAGAGAGCGGGTGTGTGCACTAAGAGGACATTTATATTACGTGTTAGTTTACTATTTTGAGAATTATGAGAATAAAGTAGACTACTCTTAGAGATTTTACTGATTAGCGATGGGTTGAGAGATCGTAGATTATGATAGTGAGATCTCGTGTTCACTATCTCAGGGTATGATTTGTTTTTACTAGGTATCATCTGAAAGAGGCCCGAGCCTATATATATATATTTGCAGTAGACTTCTATTATAATATATTTTGCAGTATACTTCTGTGTGTATGTTGTCTAGATATAATGGATCCCGATGAGTAAGGACGTTTACTGACGTGGTTCAAGGTAGACGGGTTATTGTCGAGCGGAGAGATATAGCTCGTGACTTTTAGCGCTAAGAAACTAGTGATAGTAAGAGCGTCGTGATAAATGTTGTATTATGTAGCATGGGAGTGGACGAGTATACTTTTATGTTAAGAGACGGGTATTTGAGGGTACGTACTATGGATTGAGGGCTTAATGGATCTCAATGACCGATAATGTTAGTAGTGTATCAGGGGGGTTCCTTGTTTGGATTTCGCTTTGCGAGACATCCCACGCATAAAACTTAGCGCGGCATTGGAAGTGGGGAGATGTTTGTCCATTAGGACATGGGTTTAGTACCGTGGGTGTTGTTCGTTTATACAGTTATATCTGAGGGATAATAACTATGTTATATTTTAGGCTAGTGGAGTCACGTAACGTGTGTGCAATTATGCATGAGAATAGGGTGTATGGGCGCCTTGGGTAGTTAAATTATGTTAATATTATCCGCGATTGAGGGATAGAAGAAAAGCATGTAGTGATAATTTGAAATATGATTAAGGTAGTGTAGAAACCTTAGAATACTAGACATATCCGAATTTTGATGACGAAATTCCTTTGTAAGGGGAGTAGTACGTAACACCCTGTATTTTGCAAAATATCCAAATGAATTAAATCAGTGATTTAGGAATTTATTTAATTTGGAGAAATAATTTAATTCGGATGATTTAGACTTAATTAATTCAGTTTAAGTTAATTTCATGCTTGCCATAATTTGAGGTGAAAATAAGATGATTTTATAAAGTGACTCGGATGTTGATTTTTAGGTCACGGTTGGCTCGAAAGGGTCCAAATAGTTGAAAAAGTGTACCCATAGGTATATATTGGGTCCCGGGGCGATTTTAGGCCAACCCGACATTGTAGAAGGGTTTTTTCGTCATTTGGGAGTTTGTGGAGTAAAGAACTCCGAAAATGCAAAGGCTTATATCTGATATTTGATGCAGGAACTAGGGTTAGCAGAATCATAATGGAAGATAGGCAAGAGGAGAGGAAGAGGAAAAGAAATCCAAAGCTTCCTACACAATTTTTCGCCCCGAACGCAACGGAATCGATATCGAAACGAGGGGAGAACCACCAAACCATCATCAACCATGAAATCAGACCTACTATTGAGAGGCAAGTATTTAAATGTTAATTTATTTTATGCATGTTATAATACCCATGAAGAATAGGGTTTAATTTCATGTCTTTGGGAGAAATTATATGGTTTTGAGTGGGTTTAATTCATGGATTGAGATAGGAATGCATGTAGATATATTCCTTTATGTTTATAACACGAAATCAGAGGATTTGGAGTGATTAAGAAGAATTAAATATGGGTTCTTGAAGAATAAAGATGAAGAATATGAGAAATTAGGGTTTTTTGTAAATTAAAGTTTTGATCAGTTCTTAAATGAATTTCTGTGGAATTTAATGTATTATTTATGATCAAAGTTGTCCCTATACCATTAATAAATGATAGGTTAAGTTGGTTAGGAGTTTGGAGAAGTGTAATGGAGTTTTGGAGAAAAAACTTTCATGGAAAAATCGTAAAAACATAAGGAAGATGATGAACAGTACCATTTCGAATCGATTCGGCGAAGACGAATCGATTCAGCTATTTGTCAAAAATGAAATTTCTAGATCTTTTCATTAAGATCGCGTGGGCACCGACCTCTTATTTTTCTAATTTTTTTTAATTAGTTATGATTTTTGTACGGAAGGGTGTTCGAGATCGAAATCTTTAGTCAGGAGGATTAAGGCTAGCATTGTTTGGGCTTAAATCGTAAAGTAAATAATTTAAGAGAATGAGAATGGATTGTTGAGAGGATTAACTACTGAATTAACTTAGGGGGTAACAATGTGCCCTTCGGGTAGAGAATAATACTCAGGAATATACGATATAGACTATATACTGAATAAATTATGCGGTGAGTATTCGAGAGATAAATACTACATACGGGTGATAATCATAGGTTGAGTGTATACCTATATGGTTTTATTATTATAGGTCGTGTGTGTACCTATATTGAATATACATATGGATAAGTTGTGTGTATGCCTAGTATGTGCTTTTATATATGTGAACATACCTACGCTACTTGCTATCACAGAGGTCCCTCACAGTGGGCGATCCCACCTTGACGATTCCAATGAGGTCTAGAATTATGCCCCAGAATATAGTACTGTTAGTGGACAACTATGCGAGAGAAATAGTGAAGACGACAGGTCGTTTGGGTACACTAAGTATGTGCACATCCCCAAAGACTTAGTACTATGATTCGCCTCCATTGCTTGTGATTTAATTTTGTGTTCGAGGAGACATTCCGAACCATTTGTCCTTGATTTAGCATGAGAGGTACTCACATTGATAGTAGAGTACGCGAATGTGCATCATGGTGTCCAGACCGGTGGATGCTATATATATATATATATATATGCCGATCAACAAGTTAAGGAGTATATCGATCGACACCTCCCTCATTTTGGAAAATTCCATCTTTCCTCTTTTACCAAAATCAATTTCCCAAAAACTCCTTATTTTGAAAAACTACCCCCTAGTCATTCGTTTATAAAATTACTCATTTTCTCTATATCATTTTCACTCTCAAAATAAATTCCTACTAAAAAATATTTTCCCCGAGTTAATTACTTTTACTCCCCTTTTCTAAAAAATTTACATTTTTCCTTTCATTATCATTTCCATACTTATCTCTATCTTTGCATAAAATAAATAATCTCAATAAAAAATTAAAAGTACATATATGATAAGTCACTAATCCAAACACCAAAAACCAAAAATAAATGCATATTTGTCATATATATTCTTGTTCACATGGTTACATTTTGCAGATAAAAGAAAAACAAAAAATACAAACGGGACTCCGCCCCCTCAACCTTCCACTCAAGCCCTCAACCTCCACGACGGACACGCTTTCCCCGACGATGAACAGTGGGTCCTCCACTCCCAGAACCAGAACCCTCATCTGAGGTGGCAGGTGGCACACAGAAGGAAGGAGCCAACCCCTTGATATAATCAGACATGGAGGCCAACTAGTCCTTGATATCCTGTAGCTAGTTGGTCGGCACCTGAACATACTGCAAGCAAAAGAAACAGCAACAAGAGACAAATCAAGCAGTAAAGAGAAGAGAAAAATCAATGTAACTAAAAAAGAGGAAAAGGAAAAGAATATACCTTAGGTCACAGGGCATCATCCATAAGACCCATCAACCCAGACGTTAACGCATTGGGATGGTGCGAAACGCTTAGTGACTTCCCGCTACTCAGTCAAAAATTACAAGAAGGGGGAGTAACATGACTGATCGGAGCCTCCCCTTCCGCTATTGCCATCGATGTACCATCACCCGTGCTGTGGGATGATCCCACCGGTGCATTAGTATCCCTAACCGAAGCCGTGACGGGTGGAGGCATGTTCTCCACATCATAGATACAGGAGGACATCAACCAGCTAGTCACAAACTCTAGATAATCATATATCTCCATCGTATATGTGTAATACGTATAGGTATCGTGTATCATCGCTACCACCCTGGCCTCATCAGACATCTCTCTCACCCGCTGCATATACATTAGGGTGTCAACGGTGGGACCACCACCTCCTTCTCTACGATCTGCCTCACCAGCCTCTCTCCCAGGTGTCAAACATACCCAAACTCGTGCATAATAAACCGATGCATCTCCATATGCAAGCCCGACTCACACGTAACTTGCAGAGTCACCCCCAAGGGTATAAGGTCACCTAAAATACCTAATAAAGAATCAGTATCTACTCAAGAAATAAAGAATCTAAGAAGAACTAAGGAAAGAAGATAAATAATTGGGTCACTCGTCAGGGCATTTAGAACCCGCCGCACGTCCACCGAGAATAAGGACCAATTTGACCATCGCTTAGACTTCTGCCATCGAAACATCTATTTGAAGTCCCCAACATCCTCATCCTTCAGGTCGATTACACATGCATTGTGCCCAGTCACCTCATAGAACCACGTTTGGAAAAGACAGAAGTCAGCAAAGGGAACAAAAGAAGAATGCAAGGAAATGCATAAAAAATACAAAGTTAACTCCAAAAGATACGTGGCCCCGTAAAAATCTACCAACAAGATCGACTAAAAGGATCCAAAGAAGAATAAAGAGATGCCAAAGTTTGGCTCCCCAAATCATACGGTTGGACGTTAGAAATCGTCCTCAAATACGACAAGAACCAGAGATGGATGACGTCACCTCTAATCGCCACCAAGAAACCACCAAGAAAAAGCAAAATAAATAGATGGGTCATTTTTCTCACCTGTCGCCCATCAGTCAGGTCCACCCTCCTCCTCAAAAGAGTCTCCCTCAAATAAGAAATGCGGATATAATGCAACGACACGATTCTTGCCCTGTCCCCCAGAGCCTTCTGTACAGCCTCCGGTGTCACCCTCAATATGTGGTCCACCACTATCTGGAACCCCTCGCAATCTATCCCCGTCATCTGCTGGATGTCGATGGGATTAACAGTCATCTCCCCAAATCTAAAGCAAAATGTGTGGGTAGTGTCCCACCACCTCTCCCCTACAGAACATAACACCGCAGTGGAACGCGGTGTCTTATCCAAAGCCTGTGCTAATGGGACAAACTCGGCATATGAAACCCGATATATGGGACAAACCCGATTTTGCACAATGCCAAATCCTCCTTCAGCCCAGTCATCCCCTAGACCAAATGCTCTAAGAATCTATGTCAGTCTTCAAGAAGAAAGGAAGAAAACCCTTCATTAGCACAAAAAATAAAGAGAAAGATAAATTAGAATACCAAAAGTCACTGTACTTAAATAGTCACTAGGGTTCTTCACCCCAGACAAAAGGTGATATACGAACTTGCGCAAGAATATACACTCATCAGCTACAAGTTCAAATAAATCAAAGGCATTCTCATTGCCTAATGCAAGGGTAACCATATACCGCCACTGCAAGTCGGCACTATCATCAACTCCCAACCACTCGTTGTTTTACATCACTTGAAGAACCATCCATTTGAAGTCTTAAAGAAAAAAGTACTTAGGAATGATTTTTAGAGAGAGAAAGCAGATGATTCAATCATTTAATGGTGTGAAAAATATGGAGGGTCGACTCTTTTTATAGAAGGTTAAAGGGCCTGTCGATCGACAACCCCCAGCCCATACCGATGGGTAGCAAACTTTTCCTATTCCCAAGGAAGCCGAGGAGTCCGTACCATTACCAATTGGTAAAACCTAAAGCCAACCTATCGAAAGTCCCTTTCAAATTTTTTACAAAAAATGCCAAAAAAATCCTGAAATTATATGGAAAATTCTCAAAAATCTATAAAAAAAAATATGGAACATTATTTTCCCTCAAGAAAATTAATTTTGGAGCACTAAGCCTCTTACAAACTCTTAAAATCCCCAATAGGATTAATCTTACACTCTTATCTTCATCATACTCCACAACAGAACCAATGATGCACCCGTATCCAAGTCCACTACAACTCCCTAGTCGGAACCTTAAAACTAAACATCCCCCGAGTGGAGTCTTAAGACAACACGATCCCAGTGGAACCATAACTGCAGTTGCACACCCAAAATAATTTAAATTTCCCCGGGAGAGCTATTTTCTGCGCTATAACCTTAGGTCCTCAAAATTGACATCGACACTTGGAATTGGTCGTTACAACTTTCGGTCCTCAGAATTGACCTCGACCCTCAGAATTGGTCGTCACAATATTAAGCCCTCAGAATTTACCTCAGCCCACAAAATTAGTTGTCATAACTTTAGGTCCTCAGAATATACCTCGACCCTCATAACTGGTCGTCCTAACTTTAGGTCCTCAAAATTAACCTCGGCCCGTAGAATTGGTCATCACAACTTTAGGTCCTCAGAATTGAAAATATTAATGCCTGTTGAAAATAGTATTGCCTATTGGAGTCATTTATGCTTAATTTATAAGCACAGTTCTCATTTATGCTTATTGAAAATATTAATGCTTATTGAAATCATTAAATAATCCATGAAATAATGGAATATTCATATAATGAATAGTCTGGTAGTCACCAAAGTGACCCAACTAGAATGCTTGTGAATATTAAATTTAAAGGTATGGAAGTAATAACTCATAATGTCTATATGTAAAAGTATTAATGGGGTATATTTGGTTTATTTCGTTAAGTAAGATATTTTCCTAGAGGAAATTCATTTTAAGTAAATGAAATAGACATTAAGGAATTATGTAATTAGGTGGTAAAAATTTATCCTCGATAACATGTCCATTTAAATTACATAACATAGTACCCAATAAAGTGATATGTAAACATTGATAGTTTATATTAAAGAAATACCACATTTATAAAATGTTATTAATTAACGTGTTGTCAAATCATAAAATTATTGTAGTGATCTATTGATCTCACTAATTGTATATCATTTTATTTCTTTAAAATTGCATGTTTTATCTGAGACTCACTTCTTAGAATGAAGTGAATAAGTTAAGATTCCCTTAAAAGTAACCATTACGTAACATATATATTTTAAGCTATATTGTGTGAATTACAATGTGTCATTCGATAGGAATGACTATAATTTGTCTTATTTTCCAAAATTAGAGTGCTACAAAAATAATCCTAATTTGATATAAGTATGCTTACATGACAAACCATAAATTCTTGGATTCCTTTTCTTATGTCATTTTGGAATCAGTTAAAAAATCCTTGATGACTTTTCAAAATATT
This sequence comes from Sambucus nigra, assembly GCA_949130495.1. NCBI lineage: Eukaryota > Viridiplantae > Streptophyta > Magnoliopsida > Dipsacales > Adoxaceae > Sambucus > Sambucus nigra. The sequence goes on along the minus strand of OX422217.1, from coordinate 541,753,531 downwards.
TTTCTAAATTTGATAGTGAAGGATTTATCTTTAGTCTACAAAAGGAACTTTTTTGTTAAATTGTAAATATATTAAACCAAAAAATAATGAAGTATAAATATCCAAATACACCACTTACTTAAACAAAACTAAGCAAGACAAAGGAAATAGGACAAAAAAAAAATAGACCACCCCAACCAAGTCCAAATCAATTTAGGGCAAATGCAAAAAAGAACCCTATATAAGTGTGTATATATGGCTAAACAAAGAAACACACACATGCCAAACACTAAGATCTCTTTTCAAGAATACACTCTAATCTTCTAATACATTCCAGAAAAACTCCAACAAACTATTTCCATTGGACAAAACAAAAATTAACCCAAATCAAACTTATACCTTCTTCAAAAAAATATTTGTGCACAGAGGCTTCAACCCACCATCTAAATTGGAACCACCCATGGTATTGCATGAATATTCTTCAAAATATCTTTATTACTTTTTCAAAACTATTATGAGCTTTTACACCACAAATTTGTATGCCACGTTCTACTACATAGACAACGTTGACAGAAAACCACCCAAGCTACAATACGCAAATGCTGAGATCTAGATCAAACAGAAGATCCAAGCTTTTGATCACAAAATCAACGAAGTACCATCCTTTTCTTCTTGTAAATCATGAACACGTTTTGGATCAATAGCTAAACATAAGAAAATTAACAACGACAGATCTTTATATGTAGATCTACAAGGCCCCCGTTGGAAATCAGACCTCCCAAAAGAAACAGATAATCCTCTAAAATAGCATTAAAAGTAAGGTCCCTTTCCTATAAGGATCTTTTAGTTTGCATGATAATATATTTTTCTCGATTATGGTGTTCTTATTAGTGGTTTATACAACTATGTTTTGATAAAACCTTTTACAAGAAAAATTATTTCAATCATATCGCTTTATTATTAAAACTCTTCAATCTATTGGCACAATTGAATATTAAACTCTTTTAAATCTAGACTTACTTTGGTGATTTCATAAACTAGATTGTGTTGGGGTTGTCACTTATGAATATTGACAGTTATGTTTGATCTCTTAAGGTTTTGCAATGATCTATGTGGCCCAAGTGGGACATTATAGTAATTTTTTTGGATAGTGGACCTACATAGATCATGTCACTATAAAATAATAAGATAAACATGCACAATTTGTAGTTGCTCTTCGCCATCACCAAAAAAGAAGATGTGTAACCGCCATTAACAATTACAAATAACCTTTGTAATTGCTCTTTGCCATCACGATTTAGGGGGTCACAAAACAATAACTATCACACTTAATAGCAGTCACAATTTTTCAAAACCCCTCTGAGGATTATGACACGGTGACCCCAATTTGTAACTGCTCTTTATAACTGCTGACATCAGTTGCGAATTCAATATTTGTATCTACTAGCGATAGTTACACATATCAAATTTGTAAATGTTGTCAGTAATTACAAATTTAATACTTATAATGGCGGTCATCAGTTTCAAAATTAGCAGTTATAGACACCACATTGCAGTACCCCTCCCTCCCAAAGTCTCTCCTTAGGTCCTTAGCACCTCCCCATTTACTATAAGCCCTAGGTCATACTCTAAGTAGCGATCTAGAGGTCATCGGGAACTCCCAAGCCCCGTTTGACTCTGGTTAACTCCATTGTCAGAGAAAAATCTCAATGAATCTTCGATGGTCTCTAAATTCCCTTCCAACGGTCCACCCCATGCACGAATCGTCATAATGGTTCTCATGAACGATCCATTTAACTATCGAAAATCGATATGGAAGCCATCGGGCGCTCTTAATACTTATTTGACCCCAATCCACTCCATCAGAGCGACAGATCAATGGATCCACAAAAGGCTTTAAATCCCCTTTCCAGCGGTCCTCTCCATGCACAAAATGGCGTAACCCTTCGAACGAACGATCCGTTTTCCCCTAAAAACTGATCCGAAGGCCATTGGGCGCTCCCGGACTCAGTTTGATAAAGGTTAACTCTTCAGATCAAATTATAATAAATGAATATTTGAAGAGCTCTAAATACCCTTTCCATCGATCTACCCCGTACGCAAATCAACCTTACGATACGGATAAACGACTCGTTTTGCTCCGTATGATCACTAGGCGCTTCTGGGCCCCACTTGACTAAAGTTAAATCTCCAAACTAAGAGAATCTCTTTAGGATGTCTAAGTATATCACACAACATTTCCAATGGTCTATCCCGTGCGCGATTCAGACTTACAGTTTGAGAGAACGATCCATCGTCGTTCGATGATGTTCCTTCCAAAGGACTAACAGGCACTTTCAAGCCCCGTTTAATGCAAACTCATCTAGCGAACTCGGGAGCGGCCTATGGTCTCTTAAAGGTCTCAGAATTAGATTTCTAATGGTATGTCCTGTGCGCAATTTGGACTTAAGGATTGCGTTTTATAACCATTTTTTCATAAAATCTGCACGAGTCTACTAATCGGCAGGTCTATTTCCTTGCCAATCAGGAGTGTGTCTTGGGCTACCTGCAGATAGGCAGTGCATGTAATATACCCATCGGCATTCCCCCTACCCTATATAAGGATAGCATGGTCTCACATCAAAAGGCACCCCAGATCCATCAATATCAGTGATTTCAGCAACATTCTTTTACTGTCAGCAAAGTTTCCTTGTATGAAATTCCTTTCCACCTTTCATTCCCATCATTCTCATACCCAATTAAGCAAAACCCCCTTCTCTTTCATCCAATATTCATCATGACTTGCAAGGAAGCTCATCAAGGATCAAGATCAAGCCTCAAGTCTCCAAAGAAGGTCCAAACATCCTTCTCTCTTTAAATTTCTTTATTTTCGCATTAGTTATATAAAATTTTAATTTAGCACTTACTTTAGATCATACACATTAATATCTCATCCTATATTAGTTATATTGCATATAATTTATTTTCTATAAAGAAACATAGGGTTATACCTATAAATTTCAACGGGATTCTTCATCTCATTTTCTCAAACTAAAAATATTTTTTTCTAAACACACACATATAATAAACTCCCGTTTGAATCTATGGGATAAACCCCACCCTAGTGCTGCATGCGAACTATGTGAACTTTGATGCCTTCATAGGCTACATAGGCGTCTCGGGCTAAAACTCGAGACTTGAGTCCTATTTATCTATTTTCATATTTTCATCCTTTTATCTTTTCCCTATTTTATCCATACGATATTCATATATATCATACTTTTTATTCATACTTGCGTCTTATCTAACATATATTATCGTTTCATCATAACAATCAATATCTCAATAAGTGCACACATCATATTTTTAATTATTATTTTGGGATCATTCCTTTGGATGACCTCACTCCATATTTTCTGTGGTACGAGTTGAGAGATTACGATTTCCACACACACACACACACACACACACTTCACGAAGAAATTAAGAAAAATAGTACACAAGCCTATGAGAGATCGAAAGGGCGAGATGTCTTTATAACACCTTTCCATTCCGTAACTTAGCCCCCGAACCTCTGATCTATTTAGTTTATTTGATGTTTCTCTCTCGAGGCGACGATATGTTATTTTTCCGGTTTTGGGAAAAATAGGCTCGCGACTCTATCTCTTTACATAACCCCAAAATCGACGATGGCCGAAGCACCCCAAGATGTAGCGAGGGGCGCGGGTCCTTTATCTTCCCTCTTTTCCCCCGAAAGTGCCCCGGGGAAGGAAGGGAGAAAGATTCTCAGGGATTTCCACAGTGGCAACTCTACTGGGGAATTTTTACCTAAGAGGGCTAGACTCTCTTTGCATGGGTGTTATCATTTTTTACTCGTGTCCGTAGGCACTTACCTGTATGTTCCCCTTTTTCTCCTCTATTATTTCTTGTATATATCTACCTCATGTTTATATCATCTCTCACTCACTTTTCACTTCACACACTTGTAAATACTCTCCATGCATACCTCACACTACCTACACTTGTATATAGGTTCACTTATACTCATATGTTTCACACACCACTTTTAATATCCATGGTTAGGTGTCACTAGCATACACCTCCACTTATCACACTTGTATATATCCATGCTCACTTATATCATCACACACCACTTGTAGTTGATCCATGATTAGGTTCACTACCACACACTCACTTATATATACTCACACTCACTATCACATATCTATGCTTAGTGTACTCTTCATGCTCCATGCTAGATTTAATTTTCATACTACTTGTACATTCTTCCCATTAGTATAGTGCTCATCATGCCAAATAAAAATACTCTCTCCATAATATACTAATAATAAATCATGTATTTTGCGCACTATATCACTTAAGATCATGGCTATTGACCAAAATACTTTCTTGTACTGGGGAGTCACTTTGTGATGGGCGCTGGTTCGGTAGGTCGCAGTTAGCCTAAGGAATATGACTCTCACCTTCCATTGGCCAAGTACCTTCAATGTATATCGAACGGTTCCCCCGACATCGTACCGCTTGACCGAAGTCAAGACGGGAGGTATATAGTAAAGATACGTCGAGTAAATCAAATTCACTCCCACACGTACTATCCCCACGAGGTATATAGTGAGTCAATTCACGTACACTCAGGTATATCGTGAAAATCATGCCAAAGGGGGAATCTTTCCACTAACCCAACAACTGCATACCCTCATATAGGTGTCAAACCTAGGGCACGCATATTTAGAATGTTGGTTACTAATCAAAACTCTGCCAAAATGTCGAGTCGTTGTGCCACCCAAATTTTCGCCCGATTTCATCTTTTTGCAAAACGGGATCCTGACCATAAGCCTAGCAACAAGTCAAACCATGTTTTACATATTTTTCAAACCAAAATTTTCCTAGTCTCGGTTTCCGTTCGGCATTTCTTTTTGCATTTAGGTAAACCTAACACAGGTGAAAACATGCTGAGAATCTTTTCTCGCTTCCCCTTCTTCCTTACCAAAAGTGTTAGAAAAAATTCCCTCCTCTTCTATAAAAATACCAAAAAGATTTTCCTCTTTGTTCTAAAAGATTTTTTCTGTTTCAAAAATAAATTCGAATACTTTTTCCCTCTCAAGTCAATCGCATACCTGATCCTTGGCCTGGATCCCTACTGGTTTCGGTCTTCTGTCGAACTGCCTCGAAGCTCCGTCAGTTCTCCTCTACTTCATTCGAGTCCAGAATCCACCCTCAGCCACTCTAAATGGAGAATGCCAGCCAAGTAATGAATGTGCAGCCTGATTTGATGACTTTTCTAGTCCAACTTACTGCCAAGATTGACAACCTTCAAGTCGAGGTTCATAAGATGCAACGAAAATGGGTCCCTATTCCCAAAGATCTTGAGGTCCTCTTCCCTCACGCTATGGTACCTCCCGCATCTGAGCCTATTTAGGTCCTGAAAGAATATCAACATACTCTATGTGCCCCTCCTACCAATGGGCCAACACCAGGTCAGCTTCCTAAGTGGAATCTTGTCCAGCCAGGGGCTAACTTGTCAGTAACAACTGATATGAAAGAATAAGAGTTAAACAAGGTCAAGGAGTACCTTAGGCTATTGACCAAGAAGTTTGACTAGGTTCGAATCTATGGAAACTACATGGATTACACCCATATATCTCCCTACCCCAAAGCAAGGCTACCGAAAAAGTTCAAGATGCCCAACATTGAGAAGTTTGGGGGTAACGGACCCCTAATTGTTCATCTCTGAATCTACCACCGAGACATGACTCTCCTAGGTGCCTCGAAGGAAATAATGTCCCAGATGTTGCAACAAACTTTGAAGGACAACGCTCTTCGTTGGTCCCTATCCCTCGTGCAATACAAAATTCAAAGTTAGGAGAATGTTGCCCATGAATTCATGTTGCAGTACAAGTACAACGAGGAATTGGAGGTCACACGCTATGATTTAGAACTTCTCAAGCATAATCCCTGAGAAATTATCAGTAATTTGATAGCAAGGTGCAGGGACAAAGAGGCCACCATGACCAACCGACATTCTGAAGAGGAGAAAGTTAGTATTGTGAAGAAAAACTTTGTACCCCATGTTCGAGCGATGATGGGAGGATAGTATTACCCCCATTTCTAAGACCTTCGAGAAGCAGGAGTGGAGATTGAAGAAAGTCATACCAAGATAGAAGCTAATCCAAATAAAGTATCGAGACATTTCAATCCAAGAAAATATAAGAAGCTTGCTACAGTCATGACCATCAATAACATTTCACAGCTTGATACCTCTTGGACACCAGAAAGCCTCCTTAATCTTGCCAGAAAGGAATACACTGAGCTTCATGTTCCCCTCTCCAAAGTCTACCAAGCCCTATTGAGCCTAAATCTAATGAAGCCGTTGGACCCTCGTTCATTACCAAACCCACTTCCCAAAAATTTCAAACCCGACGCCCATTGTGATTTGCATCAAAATGCCGTCCATACCATTGATCAGTGCTTCCATATCCAAAATATTATCCAAGGTCAGATTGATCAAGGTATCTTCGCCCCACCAGCCAATCCTATACCAAACACAACTCACAATCCACTTCCAAATCATGAAAATGCCATCTTTCTAGAAAATGATCCCAAATTTGAGCCATCTACCTAGATTGTACCCAGTAAATCACCAATTATACCCTTACCCAAACCCCTTAAAGTTTTCCGCAGTTTCTCCTACACCCTCTTGTTTTGCCGAACAGGCCCTGCCAGTTGTTATGAGAGAGTGTATTGTCGTTCATACACATTCTAAGGGAAAAGATATGGAATTTCTAGCAGTACTAAACTAGCTCTAAGATTTTGGGCTAAAATTACCCTCATAAATGATCATTGACTGCCAGAAGTTCAACACATTGTTCATGGAAAACTCGAAAGTGGGCTCGTGAGTCAAATAATTGGGTGGTACCTGTTGAAGAAGTAAGTTTGGATAATGTAGTACAGATTATGGAGACTTTATTTTGGCAGACTAATGAGATTTGCAATATACCTGAGTTGTTCGATGACTTAAAGCTACAAGGGCGATTGATCCCTTCACTTCTGCATCTCCCCGTTGAGTGTGAGGATCTAAATGAAGAAGCCGTTGAGGTTGTGGAAATAATTGTCTTTTCGTGGAAGTATGACATTATTTCCACTAGATGTGGGGACGATTTTGATCGCTCAGACAAAGAACCAAGTCAGGAAATGATCAATCTGCAAATAATGGGGCTAACACTCTACATGATCCACTCAGGCACTACATCATCGGATCCATCCATCCTAATCAAAACTACTGATGCACCCCTCCTCAACTATAATACTATACCAGTTCCACTTACTGGAATGTAACCCAACCCATATGTTTATCCTATTTCTTCTTCTTCTTCTTCTTCTTCCTCTTCAGTTGTTCCTTATTCTGATCGCAATGTAATCGAGACCTCCTTTGATATCTCAATGTTGTTTTTCCCAAGAATGAAATAAACGAAGATTTTGAGTATCTTACTTTGCCTTACATTGATTTTCTTGATTCTTATGAAACTCTTGATGATGATGATTTTGCAAATGAACAATTCTTAAATTATCTTAATAAGGTTAATAACAAACAACATAATCGCGTTCAAATTAATGAGGATAAAAGTGTTGTTATCAATCTCGGTTCTAGTAGCTAGTTGCGCGAGATTAGGATAGGGTCCACCCTTGACGAGCATAAGTGTGTGCAACTTGAAAAATTACCGAAGGAATTTTTGGACGTTTTTGCATGATCCTACGACCACATGCCCGGCATCGATCCCGAGATCCCTCAACAAGAAACCCGGCATCGATCCCGAGATCCCTCAACAAGAAATTCCAATTCTCCTAGAATGTAAATTGTTTGAATAGAAACTGCAAAAGGTTCGCACAAAATGGTCGCTCAAGGTTAAAGAAGACGTAGTTAAATAGTTGAATGTAAACTTCATTCGGGTGATCGAATATCCCACATGGTTATCCAATACTGTACCCATGCCGAAATTAGGAGGAAAGGTTCTCATGTGCGTTTATTATCGATATTTAAATAAGGCCTCTCCGAAGGACGATTACCCTTTGCCCAATATTGACATGATAGTGGACAACATGACCAGTCATGATCTCAAGTCGTTCGTTGAGGGGTTTGTCGGGTACAATCAGATCAAAATGCACCCTAATCATCAAGAAAAAACTGTATTCATCACCCCTTGGGGAACCTTCTGTTACACAGTTATGCCATTCGGTCTAAAATATGTAGGGGCTACCTACCAAAGGGCTGACACGACTATCTTGCATGATTTGATACATAAAGAAGTCGAGGTCTATGTGGATCATATGATTATCAAGTATAAGACTCGGTAAGGTCATGTTCCCACTCTTCGAAAGATTTTTGAACGATTGTAGTGATATCAGATGCGACTTAACCCACAGAAACATGTTTTTGGAAATACCAAAGGAAAGATTTTAGGATTTTTGTTTTGAGATAAGGGGATTAAAGAACATCCCGCCAAACTAAAAGCCATACTCGAAATGCCAACACACCAAATGGAGAAAGAAGTGCAAGGATTCTTGGGAAAATTCAACATATTAGCCAGTTCATCAGCCAATTAACTTCCATTTGTGAACCCATCTTCAAACTCCTTTGAAAGAATTTCACCAAAGCCTGAAATGAAGATTGTCAGGAGGCCTTTGAGCAAACCAAGCAGTTTCTTACCCGACCTTTAGTACTCATGCCATTGTAGCCTAGCCTCCATTTACTCTTATACTTGATCGTAACAGACACCACAGTTGGGTCTTTGCTAGCCCAATACATTGAAGAATCCCGCAAAGAGAGGGCCATATAGTATGCGAATCATAAAATGGTCGGCTACGAAGTTAACTACACACCTTGGAGAAAGCACGTGTTGCCCCTGTCTGGGTAACTAAAAAATTATGAGATTACATGCTCATTTTTTCCATTAGACTTATGTCTTGAATGGATCATATTAAATACCTGCTCAAGAAACCTGCTATGTCTAGCCAAATGGCACGATGGTTGATATTGTTAGTTGAGTTAAATATTATTTATGTCATGCAAAAAGCCATGAAAGGAAGAGCCATTTGTAACTACCTGACTGATTACCTTATGGAATAAGCTGACGTTTGGATCTCTGAATTCCCGGATGAAGACATCCTTTTCACCTCTCAGGAAGACCTTAGGTGGAAAATGTTCTTTGGCGGAGCTATTAACAAGAAAGGAGACGACATTAGGATACTCCTGATGATTCTCACACTCCCATTGCCATCAAGCTAGATTTTACCTACACCAACAACATAACCGAATACGAAGCATGCACCGTAGGCCCCAAAATAACTCTCAAGAGAGGAATCCAATGCTTATATGTCTACGGGGATTCATCCCTCATCATAGTCTAGGTCCTTAGAAGATGTAAAGTCAAGGACGAGAATCTCCTACCCTTCCACTCCCACCTAGAGGAGATGGCCTCTCAGTTTCGAGATATCACCTTCCACTACTTGCCCCAAGCAAGGAACAACTTGGCCCATGCCCTTGCTACCTTGGCCTCCATGATCGACATTCCCGAGGGAACAACAATGGCACCCTTCAAAGTCTAAAAGAAATCTAAACCAACCCACTTCTACCACATAGAACTCATCACATAAGAGGACTCTGATATAACTAAGTGCTGGTATTATAACATTTCGCTCCTCCTCAAGCACAGTAGGTACCCCCAAGATGCCAACAAGAAAGATCGAGAAACACTCCGTAAGTTATCTTCCCAGTACATTATCTGCGATAAAGCACTATTCAAGGGAAACTTTGATGGAACCCACTTACATTGCATCGTAGGGGCTAACATTGAAGAGATGATGCAGAAAATCCATAACGGGGAATACAGACCCCACATGAATGGATATATGCTTGCTAAGAAGATTATCCGACAGGGTTACTATTTGGATTACCATGGTTCAATATTGCATCGCCTATGTCCGAAGATACCTTAAATGCCAATAATTTTCCAATCTCGAACACTTACCTCCGGGGGAAATATACAACATGACTTCTCCCTGGATGTTTTCCATATGGGGAATCGATATCATAGGGAAAGTTACACACAACACCTCTAATGGGAACGAGTTCATCCTGGTTTCCATTGATTACTTCACCAAATGGGTCGAAGCTGAGTCATACATTGTGTTGAATGCCAAAAAGGTAGCCAAGTCCATCCTAAAGAACATCATCTATCGATATGGGATCCCGAACGAGCTAGTGTCAGATATACGTGTTACATTTTGAGGCAAAAGTCATAAAATTGATCGACGAGTATGAGATTTAGAGACATAAATCTTCTCCCTACCAACCGCAAACCAACAGTGCAGTTGAAGCCACCAATAAGAACCTCAAAGCAATCATCACCAAGATGACCAAGAGTTGTCAAGATTGGACCGATCGAATCCCTTACGCCCTCGGGGGATATCCTACTTCGGTTCGAGCATCTACTAGGGCTACCCTTTACTCTCTAGTATACGTCATGGAAGCGGACCTACCTATTGAACCAGAAATAACATCATTCTGCATCATGCTTTAAAGCAAAGTCAACGAAGAAGACTGACATCAGAGACGTTCCAACGAGTTATCACTCTTAGACTAAAGGACGATAAAGTCTCTATATCATATACAGGGGTACCATCGCCGAATAGCGCGATCTTTCAACCGGGGATTCAAGGATCATGGTGTCCGAGAAGGGGATCTAGCTCTCAAAGAAATCATAGATATTGTGTGGAAACTTAGAGGGAAATTCAAGCCAAACTGGAATGAACCCTACATTGTGAAGAAGATCATATTTGGTGGCGCCTCTATGCTTACTGACCTTGATGGAGAAGAGATGGCCCTTCCAGTCAACCTGAACCGTCTCAAAAAATTCTACCCCTAGTTCGAAATCTCAGCGCACTACAAAACCTCTCATCCCTCTTTTATTCTAAAAAATAAAAAATAAAAAAATTCTTCATTTCCCTCTACTCAGAACTACGTGGGGTTTGATCCTCTAAAATAACTTTTTGCTTTCAAAAATGAAACTAAAAAAAATTTCAAAATTCCCAAAGGTACGTAGGCAGTTCATACGCTTTAACTGGGTGTGGTCCCCCTCTTTTTCACAAAATCCTATTATTTTCTCACCTTAGGGAATGACAATTCATTTTATCATTTACATGAGCAAAAGGATTATACATGCCATAGCGATTAGTATAGACAAGTCAAATGTAACACTCATCAAGAGACATAACAATATAATTAAAATCCTTTTTATTCCATTTTGAGAAATTCCGATACGATTACATGAAATATCAGCGTAGGGAGTCAAACAACTACTCCCGTCAACCTAACTATCCTAAAAACAAAACAAACCAAACTACCCCTAAAAATAAACTAACCAAACCTTCCTAAATTTATTCCCACAAACAACCAAACACATAAAGCTTCATAAATAAGCACCATATTCACAAAGGACCCTATTCGCAGCTATCGAAAGACCCGACCCCATCATCGTCTGCCCCTTGAGGCCCCCAAAATTCCCTTGCTTGGATGGTATGCCAAAGACGCTTCATGGAGCGATAAGCCCGGACCAGCCTAGAGAAAACCACTATGCCCCCTCCATAGTGTCAAAAATGGCGAACCGTCTCTGCCTGGTATCCTCTGCCAAGATCTTATCCACTACTCCCTTCCACGGCCATTTCATATAGTCTCTAAAAATATGCCAAACCCTCCCAATAGATTGGAAATGACAAATCGACGGCCGATGATTCTCCCACAGAGAGCCCAATCGCATGAGCAAGCCTTCAGTCAAATCCTTTATAGGAAAGAAATTTGGGGTAATGGAAGGCACAATTTTCTCCTATCTGACTTGACGCGAGAGCTTCCAGGGAAAATAGAAGGAAGTCTGTCGGAGGCAACTAAACGAACGTACCGATATTCCTCCAGTTCCAGAATAGGCTACAACTCCCACCACGAGGTAACTGACCAATGCAAACATTAAGCCATGAGCTCTATAAACCAGTTTATCGAGTTTTTGATGTTTGGGCAAAAGCTGATGAAATAGAGAGTGAATAAATTTAGCACAGGTGCCAAGGGATATTCAGGGGGGATCGCCAAACGAAATCTCTCAAACAACCACATGAACAGCATGACATGACTTCCTCTCAGAAAATTAGAACGACCTTCCCGCCAAGTATCTAGACCGTTTAGGGTCTCTACCAGTATCACTGCCGTAGGATTACGATGATATACATTCACGTAATAATGGAAGCCAGTTGAGGATCCATCAATAAGTACTCGATCAACAGTAGTATCTTTGAAGTAAAGCCAAGGGCAACAGCTCCGGCATAACCCTCATCATTAACATCCCACAGATACAGGGAGTATAGAACATCAGGGAGGGAGATCATTCCTCGAGTATCCAATGGTCGAGCTACTGAAGGAGAGATGTGGGGAAGTCCTGCTAACATCTCCCTAGGAGACCGAGATAATTCAAGCATGGCCACCACGACACTAGGGTTTACCCCGAACATAGAAGAAAACTCCTCATAGGTCAGGCAGACCTCGTCCAAGCTAAAATGAAAAACATGATCCTCGGGGTACCAAAATTGAGCTTCTGCTGTCATCAAGTTCCAGTCAATGGGACGATTACGCCATAAGGAGACCCAATGCAGGTTAAAGGCATCATAGTTTACGTTGTACGAACACATAGCCTCTAAATTATCGAGATAAGAGGAAAATTCCTCACTTACGGTAAGGGCCATTTTGGAAATAACAAGACAAAAGACAAGAAATAAGCAAGATAAAGAAAATGTGAATGGGCGAAGAAACCTCCCCACCTTACCTTCATTTATACTTAAAAATTGGGCTAAAAATAAAAAAACGTGCAAAAATCTGAATGGAAGACTACCCCAGCAAGTACTAAGTAGCTGAAGAAAGTGTAATCAAAGCTTTAAGGTGATTTGACTGGATTGACCTCCCGATAGGTAGGACAAGGGGAATGTCGATCGACATTTCCCTATTTTTAAAAAATTCCATCTTTCCTTTCTAAGACCGTCTGTCCGAGTTTCCCCACTATGCACGCCCCTAAATGGCTATCATTTTCTAGGGCCTATCACCAAGACAACCTGGGATCTAAACGAAACATCGAGAAGCGGCCATATGCCTGCGGGACAGTTATAACCACACCCAGAATTTCCTCACCATCGCAGAAAAACATACAATAAGCGCTCATATGGCCTAGGACTATATCCACCCTGTATTCATTATCTAGGGGGTTCACCTCACGTGCGCTACTTCCCTTATGATAGCGATTTAGAGAGGTGTGTATACATAAATTATCATTTATGAAAATAATTTCTTTTCCATTTTGAAAAAAATCATTTTTACATTCATAAAACCATTCATACTTATTTATTAAGTACCAAGTTTCAAACCATACATGTCTTATTCTTATAGACATATATATTACCTTGTTCTCATGCACAAGGAATATACCATATAATACACATTTGTATCATATTTATATATACTTTAATCACATAGTATACATACTATATATTCCTCCTCGAATATATATATATATGAATGGCCAGAATTGCAATCACATCTAGCGACAACCAATAATCCCAAAGATTCTCTCAAAGAATCATAATCATGCATTCATATACGCATGATACTATACCCAAAGTATTTCCTTACTTAATAAATAATAAATACCTTATTCCCCTCTAAGGATTTAGTGGATATGTCCAAATTTCCATCCTAATAACCTCATAGGATTTACTCAACCAATATCAATATAATTATGCTTTCCTATACGCATAAATAATATAGGCCTAAAATGGCCACTAAAACTATCACAACTGATATTCGTCCCCGAATACCCTAAAATTAAGTAGGTTGTGGATTTCCTTCCCACAAACATAAGGACTACATCTCATCCAATTAATTATTTAGAGGTCCCCAACCTATTTAAGGAACCCCAACATTATAAATCCTTAACTTATTTATTTTCCTCGAAAATATAATTTAAGGGTTACACATTAAAACCCTCACCTTGCCCTCCTAAATTTCCTCAATTGGAAGACCATATACACCTAAAAGATCCCTTATATTTTCCCATGATTAACCTCGAATCAATTAGAATTGGAATTCATCACATCCAATTCACCCTATGAAAATTGCCTTACTTTCAGCAATGGTCGATCGATTGACCCCTGGCCCTCGATCGATCGATGGTTCGATCGATCGGTCCCCCATGATCGATCGATCGATCATGACGGGCAGCTTCTTCTCCGAGAAGCTGTTTCAGCCATGAAAGCTTCTCCCAAGCTTGTATCTACGCATCCAACGTCCTACAACCTCAACCAACTACATACACGTATATAAAATGGCTTCTAAACATCCTAGAACCCAAAACCAACCATTAATTTCGATTAAATCCTAAGTTCCTCGAATTGAAATATTATTGGGGTTTATTCGTTTTAACTTCCGAAAACCCGTTTTATCCACGAAAACCTAACCCAAAATCTTTAGGGTTTGTTAATACCAAATTACGATATGAGATTTATGCTCAAAAAGTAAATAAATCAAGTAAACACTTGCCTCGTGGATAAAATCCGACGATCCCGAGTCGAGTTCGGTGGAGTTTGGCCCGAGATCTCCCTTTTCTCTCCTCTTTCTTCCTTCCTCTCTCTCTTTTCTTTCTTTTTTCTCCCCCTCTCCCTCCTTATATAGGGAGAAAAGGGTTTATACCCCTTAAAACCCAAAAATGACTCGTTTACTCAATTACGAGCCCGTTTAACTCTAAAATTCCCCGAAACTCAATTTCGACAATCGGACACTCTTGTTCGACTATCTCGGCCATTCTGAGACTCACGGCGCAGTCGAAATTTCCATCTGAGGTACTTGACCGCAAATCACTATTTCAACCCAAAATAACTTAATGCGGATTTTCCAATTAAAATCTTACCTTTTGTCACTTTACCCAGCGGCGACATATTATTACAAAGACTCCAATTCAGTTTCTTAATACCCAAAGTAAATTCAACACCCATCGAAAATCATCCAATCCTTGAAAATCCCAAAAATCACTATTTCGAGAAATTCCTCAAATTCCAATTTACACCCAATTATGGAATTTAATTATCTCCAAAGGTACGGGTTGTTACATACTTCCCCCCTTACAATGGAATTTCATCCTCGAAATTCAGATACAACCTACACCGCCAATCCTAGAATCGCTCCAAATCTTAATACCTCAAGGGGAACAATTATGACCCAATGGTTCCCAACCATACACTATACGGCTACCACGGTCATAAAGTGACTCCAATAACGTCACATTGCACCCATCATTTCTAGTGCCTCACGGCATAATCTTTAACTTTATATACTACGCCCCTTCTATTTCAGGTGGTATATAAATCAACTTACTAAGGTGACCATACACCTTTCTAACTCGTGCACATCTGCACAACCATTGTGAACGTCCAACACTTAACACTCTCTCTAAATAAGGGTCTCATTTCCTCGGTGTAATACTCACACATGGGTCCTCCCAACCCACAATATTCAATTCTCCTTACATCGGCGCCACTAACTCTATTGAACTTACATCCTAATAATGCTACGGTCTATGCGTTACCCTACCTACGCGAAACGAGTATAATCCTAAGTATGTCCTTAGTTCCCAACGCCCTTCTCAACTCCCGACATTTGCTTGGTTTCATGCGTGGGGCATCTCACAAAGAAAAATCCAGACAAGGAACCCTCCCGTTACACTACTCCCTCACGTTGTAGGTCATCGAGATATAGCAACCTAAGGCACACCAGCGGGACGTCCTAAATCCTACCTCGTAAATCTACTAACGTACTTCTACTACTCTTTCTTATCAATCGGGCGCCTATCCTCTATCGAGATGTTACGATTTTCTTACCCAAAACAATATATCTCCAAAATTTGCCTTTTCATTAAGGCCTGCCCATAAGCCTCAAATCAATTTTTATAAGTCCAACCTCACCCACCCACTTGTGGTGAGAGGACCACTTTAGTGCTTTTCCATAGCACCACATCTCCATAAGCATACCATCATCACATGATTCATAGTCTATAGTGTTTCATCCACGCTATATGACTTATCAACAAAATCCACATCCTTGCATCCTATAACATCTCTCCACTCCCGACGCCGTTAAGGTTCATGCGTGGAGCGTCTCGCAAAGAAAAATCCAAACAAGGAACCCCTTCACACACTACTACTTAACTTTGTCGGTCATGGAGGTCCGTTATCTTCAAATATGCAACCGGGATAATCCTATCCCTTCTTCCAACAAAAGGTGGTCAAAACTCCTATCTCTAACTAAGAGTCACACCACCAAGCGCTCGCACTACACTCAGTCTATGCACAATTAATAATGAGCTTAAACTCACAGGTCAATAATAAATCCTGCGGGCCTTAAATCATATCTATAAGGTCGCCACACACTCAAATCATGATAATGAAACATCTACTCATCGAAGTTCCATCCTTGCACATCGTAAAGGCGAACTCAACCTGTATCCAGGTGAGATATCGTAACAATAACCCATTCCACCCTGGAACCTCGGACACGATAGTCTTGCCATCCTTAGCCTTCTACCTCTCCGATAATACCATAATGTATTATACTCACCATATTACCATACTCGTATAAACATAAACCAGATATATATTTATTTAAAATATCAACACCCGCCTTTATAGCGAATGAAGGAAAATAAAACTCCGCTATCGCGGAAAACACATAGGCCTACATTATATAATGTTATCGAGACCGCCACAAAACTCAAATTACACACACGAGTCTAGGGCTAACGAACGCCGCGACTTTATCTAGCCATGCCAATTATACCCCTTCCTTCTGAGGTGAAACTCCTAACAACAAATTTGCGCTACTCCTTACAATCATCTTACTAGTCCTCTTAACTTCTTCGTTAAAAGGAAACTCCACTACAAGCTTCAATCCTATTTCAATAAATTTCCCGAGTGGATGTCCACCAATGGGGTCCTCAAACATACACATTCTCCATAAGTGTTAGCAACACTTTTCTAATGAGCCCATCATTCCTTTGAAGGACTCTTTTGTTCGTTGTACCTACCTCACCTCGGTATAAGGTTCACTTCTCCATGTCACCCTTTATCCACTGTCGGCCTCTGGTCGATCCTTATGTGAATAATTCAAAAACTGCATTCTTCTCATTCCTGCTAACTCATGGGGACTCACGGTTAAAACTTTCTGTTAGATCCCTTTCGAACCCTTATCCTCACTAGAAAATTCAACTTTAGTACCACTCTCTACTACGACGGTACTGCTGTACTCATAACTACTATACTTTAGTAGTCGTTGCAACAATCCTTAACAATTGCTATAAGGGGAGTGACCTCTACGGCGGTCCTAATCCCCCAACTTCTACCAGTCGCCCGAGCTAAGCCCCGCCTCATGCTGTCCTCATCACGGCCCTCCTTGGTCGCCCTTCCTCGATCGGCACACTAACCTAGAACGAGCGCACAAAAGATTTCCATAATCTCATAATATAGCAGGAGAACGAAATCTCACAAGAGAAATCAACAATCCAAATCCTGAGGCTTTATATCAAATCGAGAGCAACGCTGAAAGCATAGTACGTCCTCACAGATTCCTAAGGACACTAGAACCTGATGCTCTGATACCATCTGTGACACCCTACCTAATAAAATACCGGGCGATCACTCCTATATCAAATTAAAACAGGAGTCTCATATGGATCATTCTTAGCATCACTGTCGAAAATTAATTTAATTACTAATAACCTATTAGGCTGGTGTCAAAATTTTACTTAACTACTCTTTTTAAACAACTACTAAATTAAAACATTCACACAGATTATATAAATGAAACTGAAATGAAATAGAATAAGATAACCGAACACTCAGTCAAAATTATACAACCATATCAAATGTCGCACAAAAAGGCGGTAAAAGAATAAATAAATGTTGTTAGGTTATTAACCCGAGTGTGTACACAATACCTCCTATCTAGAGTACAAGAATAGATGCGTCTATCGAGAACCTGCATCCATCCACAACTACTGCAGCTGACGTCTGACTCGAAGGAAATGCCATCCAGGCATTCCTGTGTCTAAACACCTATATATATATATATATATATATGACAAGAGAGGGAAAAGTAGATAAACGGGCCAGAGCCCGAGTTTGAAAAAATATTTAGCAAGTGCATAAATGCTTTATTTTTTAGAAAAAGGTTTTATCTCATATTTAAATTGGTATCGCACTCCCATGAGATACCCCTCACCTCTTTTCTAATAGTGCACTCGTATCGCATCCTAACAAAATACCCTAGTCAAGCTACCCTGCCTAACTAGTCTATTACCCAATCTTCTAACAACCCTAGTTATCCCAAATACTAAGGGCTAGACTTCTCCCCAATCACAACACTATGAGATGTTCATGCGTGGGGTGTCTCGCAGAGCGAAATCCAAACAAGGAACCCACCCGATACACTACTACTTGGCAAGGCTGATCGTCGAGATCCATTAGACCCATAGTACAAAACTAATATATAAATACATACTTATATATTAATATACATATCACATTCATTCTTATATATATATCTTACGATATACATCCGGATAATGTCTCCCTGACTGAGGTTTATTCTATTCATCTTTATAATACACATCCGGATATATCTCCCGGACTAAGGACTCATTTTCAAAACGTTTACCAATTTCATTTTCATTTCAAAACTTTCTATCTCCCTTCTTCTATCCAGGAAATATATTTAAATCAAGTTTTATTATCATAAAAATGCTTTTCCATTTCATAACATCCCATTTCCCTTCTTCCATCTAGGAAATGTATATAACTTCCCATTTCCCTTCTTCCATCCAGGAAATGTAGTTTAAAGCCATTTTATTATCATAACATGCTTTAACGTCAATAATGTCCAACATTATTAAAATAGTTATATTTCATATCATATAACGCGTTTGAAGACCGCTCGTCCGGGTTTTCCCACTGTGCGCGCCCCTAAATTGCTATCATCTTCCAGGGCCTATCACCAAGACCACCTGGGATCCTAACGAAACGTCGGGAAGCAGCCATATGCCTGCGGGAGAGTCATAACCACACCCATAATTACCTCACCATCGCAAAAAAACATACAATAAGCGCTCATACGGCCTAGGACTATATCCACCCTGCATTCATTAGCCAGGGGGATTCACCTCACGTGCGCAACTTCCCTTATGAGTGCGATTTAGAGAGGTGTGTATACATAAATTATCATTTATGAAAATAATTTCTTTTCCATGTTGAAAACATTCATTTTTACATTCATAAAACCATTTATACTTATTTATTAAGTACCAAGTTTTAAACCATGCATGTCTTATTCTTATAGACATATATATTACCTTATTCTCATGCACAAGGAATATACCATATAATACACATCCGTATCATATTTATATATACTTTAATCACGTAGTATACATACTATATATTCCTCCTCGAATATATATATGAATGGCCATAATTTCCAATCACATCTAGCGATGACCAATAATCCCAAAGATTCTCTCAAAGAATCATAATCATGCATTCATATACGCATGATACTATACCCAAAGTATTTCCTTACTTAATAAATAATAAATACCTTATTACCCTCTAAGGATTTAGTTGATATCTCCAAATTTCCATCCTAATAACCTCATAGGATTTACTCAACCAATATCAATATAATTATGCTTTCCTATACGCATAAATAATATAGGCCTAAAATTAAGTAGGTTGTGGATTTCCTTCCCACAAACATAAGGACTACATCTCATCCAATTAATTATTTAGAGGTCCCCAACCTATTTAAGGAACCCCAACATTATAAATCCTTAACTTATTTATTTTCCTCGAAAATATAATTTAAGGGTTACACATTAAAACCCTCACCTTGCCCTCCTAAATTTCCTCAATTGGAAGACCATATACACCTAAAAGATCCCTTATATTTTCCCATGATTAACCTCGAATCAATTAGAATTGGAATTCATCACATCCAATTCACCCTATGAAAATTGCCTTACTTTCAGCAATGGTCGATCGATTGACCCCTGGCCCTCGATCGATCGATGGTTCGATCGATCGGTCCCCCGTGATCGATCGATCGATCATGACGGGCAGCTTCTTCTCCGAGAAGTTGTTTCAGCCATGAAAGCTTCTCCCAAGATTGTATCTACGCATCCAACGTCCTACAACCTCAACCAACTACATACACGTATATAAAATGGCTTCTAAACATCCTAGAACCCAAAACCAACCATTAATTTCGATTAAATCCTAAGTTCCTCGAATTGAAATATTATTGGGGTTTATTCGTTTTAACTTCCGAAAACCCGTTTTATCCACGAAAACCTAACCCAAAATCTTTAGGGTTTGTTAATACCAAATTACGATATGAGATTTATGCTCAAAAGTAAATAAAGCAAGTAAACACTTGCCTCGTGGATAAAATCCGACGATCCCGAGTCGAGTCCGGCGGAGTTTAGCCCGAGATCTCCCTTTTCTCTCCTCTTTCTTCCTTCATCTCTCTCTTCTCTCTTTTCTCTCTCTTTTCTCCCCCTCTCCCTCCTTATATAGGGAGAAAAGGGTTTATACCGTTTAAAACCCAAAAATGACTCGTTTACTCAATTACGAGCCCGTTTAACTCTAAAATTTCTCAAAACTCAATTTCGACAATCGGACACTCATTTCTGACTATCTCGGCCATTTCGAGACTCGCGACGCAGTCGAAATTTCCATCCGAGGTACTTGACCGCAAATCACTATTTTGACCCAAAATAACTTAATGCGGGTTTTCCAATTAAAATCTTACCTTTTGTCGCTTTACCCAGCGGCGACATATTATTAAAATACTCAAATTCATTTAATTAATACCAAAAGTAAATTCAACACCCATCGAAAATCATCCAATCCTTGAAAATCCCAAAAATCACTATTTCGAGAAATTCCTCAAATTCCAATTGACACCTAATTATGGAATTTAATTATCTCCAAAGGTACGGGTTGTTACATTAAACTTTGAAAAACACCACGGTCAAGTTGATTTCTTGCATTCTTATTTGTGAAGTTCACATCAATATGTAAAGTAGACAATTAAATATAAATAAGAATACTATATATAGAGAAAGTAATATGCCCAAACAACATCAAAGAAAGACTCAATGTAGGTCATGATCTTATACTTTATTTTCTCAAAAAAACAAATGTAGATTTAGATCAAAACCCCCCAAACATTTGAATAAAAAAAAAAACCTCCAAACATTTACATCAAAACCCATAAAAAATTGTTAGAAAATTTTAAGGAGAGGGGAGAGAGAAAGGGAAATTAATTCTAGTCTAAAATTTTTGTGACCTTAATAGCAGTCAAAAATTAAGTTTTAGATTAAAATTTATGACTTCTACTAGCATTTATAAATTTATGACTGTTACTAGCAGTCACAAATTAAGTTGTAGGCCAAAATTTGTGACTGCTATGAGTAATTACAAATTTATGACTCTTGTGAGCAGTCACAAATTAAAACTTAGACCATAGTTTGTAACTACTCATATAAATTTGTGACTGCTCATAAGAGTTATAACTTAAACCTATTGATAAATTTGTGACTCCTCATAAAAGTCATAACTTAAGCCTATTGATAAATTTGTGGCGGCTTATGGTAGTTATTAATTTGTGACTGCTTATAGTAGTCACAAATTAATTATATGATAACATTCATGACTCTCATTAGTAGTGACAAACCAATTCACTCAAATTTTTCATTACCTAATAATTTATCACTCCTAATGGCAATTACAAATAATTTTGTGATTGCTCTCGGGAGTGATAAGTTTGTCACCCCCATTAGCAGTCATAAGAAGCCAGCCACAAAATTAGTATTGGGAAAAGTACTCTTAGGTCCCTCACAAACAAACTTTAAACACTAAAGGAATTTTGATAAATTTTAAACACTTAGGTCCACTAATTCTCTTCTTATAGAAGTCCACGCTAGTGGCATAACAAGTGGACCTAATTTTAAATTGTCCTTAAATGTTTAAAAATTATTACCAGGGCACCTAATTGTATATTGTCCATTAGTATTTTGGTGTAGTGTTAATAGCTAAACATAAGAAAAATTAACAAAGATAGATCTTTATATGTAGATCTAAAAGGACCTTGCTGAAAATCAGACCTCCCAAAAGAAACCGATTACCCTGCCAAAAAGCTTTGAAAATATGATCCTTTTCCTCTAAGGATCTTTAAGTTTTGCATGAGAATATATTTTTCTCAATTATGGTGTTCTTATTGTGGCTTGCACAATTATGTTTTGATAAAACCTTTTATAAGGAAAATGATTTCAATCATGTCTCTTTATTATTAAAACTCTTCAATCTAGTGGCATAATTGAATATGAGACACTTTTAAATCTAGACTTACTTTGATGATTTAATTAATTAGATTATATTAGGGTTGTGACTTATGAATATTGATAGTTATGTTTGATCTCTTAAGGTTTTACAAAATCTATGTGGCCCAAGTGTAATACCCCGTAATTTTAAATGACTTTTAAAATGGGTTATATTTTAAATTAATGGATTAATTGGATTTTATTATTAATTAATTCATTCGGGTTTTATCCGGACGGTGGATATTAAAATGGATGATTCTGAATATTACTTAAAGATATTTAGGTAATATATGAATGTGATGTCATTGATATGACTGTATGATATAAATTCGATAATTTATATTTTTAGTCAGACGCGGTATGGGACGTGTCGGAACTAGTTTATTAAATTAAAAAGGAAATTTATTTTCTATCGACCTTATAGTCATTTCGACTGCGTCGTTGCGTCCGGAAGGTTCGAAATAGTCAGAAAAGTCTATTTGGATGTTAATTTTGAGTCTCGGGTCATTTGGAAATGAATAGACAACTCGAAAGGGCATTTTGGTCATTTTTCTAAGGGGATGAATAGAGATTTCGGATTTTGGCCTATTATAAGTATTGGTAGATTAAGTGTATGTGGGTTATTCATCTCCTCTACACAAAATAGAGAAGTCATCTTCCTAGAGAGAGTGAAAGAGTGCTTGGGAAGGGAAAAGCCTACTTGGAAAGGAGAAGAACAAGAACCAAGGTTCACCACCACCAACCACCACCGGAGTTTGACCGGAGAAGGGACAACCAACTGAGATATACTACACCAAAGGATCAGACCTTCAGTAAAGGCAAGTGTTTGATAATGGCAATTTAAGTTCGTATATTGTCCATGTTAGAATAGTATGAAAAGAGAAGATTATTCATGTTTGGAAGAAATAATGGAGTGATTAAATGGATTTCTGGAAACTGAAATGATATAGGAATTAAACTCATGTTTTAGGTTGATAATAATCCACGAAATAGTCATGAATCTGTTGAAGAAATTATGAAAACCATTGATGTGTTCTTGAAGATGATATGTTGATAAATTTCTGGAAATAAGGAGATAAACATGCTTTTTAATCCAATCCCTTGATGATTCTAGGATGTTTAGAGTATTGGAAATCGTTCATATATGTTGATATATCATGTAGTAAAGATTATAAGTCATTTGGTATGTTTAGATGAAGGTTTAAATGATCATAATTTGCTAAACCCGTAGTTGCAGAAAATGCAGAAAACCAGGATGTGACCTGAGGGATCGATCGATCGACCTCCCCAGAATATGTAAAGTTGTTTCTTTTTAAATGTTGATTCTTATCCCAACCCTTTTGTGGATCTTTGGTGATTATTATTTGGATATTATGGGACTTAGAAAATATCAGTAAACCCTAGATAAGATTTGAATTAATTTGATTTGGATTCAAGTGATTAAAATGTTGAAAATTATATCGAATGGAATTTCGGTTGCTAGATTCATTTTTTAAATTCTAAATGGAGATGTATGAGTATTAAAGATAGGACCAGTAGGGGTGATTGAATATAACACCTGGGTATCCTTAAGTTTACAAGAGGGCTTAATCCAAAGTGAAAGAAGATGTGTTTATAAGAGATTTGAAACTATCGATTTTAACCTTAATTAAAAGGAGAACTAAACTCGTAGTAATTCGGGAGAAATGATGTTATGGACCAGTAGGATATTAGTGAATTCTTACTGAATATATGTTGAGGAAAAACCTATTTAAATATTGTGTATTGAGTGAGGGTAGCCTTAGGGTTACAATTTGAACATCAAGGACTGAGTTTAAGCTCAATATTGATTTCGCAAGGACGGAGTGTAATACAAGAGCGTAGTGGTATGTCTCCTGGATAGAGATGGGAGTTTAGAACCCATTTGGTTGAAAGAAGGTATGAGGTTATCCCGATCGCATAGTTGAAGTTGTCGGACCTCCTCGATCGACAAAGTTAAGTAGTAGTGTATTGGAGGGGTTCCTTGTTTGGATTTCGCTTTGCGAGACGCTCCGCGCATGAACCTTAACGACGTCGGGAGTGGAGAGATGTTATAGGATGCGAGGATAATTAAATTATGAAGTAAAGATATGATATTTTAATACGTGGAATTTAAAAGGGATTTAATGCTACGTATGGGAAATATCTTAGGGTAGTGATATTACCTTATTGATATTATATTATAGGTATGATAATACCTATTGGATTGATGGATGATTTATGTGTATGACATACCTAGCTTACTTGCTATCGGTGGGAGGTTTGCGCTTGAGGGCAGTCATATCCTGATAAATCCATGGGATCTTTGATTTGTCGCTCGAGAACATAGGTCTATGAAAGACTTATCGGGGAGTTTATAAGTCCGCTGACTGTGGGTACGTAGGTATGTGCGTGACCCATGGATACGAGAACTATGTTCGCCTCCAATTTGTTTGTTGTTGTTTGTGGTTCGTGGAATCTTACCGAACCTTTAGTCCCCTATTCGGCGACCTACGATGATGGGACATGATAGCAAAGTAATGCATTGCACCGCAGCTGTGACTCGGGGTGCCGTATTATATATGAATATATATATATATAATGGATTAAATGATTGAATGGATATATTGTGGTTAAATCTATCTACGGTGATAATTGTAGATAACGGTGAATAGAGAAAGATAATGGAATTAAGTTAATGAATGTTTATGCTTATAGAATTGAAAAGCTTAACTCATGTTAATGAGAAACGATTCATATTAATGAGTAATGATTCATGTTAATGAGAAACTAATCATATAAAGGAGAAATGCAAATGAATAATAATGTGACGTATGGTATGGGACATACGGGGATTATGATATGGGAATGGAATTATAATATGGAGACTAAAAAAGAGGAACCATTAACTAGGAGGTTAATAGGAAACGTTAAGTGTGCACTCTAGTTGAGAGGTGAGAATAGCAAGTGAGAGTTGGATCTAACATGTACATAATAAATGCTTTATTGCACTTGTTAAATACTTGTTGTTTTAAAAATCATCTACACATTCGGGCTTTGACCCGTTTCCTTGCATATTTTCTCTTCTATTGTATCTCTATATCAGGTGTCCAGGACGCCAACCTTAGCGGATTTTGACAGGCTATGGATTTATGGAGTTTTGCTTAGACGCCTATCTTCATTTGATTCACAGTATTCTTAGTTAGGGCATGTCGCCCAAAGGATTTTAGTTATCTTTTCTATCGAGGTCAAAGACTATTGTATTCGGGTCTTTTTAATACAGTTGTTATTGATGGGATTACTGTAATGGATTAATATTATTTGGGAATGTTTATTCCAATTGCACTTAAATTCTTTTGTGTTATTTATTGGGTTATCAGTGTTGTAGAATAAAATATGTTGTGTTATTCTTAAACTAAAAATGGTTTTGTTGAAATTTAAATTTGGAAAGTTTTTAACACCAGCTTAATTGGGTATTGGGTGAGTTGTAAATGTTTTTGACAGTGATGCTAAGAATGAGCCAACTGTATATTTTGTTTTAATTTGGTATGGGACTGGCCACCCGGTATTTAATTAGGCGGGGTGTTACACCAAGTGGGATATTATAGTAATTTTTTTTTTGATAATGGACCTACATAGATCATGTCACTATAAAACAACAAGACAAAACATGCACCATTGGTGTCATCATAATAGTTATTCACACAAATATTTACCAAAATTATTTTGGATTCCAACATTTGGTTAAGAATATTATTTCAATATATATGGTTAAAAGTGTATTATATAAATTCTACTTTACACGATTTTACAGACCCATATGATTAGGAATGTCTAGTACATGCACGGATTTAGTTACCACTAAAAGAATTAGGTTTCGGAATTATGTCTCTACACTTGCAAGAGGGTACACTAATTATTGCTGAGACCAAAAATGTTAAATTATTTAAAGAATATTAAAATTATTGGGAGTCCAAAATCACTTAATATGGTTATCAAATAAGTTAAGATACTTGTTCCTTTAGTTGGTGAATTATTTGACAAATAAAGAATAAAAATGATCAACCACCATATAATGAAATTTTCAACATAAAAAAATACATTGTTTTCACAAGTTTCAAGAAATTATTATGTGAAATGCCATTAAATGATCAAAATGATCGCATTGAACTACGTAATTGGCACACTAGAGTCAAGTGAAAAGTGAATTTAAGAACGAAAACGACCCTAGTGGTAATCAATGATATAAAGCTAAACTTATAGTTAAATTTCACATTACAAATAGAGAAAGTTCTATAAATAAACATGATCATCTATATCTTAATATCTGAAATTATTATGTCTTGTGTAGCTCCTTTTGATTAAGATTTATATCTAGTGTGAAAACTTATGAAAGTTTTAGAAAAGAAGGGTATAGATTGATAAATCACTATATAAGCTTATGTAAGTTTCCCACCACTAATATTTTAATAATACTTTATGCATTTTCACTAGTATATATATACCTTGAGTTCAGTGGGAGTGAGTTTATATATTTTGTACCTCTCTATACATTTCTAATGAATGATAATATAGAGAAATAAAACATTTTATGAGTATAAAGTAATGAGATTCTTAAAATATTATATGCTCACACTTATGATAACTGTTCACATAAAGGTGACCAATATTTATAATTCTCTTTTAATTAAATACACTTGTTTTAGACTAATGGCTGATATTATGAAAGATTGAAAAAAAATTAAGTATTGTGTGCATCATCCTTTGAGGTTACATTTTATGAATTATGGTTGTAGAAATTTATTTCGAGACTTGGCGTTATTGACAGTATAACCAAGTCACTGAAGTATTATGATACCGATGTTACAACCTTCGTTATGAAGAATTGATGTGTATTTTAAAAAATCTAAGCACATTAGGATATTGTAACACCCCGTAATTTCGAGGACTTAGTATTTAATTATTTTAGGAGATATAAAAATATTTAAATTGGAGAAACTTAAATTATGATTTGGAGAATTTATTTAAGTGGGAAGAATTATTTATATTGGGCGACTTTAAGTTAAATTGTCCGAATTAATGTGTCGCATTTTTTAGGTCAAAATTGGAGAATGTTATAAAGTATTCCGGATGACGATTCTGAGTGCGTGTTTGAGTCCGGATGGGTCGAGATAGACAGAAAAGAGTACTCGGGGTTAGTAATCGGGTTTCGGGATATTTTTGGACATAGCCGGGCCACACGGGGTGATTCAGGCCATTTTAATTAGGCCCATGTAGCCAAAAACGGGATTATGGGTTTAAACTAATTGGGGAAGTGTTGAACGACAGTTAACACAGATTCTAAACCTAGGGCTTGAGAGGAAATTTGGGGAAAGCAAATCAAGAGTCAATTGGGGATTTTTGGAGCCAAATTAAGGGACAAAAGTGAGTGTTCTTCATCAACACCTTAACTACACCAACGGATCAGACTCTACGAACAATTCCAGGCAAGTGGTTAACTGTTGTGATTTTTTAATTGATGATAATCAATTCATATTATGGAAAGTGTAAACCTAAATTCATTTTTGGGTGGGCTATTGCATGAAATGGGTTTTTATAAATTTAATTGGTTGAGTGATTTGACAGTCCAATTGATGTTATAAAAATATTCAGTATTGATTGGTATAAGAATCATAATAGAACACCAGTGTTAGAGTTGAACTTATTGTGATTGTGGGATCAGATTTGTGAAGGATAATTGGGATTTTACCATAGAAAATTGTGTTCTTGAGTGGGTAAAGATTCGTAATATCAATGATGATAAAAGGTTTAGATGATGATTATAGTTCATGATAGATGTAAAAAGATGATAAATAGGCTAGATTGAGGTTGGGATTTGAGGAAAGAAACCTTATATTTTCTTCAATGGCTAATTAGCAAGCCGGAAAAGAAAGGGAACTGGTCGATCGATCGATCGACCCGGGGATCGATCGATCGATGGTCCCAGGATTTTGGCAGGTTCGCCAGTTTTATGTATAAAGGGAAATTTAATTTAGATTTTTCCCCTACTTTTTATGTAGTGATAAATTCATATGTAACAAATATTCCTTAGCAATTATAAAGTGTTATAATTGGGTATAGGAGGGTGATAATTGTATGCCATGAGGTGAATGAATTTCGGGAAATAATTCGTAAGTATTGATTTTGGACCGATGGAAAATATTCAGGTATTGTAGTTGAGTGGCACTACATTATTAAAGGAATTTAGGTGTAATTAATTAGTTATGGGGCAAAATATAGAATCGGGTATTAACTATGGTACGGGCCAAGTGAGCGAGTCCGGGTATAATGATTGGGCGACACCAAGTGTTAAATTAATTAATGTGTAATTTAATTAAATTAGAGTCGGACCATAGACTCAGATTAGTATTAATTAATTAATGTGTAAATTAATTAAATTTGAGTCGGACCATAGACTCGGGAATATATAGGCTAGTGTTACGGGTTTTAGTACACGGTAAAGCTGGGATTTATATTTTATGTATATACGGTGTGGTGATAGTATATATATAAGTGTGTACTTTATGTGTGCTATTAAATATCAAGGACTAGATATTTATTTAAGTTATATACTCTAGTGCTATCAAGGGAGGTTGTGCGATGTGGGTGAATCCCCTAGCTTGAGGAGTAGGGTAAGCATATCCCCAGGTCATAACGTCCGGTATATAGGTGAGGGGCTTATCTCACTTTCAGGGAAGGAATATGACCGCCTCCACTACATTTATATTTTGAGCTAGGTTGGTGAGCGATTTCAACTTGGGGAACTAGGTTATGTGCGCACACCTAGTGAGATAGCACTTTAGAGGGAATCATCCGGTGAGGGTATACTTGGAGGGATGGATGTACATATATATATATGTGTGGTTATTCTTAGTAAAGGTACGTATATAATGGTCGTAAATATTATATGCGGGAAATAATACAGTGTGTGATGCATATACTTTATATAACTTGTGTCACGGTTATATGTTAGGATTTAAAAGAAATTAATTAAGTTAATGGGTGAGATAGATTATAATCCAGGAATTATTATACTCGGGTTAGAGTAGTATGGCAAGGGGAGATTACACGAGGACTAGTTGGACGGGGTAGTACAACTAGGTGGGGTTAAGATAATCGTTAGGTGTGCACATTAGTGGAGGGGTGAGTATGTCCTCAAGGGAGTGCGACACTAACTTAAATATGAAGCGCATTCATATTTTTTAATTACTGCAGTTAATTCACTTGCTAAATATGTTCAAAATGTTTTGGGTTCTAACCCTTTCTATAAAACTATTTTCAAAACATTTTAGGTGTCTAGCCACAGGGACGCAAGGATTGATATTCTATTCGAGGGACACGGAGCTGCGGCATATGTGGATGCTAGCAGGAGCTTGGATTAGATGCATCGTTCATTCATTCCTAGAGTAGGAATCATCTTTCAGTTTCAATTTACTTAGGGCATGTCGCCCAGACTTTTCAACACAGTTTTCAGGTTTATTTATTCAGGTGTTGGATGTTTGTATTGGACTATTTACTTGGGTGGCCAATGGTTTATTCGGCATGTCGTTTTATTATTTGTTCAGTTGATTTAATTCAGTTGTGTGAATGGTTTATATTTATTTCCGCATATACTGTTTGGGTTTAATTAATAAGATAAAATTTGGCATCAACGTTTTTTGGAATACTAGGTGGTTAGTAAGTTTTAAAAAGGTTTTCAACAGTGATGCTAAGGATGAACCAACTGGGATTCCTGTTTTAATTTAGTATAGGACTGATCACCCGGTATTTTATCAGGCGGGGTGTCATAGATATAATACATATCGATGGATGAAGAAGTTTATAAATAACAAGTGTCAATTGAACACATTAGCATAAGTGTTAACATAACATATCCACTAATAAATGGGTTATCACCAAAGGGGTTTCAGCATATTTAACATGTGTATCTTGAGTGTGGCCAATTAAGTATAAGTGTGAATGGTTAGGTTCTTAATTTTTGACATTACATTTGATTTCAATTAAAGTGTATTCTGAACATTTAAATTTTTACTTGTAATATACATTTACATGCATGTGAATTGATATATGTGACAGAAATAGTCTTTTATACAAGACTTAATTGGAACATTATTGATTAGACCAATTTACACACCTTGTTGAATGAGTTGTTAATGTTATGGTATGTGGAAGTGATCATGCTTTTGAAATAGTATGGGAGCAGCATGACTCATTTCTTTGAGCATTCTTTCTACTTTGTCTAGAGTTTTTTCAGTATTAGTTTCCATTTTATTCCTCTTCTGACTTTTGAAAGTTTAATTAAAGGTGAGTCTTTTAAACATGGTTGATCTAATATATTTTCAATAATCTAATTATTTTCCTAAATTATTTAGTCATTAATTGGTATGATTATTTTGTTCAATAACATTTTTGATTTCATCATTAGTGGAGGTGACTTTAAGGGGTGTAGAAAATACTTTTGTTCCCATGTGATTTACTAAAATAGTTTCTAATGGAGGTGACTAGACGAGACCGTAGTTTTTTCTTGTTGAGACATTTACATTCTGATAATAGTTATCTAGATAGTCAAAAAAATATATATATGTTCTTATTTCATTGCTTAAAGATTATACTTTCTTATTATTATAACGTTTTCTTTATGTGAGTTATTTTCTCTATATGTTCGTCATTTTGTGTGATTTTCTTTTGAATTAAAATTTGGTCTTAATTTAATCATGTCAATCGTATAATCCTTGTTGATTGTTAATAATTGGTGATGTATTGATCCTGATTCAAAATTAGGTTGAGTAAGGGAATGTTGATCTTGATTATCATTAAAATTTGAGGTTGATATATAACAAGTTTTACTTACTTAAGAAGTTGTATCAATTTCTTTTAACTTTAGATTACGTTGTGATATTATATCGTTATATTTTCTTGTTGAATCACTTGTTTGAGAAATTGAAGAACTTATGACGAACCCTTATCATAGTGTTAATTGACGTGATTAATTAACTTCATCCAAGCCATCCTTGCACTAGTTTATATCACATGATAGAATGCATATAGTCATGTTAACCCATATACACACGTTAGGACAGTTAATGGACAAATGCATAAGTAAGAATAAAAATGTATATACAGTCTTTATAAACTTTGAAAAGGCATATGATAGAGTACCTAGGGATATAATATGGTGAGCCTTAAGGAGGAAAAGAATCCCTATGAGTTATATTAAAGTTCTTGAAGATATGTATGATAACAAAAATACTAGTGTAAGAACTCTTTGTTGAGAAACTAATGATTTTATGATTAAAGTGAGTTTACATCGAGAATCGACTTTAAGTTCTTACTTATTTTTCGTAGTATTGGATGAAATTACTAAGGATATACACGAAGATGTCTCATAGTTATGCTATTTGAGGATGATACTGTTTAAGTAGACACTTCAAAGGAGGCCTTAGCATTAAGAGTAGATACTTGGAGAAATGCCTTAAAATTTAAGGTATTAAAAATCAATAGAAACAAAACTGAATTTATGGAATGTAAATTTAATAATGAGGCGTCAGATAGCATAATGTTAAGGATTGAAGAAAAAGTGATAAATCAAACTAATAAATTTCGTTATTTGGGTTCAGTGATACAAAGTAATGGGGATATTGATGAAGATGTTACGAGTAGAATATCAACTGGTTTGATGAAATGGAGACAAGTAAGTGGGGTGATATGCAATAAGAGGATAGCTAATAAGTTAAAAGGAAACTTGTATAGAACAATTGTTAGGCTACTAAACCTCTATAGAGTTGAATGTTAGGCTTAAAAAAAACATAAACAAAATCTCCATGTTATTAAGATGAGGATGCTTCGATGAATGTAGGAATGAATAGAAAGGACAAGATTAAGAACAATTATATGAGAGAAAATTTAGGAGTAGCTCCCATTAATAATTAATTAAGAAAAAGTAGACTTAGATGGTATTGACATGTGTTGCGCAGACGAGTAGGTAAACCTATAAAAAGAGGAAGATTATTGGAAATATAGGGTAAAGAGAAAGGGGCTACTCTAAGATATCGTGGGAGAAATTTATTATGACAGGCCTTAAGGATTTAAACTTGAATGATAATATTGCTTATAATAGAGTAGAATGGAAAAGGAGAATCCATGTGGATGACTCCATGTGATGGAAATAAGGCAATGATAATGATGATGATGATGATGAATATAAAATAATATTAAAATTACAACAACAGAAAGTAAACTTACAATAGATTACTAATTAATACATCAGTAGAACTGGATTAACATAAATGCATGATGAAATTTTTAATGAAATGTTTACAAATAACTGATATAGTGAATTTTGATAATTGGTAGATTTGAGAGGGAATTGAGATATTATATAAGTGAACTCTACTTTGAATCAATTCTGAGAGCTATATTTATAATTGAAGTTTACTCCGGGTGCAATGCTTGAACTCTTGGGCCAAATGATTTTATTCTTGGGTGAATTGATATTACCTGAGGATGAACTTATTTAACCTCGGGTAAAATGTCTTTAACCTAGGTGAACTTATTTAACTTCGAGTTTAATGATTTTAACCTGGGTAGAATATTTATAACTTCAAGGTAACTTCTTTTAACGGAACTTTTTACTACAAATGTTTTCATACAAAACAAATTAAATTTTTATACAGATTATATGGGTCTTGATCATATTGGAATAATGATCTTGAATATGGATTCGAGTTTTTCACTTAGTGACAATTTGTTAACTCAACAAAAGAGATGGGGAAATAATCATCTTCCTCTTCGAATTCATCTTGAAGCAGAAGTTATTTTGCTGAATCTTTAAGTTGTTGTGACTTCTTTTAATTTAAACTTGCTAAGGTTGTGTACATATAACTTTGACTAGTTTTTTTAACTGCTTGGAATGGAAATGGTGTTATTACCAGTTTGCAAGGAAACCCCATTTGACCATATTTTTTTAAAGACATCCTGATGATTATCTCACGTGTAACCACATTTAAGTTAGCATAGTTAATTAATTTCATTGCTTAATTAAACACATGTGGCATAAGCTCATCACATAAAATGTAATTTAATCATCATCTAAATATGCATTATTTCTTAATATAGTTAATTAATTACACGGGTTAATCAACTATAATATGTTCTTTAAACAATTTACACAACATGAAAATTTAATTATCATCTAAATATGCATTAATTTATTAGTAACTCTTATCAAGCAATAATTTCTTCCAAATTATTAATTCATTATCATAATTAATAATCATTTTAAATAATACCAAAATACGGGGTATTACTGTCTCCCACCCGAATAAAACAATTTCATTATCATAATTCACTAAAGTAAAATGTATAAACATAAACCGTACAATTACTATAAGATTATATGATACTAGTCCATACACATTTCACTACGGGGTCAAGAAACATGTCTCACATATGCCTTATAATAGTTTGCCTTTCCCGGGGCGTCCATATATCCAATACCATCAAATATCACAAACGTGTATCACATTGAAATATACAAAACTCAACCACATATAATATGCATAGCTATAAAGTAAAGGTATATGTTTTAACACCTTACCAACCGCGACTTAACTTTTTTGTGAGATTGATCCACCTATGCTATTGGTGGTGTGAACGTTCCTCGGACCTCTTGACAGTGCACTCCTTATCCATAATGTCCCTAAACCTTGGAATATCTCATCGCTTGATGTGTTATCTCCCTCATAAGTAACGTATAACTTATTATACAAAATATCCCAAGGCCTAAATATCTCTCAAATTTTGACCGGCTTCATGTGTGAGACGTCTTACAAGCTATACAAATAAGGAACCCTCCCGATACACTACAACCTAGCTCAGTCAATTATCAAGATTTTTTGTCCCAATACCCAACACAAACAATATACTATCCACATAAATCAAAATCATCACGAGGTAAATTCCTACTGTGAGAATTCCAACAAAAGGCTCACCCCATAGAAGAGTGACACCAAACACCCCGAGCTAATCAATCCAATAATGCTCGAAGGGAAAAAAATATATCTATTTTCTCAAAAATCCTATAGGGCACACTCTGCCCATCCTTAAATTCTATAGAGTGCTTATCCACTCATAAACCTCAAATATATAACCATTCCAATAAGGGCATAATTTCATTCGCCCTAACAACATCATTGTTCTAACACTATTCAAGACCATAGACAACTTCATGTAACTTAGTCCATCTCTAGCCATATTGTCCTCAAAATAGCTCAATTGATTTCAATGTAAATGCGTCTCATAATGCATATCCTCTTATATTAAGATAAAGCCCCTAATCGGCTAATTAAACCACATATCCATCCTAAAAAGTATGGAACAACTTGAATAATTCATTCAATATGAATGATCATAACAAATATCAAAATCTCATTATTGCATTCACTCCGTCAATCCGTAATATGGAAATTCCACATACCAAGAATAACTAATAAAATTCATAAAGCATTCACGGAACCCATCAATTACTAGGTCCATATCCATATCCATAATTATGTAACATAATGTAGGGGACGCTCATGTGTCCACAATTATTGATATATATACGGGGAACACACACGTAAAATATTTATACAAAGTACATCTCTTAGTCATTTCCATATGGGTTGGCGTCTCTCCCTACCAAACCATAGTCCATGGGATTGCATTAATAAACAATCCTCAACCTAAAGAAATAACTCTCAACAAAACGTTAAGCCCAAACAAGGTACATTACTACACAATGTATTGATATTATGGATCGCGCGCTTAATTATTTCATAGATAAGGGAGCTATGTCAATTGTCAGCCTAAAGTTTCCATATACTATGGTTTATTTCTCAACTCATGCACCGATAAACAATCGCACAAAATATGCGTACTCTAAGCACATATCTAAAAAAAATAGTGATACTCACCGAGCTATATATCCTCGGACTATATATATCGTACATTTACTCCTGAAACAGCGTAACACTAGGCGTATACTCTCCCTCAAATTGGCTATCGTCAACTTATAATATTCCAACCTGGACCCACTCTCATTATAATCGGCATAGAATTCCACCATTCGACGAGTGGTGGAAAGGCAAAAATAACAACTTAATTAAATAAAATAGACTTAAATCCCCACATTATTTCACCCAATCTCAATGATGTGTTTCTTCCCAAATCACGTGAATCTTATGGCCATCACTTAAGTGTCGGTATTAATGCCAACATCTTAAATTCTCAACCCAATCATCTTTGGTCCCAGTTTACAATGTCCAGAATCCATGCATATATATATGCAAACTACACGACCATACACTAAATTCCATAAATGAAAATCATGAATCACCTTAGGAGATCTCTCTCTCGGCTAACTCATCTCCAAAGGATCTATACGATATGGTTCACTAGCAATAAGTCCCATGCCCAGAGCCAAATCAAACACAAACTCAATCTCTCTACTCGATGGTAATCCCAGAATTTTCTAAAATATATTCAACATTTTCATGACGACTGGAATAGAGTAATACCATAATATCTCAAACGGATCCTCTTAATATCATACAAAAAAATTTCTCCACCCTCCCTCTAGGTGCAGCATCACAACCAAATTCATCTCCAAGCCCAATATGGTAAAGACGATAGAACTCCCAAAATACTCCACACAAGCTCTATACGTGGATAACCAATCCATCCCGAGGATAACATCCTATTGGAACATATAAAAATGAGCAAGTCAGCTACAAACCTAAGCCTACCAATATCCACCCCTATCTCTCTACACATGGACTGTTTAGTTACTCCTCTACCCACGGGTGAATAACTATATGATACTATGTCTAATACTAAGTCTACAATCCCCGATGACCGAGCAAAACTACTACTGACTAATGAATGTGATGCACCAGTGTCAAATAAAATTCATCATATATACCCAAAGATAGGAAACAATCCACCAACTTCCTGGTACGGTGCTTATGCAGTCCTGAGTGCAATGTTATATACACATTTATTTTCAGTTGTTACTATTTGGATGATTAGACTAGTAGTTCTGGTACCACTGGCATTACGGTGAATGGTGGTGATGGAAACCACTGACACTACCCATGTGGTTTCGGGTGCACCCCATGACTAACCTGGCCATATTCCCCTCGATTGCCTGCGGTAAATAAGGGAAAGAGTGGTAAACTTTTCCTCCTAGTCTACTACTGTGCGAGCCTCTTATTTGAGGTCCAGAAACTACTTTTTCTTCTCAATCCTAATAGTGGGTCAAAAAATACTTACCATCAAATTTGACCTGGAATTTGGTAATGGTTGTAGAATCTCTCTCCAGTTTCCATCTACCGAATTGTATTCAAAAACTCATTTCCTAATTATCTCAAGTTCGTATTCCAAACCATGTGGTGAACCTACTTTTAGGTAAAAAGTTCTCATATTACCCTCAAGCTTAATCCCATACATGTTAACAATACAAACTACCCTTGCTCATTTCTGAGTGAAAACACAATTCCACCCTCTCATGGGAATTAGTCACACATAAATTTACCATCAAAGTCTTTATATTTTTCTAGAATGTAGTAATCTTTTGTCCCTTTTCTAAGGTGAACAAAATATCATAAAAGTGATCTGCTAACCTCAGTTTCCATCACAATCCACATTATCATAAGTAAAACCAAAATCTCTAATAGGATCCTTAAAAATTAAGTCACTTAATGTCTCTAAAAAGGAACTCTGCGTGGAACACTTTCACTAATCACATGTACAAAATATCTAGGTTTTAGAATTTAACCCCAAACTTGTTAATTCTCTGAAAATTACCCTTACAGCAGTGATGAACACCTTTGCTCAACCATTTGTTCTATCCTTGACAACAAACTCGAAACGGTCTTCGTCGTCATGCTACTCCAAGCTTGAATACTCCCCAAGTCTTATCAATTCTCAAATTCCAACAAATGATGCCTCCACACGTCATTGCGACATAAGACTACAAACACCTCTGACAGGATCTAACACATCAAAGAACGCTCGGTGAAAAAGTGAAACAAACGCAAAATATATCCTAATAACTGAACCTAGATGCTCTGACACCAATTGTAACAATCCGTATTTTCCACATAACAATCAGACAGCCTAATACGCCAAAAATGGGGCTTGTTAATGTATTTATATCATTCTCAACATCATACGATAAATAAAGTAAGTATATTCAAACCATTATGGAAAAGCAGAAGGTAATCTTAGTATATATCTCAAATTAAATTACATCCGAAATTAACCAAATAAATAATTTATAAATAAAACTTAGTGACGAAATAATAGGAACTAACTAGGACTCAATGTCCTTTTATTGTTTAGAAAGTAAATGACTGAATTAAAGACTAAGATGGAATAAGGAGAGTTGTAATATTTAATTATCTCATCCTTGTGGATTTTGTGAAAGAATGCCTGGAGATCAGTTTTTAATTGGAATGGGCTAGATCCCGAAATTTGTGAGAAATATTTCCAATATCATAAATATAAATCAAGCGACTCATTTACAATAAGCATGAGACCCATATGTACTATCATGCATTAAGTATCTCGTTTATCATCTAAAGGAAATACTACTCGCATATCCCTATCCTAGGGTAATCATCCCACTAAGAATTCTCTGATCATTAGGTTAACAATTATTTGAATAACATCAAACGTATTAATAATGTAACCAAATAATTAATTTAAAGAGTTTGTGAATAAGAACAAATAAATTAAAAATGTAACTAAATAATCAGATTAACAATACAAGAATAAAATTAAAAATATAAATGTAACTCATTTCTCAGGTGAGAACACACCAAATACTAACCCCATAATGTCCTTATTATTAAAGTACCTTCGGTTCCAACCAGTACATTATGTTGACAAGGGGCTTAATTAGTATTTATTTAAATAGATTTAAAGACTAGTTGAACGTATGATATAAAATAATAATGCCTATTAACCTGAACATATGACTCCAACTCTATAGATACCAAGTTGGATCTCCATAATTATAAGTTTCACCTCTCAGCCCTATTAACCTGAATATAAAATAATAATACTTGGGGAAAAAATATTTTATAAATTTGGATCAGTGCCCTAAAGTTGCAAGAATATCTCCAATTCATCAATATAAATCATGATACTAATTTACAATAAACATTCAACCTTTCGACACTCATATACAATGAATACCTCATCTTTCATTTAAGTGCAATAATATATGGATGTCCCAATCCAAGGCATAGTCGATACTAGAAGCCTCTATCTAGACCAATAAGTAATATAACGTAATCAACAACTAACATGGAACCCTACTAATTAAACAAATAGAATTTCACCCCATGGACCACACATGTATTTTCAGTAAGATATTCACAGTCTCATAAAATGATGTTCTATTTTTTTTAATATCTTTTTAATTAAATGACTTGTTTCAAACTACCATAGAGGATAAACAACAACTATGTACCCTCAAAAGGGATGTAACTAACTACATATGTAAGAATACAACCCAATTACAAATCCCCGCAATGTCATTCAGAAGAAAAATACAAGTAAAGTACATAAAGTATTTAGAATGACATAGGGTTTATTATCAATTTTCCATCACTAGACTATAATAAATTCTTTCTCATTATATATATATATATCATCAAACAAATGTCATTACTTTCAGTGCTTATCTCATCCTTTTATTGGTAAGTTCGTAGGAATCCAGTAATTAAGGGGCATAAGAAAAACACACAAAAACAATAGGGGGATCACAACACAATAAACACCACCAACGGCCCATACCCAGACCATGTCAATGGATAAAGTTGTCATTATTCTCTCGTCACGAAGCGGTGATCATTAATCGTATGATCTAACACAACGACCTCCACTGCGTCCTGCACATATCAGCTGACGCATGGTACACGATCTAATATCGAACGCAACCCATAACTGATAGATTCATCATGGATAACTCAATACGCTCAAGTGTGTCGAACTTCTAAATACCCAAATTATTGAATTCTCATCTCAATCAGGTTTAATATTTTTCAAAATCAGTTCAAGCATATATAACCAAGTAGGATACCGCGTACATTCAAGAGTAAGCGAAATCATCTAAATCCCTAAACATTGGATTATTCATTACGTTTTTAGTTTTATCATTTCGTCTCTATACTATGAGTACATTTATCTTTTTTATATATACATACTATCTCATAACGTATATTTAGGTTCCCCCATTTAATTACTAAATTAATTACACGGCTTATAATCTTTCCAGGCCAGAATTAATCTACCATATACTTTAACTCGTGACTCCTTAAGCTCGATATATACATACGACCATAGGATACCACTCACTTGCGCATTTACCCATTCTAACCCTAACACCAGATGTAAATACAATAGTAGAAAGGTTATATCTATAACCTAGATAGCTATCCTCAATATTAACCAAGTTTGATCTCTTAATATACTATATAGAGAAATCCTAAAATAAAGTCCAACCCAAAATCATCAATCCAAAATTTTGGTTTTGCGCATAATTTAGAGAAAATTTATAACAAATTAAAAAAATAGAAAAACACGAAACTAGTGCCCACACTTTTGTAATAAAAAAATCTATAATTTCACGTTGTAAATTGATTCGTCCCTAGGCTGAATCGATTCGATTCTAGACAAAATTACAAACGATCTAAACACGAAGATGAAGTCTCAAAACCTTAATTAATGCATAGACTAAGCTCCAAAAGTGTACCTAATCAATACCAAAACCAAATATAATTATGAAAACATGTTTCTAAACCTTTTTACACCATTCTATAGGTTCAAAAATATCAAATCCCAGACTAAAACTTAAAGACCCGAACTTTGCAACATAACTCATCTTTAAATCATTTAGTGTTTGTTTATCACTAATTTTATAACTAAAACTTAAATTAACATTGAGAAACTTCATGATAATGTATCCTCATCCTAAATCATTTATTAAATCTCAGCTTTATAACATTTAGTCCAATAATTTTATGATTTATTCATCAAGATACAAGTATCTAATGCATGACAGATTTGTATTACTTCTAATTAACCCGCATCTTTAATATATTAAAATCCTAAATGATTTAAAACCTAAACATGACTCAATATTATGATTTTAAAAAGGGAAAAACGTATTCTAAATCATTTACATATATATAATGAAGATTGCAAGTTATTCTTGTCTGAAAATTGAAGAACACGCAATCGTAGGCTCAAGTCCTTATGGTTTGTCCTCCTTGGACTTCTCTCTGCTTCTTTAAAAATATCCATGAATGTTAGGGTTTGCTTATCCTTAGGGAATAAATGGTAATTAATGACTCTTAATCCACATAACAAAACTTAAATTCCGCACCTCCGTTAAATTACTATTTTGGGCCCCCAAAATGGGCCCAAAATACTGCCCGAATTAACTCAAAATTCATCCTAAGCGTATACCTAGCCCGGGCCTATCCACTCTAAATGATACTACCCACAACACATTGTAATACCTCACGACTTTAATATAGTATTCACTTAATTCTATGCATACACATGGTCCATAATCATATCCTTTAAATCACTAATTAATTATTTCAAACGACTCTTACAAAAATCATACCTCGTGCAAAATTTAATTATTATCTAAAATATTTCAGTTTATTATTATTAATCCATAGAAGTAATGATTAACCCCATTTATTAATTTATTTATCACATAATAAATAATAAATATAATCCACGAAGATACGAGGTATCACATTCTTACCACATAATAAAGGAATTTCATCCTCGAAATTTGCTAAGGCATGATGTGAAAACGTAACCCCCACAAATATCATAGGCTTGAGAGTGCTCACGATCTTAATGGAATAGATTATTTAACTAAATTCCTCCAAACAGAAATCCAATTTATACCAAATTTTAATCTTTGCTTAAATTTGGTTTTCATATGATGATCATTCCAAACATAAAAATAAACTTTGCATGCAAACACAAACAAATATGAGGAAAAATCCATTTTCAAGGCAAAACATTTATTTCTGCACTTTAGATAGTTTTACAAGACAACTTACTTATAAAACTTTCTAAAGAAAACCACTTAGATCCAGAGCAGTCCACATGTGGTGGTCCACCCTCGGTATCCACCGATCAACCTTTCTTCCAGCAGTGATCCCTCGGGTCACAAGGTCAGCATTAAAGATCTCTTTCAATAAGAATAGATCATGTATGAAACTATTAGGGTTTCAAAAGGATTCACAAGTATATTAGGGACGATGTTTTGTAAATTAAAAAGTTGTTTTAACCTAAAAGGATTGAGGACTTTTGTAACAAATATGTAGGTTATGTTTTTTTAAAAGTCTCCACAAAAAACTTTTTGAAACAGGTATTTATAGGTCATCCACAAAATTCGAGGCGGGAAAATTCATTCGAATGAAAATAGAAGTCATTCCAACGAGAATGCCATCTCGTTATAATGAAAATATAATTCGTTTGAAAGAGACTCCAATCTCGTTAGAACAAGCTTCAAATGAATCCTAATATAACACCGTCAATGGATGTTCGTTGGAAAAATGATCAAATTAGAGTTCTAATGAAAATGACTTTTCGTTTGAACTTCGAACGAGGTCAATAAAATAAATTTAAATCTAAAAAATGTGCCTTAATTTTTATAAATAGTTTTATAAAAATCTCTCAAATATAAATATAAATAAATTTAAACTTAAAAAAGATTTATACCCTCTTAATGTGGATTAGTCTTGAACTTGGAGATGTTGAGCCTTGGTTCATCCTGTCAGTTTGTAACGGGATACGCCAAACGTGCCAAAGTGGCAAGTAAAATAAATAACAAAGCCTAAGCTAAACTATTTGCCCTTGAAAATCTCCCCATTTGGCTATTCCAGTACAAAACTAACTGAAACCCAAATTACAAAAATTGCCCCTCTCAAACACAAAAATTCTAATACCCTTCCTAAACCCTAGAAATGGAATGGCATAGATAAACTTTGTCTTTAATCTCCACTTGTTCTTATTGATCTTCCCTTAGGAATTTTGTCTTCATGCGATGCAATATGATCTTCTATTTGATTCCTACACACATGAAATAAAGAAAAATACCCACGATACATAGAGTTTGACATAGTAAATAAAAACACGTAAATCTCAAAAATCAACCCCCCCTAAATTTGTTGTCGCCCTTTTTGTCGGAAATAGACAACGGAGTATATATAAACAGCATCACAGATACGAAGAAGATATCATCATAAAGATGTAGAAATAAAGAACATATAATGAAAATCTCAAAGGCTCCGCAAACTATTTTTGAAAATTTTCAAGCATAAAATTTTACAAATAAAACATACCATGGAGAAACACAAAATTAATACTCGAATCATGGAAGCAAAATGTAGGGGTGTGAACCTATTCCATAATTTAATCGATGTAGAAAAACATAACGCATGTGCAAGAAGGATTGAGACATCACTAACGAAAGATATCAAGGTCTACCTTAGGTGTAAGAAATTATGAACTCATGTGAAGTATACTTAACCTAATCAACACATCAAGACCGTAAGTGATTTTCATACCAATGACGCCCAAAACTATGTAATGTTTTTGAGATTTTTATAGTTCGTACAAACCCATTGATCTTACGGTCCTGATATCACTCCTATAAAAATCAATGGGTTTGCATGAACTATGTGTATATCATTCTTATTATCACAGGAAAAAGTTATCGTGCCCTATGAAATGTCTCAATCCTCCAACATTTTCTTCATCCATAAGAGTTGCATGCAACAACTCTCGACTGCTATATACTCAGCCTACATTGTGGA
Source organism: Sambucus nigra (assembly GCA_949130495.1). Classification (NCBI taxonomy): domain Eukaryota; kingdom Viridiplantae; phylum Streptophyta; class Magnoliopsida; order Dipsacales; family Adoxaceae; genus Sambucus; species Sambucus nigra. The sequence continues at coordinate 541,710,111 of OX422217.1, read as the reverse complement.
TAAATATATGGAGTTTTTCTTCTTGATCATCTAAGAGACAATAGCACTCTCAAAATAAAAACACCCACCTGAAGTGCTCCTATAACCATCTACATCCCCAACCCAATTGCATCTGAATAGGAAGACAAACGATCATCGGTATCAAATGGATACCAAATACTGTATGAAAGAGTTCCACTCACATATTTGATAATATGTTTAAGATCATTTAAGTGTGACTCTTTTGAGGACGCCTGATAACGCGCATAGATTTAAACACTAAAGGAAATATCGGGATGACTAGCGGTGAAGTTATGAAGACTACCTATCATACTCCAATACGAGCTTTGCTCCATGTCCTTGCCAAAATCATCTTTTCTAAGATTTATCGATGTACTCATAGGGGTTCATGAGTTCTTAGCGGAGTGTAGACCAAATTTCCTTACGAGGTCTCTTGCATATTTGGATTTAGATATGAATGTCCCATCCTCAAGCTGGTGAACCTGGATACCTAGGAAAAATGTAAACTCACCTACTATGATCATCTCAAACTCACTCTTTATCTCCTCCTCAAAAGTGTGAGCATAGAGGGAGCACATGTATCCAATGACTATGTCGTCCACATAGACTTGGTCGACCAAAATAGCACCACTCTCTTTCCTCACAAACAACGTCTTATTTACTCCCCCTCTCTTGAAGCTACGAGTTAAGAGATACAAAGTAAGCCTCTTATACCAATCACAGGGTGCTTGCTTCAAACCATACAAGGCCTTCCTAAGATAGTAGACGTGTCTTGGGTGTTAAGGTCTTCAAACCCTTTCGGTTTTTCTACGTAAACCTCCTCTTGTAGAATGTCATTTAGAAAGGCACTCTTGTCATCTATCTGATATAACTTGAAGCGCAGATGACATATTGTGGCAAGTAGTAAGCAGACGAACTCACGCCTAGCAACGGAGCGAATGTATTCTCAAAGTCTACCCCCTCGATATATGTGTAGCTTTGAGTGACCAACTTAGCCTTATTACGAACTATGGTACCATTTTCATCTACCTTATTCTTAAAAATACACTTATTACCTATCATGTTAGTCTTGCTAGTTAGGGGGACTAACTCCCACACATCGTTCTTTGTAAATTGAAGTAACTCTTTTTGCATGGCGAAAATCCAATGCTCATCCTTGAGTTCTTCCTTCACGTTCTTAGGCTCAAATAGGGATGCGTAGCACAGATAACAAACAACATTTTTTAATTGCGCACGATTCATGACACCTAAATTAGGATGACCAAGTATAGAGGAAGGATCATGACTCTTTTGAACCCAAGATCATGTCTCCCTTAAAATAATAATGGGGGCTACCGTGGTAGCATCAGGAAGGATGGGATCGGCACTAGGTGGCACATCATCCTCACACTATGGGCTAGGAGCAAAAAATTTCGATGGCTCATCATCTCTAATCGTGATATTTATTGACTCCATAACCTTAGAGTTATCCATATTATAAACCTGGTAAGCCCTACTCATAGATGAATATCCTAAAAATATCCCCTCGTCGCTTCGGTAGTCGAGATTTCCTAAGGGCTCTATATTTTCAAAGATGTATCATATACTACCAAAGACACAAAAATATGATAGGTTGGTCTTATTCCCTATCCACAACTCATAAGGTGTGTGAAGTGTGCGCAGACGAAGATATACCTTAATCACTGTATGGTATGCAGTGCTCATCGCCTCTGCCCAAAAATGTCTAGGCATGTTCCTCCCAAGAAGCAGGGATCTAGCCATTTATTGTATCGTTCGGTTCTTCCTCTCAATAATTGCATTTTATTGAGGAGTGGGAATGGTCGAGACTCATGTTTGATGCCCACTCTATCACAAAAGATATCCACTTTAGCTTTTTTAAATTCAATGTCGTTGTCACTACGCATCCGAATAATAGTGACACCGTGTTAGTTTTATAGGATACGACACTTAGTTGTAAGGAACTCAATCACATCAGACTTTTCACTATGGAATCCTACGATAAAATATCTAGAAAAATCATCGACCATCATAAGAATCAATCTCTTACCACCTAAGATCTCCGAGAGAGTAAGACCAATAAGATGAATGTGACACAGGAGGTGGTAGTGGTATTTAATGTTCGATGGGGACTTCGAATTTGTTTACCATGCTAGCAAGGTTCAAAAACTGAGGAAGTTGGTTTCACAAGCGATGATAAGCCACAAACTAGGTCCTTTTTCACTAATCTCTTAAGATCTCTAAATTTCACGTGACCTAGCCATTATTACCAAAGTTCCATAGTGGAGACTGTGGAACTGTTGCACACAAAGGAGGACTTGAGCACAATCCCATAACAATTATCTTCCATCCTCATATCTATAGTGAAAGTTTACTGGATTGATCATAAACACGACATTCGGACCGGTCAAACTTTACCATAAAGTTTGAGTCACACAGTTGGCTTATGATAATTAATTTCGCTTTCAACCCTTTCACGTACAACACATCATCTAGCATAGGAAATCTGAATATCTCAATACTACCACATCTTAAAATTCTAGATCTACTCCAATCTCCAAAAGTGACTTTACTTTCCTTGTGATCCTCATGGTAAGTAAAAATGAGACGTCATCGGTCATGTGCCTAGAACCCCCACTATCAAAATACCATTGGAAAGTATTTTGAGACTTGAGATAAACATGAACAATAAGGGCTTTGTCGTCTTGCTTAGGTACCCAAGTGGTGGTAACCTTTTATTTTCCCTTATTGTTGTTGACTCTAATCGGAATTTTAAAAGCGTTCTCAAATAGCAAAGCCATACATTGAAGTTCTTCCATCAAACTATGTGAAGTAGAAACTAGAAATTCAACTTGATCTCTAAGACTAACAAAATTGCTAAAGTGGTGTACGGGAGTATGTGTTTGCCTGGTTCTACCTAATTTATATCAAAACTCTCTAATATGATCTCTTTTTTTGCAAAAAAGTGAAAACATAGACAAGTTTTGGTCTACCTTGGTTTGCTTTTCTAAGTTGAACTATCTTTTGTTGTTTAGATTGAGGGCCATAAGGATTAACCACAAATTCAAGAACAGGCTCCGGTGTGATATGGGAAGTGAATGAACCGTCAAAACCTATTACATGCCTCTCACTAAAACCTAAAGCGGGGCCAAGGAGCATCTTACCTACCTCTATAATGTATTCTTAATTGTCATCTTGACCTCCTAGGCACGTTTGTGATCTTTCTTGAGTTGGGATACAGGGGATTCAAGTTTCTCATGATTCTCTACGGATGCTTGGAGATCTCTCGTAAGACTAGACACCTTGTTGGTCAAGTACCCATTCTCTCTCTCACTAAACAAAATCTCTCATAAATCTTCTCTCACCGATAACTCACTCTCTCGCCACTCTCAACTCTTTCTCTAGCACTAAAGCTCTCATAGCTAACCCTTTGTTTCGTTTCTTAGTTTTAAAGGACTCGGCATAAAGATACGCATAGGCGCACTGAAGGTCACCCTTGCTCTCACTTAACACATTATCCTCCTTACTCTCCTTGGAATGACTAGACTCACTATCGAGGTGATCATGTTTAGTAGCTTCCTCTTCATCGTGAGGTGCACTAAATGTACTAATACGATTATCCATAAATACGGTGAAGTTACATCAATGTGGTTATTCATCCCCCGAACTCACCGACTCGACCTCACTATCTCTAAGCATGACATTTAAGGAAATTTTTCCTTTATGTTGACGTTTCAACCTAGTTGGACACTCGTGAGTTTTGTGACCTTTTCCCTCACACTCATAACGTCTTTCCTCGTCTTTCTTTTCTTTTCTTTTTCAAATTTTTTCTGCCCGATTTGTATTTTTTATCTTTCTTAAAACTTTTCTTATCTTTGGAAGTATTTTTCTTTATAAGTTAAAGAAATTTCTTGAAATTTTTAGCAAAAAGAGCCAAATCATTTAAATCAAAGTCGTACTCATAATCAGACGATGCTTCCTCTCTCTTTTTAGATTGGGATTTAAGTATAATTCCCTTTTTCTTAGGTTTTACAATTTTAGGGAGCATATCTATCTCATATGTTTGAAGATCTCCTGTGAGCTCTTCTATCCTAAGAGTATCTAGAATCTCTAATCAATTAAGTACAGTAACCATAGGAATAAATTAGGCAAGAAACGATCTCAAGATTTTCTTAACCAGAGGCATCTCATCTATTTTCTCACCTAAATTAAAACTCGGGTTAACTATATCGGACAGTCGCGCATAAAACTCATCAAATGACTTAGATTTAAGCATTGTGATTGTTTCAAATTGTGAGCTGAGATTGTGCAGCTTAAAAGCTTTAACAATATTAGTACCCTCATGAGTGAGCTGGAGGGTATTCCAAGCTTCTTTAGACTTGGTGCACGTCATAATGCAGCGAAACTCGTTAGGGGTGACGTCTCCTGAGATGGCACTAACATCGCGAGAATTAAAGTTTCTCCATTTAAACTCGTCCTTTGTCCATTAAGAGACAACTTTAGGGCCAACGACATTGTCAATAATAACAGCGGGTGGTGTCCAGCCTCTTTCAAAGAGCAACCCAGATGCGTTCATCAATTAACTTTAAAGTAGACCTCATCCTAGCTTTCCAATATGCATAGTTGGTACCATCAAAGATGGTCATTCGATTATAGAAATTATCTATTAAAATCATATCTTTTTTAAGATCAACAATTTAAAAAAATTGATATGAAAGAAAAAAATTTGCTGAAAAAGATCCCGCAGTATTTTTGTGTAACCTGCTCTGATCTAAATTTGAGAGTTCACACGATCTTAGTGGAATAACTTATTTAATTAAATGCCTCCAAACACAAATGCAATTTTTACCAAGTTTTAATCTTTGATTAAATTTTGTTTGCATATGATGATCGTTCCAAAAATAGAAAATAAACTACGCATGCAATCACTAATAGATATGAGGAAAAATCCATTTTCATGGCAAAACATTTATTTTTGCACTTTAGATAATTTTACAAAATAACTTACTTACAAAACTTTCTAAAGAAAACCACTAGGTTCCAAAGCAGTCCACAAGTGGCAGTATCCACCGATTAGCCTTTCTTCCAGTAGTGATCCCTCGGGTCACAATGTTAGCAGTAGAGATCTATCTCCACAAGTATAGATCAAATATGAAACTATTAGGGTTTCAAAAGGATTCACAAGTATATTGGGGAGGATGTGTTATGAATCAGAAATATGTCTTAACCTAAAAGGATTGAGGACCTTTCTAACAGTTATGCAGGTTGTGTTTTTTCAAAAATCTTTATAAAAAAAAACTTTTCAAAACGGGTATTAATAGGTCGTACACAAAATTTGATGCGGCAAAATTCGTTCGAACGACATAGGAGTCATTCAAATGAGAATTTCATACCGTTAGGATGAAAACATATTTCGTTCGAACGAGACTCCAATCTCATTAGAACGAGCTTCTAATGAGATTCAAAAGAATCCTAGTAGAACGTCCTCACTGAATTTTCGTTCAATGAAATGATCAAACAAGAGTTCTAACAAAAATGCCTTTTCGTTCGAAGGAAATAGGCATCTCGTTTAAACGAGGTCAATAAAAAAATTAAATCTAGAAAAATGTGCCTCGATTTTTATAGAAACGTTTATAAAAAAAACTCCCAAATATAAATATAAATAAATTTAAACTCCTAAAATATTTATACCTACATAATGTGGAGTAGTCTTGAACTTGGAGATGTTGAGATTTGTTTCATCGTATCATTTTGTAACGATATAAACAAAATGTACCAAAGTGGAAAATAAAATGATTAACAAAGCCTGAGATAATTTATTTACCCTCACAAGGCTTATAATAAATAGTTAGTATTCGTATCCCACGAGATAAAAGGAAAATTCTCACTTATGCCTACAATTGTGTGCCATGGCTGGGGCATCCATACACTCTATACCACATGTACACATGAAGAAACATCATATACGTAACACATATATACATACCAAGATCAACCACATATATAATTCATGACTATAAAGTAAATATATACTCTAATACCTTACTAACCGTGACTAAACTCTTCTTGAGATTACCTTACTCATTCAACTAGTGGTACGAGCATCTTTCAATGCTTTCGATGTCGTACTCCTTAGCACCGATGCCCCTAAACATAAAAATGTCTTGTCACTTGAAGTGTTACCTATTCATATAAGCAACTCCTAACGTAATAATCAAATGTCCTAGAGCCCAAACGTCTCTCCACTCTCGACATATACTAAGCTTCATATGTGGGACATCTCGCAAGAGAAATACAAATGAGGAACCCTCCCAATACACTATTACCTAGTTCGGTTGATTATCGAAATTAGTTGGACCAAGACCAAACACAAAACAATTCACTAACCACACAAATCTTAACTTGTGATGATTCGATCAAAGGGCTCACCCCTTTCAACAGTGATACCAAACCCTCTAAATTTATTGATCCAATAATGCTAAAAACATCATGATTTTCTTAAACATCCAGTAGGACACCCTCTGCCCATCCTTAAATTCAATAGAATTCTTAACCACACTTGAACCTCTAGCCATTCCAGTAAAGATATATTATCACCATTCACTCTAACAATGTCACTCTGCCAACACTATACGTGACCTTACACGACATCATATAACCAAGTTCGTCACCAGCCATAAAATCCTTAAAATAATCAAAATGATTACAATACAAATATTTCTCATCATTCATATCCACATACTAAGATAAATCCATCATTGGCTAACCATCCCACGTATCCATTCCAATAAAGTATGCCGCCACTAATATATATCCCATATAAGTACTCAAAACTCGAAAATCACCTCCAATAGACATGCCCATGTCGTAAGTCCAAACCATTATCATCATCACATTCACTATGAAAATCTTCAGTAGGGCATTACCGTTGCCCAAAAATAATGAACAAAACACGTAAGGCATTTAGAAAACCCATAAACCATCCGTACCTCTCCTTACTGGTAAATAAGTAACAACGTAGGTGATACATCACATGACCTCAACTATCCACCATCTAGGGAAAAATATACATATAATTTACCCATACACAATAAATTGCATAATCACTTTCATATGAAATGATGTCTCTCGTTGCTAACACTATATCCCAGTGAACACCAACCCATAAAACACGTGATCGCGCCAATAGTCAATCCACATAAAAAGAGATAACTCTATGGAAAATCATTATGCCCAAACAAGGTATATCACTATACAACATATAGATATTATTAACATCACGCTTCATTATATCTCTAATCCAGTAACTACGTCAATTGTCACCATAAAATCCCTAAATCAATGCACCTACTCTCAAAAGGGTGCTACTTCTTAAATCATGAAAAAACGATGACTATAACCCCAGCTTCGGTGGTATCACCCACTACATAAAATATATAAACCTGATTTAAACCATCCTTCGTTCTACACTACCTATCAAGAATCCACCATCGGGAGCCTTCCAACCACATGGACATACACCACACGCCATAAAAATTGAAATCACAATTCATCTTAGGAGCTCTCTCTCTCTCTCTCTCTCTCTATCTATCTATCTATCTATTTATCTATCTATCTATCTCTCTCTCTCTCTCTGGTTAACTCGCTATTTCCTAACATCCTCTTCAATTTTCCCTTAATTATCTCTAATAGGAGTACTCTCAATCTTACATTCAAAATTATAACCCTCAATCGAAACATGCTCTTTCTTTGAGACTCTTGGAATTTACTTGTTTTGTCAAAATCCTTATGTTTTGTTAAAATGCAGCAATCCATTACCCTCTCTCTTAGGTCCATAAAATTTCATACGGTCATTATACTAACCTAAATTTTGAGCACAATCCACATTACCATAAACAAAACCCAAAACTCGAATAACCTACTCAAAAACTCAAATTACTTAATATCTCCAAAAATGGACTCAATGTGAAACTTATTCACCTACTTATGCTTGCAAAAATTCTCTAAGTTACGGACTTTATCCCACAATACGATAATTTTCCATAATATCCTCACAGTTGTCGTGAACACTATTTTCCAACCACTCGTTTTATACTTTACCACTAGCTCTCAGCGGTCTTCATTCTCATACATTACTAAGATCAAATAATCCTAAAATCTTGACATTGCTCAACGACTACGAACGATGTTGTCATACACATTATCATGGAAAAAGAGTGCACTACAACAAAACTAGCAAATTGTCACGGTCAAAGATCTTGACAAGGAGAAATTATCATGGTAAAAAATCATGACATGTTTGGGGTGACAAAACTTTTATCACAAACGTGTCATGATTAAAGTCCATGACACGTTTTGTTTATCACGAAATTTGATCGCGACAAGTTCGTGATAAAGGAAACTTGTCACAGACTTTGACTGTGACACGTCCGTGACAATTGATAACTTCTCATGGACATGTCACGGTCAAAGTTCGTGACAAGTTTTCTTCACCATGAATATATCACGATCAAAGTCTGTGACAATACTAGGCAGTAGTGAAAAAAACTATTGTATAATATGTCCACTGCCATTGCCCAACAATATTTTATTACCTGTTACAGCAACAATATGATATATATCTCAACCAACATCCATTCATTCATAATAAACAAATACTAATACTAATCATTCATTCATAATTAATAATAAATAACATTCAATATTCAATATTCATATTCATAATAAACAAATATTAATCAAATTATTACAAATAATTGTTCATTTGTCATCACTTTGAAGGAGAAAGGTAGGTCATACTACATAAGAAATGAGAAAACCCTGAATAGTACTAACGCCACACTGCTTGTTCAACCACATGGGTTCATTCTCTCTTCCCATGTACACATGCGTGATGCGGACCTATGCCTCGTGTAGTTGCAACAAATGGTTATGCACCATAGTACCTGGGCGTGTATCCGGGTCCCTCAACCCCCTAGTTATTCTATCGAAACCCCGTGTGTCTACTATATACACACTACCATAACCAATTGTTAAAAATGGCCTTAGGATGACAGGGGTATGGTGTAACACCCCATATTTTGGGGGATAATTAAATTACACGTAATTTAATTAATTTGAGAAATAAAGTGAATTGAATAAATATTATTGGGTGAATATTGGATTAATATTTATGAGTTATTATATTAAATTTGGGATAAGTAAATGAAATTGGATTATTTTATATGACGTCGTATGTGGGTAAAAGCGACGGGTTGATAGGATCTTATTCGGGACGCGCATTTGGGGTCATATTGGAATAAGATGGTAAATTGACGATAGGTGACTTGGATGGTATTTTGAGTGCACGAATATTCCGGGATAGGTCGAGATAGTAAAAATTAGGTACCCAGTGGTTTTAATCGGATTCCAGAGACTTTTTAGGTTATACCGGACTTGTACAGGGGTTTCGGGTCCGTTTATTAATATAAATTAGCCTAATTTAAGGATTTGAAGAATGTAAAAGGTTGTTAGAGGAAGGCGGAAGCCATTTATCCATTATAATTCACCTAGGCTTGAGAGAGAGGCAAAAGAGAAAGGAAATTTAAGGGAGAAACTTAAGAGACAATTCAAAAAAATCAATTTAAGAGGGAATTGGGCATGTTACAACATGCAAAGAGGATCTCAAAGAGAAAATTCAAAATTCTCTTCAGTTAAAGGCAAGTGTTTAACTTGGTTTGATACTTTATGTTGTGTTTTATTTCATATCATGATTGGTGAAAAAACAAATATGAACTTTTAGGTGGGGCTCACATGATAAAAATGGAATTTTGGGGGATGAATCTATAGAAATAAAAGTGATTATTTATCTCATATGAAATCTGAATTTAGTTTGTATAAAAGGTGAAATCTTGATGAGAAATTTGAAATTGAATTATGAAGAAAAGCTGTGATCTTAATATTATAAATCTGGAAAACTAGTGAAAATGGACGTTAAAATTAAGGTGGAAATTCTAGATAATTGATATTAGATCCCATGCTGTAGATGTTTTATTTGATCAATTAATATGTGAAAACATGTATATTGATGATAAGGTATGTTAGGGATGATTTTAATTCAGATGAGAAAATAGAGAGGCAAAAAAAGAAACTCAAAGATGCAAAAAGAGAGGAATGAGAAGAGTCACTTTGGAGAGTATTATATCTTCTTTTTGAGTGCTTTCGGAAGATATTTGGGAAAAACTCAAAACACAAACCTGAATCAATTTTTGTTTAGAATCTAAATATGAAGTCATATTTGTGATTTGGATAATATTTGGATCGATTTTTCTGTTTTTTTAAAACATACATGGATTGTAACTCTGTACGGCTGCCCTGCTCAGCCTTGGTTAGGTGTTTTAATGTGTTATTAATTCAATTGGGATCCAGATTATAGTATTACCTTGAGGTTAGTGGGAATGAGATCTGGGTATGGATTAGGAGTGTTTAGGATGAACGACACTCGATACGATATTGATGAGTTTGAGTGGGAATTTGGGATGGGATTGGGATAGGGGATGGATTGAGATTGTCTTAATGTCCAAAATAAATTATAATCTTTATATATAAATAAGTAAGTGACTACTTATGAACATAGGAGTCAGAATTAGACTCGAAAAAGTTAAGCTAGTGCTACGAGTGACATGCGCGGTTAGCCAATTTCATTTCATATATATACGGGTACAGAGATAGTATATATATATATATATATATATATATATATATATATATATGTGTGTGTGTGTGTGTGTGTGTGTGTGTGTGTGAAACATATGACTCTAGTGGGAATGCTATTAGTGGATGTTGTTCACCATGGATGATCTCTCCTGGTGAATCTCAACAGTTGTAATATCGGTCCCTAGGGTCATAGGTCTACGCATGCCCACTCTATGTGAAGTTAGAGTCCAAGTGGGGTTATGTGGTATGGTCATGATCCACTGACTTTAGACTATGACTGCCTCCAGTTACGTTTACGATTTGGGTTCGATAGTGTGATTCCAGCCTAGTGGCCCAGGATGATTTGCGTATGCCCCGGAGCCTAATAACATAATAGAGAATTCATTTGCGAGGTAATGCTATGGGGATTGCTGTTATACATATATAGTGAGCGATATATATATATATATGTATGTATACTTGAGGTGATTTGTGTGTGTGTGTCTATATATATATATATATATATATATATGTGTGTGTGTGTGTGTGTGTGTGTGTGTGTGTGTGTGTGTGTGTAAATATATATAAACATGAATTAAAGGATATTATGAACAGTACATTTATATGAATTCGAGAGGACAACTCGGGGATGCTATATGTATATACCTATATAACAGTGAAGAAAATTATCTACAGGCATAAACCACTAAGGTGTGAATATTCAAATAATAACTAGTGAAAGTTATTTGAAGTGAATTGATAAACTATAGTCGAGAATTATAATTATAAAGAAGATGTGGAAACTAACTGAGAATTTAAAGTAAAATAAAGTATACGCATGATATAGGGTAGCGTATGGGATTAAGATTAGTGTTGAGACTAGTTAGGATGGATAGTGGAACTAGGGTGTTTAAAATACATGCGTTAGGTGTGCACTATAGATGGGTAAAGGGAGTGTGACACCAATTTAAATATGAAATATTACAATGCATATATATTAAGGTATTTTAAACACTTGCAAAAATATTTTCGAACGGTTTTGGGCTCTAGCCCATACCAAAATATTTATAAAACTTTTAGGTGCTCAGCCACAGGTACGCCTGGCTTAACCATCCTTCTAGTCATATGATGCTGCAACAGCTGTGGATGCCTGTAGGGATTGATTATGTGTTTCTATCCTTGAGATCTAGATAGGAGGTACTTCAGAGTTATTCTGGGCATGTCGCCTAGTTAGTTGGTATTTATTTTATTCAAATGCTTTCCTTTCAGTTAGTTGGATTATTATATTATGATTTTTTATTGAGATTTATTGGTTAAACTATTTATACAAATGAGTGTTAGTTTTATCATTTGCATGGTTGGTTATGTGAATGGGAATTTTGAGTAATCAAGTTAATAAGTTCTAAAATTTGACATTAGGCCTAATAAGGTATTAGTAATTAATATGTTTCCGACAGTGATGCTTTGAATGATCCAGATGAGATTCCTAATTTATTTTAGTAAAGAACTGATCACCCATTATTAGAATGGGAGGGGTTTCACAGATGGTATCATAGCATCAGGTTCTAGTGTCCTTAGGATCTACGCAGACTTACTACATTTTCAGCATTGCTTTTCTATGATGTAGATCCCTATGCATAGGATTGTCAATTCATATGTCGATTTACATTCTCCTGCTATTGTGTAGAATTATAGTGAATCTTATACGAGTTCAAATGGGTTTCGTATGCCCAGAAGGAGAGGATGACTAGCGAGGGCCGTTAGGAGGACTGCAGGAGGAGAGGCTAAGTCGGAGCCTCAGATTATTTAGGGGACTGTAACCGTAAAAGAGGTCACCACTATTATTTCTTAGGCAGTAAATGTTGTGATGACTGTTAGGGCCCCCAATCACCACTACAACATACGGTGGACCGAATTCAGGATGATCTAGTGCAGTCAATATGGGAGAGAGTTGGAGGGGACTTTAAGAAGGTCCATCCACCAGAATTTCATAGATATACGGATGTGGTATTAGATAGCCAATGAAAGGAGAACATCCAAAGGCATTTACGTATGTTGGAGTGCAGTGACACTGAGAAACAAGTTTTGGTGACTTTTAAGCTCGTAGGTCCTTAAGTGTGTTGATGAACTCACGTGAAGAATTTACCATCAGTTATTGGAAAATCCGAATTTGATAATTTATGTCATCATCGTCAATGCTGCACTTGTATACTACCAAGATCATCGCCTCCATGTTAAGGGAGCCAAGAGAGTGGGAGAGTTTAGCCAGTAGAGAAAGATTGGGTGTAACGGTGCTAGTATGGCACCATAGGGGGATTACACTGGGATGTGTTTTACATGTGGAGAGCAAACCCTCATGCGTTGATATTGTCTGCATCGAGATAGGGTGGCACGAGTAGCGTGCCCAGTAAGGGCAACAATTTTTGGTTCAATTTAGACGTGAGTATTAGGTCCAGGAACCATTTGAATAAACAATGCTATTGGAAATTGAAAGTATGAGTTTTATCCTCGGGTAAATGGGGCAATTTTTTGTGACACTGGTGCATCATAGTATTTTTGTTAGCATTAGATTTGCGCATGAGGCAGGTTAATGGATGTATTATTAGTATTACTAATGTGTGTATATATTTAACGCTCGGTAATGGGCCTTTATTTCGTTCCATCTACAAGGAAGCAGGTCTGAACACTGAGAGGATATGTTTGAGTGGATTTTCTTGGTTTAGAGAGATATATTATGTGAGTATTATGTTATCATGGGTATAGACTGGTTAACGATGGGTTGAGCGAGGGTGGACTGTTACAGTAAGGTTATCGTGTTTGTTATTCTAGGGTAGGATATGTTTACAATGCCTCATATGAAAGAAGGTCGAGCCGCGCATATATGACATTTTAAAGGAGACTTTTGAGAGTATAGTTGTCTCGTTATATTCGATCTCAGTGCGTCGGGACTTTACTAATGTAATTCAAGGGATATAGGGCTTACCTTCGAGCGGAGAAATTGAGCTCGTTATTAATTTAGCCCTTGGGACTTAGTGATAGTGCAAACTCCATATTGTATGACTTGTTTAGAGATGTGGGAGTGGACAATTATACTTATGCATCTGTGAACAGAATTTTGGGTGCCCCGTTTATGTGTGTCAGGAGTTAGGAGATGTTGTTAGATGCTAGGGCGTCGGTTTTGAACATTAATCATTGTGTATGTGGAAAAACACTTTGAGCTGAGAGCTATTATAGTATATAAAGCCAGTGGATCCTGGTAATGTTGTGTAGGAAGTACTGGGGAATGTTTATAGCACTAGTTAATAGGTGGGGCAATCTCGAGAAGAATTGAATCGTGATTAGTGGGGATAATCGAGCATACTTTTACTGTATAGCCACGCCTAGCATGCGAGGCCAAATTTGGGATAAATATGTTACGTCTGGGATGTTTGTACAGATATGCATGAGGTATAAGGTGTATGGGAACCTTGTCTAGTTTGATTTTCAGTATCGTCCACGATAAGGGGATGCGGTAATAAAATGTGTTGAACCGTATGCCAATGGGGTAGTAGAAGCGGAATATGAAAAGTAAGATGGACTGAACTTCAATTTGAGAAACAAGATATTCCATATATGTGTACAACAAGGGGAACTATCACACTCGAGAGGGGCTAAAAGACTGTGGAGACACAAGTGAAGGATATCTCTTCCCAAGAGATGATCCAATAGTTTTACGGAAGTAGCGTGGACTCATACTCAATCAAATTCTGAGGGTGGTTTACGCCTACATAGGAAGTTGATTTATACTAGGTGAAAAGGACCCAGGAAGTGAGCAGTTTAGGGGAAGACGCATGGGTCGCGATCTTGGCGTACCCTAGGAAGAAGACTAATATGCACCACATATTGTGAGATATAAAGTGTGTAAATTAGTGTGGAGTGAGAAATAGAGAAGTTGTATTCAGGTGCACCACTCATAGATGGAAAAAGGCGGGTCCGAGGTGATCGACTAAAATTTTGCAAAAAATGGGTGATTCCAGTGATGGAATGGATAGGCAGACTGATAAAGTTCATTGTTGATTACCAACATAGTGGAAAGGTCAAAATTCCCTTTGGGCTTGTGGAATTGGTTGACTGAGATGGAATAAGTATTGCGTATTGAGCAATACATGTCACCGATAGATCGAGCAGTATATGGGGGAGGTGACTAAAATGTAGGAGAACGCAAGAGATGTGCATTTTTTATGTTAGGGCAATTGGGAGGAGTAACTACCATTGGTAGAGTTGCGTGTAATACTCGTACCTATTTATTATTGGCAAGATGCCTTTTGAGGCTTTGTGTAAAAAAACTTATCGTTCACTCTTTAATTGGCTAGAGGGGGGATAACAAGTTTCGCATGCCGGACGTGATTTAGAGTACGTCGACATGGATTGAGCTAATAAAAAATTATTCATGTAGTTCAAGAACGTCATAAGAATTATGTAAACACGATTCGAGGTTTTCGAAGTCCACTACACCAAAACTGTCGAGTTTTCATAGTAAAAAACCATGACAATGAAGATTTGTCAATATCGAAAATCGTGACAAAAATTGGGGTGACAACATTCTTTGTCATGGACATGTTACGATCATTGTCCCTGACAAGTTCCCAGAATTGTCACCGACTTTAACCATGACAAGTCCGTGACATGGGAAAACTTGTCTTGGACTTTGACAGTGACAAGCCAGTGACAATTTTGTCTTTGTCATGGACTTGTCGCGGTCAAATTCCATGACAAGTTTTTCTTTGTCACGGACTTTTCACAGTCAAAGTCCGTGACAATTCTAGGCAACATTTAAAAAAACCTGTTAGGCAGTATGGCCACTGCAACTTCCCAATAATCTATTTTAACCTGTTTATAGCAAATATATATATATATATATATATATCAACCAATTCATTCATAATATTTAAGCCATACAACATTCATTCAACCATTATATCAAACAATAAACAATAAATAACATTCAATATACAAATTGTCACTCATAATCATAATATAAACAAATAGTTATTATATTATTACAAAAAATTGTTCATCGTCATTACTTCGAAGGAGGAAGGTAGGCCATACTATATAGGAATTGAGATAACCCCAAATATTATAAACGTCGCACTCCTCGGTCAACCACAAGGGTTCATTCTCTTTTTCCATGATCACTTCCATGACGAGGACCCGTACATCATGTGATTGTAATGGACAATAATGAACTATAGCACTAGGGTGCGTATCCGGGTCCTTTAAACCTCCTAGATATTGTATGACCACCCCTTGTGTCTATTATATACACAGTAATCCAACCAATAGTTGAAACTGGCCTTGGGACGATAGGAGTGGCGACGAACATGTCATATGGGGGGAGGGGTATCGGTGAGTATGGGGATGAAAAAGATGGAGCAGTGCTCCCCTCATCCACTACTTTATCCTTCCCCTTCACTGAGATGGATCCCTTAAAATCACCTTCGATATACTCGAACATTTTATGCACCTCCCACTCCAAATTTTCTAACTCCTCACCATGGTTGGTCGATAACTCATCCACCTTGCAAGCCAGCCTAGTGTTGCTCGACACAATCCCGACGAGCTTTGACTTCCCCACCTGAGAGCTCATACCCCAAGTACGACCCTTATGATCTTGGTCTAATACTTGGTTAAGTGCGTACGTAGCAAGAGAGGCTTCACTTTAGGAGTTATGCACTTCCTTTAGCTTTTATTAAAACAACAAAAATGTAAACGGTTGGCTAAACTGATACAAAAATATGTGATTATAAAACTTTAATTTTATAACGTAATTAATATTTTAACTTACAATATTGGCGACCACGTTAGGACTGACCTCTACATCCTTCCTCTTCTTCGTTCGAATTGCCACATAGGCATCGAGCATGTGCGGCTTACCCCCAGGGCCACTTCCAATCTCCTAAAATAAAATAATGCAAAATTAGTAAATTAATATATAATTATCACTAAATAAAACACAATGAAACTAAAATGAAAGAACATTAAGAAGTTACCATCCCGTGCTCTACCTCGGCGTAAGACGTACGCCCTGAGTAGTGCACATCCACCTACTTGGCCCGATTTTCCCTCCCCGATTGATGAGAGGACAGTTGCCTCTCAGAGACCTCATTATTGACAAACTGTTGCCATCTTGCCAATGTGATTGGCTTCTTAGAAGGAGTTATGTGGTTTTGGAAAAGGGGAGTTAGCATCTGGGGATGTTGGGGCCTTTCCTAAGTACGAAGTTGATAGAGGCAATGGTTTATAGGATCGTCTTATTGGAGTATTTTTCACAGGATCAAAATGTGTTTTGTATAACCATAAAAATGATGTAGTATATCAGTATAAAGTGATTTGAACAAACTGGTCACTAGTTTTGGGCCGTAGTGAGTAGGCCTTTAATCATGGGGTACCATTAGTGGGTGGATATTGGAGACACCATAATGTTATCATGATTTGATTTTGGGTATGTGAGAATGTTGTTCAGGTAAGGATCTGAAGTTTTTGGTACCAGTCATATTCGAATTTCGAGGACGAAATTCCTTTGCAAGGGGGAAGTATATAACACCCCGTATTTTTGGGAATATTTAAATTACACATAATTTAATTAATTTGAGAAATAAAGCGAATGGAGTAAATATTAATCAGTGAATATTGGATTAATATTTATGTGTTATTATATTCATTTATGTGATAAGTAAATGAAATTGTAAAATTGTATATTACGTCGTATGTGGGTGAAAGTGACGGGTTGATAGGATCTTAATCAGGGCGCAATTGGAATCGTGTTGGAATATGATGGTAAATTGAAGATAGCTAACTTGGATACTATTTTTTAGTGCACGGATTATCCAAGATGGGTTGAGATAGTCAGAATTAGGTACCCAATGGTTGTAATCGTGTTCCAAAGACATTTTAAGCTATACGGGACCCGTACCAGGGTATTCGGGTAATTTTAATAATATAACTTAACCGAATTTTGAGATTTGGAGAATATAAAAGGTTGTTAGAGGAAAGAGGCAGAATATACCCATTCTAATTCACCTAGGCTTGAGATATAAGAAAAAGAGAAAGGAAATTTAAGGGAGAAACTCAAGAGATAATTCAAGAAAATCAATTCGGGAGGGAACTAGACAAGAATCAACACGAAAAGAGGATCTCAAGGAGAAAATTCAGAATACTCTACGGTTTGAGTCAAGTGTTTAACTTTTTTTGATACTATATGTTGTGTTTTAATTCATATCATGATTGGTGAAAAATAAATATGAACGTTTGGGTGGGATTCACATGACAAAATTGAGATTTTTGGGGATGAATCTATTGAAATAAACGTGATTAGTTATCTCCTATAAAATATGGATTTATTTCAAATAAAAGGTGAAATCTTGACGAGAAATCTGAAATTGAATTGTGAAGAAAAGATGTTTGGTGTATACATTAGATGAAGGGTGAGTTCGGTGTATACATTAGATGAGGGGTGAGTTATACCTCAAGATAGTGCGACACTAGCTTGAATATGAAAAGTGTGCATGCGTGTTTAATTGATTGCAATTTAACTTCTTGCTAAGAATTTTCAAGATGTTTTACCTTGTCAAAATCTTTTCCAAAACATTTTAAGTGTCCAGCCACAATGACGCCTAGCTTGAGGATTCAATCCGCGGCTGCGTAGCTATAGCTCGTGTGGAAGTTGAAGGAATTTACTATAGACGCCTCATTCATTTATTCCTAGTGTGGGGACTTTATTTCAGTACTCGTTTAGGCATGTCTACCTTGGGACTATTTCAGTATTTCTAGTTTATGGATTAAACTTTGTGTATCCAATTCATTATTTTAGTTTTATTGTTGAATTCTATAATTGAGAACTTATGGTTTATTCGGTCTTATTTATTTATATATCTGTCATGTGTTGATTTCAGATTTTATTTGTGTGGATGGTTTTATTAGTATCTTTATTTTTGCATGTTGTTAATTAATGAAAGATAAAGTTTGGCACCGGTCTATTTAATTACTAGTTGGTTAGTAACTTTAAAAATGTGTTTGAGAGTGATGCTAAGAATGAGCAATATGAAACTAACGTTTTATTTTGATAAAGGGTCGGCCACCCAGTATTTAATAGGTGGGGTGTCACAGATGGTATAAGAGCATCAAGTTCTAGTGTCTATAGGATATGCGCGTCTTACTAGGATTTTAGCGTAGATTTTTCTTGAGATAAAGCCATATTATAGTATTGTTGCATTCCTCTACGTATGTGACTTATGTTTTCCTGCTAATAAGTATAGTTAATGCAATTCATATACGAGTTTAGTCGGGCTTCATACACCGAATAATATAGGACGGCTAGTGAGGGCCGTTAGAAGGACTTCAACGGAAGAGGCTCAGTAGAAGACATGGAATATTCTGGAAATAGTGACCACAATAGAATTCACCATGGTTATTGTTCAGGTAGACAGCATTGGGATAATCACTAGGGAGTAATAGTTTTCCTAAGCACTGTCCTAGAAAACGGTGGTGCAATTCAGACTCACCCAGCATAGTCGGTAAAAAGGGGGGTCAGAGTAACTTTTCTGAAGAGCCATCCATAAGGATACGGGGAAGAGAGGGAGTGTGATGGGTCAATGGAAGGATATAATCCAAAGTAAATTGTGTAGGGTGAAGTGCAGTGGGACCCGGGATTAGATTTTGGGCGATATTTTGGCTTATAAGAGCGACGTTGTAGTTATAGGAGTCAGTTACCATAACCATGGAGAGATTCCATGAATAACAAGAAATTTGGGGTGCGGTTTGATTATAAATCCTCTCATCAGCTATTTAAATAGAGAGGCAAAGGAGATTTTAATACTTGTTTTAGAAGGCCCATATAATGGTCGGTCATGAAGGGAAGTTGATGTATTTAGCGAACTTCGTACCCGATGAGGTGGAGACGGAGAAGAAAAAAAAGTCCTTAAGTGCATAATGAACTCATAGGTAGAATATACAAGCATGGATGGGGAAATCCAATTTGAACAACTGGTACCATTGTCACCAATGTCGTACGTTTACAATTTGATATCAACGAATTCGAGATAAGGGATCTAAGAGAGTTGGAGAACCTAACCGAAGGGAAAGACTGGATTTAACAGTGCTACTAAGGCACCACATGAGGGGATACCCAGTAGAGGACCCATTTTAATGATTAAGATTAATAAAGTTCCTAATAGGTGATGGTGGATTCAGTCAGGGTCGTCAAGGCTAGTAATGAGTCCCATAGGGCTAGCGGAGCCAAAGGGACAATGGGGGTTACAATCAGGATTAAGACTACCATATCCATGAGAAGGACAACCCCGATATGGAAATGGGGCTAGAGAAAGGGGAATGGCATAGAGAGGTGTCTATGTGTAAAGAGTATGAACACATGTGTGGATCGTATCCGCAGTAAGTTAGATAACATAAGGTTTTTGGTTCGGTTGGGACGAGAGTGTTCTGTCCAGAAACCCAATACACCATATTGTGTGAATGGTCATGGCTAAAGTCCTTGACCAAGATTGTGGGTCGCGGCCAAAGGCCATGACCATTTATGGCATGACCATTTTGGTGGTTCACGACCCAAGTCCCTGACGAAACGAAGGTTCGCGGACTATTGGGGGTCACGGCACATGGTCACGTACTATAGCCGTGACCCATACACATAGTTGATCATGGCTTATGGTCGTGACCTATCCTTCAATTTATGCGATTACTCACGCCACTGGTCACGGCCTAAATCCGCGACTTAAATATTTTAATATGACGATGGTCACATTCCTGGTCACGGCTCATATCCGTGACCATGTTTATACATGATAAAAAAATAGAGATGGTCATGGACTTCGATCGTTAGCATTTTTAACTATATTAAAAAATTGGTAAAATTAGGCCATGCTCTGAAATCGGGGGTCCCGTAACCACGGGGTCAGTTTCTACTAGTCTTATTGGTCCCGTGCGAGGTGTTGGCGCCACTCACGGGGCCATTTAAGGGGCATTACGTGGTTTCGTCCTCTAACGGCACGTTTTCAAGCCTAAGTGTGAATATTCTTATAATTGGGTAGCACTCTCAAACTTGGGGTCCCGTGACCACGGGATCAGTTCCTAAGAGTTGCATTGGTCTCCTGCAAGGTGTTGGCACTGCTCATGGAGCCATATGGGGGGCGACCGGGTTTTTCCCTATAAGGGCACGTTTTCAAACCTATGTGTGGATATTCTCTAAAGTGGGCCATACTCTCAAACCGGGGGTCCCATGACCATGGGGTCGATTCCTACGAGTTACGTGGTCCCGTGCGAGGATTTGGCACCACTCACATGGCCGTTTGGGGGGCATTATGGGGTTTCGTCCTCTAACTACACATTTTCAAGCCTAAGTGTGGATATTCTCAAAATTAAGCCGTGCTCTCAAATCGAGGGTCCCGTGATGACGGGGTCAGTTCCTACGAGTTACATTGGTCCTGTCCAAAGTGATCGCGCCCCTCAAGGGGTTGTTTGGGGGGGAGTTACGGGGTTTTTCCCTCTAACTGCATATTTTCAAGCCTAAGTGTGGATATTCTCCTGATTGGGTCGTGCTATCAAATCGGGGGTCCTATGACCACGCGGTCGGTTCCAACTAGTTACAATGGTCCCGTGCGAGGTGTTAGTGCCGCTCACAGGGTCATTTGGGGGGAGTTATGGGAGTTTTCCCTCTAACGGCACATTTTTAAGCTTAAGTGTGATATTCTCAAAATTGGTTCGTGCTCTCAAATCGGGGGTCCCGTAATCACTCGATCGGTTTCTATGAGCTACATTGGACCCGTGCACGGTGATCACCCCTCAAGGGGCCATTTGGTGTGTGCCTTATGTTTTTGCCCTCTAACGACATGTTTTTAAGCCTAAGTGTAGATGTTTTCAAATTATTGTCATATTCTCAAACCGGGGGTCCCAAGACCACATGGTCGGTTCCTACAAGTTACATTGGTTATGTGCGAGGTATTTGCGCCTCTTACGGGGCCGCTTGGGGATTGTTTTTGTTTTTCTCCTTCTAACGGCAGGTTTTAAGGCTATGTCTATATATTTTCAAATTGTCGTTATATTCTTAAATCGGGGTTCAGTGACCATACGATCGGTTCCCGCGAGTTACATTAGTCGCGTGCGAGGTGTTTGTGCCTTTCACAGGACCGTTTGGTGGGTGATTTGGGTTTTTTCCCTCTAAAGGCATGTTTGGTAAGAAAATCTACCTTTTCTGGCCATGCCAAATGCAACGTGTTGTAGAGCTCATTGAAATTGTTCTGGAAAGGAGTCTCGAATAATATGATGCATTTTCTCATTTGGAGTTTGATAGAGTATTCCAAATTCAACTCCTCTCATTACGGGGAGTGTGGCCTTTATCAAGAACCACCAATATAGGACACTTTAATAGTATTCGCCCCCATTCTTCATGTTTCACATTTACAACACTCATTTTACCTTTCTTTAAGTGTTCCTTCGCCGTGATTCTCTCATGTGAGGGTTGTCAAGCCCTTAATCTTCCAATGAGGTCACCTTGTAATGGTGAGTTTCCTACACCTCTTTTGTAATATTGAGTTCTTGTAAATCCACCTTGTAACATTACAAAAGAGGCGCAGGAAACTCAACATTACAAGGTGGCCTCACAAGAAGATTAAGAGCTTGACAACCCTCACAGGAGAGAATCACAGTGAAGGAACACTCAAAGAAAGGGAAAAGTAGTGTTGTAAATGAGAAACATCAAGAATGGGGGAAAATACTATTAGAGTGTCCTATATTGGTGGTTCTTGATGAAGTCCACACTCCTCATAATGAGAGGAGTCATATTTAGAATACTCTATCAAACTATAAACGGGAAAAATCAGCATATTATTCGGGACTCCTTTCCAGAATAATTTCAATGAGCTCTACAATACGCTGCATTTGGCAAGGCCGAAAAACATGCCTTTAGAGGGTGAAAAACCAAGCACCCACCAAACTGTCCCGTGAGAGGCGCAAACACCTCGCACAGGACTAATGTAACTCACAGGAACCGATCGCATGGTCACGGGACCCCCAATTTGAGAATATGATGATAATTTGAAAATACATAGACTTGGGCTTAAGACATGTCGTTAGAAGGCGAAAAACCAAAACACCTCCCAAGTGGCCTCGTGAGAGGCGCAAACACCTCGCAAGAGACCAATGTAACTCACAAGAACCGATCGCGTGGTCATGGGACCCCCATCTGAGAATATGACGATAATTTGAAAATATCTACACCTAGGCTTGAAAACATGCCGTTAGATGGCGAAAACACAAAACACCCCAAAACAACCCCATGAGATGTAATAAGACCTCACACGGGACCAATATAACTCACAAGAATTGACTGCATGGTCACGGGATCCCCAGTTTGAGAATATTATGATAATTTGAAAATATCTACACTTATGCTTGAAAACATGCCGTTAGATGGCAGAAACACAAAGCATCTCCCAAACGGCCCCGTGAGAGGTGTTGGTTGATAACTTGCTTTTTGTGTGTCGTCGTTGTTAAAAGCCAAGTTAATCAAAACCTTATAATACCTACAAAATAAATCAATCTCAAGTGTAGAGGTAAGTAATGGTATCAATCCACATCAAGGGGGTAAGCTAGAGACAAATTCAATTGTAATTCACTTTTTATTTTCTTTTTGGGCTTTTGCTTTTTCTATATTTTTTTAGCTTTTTACAATATTAAAAAAATTGGGTGAGGTGAGGTGAAATAACACTAAACTAAAATGTGAAATGAAAACAACTAATTAGAAAGTGACTAAAAGTGAAAAATAAAGTCTAACACTAAAATAAGAGATAAATGAGGTAAATAATTGCGAGAACAATCAAGGAATGGGATTACACATCAAATTTTACCTATTCTAATTAATTAATTTAATTAATTGAATTCTCCCAAATTAATATCAAACTTACAAATCAACTCTCGTTGCAAATGTAATTTTAATAGTAACCTTTTAGAAAATTAGGTTTAACACCCCACAACTCTACAAAAATAGATCTACACTCCGTTTAATTAATCACCCGCTAGGATCGATCAATTAAAATTTATATAAATCTTAGAAAATAAATTTAGAGTTGAAATTCAAGTTATAATACCCCACTTAAGAAGCCCCTATCTCTAGTTCGAATCTAAAATGGGTATTATAACTAGAATTTCAATTTTCTCTCAAAAATCATTTACCCTCTCTCGAGGCGTAAATTTAAGGGTGAGGGATCAAAATTAATATTCAAAGGGAATTTTCAAGTAATCAAACTAATTAAATTAAAATAACATCAAATAAGGGTTTCCCCTCACCCCTTAAAAGGGGATTTAGCCTAACATAATATAAAGCATGATAATCAAATCATCAATAGGCATTTAATATAAAAGAGAAAAGAGAAGAACAATCAAACCAATCTCTTGAATTTAATTGACTCCAATCCTCCAATTTGAAGTATACAACCCTCTTAATTGAGCATCCAAGTAGATTGCAATAATACCCACTCAATTAAATCTCATATAAAATTTCTCCTCACAAATCTCTAAAAAAATAAAACTAAAACTATTTACAAAATGGTGTTTATCCTAATTTATTTTCTGCACCGAACTATCTCTAACTCTCTCTAGAATTCTCTTCCTACAAATTCTCTATTCTCAAGCTCCTTCCAAATGGGGTCTTCCATCCTTTAAATAGTAGGCATGGAGCATGGGGGTAAAAATGATGGAAGGTATTTGGGTGAGGGTATGTAGGGAATTATGCACAGATGTGCATGGGTAAGAGGTGAGGTCATGTGGGAAGTGTGGTGGTGAGGATAAAATCAGATTTGGTTTGAGGGGTATTTTGGGAAATTAGGGTAGAAGTGGTACTTGGGGGTATTGTGGAAAAAGGGGTTACAAAGGTTTATAACACATGTGGGGTAATATGGAAAATAAGGCAAAGGTTATTCAAAACATGTGAGCTGTTAATTTTTGGTCTTTGATTTTTAGTTAGCTTTGGCAGATGTGAAGAAATCGTGGGAAGGGTTGGGGGATAAAATGGGTTTGGTTTGAAAATGAGAAATTAGGTTTGGGTTGGTGTTGGCAGGTGGTGGCTTGATGTTGGGATTGGGTTATTGGTTAAAAGGGGTGAGGGAGCAGGTGGCGGCACATGGGGATGCACCGGGGAGTTGGTCAGGAGAAATTGGGGCAGGTAAGGAAGGAGGTCGGACGTGGGTATAGGGGGTTCCGGGTAATGGCCGGAGCAGGGTCTTGGTTTGACAGGGTCACCGGTGGAGGTGGGGATCGGGGCGCCGATATGGATAGCTGGTAGGAGAGGGTTGGAGGTTCGGGTCGAGACAGGTTGGTGTTCCGGGTACGGGCATACCGGTGAGGGGAGGTGAGGTGGCGGGTTGTGGGTTATCGGAGAAGGTCCGATCGGAGCAGGGGGGTGGCTGAATTCGGGGTATGGTTCAAGAGGGTTTAAGTTTTGTTAAAGTTGGTGGGTTTCGGGTATAGTAGTTGGGAGTGTTTTTTGTTATGGAGGTTTATGAGAGAGAAGGGTATGCTAATGGGGGTAGAGATAGGAGAGAGAGAGAGTGAGATGGTGAGATGATGATGAATAGTGTTATTGGTGATTGATTTGGTGTGTGGTGAGGGTGTAGGTAATATGGTGGGGATGAGGGTGTTGGTGAGTGTTTGAGGTATAGGAGAATTATGGTGAGGGTGAGGTATTAGTTTAGGGTGTATGTGAGTGTAGGATGTTTGGTATGAGTGTGTTTAGGATAAGTGTGCGTGTGTATAATTTGGACACTAAAAAAAGAAAATTAAAATAACTAAAATCCTAAAAAAATGAAATCTATAAAACCTAAATTAAAATAAAATAAAACTTCTAATCAATAAAAGAAAACTAAAATAAAAGAAATAAAACTAAAAACCTAATAAAAATATAAAAACTAAAGATCTAAAAAAAGTAAAATATAATAAAATTAAAAATAAACTCCTAAAAACTAATCTTAATAAAATAAGATAAAATAAAATAAAAACTAAAAACTACTAAAAATTAAAATCAAAATTAAAGAAAAAAAGGAAATGAATTCTAGAAAATTATAAATAAATTTAAAATAAACCCTAAAAATAAAAACGACTCAACTAAAAATCTAAAAAAATACGAAAGGGAACAAATCAAACACACATGGCTCGGTTTAGGGTAGGTTAGGGTAGGCTAGGGTTACGGGATTGTGAATTTAGTTCTATTCAATGCGCATTTGCTTCGATATATACCTTTGGATACCGCAAACAGACGTTTGACCTATAAGATAAATATTAAGAACATAAGACCCATATTGTCGAGAATTAGCAACTAAAGTACGTCTATTCGGGGTATAAAATGTACAGTTTTGGGTGCTTATCATTGGTGCGAGGTGTTGGTGCCTCTGACGGGGCCGTTTGGGGGGTGTTTCGGGGTTTCCCCCCTAATGGCATGGTTTTAAGCCTAAATCTAAATATTTTGAAATTAACGTCGTGTTCTTAAATTAGGGATCCCATTATTATCCAACAGCTAAAAACCGACAACAAGCCAACCACTAATAATTATCACGTACTCTTTCCAACATATTTTCCAACAACAAGCCAACAACCAATAATTATCCAACGGCTAAACCAAACAAAACCAATTATTATCCCGTACTCCTTTTAACATACTATCCAATAACAAGGAAACAATTAATAATTATCCAACAGCCAAACCAAAGAAAACCAATAATTATCCCGTACTCCTTATATCATTTAAAAGATTTAAAAGATAATGCATATCAATTATACCTACTTCAGTTAAAGTAAAGAGTACCTGATTCCTGCGATCCAAGAAGGCCATTAAATAGAGTCTTTTGAATGTGTGATTATACCAAATTTATCCTGGAGCCCCTAACATATTCTTTAACATGTACATTTATTGATTAGTTTCTTCAATACAATATTCATAAAACCAAGCTAATTTAACTTCATTTTATGGACACTGCATCAATGAAACTGATCAACAAATGTATATGTACAGGAACACTTGGAAATTGAGCTGGGTCAATTTGATCCAATCACAAACTCAAATGAATCTATTCTCAAATCGAGCGTCTTGTGAAAGTAACTAAACATTCGACTGAACATAATATATTATCGAAAGTTAACTTACGTAAATCATATTAAACATTCATAAAAATAACTAAACATTCATACATCAAAGTAAAACGCTAATATAATGCCAATATCATAATAGGATACAAATAAGATTGACAAGGATAACGTAATATTTTGATACTCAATCTTCCTCTAAATCAACTAAAAGATCCTTCAAATTAGGGTTGTCATCAAGAGCTAATTGAAACTCTTTTGGAGCCTTTAATGCGTCCACTTCAATAACCATACCCTTTGGTGCATGGACAACAATATACCAATTGCCATCGTTTATGAACTTCGAGTAGAATACCTTCTTTACGTTCTGAAAGGCACAAATAAAAGGCTCGTCGACTATGCGATTTTTACTCTTCAGCTTTGATAAATATACCATAATAAGTTTGGAGTCAGTATCAACTTTGCAAGAATTCATTATATCCACCTCCTTTACCCGATCATAATAAAATACGATTTCTAAGAAATCTAAGTAATCAAGTTCTTGGATTTGTTGGATTATCCCATAATAGGTTAGCACCTTATTCTTTGGATTTTTATCGCTTCTGCTAGCGATACAAGTGGTCAAGGAAGAAATTGATATTCCACTATTTTGCGTCAAAAGATTTTCCTCATATTGATATGAAATGAAATCAAAACCGTTGGTGAAAATTTTCTTAAACACTTTTGTACGAAAACTAAGGCCTTTTGCTAGGTGTGCAATCCTAGAAGAGACATCACCTCTTTTTAGAAGTTGCATTTACTAATGAATTTGTATCAGGGCATATTTTTATCTCACACGAATAAATAACCGTACACATAAGATGTGAAATTTACCTCTTTTGATACCCATGCCCTAAAATTTGTTGTCGTTCAATTTCTCCTTTGACCTTGGGAAAGTTCGTTCTCATAATTTCTACTAGTAAATGTAGAGTTTAGATCATAAAATATAAAAAAGATATAATCAAAGACGAAGAATTCAGTAGATACTCACTATCTCCAGTCTTGGACTTCATCTTGCGATTCAAAGACATAATGAGATGCTTACTCGTATTGTAGATTTTTGAGTTTGACCTCTTTAGGGTTCCTAATTCGTACTCAAACTCATCATGTTCCTTGATCACTCGTTATCCACGAGGACTAAATCTCCTCACCTCTTGATCTGGCATATGTTCCTTAGCATATAGCGATGATTCCACCGTTACGTATTGTTAAGCAATTGACCCTCCAATATACCATGTATTATTTACGTAATCTTTGAAGGTTTTCATCAAGCGCTCAAACTGATACACCCAATGATACTTAACGGGACTGCATAACAAAGCTTCATCACATAAATGCACAAGCACATGGATGCTGATATCGAAGAATGACAGAGGAAAATATTTCTCTAATACATAAACTGCCTCGGCTAAAGTTGATTTCGTAGCTTTAATGTGCCTTTTTTATCATATTTGCATGAATTAGGGTAAAACACAAACTAATTTTCATAATTGGCCGACGGAGATCTTTGTGTTCAGAAAAGCAATGCTGAAATAATAGAGGGATTAATTGGATGATTACGTGCCAATCGTGAGACTTCCACTATTTCAAGTCATTTTCTAAAACACTACGTAAATTACCACAATAACTGGTTGAAGTCTTCAAGTTGAACAATGTGTCTAAGAGGATCTTCTTCTCACTAGTAGTCAATGTGAAAGCAACCCGGGGGTAAAAATTCTTCCTGTTGTAGGATCGCTTTTTAAGTTCTTCTTTATTTTCATATCATGTAGACCTAGGCGGGCCCGCTCTCCATATTTGGAATGAGATCCACCAAGATATGTTCCTATCAAATGTTCTGCAACATTCTTCTCTGTGTGCATCACATCAACTACATTCCTTACACGATGATCTTTCCAATACGGCAAATCAAAAAATATTGACCACCTGGACCACGACTTCACTTTACTAGGGTCATTCGGATCCCCTAGCTTTACACTTTAGGTTTACAAACTGGGGGTGTGTTCCTACATACATATTCCCCGCAGTCGCATCCGTCGCCTTCCCCTCGATCTGCTGACCAGAAAGTCGAGCAGGTGGCATTATGCGCTCGT
The DNA here is from genome assembly GCA_949130495.1 of Sambucus nigra. Classification (NCBI taxonomy): domain Eukaryota; kingdom Viridiplantae; phylum Streptophyta; class Magnoliopsida; order Dipsacales; family Adoxaceae; genus Sambucus; species Sambucus nigra. The sequence continues at coordinate 541,681,189 of OX422217.1, read as the reverse complement.
GACCAATAGGCAAAAAGTTAGACTTATCGTTCAAAAAAGGGTGATTGGTCGTCAGAAATAAACGATGACCCATGTAACTCATCTTACCATAATGTTTTAGCCAACAGGCTTTTATTTCCTCCCCATATATGGGACATCCATAATGACCATGAACATAACAACCGGATAAGGTCCCATAAGGTGGAAGGTTGTCGATCGCCCACATTACCATTGCTTTAAGTGTGAACTCTTCACCCTTATGTGAGTCGAAAGTCGTCAGGCCTTTATCCCATATCTCTTTAAGTTCTTCGATTAATGGTGATAAGAATATATCTATATCATCACTTGGAGCCTTCGGTCCGAGTATCAACAAAGACTAAAATGTGAACTCCTTTCTCATGCATAGTATCGAAGAGAGACTTAAAGGCGCCAAGAGAACTAGCCCATAAATCTTACTAGTACTTAAATTACCGAAAAGGTTAATCCCATCGATTGAGAATGCAAGACGAACATTGCGTAATTCCTTTGCAAATGCATGGTGGTGTGTGTTTGAAATTTGCAAGATGGATGAATCAACTGGATGATGCATCAGATTCCCACCCACCTCGCATAGAGCATGCCATGTCATTGCCTCCGCTATCCACCATACAGTAAGAAACCATTTTAACTGTGGCCCAAGTGGAAAATACTTCAAAACCTTTTGTGGTACTTGCGAACACTTGCCATTTTTTGCAACTTTGTCCTTTCCATTCTCACAAATTACATATCTAAGCTCACCGCATACAGGACATTCATCCTTCTCTTCATGCTTATTGCGATACAGTATGCAATCATACTTACATGCATGCATATATTTGTATTTCAAACCCCAACCCTTCAGGCTCTTCTTCATGGTAGGATAATTGTCTGGTAACGTGTTTTTTTTAGAGAATATCTTTAACCCACTTAAGAATTTTGGTTACGCTGTTCCCAGACAAACCAAATTGACTCTTCAAATTATGCAAACCAATCATTGCATATAATACCAAGTGATCCTCATCCCATTATTTATATAATGGTCTAGACGCATCGACTTTCAACCGTATGTATTCTCAATCTCCTGAAAGTTCAACATCAAATTTTTCATTTAGTTGGCCATAATAAGCATTATCTGTATCCATAGGTTGGGGGTTTTGACCGTTATGGAGTATGTAAGCATCATTAATTACGTCAGTTAATGGACTATGTGTTGGTGAATCATGAACCACTTCCACTCGTTGGGGTTCCGTTACGTGGTTGGGTGCCAATAATTCTTCTGGAACATAAGGTATATTTTTTTCACCATTGTATGTCCATATTGTATAGTCTTGACAAATTCCCCATTATATTAAATGAAACTCAACGTATATTTTTCGTTCATACAACGAGTTCACGTACATGAAATTAATTCACTTTTAAGATTTTTGAAAGCGTATTTAACAAACTCTTGAATGCCATTTACATGATTATTTGAAATTTGGTTAATCTCTCCCATGCACTCTTTGTATAGTGGGAAATACATGTAATAATCTTCAAATTTTAGTCTTGTGGATGTAGGGTAAAAAATATTATTACAACTGAAATGAAAACAATATTCTTACAACTTAAGCAATAAAAAAATATTATTAAAACTAAAACAAAACCAATATCCTTAAACTGAAACAAAACCAATATTCTTACAACTGAAACAAAAAAAAAGTTATTACAACTGAAACGAAAGAACATATTATTACAACTTAAACAAAACAAAATATTAATTGATCTGCTCCAACATATAAATTGGCCAAGCAAGAAAAGAGTTTTCATAATTTCTCAATTCCAGCCCATCCCCGCATTCAGCGAACATAGGTACATTTCTGCAACCATTGTATATTAAATCCACCATTATTTGAGCCTCACCCGTCTCCAATGGTCGGTTGTGTACGAGAGTTTCGACAACCTTGGAGATGAGTTTCCACACCCCAACAACCCTCTTATTGCTCAGATATTTGAAATAGTACTTTTCACCACAGTTTACCGTGAGTTATTGATGTTGATGCAAGTCCCGTGACAAGTAGAGGCACGAGGAATGGGAATGTTGGATGAGGCGGAATTTGGGAGGGGAATGTTTAATTAGGCATCATTTGGGAGGGGAAGGTTGGAGGCAGCATTTGGGAAGGGAAATTTGAAGGGGGGGATAGGGAAAACCTTGAGGGTGAGGGTGAGGGTAAGGTTAACCTTGAGGAGGCGGCATTGGGATCCCATAATTTTGGAAAAGGGACACAAATTTCCCAATTTGATTCGTTAACATTCCCGAGTTATTTTTAATATCATGGACATCCCCATCGGTCTTGATCTGTCATTCCTCATTGGACCAGAAACGAGTATTGGTCGAACAAAACTCATCCACAAGAGGTGCGGTCTGTTGAAATTTTATTTTTGACATATGTGAGCCAACACCTCTCGTCCTCCCCCTTTTGTTGTTTCCAAAGATCCGGTTAAGGGCATCATTTTGAAGGTCAAAGTCATCATTAGGGATCGAACCTAAGTGACTGCTGATGGCCTTTATTGATTCTAGCGTCTCATCCAAGTGCAGCAGGAATTTATTATCTTTTCCCTGTCGAGTATGAATGAAAAATTTGGATCGATTTGGTTTTTTACCCACATCTTGCCCATCCTTTATCCTACTCACCCATTCATGCTTCAAATCCTTACAGGATTTGGATACTAGACTGTGGATATCAGTTTTTTGTGCCTTATTTTTTTTAATTTTACTCCCTTTGGACCAACTTTTTCTCCGTCGCCTCATTCTCCAAAAACTTATTCCACTGCTCCACCAAAATTTCAACATTGGGAGGAACTTTATCTTTCAAATATAAAATATCTGAGCTCGCTCCGTCCTTAAATGTTTCTTCTGAAGGTTTCTCTTGTATGTCCTCAATGATTTAGTAACTCGATATAGAACCTTATTCTTGGAACGATCGGGAATTGAGAAATACTTGCAAAATTGATCTTATATGTCATCTTGGACGGCTTGATCAACCATGTTCCAGTTGTTTGGTCCACCAACCCCCACGTTCATTTTTACCAAAGCAAAATACTAGGATTTAAAGTTCATCACATCATTCCTATCACCCATCGAGTTATTCTAGAGAAGGGAGAACCCAATGGGCTTCTTTTGGGTTGAGCAGAAGGCGTCGACAGCGTTCGATATGGGCAGTGGAGCAACGGGAGTGCTGGATGAGGGCACCGAAGCAGTTGGACTTGGTGAGGAGGGAACCATTGGTGGAGTTGTTTATTTCTCACCAATTGGTATTGAGAATTCGGGTTGTGCACGGGATGGTGAACCTCGTTGCGGTGTCCCCTCAGCACTTTGTTCCCTTGGGTTGTTTCCTCTCGACATTATCTACAAAAATGAAAAACCATAAGTGACTAAAAAATTATAATAAGAAATTATAATTAATAAATCAAGCTTACAATATATATATATATATATATATATATATATATATATATATATATACACACACACACACATTTTCAAACTAAGACTTTAGAATATGTTCAATGTGCCAAATCTTCATCCATTCGGTATTAGTTTTTAAGAACCTATGAATTTTTGCACATGGTCAACTAGGAGGAAGGGTATCTATGATTGATGGCAACTTGTTGGCAAGATTCAATTTAGCATGCATATGGTGCGAGATATTACAATCTATGCAATGCTCTCTGTACGGAGTTGTATCCATAACGGGTGGATTTTTTTTCACCTTCTCCAACAACGTAACCAAGGTCAGGGCTACGTCGGGGTTATGTGTGTGAAATATATTTTGTATAATGTCATCCCAATTTTCTGGTAGGGAAAATAAAATATGATTGAACAGTTAATCTTGCTAGATATTAACTCCACGATTTACAAGGCAGTTCAATTGTTTGATATTTTTATTTTCATACCTATAAATAGGAGTACCCCTTATATGAAGCTCATAATAAAAGGGTTAATTTTGCGATCCAATTACAACCTCACCAACTGTTGTTACCGGTGATTATCACCGTGCCTCATTTTTCCTGAGAAAAATACACGAGGTCGTGAATATGAGTCCTACGGTTAAGGTATAAGGGTATATTAGTTTGATTAAGGTTTTGATAATAAATAAAGGATTTTGAGTATATTAGTTTGAATAGGGTGCAGACCTAAAATACTCAATTAATTTCAAACTCTAAATAAATACCAAGCCCTAAATGACAATACTCTTAAATAATGCAATTTATTTTAATCTCTAATTAACCACATTCAGTCAATACTAATAATCCCTAAGTAACCAAATTTTTTTTAATCCATAAGTAACCACATTCAGTTAATACTAATAATACTCAATTAATTTCAAACTCTAAATAAATTTCAATCCCTAAATGACAATACCCTTAAATTTTGCAATTTATTTTAATCCCTAAGTAACCACGTTCAGTAAATACTAATAATGGCAATAACCTTAAATAATGCAGTTAATTTCAAACTCTAAATAACAATTCCTAATCAATATTAACAATACCCAATAAATAATGAAATAAATTTCAATCCCTAAATATAACATCACTTTTCTTGAAAAAAAAGTATACGCACATACACACACATACACACATATATATACACATATTCATACATATACACACATACACACACATTCACAGAAATATACACACATACATACGCATATACAAACATACACACTCATAAACACATACATACACAGAAATACACAAATATACATTGGGGTTTAACACACACATTCACACATATACATAAATATACATTAGGGTTTAACACAAAAAGAAAAAAATTAGGGTTTACCACTGAGATTGATAGAGAGATTGAGATTGAGATTGAGATTGAGATTGAGATTGAGATTGAGATTGAGATATCGAGAGATCGCTGAAATTAGGGTTTGAGAATCACCGAAAGAGAGAAAGAGATTGATGCGGGAAGAAATAAAATGAAGGCGGGGTTTTTTTATTATAAGGAGGGTGGTCACAGTATAGAGACGTGACCCTTAAATTCTTTCCACAACATCATGTAGGCAACCATGTGGTCATGGCTAAGGGTCGTGACTCACGCGCGTGAATAAATTGATATGTACACGGCCCAAAGTCATGACCCTATGGGTGTGAATTTTGGCTTTGGTCACGGCCCTTATCCGTGACCCTACTCTAACCAAACCTGGTGGGAACTTTGATGCAAATTTGGCTCCATGAGGGTCACGACCTAGTCACGGCCTATGTCCATAACCCATGTTGGTCATGGATTTGGTCCGTGACCATGCCCAAGAGCATCCACGACCATATTAGGTTATGGATATGGTCATGCTAAAAATTGATGTGGTTACGGCTTTAGGTTGTGACCCCATGGGGGTGATCATTCATAGGATTTAATGTAATGACCATTTGAACCACCGGTGCTATTGGCAATTAAAAATATGAGTTTTATCCCAAGGTGAATAGGTTCTATTTTATGTGACATGAGCGAATCACAATAGTTCGTAAGCACTAGATTTGTCCATGAAACGAGTTTACTAAAACTATCGTTAATAGTACTACATTTGTATATATTTACCATTGAGTAGCGAGGCTCTCTTTAGTTCCATCTGCAGGGAAGCGGGTGTGGACACTGAGAGAAAATATTTTATAAGATTAGATCATTTTGAGAGGTGATATGTGATGTATGATTTTATCCTGGGTACGGAATGGTCAGCGATGGTAGGCGGTTACAACAAGACTATCGTGCTCGCTATTCCGGGGCAGGATGTATATTTTTACGATTTCTCACTTAAAAGAGGGTAGAGCTTGCGGTGATATTTTTATGAAGTAGACTTTAGAGAGTAAAGTTGTTTAGTTATATTGGATCCCAGTACGTAGGGAATTTTACTGATATGATGCAGGGCATGCCAGGTATATCGTGGAGCAGAGAGATTTAGCTCATTATTAACTTAAGGTTGAGGACTTAGTGATAGTGTGAGCGCAGTATTACATGAATCCTATCGAGATGCAGAAGTCGATGATTAGACTTATGAGTACAGGGATAGCATTTTGGGTGTCCCGGTTATGTGCTTTGGACCTACAAAAATCAAAGATTTACAACGCTAGGGGATAGTGCATTGGGGAAAGCTTTTAAGCTTTGTTGTGGGATGTTACACGCATAAAACTTAATAAACATCGGGATTGGAGAGACGTTGTTGGATTTTAGGGAAACTATTTAAATGTTAATTATTGAACATGTGGATAAAAAAACTTTGAGCTGAGAGCTATTATGAAATAGGGCCAGTGGAGCCGGGTAGTGCTGCGAAGGAAGCACTGCGAAAACTTTTGCACCAAAAGTTAGTGGGTGAGGCCATGTCGAGAAGCATTAAATTGAAATTTATGGGGAAATAGATAATACCCGAATAATATAGCCACGTCAAGAGGTAGAGATGAGTTTGATATAAGTATGTTATGTACGAGACATTAGTGATAATTATGTCGGGATGCATAGGTTATAGGGATCGTTCAGGATAACGGAATATGAAAATAAACATGTTAATATATGCTTGTGGGGCAATTAGGAATATATGTGGAAAGTTATAATGGATTATAATGTGTTTGAGAAAGGAGGCAGTCCGACTATGTGCATAACAAGGAGAAGTATCCCAATCGTGGTGAGCTAAAGGGCGGGGGAGGTACATGTAAAAATATATCCTTGGACAAGGGAGAACCCCATAATTTTGGGAAAGTGAACCAGAGTCTCACTTATTCAAATTCCTAGAGTGGGTTACACACAAATAACATGTTGATCATAACGAGGAAAAAAGATCCCTAAGGAATGCACATAATTGGAAGCAAACACAAAGGCAATGATTTTTGGTATATTCCAAAAAAAGGAGAACAAGATGTTCCACGAGATGTGAAACGTTCAGAATGGGGATTTGTGTTGAAGGACGCATAGTGAAGTTGTCTCTAGCTACACCATTTAGGGATTAAAAGAGGTTGATCCAAGGTTATCAACAATTTTTTTTATAATTTTGATGGTCCCAGTGGCGAGATTGATGCGCATATTTGCGTTATCTAAAAGCGTGAAGAGGTCAGGGTTTCCTTTGAAATGTGGAATGGACTAGCCAAAAAGGAATGATCGTTATTTCGGGGTAGATTATACTATCGATCAGTATGTCCAACATTTCCTTTGAAAGAAGAAGTAAGCCAGATCAAGGTTCCACCCAATATTATTGTGAATTAAGATGAGACCTTTCAGCCCCACCTATGATCGGGAATGTCTGGAGGCTATGGGGATAAAGTTACATTTTATTCTAGATGTGTCATCTATATGTCGATGGGTAGACAGGAAGCGACTAGGTTGTAGGAGAAATCGACAAATACATAATCTGGATTCGTGGTTAATTGGGAGTATTAATTACCGTTGGTAAAGCTACGCGTGATAACATGTAGCAGTTTATTATCTGCGCGATTCCTTCTGAGGATTCATACGGAAAATTTATCACCCACGTTTCATTTGGTCAAGAATAGGGAATAACAAGGTTTTCCAACTCGAGATGAGTTATGGTCCATCAGTAAGGATTGATTTAATCTATATTAGTTTTACACAGTTTGGGAACGTAGAGAGAGTTACGTCACCGTGAATCGAAGTTTTGAAGTCTGACATGAGTGGTAAAAAATTATTGCTAACTCCGAGGTATGTGGGAACCTTTTTATCATCAAGAGGGTGGAACCAACTGTGTATAGACTGGGTCTTCACGAGCATAAGCTGTGGTCTATGACGGTACCTTTGGTTCGAGTCTAGTGGGGACACCACAATGTTGACGAGTCAACGTGGGAGCGAGAGGAGGATATGAGAGAGCAGAGTCCAGATTTATTCATCGCAGGTACATCCAAATTTCGGGGACGAAGTTCCTTTATGAGGGGGGAAGTATGTAACACCCCATATTTTTGAGTATTTATTTTTAATTAATTCGGGTTAATTTAAATTACAAGTGTGTCATAATTTAATTCAATTAATTATTATGTGTGTATTTAAATATTAATCGGTAGAGATAATGATTAATATAAATGAAATAAAATTTATCAAGTGTAGTAAATAATACGTGACTTTTATTATGCGTCGTAGTGAGTTAAATGATGAGATTTTATTGTATCTTAACCAGTAGTCGGGTATAGACTATACTAAGGTTGAGATGGCTCAAATGACGATTTTGAGTGCACGGTTGATTCTGGATGGGTTGAGATATAGTCAGAATAGAATACCCGGGGTAGTAATTGGGTCTCAAGACATTTTTAGGCATAATCGGGACCATACAAGGGTGTTTGCGTCATTTAGACTAGGCCCATAAGCCTAATTTCTGGTTTAGTATTATTTAACCTAAATATAATAAGGTTGAAGTGCAGTTAATCACATTCTAACCCTAAGAACTTGAGAGAAGAAAAGAGAAAGTAAGTGGGGAGCTCTTGGGAGCCAAATCAAGAGGAATTGGATGTGTTCTTCATCAATTCATCTTCTACCTCAAAGGAATCAGACTTCTACGAATCTAATCATGCAAGTGGTTAAATTTATTTTAATCTAATTTGCATTATTTTGATTCATATCATAGTGGGTGTGATTGAAAATTCGTTTTTAGGATGGGTTATCACATATACATGGGGTTTTATTGATTGGACACTTTATGTAGATAAAAAGTGCAATTTATGATACTATATGATTCAATAAGGATGGAATTCAAATTATATTTAAAAACCCAGAAGATAGATGTTGTTTGATTTCGAATTTTAGAATCAAACTGTAGAAATCGATTTCATAAAACCTTTGAAACCAATTTGGGAATTAATGATTTTTATCAGAATGAATGATGAATAAAGGTTATTATGATGGTTTAAACTTGTTTTGGATTGGTATTACATCTTACCTTGGATTGGGATTTAGTTTGTAGAGAGATTTAAAATCTTGGGTGCGTAACAATTGCAGAACAGAGCCCCGGAGAAGAGACATGTTCGCAACGAATCGATTTGGTTCCTAAGACGAATCGATCTGGGTGCCCAAAAAGAGGGGAATTTTTGTGTTTTTTCCCTAAATGCAAAATTAATTATTGATAAACTTTTGGGTTTCTTCTAAAATATATGGAGGGACTTACTTAATTCCAGTAGGCTATAGTAAGGGAGTTGTTTACCCAAATTGAGAGAAATCCAATGCTAGGGTCTTTACGTACATATTATGAAATTAAGAGAATTTCGGATATCGGGATGGGATTTCGAGTAGAGTGAATAAACCCAAATTGTGAATTAGTATGATAAAGAGATATTTGAGTGGAGTAGATAGACTCGGTTATTATAGGCTAGTGCCAGGAGAGTTAGGCACGGGTTAACTGGACTTAATTAACTTTATATATATATATATATATATATATATATATATATATATATATATATCGGTGTGAATGATATTTATAGGAATACATACCCCTCTAGTGATATCATAGGAGGATGCGCAATGTGGGCGAATTCCCTGGCTTGTGACAGCAAGGAGAGTATAATCCCTAGGTCATATCGCCTAATGTTTTATTGTGTGATTTATTTTTCGAGGTGAGACACTTTGGGTATTATTTGGTCTCACTTTTGGGGGGAATATGATCACCTCCACTAAGTTTGCGATACTTTTACCCAAGCTCGTGAGTGAGTCGGACTTGAGGTAACCGGGTTAGAGTGAGGATACCTAGTATATGATAGCATTTTAGAGAAATCATTCGTTGAGTTATTACTCAAGAATGGATTGTTATTATACGTGAAATGTGTGTGAATGTTGTAGTATACTAGTACGCATATAATATGAGTAAGTAATTATAAACGGGATTAATACATAAGTGTGAATGTATTTCTTATATAACTAGTGTGAAAGTTATACGATTAAAAAAAGGATTTCCTATATAACTAGTGTGAACGTTATATGACTTAATATAGTTGAACTGATTAATAAGTTAATGAGCAGATAACTTAATAATCAAAGTAAGAACACTGGTGTTAGAGTAGTGCCATAAAAAGAGGTGTAATAAGGCTAGTTAGGTGGGGTAGCGTAACTAGTGAGGTTAGAAGTCAAGCATTAGGTGTATCCATTAGATGAGGGGTGAGTTATACCTCAAGAGAGTGCGACACTAGCTTGAATATGAAAAGTATGCATGCGTACTTAATTAATTGTAATTTAAATGCTTGCTAATTATTTTCAAAATGTTTTACTTGGCTCAAAACCGTGTCAAAATAGTTGTCTAGCCACAGGGATGCCTAGCTTGAGGACTCTATCCGGGGATGCATAGCTGCAGCTCCTGTGAAAGTTGCAGGACTTTGCTATAGATGCCTCATTCATTTATTCCTAGTGTTGGGACTTTATTTCAGTACTCATTTGGGCATATCTCCCTTTAGACTATTTCAATATTTCTAGTTTATAGATTAAACTTTGTGTATCCATTTCATTATTTCAGTTTTATTGTTGAATTTTATTGTTGGGAACTGATGGTTTATTCGGTCTTATTTATTTATATATCTGTCGTGTGCTGATTTTGGATTTTATTCCTGTGGATGGCTTGATTAGTATCTTTATTTATGCATTTTGTTAATTAATGAAGGTAAAATTTTTGACGAGTCTATTTAATAACTAGGTGGTTAGTAACTTTAAAAATGTCTTCGACAGTGATGCTAAAAATGAGCCATATGAGACCAACATTTTATTTTTATAAAGGGCTGGGCTCCCATTATTTTAATAGGTGGGGTGTCACAGTCCATAAAGGGTGTTTTGGAGTTTTGGTATTGTTAAAATATAGCATCACCTTGAGGTTGGTGGGAATAAGACTTGGTTATGGATTTAGAAATGTTTAGGATGAACGCCACTCGGAAAGATATTAATGGATTCGAATGGGAATTTCAGATGGAATTGGAATATGGGTTGGATTGATATAGGCTTAGTGTCTCGAATAAATTATAGTCGTTATATATAAATAAGTAAACTACTACTTATAAACTTGGGAGTCGTATTTAGACTCGAGAAAGTTAAGCTAGTGCTAGGAGCGACATTCATGGCTAACCGGTTTTATTTTATATATATATGTATGTATGTGTGTGTGCGTGTGTGTGTGCATGTGTGTGTGTGTATGAATACATCTGTGTGCGATTGATATATGTGAAACACACCACTTTAGTGGGGATGCTATCGGTGGAGGTTGTGCTCCGTGGGAGATCTATCCTAGCGAATCTCAGCAAGTGTAGTATCGGTCCCCATGGGCATAGGTATGTGCATGCCCACTCTATATGAGGTTAAAGTCCAAGTGGAGTAATGTGGTATGGTTATGACCCACTGACTTACGACTATGACCGCATCTAGTTACGTTAAATATTTGGTTTCGGTGGTGTGATTCCGGCCTGGTGGCCCAGGATGAGGTGTATGCCCTAGAGCCTGATAGCATACTAGAAAATACATCCGCGAGGTAATGCTCTGGGGATTGTAGCTATACATATATAGTGAGCGATATATATGTATGTATACTTGATGTGATTTTTGTGCGTGTGTGTTGTGTAAATATATACGGGGGCAAATTAAAGGATATTATGAACTATAAATTTATATGAATCTGAGAGGACAGCTCGGGGATGCTATGTATATATACGTCTATAAAAGTGAAGAAACTTATATACGGGCATAAGAAACTAATGTGTGAATATTGATTTAATAACTAGTGAAAGTTATTTGAAGTTAATTGATAAATTATAGTTGAGAATTATAATTATAAAGAGGATGTGAAAGCTAACGAAGAATTTAAAGTAAAATAAAGTATACGAGTGATACATGTAGCGTATGGGATTATGATTAGTGTTGAGACTAGTTAGTCTGCGTAGCGTAACTATGGTATTTAAGTTACAAGCGTTAGTTGTGCACTATAGATGAGGGGTGAAGGGTAACTCATGGGAGTGCGACACAAATTGAAATATGAAATATTACAGTGCATATTTATTAATGTATTTTAAACACTTGCAAAAAAATTTCAAGAGGTTTTGTGCTCTGACCTGTAACAAACTATTTTCAAAACTTTTAGGTGCTCAGACGCAGGGATGCGTGGCATAACCATCCTTCTATTCAGATGATGCGGCATCAACTGTGGACACCTGTAGGGAATGATTAGACGCGTCTATCCTTGAGATCTAGATAGGAGGTACTTCAGAGTTATTCTGGGCATGTCGCCCAATTATTTAGTATTTATTTTATTCGGATGCTTTCCTTTCAGTTAGTTGGATTATTGTATTGTGACTATTTATCGAGAGTTATTGATTAATCTATTTATGTCAGTGAGTGTTATTTTTATCATTTGCATGGTTGGTTATGTGAATGGAAATTTTGTGTAAGCAAATAAATAAGTTCTAAAATATGACACCAAGCCTAATAAGGTATTAGTAATTAAAATGTTTTCGATAGTGATGCTAACAATGAACCAGATGAGATTCCTATTTTATTTTAGTAAAGGGTTGATCACTTGTTATTAGGATGGGTGGGCTGTCACATATGGGTGGAGGTGGCGCATAAATCGTGTAAAGATAAGGGGGTTATCGGTAAAGGTGAGGGTGTGAAAGATGGAGCAGTGGTTCCCTCGTCCACCACTTTCTCCTTGATCTTCTCTGAGTTGGACTTAACCAGGCTTTTAAGAGCACGTTTGACATACGTAAACTTTTTTTGCAATGTTCTCCCCATATTGTCAAACTTCTCAGCATTGTTGGTCGTCAACTCATCCCCCTTGCGTACCAGCCCAGAGTTGTTTTACACAATCTTAGTGAGACTCGACTTCCCCACCTTAGATTTCACCCCCCAAGTACGGCCCTCATGATCCTACCCGAGCACTTGACTTAATGCATATGCACCTAGAATTGCCTTATCGGCGTCACTCTAGGAGTTATGCACTTCCTTAAGCTTTTCCTAAAACAACAAAAAGGTAACGATTAAATAAATTAATAAAAAGTTATGTGATTATAAATTTTTATTTTTATAACGTAATTAAAATTTTATCTTACAATAATGGCGGCCATGTTCGAATTGACCTCCGCATCCTTCCCCTTCTTCATTAGAATCTCTACATAGGCATCGAGCCTTTATGGATTACCCCAGGGCCACTCCCTTCCCCTGAAATAAAATAATGCAAAATTAGCAAATTAGTATATAATTATCACTAAATAGAGTAAAATAAAACTAAAATGAAAGAACATTAAAACTTTTCCATCCTGTGCTCCACCTCGGCATAAGACGTATGCCCATAGTACTACACGTCGATTTTATTGACCCTATTTTCCCTCCCGAATTGACGAGAGGACAATTACCTCTCCGAGAGCTCATTATCAACAAACTGTTGCCAGCTTACCAATAAAATTGTCTCCTTCGAGGGTACCGTGTCCTTAAGTTGCAAGATGGACTCCTAGCCTTGACCAAAGGACCATATGCGCCTGTTTTTCCTCCACGTTAATCTCTTAATTATTCCAACGTGGAGTCGCATACATGTCGGGGGAAGCCGAATTGTTCCTGTAAACAAACTGCAAAACAAAAAGAATGTGAGTTAGTTGTATTTAAATTATAAAATTTAATAAAATATAAATATAAATACAAAACAATAAAAAAAAAGTGTGCAAATAACTGTAATGCCCCCCAAATGGCCATATTAAACTCGTAGGGTTCCTTCCTCCAATTCGTGTACTCGGGGCCAATAATCATCTTCAGCAACTCCAGGGCCCTAGCTTGTAAGGCCATCTTGTTCTCACTATGGTCCCCAATTTACCCCACTTTGGGGGCGTAGATCTAGACGAGCCTTCCTTACCCCCAACGTGATGTAGACATTTCTTGCAAAAATTATTGTTATTAGTATAAACATATATATGAGAAAATGATCAAATCCAAATGACTAAAAGCAGTAAACTAATTAAAATCCAAATGAATAAAAGCACTAGAAGAATACAAATTAACAACATTATAAGAATAAAAATCCATATCATAAACCAAACTAAGCATTGTTTCAAATAATTGGAACACTTATTACAAATCTAAAAATTACTTCAAATTCGGGTCATGTCATAGACTTTGAATTAATGCTTCAACTCATTAAAATCCAAATTAACATATTCACTAACCAACCAACTAATTTTAATTCAAATCCACAAAAACTGATCAAATCAAAATGAATAAAAGCATTAAATTGTCTTCCTTTAATGATAAATCACTAAAAGAATACAAACTAATGACACTAGAAGAATACAAAATTCATATCATAAACCAAACCAAGAATTGTTTCAAATAATTAGAATACTTATTATAATTCTAAAAATTATTTTAAATTCGGGTTATCATCTAAAACGGATTGATATTTAGTAGGAGCAGCCAAGTCAACCACGTTACTAGTTAGACACTTTGGCGTGTGTAGGATGATTGAACATGGATTGTTGTTGATATACTCATAGTAAAACACTTGCTTAAACTTTTAAAAATCATAAACAAACGGCTCATCGCTCACGTACTCGTTGCTCTTCAACTTGGACAAGTCAGCCATGATTAAATTGGTATCAGGATCAACTTTACAAGCATTTTTATCCTCAACTCTTACCCAATCACAATAAAACACAACCTATTTAAAAAATTTATTGTCCAATGCAAACATATTTTGAATGAAACCATAGTAAGTCATTTCAGCTTCAATGTGGTTTTTATCTTTTGCACTCACTCGAAAATAAGTAAGAGCCTTGCTTGAAATGCTAGAGTTCTGTACATTTTTATTTCCCTCGTACACCCTTACACCGAACACATAACCTTTCAATCAATAGTTTTTATACTCGTGTGCCATGAACAAGGGTCCAGAGGCTAGACGAGCAAGCCTTGATGTCGCATCACCCGTCTTTAAGAGCTAAGATTATAGATGAATTAATTAGGTTAGTTTTAAAGCTTTCTTATAATATGCCATTTAATAAGAGACATTCTCAATATAATTACCTTGTGTGACACCCACACCCTAAATTCGTTGTCTGATTGTGCCATCATTCTTCGTCTTTTATTGTTCTCCCGCGCATCGTATTTCCTGCATTAACTGTGAGAAATGTATTACAAAATTGATCACATATAAAAGTTAAAATAATATAAACGTAATTTTTCCATTCTTCGACATCTTCATGTATGTCAAATAGATAACGAGTTACTTGTTAATGCTATAAACTCATTAATTTCACTAGCGTACCCATCATTTGACCACCCTTGTCGATGAACTCATCAATGTTATCCACTTTTCTTGGGTCAAGCATATATTCCTGAGTGTAGATTGATGTCTCCACGGTGATATACACCCATGCAATTGATCCTTTAATGTATATTGAATTCTTGAAACCATCTTTGAAAACTTTCATCAACCTTTCAAACGGATGCATTCACTGATATCTAACTGGGCCACAAAGAAGCGCCTCATTGCATAAGTGTACCAACAAGTGAATACTTATGTCAAAGGTGATGGGGGAAAGTACTTCTCCAGCACCCAAATCACTTCGACTATAGATACTTTTGCAACCACTATGCGCTTTCGATTGACTACCTTCTCACATAAAAGAGTGAAGCACATGCTAATTTGTATAATGGCCCTCCGCAAATCCATATGCTTAGAGAAACAATGCTTAAACAACAGAGGAACCAATTGCATGATCACATGCTAATTGTGGGGCTTGCACTTATGTAAATCATGGGTAGCATAATTCACAATCCTTTTCAAGTTGGATGAAAAATTAGATGGAACCTTCAAATTATATATTGTGTCTAAAAGAACCTTTCTTTCCCCACTCGTCAAAGTAAACAAACGAGGGGTAATTATTGTCCTTTCCCTACTATCTTCTTTCAACCATAGTTGTGGATTAAGTTTCAACGATGTAATGTATTTTCGTGAATTTTCTCGATCCTTCGAATGACTTCCCCCAAGGCATGTTCCCATAATATCATCAGTGATGTTATTATCCACATACATCATATCCAATACATGGCACACCGGGTTACTCTTCCAATAAGGCAAGTCAAACAAAATTGGCCTCCTAGACCATGCCTTTCTTGTCTCAGTTTTATCCCAAGTTGGGGAATTCTTATGCTTGACATTCTTCAATTTAGGATTCTTACCTGGTATATTAGGGCCATAATTAGAAGATTTATTTTTCATTTTTGAACTTTAAAGTTTTCTCGGAGGTAGCCTATGTTAAACCTCGCCCGGTAAAAAATTGGAACCTTTCTGAAATCTAAAACTATGAGTGGGGGGGGGGGTAAAAAACTCCTATGTTAATGGTATATATTTTTTCCTTAAGCGATGAGACGCATATATTCAGTCTCCTCTCCATAAATTAGACACCCCAAATAACCATGTACTAGACAACCGGATAATGTCCCTTAAGCTAGAAAATCATGAATTGCCCATGTCAACATAGCTTTCAGTATAAACTCTTCTTTTTTAAAAGAGTCAAATGCTTGCACACCCTCCTCCCACAACTCATATAATTCTTCTACCAAAGGATCCAAGTAGACATCGATGTCCTCACTTGGTTCCTTTGGCCTAGGTATCAACAAAAACAACATCAAAAATTCAGGTTTCATACACTATGAAGGAGGGTGGTTAAGTGGTGATATGATCACTGGCCATACACTCTGATTGGTGTTTAGATTTCTAAATAGATTGAAACCATCAGTTGATATTGCCAAACGAATGTTACATTATTTCGAGTAAAATCGGGATACTTATAATTCATCCTCTTCATAAGCTGTAGAATCAATAGGATGACGCATGAGATTATCCCCTACTTCTACCCTATCATGCTAAGTTATTGACTCCGTTGTCCATGGTATTGTGAAAAAACACTTCAATCTAGGCCCAATGGGAAAATATTTCAACACTTTTTGAGGAAATTTTGATCTTGTGCCTTCCTTGCCAGTAGATTGCACATATCTAGGTTCCTCGCATACCGGACACCGATTAAGATTTTTATATTCCTTTCGATAGTATGCAGTCATACACATAACCATGAATTGATTTATACTTAATTCCCAAACCTTTCAAACTGTTCTTCATAGTAGGATAGCTATTTGGAAGTGTATTCTGCTTGAGTAGCAAGCCCTTAGCCCAATTCAAAATTCCTATCATGCTATTGCCATACAAACCATATTGGGTCTTCAAACTATGCAAACCAAACATGGCATGTAAAGTTGTTTGATCTTTCTCATAGCTAGGGTAAAACTGTTGGGTCCCCTTAAATTTTAAACTTTGATAGTCATCATCAACATTTATCACGATATCTTTATGGGCGCATAAACCTTATACATCGTCGGTGACTTCATTTTCTTCCAATTCATGAACTTCATACGCATCATCAAATAAATCCTCTAGAATATTTATCTCACAAATCCACTATTTGTATAGAGGATATCCCATCACAGATACTACAAACAATCACCTGTTATGGGTAAGAAGCGTGTATTCATGGATTAGTATAAAAATGTGTGAAATTTTATTTTCCAGTAAATATTTTACTTCAAGATTGACATTTCATCTTTTGGTGTTATATTAAAAAAATAATATAAATTAATTTAATATACTTAGTAACTCATCTACATTGTTCCAATTTAAGGAAAATTCGACAACATCTCCCCATAGTTCTCCAAGTACAATACATATATTCGCAAGTGTTCATGCTATTTCAATTTATCAAGTGAAATAACAGTCACCACCGCATCATCTAGTATGTACCCAGAGAACATTAAGAGATGATGGTAGAACTTCCCCCAAATGTAACAAGTGTAAGCCACTGAGAACATCATTTTACATAAACTATGCTTTTTAAACAGGACAATTCGAGAGATCTCATTACATGGGTAATGACTCTCGAACGTATCTAAGGGCTATTGAATGCATACGCATAAGAACTATAAGCCTAGTATCGATGTACACTATTTTTAACTTGAGAGGCTTATAACTATGTAAAAATCCACAATATAGACTTTATTTGGTAATTTTTGAGTGTACGATTATTTCCCACTGTATTATTATTACATGTGGGTAAAATCTAATTTATTATAAATTTGAAGCATCAAACAATGCATGTTTTCGACATAACTGCCAATTACCAAATAAATCCTATGGTGTTGATTTATACCTTTTGAGTGTATGATTTGTGTTGTTTCTATTGATTTTTGCTACTGATTCTCTGCAGTTTCATTAACTCTGCGCACTATATATAATTTTACCCTATTTTTAATTGATGTTTTAAAACTTATATTGATCGCCACATTTTGTTTATATTTCCATGGTAAGTATGTTTCATTTCTGTCTTATTTATGTTTACACTTCTAAATCTGTGCCTAGGGCCGACCCACATCACATGTCACTATTCGACAGAATCATAACCCTAAATGCTAGAAATGTCTAGGGCCAACCAACTCAATGGCCATCTAAATATTCATATTCATTAATCAACAACAATTCAAGAACAACAAACAACAATTCGAATATTAAGCCTAAACCACTATTTTTCAGATAACCCTAATTTGTATATGAAACTTTGTCTATATAACTATACTTGAAAGAAGACAGAAAGATTACAGCAAAAAATTCAACAGAGTTTCAGCATTTAAACTTATAATCCCAAGCCACTATTTTTCAGCATGTAAGTGATTTTCATGGTTTCAACATATTAAACATGATCAACATAATTTCATTAGCATATTCAACAAAGCTTCAACATTAATTTTTTATCCCTACTCCACACTCACAGTATTATGAGAGAGAGAGAGAGAGAGAGAGAGAGAGATGAAAGTGAAGAGATGGGGAGGCGCGTAAAAATGAGAGAAGGAGAGTAGGCGAGATATTAGGGGGAGGGTCATCATTAGGAGTAATAAATGTATGGATTTGGTTGTGATTTATATACGTGGGCACAAAAGCATATATATGACAGCTAACCCCTGCCCTATCCCCATAAACCCCCTGCCCCTGCGTAGACCTGGCAAAATGAGGCACGACACGATAACACGACACGATACGACACGAAATTATAAGTTAATGGGTTTAGTCTTATCGGGTTTGGGTCATTAACGGGTCAACACGGTAGATCCGTTATTATAACGGGTCGTGTTTGGGTTTGTACTCTTACACGATTAAACCCGTTTATACCCATTATCACCCGTTAGTGGTAACGGGTTTTATTGGGTCGTGTGACCCGAACCAATATTACACGGGTACAAACGGGTATTAACGGGTACTAACGGGTATTAACGGGTCACCCAACCCGTTACTAACGGGTATTAACGAGTACTAACGGGTATTAACGGGTACTAACGGGTATTAATGGGTACTAACGGGTATTAACGGGTCACCCAACCCGTTACCCGTTTAGACCCGTTAATATTAACGGGTGTTAACGGTTCGGGTCGTGTACCCGTTAATATTAACGGGTCGTGTTTGGGTTTTATCATTTGACCCGTAAGTCTTAACGGGTCGTGTACGGGTTAAGGGTGTTTTCACCCGTTAACCCGTTAACACGACCCGTTAACCCGTTAACACGACCTGTTGACAGCTCTACCCCTGCATCTCCATTGTTGTACGCCCAACTAATTACCCACAAATAAGATTCACAGTTCAACATGTGATGCTTTATTGTTCATAAGATTCACAGTTCAACAAAATAATAATCTAAGATCCCGATTCAAATATCCCAACTGATTCAAACTATGTAGCAGGTATTATTACCCACAAAATAATAATCATAAACAACCATTTTCTTATAATGCAGTGGGATTAAAATTGTATAATTTGCATGTGCTATATACATACACATATACATATACATATATAGATGCCTTGAAAAAGATGAAAAAACCCAAGAGATTTTCACCAGAGATTGAGAGGGAGGAGCAGTAGTAGCACGAAAGAGAGGAGGGGAAGAGGAGAGTGAGATTAAGTAGGGGAGGAGGGCACCTGAGAAATATCCTCAGTAAGAGAGAAAGAGAGAGATTTTGTTTTGTTGAAATGAAAAACTCTATTGGGAACATTAGGGTTTTTAATTTTACAGATTGTCATGGTAGTGCCAATATTTTTACTGTGACAACACGAAGATGTTATCATGGCCAAAAACCTTGACATGACCATGATAACTTTGTTGTCAAGGTTAATAACTGCCACACGATCGTGACAAGGTGTTGTCACGACCATGTCACGGTCATTAACGTTGACAACATCTTCGTGTTTTTTTGTCAAGTTTTTTTACCGTGACAACTCTTACTAGGTTAAATGTGATAAAAATTATTTTTTAGTGTAGTGGTACAACAACTATAATAGGCTCTAACACATCAAATAACGTTTTGCTAGAAATAAAATAACGGCAACACATATCATAAGGACACTAGAACCTGGATGCTCTGATACCAACTATAACACCCCCAATGTTTCACGCCCAGTTGATCAAGCTGGACACAAAATATGGGGAGCACTAAAAAAAATTATATCATTCTCACTATTAACATAAAATAAAAATCGTAATAAACTAAAACCAACACAACAAAAATCTTAATAAAGGATGATGAACAAAAATACTAATGTGAGAAAACTATCTACTATACAAATCTCCAATTGCAATCGTTTTAACTGAATAAAAGACAATAAATAAAACCTCCCCTGATTACAATATCTCAGATAAAATAAAATAAACACAACACTAACCGCATATAATTCAACTCCGAGTACATATGAATAAGTACAACTAACTAGCGACTCCAACTATACGGATACCAAAATGAATCGCCCCAATTGCAAGTCTGACCCCTCAGCCCTGTTAAACAAAAAAATTATCATTAAATTCCTTATATTCGTGAAAACACATTAATATATTTCCCTTTCTCTTAAGTGCACAAAATTTCATAAGGTCATTCTACTAGCCTAAATTTACGGCACAATCCATATTACCGTAAACGAAACCCAAAACTCCAATAGCCTCCATAAAAACACAAATTCCTTAATATCTCCAAATATGGAATCAACAAGAAACTCATTCACTAACTTGTGCCCGCAAAAGTCTCCAAGTTACAGACTTTACCCCCAATATGATAATTTCCCACAATTACCACTCATTATATACTTGACCAGTAACTCTTAATGGTCTTCATTGTCATAATTTTCTAAGATCTAATACTCCTCAAGTCTTGCCAATGATCAACAACTACGTACAATGTTGACACACGTGTTATCACGACACTAGAGTATAAAACCTATGACAAGATCTAACACATCAAAGAACGCTCAGTAAAAAAATGAAACAGACGCAACACGTATCATAAGGACACTATAACTTAGATGATTTGATACTAATTGTAACAACCCCGATATTTCACGCCTAGTTGATCTTATTGGATACAAAATACTGGGAGCCATAAAACAATTTATATTATTCTCAGCATCAACGTAAACTATAAACTGTGATAAACCAAAACCAACATAACGAAGATCTCAATCAAGGATGATGAACAAAAATACTAAACTGAGAAAACTCAATCCACTATATGAAAGATCTCCAATTACAATCATTTCAACTGAATAAAATAATACAACAAAACCTCCTCTGATTACACTATCTCAATTGAAATAAAATAAAGTACAATAATAACCACCTCTGAGTCAACTCTGAATACATCTATAACTAACTAGCAACTCTAACTCTATGGATACCAAACTAGCTCCACAACTGCAAGTCTGATTCCTCAGCCCTGTTAACCTGAATACACAACAATAATACCTAGGGTCGAAACATTGTATAAATTAGGGTTAGTGCCCCAAAGTTTCAAGAATATCTCCATTACATTAATATAAATCTTGCGATTAATTTACAATAAACACTCAACCTTTCGACACTCACGTGCAATGAATACCTCACCTATCATCTAAGTGAATGTACTACACGCATATCCCAGCCCAAGGTATATTCAATGCTAGAGGTCTCTATCTTTATACCATTAAGTACTATCACATTATGAACAACGAACCGGGAATGCTACTAATTACCTAAATAGGATTTTACCCCAAGGCCCACACATATACTTTCATTAAGATATTCGCAATCTCATGAAGTAATCTATTTTAATATATTTTTAATTAAACGAGTTATTCTCCAAACTACCATAAAGGGTAAACAACAACTATGTACCTTATAAATGGTATTTAACTAACTACTCGCGTAAGAATACAACCTAAGTACCAACCCCCACAATCTCACTCATAAACAAAATACAAGTAATCCACATTAAATATTTAACATGACATAAGGTTCATTATCAATTGTCCATCACTAGACTATATTAAATTCTTTCTCATCATATATATATAAATATATATATATATATATATATATATAGAGAGAGAGAGAGAGAGAGAGAGAGAGATTACATCACACAAAGTCCACTACCTTCGGTGTCTATCTCGTTCCTCCGATGATAAATCCGTAGGGATCCAGTATGGGGCAATCACTACACAATAAACACCACCAAAGGCCCATACATAGACCATGTCGATGGATCAAGTCATCATGCTTCTCTCTTCACGAAGCGGTGATTGTTGATCGTATTGCACATCTCAACTGGCGCATGGTGCATAATCGAATATCGAACGCAACCCCCAATCGATAGATTCAAGTATGTTCACATAATCAATGCAATATAGATAGATAGATAGATAGATAGATAGATAGATAGATAGATAGATAGATAGATAGATAGATAGATAGATAGATAGATAGATAGATAGATAGATAGATAGATAGATAGATAGATAGATAGATAGATAGATAGATAGATAGATAGATAGATAGATAGATAGATAGATAGATAGATAGATAGATAGATAGATAGATAGATAGATAGATAGATAGATAGATAGATAGATAGATAGATAGATAGATAGATAGATAGATAGATAGATAGATAGATAGATACACTCAAGCGTAGCCAAACATCTAAATCTCCAAATCCTTCGATCATCATCTTAATTAGGTATACTATTTTTCAAAATCAAGTCAAACATATATAACCAAGCAGGATACAACTTACACTCAACCATACCCTATATCATCTAAATCCATAAACACTGGATTATTCATTATGTTCTTAGATTTATTAACTCTTAACCTAATTAAATTAGACTACTAGTTTATTTTGTCTCAAACAATGAGTACATTTATCTCTATATATATACACACTCCCTCATAACATACATATATGTTCCCTCTTTTAAATACTAAATTGATTGCAACTATTATAATCTCTTAAGACCAGAATAATCTCTCAAACACTTTAACTCGTTACTCTCTAAGATCAATATATACATATGTCCATAGGATACCACTCAGTCGCTCGCTTACCCATTCTAACCCAATCCTAACATCAGATGAAAATACAATGGTAAAAAGGTCATATCTGTAACCTACATAAATATCCTCAATATTAACCAAGTTTTATTTCTTAATAAACTAGGTGGAGCAACCCTAAAATAAGATCCAACACAAAATCACTGATCCAAAATTTCGATCTCACGAATCGTTTCGTAGAAAATTCATAAAAAGAAATTCAAAACAAATTAAAAAAATACAATACTACTGCCCACACATTCGTAATCAAACAAATATAAAATTTCATGTTCCGAATTGATTCATCCCTAGGTCAAGTTGATTCGGTACTAGATAGAATTCCAAATGGCCTAAGGACGAAGATAAAGTCTCAAAACCTCCATTAATGTCCAAACCAAGATAGCTCCAAAACAATACCAAGTCAATACAAAAATCAAATCTAAGTATGGCAACATGTTTCCAAACCTTTTTACACCATCCTATGACTTCAAGAACATCAAATCCAAGACTAAAACTTAAACATCAAAACTTTGCAATATAACTCATCTTAGGGTTTATTCAACACTAATTTCAGAACTAAAACTTAAATTAACATGTGGAAACTTCATAATAATGGATCCTTATCCTAAATCATTGATTAAATCTCAGGTCTACAACATTTAAACCAATAATTTCATGATCTATTCATCAAAGTACAAGTATCTAATGCCTAACAAATTTGTATTACTTTTAATTATCCCATATCTTTAATATATTCAATCCTAAATGACTTAATCAGATTTGAGAAAGGGTAAACATGTATTAAATATCAGTAAGAGATTTATAATGAAGATTGTAAGATCCTCTAACCTGGAAATCGAAGAACATGCAGTCCTAGGCTTGAGTCCTTGCGGTTTGTCCTCCTTGTACTTTTCTCTGCTTATCCCAAAGACCCATGACTACTAGGGTTTTATTCTCCTTAGAATCAATGGTAATTAATGACCCTTAATCCCACCAAAAAACTTAAATTTCCTTTCCTCCATTAAATGACTATTTTCAGGGCCCCAAATGGGCCCAAAATACTACTCGTACTAACCCAAAACTCATCCTAATGGTACACATAGCCCCTGGGCCCAATTTAAAGTGGTCAAAATACATAAACCGACATCCGTGTCACCCCAGAGTCCAGTCTAAATCATACAATCCACAACACATGGTAATACCTCTCAACGTCAATAGAGTATTCACTTAATTATTACACGCGTACACATAGTCCAAAATTATATAATTAATATTAGTAATTAATTATTCCAAACACACATTACAAAAATCATAATTCATGCAAAATTTAAATATTATCTAAAATATGACAACTTATTATGACTAATCCATATGAGTAATAATAAATCCCATGTATTAATTTACTTCTCACTTAATAAATAATAAATATAGTCTAGAAAAATGCATGGTATTACATTATTCCCCATATTAAAGGAATTCCGTCCTCAGAATTTACTAATGTACAACGTCAAAACGTAACCCGTACAAATATTATAGGCTTATAACAATTAGCCCATACCCATATCCCACGAGATAAAAGAAAAAGGCTCACATACGCCTACTATAAGGTGCCACGGTTGGGGAGCCCATACACCCTTCACCACGTTTACATACGGGCAAACATCACATATGTAACACATATATACATACTAAGCTCAAACATATATAGAAGTCATGACTATAAAGTAAAGGTATACTCTAATACCTTACTACCACGATTAAACTCTTTTTGAGATTGTCATAATCATTCAACTAGTGGTGTGAAAATTCCTCAATGCTCTCGTCACTACTATCCTTTTCCCCAATGGCCCTAAACATTAAGATGTCTCACTGCTCGACATGTTACCTCTTCATATAAGCAATGCCAAATGTAATAATCAAATGTCCTAGAAACCCAAACATCTCTCTACTTATGACATTTACTAAGCTTCGTGCATGGGACGCCTTAAAATAAATCCAAATAAGGAACCCTCTTAATACATTATTTCCTATTCCAGTCGGTTATCAATATTTTTTTCCCAAGACCAAACATGAAACAATGCAATAACCACACAAATCTTAACTTGAGACAATTCTAACAAAATGATAACCATTTTCAACGGTGATACCACCCTTAAATTGATCGGTACAGTTGTGCTATAAACATCATGATTTTCTCAAACATCCAGTATGACACCCTCTGCCGATCCTTAAATCCAATAAAGTGCTTAACCACTCCTGAACCTATTAACCTCTAACCATTGCTATCACTAGTCTCTCTGACAATGTCACTATGTCAACACTATACGTGACCTTACAAAACATCATGTAACTGAGGCCGTCACTAGCCATAAAATTCTCAAATAACAAAATGTACAATAAAAAAAATTCTCGTAACCTCACATACTAAAATCAATTCATTATCGGCTAACCATCCAACGTAGCCATCCAATAAAGTATTCCACCACTAGCATATAGCCCATATGAAAACTTTGAACGCAAACTCTAATAGACATAGCTATGTTGTAATTTCAATCCATTATCATCATTACATTCGTTATTAAAATCCACAGTAGGGTGCTACCACTGCCCGAGAATAATGAACAAAACGCATAGGGCATTTACAAAACCCATCAACCATCCGACCCTTTCCTAACTCACAAATAAGTAACAACAATGTAGGTGACACATAATATGCCCAACACTATCCAACATCTAGGGAAGAATATACACATAATCTACACGCATGTCCGAACCTAAGGCATAATCAATGCTAGAAGTATCTATCTCTAGACCATTATGTACTATCATGTAATGAACAACTAACATGGAATGCTACTAATTAACTAAATACGATTTCACCCCAAGTCCCACACATATATTTTCATTAAGAGATTCACAGTCTCATAAAGTAATGTTATCTCTATTTAAATATCTTTTTAATTAAAAGAATTATTTTCAAAACTACCATAAAGGGTAAATAATAATTATGTATCCTTGAAAAGAAATGTAACTAACTATATGTGTAAGAATACAACCCAAGTACCAATCCACACAACTTCACTCACAACAAAATACAAGTAAACCACATAAAGTATTTATTATCAATTATCCATCAGTAAACTGTAATAAATTCTTTCTCATTATATATATATATATATATATATCACACGAAGTCCACTACCTTCGGCGTCTATCTCGTGCCTCTATCAATAAGTTCGCAAGAACCCAGCAACTAACAAACTTAAGAAAAACACATAAAAAATAATGGGGCGACCACTAAGCGGTAAACACCACCAACGGATCATACCCAGCGCATGTCGATGGATCAAGTCATCTGCCTCTCTCATCATGAAGTGGTGACCACTGACTGTATTATCTAATACAATAACATCGACTACGTCCTACACATCTCAACTGGTGCGTGGGACACGGTCTAATATCGAATGCAACCCCAAACTGATAGATTCAACACCAGTATATATATATATATATATATATATATATATATACACTCAAGCGTACCCAAACATCTAAATCCCCAAATCGTTGGATCATCATCTCATTTAGGTTTACTAATTCTCATAACCATGTCAAACATATATAACCAAGTAGGATACTGTGTACACTCAAGCATACCCCAAATCATGTAAATCCCTAAACACTGGATTATTCGTTATATTCTTAGGTTTATCGACTCTTAACCTTATTAAGACTGGCTCCTAGTTTATTTCATCTCGATACTATGAGTACATTTATCTCTCTTTATATATACACACACTCTCATAACTAACACATATGTTCCCTCACTTAATTAATAAATTAATTGCACAACCTATAATCTCTCAAGACCTGAAATAATATCCTAAACAATTTAACTCGTGACTCTCTAAGCTCGATATATACATATGACCATAGGATACTACTCACTCGCACTTTTATTCGTTCTAACCCAGTCCTTGCATCGAATGAAATACAATAGTACAAAGGTAATATCTCTAACCTACATAATTATCCTTAATATTAACCAAATTTGAGTTCTTAATAAACTAGGGGGATCAATCCTAAAATAAACTCCAACCCAAAATCACCAATCCAAAATTTTGGTACCGTGCACCATTTAGTAGAAAAATCATAAAATATTCAAAATAAATTATAAAAATATAAAATAAGTGCCCACGCATTTGTAATCAAACAAATATACAATTTCATGTTTCAAATTGATTCACCCCTAGGTGGGAAGATTTAAAAATTGCCTAAGGACACAGATAAAGTCTCTAAACCTCCATTAATGACCAAACCAAGATCCAAAACAGTACCAAATCAATACCAAAACCAAATCTATATATGGGTACATGTTTCTAATCCTTTTTACACCATCCTGTGGGTTCAAGAACTTCAAATCCAAGACTAAAATATAAAGATCAAAACTTTGCAACATAACTCATCTTAAATCATCTTAAGGTTTGTTCAACACTAATTTCATAACTAAAACTTAAATTAACATGAGTAAACTTAATAATAATGGATACTCATCATAAATCATTTATTAAATCTCAGGTCTACAACATTAAGCCTAACAATTTCATGATCTATTCATAAAGGTACAAGTATTTAATGCATAACATGTTTATATTACTTCTAATTAACCCTAATCTTTAGTATAGTCAATCCTAAATGATCTAATCCCCAAACATGATTCAATATTCAGATTTGACAATGAAAAACACGTATTCGATATCATAAATAGATTTATAATGAAGATTGTAAGATATTCTTGCCTAAAAATTGATGAACACATGGTTGTAGGCTTGAGTCGTTGTGGTTTGTCCTCCTTGGACATTTCTCTACTTCTCACAAAGACCCATGATTGTTAGGGTTTGCTTCTCCTTAGGATAAATGGTAATTAATGACCCTTAATCCCACTTAAAAACTTAAATTCCCTCACCTCCATTCAATGACTATTTTTTAGCCCCCAAATGGGCCCAAACTACTATCCGGATTGACCCAAAACTCATCTTAAGGGTACACCTTCCCCCCAGGTCTAATTTAAAGCGAAAAAATACATAAACGGACATTCGTGTCACCCCAGAGCCCAATCTATATGTCTATACCCAAAACACATGATAATACCTCATGACGTCAATAAAATATTTACTTAATTATTCTATGTGTACACATAATCCATAGTCATATAATTAATATCACTAATTAATTATTCCAAATAGAAGTTACAAAAATTATAACTCATGCAAAGTTTAATTATTATCTAAAGTACGCTAATTTATTATTACTAAGCCATACAAGAAATAATTAATCCCATTTATTAGTTTATTTATCGCTTAATAAATAATAAATACAGTCCACGAAAATAAGGGTATTACAATTTTCTAAATTGGATAGTCGTTTCATTAATTAAGTGTGGTTAATTAAATAGTCAAGTTATTTAACAACTTAACATGTCTAACCCTATATCTTGGATTTAAATTTCAATTAATTGATTTACTGGGTTAACTTAAAAATAACTGTAAGGGTCGGTCATCTCTCGTGGGGATACTATTTTGTATACTCAAAACCACTTGGAATAAAATTTTCCACCAATTTTTGACATGACCTCGACCCCAGATCCCAAGGTGAATGGATTCGCTCCTAGTTGAATCGATTCGCAATGGGGCCGAATCAATTCGCTCTTAGCAGTGTTCCTAGATATTTCTAAAAACGAAGTTCCTCTTCTATACACATCCATCAATGGTCCTCAAGCTCAAATTTCAAAATCTAAACTCAATCCTAACTACTAAGTCATGGTTCTAAACGTGTTTCAATAATTATTTGGGATTAACAACATTATAAATAAGATTAATTCCTTAAGATTTAAACTTTCCAAAATCAATTTATTTTTAACATCAATGGGTTTAATTGACCAACTTTTTCTGGTCTAACTTTAAATTAACATGGACATTTATTTCTATTAATGAAACTATATCCTAAAACATCAATCATATTTTGAATTTATACATATAATTCATCAAATTTTGGATTTGCTCTTCAAAGGTACAAGTATTTAAAGCATGATAGATTATACAATTTCTAATTTACCCATCTCATAAACATGCTTTCTTTTTCATAAATTTAACTAATAAACATCTTCCAAAACTCATATTATAATATGAGGAACATAAATAATAAATCAATTACAGATTAAAATATGGTATTGGAAGAGATTTCTTACCCTGATTGAAGAACACTTCATCCTTTATGTGCTTTGGTGTCTTTTACCTCTTCCTAAATCTATCATTTCTCCCTCAATTTTATCCCTTATTTTCTCGTGTGTTTGGGATGATAGGGTTTCTTCCAACAGGAAGAGGCAATATATAGTTAGGTATATTTCTTCAACCTATACTTTAATTCTGTAGGAATTAACTCTTGCAATTTTGCCCCTAAATGAGACCAGCATACTACTCCGAATAGCCTAAAACTTAGCCTAAGGGTTTATTTATCCCCCAGACCCAACTTAGGATTATAAAAATATACTTTCGGGTCTCCATAACATTCTAGAGCCCATTCCAAATGGTATACCTTACAACTCATGGCAATACTACACAACGTAAAATAAAATTTATAGATAATTATTTCATGTGTAAATGCATATAGTTTATCATAGTTACTAGATTTCACCGTGTAATTAAATACAACAGGGGGCATAAGATCATCAAATAAAATGCAATTTAATCATTATCTAAATATGCATTACTTCTCAACATAGATAATTAATTACAAGGGCTAATTAACTATAACATGTGCTTTAAATAATTCGCACAACATGAAAATTTAATCATCATCTAAATATGCATTTTCTTATTAGTAATCCTTGCAAAGTAATAATTTCTTCCTGATTATTAATTTATTCTCACAATTAAAAATAATTTTAAATAATACCAAAAATATGGGGTATTATAATCTCTCCCTAATAAAGTAATTTCCTCCTCGAAATTCGCTAAAGTAAAATGTAGAAATGTAGCAACGTAAATTTAAGGTCATAACATTCACCAAGGTAAAATTAGTCCCATCGATTAAGCCATCTAATTCATTGATAAATTTCCCAATGTAATCCTTAAGAAAACCCATATTCAAGGATTTTAGGATCTTTAAATTACATTGTCGAGTTTTACCTAAATCTTCACAAATAATACAAACCCTTATTTAAACGATTATAAAGTGACCCTCCTCCTTAGACTCTAGAACATACTTCCATCGTTCAAAGTGTAAAGAAACATGTTAAAACTCTACCTTGTCTTGATCTTTCTCACCTAATTCATTTAGGATCATTAAATTTGATGCCTCTGACATTGGTTATAGAGTTATTCTTAAACATAAAATCAACCCTCGGTCTCCTGAAAAAATTGTTCATTTCCATTATGGGGTCTGAAAAAAAGAACAACGTAATTATAGTACTATTAAAAACAGAATTTTTTTTTATTGTTTTATGTGTTTCAAAATTTCAAAGCGATAATTTAAATCAATTTTTTTACTCAAAGTTGATCGAAAAATTGAAATATATATTTTAGAAATAGATGTCCAAAATATTGCTTCTAAACTGATTTTTGCTTGATGGCAATCTTTATTAAGAATTTTTTATTTTGATATTGAGCATATTAATGGAAGACATAATTCCATTATTGATTTTCCTCACACGTGAATTTATATAGAATAACTATGGTGGAGAAAAAACCCCAAAATTCAAATAAAGCTCTTGCTCTACCTTCTAGTCAACCTTCTAGTAAAATTTCATCCCAACTCCACATAACAAATATCTACAATGTTCTTAGAAACACATCAAGACGAAATTTTAGTTACAGTTCCAATCTTGTAACTCCGAAAGAGTTTGGACCTTCTTATAGTCAATACTTAGTCAATGACCCATTTGCTCTATAACCCATTAGACAAATTACTATAACTAAGTTTTATAATCATCATGTTAAAACTAACTGTGTGGTCAAATCAAAATTTTCAGATATATTTTCCATTGAGCCAAATCATAGCAATCTAAAAATCCCATTGACTTAGTAAAAAAATTATTGGCCTCCCTCTTGGAATTTCACCCATCACCATCTTGCTAAGATCTAAAATTTTACATCGATATCTTTTATTTCTTTGAATCAGTTCGTATTAAATAGTCACTGATCGCAATGATCTGACGAAAATTCTTTAGCATTTTGTACACATTATCTCTTTTCAAGATTTAGGATTTCCTCCTTCCATTTGTAAACCCTCCCAAGTCATTAAGTTCAATTCAATTATTAAGATTATAATAATGCATGGTTTAAAGTCCACCTTTAACAAAATGAGTCATTCAATAATTCTTGGTTTTTGTGTTTTGATCAATATATAAGGATAAATTTTCAATTGAGTCAATTTGTAGTGTTGGATTAATTCCGGACAAAACTATTTATGTCATAGGATGGAAGCTTGTTCTGTCCTTTCAAGCCTATGAAGATTGAGCTAAAGACGTTGTGGCCAAGCCTAAAGTGAAGATATCATTAGTGTCGGTTTTTGTGCCATATTTTTCATCATCAAAATTTCAAGTTGTCCAAAGTCTCTAAAGGTATGAATGCACTTAATATATATATAGACTTGGATATTTTTATGGGTGTCTTTTTATAAATCTTTTGTCAGAACGACTTTACATTTTCTCAGAAAATCTTTTAAAAACTTAACATAAAAGTTTTTGTGCTTTAAAAGTAATTTTTGATTTTCTGGAAAAACCTTCGAACGATTCTAGGACCTCATTCGAACGAGATTCTCAAGTCGTTCGAATGAACATTCTAATGAGATTCTTTACTTTTTCTCTATTTTCTCGTTAGATATGTAGTTAGAATGACATCGTTTGAACGAACTGGTTTGAATGATATTTTTCTCATTTTATTTATTTTCTTGTTAGTATTCTCGTTCGAACAAAGTCATTCGAACGACTTGGACGATTTTGCAGTTTTTTGTAAGTTTTCTTTTTTAACCACTAATTTCCCCACTACTTTTTAGGAGTTTTAAAAGGTGTGGGAACACAATTTTAGATAGACTTTTGAGAGTTTTCCAATAGACTTGAGATCGTAAATCTTTATCCAAATTTCCCTAGTGTTTTGCCAATCTTTAATGCTAAATCATTCAAGCAAAACACAAGTGTTTACACCCAAAAGTTTACTTTGATCCAAGTTCTAATATATATATATTTTTAGATCATCATTTGGCATTGGGTTTCATCTCTACCCCGAAAGAGGAAGTTTCCTACGGAGGATTCCGTGTTTGTTATTTCATGGTTCGCATATGGAGAAAGGCTTTGTGTGCTGTTGGCGTTTGATTTGACCCATCAGTGGATTCTGTGACTATGGTAGATTGCAGAGTTATCAACTGGGTGGAGGTAGAAACAAGAAGAAGTGTCAAGGCTTGAGAGGGAGTTGAGTCGAGGAAGTAAGTCTTTTGTCTTATCTTTTGTAAAAGCATACCTAGTAGATTTGTGGTTGGTTCATCCAAGGTTTTTCGCGCTGTGAGGTTTCCTCGTACATCGCAACGTTGTGATTGTTTTTTTTTTATCTGCCAAAATCACGTAGATGCATGCTTAGGCTTAACAAAATAAAAATTGGTTTAAATCATAACTTTTGTGTAAATTGGTGCAAGTTTAAATTTGGATAATTCTAGTTTGATTCAAGTCAAATAATTTAATTTGGAAATATTCATGCTATGTTTGTTTGGAAAATTTAGAACTTGAATTGAATTAATTTTGTTTAAATGGAAATTTAAATATTTATTTAGTTTAATTTCACTTTAATTTATAAAGAAATCAAATTTTTCTTAGAAATCAAAATTTGGGATATATCAGGAACTATAACCCCTAACACAAGTATTTTAAATGACAAATTCCTTCTTGGTTTTCCTGGTGATGGACACAACATGGTTCTATGATAACAATCCTCCCTCCTGACGTTCATAAAGAATTTAAACATTTTTATATAGTGTTTAAAGTAAACAAACAAAATTCTCAATTCCCCGTTTTACTTTTCCTCTCTAGTAAATACAAAATTCCATGGATATTCAAATGAAAATATGCAATACAGAAATCAACAGTTGTCCGTCAATTCTATATTAAATGTTGGGAATATTTCACTCAATAAAGGATTATTAATTTTATTCAAATGGAGTTTCCTTATCAATGAGTCACAACTCCAGTTCCAGTCTAAGCAGTAAAAAAAACTAGTAAAAGTTCAATGGATATAACCTTAGCAAATTCAAAGTCAAAGAAATCACAACAACTCAAAGATTTAGCAAACCATCTTCTTCTTATGATGAAGCTAAAGAAGATGATGATTCTTCTCCAACCTCTTCTACTCAGTCATCATACAGTTACCAAGTCAATGACTCATATCCATATTTGATCTCATTATTCCAAGATGCTCAAGATCCATATAATCTTTAATAAATTTTGTTAAAATTTATTTTATGAAGCAAATTTAGATATTAAAATCTTAGTTACTCGAAGTTAAATTAGTTCACCCAAGTTAGAAACATTTTACTAGATGCTAAAACAGAGGTTAAAGTAGTTATCCAAGGTTAAAGACAAGTTACTAGAAGTTAAATATCTTACCCAAGGTTAAAAACATTTCATCTAAAGTTAAAGAAGCTCACCCAAAATTGAAATGTTTGTTAAAAAAATTCACCTAAAGTTAAACAAGCAAATGTTTCACCCAAGTTAAACCATTTTCAACTTGAGTAATTCTTATCCATATATAATCTCATCAGTCATTGATTCAAGGGATAGTTGATTTATCCAATTTTCCAATTCTCTTAGTTATCAAATGCTTCTTTATCATTTATTTGTAAATGTTTCATTAAAAATATCCATATACATTCAAGTTCATCAAATTCAACCAATTATATTAATCAATAATCTTCTGTAAGTTTACTTTATGTTATTGTAATTTTAAAATTATTCCTGATTATTATTTCAATTTTGTGTTTGTTCTTTATAAGTTCTTCAGTTTTTATTATTTGTGTTGCTTCCCCTTTTGGTATCATTACCAAGTTACCAGTTGTTGTGAGTGATCTGTATTTCCATTCTATCTTAGAACCAATTTAGATCCAAGTTAATTCTTACACCCGTTAGGTTTTAGTGCCAACTTGTTAGATGACCTGAACATTAAATCTGATATCAAAATAATAAGACCCAAGAGAATGGCATGAACAGATCGGTATGAGAGGGTATGCATTGAAACATTTTGAGAAAGAAAACATAATATTTGGAAGAAGAAAAAATGAATAGATTATTTAGATCAAATTCTTTGGGTAGTTCTAGCTCTAGGTTTTCTTTACCTTTTCCTTAATATATAATAAACGAAGAAGAACATCAATATGAAGAAGTGGAAATAGATTAAAATGATTAGAATATACCCAAAGTACTAACAAAATAAATTTACAAAATTATTTTTCTGAAGTCATCCTTTATAATAATAAAAATGTTAAAATTGTTGAGCATGTTTATGTTTTAACTAAAGAACATGATATGATTCAAATATTAATTAGTGAAGCTATTACAAAACATAGAAAAAGTGGATTCAATTTCCTACACATAGGATTAATATAAGTTACACTCAAACCATTAACTCTCTCTCTCTCTCTCTCTCTCTCTCTCTCTATATATATATATATATATATATATATATATATATTGTTACAAGTATACTATTAGGTGATTGGCATGTACAAAGTCAAGGGATATAAGAGAAATGAGGGGACCCACTGTTTAATACTTGTAGTCTTTGATTGAGATGATAACAAGAGGGGAACATAAATCTGTAAGTGGGACATGTGAGTTTAATTGGATATATCGAAAGAAATATGCATGGGAAAAGAGTGAAACATTAATTAATTGTTTGTTCCGTAGTTATCGAGGAGGTAAGTCAGGTGTTGGTACCTCGATCAAAAGTTACAGTCGGATCTACTATAGGTGTAGCATAAGTAAAAATAAAATAAAAATAAAGCGTAGGAGCTTATCTTTGTAAACAAAGTTGTCATAAAACATATAATAGGAAACATATATATTAGTAGGCTCGGCGAGGGGAAGTCTTGAATGGGGCAACTCGGTGATAAAAAATTAATATTCATCATAATCGTAAAAAATGAAATATGGAAAATCTTAACAGCTCTACTGTCAAAACGTGTTCCTAGATCAAACATTATTCTCTTCCTCATGGGTTTAAATTTGAAGATAAAGCTATTGTGGGAGGTATTTTATGGATCAAGCCCAATCGTTCAGCAGACTAGCCTAGTGCACGGAGTGGACTGCCCGGCCCAATTAAAAAAGTAGATTTTTTACCATGTATTTAACACGTGCTTAAATACATTGCGATAGGCTCAAATCAATTACCAGTAATCTCAGGTCGATATTCAGGGATACCTACGAGCTATCTACAAGATGGATGAATTACTTGTATAATTAAACCACTTAATTACCCCTATAAATATAAACCCTAACCCTAAGTCAAAAGGGAGGTAATTTCGATTACTTGAGAGAACCACGTACATCTTGTGTTGTGTGTGATCATATTTACTTTTTGCATTCATATACCTTCTGTGATTGCTTATTGTGATAAATTTTGTACTCGCAACTGGCACCGTCTGTAGGAAACAAGTGTTTTTTTTCCTATGAAAGAAATCACAAAAGAAAGCACGATGTCTCACCACAGCAGCAACTTATCGCACATCGACGATGTACCGACTAACCCAGTTCCACTTAGGGTTGGGTCTAAGATTTGCCAATAAAACCCCATATTTTTCCAGGAAATGAAATCTTTTAAAGAGAGTCACGGACCTCCTAGGTCAACCTTGATTTCTAGTTTGGTCAATACATATGAAGCCCGACTTCAAGAGCAGGAGGAGGAAATGCATCTCTAGGTGGAAGAGAATGATTGCCTCCAGCGGTGACTTGAACAAATGGAGAGGGATCTCCATGTAGACAACCGAAAACATCACGAACAATCGCCTAGTACTCAGAAGAGCAAGACTCATAACCGAGGGAGGAATTCCAGACAGGATCGGGATCGCTCAAAGCGTGGCTAATAATAAAGGAAATACATAGACGATGATCATCAGAGAAATGATATTAGAAGCTTAGTTTGAAGAGAGAAGGATCAACACCCAGCCAACCGAGGGGCTAGGTCTAATAGAAAGCTGGCCAGAAAAGGCGATTGAAGAGAAAGAACCCTCAAAGAAATTCATTATTCCTCGATTTAAAATTTACGATGGCCAAACTTATCCTAGAGACCATGTTAGGGAGTACAGATAATCGATGACTCTATGGATCCACAACGATGCCCTCATATGTCTTATCTTCCCTTCTAGCTTGCATAATGTAGCTTAGAAGTGGTTTGAGAGATTACCACATAGAGAGATCACCACACAGATCTGTCAAGAGCTTCAAGGGCCTCACTAAAGCCTTCACTGCTTGCTTCATAACTAGAAGTTCTCACCCGAAGAGGATGGATTCACTACTCACGATGAAGAAGAAGCCACAAGAGACTCTTCATGAGTATGCCAAGTTGTATTGGGAAATTTTTAATGAAGTGGAGGATTGCTTAGAGAAGGTTGTCATGGCATCCTTTAAGATTGGTTTGTGAGAAGGAGGTTACCACCATTAACGACCTCATGGCGCATATTGAAAAATATGCCAAGGTTGAAGACGTGATTCAAGATAGTCCTAAGGAAACTAGTCATGTCAAGGCCAATAAGGGAGGATACAAGTCTGACACTCCCAAAAAGGGGAACAAGAATGGGGGCAAGAATGGTTCAAAGAATGGGAGCAAGATAGATCCCTTAGAAGCCTTCTAAGGTGTTAATACAGTCTTCAAAGAGACGATCTACAAGATCCTTGGAAAAATTAAGGACCATTTGTTTATGAAGCGGCACTAAATGATGGGCGGTGACCCAATGAAGAGGAACAATGCATTGCGGTTCACATTCCACAGGGAAGGCAGTCGTAGAATAAAAAATTACACAGAATTGAAGTCGCACTTGGAAGAGCCTGAATGAGTATATAGACCGGAAGGCTGATAAGGTTGCAGTCAATGGTGACCCAAAGCTAGATAATGTCCTTAAAGACAATATATGATAGGAGTTTGTAGTGATTCACGAAGCATCAAACCTGAAGCAGATCCAAAGGAATACTGCTAGGATGGAACTAACGAAGGTCACAACTATTATGGAGGCATTAAAGATTGACCCTATAAAAATCCAGGATGGCAAGCATCGGTGACCAGAGGATATTGACTACACCAAACACATTGTCTTCATAGAGGAAGATTTGGTCGGGATAATTAGCCCACACTACGATGCACTTGTGATCACCCTTGGGATCGTAAACTAGGACATTGATAAGCTTCTGGTGGATAAGGGGAGCTCTTCCGAGGTGATATAACTAAATCTCTTCCATAAGTTAAAGATCTAGCTCTCCAACCTCAGGGAGGCGACTGTTCCATTGGTTGAATTCACGGTGAAGACCAAAATGTCGTTAAGAAAGATAGTCCTTCCAGCAAGGGTGGAAAATATTTTAAAGATGATTGAGCTCCTTGTTATGGATATTGATTCTCTTTATCATGCCATTTTGGGCATAGGATGGCTTCATGCTATGAAGGTCGTGCCATCAACCTACCACTAAAAGCTCAAATGTGTTGTTGAATGGGGAGTAGTGGAGATTCATGGTGACCAGGACACTATCATAAAGTTCTTCATTCACCGCCATCCGGCACCTAAAAAAGAAAAAATGGAATAAAAGGTTATCCCAGAGGAAGCCTAGGATGGGGCTGCCCCTTTTAAATAGCGACTACGGTATGGCCGACCAGGGATGGAGGATACTATGGTTTACCCTATTGACAGGGTGGTGGAAATCCTGGAGGAGGTCACGTTTCATGCCAACCTATCATAGAGAAAATTTATGATCGGGATGACACTGGCCGATTATGAGAAAAAGGATTTGATCACCTTTCAAAAAAGTAACCTGAATGTATCGACTGAGGAGCCTTATGATTTATAAATGATTGATCCCGAAGTAGCCTATCACCGTCTTCACGCGAACAACACGAAGTAGATAGGCTTCTCGATTCAGGGTCCATCAGGTAAGTTTAGTTCCTAGATTGACTATCAAATATAGTGGTAGTGAAAAAGAGAAACAATAGATGAAAATTTTCTATCGACGTCACAGACGTCAACAAAGCGTGCCCTAAGGACAGTTTCCCCCTGTCGAAGATAGATTAGTTGGTCAATTCCATGATAGCACGTGAATGGATGAGCTTCTTGTATGCTTATTAAGGATACCACCAGATCCCACTATTCTACCCCGACCAGGATAAGACATTATTCACCAGGCTAGTTGGACTATATTGCTATATGTTCATGTCATTTGTCCTTAAGAACACAGAGGAAATTTATCAGAGTTTGGTCACCAAGATGTTCAAGCAGCAGATGGGAAATACTATAGAGATCTATATTGACGACATGTTAGTCAAGAGTAAACACAAGGACGACCACATCAATGACCTGGCCAACGCCTTCAAAATCCTCAGGAAATTTCGAATAAAGTTCAATGTGAGAAAATGCTCATTTAGTGTCCAGTTAGGGAAATTTTTGGGTTATCTGGTAAGCAAGAGAGGGACAAAGGCCAATCCACACCACATTAATGATATAAAAAAATGTCCTGCCATCGAAGACATTGAGAGATGTTCAAAATCTAATCGGGATGCTCGTGGCACTCAACCGTTTCACATCTAAGTCATCAGAGCGTTGCTAACCATTTTTTAGCTCCTGATGAAAGATAGGAGCCTCACCTGGAACGATGACAATTCGAGAGCCCTAAAAGAGATCAACTATTACCTCAGTAGGCCACCCTTGATAGAAATCCCTGAAGAAAGAGATCCTTTGTACCTGTGCCTTGCAGTATCAAGCTACGCAGATAGCTCAGCTTTAGTGTGCGAGAAAGAGGTGAAAGGACATTATTTTATTGTTCGTTATCAATTGAGTATGTCGTATACCTCTACAACCGTCGAAGATTGTTCAAGATCACGTATTCAACAAGACGAATCCAAATTTCAAGTTTCCTTCAACATTAAAGCCTCCGTAAGTTTAACTTTGGTAAGGTTGTGTTTTAAGTACCTTAGCATTTCACTTAGAATTTTTTTTAAAAATTTCTAAGTGTTGGAGCGGAAGTTTTCGTCCAAAAATATTTTTGAAATTTTTAGGCAGAGTATTTACTGGCAAAATAAAAAAAATATTTTTTTAATTTTTTCGTTCGAGCGACATACCTGCTCGATCGAGCGACATCCTATCTCGCCCGAAGCTCGTTCAAGGGACGTGTGTCCCCGTTCGAGAGAGATTGTTTTTTCGTTCGAGCGAGATGCCACCTTAGATTTTTTTATAAATTGGTTAATCTAACTTCGTTTTTGTTCAGAAGACCTGCGAATTTTTAATAGACGAAATTGCTTTGGCAGAATACATTGTCTTCTCACTTTTAGAGTTTTAATCCTTATTTTTTAATTCACAATTCATCCCAATAGTTTATGTGAGTTTTTTTGGAACCCAAGAATAAATTTGGTGTCAAGTTTCTCTTGTAAAGAGGATCTCTTTGACGTTGACTGCGTGTCAAAGGGAGTGATAGCGGGTATTCCTGGGTTGATTCAAGACTGCGCGTCTTTGTGGATCTTCTGCGGTTGATTCATTGTTGATTTAGGACTGAGGTTCTTGAGAGTTTGCTGCGGTAAATTCTTTGCAGATTTCATTGTAACCATTGTAAGTATTATAGTGAAATAAAGGTTTTACCTGAAAGGGATTTTTACTAAAATCTGTGAGTTAGTAATTTTATTTGTATTAGCATGATCCACTACACCTAGATGTTTGTTTTAGGGATGAATAAAATTGGACATAATTAGTTTGGTTTAAAAATTGACAATTGATTAAACAATTGTTTAAATTGGAAACTTATGAATTTAGTCGAATCGTATCACAAATCCATTTACAAATTGGTATCAAAACTTTTTAAAGTGAATGCATACCTTCTCAAGCGGGAAGGTAGTGTCCTGTCTATTACGTCAGTAAGACACTTCTGGACGCAGAGCAATGCTACTTTCCCCTGGAGAAGTTAGCTTATGCTCTTGTGGTTTCCTCTGAGAGGATTAAGCATTATTTTGACGCCTACTTAGTCATCATTATCACTTCTTTACCCCTAAAAGTTATTCTTTGAAAAGATAATCTCTCCGAGAGATTATCAAAGTGATCAATTGAGCTTGAGAGTTTTGATATTCATTTTCAACCAAGGATAATAATTAATGGGCATATCATAATGGATTTCATCGCAAAATTCACGGCGATAGGCCTACCGACCCATATCTCGTAGAACAACCATCAATTTAGGAATCACAGTTCGAGGACTAGATCTTGTACTTTGATGGAGCCTCCAATTCCAAGGGTCAGGAGTGAGGATTATCCTGGTAACCTCAGAAGACATTATTATCGAGCAAGGAATCAGTTTGGGATTTGAAGCCTCCAACAATGAAGATAAATACAAAGCTCTGATAGCTGGCCTATGCAAGGCCCAACTTTTAGAGGCAAAGCAGCTCAACGTGTTTAGTGATTCCAAGTTGGCATCCAACTAAGTGAGTAGATATTTCAACATGAAAGACGAAAGGATTATAGCCTGCCTCACTATAGTTCATGAACTCATGGAAGAATTTGATGAGGTACACAACCAACAGTTCCCCAGGGAAAAAAATAGTCATACTGATGCCTTAACAACCCTAAGCTCAGTAGTGGATTCATATCTCAAAAGGACAGTTAAAGTAGAGTTCCTCTCCCGATCCAATATTGATAAAATAGTGGTCACCAAGATGATTCTCGCTATAGAATAGGGTCCTAGATGGATGGACCTGATCATTTCCTACCTAAAAAATAAGGCGCTTCTAGATGATAAGAAGTTGGCTCACGAAGTGAGGGTAAAGGTCGCTTGCTTTTATCTTCATCCGGATGGGAAGATCTATAAAAAGTCCTTTACAGGCCCTTACCTCCAGTGCATCCACCAGTAAGACACCGAGCAAGTCCTTCACAAGCTTCATGATAGTATTTATGGGAGTCACATAAGAGGAAGATCCATGGCCTTCCAAGCAATTAAAAACGGCTACTGGTGGCCACATATGCAGGAAGATGCAAGTATTTAAATTCAGAAGTGCGAGAAATTCCATAATTTCTCTCTTATGGTTCATCAACCAGCTAATGATTTTAAATCTTTGACGAGCCATTTTCCATTCGTACAATGGTGATTGGACATCATGGAACCACTACCTATCGCACCTCGAAATCATAAGTATATGTTGGTCGGCATAGATTACTTCACCAAGTGCATATAGGCAGAACCACTAGCCAACATCAGAGACGTCGATATGATGAAGTTCATCTGGAAGAGAGTCATAACACGCTTTAGAGTACTTAGAGCTATTATCACCAATAACAACATACAGTGAGAAAGTGAGTTTTTCCAGAACTTATGTGGCGAGCATGGCATCAAGCATCACTTTAGCTTAGTAGCGTATCCTTAGAGCAATGGCCAGGCAGAGGGTTCCAATAAAATTATTCTCAATGGCCTGAAGAAGAGGATGGAAAGAGGAAAGAGTGATTGGGCAGACGAGCTTCCCCATGTCTTCTGGGCCTATCGTACTATGCCCAGAAGGCTGATCGGGGAAATACCCTTTTGCCCTCGCATATGGAATGGAAGCTATAACTCACTTGAAATCAGTCTCCCTATAATAAGAACCAACTTGGTCGACTAAGGACTTAATGACGATGCCTTTCTCACTGAACTTGACCTAGCAGATGAATGAAGAGAACTTGCCATGATTAAGTTAGCCTCATACCACCACCAACTAGCAAAGAAGTACAACAAAAAGATCAACTCAAGTAAGTTTCAGGTAGGAGATTACATCTTAAGGAAAGTCCTTGGTAGTGCAATAAGATCGTTAGATGGAAAACTGGGACCAAACTAGGAAGGACCTTTTAAGGTGATCGAGGATGATCTTCAAGGAGCTTGAATGAGACCAACCTCAAGAAGTTTTATTTTTAGTCTTCTTCCACTATTATAGAATATCGAATTTATGCAAAATTTTATTTTAGGCTTATGTTTCTCTTAAGTTAATACTTAATGAATAAAGGCCCATTTTTCTCTCATTCTTGATGATCTCAGTTTTATATGATGTTTTATCAATCTCGGTATTATGCACCATTTCTAAGTGAACACTCCACTCTCGGACACTAAGCAGGATTATACCTAGTTATAGTAAGATGCTCAGCTTATTTCAATTAATGGATTTTCTCAGGCGAACAAAACATATGCTTGGTTATAGTAGGCTGCTCAGCTTATTTCATCTAAGGAATTACCTCGGGCCGAACAGAATTCCACTTGGTCACAATAATTCAATTAACTTATTCTAATCAAGGAATCTCCTCGTGTTGAGCATGATTCAAATTAATTACAGTAAGTTATTCAGTTTATTTCAATTAATTAAGGGAGTCCTCAGGTCTTTGCCATATCGAACATAAAGGACCTCATGAGTTATCTAGGCAATAATAAAAGTCCTACAGGGTATCCTTAGATAAAAATACAACTTAGGTTGGTCACCAACTACGTGATGGCATATTAAACCAAGTGCGTCAATGTCATCATCTTTCCTAGTCCTAAGGGAGTGTGACAACATGTCCTAAAAGGTAAGGGGGATGGAATGATACATGCTAAGGCATACTGGACTGGAAGAATTCTCAAATAGTTATTACTAACTCATTTAGTCGTCAAAATCCTCATAATGATAAATATTTAATACTAACTCATTTGGTCGATAAAAGCCCAAAATAATTAACAGTTATTATCAAGTCCTCCTAATTGAGACATAAAAGGTTATTATTAGTTATATTTAGTAGGCAAATGCCCAAAATATACAACATTTAATAATAAGACTTTATTCATTTGTTAAAGGTCTGAAAAAGTATAAGATTACACTTGATAATACAAAACAAACATTGTGATAAGTAGATGGAAGAAATACAAAAAAATATGGTACAAGGACACAGACTATCCATGGTCGACAAGCCAAAAGATATATTATTTGTGCTCTCTGACCATCATCTGGATTTTGGACATACTCATCCTCGCTACCAAGATCCACCTCGAAGTCATTGAGAAGCTAGTGAGGGATAACATCCAGAGGAACCCATTTACTTTCCTTCCTAAAGGGAGGTTGGCGATACATTGGGTAATCCAAATGGTACATATAGTACAGTTGGGCCTCCTTAGGTTATTTGATCTCTTTAAGTGCATTCAACCACCCATGCTTATATGCCACGTCCTGTGCCTCTTGTAATTACATAGTGGCATCCTACCAGACTTCATCATAACCTACTATCCTTGCAACCTGAGGACCCATCCTGAAGAGATATTTCAGCTTCCTGATGTTGGCTTGTTATTCGTCTATGATAATATTATTTCTCTGAAGATCCTCCTCTAGCTCATAGATATTTTTCTTTAAGACATCGTTTTGGTCCTGAA